>OX291542.1:2588791-3974624 GCA_946406115.1 Apoda limacodes | reverse complement strand
TCCAACATATCAAAAATAAATGACATCTCTACTAAGAATACAACATTTTTTGATATATTTATGATTTTTTTTCTTATCTTTATCGATCGAGTATCACTCTAGTTTTTATTTCATTTTATAGCTATTGCAACGATCTACTAATATTCAGTGTCGAATACCCCTTGCTTGCCGTCCAACATATCAAAAATAAATGAAGTGTCAACTAAGACCGCAAAATTTTTTGATATGTTTATGATTTTTTTTCTTATCTTTATCGATCGAGTATCACTCTAGTTTTTATTTCATTTTATAGCTATTGCAACGGTCTTCTAATATTTAGTTACGAAGACCCCTTGCTTGCCGTCCAACATATCAAAAATAAATGACATCTCAACTAAGAATGCAACATTTTTTGATATGTTTATGATTTTTTTTCTTATCTTTATCGATCGAGTATCACTCTAGTTTTTATTTCATTTTATAGCTATTTTAATCGTCTTCTAATATTTTGTGTCGAAATACCCCTTGCTTGCCGTCCAACATATTAAAAATAAAGGAAGTGTCAACTAAGACCGCAAAATTTTTTGATATGTTTATGATTTTTTTCATATCTTTATCGATCGAGTATCACTCTAGTTTTTATTTCATTTTATAGTTATTGCAATAGTCTTCTAATATTCAGTGTCGAATACCCCTTGCTTGCCGTCCAACATATCAAAAATAAATGAAGTGTCAACTAAGACCGCAAAATTTTTTGATATGTTTATGATTTTTTTTCTTATCGTTATCGATCGCGTATCACTCTAGTTTCTATTTCATTTTATAGCTATGGCAATAGTCTTCTTACAGTCAACGTCGAATACCCCTTGCTTGCCGTCCAACATATCAAAAATAAATGAAGTGTCAACTAAGACCGCAAAATTTTTTGATATGTTTATGATTTTTTTCATATCTTTATCGATCGAGTATCACTCTAGTTTTTATTTCATTTTATAGTTATTGCAATAGTCTTCTAATATTCAGTGTCGAATACCCCTTGCTTGCCGTCCAACATATCAAAAATAAATGAAGTGTCAACTAAGACCGCAAAATTTTTTGATATGTTTATGATTTTTTTTCTTATCGTTATCGATCGAGTATCACTCTAGTTTCTATTTCATTTTATAGCTATGGCAATAGTCTTCTTACAGTCGGTGTCGAATACCCCTTGCTTGCCGTCCATCATATCAAAAATAAATGAAGTGTCAACTAAGACCGCAAAATTTTTTGATATGTTTATGATTTTTTTTCTTATCTTTATCGATTGAGTATCACTCTAGTTTTTATTTCATTTTATAGCTATTGCAATAGTCTTCTAATATTTTGTGTCGAATACCCCTTGCTTGCCGTCCAACATATCAAAAAAAAATTAAATCTCAACTAAGAACGCAACATTTTTGATATATTTATGATTTTTTTTCTTATCTTTATCGATCGAGTATCACTCTAGTTTTTATTTCATTTTATAGCTATTGCAACGATCTACTAATATTTTGTTACGAAGACCCCTTGCTTGCCGTCCAACATATCAAAAATAAATTAAATCTCAACTAAGAACGCAACATTTTTTGATATGTTTATGATTTTTTTTCTTATCTTTATCGATCGAGTATCACTCTAGTTTTTATTTCATTTTATAGCTATTGCAATAGTCTTCTTATATTCAGTGTCGAATACCCCTTGCTTGCCGTCCAACATATCAAAAATAAATAAAGTCTCATCTTAGACCGCAACATTTTTGATATATTTATGATTTTTTTTTCTTACCTTTATCGATCGATTATCACTCTAGTTTTTATTTCATTTTATAGTTATTGCAATAGTCTTCTAATATTCAGTGTCGAATACCCCTTGCTTGCCGTCCAACATATCAAAAAAAAATGAAATCTCAACTAAGAACGCAACATTTTTGATATATTTATGATTTTTTTTCTTATCTTTATCGATTGAGTATCACTCTAGTTTTTATTTCATTTTATAGCTATTGCAACGATCTACTAATATTTGGTTACGAAGACCCCTTGCTTGCCGTCCAACATATCAAAAATAAATTAAATCTCAACTAAGAACGCAACATTTTTGATATGTTTATGATTTTTTTTCTTATCTTTATCGATCGAGTATCACTCTAGTTTCTATTTCATTTTATAGCTATGGCAATAGTCTTCTTACAGTCGGTGTCGAATACCCCTTGCTTGCCGTCCATCATATCAAAAATAAATGAAGTGTCAACTAAGACCGCAAAATTTTTTGATATGTTTATGATTTTTTTCATATCTTTATCGATCGAGTATCACTCTAGTTTTTATTTCATTTTATAGTTATTGCAATAGTTTTCTAATATTCAGTGTCGAATACCCCTTGCTTGCCGTCCAACATATCAAAAATAAATGAAGTGTCAACTAAGACCGCAAAATTTTTTGATATGTTTATGATTTTTTTTCTTATCGTTATCGATCGAGTATCACTCTAGTTTCTATTTCATTTTATAGCTATGGCAATAGTCTTCTTACAGTCGGTGTCGAATACCCCTTGCTTGCCGTCCATCATATCAAAAATAAATGAAGTGTCAACTAAGACCGCAAAATTTTTTGATATGTTTATGATTTTTTTCATATCTTTATCGATCGAGTATCACTCTAGTTTTTATTTCATTTTATAGTTATTGCAATAGTTTTCTAATATTCAGTCTCGAATACCCCTTGCTTGCCGTCCAACATATCAAAAATAAATGAAGTGTCAACTAAGACCGCAAAATTTTTTGATATGTTTATGATTTTTTTTCTTATCGTTATCGATCGAGTATCACTCTAGTTTCTATTTCATTTTATAGCTATTGCAATAGTCTTCTAATATTCAGTGTCGAATACCCCTTGCTTGCCGTCCAACATATCAAAAATAAATGAAGTGTCAACTAAGACCGCAAAATTTTTTGATATGTTTATGATTTTTTTTCTTATCTTTATCGATCGAGTATCACTCTAGTTTTTATTTCATTTTATAGCTATTGCAATAGTCTTCTAATATTCAGTGTCGAATACCCCTTGCTTGCCGTCCAACATATCAAAAATAAATGAAGTGTCAACTAAGACCGCAAAATTTTTTGATATGTTTATGATTTTTTTTCTTATCTTTATCGATTGAGTATCACTCTAGTTTTTATTTCATTTTATAGCTATTGCAATAGTCTTCTAATATTTTGTGTCGAATACCCCTTGCTTGCCGTCCAACATATCAAAAAAAAATTAAATCTCAACTAAGAACGCAACATTTTTGATATATTTATGATTTTTTTTCTTATCTTTATCGATCGAGTATCACTCTAGTTTTTATTTCATTTTATAGCTATTGCAACGATCTACTAATATTTTGTTACGAAGACCCCTTGCTTGCCGTCCAACATATCAAAAATAAATTAAATCTCAACTAAGAACGCAACATTTTTTGATATGTTTATGATTTTTTTTCTTATCTTTATCGATCGAGTATCACTCTAGTTTTTATTTCATTTTATAGCTATTGCAATAGTCTTCTTATATTCAGTGTCGAATACCCCTTGCTTGCCGTCCAACATATCAAAAATAAATGAAGTGTCAACTAAGACCGCAAAATTTTTTGATATGTTTATGATTTTTTTCTTATATTTGTCGATCGAGTATCACTCTAGTTTTTATTTCATTTTATAGCTATTGCAATAGTCTTCTTATATTAAATGTCGACTACCCCTTGCTTGCCGTCCAACATATCAAAAATAAATAAAGTCTCATCTTAGACCGCAACATTTTTGATATATTTATGATTTTTTTTTCTTACCTTTATCGATCGATTATCACTCTAGTTTTTATTTCATTTTATAGCTATTGCAATAGTCTTCTTATATTAAATGTCGACTACCCCTTGCTTGCCGTCCAACATATCAAAAATAAATAAAGTCTCATCTTAGACCGCAACATTTTTGATATATTTATGATTTTTTTTTCTTACCTTTATCGATCGATTATCACTCTAGTTTTTATTTCATTTTATAGTTATTGCAATAGTCTTCTAATATTCAGTGTCGAATACCCCTTGCTTGCCGTCCAACATATCAAAAAAAAATGAAATCTCAACTAAGAACGCAACATTTTTGATATATTTATGATTTTTTTTCTTATCTTTATCGATTGAGTATCACTCTAGTTTTTATTTCATTTTATAGCTATTGCAACGATCTACTAATATTTGGTTACGAAGACCCCTTGCTTGCCGTCCAACATATCAAAAATAAATTAAATCTCAACTAAGAACGCAACATTTTTGATATGTTTATGATTTTTTTTCTTATCTTTATCGATCGAGTATCACTCTAGTTTCTATTTCATTTTATAGCTATGGCAATAGTCTTCTTACAGTCGGTGTCGAATACCCCTTGCTTGCCGTCCATCATATCAAAAATAAATGAAGTGTCAACTAAGACCGCAAAATTTTTTGATATGTTTATGATTTTTTTCATATCTTTATCGATCGAGTATCACTCTAGTTTTTATTTCATTTTATAGTTATTGCAATAGTTTTCTAATATTCAGTGTCGAATACCCCTTGCTTGCCGTCAAACATATCAAAAATAAATGAAGTGTCAACTAAGACCGCAAAATTTTTTGATATGTTTATGATTTTTTTTCTTATCGTTATCGATCGAGTATCACTCTAGTTTCTATTTCATTTTATAGCTATGGCAATAGTCTTCTTACAGTCGGTGTCGAATACCCCTTGCTTGCCGTCCATCATATCAAAAATAAATGAAGTGTCAACTAAGACCGCAAAATTTTTTGATATGTTTATGATTTTTTTCATATCTTTATCGATCGAGTATCACTCTAGTTTTTATTTCATTTTATAGTTATTGCAATAGTTTTCTAATATTCAGTGTCGAATACCCCTTGCTTGCCGTCCAACATATCAAAAATAAATGAAGTGTCAACTAAGACCGCAAAATTTTTTGATATGTTTATGATTTTTTTTCTTATCGTTATCGATCGAGTATCACTCTAGTTTCTATTTCATTTTATAGCTATTGCAATAGTCTTCTAATATTCAGTGTCGAATACCCCTTGCTTGCCGTCCAACATATCAAAAATAAATGAAGTGTCAACTAAGACCGCAAAATTTTTTGATATGTTTATGATTTTTTTTCTTATCTTTATCGATCAAGTATCACTCTAGTTTTTATTTCATTTTATAGCTATTGCAATAGTCTTCTAATATTCAGTGTCGAATACCCCTTGCTTGCCGTCCAACATATCAAAAATAAATGAAGTGTCAACTAAGACCGCAAAATTTTTTGATATGTTTATGATTTTTTTTCTTATCTTTATCGATTGAGTATCACTCTAGTTTTTATTTCATTTTATAGCTATTGCAATAGTCTTCTAATATTTTGTGTCGAATACCCCTTGCTTGCCGTCCAACATATCAAAAAAAAATTAAATCTCAACTAAGAACGCAACATTTTTGATATATTTATGATTTTTTTTCTTATCTTTATCGATCGAGTATCACTCTAGTTTTTATTTCATTTTATAGCTATTGCAACGATCTACTAATATTTTGTTACGAAGACCCCTTGCTTGCCGTCCAACATATCAAAAATAAATTAAATCTCAACTAAGAACGCAACATTTTTTGATATGTTTATGATTTTTTTTCTTATCTTTATCGATCGAGTATCACTCTAGTTTTTATTTCATTTTATAGCTATTGCAATAGTCTTCTTATATTCAGTGTCGAATACCCCTTGCTTGCCGTCCAACATATCAAAAATAAATGAAGTGTCAACTAAGACCGCAAAATTTTTTGATATGTTTATGATTTTTTTCTTATATTTGTCGATCGAGTATCACTCTAGTTTTTATTTCATTTTATAGCTATTGCAATAGTCTTCTTATATTAAATGTCGACTACCCCTTGCTTGCCGTCCAACATATCAAAAATAAATAAAGTCTCATCTTAGACCGCAACATTTTTGATATATTTATGATTTTTTTTTCTTACCTTTATCGATCGATTATCACTCTAGTTTTTATTTCATTTTATAGTTATTGCAATAGTCTTCTAATATTCAGTGTCGAATACCCCTTGCTTGCCGTCCAACATATCAAAAAAAAATGAAATCTCAACTAAGAACGCAACATTTTTGATATATTTATGATTTTTTTTCTTATCTTTATCGATTGAGTATCATTCTAGTTTTTATTTCATTTTATAGCTATTGCAACGATCTACTAATATTTGGTTACGAAGACCCCTTGCTTGCCGTCCAACATATCAAAAATAAATTAAATCTCAACTAAGAACGCAACATTTTTGATATGTTTATGATTTTTTTTCTTATCTTTATCGATCGAGTATCACTCTAGTTTTTATTTCATTTTATAGCTATTGTAATCGTCTTCTAATATTCAGTGTCGAATACCCCTTGCTTGCCGTCCACCATATCAAAAATAAATGAAGTGTCAACTAAGACCGCAAAATTTTTTGATATGTTTATGATATTTTTTCTTATCGTTATCGATCGAGTATCACTCTAGTTTCTATTTCATTTTATAGCTATTGCAATAGTCTTCTAATATTTAGTGTCGAATACCCCTTGCTTGCCGTCCAACATATCAAAAAAAAATGAAATCTCAACTAAGAACGCAACATTTTTGATATATTTATGATTTCTTTTCTTATCTTAATCGATCGAGTATCACTCTAGTTTTTATTACATTTTATAGCTATTGCAATAGTCTTCTAATATTCAGTGTCGAATACCCCTTGCTTGCCATCCAACATATCAAAAATAAATGAAGTGTCAACTAACACCGCAAAAGTTTTTGATATATTTATGATTTTTTTTCTTATCTTTATCGATCGAGTATCACTCTAGTTTTTATATCATTTTATAGCTATTGCAATAGTCTTCTTATAGTTAGTGTCGAATACCACGTGCTTGCCGTCCAACATATCAAAAATAAATGACATCTCAACTAAGAATGCAACATTTTTTGATATATTTATGATTTTTTTTCTTATCTTTATCGATCGAGTATCACTCTAGTTTTTATTTCATTTTATAGCTATTGCAACGATCTACTAATATTCAGTGTCAAATACCCCTTGCTTGCCGTCCAACATATCAAAAATAAATGAAGTGTCAACTAAGACCGCAAAATTTTTTGATATGTTTATGATTTTTTTTCTTATCTTTATCGATCGAGTATCACTCTAGTTTTTATTTCATTTAATAGCTATTGCAACGGTCTTCTAATATTTAGTTACGAAGACCCCTTGCTTGCCGTCCAACATATCAAAAATAAATGACATCTCAACTAAGAATGCAACATTTTTTGACATGTTTATGATTTTTTTTCTCATCTTTATCGATCGAGTATCACTCTAGTTTTTATTTCATTTTATAGCTATTGTAATCGTCTTCTAATATTTTGTGTCGAAATACCCCTTGCTTGCCGTCCAACATATTAAAAATAAAGGAAGTGTCAACTAAGACCGCAAAATTTTTTGATATGTTTATGATTTTTTTCATATCTTTATCGATCGAGTATCACTCTAGTTTTTATTTCATTTTATAGTTATTGCAATAGTCTTCTAATATTCAGTGTCGAATACCCCTTGCTTGCCGTCCAACATATCAAAAATAAATGAAGTGTCAACTAAGTCCGCAAAATTTTTTGATATGTTTATGATTTTTTTTCTTATCGTTATCGATCGCGTATCACTCTAGTTTCTATTTCATTTTATAGCTATGGCAATAATCTTCTTACAGTCAACGTCGAATACCCCTTGCTTGCCGTCCAACATATCAAAAATAAATGAAGTGTCAACTAAGACCGCAAAATTTTTTGATATGTTTATGATTTTTTTCATATCTTTATCGATCGAGTATCACTCTAGTTTTTATTTCATTTTATAGCTATTGCAATAGTCTTCTAATATTCAGTGTCGAATACCCCTTGCTTGCCGTCCAACATATCAAAAATAAATGAAGTGTCAACTAAGACCGCAAAATTTTTTGATATGTTTATGATTTTATTTCTTATCTTTATCGATCGATTATCACTCTAGTTTTTATTTCATTTTATAGCTATTGCAACGGTCTACTAATATTTGGTTACGATGACCCCTTGCTTGCCGTCCAACATATCAAAAATAAATGAAGTGTCAACTAAGACCGCAAAATTTTTTGATATGTTTATGATTTTTTTTCTTATCTTTATCGATCGAGTATCACTCTAGTTTTTATTTCATTTTATAGTTATTGCAATAGTCTTCTTATATTCAGTGTCGAATACCCCTTGCTTGCCGTCCAACATATCAAAAATAAATGAAGTGTCAACTAAGACCGCAAAATTTTTTGATATGTTTATGATTTTTTTTCTTATCTTTATCGATCGAGTATCACTCTAGTTTTTATTTCATTTTATAGCTATTGCAATAGTCTTCTAATATTCAGTGTCGAATACCCCTTGCTTGCCGTCCAACATATCAAAAATAAATGAAGTGTCAACTAAGACCGCAAAATTTTTTGATATGTTTATGATTTTTTTTCTTTTCTTTATCGATCGAGTATCACTCTAGTTTTTATTTCATTTTATAGATATTGCAATAGTCTTCTAATATTCAGTGTCGAATACCCCTTGCTTGCCGTCCAACATATCAAAAATAAATGAAGTGTCAACTAAGACCGCAAAATTTTTTGATATGCTTATGATTTTTTTTCTTATCTTTATCGATTGAGTATCACTCTAGTTTTTATTTCATTTTATAGCTATTGCAATAGTCTTCTAATATTTTGTGTCGAATACCCCTTGCTTGCCGTCCAACATATCAAAAAAAAATGAAATCTCAACTAAGAACGCAACATTTTTGATATATTTATGATTTTTTTTCTTATCTTTATCGATTGAGTATCACTCTAGTTTTTATATCATTTTATAGCTATTGCAATAGTCTTCTAATATTTAGTGTCGAATACCCCTTGCTTGCCGTCCAACATATCAAAAAAAAATGAAATCTCAACTAAGAACGCAACATTTTTGATATATTTATGATTTTTTTTCTTATCTTTATCGATCGAGTATCACTCTAGTTTCTATTTCATTTTATAGCTATGGCAATAGTCTTCTTACAGTCAGTGTCGAATACCCCTTGCTTGCCGTCCAACATATCAAAAATAAATGAAGTGTCAACTAAGACCGCAATTTTTTTTGATATGTTTATGATTTTTTTCATATCTTTATCGATCGAGTATCACTCTAGTTTTTATTTCATTTTATAGTTATTGCAATAGTTTTCTAATATTCAGTGTCGAATACCCCTTGCTTGCCGTCCAACATATCAAAAATAAATGAAGTGTCAACTAAGACCGCAAAATTTTTTGATATGTTTATGATTTTTTTTCTTATCGTTATCGATCGAGTATCACTCTAGTTTCTATTTTATTTTATAGCTATGGCAATAGTCTTCTTACAGTTAGTGTCGAATACCCCTTGCTTGCCGTCCAACATATCAAAAATAAATGAAGTGTCAACTAAGACCGCAAAATTTTTTGATATGTTTATGATTTTTTTTCTTATCTTTATCGATCGAGTATCACTCTAGTTTTTATTTCATTTTATAGCTATTGCAATAGTCTTCTTATATTCAGTGTCGAATACCCCTTGCTTGCCGTCCAACATATCAAAAATAAATGAAGTGTCAACTAAGACCGCAAAATTTTTTGATATGTTTATGATTTTTTTTCTTATCTTTATCGATTGAGTATCACTCTAGTTTTTATTTCATTTTATAGCTATTGCAATAGTCTTCTAATATTTTGTGTCGAATACCCCTTGCTTGCCGTCCAACATATCAAAAAAAAATGAAATCTCAACTAAGAACGCAACATTTTTGACATGTTTATGATTTTTTTTCTTATCTTTATCGATCGAGTATCACTCTAGTTTTTATTTCATTTTATAGCTATTGCAACGATCTACTTATATTTTGTTACGAAGACCCCTTGCTTCTCGTCCAACATATCAAAAATAAATTAAATCTCAACTAAGAACGCAACATTTTTTGATATGTTTATGATTTTTTTCATATCTTTATCGATCGAGTATCACTCTAGTTTTTATTTCATTTTATAGTTATTGCAATAGTCTTCTAATATTCAGTGTCGAATACCCCTTGCTTGCCGTCCTACATATCAAAAAAAAATGAAATCTCAACTAAGAACGCAACAGTTTTGATATATTTATGATTTTTTTTCTTTTCTTTATCGATCGAGTATCACTCTAGTTTTTATTTCATTTTATAGCTATTGCAACGATCTACTTATATTTTGTTACGAAGACCCCTTGCTTCTCGTCCAACATATCAAAAATAAATTAAATCTCAACTAAGAACGCAACATTTTTTGATATGTTTATGATTTTTTTCATATCTTTATCGATCGAGTATAACTCTAGTTCTTATTTCATTTTATAGTTATTGCAATAGTCTTCTAATATTCAGTGTCGAATACCCCTTGCTTGCCGTCCTACATATCAAAAATAAATGAAGTGTCAACTAAGACCGCAAAATTTTTTGATATGTTTATGATTTTTTTTCTTATCTTTATCGATCGAGTATCACTCTAGTTTTTATTACATTTTATAGTTATTGCAATAGTCTTCTAATATTCAGTGTCGAATACCCCTTGCTTGCCGTCCAACATATCAAAAAAAAATGAAATCTCAACTAAGAACGCAACATTTTTGATATATTTATGATTTTTTTTCTTATCTTTATCGATCGAGTATCACTCTAGTTTTTATTTCATTTTATAGCTATTGCAACGATCTACTAATATTTGGTTAAGAAGACCCCTTGCTTGCCGTCCAACATATCAAAAATAAATGAAGTGTCAACTAAGACCGCAAAATTTTTTGATATGTTTATGATTTTTTTTCTTATCTTTATCGATCGAGTATCACTCTAGTTTTTATTTCATTTTATAGCTATTGCAACGGTCTTCTAATATTTAGTTACGAAGACCCCTTGCTTGCCGTCCAACATATCAAAAATAAATGACATCTCAACTAAGAATGCAACATTTTTTGACATGTTTATGATTTTTTTTCTTATCTTTATCGATCGAGTATTACTCTAGTTTTTATTTCATTTTATAGCTATTGTAATCGTCTTCTAATATTTTGTGTCGAAATACCCCTTGCTTGCCGTCCAACATATTAAAAATAAAGGAAGTGTCAACTAAGACCGCAAAATTTTTTGATATGTTTATGATTTTTTTCATATCTTTATCGATCGAGTATCACTCTAGTTTTTATTTCATTTTATAGTTATTGCAATAGTCTTCTAATATTCAGTGTCGAATAACCCTTGCTTGCCGTCCAACATATCAAAAATAAATGAAGTGTCAACTAAGACCGCAAAATTTTTTGATATGTTTATGATTTTATTTCTTATCTTTATCGATCGAGTATCACTCTAGTTTTTATTTCATTATATAGCTATTGCAATAGTCTTCTAATATTTTGTGTCGAATACCCCTTGCTTGCCGTCCAACATATCAAAAAAAAATGAAATCTCAACTAAGACCGCAAAATTTTTTGATATGTTTATGATTTTTTTTCTTATCGTTATCGATCGCGTATCACTCTAGTTTCTATTTCATTTTATAGATATGGCAATAATCTTCTTACAGTCAACGTCGAATACCCCTTGCTTGCCGTCCAACATATCAAAAATAAATGAAGTGTCAACTAAGACCGCAAAATTTTTTGATATGTTTATGATTTTTTTCATATCTTTATCGATCGAGTATCACTCTAGTTTTTATTTCATTTTATAGCTATTGCAATAGTCTTCTAATATTCAGTGTCGAATAACCCTTGCTTGCCGTCCAACATATCAAAAATAAATGAAGTGTCAACTAAGACCGCAAAATTTTTTGATATGTTTATGATTTTATTTCTTATCTTTATCGATCGATTATCACTCTAGTTTTTATTTCATTTTATAGCTATTGCAACGGTCTACTAATATTTGGTTACGATGACCCCTTGCTTGCCGTCCAACATATCAAAAATAAATGAAGTGTCAACTAAGACCGCAAAATTTTTTGATATGTTTATGATTTTTTTTCTTATCTTTATCGATCGAGTATCACTCTAGTTTTTATTTCATTTTATAGCTATTGCAATAGTCTTCTAATATTCAGCGTCGAATACCCCTTGCTTGCCGTCCAACATATCAAAAATAAATGAAGTGTCAACTAAGACCGCAAAATTTTTTGATATGTTTATGATTTTTTTTCTTATCTTTATCGATCGAGTATCACTCTAGTTTTTATTTCATTTTATAGCTATTGCAATAGTCTTCTAATATTCAGTGTCGAATACCCCTTGCTTGCCGTCCAACATATCAAAAATAAATGAAGTGTCAACTAAGACCGCAAAATTTTTTGATATGTTTATGATTTTTTTTCTTATCTTTATCGATCGAGTATCACTCTAGTTTTTATTTCATTTTATAGCTATTGCAATAGTCTTCTAATATTTTGTGTCGAATACCCCTTGCTTGCCGTCCAACATATCAAAAAAAAATGAAATCTCAACTAAGAACGCAACATTTTTGATATATTTATGATTTTTTTTCTTATCTTTATCGATTGAGTATCACTCTAGTTTTTATATCATTTTATAGCTATTGCAATAGTCTTCTAATATTTAGTGTCGAATACCCCTTGCTTGCCGTCCAACATATCAAAAAAAAATGAAATCTCAACTAAGAACGCAACATTTTTGATATATTTATGATTTTTTTTCTTATCTTTATCGATTGAGTATCACTCTAGTTTTTATATCATTTTATAGCTATTGCAATAGTCTTCTAATATTTAGTGTCGAATACCCCTTGCTTGCCGTCCAACATATCAAAAAAAAATGAAATCTCAACTAAGAACGCAACATTTTTGATATGTTTATGATTTTTTTTCTTATCGTTATCGATCGAGTATCACTCTAGTTTCTATTTCATTTTATAGCTATTGCAATAGTCTTCTTATATTCAGTGTCGAATACCCCTTGCTTGCCGTCCAACATATCAAAAATAAATGAAGTGTCAACTAAGACCGCAATTTTTTTTGATATGTTTATGATTTTTTTCATATCTTTATCGATCGAGTATCACTCTAGTTTTTATTTCATTTTATAGTTATTGCAATAGTTTTCTAATATTCAGTGTCGAATACCCCTTGCTTGCCGTCCAACATATCAAAAATAAATGAAGTGTCAACTAAGACCGCAAAATTTTTTGATATGTTTATGATTTTTTTTCTTATCGTTATCGATCGAGTATCACTCTAGTTTCTATTTCATTTTATAGCTATGGCAATAGTCTTCTTACAGATAGTGTCGAATACCCCTTGCTTGCCGTCCAACATATCAAAAATAAATGAAGTGTCAACTAAGACCGCAAAATTTTTTGATATGTTTATGATTTTTTTTCTTATCTTTATCGATCGAGTATCTCTCTAGTTTTTATTTCATTTTATAGCTATTGCAATAGTCTTCTAATATTCAGTGTCGAATACCCCTTGCTTGCCGTCCAACATATCAAAAATAAATGAAGTGTCAACTAAGACCGCAAAATTTTTTGATATGTTTATGATTTTTTTTCTTATCTTTATCGATTGAGTATCACTCTAGTTTTTATTTCATTTTATAGCTATTGCAATAGTCTTCTAATATTTTGTGTCGAATACCCCTTGCTTGCCGTCCAACATATCAAAAAAAAATGAAATCTCAACTAAGAACGCAACATTTTTGATATATTTATGATTTTTTTTCTTATCTTTATCGATCGAGTATCACTCTAGTTTTTATTTCATTTTATAGCTATTGCAACGATCTACTTATATTTTGTTACGAAGACCCCTTGCTTCTCGTCCAACATATCAAAAATAAATTAAATCTCAACTAAGAACGCAACATTTTTTGATATGTTTATGATTTTTTTCATATCTTTATCGATCGAGTATCACTCTAGTTTTTATTTCATTTTATAGTTATTGCAATAGTCTTCTAATATTCAGTGTCGAATACGCCTTGCTTGCCGTCCTACATATCAAAAAAAAATGAAATCTCAACTAAGAACGCAACATTTTTGATATATTTATGATTTTTTTTCTTTTCTTTATCGATCGAGTATCACTCTAGTTTTTATTTCATTTTATAGCTATTGCAACGATCTACTTATATTTTGTTACGAAGACCCCTTGCTTCTCGTCCAACATATCAAAAATAAATTAAATCTCAACTAAGAACGCAACATTTTTTGATATGTTTATGATTTTTTTCATATCTTTATCGATCGAGTATCACTCTAGTTTTTATTTCATTTTATAGCTATTGCAACGATCTACTTATATTTTGTTACGAAGACCCCTTGCTTCTCGTCCAACATATCAAAAATAAATTAAATCTCAACTAAGAACGCAAAATTTTTTGATATGTTTATGATTTTTTTCATATCTTTATCGATCGAGTATCACTCTAGTTTTTATTTCATTTTATAGTTATTGCAATAGTCTTCTAATATTCAGTGTCGAATACCCCTTGCTTGCCGTCCAACATATCAAAAAAAAATGAAATCTCAACTAAGAACGCAACATTTTTGATATATTTATGATTTTTTTTCTTATCTTTATCGATTGAGTATCACTCTAGTTTTTATTTCATTTTATAGCTATTGCAACGATCTACTAATATTTGGTTACGAAGACCCCTTGCTTGCCGTCCAACATATCAAAAATAAATTAAATCTCAACTAAGAACGCAACATTTTTGATATGTTTATGATTTTTTTTCTTATCTTTATCGATCGAGTATCACTCTAGTTTTTATTTCATTTTATAGCTATTGCAATAGTCTTCTAATATTCAGTGTCGAATACCCCTTGCTTGCCGTCCAACATATCAAAAATAAATGAAGTGTCAACTAAGACCGCAAAATTTTTTGATATGTTTATGATTTTTTTTCTTATCTTTATCGATCGAGTATCACTCTAGTTTTTATTTCATTTTATAGCTATTGCAATAGTCTTCTAATATTTAGTGTCGAATACCCTTTGCTTGCCGTCCAACATATCAAAAATAAAGGAAGTGTCAACTTAGACCGCAATTTTTTTTGATTTGTTTATGATTTTTTTTCTTATCTTTATCGATCGAGTATCACTCTAGTTTTTATTTCATTTTATAGCTATTGCAACGATCTACTAATATTTGGTTACGAAGAACCCTTGCTTGCCGTCCAACATATCAAAAATAAATTAAATCTCAACTAAGAACGCAACATTTTTTGATATATTTATGATTTTTTTTCTTACCTTTATCGATCGAGTATCACTCTAGTTTGTATCTCATTTTATAGCTATTGCAATAGTCTTCTATTATTCAGTGTCGAATACCCCTTGCTTGCCGTCCAACATATCAAAAATAAAGGAAGTGTCAACTAAGACCGCAAAATTTTTTGATATGTTTATGATTTTTTTCATATCTTGTTATGGTTTTCACAGTTGTTTTATTAGCACAATCACAGCACTATTCGTAAATACATTGATCACTACTTTTGTGATTGGTTAGTATCAAGCAACGAGCAACGAGCAACTCAGATAGCAGCAATACGAGCAGGTAAGTTAGCTGCCAGAAAATTAGCAAGGAAATGGTTCTTATTTGTGACAAATAGATGTTTTTTTTCTATATAAATAGATTCGTGACAAACTGAACCGCTTTGCTACACCTTTTAAGGAATAAAATACAAAAATAGCCAAGACTTCTTAATTTGGTTGGGTTATAGGCGGCAGGTAACTTTGGCTGCTAACTTCACACCGGTCTGGCGAAGGACACTAAGCTACACCCGTTACCCTCGACCCCCCACACTGATATAACTGCGCGCTCTACTCGATTATTATAAAGTTATGACTTGAATTTGTGTGCATTTTAATTAAATAATATATAACATATATTTACTGAAGTAATTTTTCATCTGACGATGATGCGTACTACTTCTTATTATAAATTCTAATGATAGTAAAATATTTCATGCGTTTTAGTCACAGGTAAGGACGATTTGATAAATTAAATTTAATTTAAATAATTATGATAATAATGCAGCTGGCGCCCGGTATCGACAGTGTATATATGGGATGGTCAAAAAGTTCGAATTAAAGTGGAATGCGAGCCTACTATAACGCGACAAATGGAGAACCTAACGTTACGTCTATCTTAATAGAATGTTATCTTCATTTCAGAATATTGAACCACATGTTAGTGGTAAATTGCTTGAGGATTTGAAATACTTAAGAGGTATAGGAGATATCCCTAAGGTCATCTAGGATCGGCTAGGTGCTCAGAGAGAGGGTTCAGAAAAGAAACAAGGGTTCGCTCGCAAGGACAAGGTTCGATTATAATACACTCATTCAAGCTTAATCAACAACTAATTATTGATTAGTATTACGTAATCACTAAAGGTGATTTATTCCTTAAATACAAAGTAAATTGAGCTGTATTTCAGTCCAATACAGACGCAGCTAAATTCATATGCGGCGGTATAAAATATGTACGTTGAAATCTGCGGTCATTATCGGTCATTCGGTTTGTAATCGGCGGGAAGGGCGATTTTGAATAACCGGAAAATAATTATAATAGAAAATAGATTCCCTTGTAAATTAGTCCTGCGTGTAAAATGTCGTTGAGCGATTTTTCGATGTAGTTTTGCAACTTGCATCTAAAACCACGTGAAGTTTGGTGCTGGACTTGTCTTCGCGAAGCACACCGTGATGCGGGAAGAAGTATTCGGGTCATATTATATTGTCCAATTTAATATCAACAGGACTTAAGTAGCCTTGTTTGATGTAGTCACTAACCAATGTCGATAAGAGTTTTCGTTCTAAGGAAAGAAAACGTTTAAAGGCTATTTCATATGACTTACCTAGCGAGAAAGGATCGTCACAGAATGGAAGCAAGACAATACCTACCACTGTCTTCGTGGATGGTGGTGGCGCGGAAATGTGCTTCACACTCAAGGTCATGTGCACTCTAAGCGGGTGGCGCGGTGATCTCTTTGAATTCCCAAAATCGGCTATGAAGCGAATCCACGGGATCGAGAGTTGACAAACACCACATTGTATGTTTGTTGTTGTCGAATAACGTAAGTACGGAACCTATAATAACGAACCCTGATAGGTCTCGACAGCGGGAAGTAAAACATGTTCATTGCTATGTAAAATATTTGGTAATAATAGGTGCGCTAAGATAGAAGCTCCGATTAGAGCGTCGATGGGCGAACGTGCTGTCATCGAGGTTCAGTTTTTCGAGATGAGCGAGCAAAGCTATATCAACTAGAACAGTAGGCAGAGTGTCTGTTATTCTATCTACGATGAGGGTCGGTATGTTAAAACTTATGTCGCTATTAAAGCGTGAACAAATTATGATATCGACTGTACCTGTCACAGATTTTTCACTGCCTTCTATACCTTTCACATTAATTGTGATTTTTTGCTTTTATTTAAAGGTCCTAGACGCTTTGAACACTCTATGGTTAAGAAATTACTTTGCACGGCAGTGTCTAGCAAAACTCGAATCATATGTTTCTTATTAGTTTTTTTTTTTGAAAAATCACCTGAGCGGTGGCTAACAACACCGCCCTGTTCAACCCAAGTCGTTTGAGATGCAGCAATGGAAGTGGTGCACAATTAAACCACTGCGTGGAGTGCATTACTCGTCGCAGGCGCAGTTGCTGCCGCTGGCTTACACTGCATTGCAGGCTTACACAGCTTAGGACCTTATGGGAACAGTCTCAAGCTATTCGGACTCTGAAATTCGAGAGAAAATGTATGCAATGTAGTCACGATTTTCGAGAGGTAAGTTAGACTTCCATACATTTTAGTCACAAATTCCAGAGTTGGAAAGCTCGAGACTGTTCCCAATAAGGTCTCTGGTCACAGTTCTTAATTATTTTACTAATATTTTCATCTTCATGAAAGTGCAATAAAGTATGATGACGTTGGTTACAAGAACGACAAGTGCAATTACCGGTCTTGTGTTTTAAGCTAAGACAATTGACACATGCGTTATTTTGTTTTACTAATTTAAAACGTTCGTTTGGACACAAATTATTAAAAGACGGGCATTTGTAAAAATGGTCGTGAGCTATATTATTACACAGCCAGCTTGCTTGTTGCGAGTGTGACGAATAAAAAGTAAAATACGACTGTGGGTTTGGTGCGGAGATCTTTCGATTGTTTATTTTTGTTTATAACTATTACTCGAGTAGTAGTAATTAATTTGTTTTGTTAAGTATTAGATTATATGCGGCACCGGTCTTTTATAAATTTCGTGAAAGAAGATTATCTAACTTTAATGTTTTTAAAGAGTTTTCAGCACTTACGGGACCTGATAAATTAAAATTAAGAGCTTGATCTAAATATGAAAATGTTAAAACACGAGTGTCCTGGTATCGATCGAGAAGTGCCCTAAATATTACACTGTAATTTTCGGCACAGGGCGTGAGACCAGCAAATACTACCTGTGCCTTCGGGGATAATTTACCGATTAAATAATATAATTTATTGGCATCGGTAAGCTTTGACACTTTGAGCGCGCTCAAACAAAACATTGCGTTTCGCGTCAAGAATAACAAGTAACAAGCTGAGGGAAGTCAGCTGATGCAGATGATGTAAATAATTTAGGCGGCATATTTCAGCAGAATGAATAGTTAAATTTTGTAAGTACAACAAAGGTTTAATAGTTTGTGTACAATGAGAAACATATCTATGGTAGTGTGTAACTTCGGGATTTGCACAAAAACCTACTTATACTGCGGGAACCGAATCACGGGTTATATGTGCACTTATATAACCTCAAATTACGCTATATAGCTCTTTGGTGTAATTTTAAATTAAATATTAGAACAATATACGACTTAGATCTACGGGATAGAATGGTGTTGGCTTCTTGCGTGGTTCACGAAAGTACAGTCCTTTAGATGACGTAGAAGATGACGGGCACAATATAGTCAATAAATTTACAGTTTTACCCACAGGTGGCTCACTGGTAGTTTGTAGTACTCGTATTGTGCGGACATGGAAAAAGCTTATGTTCAATGTTCAGCATGTTAAAAACTTAACTTAACTTCCTGTTATCAAAACATAATGAAACTTTAAGGGATAACTACTTAATTCTTGACCAAAATAACAATCAGTGGAAACTATTCAGTAGATTTGTATGATGCATCGTGCCTTTCTTTTATACCAGTTCATATCATAATTTTCAGCATAGTCTATTTTACTTTTAGATTTTGTTTACTTTCTTAATATTCTTCCTCGCTCCATTCTTCAGATAAAATGTTTACTCTGTAGTCCTTCTAACCTTTTTGTAAACTCGCACGACTACCCAAGATAAAAATCTATTTTAGAGACGAATTGCTTTTTTCGTACACTAAAAACATCCAACTAGTAACAAAATGTTATACAATCATCAACATAAAAGGCGTTTCAGCAGTTCCAAATTAACACCAATTTGTTTTTGACCACAAGTTTAAGTTTTAAATGCACTACTTGAATAAGGGACCAGCTCAAAAGTATACCCTTTAAAATAAAAAAAGAATTTTGCTAATCCGTCTATATATGACGGAGTTATGCCCGAACATACCTACATAAAAGAAATATAAACATCCGAATTGACCTTCTGCTTTTTGTAAGGCGGGTATAAATACACGAAAACTTGGCACGTTTATTGCTGTCCCTGAATGAATAAGGAAACTAGAGAAAAAAATAATGAAGCAGAAAACTTCCAGAAAACTTAGAGCTTAGAGATTACTAAAACCCTGAAATATCTGCTGCCATGTCGGACACATCAGACAGCGAGAAAAAAAAAGACGACAGCGTATAAAATCAATTAGGTATTGTAATAACTGCTCTTAATAGAGGCTTAGTCTAAATGCTTGATAGCGAGAAAGATAGACTGCAGACTAAACATATTAGCGACAGCTGTCGAATATTATGCGACCTACACTTCGGCGAAACTCTAGCGAGAAAAAATGTTCGTAACCCCGAGTATCTTTTCTTATCGTTATTCAAGAATTCGAGAGGGATGAGACGCTTTTTGGTAATCAGCTTGCAGAAAAAATAAAAGCTTTGAAGGCCGAGTAAAAATATTTCTCTTCAAAATTGGTATGCCATCTCGGTCATCAGTTTTATGTAAAACTTTGTTTAATGTTAACTTTTATTTAATTTAAATAAATTATCTTGTAAAGTTCCTTAAATAACATTAATAACATAAAATTGAACTAAAATAATATTAATCTAAACTAATCGAAATCATAAAAATAAATTTAAAACCTAAATAACATATTTAAAAACTAAATTAAAACTATTATAAAAATTTAATTAAAAAATAATTAAATAAATAATAATTATTTATATAAACTAGGCCCGAGTGGCATCGTACCCAGAACACTTGCTGCATTTCCTCTTTAGATAGCAATACTTATCCTCTGAGCGAAATAGCAGCCAGCCCTCTTGTCACCGCTTTCAATAGATATTGCATCCTTTTTATAAAAAGTGGTCCACCAGTCTTTAAAATCCAGAATATCTTAATAATCAAGTTTTTCAAACAATTTGAATACTGTATTTTTGCCTCTTTTGAAAATTGCTGATGTCGTATCACAGCCAGTAATCGCATGAAGAAATAATATATGAGGCTGACATTTTGGATATGCAGTTAAACTTTGTGAAGAATATAAATTTTTGTTTGAACTTGAGCTCTCCCAGGTGTAAAAAGTAAATGATCTTATCACTAGGTGTTCGTTCAGTTAATATTATTAACAAATCTACATTTTCTCCAACAACGATAGTTGGATTGGTGCTACTTAATTGTTCAATTGCGGTTTCATTAATGAGGACATCAGCGTCATTTTGAGCTTGTTTCACAACAATATTGGCAGCTGCAAATTCTTCATATAACATCGAAATCAAACGAGATTTATTATGAGTATTAGCAAAAAACTGCTGTTGCTTTGTCGGAGCAGTCATTGATCGATCAAAAACGGTATCAGACGATGAAGAAATTTGTTTAGCTCGACGACGTTGTTCTGCAGCTTTGACATTTTTTGTATAATCAGTGTAACCGTAATATTATAGTAACGTTGTGACCAAAGTGTCTACGAACATACTGAAGATATTTGTCCAAAATATCCTCAAATCGATCCCACACAACACGATGCAACAGGTATCCTCCATCGATGATGTAGGTAGCATTTGCACTTTCGATATCAATGTTTACACATTCAAAGCAATCATAAATGGCTGACTTCTGTGTCTTACGCATTCCAATTGCATCAAAGAGCGATAAAGGGTAAGGGGCTAATTCGTACTCGAAGAATGTTTCAAGCTCATCTTGATATGTCTTCGTAATACTCATGCGTTGAAATAATAATACAGGATCTATTGGGACCTTCTCATCATGAATCTTCATGGTACTGTTCATAGATAATAGAGGTAGTACTTTATCAGCACGTTTCAATTTAATATTATTAAATGTTTGGCCTATCATTTTATTCATAGATGCAATACCCACTTCACGAGCATTATGGCAATTGATTTGGACATGAATTTGTTCAATTCAGGAAAAGGATCATGTGATGAAAACCATTCACGGAGGTTCTTGATGTCTCCAGTATCTCTCTTTCCGCGGGAATCCCTTGCATCGACATGCTGATCTGTTGTGTCCATTCATACATCCGCTAAATCCTCCAATCTTTCACACACAGTATTCATTGCATGCATGCCATAAATCCATTTACTAATGACGCTCTCTTGCGTACTTCTTCCTCGAGCAACACCTCCATCTGTTTTCATTGACTTCATTATCGATTGCTATATGACCATATCTGTTGAAGTTCCATAACTCAATTTATCAGAACATCTAATTGTGAAAAATCCCCGTGTAAATCTCTCGAAAACCTCAGGATCATCAATCAAGTTTTCCAGTTGTAGCATATCTTGTAGATATAAATGTGCAGATTTGGCATAAGGAAAATGTCCTGATGCGTGGAAGTAAGGAAGCATTTCTCGAGTGCTATTCAAATGAGCTTTCCAATCTCCCATACGTTCAGCTCTTATAAACTCCTTAGCAATTGATACCATGTAAAAATATTGCGTCCACAATTTTGCAGTTGGTCCACGTTGTTCATATTCCTTTTTTTTTTTTTATTCTATTTATTTTGATTGAACTGCTCAAGTAATGCCTCAGTCAACTCATCGCCATTCTCAATATCAACGTACGAAATTGTGTTATTCATTATAAGGTTTACAGTATCTTGTAGATTAGCATGCATCGCTTCATCGATGACAAGTTCTTCTGATATTATTGTTGCTAAAGTGAGATGGAGTGTGTGCTCTAACTGCTCTTGCATAAGCATGGCCATTCAACATTTTGTCTAATGAGTTAGTGGCATAAATCAAAGAGAGCACCTCTTTTATGCCACTTCTCTGCATAATGTGACCAATTGCTCCAAAAAAAGACATGAGTAAATGGAAACCTACAAGTCTTACTACGATCTTCGATACCTCAAATCCTTCAGGTGCTGCTGATACGATAGAGCTTTTGCATACAAAGGCTGATCAAAAGTAATAATGCATACATCGTGATTATAAAGTTTTGCATTTTCCATAGCGCAGAGTAAAGTTGTGTAGATAGTATTGTAATTACTTGCTGGTTGCTGAATGAATTATAAAAAGAGAATTTGAGACATTGAAAAATTCATGATATTTCTCGTTAAACGTTCAATGTAACCGTTCCAACCAGGTCATAGTAAAGTCTTTCCATTTCCCATACAACCGCAAAATATCAACTTTTTTCAGTAAAGATACTGCTGTGCTACTTTCATAATCAAAATTTTGTGCAACTATTTTACTATACCCAACTGCACCATCTTTTTGATAGACTTTTATCGGTACATGAGCTTTTGCTGCAAAATCTTCCGCTGAAAGGACTTTGTTTACTCGTGATATGGGTTTTTCGGCTATAACTGCTGCTTTTGGAGTTATAATTTGAATGATACCCATTATGTGGAGCGTGTTATGACCGTCTAGAGTATGAACATTGATGTCAGCATTGTCTGCAGCATATTGAATGACGATAAAGAACTGCTGCTGCCTCATACATCATAGTTTCATTATACGATGCACACAAACCAAAAGATGAAAAAATTTGAATAAGACGTTTTGATCCAAACCGTCGATGAAAAAACACTGAGAGACCCAATTGTAACCGTGATTTGAAAGACCTAGGCCGAACAGCAGCCATAATACAGTGGCTGACATTTGTACATATTAATTTCAAGTGTTCCAATTTGCATCGTTTATTTTTCAAAAACACTAACAAATAAGTCAAAAATTCTGGAATATCACTATTGATACCTTCGAACATCTGAGTAGGTGGAGGATAATTATCAAATTCAAAATTCAAATTCAATTTAATTTATTCAGTTTAGGCTACAATAATTGAGCACTTATGAATGTCACTACGCCATCGGTTCGTAAGTCTAAAGGGCGGGAGACCTTGTACTGAGAAGAATCGGCAAGAAACTCAGCAAGGGCATTTCTTTTCTCCCTTTCTCTTACAGCGTACAATTAAAATATTGGAAAATGTCCTTCCTATCATAAAAGGACACTTTCCATTACATTATCAGTGTCAGACACTATCGACTAAATATCTTTTCAAACGATTGCTGCAGCTGCTTCAAGTATTCTCAACCTCTCTTCCTTTTTATTTTGCTTTTTATTCTCATACCAAGCATTGCTGAGGACGTCATGCTGATTGTCGATGAAGCAAATGAATGTTGAACTTCCCAATTTCTCAGTTATAATGATTCTATTACCATACTTTAACTTGAGTTTTGACTTAATTGTCCTATTATCGATCGATGGTTCTTTGCAAATATCTTTCAATTCTTGTATTGGAAATTGACAATCATCATGATTTTCAATAAATGCAAATATTTCTTCCATCGCTGAAGTAATAGAATCACTTTCAGGACGACCGATTTTACCTCCACTCATGGGTTTCAGAAACGAAGTGTAACAATCATTGTGGTACTTAGCCTCAGCAGCAATTAAGTCATATTCATACTGAATGCGGGCAATGACACTTCTTGCTAGCTCATCAGAACGAGTCTGCGCTTCCTTCAACATGGATTTCTTGAAGTCAAGGGTTGAAACTTGAGACACTCTTCGTCGAAGATGCTGCGCTTTTTTCATTTCAGCCGTTTTATCTGCTTCATTGCCACATAACAAACAGTATTTCTTGAAACAAAAAGACGATTCATTACCTCGTGCTCTAGTACGAGGAGGACTAATCCCAGATGTGGTAGCGACCTCCGCCTCACGCAGTCTTTTGCTTGCAGCGATGCTGCTCTTCCGGGTGTATGCTTTACGACACTGCTTATGTATCGTTACAGATGTTTTGTCCTTCAAATATTCATTGAACCCATCACCCCTTTCAGAACTTGAATCCACTAAAGTCTTTAGCCCACGATCAACAACCACAATTTCACTTTTAGTCAAAGATTCACTGCAAATGAAGCAAATTTCTGACATTTTTACAAAATTTTGTAACGGCACTGTTTAAATAGAGAATATAATTCACAAACACGTCTATTCACTACGGAGACCCGTTCAAAACTGGTTTCGAAAATGGAGTGTCGAAGGCAAATGTTTCTCAAGGCCAACCGCCCATTATAATTAGGGACGGACGATGACTCACTTAAAATTTCTATATTTTTCACGTACTTGCACACCATGGGGCAAATAAAACTATGTTCTAATATTTTTTGTTCAAATGGTTAACCCGATGATGCATACTGGCCACGTATGAGTGCATATTCGTATTTTCTATGTTTAAAATAGCCATAATTCGAGAACAGTACATCGTAGAAGAAAAAGTGTTGAGATCTTTTTTGTAGACAATTTTACGATCTACAAACTTTGTAAGAACTATTTTTCGGTAGCTCTCATTGTTTCAAAGAAATACGCAAAAAACGCAAATTTGTGACCTTTGACCTCGAATAAAAAACAACGCACAAGCGGGATCGATGGGGACTTTTGACATATCATTTGTAATGACGTATTCAAGGCCTGCACAAAAATCCAGCTTGTTGGGAATTAATGAAAACTTCATAATTTAATATATTTTAACTGGACTATAATGGTATAAAAAGAAAAGGCTTTCATTGGTTTTCAAGTTTTTTATACAAAATGGAAAAAGGGATAGTTGTCTGTAGTAAAACATTTCCTGAACTGGAATACAAGGCAAAGAAATGTTTTGCATGTAGTCAAAAGTGAGTCCAATAACATCTTCTCTTTCTTTACAAAGATCTTGGGTTTCCCTGATGCTTGCATAAAATTTCTGTGCTCTTTTTTTGTGAACTGACAGCTCAGCTTTAGCTGTTCGTACCGCAGTCTGATTTAGTCTGGAGACTGAATTCTCACATTGAGCCTTTCACACTCACAACAAACATCCACCTGGGGTCTACCAAAATGTAAATCAAAGTAATTCTTAAAAACTTTATAAGACTGCTTTACATGAGACATAGGATGCTTTTCCTTGTACATTTTGAACATTAGTTTAATGTGATCAGGATTTAAAGTCGGCACTTCTACCAAACAACGCTTTTACTCACTTGTATATATAAGTATTGTCAAGTTGGCTGGATTTTTATATAGTTTTGAACTGCAATGAAAAACAAAGGCTTTTGTTTGCTAAAATTATTTGTTAGGCATTTTATAAAAACCTTTAATGGATGGATAGATAAACCATAGGCATTTTCCTATAGGCATTTTAATAAACACCAATACTGGATGGATGGATGAACCACAAAATATAGTTCAGCCCAAAAGGATCTATAGGAACAGACTCGCTCTAAGGTGACCTGCTTGAATCACTTACCAACCATCAACAAACCTGTAAATGTAAGCGGCTGTCAAGTAGGTCTCAGCATGGTTTTGAGCCCTTTGCTTTGTTTCAGGGTGTCAGTACTCATAGTTCTCAGAAAAACAGCAACACAGTAATACAAAACTTAAGTTGAAATGAAAATTGTAATCTTGTAATATTCAGCGATGAGTGATGAGTTATTTCCTAAATATAAACTTTGATCAGCCTATTATTAATCATTGTACGCCCAGCTGTTCTAATCAGGACATACTCAATTTATAAATAATACATCTTCTGAAAACAATATATATATATAATATAATAAAACAATATATATAATAGTGGAAATAGGAACAAAAATCAATTAGATAAAAATATCAAAAATCTGAGTTTATTGAACATACACATACAAACATAACATCACGCCTGTTTCCCAGAGGGGTAGGCAGAACCAAAGACTGCCACTTGCTACGATCCTGGCATACCCCTCTTGCCTCATCTATACGCATCAATGCTTTCATACATTTCCTACGGTTCCGAGTACTCCTGACCTGGCCTTTTCTGAGAACGTACTCAATTTGATCTACATACGTTTGCCGAGTTCTACCTCTACCGACTCTTCCAATTGCTTCAGATTCATAAATCTTTTTCGTTCATCTATTTTCGTTCATTCTTTCAACATGTCCAAACCACCTTAACATTCCTTTCTCAATCTTTGTCACCACACTTTCTTTCACACCGCAACGCTCTCGTATCACACTATTTTTTATCCTGTCATTTAGAGTCAAACCACACATACTTCACAAAGCTCTCATCTCCACGGCATTAATTCTATTTTCGAGTTTCTTTTGCCCAACATTCACTTCGATACATCAGTGTTGGAACCAACATACCCTCATCTACAGCCAAACGTGCCTTTTCCGACAATTTTTGACTGCTCATAAAGGCGTGCATCGCCTCATTTACCTGATTTCCCGCGTTTACTCCTTTTTCAATGTCACCTTCACATTTTCCGTCTCTAGTAAACAAATATCCTAAGTATACGAATTCTGGCACTTGTTCTACTTTCTTCCCTTCTACCGTAATATTGCATTCTGTTACAGTATCATTCCTTTCAAAAACCATACCTTTAGTTTTATTTACATTAACATTAATTCCATTCTTTTTAAATGACTCATACATAATCGTTACCATTTCCTGTAACTCCTCTGCTGCCGATGCAAGAATTACCTGATCATCGGCATAGAGGAGGCATTTGATTAGTTACTCATTCATTCTTATACCACATTCTTTCTCTTTCAAATCTCCAAAACAGTTATCCATGAATAGATTGAACAACCAAGGTGACGCCACACATCCTTGTCTAACACCTTTTTTGATATTAAACCACTCTGTATGGGCCCCATTTATCCTGACACAAGCACTAGAATCCTGGTAAAGATATTTCAGCGCTCGAATCAAGTTGCTGCTCACCCCATACTTATTGAAATAATTTATTGAAAGATAAACAGATTATTGTGTTCACGTTTCCTTATAGTAAGTACTTGCAATAATAATCTCTGGAAATTTAAATTAAACTTGTTGTGTTGTTGTCAATGATTTACAATTCAAATAAAAAATAATCATTTGTGGAGATTTTGATATTGATTTGATAGTAGAAAACTCCTCCTTTAATTAAAAATTTAAACTCAAATGTTAACTAAGGACAAAAATCAAAAAGATAATTGAAAATGTTGAAGAAGAATCTATTGTTAGGAATTCCATCTCTTGCTTTCGTTTAGTGAATAGTAAGTATCTTGATTTCCTTAAATTTATCTCTTAAAGAGTGTCTATAGGATAGATTGTAAATTACTCGAATAGCCCTCTTCTGCAGCACAAAGCTTGGTTGATCACTCCGTTCCTTATTTTTCTTATTTGATTTTTACTAGAATTAAAGAACCGCCATGTGTAACATGTTTTCTACTAAACGAACTACCAATCTGATGACTACTAAAGTCGAACATGATCTAGTGTGACTTTAGCCAGTGTTCTGTGATACAAAGAATATTTATGTCACAGCAGTTCAGTTCATATTTTCAAGTCTTTCCATAGCATACCTTGTATATTGTGATGATCTATGTTTGTTTAAACCTTTTACATGTTTTTTGTTAATATTTTTGGCAGAATATTCAGGTGAATTAAGTTTAGAAATAAAAGTTGAGTCAGAGAGACTCTGTAAACTCCTTCGACAGTCCACACTTATTCACTAATTGCTGATCGAAGAGAAAGGCGTTTAATTTATGAAGAAGGTGAGTGTAATAAAACACCGAGAATGGTTTCGGTGCTCAGAACTTTTCAGTGATAACAGTTAGTTAGTTAGTTATATAGAGCGACTGAACACGACGAGGCGTGGGAGTACTATTTGATTGTTAGTCCTCACGTTGACTGCTCGTTCTTCTCTGTCTGGTCCTGGGTAGAGAGCTATGACGATACCTCGGGGCCAAATCCCGGCAACACACTCCGGCCCAGTAAATAAGCAGTGACGATCAGGGTTGCCAGGTCCATTTCAGTGTTGGGCGCTGGATCAGTATATAAAAAGCGCTATTTTAAGAGTTCTGATTCTAGTTTTATTTACATAATTTCTTTAATTATTCACACCAATATGTCTTGTGATCTAGATTCTTTGAATGGCACCTTGCGAAACTCAACTACATACACCGGTATCAAAAACCTGGAATGAATGAAAGTGATTCGATAAAAAAAGCATAATAAGAAAGTAAACTTTATCTGTGTGAAATAACAAACAATAAAATTAAAATATAAGACACAATTGTTTCCTAGGAACTTGATAATTTTTAATCATAAAGGCGTAAATAATATTTTAAATTTATTTTAATACTTTAGTTACAGTTACTTTATATTAAATTGCATGTAGGTTCTGAAAATGGGTTTAAAAACACTATTTAAATTCTTTTTTTGGCATATCTATAAAAACCGTTTGAGTAGTAAGGCACAACTTCACTAAATGCTAAACAATTGTCTACATGCTAATAATGAAATGCAATAATGAGTAAACGAGATTCACCTGCTCCATAAAAGACAATTTAGCTTTTTTTCATAAGTTACAAAGCCGTGTGTATCGTTACAATGCTATTATATACTATTATATATTCTTTTGGGTTCTTCAAGAAAGAAGCTATTAGATTTTTGAAGGGCCGGCAAAGCGCGAGTGATATCCCTGGTGTTGCAATCGTCCATAGGCTATGGTGACCGGTTACCATCAGACGGACCGTCACCTTTGTGGTATACAAAAAAAAATCGACATGGGTTGCTGTTATACAGATTTAAGCAATGAAAAATGTGCCTTAATTGTTTGAATAACAGCTGAGTGGAAGTTTATTCGTCTATTATTCGACTAAATAAAATGCTTAAAATTTAAGCGGATGCTATTAATTAATAATTATTCAGCACTCCTGTGTTACTTGGATAGGTACGGTAATTCATAGAAGTTACATTAAATTTATATAGAAAATCATTATTAATATATTGAAAGAAAAATTTTACTAAGAAAACAAATTATAGTATGTATATTGCACAATACAATATATAATAATGGTTTGACGCACACTTATTTAACACATTGACTCCAAAGTCGAAGACTTCAACCAATGCACTGTTAAAATTAACATTTAAATAGTTCATTTCATCGAAAAACCTAGTCATGTGTGAATTTAAATTACGCGATAAGGGTTCTCAACATTTACAAAATGAATATTACTATCTGAAAACATAGATTTTGAGTAATGGGACGAGCAGACGCCGATGATCTGTCGTCAGATAGAGTTAAGATCTCTTAAGAGTATTTGATAATATTTATATGGATCCATATTCAGGATTAGACGTTAATGTCTATAGAAATGACAAGATAATACATTTTTAAAAATTTTAATAAAAAAAACAAAAACTCTTTTTTAACTATCACAGATATGGACTTAAGCTTTTATTAAACCATGGTTTTTATAAAGATATTTTTTTGGACAATGAAACGGAAATAAAAAATCTAGCTTTAAAATATAAAGAAATATGAAATTAGTATAAAATAAAGAAAATAAATAGGTAATTTAAAATATTCAATACTTTTTTTAATAAATCTTTTTAATTTATATCAGTCAAGGTTTCTATTGCCAATATTCCTTTTTTTAGAATGAATTAAGGCCAGGTTACTAAGTGCGAGTTGGTGACTTGACAAAGGACATTTACTGTCTAGTTGCTAACTGTGTGTATTCGCATTACATACCGAAAATCGACTAGCCTTGACAGGTCAACAGATGAAAGTAGCTTTCATATTCATAACACACGCAAGTAGCTACTGCTCAAGGTACTGCAATTGTGAATATCATTGTGTGTATAGTTGACGTTGAAGTTATGTGCAGTGGCGTGGCAAAGGAAGGCATGTGGTGAGTATAAACCTGAAATGGTAAAGTAACTAGCAAGCGTGCTATCGACCGATTTGTATATTACAGTAACTTTGCTCAAATAATTTGCACGCCGACTCGCAGTTTGTAACCAGGCCATTAGGTGAGGTGGTTGCATCTGCCAAATTTTGTATCAATAACTAAATCGTATAATTTAATTAAATTACAGATTTCCTTTTTTTATTTTCTTTTTGTACGCGGAACCCTAATACTGATTTTGTAACTTTTAAAATAAATGTAAGTTATAAATAATATATAATAACAAAGTACTCATTCAAACTCTAATTATAATACATTTTATTCCTTGACATTCATTAATATTCATATAAAATGCATGTCAGAAAGTTTTCAGCATAGTTATTTTTACATATACCAGGTGTAATTACTAGTTTTTCATTCAAAATGGCCAAAACTGTATATCTGTTTTCTTTTATTTTGTTGGTAAGAAATAATTTAAAATAATAATATTAATTATTAACTCTATGTGTATTGTAGTTGTTTCTACTAATTATTAATAGACTATGTGGAATAGATTTGGGAACGATCTCTATTACATTATAAAACTTTGTTAAACTTTATTTTTAATAATTTGTATACTTATTATAATTTTGTGTACCTAATTTTAATAAGCAGTTATAACATATGTAACTTGTTTCGAGAATATTTTTGTTACAATATAGATACTCGTTTCTACTATAGTAAATTTATTTTTATTGAACCGATGAAATATTAAAAAAAAACCTTCTGTATTTAATGATTGCGAACGAAAGAGCCACTTTATTCTAAATAAATAAATATAATCCTGATTTAAAAACAAAGTTCATATACGATAAGCTATATAGCTAGTATATACAGAATATAATTTACTTATAACTTGGTCAAAATGAGTACTGTAAAATTCTAACGGTGTCAGATCCGGAGATCTCGTAGGCCACATGATGGTCCCACTCGTAACTATACATCTTTGATAAAATACATAAAGTTGTTCAATAAAAAAACTACTATATTTTCCAAGAGTACCATATTATTTTTTACTATAAATAATTTCTATATTTCTTGCACTTATTTCTTATTTATGATACTGTATTATTTTGAATAGATGCGTTTGGATATTACCCTTTTAATTATGATCATAAAATACAGGCTGTTTTTAAGGGTTTTTTACATATTTTACGGATTTGAATGCAGTTTAAGTTCCGAAAATTAAGGAATGAACTTAAGTTCCGAAAATTAAGGAATGCTTCCTTTCAGTGAAATTTGATATCCTTAATAAATATTTTAGGTATTTACCCTTTAATGACCGCCTTTTTGTGTCACCGTATATAAATGTCGCAGGCAAATCGTATTATCATAATATGCCTAGGCAGAACGTTAAGTATGGAAACAAAAGGAACAGAAATCACACAGTATAAGTCATATACTCGTATGTTAGGATAGGTTCAGTTTCTCTTTTGTAAACGTAGATGCGGAGCGAGCGAAGCGAGCGGGGCGGTCTAGCTTAGCTTCATTTAATAATCTGTTCAGTTATATGATAATTTCTATTCCATACTTAACGATCTGCCTAGACATATTATGAAACGGCGGATTATACGATTTGCCTGCGACATATATATAAATAAGATCTCGGGCACTTTCTTGGTCTTAAGTGAGCCATTCCGTATTTTGTGCCAGTTATATTTTGCAACTTACCAAAAAATAATTTAAATAATTCATTAATAAATTATTTATTATTGAAAATACTAGTTCAAGCCTAGGGCATCATACGCCGAAAACCGATTCACATACGAACTTTAGGTCAGGATAGAAGTATTATATTTATCCTTCTCTGACGCTAAACCTACCTGTTTAGTCTAGTGCCACAAATAAAGTGCAACTGTTACGATGACGTGACACACAAAAAAACCCCGTGGCAACTCTTGGTTGGAATAAAAACTATTTAATATCCTTTTCAATCCCTACACCAAAAATTAGATCATCTCATTTCTTAGTTGCAACGTAAAGAAATAGTGCTTCTTTTACGGCTTGGTTAACTAAAATTGATATTTCGAACTAAAGACTTATTCTAATCAAAACAATTTATACCTTGCTAGACTTTGCTAGCGGCTCCCCCCCCTAAATTCGGTTATTGGCGTGGAACTCCTTAATTAACTCCAAATCATTAATTAATTAGTTATACTAATGAATTGCTATAGCATGCTATAGGTGCAGCAATAGTTCGTTTACCTGTGTTGTAGTTATTCCTGCAGAATTTTTTGAATATTTAGGAATAAAAAGTAGCATATATGCTATTCCAGGACCTAACCTATATGTATGCCTAGTTTTATCCCGATCCGTCCAGTGGTTGAATCGTGATTGAGTAACAAACATCTATCCAGACTTACTAACTTTCACACTTATAAAATTAGGTGAATGTTACTCAAGGATAGTGCAGCTTTCTATTAGTGGAAAAGTTTTTAAAATAGCTACGGTAGTTGTAAAGTCAACCCTACATACAAACAAACAGCCTTTTTATCGTATTAGTTTTTGGTATTAATAATGGCAATAAACCACTACATATATGTTAGTTCATATTTACACTATTAGACATTTATGAGGTTCTTACCGAATAGATGATTTAGAGTCCCGTTATGCAAGCACCATCATCGAGGTCATAAGAACTCCACACACAATACACTACTTAATCTACCACGTTGATATTAAAATTTTAGTACACAAATTAACTAATTAATAATCGTATAGGTAAACTTTTAGTTGGGTTTAGTTAGCTTACTGTATAGGTAAACTTTTAGTTGGGTTTAGTTAGCTTACTGTATAGGTAAAGTTTTAGTTGGGTTTAGTTAGCTTACTGTATAGGTAAACTTTTAGTTGGGCTTAGTTAGCTTACTGTATAGGTAAACTTTTGATTAGGATTAGGTAGCTTATTGCATATGTAATATTTGTGTGTTAGTCTCTCTAATTGTGTTTTTTTGCAGGTGGCTTTTATAAGTGATGTTTACTGTGCTACTGCTTACAGAGGTTTGTCAATAGTTTTTATTTTATTATTAATATTTTAATGTAATGTTTGTGTAATAGCATTTAATGCGTTCGCGAATAGTGGCGTCGGATCGCGATGAAAGAGCAATGGCCATTCTTTGCTTGGAAAAAATTATGATCGATAATATAATATAAACGGTCAGCTAATTAAAGAGGTTTTGGTCAGCTCAAAAAAAAAACTGATCCACTGTCAGATCGGGATAGCTTATGTCAGCATAATCGAGAATAGAAAAAAGTTACTATAGTTCCAAAGTAATTTTAGTGGGAAAACGTCCGAAGCCGCTGCAAAGAGTCGTGAACAATTAATTACTTGCTGTTTTTTGTAGACCGCATGAAAAGAAACTGTCGATTTGTATTCCCAGGGTTTTCACTGAGTTACTATAAGAAATAAAATATTATTTTAATATACTGGATGAATGGAGTTTTAATTGTACAAAATTACATAATTCATTTAATACTATTAATTAATATAATATTATAAGTTTAAATATTAATTTATGCCTTTAGAATTTTGTAGCGGGGATCCTTAAGAACCTAAAATTTATTACACTTATCGATTACTTCCTTATTTTGTTCAGTTTTGTACAGAAAGTAGATTAACACCCTCAGGTAATAAAATAGGATGAAAATTTGAAGGGTGTGAAGAACTTTTATTTTTAAATTTATGGTCGTAGAGGAAATCTATTTCGGTAAATACAGTACTAGGATCATTTTTCAACATTGTCTAAGCTCTTTCTTCTAAGATTTCATTTAAATGTTTTTCGTTTTTTGCTTCTCCTGAATAATCGCCCTTTGTCCTTAATATTTTGAATCCAAAATAATTGGTGTTAATTTGAAACTGGTAAAACGCCTGTTATGTTGATGAATGTATCAAATTTTGTTACGAGTATGGATGTTTTTAGTGTACTTAAAAAAAAAAGCAATTCATCACTCAAAAGTAAAAAAAAGGGTCGTTACAGAGAGATATTTTTGAAAACTTTTGCTATTAACTTACCTTGGATTGCAAATATTTTATTTTATAATTATACCAAATTGCTTCTTTTAGATAGTGGATCTGGTGGCTCTAGTGGTACAACTACTGGCGGCTCGGGTGGTACTACCGACACCACAGATGATACAAGCGGATCTAATGGCAACGGCGGTGGCAAAGGTAAGCTTTACTTAAGTTTCAGTATATTACATAGTTAACATATTTATTTTCATAACTGCTGTTGAAACTTTTAATTATTAAAGTTAAGGTTTTAGTCTGAATGAATGAAATACATTTTATTGCACATAAATACAGAGGAAAAAACAGTCAAAAATAAATGGTATAGTACAAAAGGCGGTCTTATCTCTTCTAAAAATGTGCAAAACCAATAAATCGTTAAGAAGAACGTTAACAAATTTATTAACAATATTTACATAACATAAATTAGTAATGTAAAATAAACATAAGTTTTTTTAAATTCCAGACGACGGCGGCAACGTGATCGGCATTTTTGCTCATTTATTAAACAACAGTTAATGTTTCCAAAGATGAAAATGTAAGTATGTCACCAGTTAAAGTAATTTTGAAATTATTTCATTTTAATAATCTTTATGTGATAGACGGCTCAGGGGCCTGATTCTAGTGTGGATAGAGAAAGTCTCGAATTCGAGATATGTTTAGTTGATTTACTCATGGCTTGTTAATCGCGGTAACTGTTTTAGTCGATAGATCGACTAGTTTTAGCTACATATGTCGAAAAAAAAGGGCGGATATCATTTGCATATAGTTTTTCGTATTCTTAGAACCTCTCTTTAGGCATATGTCGTGCGCTAGTGGTCAACATGCATCGAGTGGTCGGTAGCAGTAGAGATGAGATGTCGCACGAAAAGTGGATTGAAAAGCAGTCAAAACTAGTGATATAAGTTGACGGCTTTATAATTTTGATTGGGGGTGGGAGGAAGTGAGTGTTTTCAATCCCCCTTTTTTCCTTAAAAAAAATAGTCACAATAAAATATTCCGTACAAACATTGCTGGTGGCGATGGAATCTATCGATCATTAGAATCATTATAGGCAAACACCCCTCAGTCTCAATATTATACGCACATCCAGAAATAGTTATGATTTGCCTTTGGTAGTTCTTATATAGGACAAACCAAACGCACAATAGCAGAAAGAAAGGGTTAAAGAACATATCGCAGCTGTAAAGAACTGCCAGACAAATAAGTCCGCTATTGCAGCTCAACAACACAGGCTAGCCACCATCTTTGTTACGTTATAACTTCCCTCTCCAACACTTTAAGAGTGTACTACTACACTTTTCATATTCAGTACACTTTTCGTATTGTGTGGGAACCTTTTAAAATAAGAAACACAAAAATTTCAATCGAGAAGACGGTTTTAATTTATCCTCGGCATGGAACCCAGTGATTAATACTATAAAGCCAAGTCATTTATCACAGGACAATTAAAGACGTTCAGATACCGTTAGTGTCGCGTGCTGTTTCATCAACTTTTTATATTGTGACTTTTTATTTTTAACAACATCGTATATGTGGGTAGTTTTAATACTGACCACCCGCATCAAATCACAAGACGTCGCGCGTCGCTGAGAATAGTTTACTGGTGACCACGGTTTGTGCAACCTGGCCGAAACGTTGAAAACCATAAAAGTTAAATGTAAGGCCCGAAATAAATTTAAAAATGATATACGCCATATTTTTGCACGAGAATCAGGCCTCAGAAGTGGGAACGTCTGGATTTCATAAGAGGCGCTCGTCGCCCAGTTAAATTTGTTTATTGGTTAGTCAGTAGAGGAGTTATCGCTTATGGCATTGATTAATATTTATGGATTGGATGGATGCATGGATTAATATATAGTTAATCAAGAATTAAACGTCATCAGGAATATTATTTTTATTATTATCTTATATTTTTTTTTCTTACTATTCAATTTTTTTTTTGATATTTAAACGTTTATAGCGACAAAATAAAACAATATAATAATAACCAATGACTATTTTCATTGTTACTAATTTTTGGATAGGTTCCTCTTCGATATGTTTTTGCTTATTTTCCATTAAAAATCAGGAAAATATTATATATATCTAAGTTTTTAATGTTGTTTTTTTTTTTCAGATGTCACATTCAGGAAGCCAATTTTGTGAATATAGTTGTAATATTTATACTGCATATTCATTTATTTATACATATTAATTAAATAAACACAATATTTAGTAAAATATTCCGCCTTTATTGGCCGTCTTTTAATATTTACTTTATATTTATAGAACCCGACCCAATTATTAAACCAAGTGCTTAAATAACGAGGGACCGATCTCGAAAATACGTAGTACTCGTACGTACTTGTAAGGCACGTTTTCCTGAATATGAAAAGTGTAGTAGTACACTCTTAAGGTGTTGGAGAGGGAAGTTATAACGTAACAAAGATGGTGGCTAGCCTGTGTTGTTGAGTATATGCGTACTCATGTGTAAGGGTATCTAGATATAGTAAATTATTAAAAGTTTCCACTCTCCAATTATACATTGTCGCGTATCATTCCACTTGTATGTGGTGGGCAGGGAGTAAATTTTTCGGTTGATGGTCTTTCAATTTACCACTTATTGGTCTAAAGCTGGTAAATAACATCTTATGGGACATATATAAAGCTGCTTTTTATTCCAGATATCGCAAAAAAAAATTATCTGATACAAAATCGGCTGTCCTGTAAAATGGCGGACTATAGGCAGATGAATATTTTTTGCGATAGTTCTATGAAAGATATTAAAAAAAAAATTATGTGGACAACTCAATTCTCATACCTGAGAGTTTACATATTTTTTAAAGAGACTGAATGTTTTTTATTTTTATCAAAATTGGTCCGATATGTGATAAGATTTTGGTCACATGTGGTAATCGTACTTTTAAAACATTTACTACAGAGAAATAGTAACTATATTCAAACATTATTTCAGCACATATTTCGCTTATAAGGTTTAATTTTAATGTGATTTCTGTAAAAAAACCTTATGTTTTCTTAATTTAGATGCTTTAATTGTTATATATTCTTGTTATTTTAATCAAAACAATACTTGATTTTTCTTGAACAATTGCGTCTGAAAATGAACTATATTAAAAAACGGTGTTCTGTGATGTCATAAAAAGAAAACAGAATTAAAATATTGAAAAAGCAATTGTCAAAACTATCTGAAATCATCATTTATTACGACTTGACTGATATGTCGTGCACAACAGAGATAGACTGCAGCCGCCTAGCCGTGAGATACAAAAGAATCGATAAACATCTTTTACATTTCCAATAACAATAAATATATATTGGCTAACCGACAATTCAATTCCATAAAAGAAAACAAAAGTTATCTCATCCGCGCACAGTGCCCGTGTTTGAACTGATGCATAAAGAAAATACCTTCATTACAAGAGAGTGAAGGTTAAATAAATAATATTACAGAAAACAATAAAATGTCAGTCTTTGATTTCTAAACCATTCATAAATTTATTATTTCTGAATTCAATGAAGTATTGAATTTAAGGTTTACTCAAGCTACTCAAGGAAGACAAAGGCATTTTTAACAAAATACGTACGTCATGTTTTTATACAGGACCAGGTTTTTACAAATCTTTCGATTTTTATATAAAAACCTGTGGAAAACTGTTTCTAGTACAGTTGAATCCATTGACACAAGCCGTAAATACATCAAATAATAAAATGGCCAAAGCTATATCACTTTTTGCTTTTGTTTTGTTGGTATGTAAAATTATATTTTTTCATATATTTTTATTTTTTCCTATATGACGTTGTTTTTCTGTTATTTGAAATAATTGGTATTTTAAAAATCATTCGCAACAATCGACTATTTTCACTAATGCACGTCTGTAAGTTGCATCTAAGGATCCAAGTCCAATTCTTAGCTAAGACAATAAAATGTCATAATTTGTAAAAATATCTATGGAACCCCATACATTGAGCGCTGGCCAGCGCATTTCTTAGCCAGCTATGAAAAAAAATATGCGCAAAAGTGTGACAGAGAAAAAGTGAAAGTGTGGTGTCTTGTTTATGAGAAAAGATACCACAAGCTTACTTTGTCTCTTTCTAAAGTGTGACCAATTTCGTAAGCCTATTGCGCAGTCCATGGGACAGATTACAGAACTAAGAATCTGTGCGAAAGTTCAAAAAAATATATATGGAAATAAAAACTTAAAAAAAAAAAATTACAACTGACTTCAAGATGTACTAAAAAGGTAAAAATATTTTTTTAAAAAATCTGCTACATTATAGTTTAAATTTGAAGTATATCTCCTTAACAGTTTATAAACACACTTCACTTGCACGACATCAACTTCAAACTATAATTTAGATCAAATTTTTTGAAATAATTATGTTTATGTTTTTGTAAAAAGTTTGATTCTTTACTTTTAAGTGACATAATTGGCTTTTTCGTACCCTAAAAGTAGACAAACATACGGGTCAAACTGAGAAACTCCTTTTATTTAAGTCGGTAAACCAGAAATGTTGTGCCTATACGATTTGTAGTTGGAAACACTATTCTTTAAGTTTTTAACAAATATCCAGTACAGTAGACCTACGACAATCCCGTATGTCCAGTTACAGTGCAACAAACAAGTGTGTTGCCGCGCTAGTGTCGCGTAAGTTCACACCATTTTAATATGGCGGCTGTAGTTTTAATTTTTGTCCACCGTTCAGAAAAGTTTGTTGAACTGTACGTTGGCAGTTTCAACTTTTATTATTTTTAATTCTATGAACGTTCCAATTTCAGGTTAATAAACTGAAACAGACGAATTTAACTCGATTATGCCGCAACTAGGGGTGCATAATGTTCATATAAATTATTAACTTTTGAAGCACGGTGAGGCAGGTCGTGAAGATAGAAAAGTCGGTTTTACGTCAAAACGTTAATTTGTTGGACCGTTTACAACACTATTTACTGCGGTTGTACTCTGAACTGTTAGAGTGTATCCCAACGAGGTGGAAGAACGCTACCACACGTCACAAAAGTGGTGGATGCGCTTAGCAAGCTATACCCTGGTATCACTACACCTTGCAATTATTATTAACACGCAGATGGGATATATTTCTCCCATAGACTAAACCATAGCGTGTTCTATTTTAATAACAGCGCCATCTCCTGACGAAGTCACAGAACTAATAATCTAAGTTGTGTTACACTTTCTGTTTTTTTTTTATATATTCGTTTTTGATTTCTACCATTTTCACCGCGCCGAGTTCATTTTAACACACTTTTAGAGCACAACGTTAATCACGTTTTTTATTTTACTAGGTATAATAGGTATATGTAAATAAATATTTTTGTTTCAGTTGGCTTTTGTAAGCGAAATCAACTGCAACGCTCCAAATAGGGGTAAGACATTTTTTAACGTATTTTGAAATTTAATTTAAATTCTTTTTTTAAAAATTATTCCTAGATATTACACACAGTGCAATCTGTTCTAAGAAGCCATCGTACTAAATGTTTGAAAGCTGAAAACACCAAATTTTCGGACACATCTAGTTTTTTTTATAAACCATATTTATACCATTGAATTGAGCTCTTGAAGCACTTTCAGGATCAATAATCAGTCGAAATCGTGTAAGCGTAGTTTAAAAATAATCGAGTGAGATCACATTTCCACCCTGTATATGTCATGTGGATTTTAATAGGTCAACCCGAAACCAGGAACAACGGTGCTCAGCCCAAAAATGATGTTCAAACCGGTAAGGGGGGTGGCAGCGACGGTTTAGGTAAGTTATATTAATTTTAAATTTAAATGCTAATGTTTAATAAACATATCTTAGCATTCTGGTTAAGTCTCTTCTTATAAAATATTTTTTTTGAAGTGAAAACTTCTTTAGCGGCGTTGTGCACTTTTTTTGGTATGGGTAAAAAATGATAAACTCGCGCAGGCTGATCGAAAATTCGATTTTAATTCTATGACAGATTGAGATGTCAAATATACTACGTCAAAAAAGTAAATAAACAAACATTATTTTGTATAATAAATAAATATGTATACGAAGTGACGGGAAGTAAAAAGCTAGTATGTTTTCACTTCTGCCGACACTCCCGGAGTGCAACCCTTTTTTTTTTTGTCAAAAACAAAGCTAAGAATACTTTTATGATTAAATTATTTTTTTATATTTTTTAGGTCACGTTGTCAATATTGAAGCAATATTATTAAGTACTTTAGGAGGACACAAAAATTAGTAAACCGTAAGTTGAAACCTTCATTTAATTATTGCTAATATGTATTTATATTTTGACCATGTGTGTTTTGTGAACCGCTATACCTACAGACATGTTATAAGGTTTTAGTGTTAGCTCGCCATACATTGAACCGAGGGATGAGTAATTTTCACGAACCCTATCATGTGGGGTATCATTGGATAGGGTTTAAAAAAGCATCTGAGTTTCTCAAGATTTTTCAAAGTTAAAAAAATTGAGTCCTCCCGTTAACTTTTTAACCGCGAGATGTTAAAATCTGGACTACGTATAGCAGTAGTACAAATACTACTAACAAAATTGCATTAAACAAATACGATTCATAAGTTTTTTATAGATATTTGCAATTATTCTCATTCTACTTAATGCGTGTACGACACGTACTTAGTTGGTTTTTTAATTCTTTATTTAAGACTATAAACCAAAAACATATAATGGCTAGTTACCGTATCATAATGCCTTATAGGCTAGGTTTGTATGTAGCCTTTGTGAGTTTTGAGTTCTCTGTTAATACTAAAATATTATGTATTTTACATCTTTTAAATTTATTTCTGCTTTTGTCTAGAAATTGGTAAAATCAAAAATTATTCGATTGAAAAAAAAGAAAGAAAATATACCTTACATTGTTTCCAACAGTTGTTTTATAATTAATAGCTGAATTCATATTTAATCAAGAACTTCGGAGATTTGAGATTTGATGAAACTTTGATTTTGTTTAAAAATTTTTCATAGAAAATAAAAATTATCAAAATCCAAAATCATAACATTCGCGCGCTCTTTTAGTTCCCAACCTAGTTATTTCACCGTGCTGCGCATTAACGCCCATCTTAACAAGCAACTGAGCTTAATTTGCTGATGATTTTAGTGTTTTTAAATAAACCATAATAATTTAAAATCTCTACAAATATAGGTGCCTCGTTAACTTACGCAAACAACTTGTCGCTAACGTATTTATTAAACTCTATTATGAACTTATAGTCATATTTTCTAATATATTGGAAAACGTTTATACAATTTTTTTTAAGCTTTTGTACTTGCAAAGTACACAAAGGAAAACAAAAGTGACTTTGAAACGATTTCATTATATTTGACGTTCTATGTGTTGCATACTTTGGGTATTAGGATTGTTAAAAAAGGCGGACTTATTCGTAAAATGGTGTCCTTCATAGCCTCATCAGCACCCACAACAATATTTCAAAATTGTAATTTTATTTTTCTGCTTTACAGATACCACTTTTAACAGAAGAAATGAAAAAGAGTATGATTATGTAACCTACTGACTAAACTTCATTTTTTTTAATAAAGGCACAAAACTAGTATTAAAATTAAAACAAAGAATTTTATTTCAATAATTGACTCCCTCGCAACCTAGTTGGCAGTGTGGCCGGCCGGCTGCTGTGCAGATGGCGTGAATTCGATTCTCGCACTAGACAAACATTTATGTGATAGAAATTTGTCTTGAGTCTGGGTGTATTTATGTATAATATGTAGGTATGTATGGTCGCGGTCAGAAAATGTTTACCACCTTAAGGATCACAATTGCATGCACACATTTAATTCACAAGTTCTAAATGTCTATTTCATAATAATTTGATTGATCATAGATTATTATCTTTTATCTAACATGACAATCAATCGCTCTAGGACAGGGATGGCGAACCTTTATTAATGAATGTGCCATTTTCTATGAAAAAAACAATACTGTACCTATGACGTGCCGTCAAAAAATCTGGGTTACTTAATAACAATGGAGAAAAATTAAACGAATTGCTGTTAACTTAAAGCTATTTAGATACTTGCAGCTCGAAATGTTTACAGCAATCGAAATGTTTAATATTTATATTCAAATAAAAAAAAAAAGTGATTTCTGCTGTTGCGAAATCGGTGCTAAAAATCTCACATTAGGGCAGGCTCGTACTTTGTTACTAAGCAGTATGGAAGCTAAACTAGAGTTCATTTCTAAAAATGACTTGCAAGCATACGTAGGTGAAAATAGAAATTTCATAAATGATTGGCGTGCCCGAATTGCCATGGGTTCGCCATCTCTGCTCTAGGAGATGGACTGACTACTATCAAGTTTTAATATATTTAATATATTTTTTAAATAAGAATATGAAGAAATAATAAAATAGACACTTGGAAAGTCTTTATTTAACGGCACGTAATCTATCTCGCATAGATGCAATAAGACGCGTGCATAGATCAGTACCTCTGATATCATCCCATACTTGAGCACAGTGTGATCTAAGAGCTTGAGGGTTTCTTTCATTTTGACAGTCCCAGCGTTGAACCCTAAGCCCCCATAAATTTTCAATAGGGTTTAAATCAGCAGACCGAGCGGGCCATTGAATGGGACGAATGTCACGGTGCAGGTTGAACCACGCCATAGTAGCACGGGCTGTGTGTATCCGTGCATTATCTTGAACGTAAGTAATGTGTGGGAATTCCGTTGCAGGATACACTACGCGCACAGTAGGCAGCATCACTTCTTCCAAAAGCGACACATAATTAATGGCCGTAGCCCTATTCTCTAACGGCGCCAGTTCTCCGACACCGTCAAGGCTCATCCACCCCCATAAGTTTACTGTAATGCGACCTGACTCGTTTTGAGGCAAAATATGACCTTCATCATACCGAGTTCGATTGTAGCGCCATAAAGTTAATCTTCCGATTTGGCTTGATTTAAAAGTTTTTTCATCGGTAAATATAGTATTCGACCAATCAAAATCGAGATGTCGTCGCGGAAAGTTAAGCCGGGCTGTTTTGTGATGAGGTTTCAGCTCCACTTTAATAGCATGGTGTCTGTAGTGTAGTCCAACATTGTGCAAAGCTCGTCGGATCGTCCGAGCACTCACACCATATAAAGCAGCAAAATAACTAGTTTGTGTGAAACCATTCTCTTCGAAACGACGAATGTTTCTGTTATTTGCGCGGCGGTCAGTATCGGTCGTCGTCCTGAATTATTTCTATGATCTGTTATTTGCCCTTCTTCGCTGTGACGCCTAATACAAAACCTCACAGTGAATCGTGATATATTGAGTTCTCGTGATATAGCACTAATACTATGTCCATCTTCGAAGAGAAATATTATTTCAGCCCTTTGCTCCAGAGTTAAACTTGCCATTTTATTACGTTATGAAAAAATCTTTTGTAAAATTTTACTCTTGTCAAAACGACGTTTAAACAATATTTTTTGATAAATGTCATTTCAACAAATAAAGATATTAGTTCCATTATCAAAGAGTGATCAATAATTCTTGTTGTTTTTCTCGATGCGTCATTTTAATAGCTTTTGAAAGGTAATAAGTAACTTGATATGGCATTTTAGACTTAGTGAAAAAAGTGTGATATAGAATCTAATTTCAAAACTGGTAAACATTTTCTGACCGCGACCGTATTTACAAAAAAAAAGTGTATAGGTATTTGATTTGTATCCTTTTTCTGGTTCTCATAATACAAGCTTTGCTTAGATTTTGTGACCAGATGGCGCTGTGTGATATGTCCAAATATTATTATTATTAATGAGTATGTATATATTGATCCATTTACAAAATGTTTATAGAATAATAAATAGTATAGTTTAAATTTAATTATGAAAATAAACTCAAAGACAAAGTTAAATTTTAGCTAGGTTTTTACAGACAGTTTTCCAATTAATTTCCTATAGTCGGATTATAATGTGCATTTGTTTTCCCGTCATACAAATTTTATGTATTTCTAACTTGTCCGGATTATGACATTGTTTGCATTAAATGGTAAGCACAATGCGGTTACTACCTAGCATACTACATAGTTAAGATAGGTAAAAAAGAAATAAAAATAAAAAAGTTATCTAAAATATCAAAATTGGTAAAGTGTGAATCGGACTCGCGCACCGTAGGTTCCGTACCACCATTTACGTAATTATATATACAAATATATACACGTATAAGATGATGTGTTGCCGCTGATACGGTAATTTAAGATGGTAATGGCTCGGGCCCGGCTTTCATTATTTGTTGTTATACTTTAGAACTCCCACTAATATCACTACAAGTTTGAAGCTTATTTGAGTTACTGTTTCTACGATAGAGCATTACTACGAAAACGTGTCCCTTGTTTGGGGATCCCTTTAAATTTATACATTTGAAAATTTTATTATTTGTTTGATTATCTGCCATAATATAACACATATTTTGTGAAAATTTTAGACTTCTAGAAAGCCTTTTAATGGACGGAAGCTAAGTAATAGGGCTCTGTTGGCACCTTCTGGGTACGAAACCCTAAAGAATTATACCGCTTTTGAAGTTAAACTTTACGCACGCATGTATAATATCTAGCTAAGTGTTTTCTTCTTCTTGCAGTCGAATGCCAAAAATTTGCAGCAAAGATACGAAACAATAAATTTTTGGCGTTCGGTTTCAAGAAGCTGAAAACACCTAGCTTAATATTATATATGCGTGCGTAAGGTTTATTTTTTAATAATGGTAATGGTGAGGTTTCGAAGACTGTAATTTTTTTCAATTTTTAAATTTTTAGTTGGTACTTGGACTTTGTGTGTAAAACATGTCAATACTTGGGGGTTCTGTTGAATATTTCTATGCAACAACAATAACTTTATCAATGGTATGTTTTACACTTGTGAAATATAGGTGTCACTGTTATAATAAGAGTTATACGTTTAGTTTATTTTCAAATAAAAAGGCTTTTTCATTATCATATTTTATTATTTTGCTCCAACTGCAGCTACAGCTTAACTGGTTATGGGCCCAGGCGCGCCCAAGTCTTTGGAGCCAACTCTTACGTATTTGAATTGATCACGAATTCGAAATAAAGTACGAATTCGAACTTTTGTCGAACGAAAATAAAGTCGAGCTATTCTGGTAATGCCGAATCTGACATTACTCGAACGCAAACGGCTCGTACCTACTGCTTTGAGTGGTGAGGGGGCTTATTGGGAACATTCTCGAATTACTCGAGAGTTTTGCCTTCTCTCAATTCTGTAGTTCTCGATATTGATAAAACTGTGGCTTTATGAAACAGTTTTTGCGACCTATATATATACCTATATAACCTGCACTACTCCATACTATGAATACTTAGTTCCGAATGATGAACTAATGCTGTCGTTAAGTAAGATGTCAATGATTCAAAGTATCTACCCAAAGGGTTCTTCTTAAGGAATTATGCAGTTTTTTTCTTCTTCTCTGTATTATAGAAATTATAAACGGCACTGTTTCATTGAATTAAGATAGCAAAATATGTGAAATTAGTTTTACTTGCCAAAAGGTTTTTTTTTTAATCCACAGTGTTTCTGAGTCTGATGTTAGGGTCACAACATTGTAGCTTTAATATTTTGTATTTGTAGGCAGTGGTCTCATCAGACTAATCAATTTAAGAAATGTATGATGAACAGAACAGTCGTACGATGAAAGCAGAAATGTGTGACAACACAAGAAATAACTGTATCTCAAGAAACCTCTGTGGATAATGACAGTGACAATTTTATCTGCCCTTCCCCCTTTCTGTATCTTTAAACTTCTGCATCCCTTTTTGTATCTTTAAACTTCTGTGCTAGAACTATACTTAGTGACAGCGTAGATATAAGTTGTGCTTCTGGCTGACGGTTATGTTAAATCAATAATCAGAGTCAGTTAACATTAAACAAAGTTATAAAATTATGAAACTGAAGACGGAGACGGTGTATTAAGAGGCATCTTAAAAGTGAATATTTGTATTCGGTAGACAGTACAGAATTTTACCTAGATGGCAAAAGAACGCAAGGCGTATATCTTGATGATAGAGTTGAAGTTTTGACACTACCATAGACGCATTTGAGCTTTATTTATCTATCAGTTCAACTGATCAATAATGTGTTTAAGCCTGTAGCTACTTTCCAATTTGTGAATGAATTGAACTAACTTAATAAGTTTATTAATTCACTGCTACTCTCTGCTGTGTGATTATCGCTTGGTAAAGTTAATTTTTCCACCATTTTGAATGTGTGTTTGACACACAATGCTTACATTGACAGGCGTGTCAACCGTATCCATGGCTTAATAAAAAAATAATTTAGCAGCTGAATAATTTATGATTCAGGCGTACCAAAACTACTTTTTCAACATTTACATTGTGTTGTGGATCACACCCTATATATATAATATTAGTAATTTTCTAACATCGCCTTTGTAAGACACCAACAATAACTGTAAGCCATACTTGAAATGTGGTAAATATTCACCAACAATATAGAAATAACAAACTATGATGTTTGTTCTATGAAATAAAAAAAAACGATTTTTATTGTTTTACTTTTATTTAGATACCCATAATTTTGTTAATTATTCACACCAATATGTCTAGAGGTCTTTAGTCTTCGAATGGCACCTTCCGAAACTCAACTACATACAACGGTAACAAAAACCTACAATGCAAAAAACAAGCATAATAAGCAAGTAAACTTTATCTGTGTGAAACGACAAAGTCTAAAAGTAAATTAGACCATGCTGAAAGCTATGATCTCAAATAGCATCACAAAATGTGCGATGCAAGTCTCTCCTCAGGCTTAAGTGTTCGATACGGCAAGTGAGTTTGGGATCGTCGACAATTCTCACAGCCCATTATTGAACCGAGTCAAAAGGGCCAAGCTGGTATCCGGGTGCAGCCGCCCAGAGATGGCAGCAGTACTCCATATTGGGCCGAACTTGCGACTTGTAAAGCAGCAACCTCTGCCCCGACGTAAAGCACTGCCTCGCTCTGTTGAGTACACCTTGTTTTGGGCGCCAGCTTCACGTTGTCTTGCAAATGATCCCGGAACTTAACATCGCTGGAGATGTCAACACCAAGGATCCCAATGCTCTTGGAGATGGAGAGGGGAGTGTTCTGGAATTGTGGGACTACAGTGCATGGGGTTTTCTTAGCGGTGAACTCGCAGACTTGTGTCTTTGTAGGGTTGAATTGGACCAAGTTTACCCGTCCCCAGTCAGAGACCTTGGACAGTGTGGTCTCGATTTGAGACACAAGTACTCCGCGATTTTCCTCCACAACGGAACGAGGGATATTTGCACGACTCGTGTAATAATCGGCTCTAGAACTATCATCTGCATAGCAATGTATGTTGTTGATGTCCAACATGTTATTAATATGCAGTAGAAAGGAGACAGCACAGAGCCTTGCGGGACACCAGCATAAATGTCCATGCTATCAGAGCAACAACCGTCAACTACGGTAATGCCTCCCCCTGACTCTTAATGGCTAGTGCCTATCGGTGTGTGAGATACACTAGAAGGTCACCATACGAGCGACCGTGGCGAAAGCCATATTGACGGTCGCTGACCAGGTCGTGTTTTTCAAGGTATCTATGTCAATAGAATGTGCCCAAGATTTCAAGACCATGTACATAACTAGCATACTTCAATAATCGCAACACACACTGGTTGCTGATTTTAAATTTTAATATTTTAACTAAATATTGGAATCAGCTAAAAATATATCAAGCGTAATTCAACAAGGCTTCTGCCCTTTATAATTGTGCTCTAGGTTGGCGAGGCACAGGGTGGTGGTCGGGTGCGTTAGCGGCCATCTTGGAAAACAAGCGTTCGCATAATAATATTATCAACAAAAACTTTACAGCAAAACCGGAAAACCAGCTAAATCCAAGAAATAAATCCAGAAACACAATTAATAAAGTAGAAAGCATTCAACTACAAGGTACAAAACACAAGTAACGAATGAGCTAAATGAGCCCAATGTTTAATTTGTGTGTAGTGTTGCCAGACTACTAACCTGAATCACCATAAATAACAACATTTTCCATGTACATTTTATTATTATATTGTTAAATAAAAAGCCTTCAAAATATATTGGCTATTTATACCTGAAAAAGTCGTTACAATCTCATTTTAAATAATTTTGGAAATAATTCTACTTGAGACGCATCTAATGTTTTCTCCCATCCGCTTTCTAAATAATTACCTTATCGTCAATTACCTTACTCAAAAAAGTTAGTCAACTTGAATGAAAATATAATAAAGCCATAAGCGCAGTATTGACTATCGATCAGATGTTTTTAGATTAATAGTTGTATTAGAACACGAAGTTTTCCGTCGAGTGTGGAAAGCAAAAAAATTGTTTCCATTAACAATAACAAAGTTTTAACCACAAGCAGGAGACCCGACTTAGTATATTTAAATTAAATATGTACTGTTCCTAAACTTAACATGTCAAAACAATCATTGTTACGAAACGCAAGTTTATCAAAGACATGAAATCAAGATAATCATTGAAAAGCAATCGAATCGCAAAGTCAAAATCGTATTGAACACATTACATCACTGAATTTAATGTTGAACTGCTGTTTAAAAAAATTGCAATTATTCATTTGATGAAAAATGTTTGAGAATCTTCAATGTAACCTGTGGACACGGGTCAAGGTCATTTTTGTTAACTCGAAAAAGATTTCAAGTCTGGTTTTTATGTTTGTAGCCTTATGCGTCCCCACTGCTGGGGGAAGGTTTACTCTCTCCGTGGGCGAGGACGATTTTTTCCAAAGTCCACATGGGGGCCCACTTTACATACCTACCTCTTTTTGAGGTATGCAGGTTTCCTCACGATGTGTTCCTTCACCTAAAAGCTAGTGGTGTGAATATTCAATTTACTTGAGAAATTGGGAAAAAGTCTTATTAGTAGCTACACGGTTGATTCGAACCTCCGGCCCTGAGAACGGGAGGCAGACGCCGTAACCACTCGGGCACTACCGACCGATATGTCACAATATAAAAATAAATGACATGTTATTTTTTTTAATAAATAGGTATATCATTTTATTTTGTATCTAGACCATTTTATCACAGCTTCCTACAATGGTTAACTTTTTGCAAAATATTTCTGTCATGCACAATAAGTGAGCATATTTCCAAAACTATTAGTCCTATCAAAACTATTAGTCCTATCAAAATGAGCTTAAAAACATTTTGTAGGTTTTTAATTAGAATTATTTTTTGCTTTTAACAAGTTTTTCTTAGCACTAACAGTTTTTGAGAAAATCACATAAAATATCCGTAATTTTTGCACACTAGGGGTGGGGAGGGGATACATCTATGATCCTAACAACCACTTATACCAAAAAACAAAACTAGGTTATTTATTTTGAGGTTTGCCGTTTTTGCTTAATTTGTTTAGACTATTGGGTTCCTTTGCGATGAGATGACGGGAAATCTTTATATTAGTGTCTTATTTCTTAATCTATAGATATTTGAGTATTTTCTTTGTTTAGGTTTTGTCGTAGTGTTAAAGAAAGTTAAAGTAAAGTTATGTTGCAAATTATAAACAGTAAAAATACACATCATAAATATTCTATGATACAATGCACATTTAATAGTAACGATATTAATTTTCTTGGTATGGTTGTTTTATGCTTCTTTTTTGTTTGCTATTGTTTGTTATAATACTCTAACGTATCTAATTATTTGACACAACGGTTTTCGAGTCCTATCACTTTTGACGATTACATTTAGGCCAAATAAAATCATTGTAATGTAAAATAAATTTTATATTTTAAAATATCAGATTTATTTAAAAATTTAGATATGAGGCTGTTCATAAATAAGTCTCATGGGATATTTTATTTTATCTTTATATATATAATTATACCGTGCGTGTGTATGTCACTGTACTCCTCCTAAACGGCTGGACCGATTTGAATGTTTTTTTTTTGTATACGTTTACGTGGTACCCTGGATGGTTTAGATTCACAAATGAGCCCGGTAGATGGCGCTGCAGTCGGTATCATGCAGGACAACGTCTGCACAGTCATCTAGTTGTATATAAAATTCTAAAAAATGCTTAACTAAAATATTAAGATGAAAGATTTTAGACTAGCAAAAATGTACTGAGGAATTAGTATGACTGCCTCATACGGTATGGTAGCAAGTACTAGCGAGAAAAATATTATTAATCAAAGAGAAATACTATTTTTGATACATTTTAAAACATTTTAATATTACTTATCGAATGTTATTAAATTGAGATAAAGTACCTATATGTTGAAGGACAGATAGACTGACAGACAGGCAGGCAGGCAGGCAGGCAGGCAGGCAGGCAGTCAGGCAGTCAGGCAGGCTCCCCATATGTCGTATCTTTTGACCCCAGTTTCCAGAAAAATAGAAATCATCTTATTTTTTCATAAATAACAAAGCACTTGCATTTTTTTAGCGTTTCAAGGATTATTTTGTGGTAAATTATAAGACTCACAAAATTAAAATGTTTTAATAATAATAGTTTGCATAGAAATTATATGAGAAAACCAGTGTAGAAGTTGAAAGTTGTATCTATTCACCCCATTTTACTACATAAAGTATAAAAATTATATATTTTTAAGAGTAAACATTAGTGTGTTATGAATGATTTTATGTTCGGCCCTAAGGAAAATCAGGAAAATTTTACCTTTTTTTCTCTAATAACATAATTGCTATAAAGAAAAAAAAACCGGCCAAGTGCGAGTCGGACTCGCGCATCGAGGGTTCCGAACTAACCTGTACGTATATAAGTAAAAGTTTAAAGGCAATTAGACCTAAGTATTTGATATGAGATTTATGATATTCGAGTTTCAACTTGATATCTCTACGCGTTCATAAGGAAAAGGGTAATAAGTTTATAATTACTTAAAAAAATATGTGATGTAACTTAAAATTTAAAGTTTTCGGAATTTTTTCTTTATATGTGCTATAAAACATTGCTTCATGTCAAATTTTAAGATTCTAAATCGGCTGGAAGTATCTTTTAGGTTCTGATTCCATTGCGAATAGTTGCAAGTTTGAAAATATGCGGCTTAAATTGCTGTTTCTCTTGATTGCATGGACATATAAGTTTGATTTTGTTACAGCTTAAAGGTATTATAGGCCTGAGTATTTGATATGAATTTCAATTTAATATCTCTACGCGTTCATGAGGGAAGGGGTAGTAACTGTAAAATTATTAAAAATATTTTTATTATATGATGTAACTAAAAATTTACGGTTTTCGCAATTTTTTCTTTATTTTTGCTATAAGACCTTGCTTCGTACAAAATTAAAAGATCCTGAGTTCACGGGAATACACGGGAAACTGATGCCGTAGTGTTGCAGCTTCAGACGAATTACAGACTTATCTGCGGTATCGCAAGCGCGGGAGAGATCGCAGCAGTTTATACTGCGTGCTTACCGCTCTCCCGAGTGTTCATAACACGCCATATCACCTCCCTCACAAGATCGGCGATAGAGCGGCTGGCCTGTAAACGTACTGCCATTCTGACAGTATTTGTTTCCCGCACAGGAATGACAAGAGTCCGTGAGTGAGACTGACCTCAAAAGTCTTACTTAGAGCTATACTAGTAACTATTGAAATAGGGCGGTAGGTAGACAGTACCTTGCTGCCTTTTTCTTTGTATATAGGTACCACCTTTACCTTTTTTAGGATCTCGGGGTACTTGCTGTGCGCAAAATATTTATCATACTTTACACATACAGCTAGGTAAAACGACATATTCATTGCGGGTCTTACTAAATTGACGACTCGATCGAAAATATATGTACTGTTTTTTTTTTGCGATTGCGATTCATCGGGGGTAAAGTTTTTTAGGCCTCATTGAGGCGTCGCTCTCGGGTACGGCGCTCAGGATTTTTTATATTTGCAATAGCAATAAATATAAATTTGATACTTGACATTCCAATTCCATAAAAAAAACAAAACTTACCTTTTTCCACTACGATATGCGACTGTATCTTGCACTAGCTAATTTGAATTTTGGATTGGCAGAACAAAAGAATGAGCCATTAAATGACAAATGAGTAAAAAGAAATAGACGTTTTGAACGCGGCGAATTACCGGTAAAATTACCTAAAGTATTTTTATTATTGTCAATTCAGTTGCAATTCAATTAGTTTTTTTTTTTATAAACACTAGCTGACCTTTGAACGTTGTTTCTTTTTTAAAACAACTGCTGCAACAACATATTATGAAAGGCTGTACTAATTCAGAAACCTCCCCCGGCGTGTACATAATAACTTACCAAAATTTCGTTACATTCGGTTTACCCTTATTGCGCAAGTTTACCTTTATCCGCCTCGCACTTGGACCCTTTCGGAAATAATTTCCTATCGAATGCCTACGTCATACAAAGAATATACCCTCCAAGTTGTAGGTCTCTATGATCAGCTGCTTAGGCTGTGCGTTGATCCGTCAGTCAGTCATTCAGGATAAAGCATTTTATATGTATAAATTTACGTTATTATGTTATTATAATTATTTACACGCTTTGGTCACAACTTAGCATAGCCGGACTCTGTGTTGCGTGCCTCGGCTACGCCTCAGCCGCTGACTCACGATCAGCCGGTTATGCTGCAATTGCGGGCCGCGGCAATAATGAACTATATCTTCGCAAATTGTCTGTCTTTGAACTGATGAATAAAGAAAATACATTCATTACAAGAAAGTGAAGGTTAAATGAATAATATAACAGAAAACAATTAAATATATTTATCAGTCTATGATTTTTAAAGCAACAATATATTAATTATTATCGAATTCAATAAAGTATTGAATTTAAGATTTACTCAAGCTACTCAAGGAAGACAAAGGCATTTTTAACAAAATACGTACGTCATGTTTTTATACAGGGCCAGGTTTTTACAAATCTTTCGATTTTTATATAAAAACCTGTGGAAAACTGTTTCTAGTACAGTTGAATTCACTGACACAAGCCGTAAATACATCAAATAAATCAAAAATGTACAAAGCTGTATCACTTTTTGCCTTCGTTTTGTTGGTATGTAGTTATATTTTTTTAATTTTTGTTTTTTTTTATATTACGTTGTTTTTCTGTGCGACTGTCAGTTGTGCCTAAAGATCCATCTAATTGTAAAAATAGCTACGGAACCCCAAAAATGGATATGGAAAAAAATCATTTGAACCACAAATGATGCACCTATAGGGTTTGTAGTTGGAAACACTGTTTTAGAAGTTTTTAACAGATATTCAGTGGACCTAGGACAATATCCAGTATGTCTAACTACAGTGCAACAAACTTTTCTGTACCATTGTAAGGTCGCTAGTGTTGTATAAGTATTTATTTATAATATGGCGACTGTTCTTTTAATTTTTGACCACCGTTCAGAAAAGTTTATTGACCTGTTTGTTGGCAGTTTTAACTAATATTATTGTTAACTGAAACAGACGATTTTAACTCTATTATGCTGTATCTATAACAATGTTCGGGTAGAATATTATTAACTTCCTATAAACGCACAACTCGGCTGGGAGTTAATTTTCGCATGCTTTTAGAGCACAATTTTAACTAGTTATTGTTTAAATAAATATTTTTGTTTCAGGTGGCTTTTGTAAGTGAAATCTACTGCGACGGTTCAGATAAGGGTAAGGTATTTTTTATGTATTTTAAAATTATTTTAAAAAATATTCCTACATTACACACAGCGCCATCTGTCCTAAACTCAGCAAAGCTTTGCAACTGATACAAATACTTTTATATATTTTTTTTTGTAAATAAATGTAAAGTGCAGTAGGTACACGCAGATACTTCTTATATATATACCCTAAGTTAATGCGTGCAGTAGGTACACGCAGATACTTCTTATATATATATACCCTAAGTTAATGCGTGCAGTAGGTACACGCAGATACTTCTTATATATATTTACCCTAAGTTAATGCGTGCAGTAGGTTCACGCAGATACATCTTATATATTTCCTATGTTAATGCGTGCAGTAGGTACACGCAGATACTTATTATATATACCCTAAGTTAATGCGTGCAGTAAGTACACGCATATATTTCTTATATAATCCCTAAGTTTATGCGTGTAGTAGATACGCGCAGATACTTCTTAGATACTCGTGGAAGTATTAACCCTAAAGCCTTGTCTACACTTGCGAGTCTTACACGCATTCGAACAGTTTTTATATCTTTCTGACGTTTGAAGTAAGCACCTCGCGCTATTTACCCAACTAAGTAACTAACTTGCAGCACGCGTGCAAGACGTATGTTTACTAACTTGCAGCACGCGTGCAAGACGTATGTTTACTAACTTGCAGCACGCGTGCAAGACGTATGTTTACTAACTTGCAGCACGCGTGCAAGACGTATGTTTACTAACTTGCAGCACGCGTGCAAGACGTATGTTTACTAACTTGCAGCACGCGTGCAAGACGTATGTTTACTAACTTGCAGCACGCGTGCAAGACGTATGTTTACTAACTTGCAGCACGCCTGCCAGACGTATGTTTACTAACTTGCAGCACGCCTGCCAGACGTATGTTTACTAACTTGCAGCACGCCTGCCAGACGTATGTTTACGCTTTCTGTGACTTTTAACTAATGCAATTTTTGTTTCTACAAAAAAAATAATGTCGAAATCAGTATGTTATAAGTTATAAGTGCGAAAAGACATTAGGTATGTTGCGAGCACAAAGTAAGTGTCTGTGAAGATTTCTCTTAAAATATACATATTAGTTGATTTCTGAGAATTGATTTTGTAGTTTTAATGAACGCACGCTCTTTTATATTGTTGTAATAAATAACTGTGATTGTAGTTTTCATTGATAAAAATGGGATTTATTATTAGTTAATATGCAAAACTTAAATAGGATATACGTTAGTATATTTTTCCTTCTCTCTTCTTCTAACTACTGTCTACTGTTGTTGGCCGCAGATGGCCTTTACAACTACACGCGGACTAACTTTTGCTGCGGTACTGCTTGCACTCTTCAGCGAAAAGTTGGGGCGGTTTGCGCAAGGGTGTCCTAGACACGAACCTCGGCTTAGGCAACCGCTCTTAGAAACTAAAATTCGTATCTAACTAAAATTTACCGCCGTTTCGGAAAATAGCAAAGGCGTTCTGAAGAGAAGAAACGGCAAGAAACTCTTCAGCCCTCTCCTATTATTATTTAAATCTAACGAGTCGAAGCGCCCGGGTATATTAGTGAACCTAGTATACCCGCGCGCTCGAGTGTGTGTGTGTGTGTGTGTGAAAACTAAACTGTCTAATGCGACGTATTCTGTATATATTTGTATAATCTGTGTTTACGGACGCGAGCGCTGAAGGCGCTTGAGCTTTGAGCCTGCTGGTTATTTCATCATCAGAATCTATCAGTACGTGCCTCGGATATCTAAATGGTCCTAAGGCCCCTCTATTGGGGCATAGTTACAAGATTGAATATATTTTTGCCAACAGATTGTCATTTATATATGTACGGCTCCGAGACGTATGTTAAAGCTTTATGTACCTCTAAACTAGAATAGAATTCTAGGGTTAAGTTGAAATTATTAATAAATTCTAAGGTCTACTGTGCCTTAGAACTGTATAATAATCAAGTTTCTAAGACAACACAAATAAAAATCGAATTTGTTTTTTTTTATAAGTAGGTGTGTCCCTATGTTTGTAAAACCATTCTTTTGACGAGTATCGATAGAACACATTGCCGTGCAAACGTTGCTCCTGGCAAAAATGGGGGGTAACAGGGACACACCCCCTTTTGAAAAAAAAATTTAGGGGTCTAGAGAGGGGTCACAGAGAAAAGTGCTTTATACAAACGTTGCTAGCGACAATGCACTCTACCGGTTTTGCATCATTAAAATGGTAGGTTATTGGAACACACCCCTTTTAAACCAAATTTTGAACCTTCCCAGGGGTCCGGAGAAGGGTCACAGTCAAGAGTACTCCGTACAAACATTGCTGCCGATGACATACTCTATCCCTACCCTATCCTATCGTCAACATATATGGTAATGGAGACACCACAAATTTATCCAACATGTCCGGTTATTATCCTTTGCTCCACCTTTTAGTTACTCTAACCATTTTTTTGCACACACTTCATTGAATAGACTTTACGCAGCCAGAGTGTCATGTTAACTCGCTCGAATTGTACATACTAGCTTTAAACTTTGAATTATGGTATACTAAATTTTGAAGCACAATAACGAATAATAAAATCGGGTCATGTTTAAATCGTGACAAACAAAAACACACAAGTCAAACCAACCACCGAATATTTTTTTATTAATATACCGAATATAAACTATTTTAATATTATTTATATACATACCGGCTAAAAGCCAAATACGGCTACAATTAAGTCTACCCAGCCAGAACTGGGTTTTAATTAACTTTAGCCAACTATCAAGGAACATTTCGGTTTTCAGTAACATACTCGTATATATGTTAAGTCCATTTTAATAGGTTAACCCGGAAATAGTGGACAACCAGGTAACGGTGGTCAGCCCGGGAACGGTGATCAACCCGGTAATGGTGGACAACCCGGGAACGGTGGTCAACCCGGGAACGGTGGTCAACCCGGTAATGGTGGACAACCAAGTAACGGTGGCCAGCCCGGGAACGGTGGTCAACCCGGTAATGGTGGCAGTTAAAATGTCTATATTTAATAAAACACATCTAAAACTAGGCATTTCGATTAAGTCTGTTTTTATGATATCAATATATTTTTATTTCAAACGAAGCAAAGAATACTTCTATAATTAAATTATTTTTATATTTTTCAGGTAGTGTTGTCAATGTTGAAGCCACCATATTAAGTGCTTTAAAAGGACACCCAAAATAAGCAAAACGTAAGTTGAAGACTTCATTTAATTATTGCTACAGGGATAAATATTTTTCACAGACCTATCATGTGGGGTATTATTGGAAAGGGTTTTAAAATTGGATTTGAGTTTCTGAAGATTTTTAAAAGTTTAAAAGAATTGAGACCTTCCTCTAACTTTTTAACCGCGAGATGTTAAAATATTAGTAACGGTTTATAACAGTAGTATAAATACTACTAACAAAATTTCTTTGAACAAAACCGGTTCAAAAGCTATGTAGATATCCACAATTATTCTTATTCTACGGAAACGACACTTAATGCATGTACGTCACTCACTTAGCCGGTTTTTTTTAATTAATAATGTAAAGACTTAAATCAAAATCATGTAATTGTGGCGTTAGTTACCGTATTATAAGGCTTTAAGGCTAAGGCTTGTAGCCTTTGTGAGTTTTGAGCACTCTGCACATTCATCAATATTATATACTTTACATCTTTTTCATATTTTTGTTCTATTATCTAGTTGGTGAAATAAAAACATTATTTGAGTAAATTTAATTGAAAAAAAAATTAAAAAAATCACTATATTTTTAACCCTTGTTTTGTAATTCATAGCTAAATTAGTCTTAAATAGTATAAAAAATATAGTATTCGATTAAGTGTCATATATTCAAGAACTTCGGCGAGATGAAACTTTGATTCATATTCAAAATCTTTCATAGAAAATAAAAATTCTCAAACTCCAAAAAGAACATTAGCGCTCTGCCAGTTCCCCTCAAGTTTATTTCACTGCTGTACGCTGTACGCTGTACGCTGTATCTGTACGCTGTACGCTGTTGCGCATAATAAGTAGTGAATAATTGGCGTTAACAGTTTCAATAAACAAAGAGAACAAATTCTCGGGAAAGTCTGATCTTACACGCAACCGAGCGCTATTTGCTGATTATGGGAACAATGCCGGATAGGTTTAATTGTCATATTGTTTACAAAGAGGGTATTTTTTTCATAACTCTATAAATAGACTATGTTACTAGTTTATAAATTTGGAAGAGTAGAGCCAAAAACATATATGTTTTGTTCACTAGGACACTTCATCAATGCAGCAAAAGACTTTCAAGAATGGATATCTGATACCTTTGTTTTAAGATTTTGATTAAAACAAGTTTTCGTTAGCGAATTTATCAAACTCTACTCCTTTTTTTAAGCTGTGGTACTCGCTAAATACACACAAGAGAAAAAAAGTCACTGCGAAACGATTTATTCATTTTTGGCGGCATTTGCAGCATACTGGGGATCAGGATTGTACAAAATGGCAGACTTATTATAAGGCCGGACTTTTCGTTAAAAGACTGAATCAACTTTTTTACCGATACTATTTGGGAGTTTTGCGAGAAAAGAAATTTAAAGAAAAACGTAGAATGTTACAATTTCGGCCAAGATTTAAGAAGATCTTCATTTTGCCGGTAGCAATAATTGCCGCCTAATGTTAATGTTAATGTGATTTTAGGCGGTTACTCAGTAATACGAAAGTTCAACGGACATTAGGTAATGTTATTTTTTGATTTTTTCCTGGTCCGTAATCGAAATTGAGGTCTAATTTTTTTTAAGTTTCTTATGGTAATAAACGTTTTAGTGTCAACTTATGATCGTGGAACCAAGATTTAAAAAAAATATGTTTTCATCACACTTACTCATAAACAATGTCATTACGTAAAGTATAAGAAAGTACTAAGACCCTAATTAGTCTCACGGACTTTTTGTAAATTTTATTTTATCTTACCACTATTGTATACTGAGTTACCGGAAAATCAATAAATTACGAAAGATAAGGAACAGAAAAACATTAATTCATTATTTATATTACATTATGATCTAAAAGGCGTTGAGTAATATTAGTTTATTAGTTTTACTCAAATTTAAAAAAAAAAAATTGGCAACATTGTGTCGATGAAAATGTGCCGTTTACAGCCTCATCAGGAGTACAATAATTCAACTTTTTAATTTAAAATGTTTTGTTTCACAGATGCCACTTTCTGCAGAAGAATGCTGTTAATTTAATGTTGTTATTTATTATATTTTTTTAATAAAGGCATTAAACATAAAATTTAAACTAAGAGTTTATTTTCAATACCTTTTTTATTTATTTATTTACACCACTAGTTTTTTGGTGTTGGAAAATATCGTAAGGAAACCGGCATACGTCAAAAAAAAAGACGTATGTGTAGTCCACAATCCGCACTGGGCCCGCTTGTTGACTATGGCCCAAATCACCTTCGCTTATGAGGGTAGGCCGTGCCCCAACAGTGGGGACGTGTGAAGGCTGGCAAGATATGTCTCGTAAAATACTCTTACATTGTAAAATTATATTTTTTTTTTTATATATTTTTAAAATTTTATTTCTTATGGTTCGATACGCAGATATTATTATTACCTATCATTTGAGATGCCATTTTATAATAAAAAAATTCAGCTGTATCGTCTACCTGGAGAAGCCCAAACTTGAAATTACTTTTTGGATTTTCAGAAAACAAGTGGCCGGAAGGTAATAGTGTAGTATATTTTTAGATCCGGCTTATGAAGCCCTTTATTTTGATAAGCCCCCGTCATGATAGGTTTCTGAAAATATAATTTCAAAAATTGTCGTTGTACACCGACCTCTATAATAAATTCCTATAAACTATATACTATAATAATACCTACATGGAGCCTAACGAAGAGCTGTTAAGGGGCTAACATAAGTGAAAGTGGCGCCCGAATATTAGATTAATTTGTAATCATCACATAAGGAATTTTGTAAAAGTGCTCAAATTAAAAGTTTAAAGTACAAACACCTAAGCTATTTTTAGAAAGTTTTAGTCGCTATATATTATGCATGTGTAGGCTAGAAAGTGGCCACTTTTAGCATAAATGAACTTTCTAGCCCGCACGTCAATGATATCTAGCAAATAATACTTTCTAAAAATTGCTTACTTGTACATAAAACTTTTAATTTGAGCACTTTTTGAAAATGAGTTTGTATTTAATGGAAATTAAAAAAATGTAGTGAGGGCGCTACTTTCACTCATGTTAGCCCCTTAAGAATTATAAATAGAACGCTAATAAGAGGATAAATGGCGATTATACTGCAAGTAACTACGCACTCCATAATTTAGTATAAAGCCCGCCATTTTTATAAGCCTAGTATATGATTGTAGAACCTCATCCGGGCCGAGAAGGTTCTACAATTTATGCTAGGCTAATGGGCATTTCCAATGTCTAATCATGTTTCGAAAGAAAATTGATTTTTAATTCAATGTTTTTTACGGTTTTTGTCTTCTTTGATTGTACCCGGACACAACATAAGGACAGTAATTATATTGTACCTCTATTATTTTAATGTCCTTAACTAGTGTCGGGATGCAAATATTGTCGGGATACAAGTAACTATAATTGTCGACATAAATTTAATCCGACTTATTCAGCCAGAAAAAATGTTTGAAGTGAAAAACGCACGCAGATTTGTATATAATTGTATGAATTTAGAAGCAAAAGAATTAAGACTTTCTGAATTTCAGGAGGATAAAGTACGACATTGTAGGATTCTTATGCTCCGGCTTTACCTAATATATTTTTCACACCACGCCACTACTACTTACTGAGAAATACGTTGACAAACATACAAAAATATATTAAAATATACATACATGCATACATACAAGTGAACGTACGTACATAAAAGGGGACTAAATACAAAATTACCGTTTTAACGCATTAGCCTCTGTGAATAAAAATTAAAGCAAATAAATGCAAAGTGTCAGATTTCAAAATAAAACTATTTCTCACAAAAACTAACATCTAAAAATGACACGCAGTTGATGTTTGACTTACAATAAAATTGTTCTTACATTTAGCTTTTAAGGTGATTTTCCGGGCAGAGTTTTCATACAAAATTCTTTTGCCATAATCTCAGAAGTTCATAACTTTACGTATAATTTTAAGTTCAAAAAAAGAACAAAAATCAATAACTTGCCGTTTTTGGTTTTATAAAATTATTTTGAAGTGAAAACTTCTTTAGCGGCGCTGTGCACTTTTTTTGTGCTGGGTAAAAACTGTTAAACTCGCGTCAGGTCACGTGTCCTGATCGACTATTCGTAAGATGTCACTCGCGTTAGGACACGTGACCTTTATTTACATTAGGTTAGTTTTTATTTTTAGTATATGGCGATTATGAGTAGTACAGGGAGGTTGGATATGGGATTTTAATTCTATGACAGATTGAGCTGTCAAATATACAACGTCAAAAAAGTAAAGAAACAAAAGTTTTTAATTTTAATAAATAAATATGGATAAAAAGTGATGGGAAGTAAATAGCGAGTATGTTTTCACTTCTGCCGGCACTCCCGGAGTGCAACCCGTTTTTTTTTTAGTGAATTTACAATGTTAATTAACTTTGCTCTAAAATATATTTGTAGTGGTAGCACACAAAGACACATTTTAACACGCTTTAGTCACACACACTCATAATAATTTAAGGTGCACAATCCGTAAAAGAAAGGTCCATATGTGGTCAAAAAAGACAGCTTTATTTCACCCAAAGCCATATATTATATCTTAATTGTGATTGCTCTTGTGTTTGGATTATGTGAATTTTCTTATCCTTGAGTGTATATTATTTAAAAATTTAACCTTGATGTAAGTTTTTGGCACTTTTTACAGCTATTTCTTGTATGCTCTACTACGACTGCCGGTGCTCTAAGTTCAATCCCATCCCTCTCATCTTTTACTTGATTTCGATTATGTAGAACATCGCATTTTTATCTGTTTTTTTTTGTAACTACCATAATACAAAACTAAATTACCTACTAATTGAGTTAATAAATGTTTAAGTTTTATTTATTTGTAATTTAGTATAATCCTATTTTATGTAATAGAACACGGTTCAAATGATGATTTTGAATACCTACCTACATTTTTTAACTGAAATCAACGAAAACTGATTTAACTAGCTAGTTATTTTAGTGATAAGTTTTATATACTTAAAAAAATTACAAAAAGCTAGCTAGGTAGGTAGGTATAGTAATTTTCGTCGGATGCTGGATCAGGGGGTTTATTGCGGAAAAGTCTGGAATGGTCAAGTTGTGCGTTGTATGTACCTATTGAAATGTATGGAAGTAGATACATCTTGCGTCTCGAGACTAAAAAAGGGAGCTTATTGCGAACAGTCTCTCCGGACTCGGGAATTCGAGAAATAAACGTATACAAGCAAGTCCAACCACATGACCCGTGAAAGTACTCGCATACATTTTACTTCTGAATCTGAAGTCCTTGAATTCTGAGATCCTCCAGATTTTTCGCAATAGGCTTCAAGCTGGCATGTGTGAGTTCCGGGCAGACAACGCTTGCTGCTATTACTTATGCCTACTGCGTGTGACGCTAGTGCACGATTTTATAAAGGTGTAGTTTCTGCTTAATGAGTACGGAATCTTAAACAGCAATTACATAAAGTATCACTAGATGTAGATTCAGCGATATTTGCCATGCAGAGATATATTGAAGGTATATGAGCTCCTTGTAAAGGTAAATGAGACGATTCCTTTATGTATTTGAAGGAGTTCCTATTTTGTCGGTTTTGGTACGAATGGATAACTAAACATTATCTAAACTGGTCTCAAAATACCGTACTTGAGGTACCTAGATAACACGCACAAAAATCCATATTAGTTAGGTGGAAGGTACATTTAGTTTTTGTCTAAAATAAAACTATTTTATTTTTAAATCAGTAGCCATTAATAGAAAATTAAAAACAAAAAAAAACTGAAAGAATATAAGTATTAAAATATATTCTGTATAATTAATAATTATGTATCCAAGCCAAGGATCGAACTCTGAGCAATATGTTTGGTAACCGTCTAGTATACCACTGAACTAACCTGCTCCTTTCTTTTTATTTTGTACTTTTGACTTACGAATTGCTTTTTTCTCGTACACTAAAATCATCGATACTCGTAACAAAATATTATACAATCATCAACATAATAGGCGTTTCACCAGTTCCAAGTTAACACGAATTATTTTTTTCGACCAATAATTTAAGTTTTAAATTCACTACATTAATACGGGACCTACCTCGGAAATATACCCTTTTTAATAAAAAAAAAAATTTTGAAAATCAGTCTATATATGACGGAGTTATGGCCGAACATCCAAAAATAAATACAATCATCCGCATGGAGAACCTCTTCCTTTTTTGAAGTCGGTTAAAACACTAATATACAACTATACTATAAACTAGAGCTCGTCGTAGTTTCGACTCAAAATTAATTAGATTTTATAGGAGTTTTAGAGAAAGAATTCAGGTAGTTATGCCTATTATATGTTTATTATTATATATTTTTTTAAATCATTAGCGACATGGCATCTATATATATAAATGTATGTCGCAGCCCTAAAGATGGCTACAGCAAAAATCAGAGTAATATTTGAATAGGAGTTCCGACATGTGACTAATGCAGCAATAAATGCCGCTTTCGTAGTGGAAACCTCGACTAGAAGAATAAACCATGAGGTAGACCAGCTACTAAGGTAAATAACGATAAATTAACGGTGATGATGGAAGCTTATCCCTGTCAAACTACGAAAAAATTAATTGCATGTTTTGGCATTTGCATACCCACAATATTGATTCATTTCCAGTCTTCAACATTATTGCTCCATGTTAACGCCAGACCTCATACTGCTCGTGAACCAGTTTTAAAACTACACCAACGACACCGCACCGACTGACTACCACTCTTTACGCGATTTGTATATTTTTCCTTGGAATAAAATTTTGACGCAAATGTAATAACATAATATAATGAACATCAAAGTCAGTAAGTGCTATTTATTTTATCAAGGCACAAACAATAATATAAATACCTAATATTAGACATTACAGTCTAGCATTACATAGTCTGCGACATCATACACAGCGCCATCTGATGACAAACAAAGCAGAGCTTGTATGGGTCAGACAACTGACACAAATCGTTGCCAATATACTACTTTTTGTAATAACATATCTAAATCTATACTATATATAAATCGCTATAGAATAAACTGACTGACTGCTATAACAACGCACGGGCCTAAACTACTAGACCTAGAGACTTGAAATTATGCATAAAGGATCCTGTTATTACGTAAGCGCGCATTTTCCCCTAAATGGAGAAAAAAGGGTTTGGAAGTTCCTCTTTCATCGTTTTTTTAAGAATCATCCCCTAAAACAGTATTTGATCTTGAGGTTTAAAAGTTGAAAATTAAGTGCTTTATTGATTTTAGAAAATCGTCCCCTAGCGGTCAAAACGAGATGAAAATTTGTTTGAGAATTCCAATATTTTTGTGCTATGCCTTATTTTTGTGCTATGCCATATTTTTGTGCTATGCCATATTTTTGTGCTATGCCATATTTTACCGTTGTTAGAAAATCATCCCCTACAGCGCGCAATAGGACTGATTATTTTTTATTAGAATTCCTGTTTTGTGTTAAGAGACTCGAAAATTCGAGCCGAGCTTTCTGTTATGATGTAGGTAAAGGAACAAAAAAGGATTTTGAAAAGTGTCTCTCTTTATTATTGTTACTTGAACTTCACTACTCGGTTTGTAAGGTTGAACACATTCAAAATCCTTAGAAAAATTGCAAAATTCTTCTTCGAATATATTTTTCAATAGTGCGGCTGCAATGGTTGTAGAACGGGCATCGTGAAGCCAAACTCTTTATTATAATGTAAGTTGCTTAAATACTTACTCGGAAATGGCATCCAATACACATAATTAAGCATATTTTTTCGAAAATTTAACTGCGTCTGAGTTGTATTAACATAGGTCGGAAATTATTGTGGTTTCAAAACAAATCAAAATCATTTATTCAATTTAGACTACAATAATTGAGCACTTATGAATGTCACTACGCCATCGGTTCGTAAGTCTATAGGGCGGGAGACCTTGTACTGAGAAGAACCGCAAGAAACTCAGCAAGGGCATTTCTTTTCTACCTTTCTCTTACAGCGTCCACTTAAAATATTGGAACATCCCCTCCCTATCATAGAAGGACACTTTCCATTACAAACATAAAAAACATAAAATGCACAAGCACAACATAAAAAAGTATGTAATTGCAAAATATAAAAAAAGACAGTTTATGTACGTATTCATCACTTAGAAATAATCAATGTCTAACAGTATTGATATACAATACAAAAAAGTAAGACTAAATACTAAGAATACAAAGAAGTTTGCAAGAGCAGACCAGCCTCCACAGGCGGCACCCGTTCACGAGTATGACACATGAATCAGCCATCGCTTCGCTCAACCTATAGGATTTTAAAAGTGATTTGAAATTACTGACTTTAATCTTATCATAAAATACATTAACGTCAACATTACTATTAAAGAATTAGAGCTAGGTAAGTGCTATTTATTAACTATTTAATATACAGTTTTTGCGAAAAGGTATGTGGTTGCCCATTAATTAATGTGTAATATAAGGAAAATATACCCCTAAAGCGACTGATGCATTGCGCCCAAGGTAAAGCACCGTGGTACCCGGCGTAGAGAAGCTGATAATTTCATATGCACATGAGATAAAATAAGATAAAAAGATGGCTCTCCAGCCAGACATCGAATCCGTTAACAAACACTTTTTTATGGTTAGTCGGTAAGCTTATTTTAACCGAATAGCATTTTCTGACTTCTTTTTATTAATAAAAAGCTGAGTAAAATAAGAAAAAATATATATCTGCAAATACACGATAGCTTGAAGCTGATATGCAATATTGTTAACCTACCAAATATTACCTTAGATAATAAATATATATAGATACTAGCTGATCCAGCAGACGTTGTTCTGGCCTATGTGCTGTAGCGATATCAGAGTTCATCGATCTTATTCACACACACATACTCGCAATAGGTGGAAACGCTAAGTAAGCTCAATTGATTACTACTAAACCAGTATATCGTGTACGATATCGAAATACTGATTATTGATCCTGAAACTGCTTGACGAGATCCAATGGTATCAAAAATTATTATAAAATAAACAAGATCCATCTAAAAATTTGATGTTTTCATCTTCCATCCATTTAGTTTGGCGACATGAAGTAAGATTTAACATTAAGATACGTACTGAAAACTATATTATTTAAAATTAAAATACAAAGTGTAATTCACGGAACTTCGAAGATTATGGCAAATCAATTTTGTATAAAAAGCAAAGGCGTTTACCCTTAAGCTAAAACTTAGCACTCTACCTCTTTGATATTCCCCCCCCATGTTGGAAATAAATATCAAACGACCTTAAAGGTTGAACCGCACTAGAGCAGCGCTGCGCGTAGCGGAGCTTTACGTCATGACGCGTCAATATATTGTTTTCAGCATTTTCTATAGAGCATACCGCAATTAGGTTGCGTGGCGCTTTGCTGCACTGCGCGTCGCGTTATAGTTGCCTCCGAAAGAATATCCTGAAGCTCAGCGACGCGACGCGCTGTGACGCGAGGCTAGTGCGGTATAGCAATGTTGAATTGTTGAATTTAATTATTGAAATTAAACGTGGCGCTCTATGTGGTACAAAAATGGAAATGGTTTTTTTATTTCAAGATTCGTTATTTTTTTTGCACATAAAGATTTCACATTTAGATCCTCATCATTTACCTCCATCTCCTTGTGCGGCTTGCAGACGAATGAGCAAAAAATAAATAATTGAATAAAAAAAACTAAATAGCGAAAACTGTTTGAGCAATCTGTACGTTCTTGCATTGACATGAGTCCCGTTTGCTTACAGTTAAATATTTGGCATGTTTTAGGAGCACTTGTTTTTTTCTTTTTAGTTCTTAATGCTTTTCCGGTTGAAGTTTTTATTTATTTTTATTTACAGCTCTTTTTTTGACTCGCGCTTGACTATTTTACCTGACCTTTCATTTGAGTCTCATTCATCGAAATTAGTTCAGCAGTTCAGGCCACAGAAGGTCACAATGGAACAGACATTCATACACACGTGCGTGCGTCAAACATTACCTTCTATTAACTATTAACATTATAAATTGGCCGATTTTAAATTTGATACGTTTAAAGGACTGTTTTATGTCTACGTTTCTGTCACTTGTTGAATACAGATTAAAAAAACTACCACCATTTACTCAGTGTAGTTTTTTTCTACGATTTTTTACTCCAAACTGTTTTCAAACCCCTTTATTTTAATACCCTACTTGAGGGTCTTGACAAAAAATAATAACAATAACAAAATAAAAAAATATAGAACATATTATTAAAATAAGCAACAAGATAACAAATTGGCGGCCTTATCGCTAATAAGCGATCTCTTCCAGACAACCTTTGAGTAGAGGACACTTTATAGAAAATTTGAGTAGTATGTGCTAACTGAGTAAATATTAGTAACGGATCAAAACCTAACAATATGAAATATAATAATATAAACAAAAGTATAACTCAATGAATAAATATTAAATAAAACTAATACACAAACATAGAAATAAAATAAAAGATAAACTAATACTAATACACAAACTGCATACATCTTAATTTATGTAGATGAATAATCAGTGTTCTTATGAGACAGCTTAACTCCTCTAGTAATGTGTACTTACCAGGTTTTTAAATATAAAAATTATTTATCCCACACAATAAAGCGCATAGAAAACGCTTTTTTAGTCAGTGACCCTCGCGCCACGAAGATGAATCTAGTGACGTATAATTTATCAAAATCGGTTGAGGCGTTTAGTAGTAAAGAGCGGACATAGGAACGGACACATACATACAGGTCAAACACATAACCCTCCTTTTAGGCTTCGCCGCAACCGGGTAAAACACGACGCGCAGTGCTGCTCTAGAGCGATAGGTATCGTGAAGCGACGCGCAGCGCTGCTCTAGTGCGGTCGAACCTTTAGTAGAAAAACAATCGATAGTTCGACGTTTTCAGATAAGTGAAACGGGGCCGACATTTGTAAATATGCGGGTATTTATAATCTTCTCTAATAAATCGTTCCGAAATACATAAAATTGCTGAATATATATTTTCTTTACTTACGTTTTGAGACCTGGGGAATCATCTGCGGCTATTTTCAGAGTGATGTGTGTGTGTGTGTATGATGGTTTGTGTGTGTGTGAAAATAGAGTCTATTTTTTATTATTTTAATATTCTTTGATATCAAGACAAACAAAGAACTTGCTCTTGCGGTAGTGGCTGCCGTACCAATTTTATTGAGCGTTGAGTGTTTTGTTTCAATGTATCGGTAAAGTATAAAAGACATAATGTGTAGTTCCTAGAAATATTATAAAGTTCTAAATATAAACAAACTATGCACAATTGTTCAAACCATTGTTCTATTGTATTTTAAATTGAAATATTCCTTTAGGAAAAAAACTACGCAAAATGCTTTATTAGCTTTTCTTTTAATTTTGGTAAACATAATGATACTTCGCTCTGTTTATTTTCCATATAAAAGTCGAGTAACAATAGTTTTAAAACAGTTGAATTCGCTCACTAAAGAAATAAAGAATTAAATAATAAATAGTTTAAAATGGTCAATATTAGATTTTTACTTTGTGCTGTTTTCTTGGTGAGGAAATACTTTATTTTATGATTATTTGGAATACTTAGCTAAGTTTTAGGAAAAAAAAGTAAAATGTGCATGTAACAATATACAGTAATACATATTATTAGTAGTTTATACTCATTTGTATCTGTTTTTAATTTGCTAACGAAAATCTTGTATGATATAGATATCGATGTACATCATAAATTACCTTGGTAACAATTATTTCGTTAAGTCAAAGAAAGGTAATGTACAACCAAATAAATTAAAAAAGACAAAGTAAAAGCCTAGAGTTTTATACTCTGGGGATGTTTGTTTAAATTTTTCTTATAAAACATTAATAATAGTTTGTATTATAGTATAGTTAATTTTAACATATTTAGCAGTTAGTTTGTAGTCCACTTTTGTACATCTACCTTTACGGTCTGCTGGTCTGTGTTGTCATTCTAGTGGTTAAATACTCACTTTTATATTCTAGATGGTAAATGAACTCGTCTGAAATTCTAAAAAGAATATTTTTTTGTTTCATATTTTTTAGAGCGAGACATTTTCCCTATTATTATATATTGTTTTTGGACCTTTTAAATAAATAAAGTATTATAAAGCGATAAAGCATGCTGTATAATTTATTTAGTTTAGGACGTTCTTATTATAATTATATATAATATGTAACAGTTTTAAAAATAAGCCTGTTTATCGAAACAAAGATGACATAAATCGAATTGTGGTAATATTTGTAAATCAATGATATAATTTTAATCGACGACACTCTTCAATATGAATTTTTATGACAAAACATTTACATTTGTTTTCAGTTGGCCTTAGTCAGTAATATCTACTGTAAATGTGGTAAGTGATTAAACCTTGTTTAAAAATCCATAATAATATCATAAATGCGAAAGTAACTCTGTCTGTTTGTCTGTCTGTTACTGTTACTCTTACTCTACTTACTCTAGTTAGCATACCGTATGCCGTTTTTTATCCGTTATAATCAAAAATTTGCCTTTGAGCTATTTTTTTCGAAGTTAGTTCAATTTGCTATTGAGTAATTCTTTAAAAAAAGGGCATGGTCAGCTATAACATCGAAGAAAGTCAGCCGGCCATCTACGCAAATATTCAATGCTGATACGGAGTTTTTTAAAAACTAGCTCAACGGCAATTTTTATTAAGATAACGTATGACTAACGAATAAAAACGGCAAATTAGCAGCCACTTCGCAGGTCTCTATGACCCTTGCCCATTGTATTTTGCATGGAAGGCCGGCTAACTTTCCTCGAAGTTAGCCGACAATAGCATTTTTTAAAAAAATAGCTTATTATCTATTTTTTAAACATTACGTATGAACAACGTATAAAAAACGACAAATTCTCAGCCACTTTGCAGGTCTGTATCTACCTTGCATATCACATTTTGCATAGGTGGCCGGCTAACTTCCCTCGAAATAATAAATAATAATAATATTCTTTTTTTTATTCCTAAAATCAGTTTACGAAATAAGCCAACCATAGCCTTTTTTTAAAAACTGGCTCAACGGCATATTCTTTTTCTTTACGTCTGACCAACGGATAAAAAACAGCTAATTCTCAGCCACTTTGCAGGTCCGTATCACCCTTGCATATCACATTGGTATAGGTGGTCTTCACTCGAAATAAGCCAACCATGGCCTTTTTTCAAAAAATAGCTCAACGGCAATTTTTCGAATATAACGGATAAAAAAATGGTGAATTTGGATAAACCCTGCTTTGCATTAGACTAAAAACGCGTGTGACTCACTGTTATAAATCTACAAAAAGATTGTAACAATTATTAGCTAAATTTGAATTTATTGGTAGAATGGGTGAGCGACTGTAAGCGAATTATTCGCTTCAGAATATTAAAAAATTTGTTCCTTTTAACATTTAAAACTCTTGTTAAATTTTTTGGAACGAAGTTCCTTTTTTTTTACAGTTTAGACGAATGGCGAATGAAGACTAGACTATAAAACGTATCTGATTTTTTTACGTCGCAGCAATACTGTGTGTTTTTTTATTGATAGAATATTTCTTAAAATTTTTGACCCTTCTTGAACATACTTAATAAAAAATAAATTAAAAATAGCTTAATTAATAGCAACTACTTGCTTAGTAGCAACAAATAGCTTAAATGCATCAATAGTGTGAGTTGAATTAGCACACATAGGGTTGAACTGCTAAACCAATTATAAAAAAAAAATTATGAGAGAGGAAAATGACATAGCTATTTTAAAAATGACAAGTGCGAGTCAAGTTCAACAAGAATTTGATTAAATCGCTAAGCCGATTTTAATAAAAATTTGAATGGGGATAACCTTAGAGAAGGCCGCTTACTTTGCATGCTTAGTAATGGAAGAACGTCAAGTTTAAATCGAACTGGCGCACAGAAGGTTGTTTACTAAATGTGAATATCCAAATAAAAACATTTTGTATCGTTTCTAAAAAACGTCAAGCGTAAGTCTTATTCTATTAGTGCATTTTTTTATCAGGTTTTTTACTGAGCTAGTACATAATGTATGCATAATGTAAAGAACATCGTTCTCACTGAGTGTCCCGCGACACGTCTGGTTTTTTAATATACAGTAAATATATTAATAGTTGTCTGGCAATCAGATCGGTCAAAAATTGTTATTTGTTATGCAAGGCTAGAAAGTTGCTTTTTAGCGTGAGTGCCTATATTGAATTGAAGGTTTTAAAGATTGAACCCACGAGCAAAGCGAGAGATTCTAAGACATGAATCCCAAAAAAAATTCAAGCCGTGCGAAACACAATTTCATCTCACTACAGTGAGGAAAATATTTAAATAGTTTAATTAAGTGTTAATAACATGATAAAAACAAACTTTAGTCTCTGAAATAGGTTCAGCGCCTTTTCAACAAATCGCACGCTCAGAGATACTTACCTATTTTTCGCTGGTACACTTAGGTATTTTAAGTAGGTGGTGGAGTTACTCATGTTTTCTAATTATTAACTTTAATTATATTTGGTAAAGCTAATACTTTTATAGTAAAAACAACGAAAATTATGTATCTACTACATAATTCCAAATAAATGTTTCTTTTCTTCGTCTTTTTTTTTAATGTGCGTTCCGAATTTGCACCATGCCAATTTTAAAATTCTTAGAACAAAAATTATACTTAAAACTTATTTATTCTTGTTGTATTTAATAATTTAACAAACTACAATAAATTACCTATTAAATAACATTAAACAAAACATTACCTTTAATGCAATACTATCAAAAATTAAATTAAAGTGTCATTAACGGATCACTAATGTATAAAATAGCAAGAAGGACGGTTCCTTCTTTCGGACGGTTTTATTATGTTTGTTTTTACAGAATTTAAAATCATATTTTATTTAGATTTGATAAAATACATTGTGGTTCTTATTACAGATGACCCTTGACCACGTTCTAGCGATAGTCCCTAAAATTTGTAGAATTACAGTCTTTATGGCGGAAGACATCATAATGTAAAAAAATATTGTATTTAATAGTGTTAGAAAGTTAAACTACTTGTTTAATTGTTACTCCTAATTAGTTTATTCTATGTACTGTAGACGATTGTTGTACTGAGAGCACTGGTGGCACTGGAACACCTCAAAGCACTGGAACACCACAAAGCACTGGAACACCTGAGAGCACCGAAACACCTGGAAGTACTGTCAACCCTGGCGGTACTAAAGGCTCTGACGGTTCTGGAAAAGGCCATGGTAGTAAGTACAATAACACATGAAAAACTATTTACTAAAGGATAAGTGAAAAATGCCGAAACCATAAAACAATTTCAAAGACATTAATTTACTGTAATCTATCAACTTTTTGTTGTTTATACTCGTATGGATATTAATAAGTTTTACTATAGTTGTAGTTTTTTGGGCGACTTGCAAGGACTCAGGGAGTCGCACTTTCTGATCACATGCTAAAGCTGCCGAAGAAAAATTTTGCCAGTCGTCGTTACCGATGGAAAATCGATGGTGCCTTTGACTCTTTGCCTCAAAATAGAATTTGAACGTCGAAGACGCCGTACCACCTATTTTAGCGTGGTGTGGTCAAACCATGTCGGAAATCTCCATAACACAGCGGGATATCCGGCTGGAGTTGCTTTTTTTGGGCGTTCATAAGTCGAGTAGACCTGACGGTATACCAGCAGTAGTGCTTAAACAGTATTCTCCTGACTTGTGTCCTGGGGCCTGATTCTAGTGCTGAAAGAGATAATCTCGAATTCAAGATATGTTTAATTGATTAACTCATGGCTGTTGCTGCATGCATGCATGACTAAAACAGTCACCGTGATTAACAAGCCGTGAGTAAATCAATTAAACGTATCTCGAATTTGAGATTATCTCTATTAGCACGAGAATCAGGCCCCTATACTCACGCACCTATTCACGCTTTCCTAACTAACTAGGCAATTACTATGAATTTGCACCCGGTGCCCAAAAAAGGCAAAAAGCGTTGCAGAAGAAAGAAATAATATAAGCCTACGTTTAGCAATGGCCGTTTAGGTAAAGTTTAATAGCTTTTTCACCAGCTTTGCTCACAAAGTTTTGGAAAAGGCTGAACTAGTAATTTTATTTGTAAACTAGTGAAACCGTTATGGTTTGCAATAGGCACGTATTTGATGATTTTACTCGATCTGTTTTAGATGATTTAAGCAGCAACTGCAATCTTAATCAAATTCATGCCAAAAATGTTTTGTTTCAATCTTAGAAACTATTTTAACAAAATTTATAAAAAAAACGTTTTTGTGATTTGCAGGTAGTTTAATCAATGTTTTTGCAAAGCTACTGAATGGGTAGGATTACAAACTTTGAATCAACATATAAAAATTGGTAAGTTAGTAATACTTTAACAAAAATCGTCTTTAGGATACGATGCTTGTTTAACATAACGCGGACCGTACTATTTCTTATTTTGTGGTATCAGCTTGTTTGCCACCTTGTTGATATGAAAAAGTGTGTATAAAAACATTTATTTCGTAAACAGTGTCTCTGTTTATTACCATTATCGCCTTCTTAACCACGGAACATAGAGGATGTGAGTATAAAAGCAATAGATATGCAAGCGCTGACTTGTAGATAAACTAACTGTCATTTAAATGACTTCCATAATTATAATTAGTTAAAGGTAAGCTGTGGCTCTTCGCATCATGCATATGCTAAAAGTCACAGTCAGAAACAGCTGTGTCTATCTCTTTTCGATGTAACGTAAACTTAAATGAGCTAATCTGTTCAAGATTTAGAGGAGCATAGTTTAGCATAGCAAGTTTTTTTTTAATAAAAGAATACTAAGTACTTTTAATCTCTTATAAGTTTCATAATTTTACTACGCAAAAAATATCCTATATAAGTTTTTAAGTCTTATTATGTTCTTTTACAGTAGCTGAGTGTTACACGAGGATGTGCCTGTACTAATATAATGAAATGTAAATATTTTTAAATAAAAACGTTATAAACCATTACTAGTTATTTTATGTGATGAAAAATATTAGATCTATAGTTATTGATGTTTTAGTAAAAACCACGAATACAATATGACATACCATCAGCTGGCTTTTACCAGCTCGAGACTTGGTGTTCAACTTGGGATTCCTACTCAGGAACTCCTTGAATAGCCGGAATAAAAAGAAGTCTACGTTATTTCGTGTGCCTCTCTTTTCTAACGAGCCTCGCGGCTCCGAGGCTCTGTGGATAGTAAAATAATTTATTAATTAGTTGAAAAGCTTGGGTTCAATTCCCGTACAGGGCAAATATTTACGTAATGAAATTTGTGTTTGACTTGAAGTTGAGTCTGGGTGTTTTTTTATATATATGTTTACAAAAAAGTATGCATGTATTTGTATCCCTTGTCTGGTACCTATAGTACAAGCGTTGCTTAACTTTTGACCAGATGGCGCTGTATATAATGCCCAAATAATTGCAGACTCGCGCATGAAGGTTTCCTTACCATTATCTACAAAAATGGCAAAAAAAATAGGTTTTTATGAGAGCCACCCTTAAATATTTGTTGTATGAGAGTCACCCTTAAATATTTGTTTTGTTTTTATTAAGTTTTATTTATTTTTAAAGTGTTCAAGCGTCTTCTAGTTGATGTTATCAATATCAAGCAAAAATGAGGAAAAAAACCACGTTTGTTGTTTAGTAGCCCCCTTAAATATTTATTTTATTCAGAAATACATCTTTTGTAAAAATTTCAACTGTCTAACTATCATGGTTTATGAGATACAGCCTGGAGACAGATGGACAGAAAGACGGACGGACGGCGGAGCCTTAGTAATAGGGTCCCGTTATTAACCATAAAAACCAAGTCACCCTGCTGATTGGTTGTGACGTGAACTTTGATCGCAAAGGAAAAGCAAACAAACATACTTTCACATTAATCTTAGTTAGTATAGGATAAAATAATGTAAACACCAGTATTTATGCATTAAGCTTTAAAAAACAATAACTAAAAAACTAACTAAAAAAAATATATATGGAAATAAAAATACATTTTAATACGTAGTGTAGGTCACCAATATAATAGGTATAATTTGATAAGTTACAAAAGCAAAAAGACATATAACACAACAACAGAACTTCCTTGAACAATATTTTTCAACTGACTGACTGTGTTGACACGACAGAGAGTTTGATTTAGATATGGTTTCAGTCACATTGATGTTGATCCAGTACAATGTGGATCAACTATTGCTCAACCAAAGTTGACAATGAATGAAAACGTGGCTTTATGCGCGTTGCCAACCCTTCAAAAATCTAATAAATACCTTCTTCAAGAACCCCATACTGTAGTCCTTAGAGAAAACCTTGGCAGGGTGCTCTTCCACAACATAAGCGTTCGCGGCAGGAAGTTTTTCTGAAACCACACCGCACTATTTCTTTAATGACTCCGAGTGGATATAATAAACCTTCGATCCGGTTTCAATCCAATTTTGGATTAGAGAAATTTGTGAGTTTCACGAGCATAGAAACCCTATTTAGTGTAGTTCCACATACTTAGGACATGACCTTTTCCAGTTATCTGCAGTTATCAGAATTGTTGTCAAGTCCAAACTCAAAAGCGGCGTTTTTATGTTCAAGACCGATAGAAGACTTCACCTTGATAATTATATTCTAATGCTTGTGTTTTATTAAATTAATTAAAAGAATGACATTCTACTGAGTAGGTCATTGCTTTACAGAGTTACCCATGACCATTTTCTGTGATCGCATTGCTGCTGGGGAGCAGTCAGTTCATCGCCACACCTTATAATCTAAAATCTGAATGCTAACAGTTGGGTTTAGTTAATGTTAACAGCATAACAATGTATTTAATTTGTAGTATAAGTTATGTATTAAATCCATTCTCGACCACGTTCTTTTGTACTTTTATTATATTGTTTCCTGCCTTTATTGTATTGTTTCCTTTCTTTTATTATACAAATAGCGTTATACACTTTTTACTAACAAGTAGTAAAGTAATCATTTCAATTCAATACATACATTCATTACTGTGCGCGTTTACCTTTTATGTATGTGTTTGTTCTTTATTAAATACAACAATGTGCATTTTCATTGTTATGTTAGCAATAAACGTGTTCTTGTTTCGAAACTTAATTTTTATCATGTAAAAAGGATGTAGGTGTTTATGTTTGTTTGTTTCAAGAAATGTCCAAAAAATACTAAAACCATTAAAAATAGATATAGATATATAGAATTTTCACAATTTAGATTTTCAATACTAGCAAAAACAGCGCCATCTGTTTTTTTTTAAATCTATGAGAAACATTACGAACTCGCGTATACTGAATGAGATCATGTTGGTCATGCCTCGCGGTGTTATTTTTTACCACCGCATCGCTAGAATAAAAAGCTATGTCAACTTAAAGCTGCTACCCCGGTACTTATGAAGTAATATATATGTATTGTCTATAATTTAGAAGTTATTTAAGGGTTAAAATTGACCTTGTTTTTTTATTTTTCGTAAATTATAAGTACATAAAAACAATTTTGGTTATTGTATTATTTAAATATTCTTTTTTATTGTATAATACTTCATATCAGAATCAGAAAATATTTATAACCTACCCTACCATGAACAAAAGAGAGTGGGTTTTTTTTTGTTACCTTAACCAGTTTTTAAATAAAAATAAATTGAGATTTGCTCTCAAGAACTGCAGCAAAAAAAGGTGGTATAGATAGGCAGTTATCTATTGAAAAAAAATCTATTTGCATTACCACGAGCTTAAGTTAGTCTTGAATTAAAACGGTAGGCACTAACTAATGATACACATTTAATATAAATAGTTGCCAGAAGTTAGAGGCTATTCTTACAGTTTCAAATAAAAAAAAATATGTTGAAAATTGCTTTGATATTTTGCATTGTTGTCGTAATGGTAAGTATTGACGTGTGAAATTTGAATCTTTATGTGTAATTTTTTTTATTTAATCGGATACTTTTTTTGTTACTACAAATTTAAATTCTGCATTTTTTTCGTAGGGACCTACTATTTTAGACGTAATATTTAGAAATTAAAGATTGCTATAGTACTCGGCACAACCCTAGTTTAGTTAACCTTAGGGTTAACAGTGATTATGCTAAATTTAATAAATTGACATATTTATGGGATTTTACTTCACCTTTTTAAGTTTGCACTTGGAATCATAGTTGCTCTGAAAAATTTATTAAAACCGCCCATCCTTAATTCGGTTATCGGCGTGGAACTCCTTAATTAACTCCAATTAATTAATTGATAAGTTATACGCATGAATTGCTATAGCATGATATACGTGCAGCAATAGTTCGTTTAACTATGTTATAGTTATTCCCGCAGGAACTTTTAGGGATAAAAAGTAGCATATATGCTATTTCAGGTCCTAACCTATATGTATGCCAAGTTTTATCCCGATCCGTCCAGTGGTTGAAGCGTGATTGAGTAACAAACATCCATCCAGACATACAAACTTTCACATTTATAATATTAGTAGGATTTAAATTGTGTACCGAAGTGAATATATGAGTATTCCGTAAATACCTATAATTTTATATTTGTTATATATATCTTATCACCTAACGAAAACCTCATCATAGAGTTCATACATTTATTTATTTTTTCAAATGTCGAATTAAGTCATATAATTTGTTTAAATGACTTGTTGCAACGTGAAGGTATTGTATTTCCTTTTTTCCGACTTGATTTATATAAAATTACGTTTTAGTAAGCTCCGTGTATAGGAAACTGAATTTAAGATGTTTTAGGTTTAGGATATTTTGCATTTAGGACATTTCGCGTTAAGGACATTTTGTTTTGTTAAAATAGGTTATTATGTGTCGAGGTCATTCTTGCATTACAATACGGGGCATGACAGATTAGGGATAATTAAGGGTATTCTAAGCATTTAGAAAAAGCCATTACAACATGATTCAAGACAAAGGACGATGGAAAATTACTCTGTCGCGGAACATGTACCTGAGGAGGAGATTATAGGGTTGTCACTTTTCTATTTCAAAAAGAAAAAACATGTTATTGTATTTTTTAATTTATAGAATTTGGACCTAATGCCTGTGTTAAGTGATTACATACTTATAACACATGCTGAAGATGCCCGCTTAGTACCCCTATTTGGTTACACCAGGTATTCACTACCAGATTCATGTAATCATGTATACATACATATAGGTAGATATATATAAAGTTTATCCATTGACGGAGTTGAATTTTATATTTTTTTATAAATGTTCAATTTAAATCGTGGCCCACGCAAAAAAAATCTTTTAATGCGGATAGGTGTGACATATATTGTCACACTGTAATAAATTGTAATGTAAACAAAAAAGGTGATGACCGAAAAAATTGAAAATGAAACTAAATTATTTTAATAGTTACTTTATTTTTTTTAATTAAACAATATATAAGTCGTAACTATATAACCAGAATATATATAGAATATACATAGGCAGCTACCTTAACCTATTTTTATTGTAAGAATTATATGTGACATTTCTTCATTTACTGTATTTTTTTTCGTGCCCATTTTGTCGTTATATATAAATTTAACTTGTTAAATATATTAAATTAATTTACTTTTCTCTTTGTTTTAGCTGGTGATGGTCACCGATGTCCACGGTGACGGGCTCCTACCATTGGGTAATTGAAATTGACAAATAAGGTTTAACGTAAAGCAAGATATTTATTTATACACAAATGGGATAGAAATATACGTAAAAAGTAACGTACAGCCGCGCCGGTCACACGCTGAAGTACAACATTGGGTTTTTTAACAGTTTTTTTTTAATTGTTTAGAAATTATAAATCTACCTACAATTTTCATTCCGAAAACAAAACAGAGAATTTTATATCAATATAACTTAACAAAGCTAAGTTAAGGTAAAATAAATGGTAACAAACTTAAAGTACCTAGATACGTCGTTAACGACCTTTTAAATTTTCTTAAGTGGGTGACCGACGTATGACCTTAAAGGCCGTTTTTGAAGTACTTACGACAAAGTTACTCCGCCTTCGATAGTGATACACTGTCGAAAAATATCATCGAGCCGTAATTTTCCAATTTATTCCATTGGTTAAAAAAAATTGATTGCATTACCAAATTCCACAAAGAATAACGTCGTGTATCGCATTCACTGACAAATAACAAAATAGGTGTTTTGGTCGCCAGTTTAGTCCTATGTCATAATACAAATAAAATTGAATTTGCTTATAGTTATTATTGTGATTTGTATTATTTTATGTTTTTCGAAACTATATAGTTAGGTGCATAATTTTAATTTGGTTTTATTTTCCAGGCAATAAAGACAAAGGCAAGGGTGGTACGTATAAATTTTTTTATTTTTGTAATAGTTTGGTTACTTCAATTCTTACGTTTTGTATCTCAATTATTATTTTTGTACGATTTTTACATATTTAATTTTTTTTTTTAATGTAAGTGATAAAGAAAACATGCTTTTAAGTTTTTTAAATTTTTAATCAACATAAGTCGTTTTTTAAGGGTTCCGTAGCCAAATGGCAAAAAACGGAACCCTTATAGATTCGTCGTGTCTGTCTGTCTGTCCATCCGTATGTCACAGCCACTTTTTTCCGAAACTCTAAGACTTATACTGTTGAAACTTGGTAAGTAAATGTATTCTGTGAACCGCATTAAGATTTTCACACTAAAATAGAAAAAAAACAATTAATTTTTGGGGTTCCCCATACTTAGAACTGAAACTCAAAAATTTTTTTTTCATCAAACTAAACATTTTTTTAAACTTCCAAAGTGGTAAAATGTGTGTCCCCGCCCCCTGTAACTTCTAAAATAAGAGAATGATAAAACTAAAAAAAATATATGATGTACATTACTATAAAACCTTCCACCGAAAATTTGTTTGAACTCGTTTAATCTAGTAAGTAGTTTTTTTCTAAAACGTCATAAATCGTAAACCGCAATTTACCTTTCATTCAATCAACTGAAATATAAAAATATTTCTGTTTGTGTTTGTAGATTACATAAATGGTGGTAGGTACGGAACCCTCGGTGCGCGAGTCCAACTCGCACTTGGCCGGTTTTTTTAAAAACTAAATTAATCTGAGAATTTTTATATAGGTGGAAGTGGAGGTGATAAAGCAGGTTTGTGTTCTTTTTATTTGCGACGCATAACTTGATTGGACCCAACGTTTACGGCTCCGTACTAAAAGGACCTACTTTGGTAATAGGTCTCGATACGCTATCTGTCTATTCGACTTTTAAAGAGCAATCTATCTTTTAAGCTAAAGTAGGTAAAAGCTTGACATTTTGAGAGAATACGTATTGTTACTTTACCAGAATTCCTTACAAATAATAAAAAAAAATTAAGGGGTTTCCGTACAAGAAAAATGTTGTGGTTTTTGGTCTATCGTAAAAACGGTAATACATACAAGCTTTAAACTTAAAACGCTAATAGTGTTAGTTCTGTGGGATCCGTCGGTGCTCGAGTCCGACTCGCACTTGGTTTGTTTTTATTTTTAAAATATTAGTGAAAGTAAAGCAGATGTTGCAACAATAACAATACTATTTAATTTAGAGCTAAACTATCGGGTTGATACATACACACATACACACATATATATTATATTCACCTTTATCGTCCTAAATTAGCTTAGAATTTTTACTGTCAGATGATGACTAACCTCTGCAACCATTCATTTATTTAATTTGAAGTTAGTCTTATATAAAACCTTATTGTATATGAGATATTTTTTTATATTATTGAATTATTAAGAAAGATTCTTGTTTTCTAAAATTAAATCGATTAATAAATAAGTATTACTCCAAATTAAAATACCTAGGTACCTTTAAAATTAATGATAATAAAAATAAATGCTGAATTAAACCAATAAATGCCAAAAGCCACAAAAAGGCAATTTGTCTTCTTAAAAAAATACCTCGTCCAATCTACATACGTACCGTTACCTCTTCAACTAAACCGTTGAGCAAAGAAAAAACTGCCTTAAGTCACCGGAAGCAAAAATAAGTCGGTGACTAACACACAACAAGCGCCCCCCCCCCCCTAATTAAGTAAAAACGAATATTGGCGACGCTTACGCAGCTATCCTTCCTCGGTAGCCGCTCCAGGATTAGTAGACTAGACTTTATGGTTATATATATCGAAGACTCATATAATAATATAAGTTCAAAGAATTCTGAATTTAAAAAGAAAAGTGTCAACACAAGTCACAACCCATACCAAAGCATTAGGTCTCTTTCTATTGTCTCTGTATAGACCACACTAAGACTGCAGGAACACGGGCGATGCAAAAAAAAAATATATAAGGTAATTTAGTGTGCCGTAACGTATAGCGCTTTTGTGCTAGAAAAAATGATGACAGGTACAATTGAAAGGAACAAGTTTACTTACCTCAATTCAATACTATTGTTGTATCTCTATGGACCAAGTCAATCTGTCTAAAATATTATAATGCAAATAGAAAAACACAACCTGAGTCCAAAATTTTGTCCTTACTATAATGTAACTGGCACTTACACTTTTATACAAGCGTAATTTTGAATTAAATGTATAAAATCAAAACACTTTTCTGAGAGAAAAATAAGTTATTTTAATTCTGTAGACTAATGAAAACCACAGAGTTGAGTGTTGCCAGAAAACAAAAAACAGGTTGCGTTTGTTTTGTGCGTAAGGCGCGGCCCCGTTGCGGTACAAAGCACCATGTGTTCCCATAATCATACAATTAGAGGTTAAAAGTTAGTATAAAATTCCGTCATTTTTGAAGTAACAAATGATACTCTATGGCTATGAAATAGAAAATTAAGAATATCGTCTTTGTATGCCAAATTCGTTTGGAATATCTGATATTTTTGTATGTATGTAGTACCAAACTTTTTGCAACGTTTTTAGAAAACCAATAGCTAAAGTGGTATAGCAAAAACATTTAGAGTTTCTGAGTTTCTGTCAAAATTGAAAAGCTTTTTTTATAATTTTACGCTTTTTTATTTCAGGTGGATCAAAAGATTCAGGAAAAGGTAAATAATGTCGATTCAAACGATTTCTTTGTTTACTTTTTGTGATTAATTCAATAAAAACTTAAACTTACACAATTAAGTGTCGCTTTCATGCGATTACAATTAATAATATTTTAATTTATAATTACGTTTTTACTTTACAGACTTTTTTGGTAAAATCGCCGAAACCCTGGGGCTAGGAAGATAAAAAACTAATATATTGAAGTAAGTATAAAAACCATTATTTCAATAAAACAACAAACAAATTTAGAAAAAGTATTTCTGATTTCATTTATTTATAAGTTAATTATATTGAATCAATGACGGGTTATGTTAATTAGTATATAAGATATGTATTTAATTATTTAAAAATACATTTATAGTCATAGTACCTACATACAATTTCAGTTAAGATAAAATTGACCTGTGTGACTCTTTTAAAAACACAACACACAACTGTGTATAAAACGTATAAAGTTGTTTGTACACATACTCTTATTTAATTCGTTTTTTATTCTGAATATCAATCGAAGGATAAAATCAAGATTCATAATGTTTTAGGTTCAGAGACATTTTAACAGTTGAACACAAAAAAAAACAACAGGCTTCAAAAAGACGCAATAAAATGATAAAAATAATTACTTATTTCCAAAAATCTGATTTGAATTACAGTTTGAAGTTGGTTTCGTGTAAGTAAAATGTTATGGCGGTCTACACCGCACATACGATACAAGATTTAGCTTACACAACGCATGACACGCCACCGATGTACCTAATTTTCTACCTAGATACCGCCGCGCGATAGTTCTGGATGCTAGTGCCCGTTCACCGAGAGCATACTGCAGAAAGCATACCTATTATATTCAGCTCCTTCTGAATACACCATTCATGATTGATGATGATTCGCTGTTTTTCTGCACTCTTGCCAACCTATCTTCGCCGCATTAATCACCATTGGCCACTCCTCGCCAAAGTGTGTCATAAACTGTTAGGTACATAGACACCAACTACAAACTGTAATTCAGATCAGATTTTTGGAAATAAGTAATTATTTTTACCTTTTCAGTGCATCGTTTTAAGCCGGTTGTTTTTATTGTTAAAAGTTTTTATTTCTTACTTTTGAGTAACGAATTGCTTCTTTTTGTACACTTATAACATCCATATCCGTAACAAAATTGTATACAATCATTAGTATACAAGTACCCATCACTCCACCTCGGAAGTATACCCTTTTAAATAAAAAAAGAATTTTGCAAACCTGTCTATATACCTATGACGAAGTTATTTCCGAACATACTTTATTTTATACATACATATAAAAAAGAAAACAAAAATATATTAACATCCTAATTGAGAACCTCCTCCTTTTTTGAAGTCGGTTAAAAAGTATATCTATTGTTAAAACATATTCCCATTAGAGTTTTCAACGAAATGGAACAATTTTGTTGAAAACAAAAACAAATCATTTACTTTCCATAAATTCATTATGACATTTAACGTAAAACTGGTACGCGCTTTATATATACTAAGTATATTCGATAGTTAAGAGCTGCCAAAAGTAAAAAAAGCATATATTTACATGTATCAAAAAAGCGACACCTACATTCTATAGTATGTACAATTATCTAAAGGATACATATTTTATGATTGGCAAAGATATCTAAAACTTTTTATGTCTAAAATCAAATTCAAATTCAAGTGCAAAAACACGAATTAAAAACGAAGAAGTAAAATTAATAATAAGAATAAATTTATATTTTTGGATATTATACGGATACAAATACACATACCCTTTTTTGTAAACACATTCATATTATACATAGAAAACACAAATATTCATTACACAAATGTTTGTCCTGCACGAGAATCGAACCTACGTCACTATATATATATATATATATATATATATACGTCATTAATGCAATTATGTGGCTTCTTTGGGTTGTTTTCTACGTTTGTGAAAACGAATTGATTGCGACGAAGTGAAATTTTGTACTTAGCTTACACAAAAAGATCGACTAACTAACAATGCAGCATACTATTTATACACCTATGTATAAATTAAATAATTTGAAGCTTTTCTTATTCAAAAACTTATTAAAAGATTAGTTTATCTAATTTATTTATATTAATTTCAGGTGCCTGCACAAGAAGATTCAAATGTACACATTTTTTTTAGGATCTTATAACATTGTGTGTATTTATGAAATAAATTAATTAATGATTTTATTTGAAGACTTTTTAACTTAACCCCTTTGTATTTATCATTAATTAAATTAGTATATCATTAAGTAGTTAGTGGGTTGAAAATAAAACAATTAATCGCTCTATGACAGCGATCATTGCATCTGTGCGAGTACGACGGCAAATAATTATTGACTTTTGAAATTAACCCGATGATGAAAAAAAAAAACAATAAAATGACTGGTCAGAAACAAATTTCGGGACAAATACTTAACCTTGTTCGTTGATTGGTTGATTGTTGATTTTTTTCGTTTTTAAGTGAGTTTTTATAAATCATTAGTTTTATTAAAAGTTTATACAGCATATAAAATATCTTACGTTGTTTTGATAGCAATGGCAGAGGTTGTAGTAGGTACAATTCCGAACGCAACCTCAATTATAAAAAAAAAAAAGGAAAATGGCGGCGAGCTAGTTTTCTGAACATAAGATTGTTTATTTAATCAATAATTTTGTTTTGTTCAAAAAATGAGCGATACAAGCTACGAAGATATTTTTCTGACACCACAAGAATTAAGACAACAAGTTTCCAATGCCGAACTACATTTTACCATGAAAGTCACGTGAAAATATTTCTCTCGCTGGTAGAAGTGAAAAGTTGTATGTTGGACGCGTGAGCAAATTTTTTCGGCCTCATGCCTTTAAATCCCTCGCTATGCTCAGTTGTTTGTATTTAAATCACTAGCGTAGCGAGAGATTCTAGCCTACTTCGCTAGAGATGCACCTATTGTGGTTGTTGTTACTATAAACATATTACTTTTACTAAATAAACTTAAATTTATTAATTATAAAACATGAGTCATGCCACGAGTGGCATGGCATTAAACACAATTAATAAGTGGAAAATATAACTATTAAATCATTTAATATTAGAAATGAGATTCGTAAAAAAGCTCAAGGTCACTCAGCAGGCGATGGAAAGAGCTATAAGTACTGAGATTTTCCCAACATGATCGCGAAGAGATCCGCAGAGAACAATAGTCGTTAACATAGCTCACCGAGTCGCGAATGAAGTGCACGAATCACATAGATTATGTCCGACGGGCAGATGCGACACTCTGTGGCTGCATAAGTTCAGCTCCTAAACACCACGAGGGGGGTTGGGCGCTTATGTACCATCCCTGTCATATAATGTTGCCATAGTTAACCTACTTTACATGTTATGGATATCGATAAACTACTGATGTATTTATCGACATTCTTCAAAACAACTGAATATGTTGGTGTGTTTATGTTTTAAAATTACCTACTTTAAGTACTTGAAATCAGGACGATAAAAGACGCAATCGTATATTAATTCTCATTTGTTTAATTTATAAAGGCACAATAGCATTTACTAAAACTTAATTACTTTACTAGGTTTTTCCCTAAGGTCGATTTTTCAGTTTTCTGCCGACCACAGGTTGGAATTTTCTTTTGGCAATGAACTATGATATGCTGTGAATATGAGACATTCTTGTTTATAAATACAGAATCTGTTATTAACTTGACTACCTACAGCACCACTTATCGGATCAAAAAAATTATTAATAACCATCTCAACAAAACGGAATATGTTATATGAACATGACCTCGATGGATCAAGTCGTGCAGAACTCAGGTCACTTACATACAAATTATTTTATTACTATCAAGATTTCAATTTTCATATTATCATAATTTTTTCTTACTATAAAATAACTGATTTTGCGATAAATATTTATTTATAGCCAGTTACATTAAGATCGGTAGTTTAAGCAAGGAGGGGTTTTCTTACTAAAGGAACATCAATAGGCAAGTGTTAATATCATTTTGGAAATACATAGGTTCTCTTTGTTCATTTGAGCATATATCGTATATACCGTTTAAGGCGCTGCGATAATATTATGCTAACCAGTACCAGCACGAAACATATTAAAAATAACTGGTTAATCAATAAGTTTTCAAAACACATTAGTTCTTTTGTGATCACTATTAGCATAGATCAACATTCTAGCCAAAGGTTTGTGTTATTTTAGAAACTATAAGTTTTTGAAAACGCCCGCTGTTGGACGGCCCCCGCTAGATGGACAGATGACCCATTAAACGTAGCGGGGAGCCGTTAGTTACAGGCGGCACAGAGTCGATTAGGTGAGGCCTATGTCCAGCAGTGGACGTCAATGGGCTGATATGATGATAACAAATTAAAAAAATACACATAATGGTAGCGCTATTTAGTATGTTGCTGTATGTAACTGTTGCTGTATACAGGTACCAAATTTAAGTGTTGTTGTATACAGGTACCGATCTTAAGTGTTGCTGTATACAGGTACCGTACTTAAGTGTTGCTGTATAGGTATAGGTATACAGGTACCGTACTTAAGTGTTGCTGTATACAGTTACCGATCTTAAGTGTTGCTGTATACAGGTACCGTACTTAAGTGTTGCTGTATAGGTATAGGTATACAGGTACCGTACTTAAGTGTTGCTGTATAGGTATAGGTATACAGGTACCGTACTTAAGTGTTGCTGTATACAGTTACCGATCTTAAGTGTTGCTGTATACAGGTACCGTACTTAAGTGTTGCTGTATACAGTTACCGATCTTAAGTGTTGCTGTATACAGGTACCGTACTTAAGTGTTGCTGTATAGGTATAGGTATACAGGTACCGAACTTAAGTGTTGCTGTATAGGTATAGGTATACAGGTACCGTACTTAAGTGTTGCTTTATACAGTTACCGATCTTAAGTGTTGCTGTATACAGGTACCGTACTTAAGTGTTGCTGTATACAGTTACCGATCTTAAGTGTTGCTGTATACAGGTACCGTACTTAAGTGTTGCTGTATAGGTATAGGTATACAGGTACCGAACTTAAGTGTTGCTGTATACAATTACCGATTTTAAGTGTTGCTGTATACAGGTACCGATCTTAAGTGTTGCTGTATACAGGTACCGAACTTAAGTGTTGCTGTATAGGTATAGGTATACAGGTACCGAACTTAAGTGTTGCTGTATACAGGTACCAAACTTAAGTGTTGCTGTATAAAGGTAACGAACAAAAGTGTTGCAGTATACAGGTACCGTACTTAAGTGTTGCTGTATACAGGTACCGAACTCGGGTACATAATTTAAAATGTAGTACAAATGTTACTTAAAATCTAAATGTTGGCCACTTGGACCGTAGAACAATTGGACCGTGTTGTGCAGAAATATTTCAACCCACAAAGGCATTGATAAAAGTTATAACAATTTGAAAGATGAATGTATTTTTTGTGTAACAGTTACCCTTTTATTACATGTAATGCATATCATTTTATAGCAAATTAAATATAGATTTTGGATTTACTAGTTGTTTCTAAAAATAATCCTTCATATTTAGAAATAATTTGGTAAAAAGCCCCTGGATCATTTCTGCTAAATAAAAATTATATTGAAATTTATTTTATATGTATTTACCGAAATGATCCAACCTAAATTAATAATAAAATATACTCAAATATTATGTTATAACATAAGCCATTTATACACACTGATATCAACGACTTGCAAATTAAATTCAAAAATGCTTATAATATATATATCAGAATAAAGACAAACCTTAGGAGTTTAGAGCTTATAATATTAGGAGTTTAGAGCTTATAATATTAAGAGTTAAGAGCTTATAATATTAGGAGTTTAGAGCTTATAATATTAGGAGTTTAGAGCTTATAATATTAGGAGTTTATTATCATTCAGTATATACAACAATCATTTTGTGGGTTGGATCATTTTTGCACAACACGGTCCAATTTTAAAATAAATTTCTGTTTCTTGATTTATGATAATATTTTCTTAATTTCCATTTTCACTCAATAAGTTTTCAACTTCTGCATGTGCAGACTCTAATTGTATTTTAATATTAGATGTTACACCTTTTAATTCTTCTTGATTGGAGTCAAACCCTGTTGATAAATCAGGTAAACTTTGACATCTCATACTTGAAGCAATAGACGTAAAAGATAAGTCTAGAGATACATTTGTCGCAGTTTTGTTTTTCTATACAACACTTGTAAAGGATATCGTGTACTGTTGTTATTTCACAAAAAAACATTTTCACTTGAGTATTGGAGGCGGAAATTTAAGATTCCGTTATTATTACTATAACTTGGCATTTATATAATTTTTAAAAATCAATAAAATGCAGAGCCAATGTTTAAGATTTAAGATTCCGTTATTATTACCATAACTTGGCATTTATATTTTTTTTTAAATCAATAAAATCCATAGCCAATGTTTAAGATTTAAGATCCTGTTATTATTACCATAGCTTGGCGTTTCTTTTATTTTTAAAAATCAATGAAATACAGAGCCAATGTTTACACGCCCACAAAATACAGAGCCAATGTTAACTCGCTCACAAAATACAGAGTCAATATTTACTCGCCCACATAACACAGAGTCAATGTTTACTCGCCCACAGTGCTTTCATCCATCACCTGTATTGCCCCCTAGGGAATGATTTATTAAAAACTGTGAAACACGCCGCAATCTTATTAATTAATCTAAAGGCCAAATACCAATTATTACGCATTTTGCTTAAAAATTTACGGATTTTCATACCATGTTTCAACCCCAACTTCACTCCTTTGGTTGTTGAAGAGAGCTTTCTTAGAAGAGCCTTACGTCAAGTTTTAAGTTTTTGACCCGTTGTAGTCGTTCTTAGTAAGACCTTCGTCTTTCTAGTGTTTAATTATCTTTAATTTTAGCACAGAGGTATCAGTTAAGTGTTTTAACGGGAAAAGACTTTTCCGCGAGTGCCACATAAAAACTTATGATTAGCTGGAGAAACAGAGACATTTATTACATTTTATTGCGTTCTGTAATTTATTATGTTACATTCTTTTCCATTATAAAAGATATTACCACCCGGGAATGTTTTTCAACTTTTTTTTTTCATACCAGTAAGGTGGCAAACTAGCTTACGGTCCGCCTGATGGTAAGCGGTATCACTTGCCGACCCTTCAGAAATCTAATAATTTCTTTCTGTACCCTATACTGTAGTCCTTAGAGAAAACCATGGCAGGGCGCTCATTCCACAACCCAAACGTGTCGTTCAAGGGATTTCCTTTTTACCGCATGGACAAACTGTAATTGTATCTTGGACTGAAAATAAAAATAAAATACTTTTTGAGCTCCGGTGTTAAGGAGTTAGCTTGAATATATATTACACTGCTAAAATAAAAAGAAATAATTTTTCTTTAACTTGTTTATTTATAATTTACCTACAATAAATACAAGTCATAGATGTTTCCTTATCTAAAACTTAAAACTGAATAAAATTAAAACTCTTAATATTTCATTCCTTTTAGTGTCCATTATTTAACGCGTTGGCGACGACTTTCACCACATCTGGAATAACAAAAATGTATGTATTAAGTTTAAACTCCATCATTGTTTTTATACAAAATGAACTTTCCGATATTCTATATGCATTTTTTTATATATGAGGATTTTGTGTGTTTGTAAGATTTATGTACACGGAGAAAAAAACTTTAGTAGACACAAGTAAATAATACTAAAGTAATCACTAAAATATTAGTAACTCAGAGGACACGTAAATAACACTGACGGTTACCAATGAGTTTTACTTATTGTATTTGCTAACCGAAATGAAACTAGTTTTGTTGGAATTACAGTGTTGTTTACTAAAAGCAAGTTAAACTCATTGGAATGAAATAACGTAACACACTTTATTCGGTGTAATTAAAGCGTTAATTACACCGATAGCTCCTGATGAACCTCTGTGATGCGAAGCGTACGGTTGACACCTAGTTCGTGTACCTGGGCTGAAGTGATGAAGGGCTGCCGCGGAAGACGCGTCAAATTTGTTCAGCTTATGGTCACTAACTGTGAAGCGGCGGTAATAAGGAATTCCCTGCCAGGTCAGGAGTTATGCCTGGAGTACGCTTTGGTCCACTTTACTTGCGATTCGGTTTGTATATATACGAACTACCGAGGAAACTTTAATAGCGTGATGTAGGACGCGTGACGTCAACCTTGATTCGTTGCGGCACGATATGATATTTGGTTATTAGTAAATTTCACTAATTCTTAGAAAGGTGTTTGTAAACGTTAATTGGCTTTCACTGTAAATACAAGTACTGTTTAATATTTCCACTTTAATAAAACTTTTTGTAATCTTTAGTAAGCTTTATATGTTGATATTAATTACCCTACTCATAAATTTGAGAAAAGTTTTATAGGATTTGTAAAATTTTGTAATCCGAAGTACAAATTATTATTTTCGGAAAGTAATAAAACTATTTTGTAGTTATTAGTTTATGGAATAAATAAAATGTACTTAAAATAATATTGTTTTGTAATATCCAGAAAAAAAAAATTGTTGCAATTAATAAAATTTAGTATTTACGCAGGTTTTTAATTCGAACAATATATTTTCTCTCTGTGTACTGGGACTTTAAAAGTCACTAGGAGTTGTATAAGATAATAAAGTAATCTGGGATGAGCTTCTAGTGGCTATGTATACTTGTAAGTTATAAGAATAAAGTAAACCGAGACACTTCGCAAGTATATACATGGATTAATAATAAAGTAAACTAAAAGGATCCAAATAAAGTTAATCTTAATTTTAATCCTGCGGTTTCGCCGGCATAGAATTCAATATATTACTTAAACCAACTCCCACTTGATTTTGCCCGAAATCGCAGTGATAGGTTATCATATGTTTATGACTGCTGTGTAGCTCAATTAAGTGTTATCCTGCCCCCGAAACTGATAGCCCGGTTTCGATTTTCGCACCAAAAATTAAATGTAATGATCATTTGTGTTTGTTCAATCTCGGTGTTTTCTAAAAAAAAAATTACCCTTTTTTTGTGAAAACATATAAAATTCAGAAAACACTGGGACTGAAAACAAACAGAAATGTTCATTACATCCTTCCTAAATCTTTGCCAAATGTGCAATTTCGTAAAAACTCTCGTATCATCTGCACCATGCTATGTGGAATGTAGTAGTCTGCTTAGTTGCAGAATTTTACTTACCTCCGTACGCGGAACCGACTACGGCCATCTGAAAATAAAATATGAGGTGAGATTGATTTTAAACAAAACTTTTTATTTTAATTATTAATGATATTTTATTTTAGAATTTAACAAATAACAAGCTTGGGTTTAAGTTAAGTAATGGTTTCAATTTTTAACTAAATAATATGCTTGTAAAGATATCTCCCAGATTTATATGTTTCAATAATCTTTTTTATATAGTACGTTATTCTAAATGAAAATGAATATAAATGTGTTTCATACAAACTAATTTCCCACTTATTTTTGTCACTTACCATTCAAATACCATAAAATTTTAAACAAGTGATCTAGGAATAAATATCTAGTGCATCGCATCGTGACAGTTTTTTGTTTAATTGTATAATTTGAAAGTTTTACAAGATTCTAGTTTTTCATACAAATGGTCTCAAATAAGATTACAACTTAATGAAAACATTTTTTTGCGATTTTGGATAACCACAGACATATACAGCCGGCTTGATATCCTGTCTAAAATTTTTTACAGTAATTGATCAGTAAATGTCAAAAACAAGTGGGAAATCCATTTGTATGAAGCACGCTGCGAGGCGCCGCGAATCGTTTCTCTCTCAAAACTAAAAAGTAAAAAGGCAAAAGTTAACACTATTTCTTCTTATTTTTTTACGCCAATACTCTACCAGAAATTAAATTTACATTACAGCTAAAGTCACGTACGTAACTGTAGTAGTCATTATTTAAGTATGACATGACTAACTTAATTGACTTAAACACTTGATTAACTTACCAACACAACCAAACAAAACAGAAACAACGATGAATTCATTTTTCAAAAAATATTCGAAATAGGTACTTAAGACGATAGTTGTTTTAAATTTGATTTCGATTTGGATTACATCGGCAATTTATACTAAGAGTTTTCATCAAACTTACTATAGTCTATTTACCGTATTTGCTTTACTGCACAATAACATTTTCAATAAGCACTTAGAAAAAGCGTATTAATGTTTCTTATTAAATCGTTTAAAAGCTATGCATTATTTTTTGAAACAAATGATTTTTATCTGACAATGTCTTTCACACATTTTTCTTAATACAACTCAAACAATAAATGGAATGATACACCTGTGTCGACACTACTTTAAATTACTTTAAATTGTACACACTTACTTCAATTAAAAATACGTAAAAATGAAACAATATCTAGAAGTAATTACATTAAAAATGCATGTTTGTTGAGGGTTTTGAACATATTTTTAGAATGTCGATTAAATACCTAACATAGAGACAACATCATGTTAAATTAAGAACCACAATACTGACAAAGTCTGTAATATTAGTATAACACTAGGAATATTAGTAGCATGCGGAAGTAAATCTGTCTGTTTGTCCTACCTTCGCGTCGCAAAAGAGCACCCAATTTGATAAAGGGATATACGGAGAAGAGCACGGGCTAGTTTTAGTCCCGGAAAATTTAAAATTTTCCCCAGGGATAACTACAACCAAATTCCACGTGGATGATCTATAGCTTGCTTCCTTACTATAATCAAGGAGTAGCCGTAGGAATCCCACGCCTATATTCGAAGCGTGGGTGGAGCCGCGATTATAAGCTATTTGATAATAAATTTATAAGCAAATTAATAATGCTGTCAGTTGAACAGTAAAATGAATTACAGTTATTTTAGCTGCCTGTAGTCCAATGCGGACTTATAGTTTATGCACAATATATTAATGATGCAGAAAAATTTGCCTAGATAACTGTAAATTTCTGTTGTAAAATACCACAATTTTTTTTTTAATTATAGGGATGTGGTTTCACTTTCGTTTAGGTTTGCCGAAAATAAATCTCGACTAGTTAGTTACGTGTCGCAGCGCGTAGTTAAACCCGTATAAGTACCTACACATTCCTAAAACTAGTCAAATAAATACTCGACAAACCTACACAAAGCTGAAACCGAATTGCTGTAATTAAAAAGTCGAACAAACTTACCTATAAGTGAAGTTCGGCTGTAATTATGTCACGTTTTTACATCGTCCACTATAATTATAGTTTACTAACTTCTGTTAGCGGCTTCGCCCGCCCTTAATTTGGTTACCGACGTAGGATTCTTACGGCAATTTGTCAATTATGGAAAAAAAACAAATAATCAAATCTTTCCTCTTTATAATATTAGTGTAGATAAAAAGATATATTAGGTAGGCATAATACATTCGTGTCTGTGAAACCATGGAAATACACATACCAAATTTTAAACCCAATCGGTCAAGCCGTTTAGTAGTTGACATACCGACAGTAGCGACACCTACCGGGTCCAATTGTATTTTTAAATCATCCAGGAAACCATCGGAATACCCATATAAAATTTTAACCCTATCAGTTCAGTCGTTTAGAAGTTATGTGAAAAAGGTAAGTACGAAAGGATAATTCTTACCACTCGTTGTCCTATTACCCGTTTTCCCGTAGGAATTAAGCATTGTCCCGCGGTAAGAAAAACCTTATGTTCATCAGGGATAATGTCCAGTAGTTTCGGAGCCTATTCAATACAAACAAACAAACAAACAAACAAACAAACAATCAAATCTTTTCTCTTTATAATATTAGTGTAGACAAGTGCTCATTTTTAAATACAAGTTGAATTAATTGTATTCCAGTAAACTTGTTACAAAATAATCATTTATTAAAAAATGAAGCGAAACAAAGTTCAATAAATTGAATCATGTGGTGTGTTTTAACTCAATCTTTAAAAACGGCCTTCATAAACTCAGTATTGTTCATAATAGGTCTATTATAAAACAGGCCAAAGGTTGAGGAGTCACCAGTCCAACGAGCCGTGCTTTTTATATAATCATATTAAATCCTTTATTAAACGTTGCAGACGTAGTAGTGTGTCAGGTGCTATGACATTCCATGTATGAATTAAGAGTTGTATGGGACGTGAGTAACGAACGTATTTACAGAGCAAATAATTATGTAGTTGGGATTTACATCAGCCAAACTTGTGCCTCGATAGATCAATTGTTAGAGCACTTACACGGAATTTAAAGAGTTGCAGGTTCAAGTCCTGGTTCGGGGTTATACTTTTGCTTGCACCTTTGCTATAAAAAATTTACATGCGTGATATTAACATCGTTCAAGTGCTAGTCGACCTAGCGCACCGTGGATTCCGCACCACTATTTACATAATTTACGAACACAAACAAAAACAAAAAGTGTGCCGCTAAGCGGTCACCCAACCAACAACTAACCAAGCCCGACGTTGCTTAGCTTTGAATATCTTTTCCAACAAAAAATGTGGCACTGTTTATAAAATCTTAATAACATAGTTGTTTTATCGTGAAAACAGTAACACATTTGGTTGTTAGAAACGATATTCAAAGTGAAGCAACGCCAGGCTTGGTCAGTACTTGAATGGGTGACCGCTTAGCTGCACACTTTTTTTGTTTGTGTTTGTAAATTACGTAAATGGTGGTAGGTACGGAACCCTCGGTGCGCGAGTACCACTCGCACTTGGCCGGTTTTTTACTATAAACATATTATTTTATTAAATAAACTTAAAGTTAATAATTAATAAACATGAGTAACTCCACCAGTGACGTAAAATATCTGCTCGTCAGTTTCCCGCAAAAATAGGTAAGTACCTCGGAGCGTGCGACTTGTTGACTACATGCAGTAGGTAAGTACCTCTGAGCGTGCGACTTGTTGACTACATGCAGTATACAAATAGGTTAGTACCTCTGAGCGTGCGACTTGTTGACTACATGCAGTATACAAATAGGTAAGTACCTCTGAGCGTGCGACTTGTTGAATACATGCAGACATATAAATAGGTAAGAAGGGCGTAGCCAGGTACGGGAAGGGGGGGCAGCTTGCACCTGATCGCTTCTAGCAATTTTGCGTATATCGTCGCGTCATCTCGGACGTTCCATACTAAGTTTTCTTAGACGTCGGTTACCCTAGTATCTGTCAGATTGCCTGATTAAGGATCCAATCTCTAAAAGAGAAACTCCGAGCATAGCTCTTAGTAACTATTCAAAAGTGTTTGTAAAAACCTAATTTGAATTGAGAAAAATTGACTTTGACTTTAGTCCGCTTATTTTAAATTTATGGACTAGCCAAAAAGACATCTTTGAGTGCGATTGTAAACAGTTTATGTGACATGACATCCCCCTGTTTCACTCCTTTTTGTGTTTGGATAGGTCTTGCTTGCCTTTTTTGTAACATCATAATATACTATTAGCATCGTTATGTAATTACTATTCAGAAATCTCAAACACCTAGACGTATTGCCAATCAATTTTCTCATAGTCTACAAAGGCTTTGTAGACTATGAGAAAATTAATTAGTCTTCGGCTTATTACACTTCCCTGGTCTTCTGTATTATCTGCCTCACCGTCTGGATATCGGCTACGGTGCCATAAACCCGGCCTGTCCAGGTGGTTGAAATTCATTTAAGAAAGGCTCGAACATTACCAATCTATTAGTAATAAATAACTCTCAAAAATTGCTTATAGACGTGGCTCAGCGAAATCGAGAGATAATTTATCAGCTGGATGTTGTCTCCCTTTTTGAAAAATAGGATTATAATGCAAAGTAGAAGAACTCTACGCCTTTGGTTGAAGTTTAAAAGAAAGAAATACCATCGGCACACTAATCCCTGCAGGGATTTACGTGTGAATTGCAAATTTTTATTGTAACATTATGGTTGCCTCTTACCGGAAATCAAATCTGGCACCTTTGAAATGGCAGCCGCACGCTCTAGCACTGTCATAATGACGAAAAGTTTAGGCACTTTTTACCATATTTGCATTATGAAAACAACATTTTGTACCAGATCTGCCCCCCCTTAGCTTAAAAGCCGGCTACGCCCTTGGGTAAGTACCTCTCTCAGAGCGTGCGACTTGTAAACTACATACAGACATACAAATAGGTAAGTACCTCTGAGCGTGCGACTTGTTGACTACATGCAGACATACAAATAGGTAAGTACCTCTGAGCGTGCGACTTGTTGACTACATGCAGACATACAAATAGGTAAGTACCTCTGAGCGTGCGACTTGTTGACTACATGCAGACATACAAATAGGTAAGTACCTCTGAGCGTGCGACTTGTTGACTACATGCAGACATACAAATAGGTAAGTACCTCTGAGCGTGCGACTTGTTGACTACATGCAGACATACAAATAGGTAAGTACCTCTGAGCGTGCGACTTGTTGACTACATACAGGTAAACAAAAGGCGCTTAACCTATTTTAGAGACTTAAGTATGTTGTTATCATGTTATCAATACTTAATGAAACTATTTAAAATAGGTAAAGGTACTTGTTCCATCCATAAGTAATTAAACACTAATTGTTGTTTTTCTTGTATCTTGTATATATTTTTCTCGCTGTAGTGAGATGAAAAATTGTGTTTCCGTGCCTTAGCATCCCTCGCTTTGCTCAGGATTCAATTTTTGAACCACTCGCAGCGCTCGTGGGTTAAATATTTGAATCCTTCGCTTGCTCGGTATTCAATAAAGGCACTTACGCCAAAAAGCAATTTTCCAGCCTTGCATAATAAATAACTATTAATAGCGTTACTTGTCGTATCGTTGTATTGAAACTTTAGAAAATCCATCACCAGTCGTTTAACAACTGGAACACTATTCTAAATTTATATTTTCCACACAAATGAATGTGGATTGTCATTTATAATTCAAACTCGAACTGTACCTTTATTGTGAAAACACATTTATTTACTTATACAGAAAAGCATTACAGTCTAAAGATTATGAGCGCCAATTTAACATTGATTTGTTCATAGGCACATATGGAAATATATTTTTGAAAGAGAACAAAAATATCATTCAAAGAGTACCTGTATCGACGTCAGTTCAATTTATTTTGTTAGGTTTAAACCTAACAAATTGGCTTAGTACTATAATGTTATTTTATTTACTTATAATACTTACTAATTTACGTCACTGAATTTTTAGTATAAATTTTCACCGCAAAATATTTGTTATCATATTTAAAGCGAGCGTCGCCTAAGTTGTTTGAAAATACATTTGCAACAAAATGAACTCCTCTTTATTCCTGTTTTGCTTCTTTTTGCTGGTAAGTGGAACACAACTTAACAACTTTTTTTAAACTTTAAAAGTATATCCACCACCACCACTTAATTAAAATGACGATTTCTGTAACCAGCTCTTATTTGAATGACACTTGTCGAGTGTGTCAAAATAAAAAAGCATATTGTAGGGTTTCAAGTAAATTAGCAAAAATATAGTATCAAGGACTATTCCTATGACTGTTAATCGAGAAACAATCGAAAAAAATATCCTAATATACTGAAAATAGTTGTATGATAGTAATTTACTTGAGTTTTTAGTAATTATTTCTGACTCAAACAGATAATTTATCTAAAAGATAATGCAGAAAAACATTCGACAAATTAATATTTTTTAAATATAAAATAAATTAATAAGTATAATATAAATTACATATATATATATATTACCATTCATTTTATTTATTAACATGTTGCTGACTGATGATTTATTTGTTTCATTAAATGCCTGCCTAAACATTACTCTGAATTCTTAGAAGTTTTTTCCACTACTACTGTACATGCCGTGTTGGTATCGGAAACGTGGTAAGCCGTGTCTACCTAACGCTATGTTCTCTCTTCCTGGATTCGTAGCAATTCGCAATGACCGCATAGGTAAAGGTGGAGGAGGTGTAGCAATTTATTTACGTAGTGAGATATCTTTTCGACAGATTACATCTTCGAATTCAGCATACTCGGCTTCGGCTAAGTATATAATTCTTGAAATCACTGTCAAAGGCATTAAAGCCCTCCTTGGAATAGTTTACTGTCCGCCTTTAATTGACTATTTCTCTGATTTCGAGAAGGTCTTAGAATTCATTACTTCTGAATACAGCCATCACATAATTATGGGTGATTTTAACACTGATATGTGCAAGAGTAAATCGCTGCGTTCTAGCCATCTTTTATTAATAATAGACTCTGTCAATTTTGCAAATCTTCCGCTAACACCTACTCATCATAAAATTGACACTGATGACACATGGATTGACTTAATCCTTATCTCTTCTGAGGATCACGTTACTTCATATGGACAATTTTTAGCTCCTGGATTTTCTCGGCATAACCTACTATACTTATCCTACAATATTAAGCCTCCAAAGCCTTGTCCAAAGGTCTTATATCTTCGTGCTTTTTCCCGAATGGACGTAGAAAAATTAGTGATAGACGCGGCCGAAATAGACTGGACTCCGGTGTTAGTTGCTGATGATATTGACGAGAAAGTTGCGATATTAAATAATTCTGTAATCGCACTTTATGACAAACATGCTCCATTGCACAAAGTTAAACTGAAACACCCTTCAGCACTTTGAATGACTAACGACATTCGCATAGCTATGTCCCAAAGAGATCGTGCCTTTCGTAAGTTCAAAAAAGATCGCACTGAAATAATATGGAGTAATGATACGTACAGTTAAAGGTCTATACATACATAGTTATATATCTGATTCCACGCCCAATTCTTTATGGAAGTTTCTACGTTCTATTGGAGCTGGAAAACCAAATGTTAGCTTAGAAAATTAACTCCTTTTTCGCTTGATGAGCTAAATAATCATTTTACGTCGGTTCCAAACATGAATACTGACACAAAAAAAATTTAAATTCAATCCTGTTAATCAAGAAGATGTAGTCAAAATAATACATTCCATCAAATCTAAAGCTGTACGATGGAATGAAATAACTCGTTATATGATTGTTACAATACTGGAGTCTCTTGCGCCTATTATTACCCACATTATAAATTTTTCACTATTTACTGGTAAATTTTCTTCCATTTGGCAAAAAGCTTATGCAATTTCCCTGCCTAAAATTTCCAAACCTACCTCTCCTTGCCACTTTCGGCCAATTTCTATCTTGCCATTTTTATCAAAAGTGTTGGAGGCGTGCGTGAATCGACAGTTGTCCAGATTTATCTACAACAACTACATTCTGAATCAATTTCAATCTGGTTTTCGCCCTGGCCGTAGCACTAGCTCAGCTCCTCTTAAGGTCACAGAAGATATTAGACTGGCAATAGAAGACACTAAGGTTACTGTATTAGTACTAGTTGACTTCACAAACGCGTTCAACACCGTTGATTAGATATACTTCTATCTATTCTAACTAACCTTAATATTTGTCCTAATGCTTTAAACTGGTTCATGGCCGCCAACAGTCTGTTCGCATAAATCAAAATTCATCTGAATGGCGCAATCTTTCTGCCGGAGTTCCTCAAGGAGCTATCCTTTCCCCGCTTTTGTTTTCTATTTTTATCAATTTTATAACTAACCTTCTCAGCTGTACTTTTTCTTGTACTTACCACCTTTATGGCGATGACTTGCAACTTTACACGAGCACTTATATCGGAAACATTACAGAAGCCATTGATAAAGTTAATTTCAAACTTGGTTACATTTCCGATTGGTCACGCAGATTTGGGGTGACTGTGAATCCGTCCAAATGCCAAGCTATTATCGTAGGTAGCTCAAGGTTACTAAGTAGGATTGACTTAAGTACTATGAAAACACTATAGTACCCTATACCTCTAGCGTAAAAGATCTGGGTCTATATATAGACAATACTTTTAGTTGGCATGATCAAATCGCAGAAGTTAGTCGCAAAGTGTTCAACGCTTTGCGATCGCTTTATCGATTCAAACATTTTCTACCAATAAAAACCAAAATCTTGCTAGTACAAACTCTAATCATTCCCATAATTGATTATGCTGATGTTTGTTATTTGGATTTCACCCAAAATCATCTCAATAAACTTGATCGTCTCCTCAATTCTTGTATAAGATTTATTTTCAACTTAAGAAAATTTGACCACATTTCCCAATACCGTACTCAGCTTGGCTGGTTATCTATCCGGGAACGCAGATATGCTAGAATTCTATGTTTTCTTTACACCATTTTAAATAATTCTCAATCTCCTCTCTATTTAAAGAAAATGTTTCAATATCTTCACTGTTCACACGACAGAGACCTTCGTTCTTCCTCTAACATGCTGCTACGTTTACCTTCACATCGTACTGGTTTTATTTCCAATTCTTTTACTATTCAGGCAGCACTACTCTGGAACGCGCTTCCTAAAAGAGAGAAAAAGAGACGCCTTCCCGATATAAGTTTAAGCATTCGCTATACAAATACTATTTAGGCTCACCTTTATAAATTCTTTTCAATGAATCATATGCAGTATCTATAATTATCTATGTACATATTTAAATACGCATTTATGTATGTGTATGTATGTATATTTAGATATATATTTACGTATATATGTATCTGTGTATTTATTTAATTTATGTATTCAAATCCTATACTGTATGTTACGTTTATGTTAGTAGATAATAACCGTTCCTACTTAAACAACTACCTTAAGCTTTCTGCATTAACCTAAGGCATTAAGTCCACCTATTGTATTTTATTGCAATAAAGTGTTTAAATAAATAAATAAAATAAATAAATATATTCATTTTGGAAGATAAAGGAACGGTTCCTTTCAGTGAAATTTGGGGTCAATATTTAGGGTACTATCCCTCCAATCGCTGCCTTGTTGATGCACCCAGTATGTTTATGGCTTCAGCCAGTGTAGTTTTTCAGATCAATTGTATTTGTGTAAACCATACATGTTCAAATAAACAAGCTTTTCAATTGTTATTCTAATTAACTTCTGCATTTTTAATAAGAACAAATTTAATAAATACCTTTTTCATCACACTTATCTACTCGTAAACAGTGTCATTACGTGCAGGTAAAGCGGGTGCTAAGACCTTAATTACTCTCACGGGAGCTTTCATTGTAAATTTTACTTTTATCAAGGCGAAGCAAGCGTTAATAGAACCCATGGTCAGTAATGACGCACAGTACGTTCTAATATGAACTACGTTTTCATCCCCCCGACAGACCTCGGCGTGTTCGTAAAACTTAGTTAGGCGGCCTCGGCACGTACTAACGGCCCCAGATGACGATCTCGCTGTCCGGATAGCGAGATTAGTCTTTACGACCTCCCCCCCTAATAAGGCCTCCCCACTAACACTCCCCTCCTGGCGGTGACTCACCTTAGGGTTCGAGGCTCACGCCGGTGGAAGGGACGCCCCCGAGAGCGACAACCCAAGCCGAGGCTTTACAAGGAGAATTACAAGTTTTAAAACTTCAGCCATAACTTTTTATTTATAAATTCTCGTAAATGTGATGAAATACATTGTGTGTAACTATTAACTTTTATCGTATTAATGCCTAATAGTTTTACAAAGATAATTTTTACTAATAGTTTAGTTGATCAAATTTAATCAAAATTGAATGCTAGTGCTCACTATGTTTCACCAAAACACAAACATTCACTTAGCCATATATTCACTTGTTATGTCAATGCCAGAAACGATGATTGTTCTAGTTCAGACCAGGGGTGGCTCGTGACAATTTAATTGGGTGTTCACCAAAAAAAAAAACAAAAGAGAAATTGCTCAAATGCTAACCTTTGTAACTCTAAATATGTTAGCATTTGAGCAATATCTCTTTTGTTCTTTTTTGATGAACACCCAATAAAATTGTCACGAGCCGCCACTGGTTCAGACACACCGTTTTATTAGGGTTCCATACCCAAAGGGTAATTAGCGGGATTAGCTATTACTAAGACTTTGCTGTCCGTCTGTTACCAGGCTGTATCTCAAGAACCGTGATTGTTAGACAGTTAAAATTTTCACAGAATAAAATAAATATTTAAACGGACTCCCATACAACAAACGTGATTTACGTATACGCTCGATATTGCTAACGGCAACCGGCAGACGCTTAAAATATTGACAGAATATTGAGCTATACAGGATGAATTTGAATTGAGGCTTCAAATTTTTGTATATGATTTTGTATCAGAAGTACTTTAATTTTTAATGGTTAATTCACAAATTTAAATTATGAAAAAAAAAACTGACGTTATCGACTAAAACGATAAAAACCAACTCATTGTGTTTAGGCAAACTCAAAATATCAATAATTTATAAAAATTAAATATGAATACAATTGTAAAAAATAAATAAAACATTTAAAGTATCAAGCTATTTTATGCTCATAGATAGAACTTTTGCAAGAAGATTGGCAACGCGTATTTTAGGTCATTCGCTTATCTAAATAATTTAGGTACCTAAAAATTTTGCGACTTTGTCACACCGCATTGTCTCTACCGGCCGGCCACCCTGTACCCTCCCCTCGCACACCAGCGCGCCCGCGCATTTGCAAAAACCAAAACAAACAATTAAACAGCCGTCCGAAAACGTTCTCAAAAGTCAGGTCACGGTGTCGCGCCGCCTTACGTCATACGTTGTACGTACGTTAACTGGGAAAGGTATCCTCGATAGTGTCAGAATTGTCGGAAGATGTACCAGTGTCCTATCTAGCCGACATACACCCTCAACACGACGGAGCCCTTGCTCACTATTACAGTGAAGTGTGTGCGAACACAGGTAGTTCGGCAAACGGTGGATCGGTCGAGGTGGACACGTATCATGGCCGGCAAGGTCGCCAGATCTCACCCCGCTAGACTTTTATTTGTGGTTGTTTACAAACGTGAATCCAATTGAAAAATTAAACGACAAAATCGTAAGTGCTTTTGCAGTGGTTAAATCACGAACAGCTGTGCTACGTAAAATTATAAAAAAATTTGCGACGTCGTGCTTTGTTGTGTTTGGAAAATGGAAGTGGTAATTTTAAGCAATTGTTAAAATACACATAATTTTTACGGACATGCAAATGTGAGTTTACTGGTTTATTTTTCTTATTTTAAATCCGAATTCAATTTTTTAAATATTGTGATTTAAACTTTTTAAAGACGCCAGAAATACGATAGGTAGGTACATAAATATTTATGATAAGTAAACTTTAATTACCTAAATCTTTATTAGTGGATTTTACTTTACTTATCGTATTTTTGACCGTCCTAAGCCGTAAAGTATGAAGGAAAAGTTGGTTATGAAAAATTTTCTAGGCAGGTAGGTACTGAGGTAGGTATTAAAGTACCTGCCTACTACGTTTAACACTTGTTTAGCACGGGGTGAGGTCAGTGGCCCGCACCGGCTGCTTGCTTCTTTCGATTTGCCTATTCATTCATACAAGTAACGATGATACTTAGAATTATTTATTTGATACTTTTGATTGTTTTATATTTTTTTAGTAATATCACAAAGTTTATTGATTTTATTATATGATGTTCTCTGAATAATCTTGTATACACAAAGAATAACTTCAAGAAATTTGAAGCCTCAATTCAAAGTCTTCCTGTATAGTCACTTTTATTGAAATAAAACAAATATTTAAGGGGGGCTCCCATACAACGAACGTGAGTTTTTTTGCCGTTTATATAGATAATGGTACGAAACCCTTCGTGCGCGAGTCCAACTCGCACTTGGCCGATTTTCTAATTTCTTGCCTATCCTTGTAATCTTGTTACCAACATTTGTATAAGGATTAAAACATTAATTGTATTTTAGTTTATTTGTATTATTGATAGTGTTTTTAAAAGAGTAACTATCGAGTTTCTTGCCGGATTCTTCTCGGTAGAAATCAACAACATTGTGAACCGGCGGGAAGGTGGGAGGGTTCAAAAAATAATATTTTATAACTTTGACGATTCAAAAGTGATTGTAAAATCCTTATTTGAATAAACCATTTTGACTTTGACTTTGACTTTGATTTCAGATAACTAATAAAAAGGAAATTTCTTACCTTTCCATTTAACTTTCAGATGGCTGTATTTGGTTACGCATATGGAGGTAAGTGAAAATATTTAAATATATAGAGCATATATTTATATATTACGCCAATACCTTTATTATAGTGAGGAAAATAGCTTTAGCTATATGAATCAGGTTATAAATATTCCTGAGGGGCCTTGTGAATTTTCCGGAAAAATATAAAAGCCTAAACCTTTTTTTAAGGTTTATTTTAAAGTTAATTTATTTAAAATTTCACCAAAATCGGTTTAATTGTTGTTGTTTAATTTGTAAACATACTAACTCACAAACTAATGCATTTGTAATATTAGTAAGATTATATTATAGTATAATATAGTATTATAGAGCACCGGGCAAAGGCAATTTGGGCTACAGTTTATTTAAGCATAGTGTGTGCCTTGTTCGGATTGGTTGGAGACTTAAATCCCAGAAGTATTAGCTATAGCATAATTCAGAAAGTGTTAAAAAGAGCATTATAAAGTTGTCTATTCGAACATAGAGAGCTATTAAAAAATGTGAACGAAGATTTATCTAGATTTAAACAGGCAAGCTCGAGTCGGAATCGCGAACTAAGAGCTCTGTAGCACCATTTAAAACTAAATCTTATGATACAAAATTAATAAAACGCCTACTAAAATAGTCAATCATTTTGCAATTTAAACGGTATAGATGATTTTTTTTTTTATAAATTTTAATCTACGAAAAGTTCGGCAGCAAAGTTATACCGTTGAACAGACAGACAGACAGACGGCGCAGGCTTAGTACACGATCTAAAATAAAAAAATTAATACATAAATTGTTATATAAATACAGCAAGATATTGAAAATTATTAAAAAAATTGTAGATTTATTTATTGCCAAATCTCATGTATCCAAAAACGCCGCTTAATTCTGATTTTTTTTTTTAATTAAAATATAAAGTAAAACTTAGTGATGGAAACGTTCATTATGTATAAAAAAAAAGTTTTAACCTTAATATATTTATTTATGTTTTTTTCAGATGTGGTCAAAGCTGTCGTTGATTTGGCAAATAATAAAAAGTCCTGAAAGTAATAAAATATAACAGTTTTAATACGAGTCAGTTTTTTTTTTCTTGTACTTATTGTAAATTACTACGTCATACGATGAAGTTTAAAAAAAAATGTATTTTAGCAGCTACGGTGTACACGACGACGACTTAAGTAGCAGCTACGGTGTACACGACGACGACTTAAGTAGCAGCTACGGTGTACACGACGACGACTTAAGTAGCAGCTACGGTGTACACGACGACGACTTAAGTAGCAGCTACGGTGTACACGACGACGACCTAAGTAGCAGCTACGGTGTACACGACGACGACTTAAGACCAAAATTCAACGCTGTGTTTGTGCTTAAACGAAGGTTAAAATGAAGGTCCCTGCCGTTGCATCATAACGATACATGAAGGAATATTGCCGCGCTGTTACGCGTGATAATAACTCTTATAATGGTAACGCTCGACGTAATGATATTTTTTATACCACTTAGGTGGCAAATGAGCTTGCGGTCCACCTGATGGTAAGCGGTCACCGCAGGCTATGGACGTTTGCAACACCTGGGGTATAACTAGCGCGTTGCCGACCCTTCAAAAAGCTAATGACTTCTTTCTTGGAGAACTCCATACTGTAGTCCTTACCTGAAACTTTGGCAGGGAGCTCATTATACAACCCAAGTGTTTGCCGGACGAAGTACGAATATATATCTTTCTATTTCTCTCCAGTTTTTTCGTTTTTTCGTTACTCTAGCGGAAAGATCTTATCCCGAAACATATGATCAAGCCAAAAACTATCCTTTGTCATTTTTAGTTATCTCTGTGGTAAAAATCAAGTTAATTGGATGCCCGTTACAACGTAAGGGTAAAATGAACTGTAAAAAAATATACCCGTGGGGACTCTCGACCAGGAAAAAAAGTATTCTTTGTAATAACAAAATCATTGGAATGAGAGTAGTTGGAGGGATAGAAAATATAAATTTTAATGGATACTCTATTTTGACGTTAAGAAGTAAAAAACTTCCGAAAATCCAAAATTACACGTTTACTATATTCTCTAGTCCCGTACTGAAGCCGGTTATCAACGTGGATTTCCTACAGTTACTTCTTCATTAGAGCAAGGAGTTTTGTTACAGCAAGCTATAGCCGTAACCAAAGACATTACAGTAACATAGACCGCCAATATTTCGATAAATTTATGAAAACCACATCAACCAATTTACAGGGAAGCGGGGCGGGGGTAGCACTGAAAATTATAACATTGGTGAAATTTTAAGTAGTTGCGACCAATTAGAGCGCTGCTGCAATACTAGGAAGTATTAAAACGCTTTTATTGCAAATTGAAAAGTGATGTACAAAATCAAATATGATGATTATCGATACATTTACTTGGCTATGTATTACGCCGCGTCCAATGTATGTATTTATACTGCTGCAGGTACAGCCTTGTGTCCTACATAAGTGTCCGTATTATGACATATTTTTTTTCTAACACTAATATGCAAATAATGCGTGAAAATAATTACGGTTCCCTCACATCTGGATGAAATAACACTACAGAGTATGAAATTCAAACTTTTTCCATTATTAATCAACACAGTTTAATATTTCTTGTCACTTGGTAGGCAAAGGACTTAGTCCATCCGCTATGTTAATTCGTATGTCAACCGCTAAAAAAAACCGTTTACATTCCAAAAGTGTGGATCCACAGAGTAGGTATAAATTACCATAGATTAAAAACCCAAAGGTTCAATTGCTAAGCCTTAGCCAATGGAATCGACAGACAAAATATACTCGTATGTTGGAACAATCAATTTAACTTGATATTTATGTATTTTTAGTTGCAATTCGATATCATTTTGAAGTTTGATACATTATATATTTGAATATAAGTTTATATGATTATTTCCTTACGACGCATTAAGACCAAAACGCAAAAGGACAACTATACGCATACGGACTAATTCGCTTTTGGACACATTCGCATTTGGACCAACTCGCATTTGGAAATTGGACCAAATCGCATTTGGACCATTTTGCAAAAGCACCGATAGGTATGTTTGATAACTTACTCTAGTAGGGCAGAGTGTTGCAAGGGTCAACTAGGCCCTCAACCCCCTCAGCCCTCGAGCTAAAACAGTGGGCAATATTATAAAATATATTTAAAAAGTATAAGCTTTATTGATGAGATCTATCACTTCTGTAAAGAAACTACTAGTCTAAGACCAATATATAACGAGATATTATAGGCCTTCCTAATTTGACATCTGTCATCCGAAATAAAGATTTTGATGTGATCTATTATTTATGAATGGAAACTGCTGGGCTTAGATCAATAATAACGGAGATAGGACCCTTTCTGGTTTTACAGCTGTCATCCGAAATAAAGATCTTAAAGAGGTATTTCACTACTGTCAAGAAACTACTAGTGTACGATGAATATTTTACGACATACGCCTTTTCTAGTTTGACAGCTGTCATCCAGAATAAAGATATTGATGAGATCCATTGAAATTCAAAGATTTACTGTTACACTGGTTCATAAAATCCAAAAAAGGTTTGTATAGAATCAACTATATGTAGGTTCAACTTAAATTAATTAAGAGATTTTTCTGGCAATCACTAAAGAAGTTTGGTATTGTTTTCATAAGTAACTTATAGGTAGATTAATAATAGGACTCTAACTTATACCATTGATTTTAGTTTGGAATTTAGGAGCCAAGCAAATGTTTTTATTTTTTTATATTAAAATATTTTTACTCTGTTTTGGCTGAAAATGTCCTAAGTTTTTTGTTGATAATGGGCTACTTCATAAAACTCTTACACTGACTGACTGACAGATAACGCACAGCATTGACTTATAGGTAAGCATAAAAGCACTGCAGGAGGAAATTCAAAGTAAGTAATATACCTTGTTTAATCATAGTAGAGTAAAATGTTTTTTTTTTTTTTTTATACCACTAAGGTGGCAAACAAGCACCAGCCCGCCTGATGGTAAGCGGTCACTGTGGCCTATGGACGCTTGCAATATCAGAAGTATCACTCGCGCGTTGCCGATCCTTCAAAAATCCAATAACTTCTTCCTTGAAGAACCCCATACTGTAGTTCAGAGAGAAAACCTTAGAAGGGAGCTCATTCCACAACCCAAGCGTTCGCGGGAGGGAGTTTCTCTGAAACCGCACTGTACGCGACCATTTCGGTTCTAAAGTGTGAGAATGAATTCCCTGCCGATGGCGCTCGGTGCGATGGTAGAAAGTAGCCGTAGGCATCATTTTGAACAATTCCTCAGAACACATACCATTGTACAAGCGGTAGAACACACACAGGGAGGCAAAGTCTCTCCTCAGACTTAAGGGTTCAATACGGCAAGTGAGTTTGGGATCGTCGACAATTCTCACAGCCCGTCATTGAACCGAGTCAAAAGGTCCAAGCTGGTATCAGGGTGCACCCGCCTAGAGATTCCAAAAAAAATACGGAAGCGATCGTGTAATCGTACCTATCCTGTCTCTTACACGAGAAGCATAATCCGTGACATTGAAACTAAAGCTAAATGCCATCGACGCTGGAAACGATCCAGTGACGACAAAGCTCTGGCTGAATTTAAGCGCTTGCGTCGTAAGGTCAAAATTGACATACACGCTGCTCACAATAGTTATGTTTCTAGTGTGTCTTCAAGCCTTCGCCAGAAACCAATGCTTTTCTGGCAATACATAAACACACTTCGCAGTCGTGGAGGTGTTGAACCACTGGTAACTAAGAACGACCTTGAGTATCGTGGGGCTGATGCAGCAGCTGCCTTTGCAGACCATTTTCAGTCCGTATTTTTGGCCAACAATCCTTCCCTTAATCCTGATGAAATTAATTCGAACACTTCTGCTGATAACAGACGAGTAAGCGTTAGAAATTAAAACCCAATACTTCTCCCGGGCCTGATGCGATACCGGCATTTGTGATAAAAGGTTGTATTGACGAATTGATAAATCCAATAACGTTCATATTTAACATAATTATCAGCACGGGGCAATATCCCGCCCATTGGAAGTTATCTCGAGTAACTCCTATTCCTAAAATCGGATCAAAAGTTATGGTAGAAAACTATCGTCCAGTTGCTAATCTGTGCGACATCGCCAAAGTGTTCGAAATGGCTCTTCATGCAGAATTGTTGCCCCAATGTCAGCCTTACGTCACCAGCACACAGCATGCTTTTCTTCCCAAACGGTCAGCTGCAACGAATTTAGTGACCATGGTTGATATACTGTCAGCTGAAATAGATGCCGGTAACCAGGTAGACGTCATATATCTTGACTTCCAAAAGGCGTTCGATCGAGTTGATAACGACGTTCTTCTATCAAAGCTGGGTGCTATGGGTTTTGTTCCGGGATTGTTCAAGCTGTTTTCCAGTTACCTCAGTGAAAGAAAACAGTTTGTGAAATACGGACCGTACATATCTGAACCATATAACACGCGATCGGGAATAAGTCAAGGATCAAATTTAGGACCCTTCTTATTCGTTCTTTTGATCAATGATTTACCTGAAGTTGTAGATAATTCTTTCGTTTTGATGTTTGCTGATGACGTAAAGCTGATAAAAGTGGTGAGAAGCGCAAGTGACTGCAAATTGTTGCAGAAGGATATTGACGCGGTCCATCAATGGAGCATAAACAATAAGTTATTATTCAACACGAGTAAGTGCGAAATGATGTCTTATACGCGTAACAAATCTCCTATGTTATACCAGTACATGATAGGCGGGCAACTGATACGTAGAGTGGAAGAGGTCCGTGATTTAGGTGTCCACTTTGACCCTCAGCTCAATTTCCGTCAACATGTGCTCAAAGTGACTAACATTGCAGTTCAGCGGTTAGGCTTTGTTCTGCGCCATGCCGCTCCTTTGTCAGCCGAAGCTACATGCGCGCTTTACACTTCCCTTGTCCGGAGTGTATTAGAATCGAATACAGTGGTGTGGAGTCCTCATGAGAATAAATATATACTCATGATGGAACGCGTTCAAAAAAAATTTCTTCGCTGTGTTTATAAAAAAAAATACTATTATTACCCGTTTTTGTATCCTACCCAATTTTTACAGGGGCATTTAGGTTTCGACTCATTAGAATTAAGAAGATCTATGGCTTTAGTCAAATTCTTTGTGTATATTTTAAGAAACAAAATCGACGACATTGAATTGCTAGGAAGAACATTAAAGTTATTTGCACCAGATTCATATTTGAGGATGCGCAAACGTCCGTTGTTTAAAGTCGCTGTATCCCGCACTAACTTGTACCGATTGTCGCCGATCCCGCGCGCGCACGCAGCACTGCGAGCTCTACTCGAGGCAGCACCACACTGTGATCTGTTTGTGACAGCAGAGCCGAGATTGATGTTTGAGTGTAAGAGCATGCTAGAACGACGTATATAAGTTTTTTTTTCTCTTTTATTTTTGTCTTGTGTGTTTCGTTTTTATAAAATGTAAGAAAATAATATTGTAACGAATTGGTTTTCTGAACTGTAATGTTGCAATTCATATATTTTAATAAATAAATAAATCTTTTTCCTAAGATTTAGGGGTAAAATATATGCTGATTTTAGTAAACCCCTTTTAACATATTTCCTGGCAAAATAACAAAATTTTTAAAAACAGTTAAAGCGGCAAATAGACTTAATGATTTTTTGTTGTCTTAAACTCCAAAATCTATGTTTGAGTTTAATAAAAATATACAGAGAAGTATACATACAGGGTGGAAACGATAAATGATCACACTTGATTATTTTTAAACCATACACGATATCAAAGTACTGATTATTCACCCTGAAACTGCTTCACGAGCTCTGTCCAATGGTATCAATAATGGTTTATAAAATAAACTGGATCTTTCAGCTTTTTCAGCTTCCATACATTTAGTATGGCGACGTGGCATTCATCGCAGTATACCTTAATATTTTACAGTTTTAACATATCTCCTTTTTCAACATAAACGAAATAGAAGGTATCTTTTTGGCGTCATTCTTCTTTTAATTTTTCTTAATTGTAACGAGGCAAAAAACAGCCAGTTCGTTTTGTTTAGATACGCTTTCATAATAACGAAGTGGAGCATAAAAATCGGCCAAGTGCGAGTCGGACTCGCGCACGAAGCGTTCCGTACCATTATCTATAAAAACGACAAAACAATCACGTTTCTTGTATGCGAGCCCTTAAATATCTGCTTTATTTTAATTTAACTGTCTACCTGTTGCCATTATCAATATCAAGCAAAATCGAGCAAAAAAATCTCGTTTGTTGTATGGGATAAGATTTATTTCATTCTGTTTTTTTTATTTTTATTGGTTGTTATAGCGGCAACAGAAATACATCTTATGTGAAAATTTCAACTGTCTAACTATAACGGTTCATAAGATACAGCCTGGTGACAGACGGACGGACGGAAAGACGGACAGTAAAGCCTTAGTAATAGGTATCCTCTAATTACCCTTTGGGTACGGAACCCTAAAAATGTAGAATGGAGACACGTGTACAATTATTGATACAGATATTAATAATCGCATAATATCTTTTTAAGTACGGAACAAAATGATAAAATATCTCACTTCATGTTGCCATACTAAATGTATGGAAGATGAAAACATAAAATTTTCGGATAGATCTAGTTTATTTTATAAACCATTATTGATACGATATAGATTAGCTCGTGAAGCTGTTTCAGGATCAATAATCAGTATTTCAATATTGGGTTTGGTTTAGAAATGATCAAGTGAGATCCGACTACATAACTTTAAAAATTGTTGTCAGGTGTACTCAGAGTGATGCACTCTTCTTTCAATTCTTGGAAAGTTGTAAGTATTGTAATACCCTGAATATAACGGTAAAAGTATCTACCTACATAAGTATAACGGTAATAGTATCTACCTACATAAGTATAACGGTAATAGTATCTACCTACATAAGTATAACGGTAATAGTATCTACCTACATAAGTATAACGGTAATAGTATATATCTACATAAGTATAATGGTAATAGTATCTACCTACATAAGTTTAACGGTAATAGTTTCTATCTACATAAGTATAACGGTAATAGTATCTACCTACATAAGTATAACGGTAATAGTATCTACCTACATAAGTTTAACGGTAATAGTATCTATCTACATAAGTATAACGGTAATAGTATCTACCTACATAAGTATAACGGTAATAGTATCTACCTACATAAGTATAACGGTAATAGTATCTACCTACATAAGTATAACGGTAATAGTATCTACCTACATAAGTATAACGGTAATAGTATCTACCTACATAAGTTTAACGGTAATAGTATCTATCTACATAAATATAACGGTAATAGTATCTACCTACATAAGTATAACGGTAATAGTATTTCACCGTTTCTTGCCCCTGTCTCCTGTCACTGTGCCAAATATCAACTCAATTCAATGATTTGTCTTAAATTCAAAGAAGGACAAACAAACAAACAAACTTTTGCACTCACATTAAAATTTGAATAGAATTGTGGGATATTAAAGTAGGAAAGAAGGAATGCTTTGATAGAATTGTGGGATAGTAAGGTAAGATAAAAGGAATACTATATTTGTAGATTTGTGGGATAGTAAGTAGGAAAGAAGGATTACTATTAGAAAATTGTGGGATAGTAAGGCAGGATAGAAAGAATACTATTATAGAGTTGTGAGATAATAAGGTAGTATTGAAGGATTACGATTATATAATTGTGGTGAAGTAAGGTCATATAGAAGGAATACTAATTATAGAATTGTGGGATAGTAAGGTAGGATAGAAGGAATACTATTATAGAATTGTGGGATAGTACGGTAGGATAAAAGGAATACTAATTATAGAATTGTATTGTATTGCTCCCTGCTTAGCAGTAATATTAAATGTGTTGACAAAGGTGTGTTTTCTGACCTATTGAAGCAGATTAAAGTCATTTCGTTATTTAAATCTGGTAACAATTTAGACCTCTAGGACCTTTATCCATACTAACAATAAAATTTTTCGAAAAAAATATATTGCAGCAACTATCAAAGCATTTTTATGGTAACAATTTAATGAATTTTAAACAATTTGGATTACACAATGTCTCTCAACAGCTGATGCTGGTGTCAAGGTTATAAAAAAAGTTGTGAAGCCTAGGTTGATTCCATGTTGATTCACAAGTCAGATGGTTGAGTTCAATGGTAAGAGATCGTCTGGGATTAGCATGGGGCACAGGGGTCGGTTTAACGGTCATTCCTTTTCTAGTTTATATTAATGGACACGACAAGTCAAAGCTTATTTGCTGATAACACGTCTTTACTATTCAAACTAAATAGACATTACTATTATTACTTACTACTACTTACTACTCATAAACTAACATACTTGTATGAAAAGGCACACGAATCCGCAGTACTTTTAGTCTCTTCGTGTGTGTTGTGAAATGCAAATACAAGTGATCTATTTTGAAGAACATAAAAGTATATCGAAGACGGTCCCTCGTCTACGCAGGCCTTAATAACTGGTTATAGTTTTATTTTATTTTAAATCAAATTGCTACAACTAAAGTTATGAAAGGGACTTGATTAATAGGTCGGCTTCAGTTCATATATATTTTACTTTATATATTTTCATAATATACGTTTTTATAAAAGCATTACAAACATATACGCATTGTAATTAAAAAGGTGTGGCAAATTAATAAAAAAAACAGTAATGAACATTCAGTATGTACTTGTTAAGAGTCCTAACATTGTATATGTTAAAAGATATTAGTTTAAATACAAAATAAAAGAAATTATCCCTTAATTCAAACATTTTTTTAAATATAAATAGGCGCCTTTAACCATACCTAATAAAAGACAACTAACTTTTCGTCTGAAGTGTTTAATTTGTATTTAAACAAAATGAAACAAATAATGTTTTTGTTTTGCTTGGTGTTTTTGGTAAGATTTTTGGATTTCTCATTAACGGTTGTTTTACTTATTCTAGATTGAAGTTACAGATAAGTAAAGATATAATAAAAACCGGCCAAGGTGAGTGTGTTACCAGATGTAGAACATAGGTAGTTCAAATGGAAGAATTATTCTTACGCAGTAACTGAGTGAATCCCTTCTGTGATAAGCATTTAATCGCAAAATTGTAGTTATTTGGTTGTAATAGACAAAATGAGGGAATTTCAAACAAAAATCTAATTTATTAATATTTTGGTATTTTTTAATATAATATACGTAATAAACAACACCACTAAATTTCAAGTTCATAGGGAACTTTAATGGGGGTTAAAAAAAATTTGTAAGAAAAGCTGATTTTTGTGGCTTTTTTTTTTCCAATATTTAAAATAAAATACAGTATTTATCTACTCAACGATGAGGTAGGTCAAATTTTGTTTTTGCGCCCCCTTTAGCTCTATAGGAGCCCTACTTAAGAACATTTAAAAATATTTCTTAATTTCTGTGAGTCAACAAGATGCTCATACTGTGACAATTTTAAGACTTTTACTCTAACCGTTTTGCTGTATAACCTGTGTGATATATACACACTTCTTCTTGGGGTGGGCTGATGTCCGTACTTGCCACACATATATGGTGGCTTTGAGCCTAGTGGCTGGCCGGCTAGTGTAGCCAGCCTAGTTCCCTCTAGAATCTCAACAAGTGACCAACATTGCTCTCTGAGTACCTTATGTGTTTTGCCCTGTAATCTTTCACCTCTTCACAATGTAGCATCACGTGATATGGCGTCTCTTCAGCCCCACACATGCTCTGCTGAGGGGGCTGTCGGTGGCTCCTAGATATTAATTAAACGCGTAGTGGCCTGTTAATCTCCCATACCATTGTTAGGGTTCACGTTAGGAGGTTTGTCCTTAGCCTTTCGGCAGCCTGTGATACCCACCCATTGTGATTGTTCTTTTTGTGGGACTGGAGCTGGTTGAACAGTATGGATATGATTGGACAGACGGACACGTGACTGACAGCAATAGAGATCCGTTTGGATGCTTCGGGTACGGAACGTTAAAAAGCGGACAAGTGCGCGTTGGACTCGTGAAGCGATAGTTCTCCGTACTAAATAGGATTCTTAAAGTTTTATTAAATTACCCAAAAACTGTTTTTTCTTTAGTTTGCACTTACTATTAAAAGTTTATATGTTCAGGCTTACCACGATTGTACCCGATATTTCGGCACAGTTGTGCACAAATCAATAAATTTATTCGTGGTTAGCACAAAACATATAGCTGTGTGGTTCCGGCAGAACAGAATTGGACCACTCCCTATCTTCCTGGGATGTCGTAAAAGGCAACTTAGAGGTAAAAGGGGTGTTATTTCTCAACCCCAAAAAAAGACTGATGTTGGGCAGTAGCAATATCCGGTAGTAGTCTGAATTAACTACGGTCACCAACCCGTCTGCCCAGCGTGGTGACTATGGGCAAAATCCAATATGGTAAAGGCAGGAAAAAAACAGCCCTCTGTTCCCGGCTACGGTAGCGGTCGGTATAACGGTGGGGTAGAGGGCCACTTTTTTATGAACTCGTTCTACAAGAAGAGTTGCAATAGAAGGTGGACCTGGCGAAGTCCCGACGCTGTGACTAGGAATGACATAGATTTTATTATGGCGGATAGATTTAGAAATGTCTCGGTGATCAATAGGTTCAATACCGGCAGTGATCACAGACTTATAAGAGGCACTCTAAGTATAAATTACAAGGCCGAAAGAAATCGTCTAATAAAGTCTACTCTTAGACATTTACAGTCCCAAGCTACGATAGGATCTGACAAGTTTCATCTGGAACTTCAAAATAGACTCGATTCGCTGGAAACCGCAAGCGACGTTGACATAATGACCAACAACTCGGTGAAGACGGTAAAAGAAATGGGACGCAAATTTTACCCACCGCAGAACAAAACTAGAGAGTCCAAACTTTTGCCTGAGACTCTGGAACTTATGCTGCAAAGACGAGAGATACCATCTACCCAAAGGTCTTCGTCGGAGGCCAGATCTCTAAACGGGCTGATACGGAAGATGACTAGACGTGACATTCGACGCTCCAGCACACGCAGCATATAGCTTGCGATTGAGCACAATAAAGGGTCGAAAGTTTTTGCGCGTCAGCTTGCAAAGAGCCATCTGACGAGACTAAAAACTGCAGATGGCAAAATAGTCACCTCAAAACCAGAGATCTCAGCAGAAGCCGAATTGTTTTATGGACAACTCTACACATCACATGTGGCTAGGCCCACATCCCTCATAACCGAAGATCCAAGAGCCGAACTGACTCGCCACTTCACCGAGGATATTCCGGACGTTGACCAAAGCGATATTAGGGCGGCTCAAGAACAGCTTAGAAACAACAAACTGCGGCACTTCAGTCCTTAAAGAGAAAGCAAGGCTTTTTAATGTTGTCATCCATAACGGAACTATACCGGAGGCGTGGCGCGGAAGCTTCGGTGGTATTATTCTTAAACTGGGAGATAAAACTCTACTTAAGAACTACAGACCGATATTCCTTCTAAGCCACGTATATACGCTGTTCTCTAGAGTCGTTACGAATCGTCTTGCTGGAAGACTTGACGAGTTTTAGCCACCAGAACAGGCTGGGTACCGTAGATCACATTCATACTGTACGGCAGATTATACAAAAAACTCAGGAGTATAATCAGCCGCTATGTATGGCGTTTGTGGATTACGAGAAAGCCCTTGACTCCATCGAAACCTAGGCTGTGTTAGATTCAGCAGCAGCGATGTCGTATACACTGGCGATATATTGAGGTGCTGCGATGTCTTTTCATCACAGCTACGATGACTGTCCAGTTCCAGGACCATAGGACAAGTGCCATCCCGCTGTTTAGAGGTGTAAGACAGGGGGACGTTATATCCCCGAAACTGTTCACCAATGCGCTAGAAGATGTCTTCAAAACCTTGGACTGGGCTGGGCGGGGTAAAAACATAAACGGCGAATACATCGCACACCTAAGGTTTGCCGTCGACATCGTTATATGGCAGAGTCATTGGAAGAACTGAGCGAAATGTTGCACTCCCTAGATGAATCCTCTTAACGAGTGGGCCTTGGCATGAATTTGGATAAGACAAAAGTCACGTTCAACCAACACGTCGTGCCAATGCAAGTATACGTCGCGGGTACCTTATTCGAAGTTAAGAAGTTATGTGTAGCTTGGACAAAAAATCCAACTGGGCCGGAACAATTTTGAGAAGGAAGCCGACGGGCGGATCCAGCTGGGGTGGGCAGCATTTGGTAAACTTCGTCAAGTCTTCACGTCGCCTATACCGCAAAGTCTAAAGACGAAAGTCTTTGACCAGTGCGTCCATCAGGGCTGGTCCACATATTCAAGGTCGCACAGCGCGCAATGGAGCGAGCTATGCTCGGAGTGTCTCTAAGGGATCGCATCCGAAATGAGGACATCCGGAAGAGAACCAAAGTTACCGACATAGCTCGCAGAATTAGTAAGCTGAAGTGGCAGTGGGCTGGCCACGTCTGTCGGAGGATATAAGAGAGGAAATGGCGAATTTAAATCGATTTCCTTGAAAATCTTTAAAATGATTTATGTTAAACTTATAAAAAATATGTTTTTAACAGAGCCTTACGACTAGCTCTTTTATTTGATATGTCCCACGGTACAGTTTGGAAATTGTACTAAACCCTTCAAATGATCTTTAAGTGACCTCAATTTCAAAATTTATTTATTTACGTTACACTTCTATTTTTGGGTAAAAGAAATTCATATGTTTACCAACTTAAGTCTAGTAAATTCGGAGCAAATTGGCTGTGACAGACGGATAGAGAGACATATAAGTGATCCTTTTTGGGTACCGCTGTTTTTAAATTTGAAAGTACGAAACACTAAAAAGATAAATCGAACGGCATTTAAGAAAAAGATTAGGAATTAAAAAATAAATCTGAAATTCAAATCAAAGTGAATTTACATAATAATAGTTTTCTTAATAAATTAAAAACATGAAAACAAAGCAAGCAAAAACGTGTCTTGCTAAGCGTGATTAACATAAAACTTGATGTGCAAAGTTCAACCTTATGAGAACACGCTTTAAACGTTTAGCTTGCTTTATACATGAGCAAGGTAACTGACGACTATTGTCCCCTTAAAACCTTTCCATTCGATCCTGATAAATGATGTCTGTTAACGTCCCTGTTTGCGTTCAACAACTTTTATTTTATTCTTTTATTAAGGTTTTGATTAAAATGTGGTATAATAATAACCTTAAAAATACATAAAAATACATTTTTTTTTCAGGTGGCCTCTATTGATGATGGTACGTTTTTTTAAAGTTTTGTCGTGTATATCTTCTGTATACAATATGTAACGGAATACCCCCAAATCCCTTGTGTCCGGTACACAAGCATGTAGTATGGACCCAAGGGTGAAATCATAAACCAGAAAAACCAACAGCTGTCAGAAGTTTGGTGAAAGCTTGGAGAGAACTTCTCCTTAAACTCAGCTGTGTGGGGGTCGACAACCAGTCTTTTTGTCAAAATTTGTGATGAAATATCTTAATCGTTTTTTCTATTTTTACCTACAGGCAATTTCTCTGTGAGGCATATTTAATAAAAAATTATTTAAGACCTTTTGCTTATTCCTTTAATTGTTTATTTTAAAATTTATGAGTGAAATGACAAGAAAATTATTTACATATAATTTATTCTTCGTAAAATGTTCTTTATCGCTAATAAACAAAATGTTTCGTTATTTTAATTTATTAATATGCATGTTCAATTCAGAATATAGCCACGTGACATCCAACATGTTAAGATTGTGTATTAATAAATTTTAATTACAATAAAAATTTACGTCAATACCGCTACTGCGATCCTTTGTTCTTTGAAGAACTCGGACATAAATTGCGCAGGTTGAGAGGGAGAATTTTCTCTTTCTTACACATATTTTATCTAAACGGTTCTTCCACGAAAAATTGGTTTAAATCTTGCAAATAACAAAAGTAAAAAGATTCCATCAGAGAATATTAATAAAAATAAAGTAATTAAAATTTTTATAAAAAGGCTCACCACTCGTATAACGTTTTGAGTGAAATAATAAAATAATTTCTACTAAATCATATCTCATAATTTTGTTCCCCATTTTTACATTTTTAAATTACACCTAAGCTATTAGGGCAATTGAGTTCATTAAAATTGTCATAGCAGTTTTAATGTGAGCTTCTAAATTACATGTACCAGGATTTCATAGAACACTGTTAGCATTTCGGACAAAGTTGATAAAATAACAAAACGGTACCCCAATTTTTGGAATGTAGAATTCGCGCTAATAATTTGCACACCGATGATTGGTCAACATGGTCAACGCCCACCTGGGGCCTGGGTTGTTTGGGAATTCTCGGCAAAACTACCATAAAATTGGGAAATAAGATCACTATTAGTAATCACAAGAATTTCACTTTGTTATTATTGCTAAATAAGTAATAGCTACTTCTTTGTTTTTAATAGTCGTATTACAAAAAATGAAACAACAATAATGTCACGTTCCTGTTTACGCTTGTATTCACACATTAATTTTCAGGTAAATCTTATTAAATAACTTTTTGCCTGTCGATCGTAACCATGATTTGTAAAAATGAATAGATGGAGATAAAGAAAACAAACTTAAGCCCCTCGGGAACCTAGGTTAGGATTTTGTTACCTGTGTAGAGTCGGCACAGATAACAGGATACCTACCTACTAACCGCGCCACAAAAAAAAAATACACCTACTTTCAGTAACATATCTAGGGATCAAATCAAATACCTAATATTTATTTAATTTTAGTAGGTTGCTGAGGACACTTATGAATCGTCGATACAATCTATTTAACAACGTGAATTTGTGCCGAAAGGAGCCGGAAAGAATCTTAATTATTAAAGGTACCTAATTAAACAATACTTTGTTAATCAACTAACAAGTAGGTATACAATCTGTATTGAAGCACATCAGGATGATACTAATTCTATCGCAATGTCTTATCTACAGATGGTACAAAAGAAACTCGGTATGGCAACACTTTTAGTTTAAAACGTAATAGCACAATCTGCACAGTAGGTCCTATACCTACATAGGTACTATATTCACTTTATCTATCGACCGATCAAAAGCTTCAGTCAAAAGCCGACGGCCGGCACGACTTTGACGCGACGCCATTGTTTTGTTTGCATGAAATATCAATGAGTAAAAATTCGTTAATTAAGTGGTTTTTTTAATAAAATGGGTAAAATATTCATTAACAAATACAACAAGATGATTCTGTGTGTAGGAGTCTTTGAAAATAACGATTTGAGTTGTTGGCAAGATATGTATTTAGAGCGTTTTATCAACGGGAGACCGTCGCACTAGCAAGCAACAAAGGTTTTCGTCATATGATGCCTGCAGAAGCATATCACTGGCACATGCTACTTTTACGGTGTGAAAAAGGGGCGTCTAAGCTGAAGAAGCTGGGAGAGGATAAACAGTCGCGTTCAACTTCATAACAGTGGAAATGCTACGAAATTTAAATGGAGGCAACTTTGAATCATTTTGTAAATGATACGTTACCTACTTCCCCAGCAAATGTTTGAAATAGAAGTTAAAATACTCAAGTTTTTTTTTGTTTAGTTTTCAGTTCACTTTGAACTACTTTTGTGAAAATGTACGTGCGTACCTACCTAGCTAATTTTTAAAATAGGAAGTTAAAAATGGTTTTAATTCAGTGTTTTAGTAAATGCAGGTTACTTTGAACCATTTTTGTGAATTAAGAAACTGCTAAGTAGTTAATGTTTGAAAACAGTGTTACGTAGTACAGTGTTAGTGAATGTACCTATGTAATTGAACCATTTTTGTTAAAACTGAAAATGTTTAATGCAGTGCTAAGTAAAAAAGATTTGTGAATTAAAGAAGTAAGCTGCCGCTGAAGCTTTTTAGTTGAGTAGGTAGCTTTTAGCCATCCTGTTTTTATTTTTGCGTAGCGACGCACAAATTCGCGTTTCTACGCCGAAAAAAGTACCAGGAACGCATAAACGACAAGACGTCGTACGCGTTGTAGGTAATTATTGTGTAACTGGAGTCGTACGAATTCAAAAGTACTAGATTCTCATAAATTAGCATATGTACAAAAAAAAAACGATATTCACAAAAATTTTTTTGCAAAGGATCAAGTCCATGTTGTTAAAATTTTGGCTCATAAGGAGCTAACAGCGGCTAACTAGCGGCGCCACTTGATATATTTTAACCACTCTTCATACAAAGCATATTTCAAAAATGTGCTTCATAGAAAATGTTAAACTACTCATACACTATTTTTAACAATTTTTTAATGCCAAGCTTCTTGTTCTCGATATTCCATTGCATTTATCCGCTGGAAGCGTGATGCTTTGTTATTCATTTTGCGGTCGACAAGGGAGTAGAATGAATAGACATTATTTGAGTTTGCGTGTACAGTCCTCGATTGCATCGTCAATTTTCATCAGGCGAGATGATTTATATTTATTATTTATTCTTAAATTTATAATCATAATAAAATAAAAAAAAAATTGTGTCTAAAATACGTCAGGGAGTTTACAATATAATTTTTTCTGGATGATTAAAAAATACAATTGGACCCGGTAGGTGGCGCTGCTGTCGGTATGTCAACTACTAAACGGCTTGACCGATTGAGTTAAAATTTTATGTGTATTTCTATGGTTTCAGAGACACGAATTATGCCACTAAGGAGGAAAGAATTGATTGTTTTTTTAGGGTTCCGTACCTGTAAGATAATTAGGTAATTAGAACTTATTGGTGGACGTTTCTACCGAAAACAATTACAAGATATCACCCTAAAAGCCATAGAATACTAGCAAATTTTTCGAAATTAAACCACTGACTATATAGTCAGATAAATTACGTAATGTAGCTGACCATGTTATACTAAGTCGGACTCTAAAGATAACGCGATGTAGCCGACTATGTTAGGCTCATTGGGACTCAAACAGATTACACCATGTAGCCGATCATGCTAGGCTTATTAAGAATCATACTGATTACGCGATGTAGCCGACCATGTTAGCCTAAGTAGGAATCAAACAGATTACGCGATGTAGCCGACCATGTTAGGCTTATTGGGAGTAAAACAGATTACGCGATGTAGCCGACCATGGTAGCCTAAGTAGGAATCAAACAGATTACGCGATGTAGCCGACCATGTTAGGCTTATTGGGAGTAAAACAGATTACGCGATGTGGCCGACCATGTTTGTCTAAGTGGGAATCAAATAGATTACGCGATGTAGCTGACTATGATAGGCTTATTGGGACTAAAACAGATTACGTGATGTAGTCGACCATGTTAGCCTAAGTGGGAATCAAACAAATTAAGCGATGTGGCCGACCATGTTTGTCTAAGTGGAAATCAAACAGATTACGCGATGTAGCCGACACTGTTTGGCTTATTGAGACTAAAACAGATTACGTGATCTAGCACCATGTTAGCCTAAGTGGGAATCAAACAGATTACGCGATGTTGCCGACCATGTTAGGCGAAATGGGACTAAAACAAATTATGCGATGTAGCACCATGTTAGCTGAAGTGGGACTAAAACAGATTACGCGATGTAGCCGACCATGGTAGCCTAAGTGGGAATCAAATAGATTTGGCGATGTGGCTCACCATGTTAGGCTTATTGGGACTAAAACAAATGACGTGATGTAGCTGACCATGTTACCCTTAGTGAGAATCAATCAGATTACGTGCTCAGTGTTGTATATTTTACTTTTGTAATTTATTTTATTTTATTCAACTTCCAGATTCACTCATTGGCTTCTTATTGGGTTTATTGAGAATTAGAGTGGAAGATGAAAAATAGTAAGTACAAAAATCATTCATTATAGTAATCACATAAGACATTTGATTTTCTTTTTATTTTATTGTGCCATATGTTTAATGTTTTAAAGTAAGACACGTTACTATAATTTTCTATAAATAATGATTAATTTTCTAAATTAATTTGTGTGTATGTGTAACTTCACGGTTTTTATTCTTAGAAGGGCATAACCAGTGGCTGGACACAATGTGGTGAGCCGATCGCCGCAACACGCTTACTCGTGCAGTTGTATCTGGTCTTATGGGGCTTTATGAATGTCCTGTTCTTTAAGACTTTAGTGGCTGTAATAAAAAGTGGTAAAATAGAAGAGACAGAATAATATATCAACGTGCCAGTTGTTGATGAATTGTAAGAAGTAAGGATTGGGCATTTGTAATATGTTTAACATTGTTTTCTTTCTTTTTCAGATGTCTCAAGCCTGAGTTGTGTTTTAAAGCTATATAAATTTGTGTACTTTTTGGTTAAATTATTATAAAATACACTTATATATAATGTTAAAATAAATATAAAATAATAAAATTCAATTTATTTTATTTATTCCCTTTTAAAATGGAGAGAAAAGCGAAACATAAAAACATTTTTAGTTGTAAAAAAATAGATGGTTAAGTCCTTTATGATTTTATTGTTTTGTTTTTTTGTCGAACCAAAGTACATTATAGTATAACTAATTAAAAGGTTTTGTGTCGGGATGCGATGGGAAACCCAACTTATAGTGTTAGTAGCTAAGAGCTCCAATAGTAGTTTATGAAACTGTTGCATAATAATAGGTTTTGAAACAAGTGTGTGTTTATACGAGTATTTTAATACCTAGTTATTTGCAGTTTCACACATTGATATTGAAATAAAAGTTCAAAGAGTAAGAAATAGTGTCCGAAAACGATAAAGCCTTTTTTGCATTTTTCATGCCATAAAGTCGTGGTAGCATTTACCACAATTTTTTTCGACTTTCCTGGTAATAGATTATAAGTCATTTCCGTCGCCACATCTTAAATATCGGGCGGAGTCAAATTTTCTACGCATTCAGTACTATCGGACATTTTTTGCCAAAAATAAAAAACCCACAAAATTCAGAACAGCAAAACGTATGAATGGCGCCAAACCTGCACGTAACCACGCATGCGCTTTAGCGGGCGCCCCACCAATAAAAAAGAAATGATGGCATCTGATTGGTTGTATTTTTGTCCTGTACCGTTTGATTGTTTTAGAACATTATTTTGTTAGAGAAATATTGTTTTAATATGTTTCTATCTTTAAATTTGGTATTGTGTTTGTAAAGTCTGTCAATATAAACTTGTTTTCAAATTTATAATTGTATATAAAAGTTTTTTTTTTAAATTTCTCTGAAAAAAATTAATCGTTCAAAAATGCGGTTTGTCCTTACAACTTAAAACAGAAGTCAGTTGTTACACTTTATTTTTATAATTTTAAATAAAAAAAATATTCTATTTTAGTTTTATTACACAGATCATGTTGCAGTTCGTTTTGCTTGTAACATAATAAACATATAAAGGTGCATAATAAATAATAACATATAGTTTTATTCCAGGAATTTAAAATTAGCATAATGCAATTGCACCTCAAAAAAAAAACTGTTTTGTTTTTTTCTTCTGTTATCTACAGCCTTGCATAGTAAATGAATATAAGTAATTGGTTTGAATAATATATATATTATATTCTATCAAAAACATAAATGTCAAATGAGAGCCAAGTTCAAAATTACGAATATGCGTCGCTGTTAACTTTGAGACAAAAAGACATTGAGATCTAATTTACTTTTTAATTTAGGTACAAGAACATGCAACATTATAAAATAAATTTATGTAACAATTTCTTGTTTCTTGGTACTACTACAATGTATTCTACTTAATAGGTAAAATAAATACTTAAATTTTAACAGACAATTACTTACACATTGCTTTAATTTCACTTGGAATGTAAATTTAGTTCAAGATTTGACCTGGCTAGTTTTTACCATCGAACCAAATTTTAGAAAAATTACATAGTATTATATCAAGTTAACAGTATAAGTAAAGCACAAACAGGACGAACACTAACTTGCGTATGACTTAACGAAAATAAGTTGATAAGATAATATACTATAATTTGTACGTGAAAACTAGCAAATGTTATTAAATAGTGAACTTGAATTACATCCCAAGTGAAATAAATGCATTGTGTATATACTTGTCTGCTAAAAATTTACAATTTACATTAACTACTAGGTTTTGTCCGCGGTTTTTTCCTTGAGTAACAAACGTTATAGTTATTTCCGCGGGAACTTTTGAATTTTCCGGGATGAAAAATAGTCTATTTCCTATTCCAGGACCTAACCTATATGTTTGCTAATCTTCAACCCGCTTCTTCCAGTCGTTGAAGCGAGGTTGAGTAACAAACAACCGAAAATCCAAACTTTCGCATTTATAATACTGATAGCTGGTTGATGAATTTTGGCAGCGGTTCCACCCGCCTTAAATTTGGTTATCGGCGTAGGATTCTTTCCTCAACTTCTTAATCATACTAATTAAGTTTGCTATAAGCTGATGGTTTTTCTACACAGAACTTGGCACCCATATATAGATCTCAATTCTTTTGCCGGCGACGTCGGCAGCGACGCATATTCGTAATATTATAACTTGGTTCTCATTGCAGATTTATGTTTATGATAGGATATCATTAATTTTTGTACAGAAATAATAAGTGTTCATCATGTCAGAATTAGTGATATCAGCTAAGAGCTAAGTAGGTTTCATTGGGAGGGGGGAGTAAGTGCTTCCAACCCCCCTTTTTTATAAAAAAAAAGTCACAAAAAATGCGGTACAAACATTGGTAGTGACGATAGACTCTATTGATCATCAAAATAGAAAGTTATAGGGTAACACCCCTTTTTGACAGGGGGGCACAGGAGGGGTGTGTTTGACCCCTTTTATTTAAGGAGAATCTTAAAAGTCATTACAACGCTTTTTGAAAACGATATCCGCCGATGTACAAACTAGTAGATCTATCAATTACAACAATTACTACCGCAATTAACAATCCATGAGTAAATCAATAAAACATATCTCGAATTCAAGATTGTATCTATCAGGCCTCAGTCCCCTTTCCTAAATTATTGGATTCTTCAGATTGCTTCAGAAAAGATGTCACGAGATACGAATTTTTTTAATTTACTCAAAAATATGATTTTGAGTGAATCTCTGACCGCGTTAGCATTTTCAGATAATGTAGCAAATGGCCCGATTGGCCAATGCACATTTAATTTGCTATTAGAAAGTCAATATGATATTGTTATTCATCTAAAAAAAACTGTCACTGATTTCTATATTTTGCCTCAGCACACACGCGGTTAACTATTTCTATATTTGTTTCAGCACACGCCCAGTGTTAACTATTTCTATATTTGTTTCAGCACACACACACACACACACACACACACACACACACACACACACACACACACGCGGTTAACTATTTCTATATTTGTTTCAGCACACACACACACGCGCGGTTAACTATTTCTATAGTTGTTTCAGCACACGCACACTTTTAACTATTTCTATATTTGTTTCAGCACATAAACACACGGTTAACTATTCGCATAATTTTTGTTCTCGTGTTTCCACAATCTAAGTAATTACACACATATGCAGTTAATTTTTCTATTCCTAATCTTTTTTGGTAATTTTATTTATTCTTAATTTTTTTATTATAATTATGATTATTATCATCATTATTATTATTCTATAACGTAGGTTACTACCTGATCTGCAGAACTAGTGTAAGTTAATTTTGTTTGATTATATCTTAATAACCTAACTTTTTTATGTTTACTGTTCTTGTGGAAACTGGACAGTTTAATACCTTAATTTGACGTTGTTTTGGAGCACGAATATATAAATATCGTTAATTTACATGAACGGTAAATTTATGTTTTAAACCATTGTTGTTTTGTTTAGAGTGCGCTACACTAAAATAGAATCAATACTTATTATTTTATTATGGGTTAACAATATAAAACAAAAACCATACGCTTCTATTTAAAACAATCTTTAAATAGAAATTAATAAATAAAAATTTTAAACAATAATAAACAGTGCTTACAAAATATTCCTTTGATTATTTAGGTGTTCTCAAAATCACTGTACACCAATTTACTGTTATTAGATATTTTATATAAAAACACAACACTAAACTATTGTGACGCATTTGCTGTATAAGGATTAAGGTGTGTTTATATTAGGTAAAAAAAGATTGACTTGAGATGAAGACTTCGTTTGACATATACGTAATATTCTTGGTAAGCAAATCTAATATTTTTTTTGCATGGAAATGGACGCCATATTTGATACACTTCCTTGAATTTAAAGTAACTGATACAATATTTGTATTCAGTTTTCTGGAAAACTCAACAGTTCTTACTTTCATCGACAATGAAGAATTTTAAGATAGCTGAATTTTTTATGTCTGAAAAACTTTCGAATTCGAGTTCGATTCTAAGATTTGGTAAAATTCGAGTTATGGTTTTTTAGAGAACGAAATTGTTATAGAATGCAACGTTATGATGATAGGAAAGAAAGTAAAACACGAGAGGGGAGAATTTATACACGCAGACTCTCTGTTGACAAGAATATGTGAGTAGCATTAAAAGAAGAGTGAACTGGGGATATCAGGTGAATAGGGCGTTGCATACCTTTAGAAGTAGTCTGTAGAGGTAATGTTTTACTGTTCACAACAATGATATATAAAAAAGAATGTTGGCTATAAAAATAAAGCATGGAAGTATAATTCATTATATGGTAATGAAATCATTTATAAATATGTGTGGTGTGAAAGAGTAAGGTAGTAAGTAGTAAGTAAATAGGTTATGAAAGAAACTGTAGTAACAAATATTGATTCGGTTCAGGCATTTAGGGAGAAGGAATAAAAGAATATGCACAAAAAAATATATGTATAAAGTATGAGGCAAAAGTTAATAAAAGGCTAGAAGGGATCAGCAACGCAAGTATTGGTCAAGTTGAGTCCGTTCTCAGGAAAGACGAGGTCAAAAGTACTATTATCCGTCGAACGAATGCGAAAGCATTGATGCAAGTACATGAAGCTAAAGAAATGTGCCACGATGTAATAAGTAGTATTCTTTGGTCTCTTTTCACCCTTTTGAAAAAAAGGCATATGTTATGTATGTCTGCATGTACTTTATGATCGATGAAAAGATCATCTTTGATTCCATCAGTAGACGCCAACATCTCAGTAAACATTCTTTTTAAATATTCATTTAAAGATATAAAAAATAAACCAGATAATTGTGTGTTAAGTATCGCATGTGCAATAAATAAGTTCGTACTCCAATAAAAATATTCGGTAATCCTATTTAATTAGTTATAGAAATATTTTTGGTTTTTTGGTGTCCGGGTTTGGTATCTTTATATTTAATTCTTTTCCTTTTTTATTATTTAAAAGTTAAAGATGGAGGGACACAATCTAATTTAAAACGTTATTGGATTGTTACTGATTATCTGGTAGAGTTTTTGAAACCTCATAGTCATTAGAAGAATTTTTACAATACTTAATTAAATAAGCTGGATTAAAAAAATATCTTGACTTTACTTTTTAAATGTAAAGTTAGATCAAAATTAAAATTAAAATTATTAACTCTAGTAGGAGACAAGCATTAACTCAAGTTCAGTTATAATTTGTGGACATGACAAATGACAAATTGTTTTCCTATGAAACTTTAATCAACAAAAAATATTATAAAAATTGTTAGTTGGTTACAAAGCCTAATAGAGAGCACATTTAAAGGCAAAAGGAGATTCAGTTAGTTCATTACTATTTTTTTACCTTTAGATAATATTTGTCTACGAAGTCCTGGGCCGTTCCTGTAGTAGTAAGTTGTATTGTATTAAATATCTAATCGCTACAAATACCATAAAAAATATTTTTTATATTTGCATTAGACAATTCATATTATCATGGTTTACCTTGGAATCATATTAGTCTCAACTAGTATTAGTATCAACTTTAATAAATAATATTATTATGTTTTTCAGATCTCTCACGAAGAAATATGGTTACTCGTAATGTAATTAATATAGAAAATAGTAATGTAAACAATAATGGTATCAGTCAGCATACGGAAAGAAAGTACAGCCACATAAGTTATGATAATAACCATAGCGCTACTATAAAAGTTAGTAATAATAATGATAATGATGGTTTAAGCAGTGGTGATAGTGACAACAGCGTAAATGATCAATCAAATAATTACCAAGACAGCAGTTTTGAGAATAACGATAACAAAATTGGCAGAATAAGTAAAGGTAATTATTTACAGCGTTTACGGCTATCAATAATGAAATGTTCTATATTATTTTAGCAAAATTCAGTAAATAGCAGTATGAAAATAATTGTTAAAATTAAAAAAAACTGAGGTCCTTGATTGACTAATTAAGCTAGATACTGTATATCTCTGTACTGAATGGTCACAATTTAGGTAACTAATTTCACATTCTTTACGCAACATTTAATGAAAGTAAAAGTATTTACATGTTCTGCCAAGAAAACGTTAACTGTGCATTCTATTTTTGTAAGGCAATCTTCAAAAATCTTCAATCAAACTATCATTTAAAAATATCTATATTTTAAGAAATACGTGAACAAACATACATGCATACCTATACTTGGGATATTTGGCACATTTGTTTAGAAGCCTACATAGACTAATAACAACATGATATATATGTAGATTGTATTGATAAGGAATTTACTTGTTTCAAGTTGGTTTAAGACTCCTCTTTGTGCGAATTTTATTCCATATAATTATGATGTATTACAAAATTATATTTTCATAAATTTTCAAATAAGATTATTTTTATATTCGAATGTAATTGGCTTTACAAATTAATTAGCAAATTTAGCTTATACCAATGTAATCTCTACAAGTTTCTGAAAATATAGTATTTGATAAATTTAATTTGAGAAGGAAGCCAGAAAAACAAATGCAAGTAACATATTTCGCAAGGTGCTTGCATGAGAGCTATAATCCTGAATCAGGATAATTGAATATATGAAAGGTTACGCTACCTAATGGATACTGTTCACGAGACATATAAAGAAGAAACTGCCAAACATTAAACTTCAATAATAGTAAGGTGGGCTTCGAAATTCACATCATCAACGCAGACAGAGGACCAAATATAATTTTCCGAGAAGAAGAAGAAGAGAAGAAAATGGCACAAAGTGATTGAAACATAGGGCATGTAGGAATAGGGTAACTGAAAGTGAAACGAAAGCGTCTGGTTACAGATAACAAGATTTCGGGTGCACTGGCCAATCAGAAACTGGAACAAATCATTGGTTGCTTTTAAACACGTAATTTTTTGGAAATATGGACCATATCTTACACCAGCAGAGCAACAGTGTCGAGTTTCTCATAATCCGGATCATTTATATCTAATGATAGGGACTGTGCGGTGGAAGTAGTTACACGTGGACATATGGCAAAATCTGCTGTGAGGCGTTTATAGAAGATTTGGGAAAACAAAGGGGTCAAGTGTATAACTAGAGAGGTCACGTCGAAGAGTCGTATTAAAATTTATGCCTATAAGTCTTAGCCTTTTAAATTTTTTGTATACCACGGCGATAAAGAATTTCGAAATGAATATAACTGTTTTTGTTTTTAGACAATGGACATAACAAAAAGTACATTAAAGTAACGGGTAGCAATAACAACCTTAACAATGACCAAAAACTACGGATGTCAATATGATTACGCAAGATGATAGGAATTCTAAATTAAGTATTAATATACATAAGGATTTCTTGAATTGTTTTATATTATTCAAAATTAAATTTAAAATACGTTTCAGGAATAAAGCAAAGCAGAAGAAAAATTGCAGATTCGGAAAACAAAAACAAGGAAACTATGGGTGAAAACCTGGGCAGAATAAACAAAAATGGTGTTACACATAAACAAAATTCTCATCACCCTAGTATCACTTATCTGAATAATAAAGAAGACAATAATCATGATATAACGGATACCGAAATGGAAAATGATGATAAAAACGTGCAAATCAAATCTTCTTACAAGAAAGGTAATAATACGAATTACATAAGTAATGAAAATAAAAGGAATGGAATTTTAAATCATGTTAGCGGTGGCAACAAGAATAACCACAATTTCAAAGAAAGTAACAGAAGTCGGATGAGTGAAAATGGCGAATTAGATTTAGATGAAAAGAAAAATAATAGCTATAGAAATAACGAAGATAATGCTAACAGATACAAAGGTCAGTAAATAGAAATAATAAATAAAGCAAATATATTTTATGGGCGTTTATTTACTGTACATATCGACGGTTAAGTACTAAACACTGCTATCTACAAAACGTCAACTTAACATGAGAGCATAAAAAATTCTACCGCCTTAGAACCTAAATGGTCACGTGCAGTGCGGTTTCAGAGAAACTTCCTTCCGCGAACGCTTGGGTTGTAGTAGTCTCTGCCAAGGTATTGTCTAAGGACTACAGTATGGGCTTCTTTAATAAAGAAGTTTTTAAGGGTTGGCAACGCACTATTGATGCCGCAGATGTTGCTAGCGTCCATAGGTTGTAGTAACCGGCTGGTCAAGGGGAATGCAGACTTGTCGTCTACCTTAGTGGTATTAAAAATAAATAAGTTACGAAGCATTTAAAAATCACAAGATGGACCTAACTCTTGAGGGGGTCTCATAGTATTTTGATGAACTTTACCTCCCTGGGTCTTGCTATAACCCAAATATGCCTCATCTAGCATCCGCTGCTATTTCTTTCATTGAGTTGGTTCAGCTTTAATACTAACTTTTCTTCCTTCAGACAGATTTCGAAAATCAATGTTGTCTGCACCTTCAGATGAACTCTTTTAATTCTGCAATTGGTAGTTCTGAGCTTCATAAAAATCTCCCATAACAAGAGCATCATGGTTAATTAGCAAAACGGCAGGGTTGCATGGACTAGAACATATTATTATGCTAGATTTCTCTTAACATATATCGGGAGCTGACTGTCAGCTTCGCTCAAAACTGACTTTACAGTAATCGAACATTAAAAATACGTAACATTAATATAAAATTAAAAAGTTCATTATGTAAATGGCAGGTTTTAGTTGGGGCAAAATACCAATTATTTTCGTGCTATATACAATAATTTGTAAATAGTAAATTAGCTAAACGGAAACTTACATTCTAATCAATTCATAAAACCTTTCCTTACCTACTTACCTTATTCAATGTATTATAAACGTTAAACACAGTCTTGGACGTATTAAATCCAACATTAATAAAGCTATTTTCAAGTGAGAACTTGCTTCTTGCCAAAATGTTTCGGTCAATACCGATGTCGGAATAGTCCTCCCTGAAGCACTGCCTCGGTTCGCCGCAATGCCATTCTCTTGCTTTGTGCATTTAAATCGCCAAGCTCAAAGATCAGACGGAAATGAGCAGCGACACGCTAAACACGCATTCTAATGTAGTTAGCAGGTAGTTGGCTGTTATTACAGCAATGTTAGGCATTTCATTTTACATCTTTACTTAGCAGTTATTTGATGATACCTTTGCAAATATCAGTAATTCGAATTATATGTTTTTTCCAAAGTATGACGCATCTCCAGACGAATCGATCGAGATTCTAATCGAAAATACCAAAATATGTATATAGTAATATTTGGTACTAAGCCTTCGATATGTAAATTATTGCTGTCACATTTCTTATGATAAAATGCTTTAGTAAACATTATTCACGTAATGTTTAGTATAATTAGGATTACATTAAATAAAAAAAAAAAAGTTAGAAATAGGCTTTATTTAAAATGTGCTGGGAAAAAACAAAATTAAAGCATAATATGTAACTAGAAAAATCAAATATTAAGAGTGTTAATGATTACTCAAAATAAAACTAAATGTATTATATTAAAATATTTCCTGATTAAAAATTTTGACATAAATATTAATTCATATCAATAACTTGAATTTGCTATTCTTAATACAAAATCAAGTACAAATATTAATGTTAGCAAGCAAAAGGGGTGGAGAAACGATAAAACATTTTCTATGAATGCGTACAGTCTTAAAATCCTTTTAAGCTCTGTTTCATAGTCCTTTTTGTAACAAAAATCTGCATCTGGTATTATGTTTTATTAAATAGTTTATTGATATTATTTCATATTGTTATAACCCGTGACGCTACAGATATATAACAATATTTGATTCTGATTTCAAAACATGCTAAAGCGGTACTTGATACACATTGCGAATTTAAATAATTCTGATGTTTACTTTTTTCACTGTACATGAATGACCCAAAAATGAATATGTATTGTTATATTAATAGATAGCAAACTATTTAAACTAATTAGATTTAGCTAAACGCAAGACATATGACTTAAGTATAGATGTATTTCACTGTTAAATACCACTCTGCAAAAACAAAATTTAGACCAGAGGTATAAACTTAAATAGTTTACAGGTGCCAGTGACAAAAGAATAACAAGTAATTTGGGTTTAAGTACGTACGTAAGTAGAAGGTACCTATTAGTGATTTGGAAAGATGTATATTGAAACGCAATGCATTTTTGAGTAATATCGGTATAACTACAGTTCAGACATTGCTGAACATGCTACGAGAGCATTACTGGATATTTCATGGCCGTAAAGCTAGAAGTAGTATTGTGAATAAACGCGTTGCTTGTAAAAGATATATAAAACCACTTACGGAAGAAGCACCAGCATTACCTAGAAACACAGTCGAGACTGTAGGAGATTTTGAAGCAATCATCGTCGACCTGGCTGGGCCTTTATTTTTAAAAGACAAAAAGAAGGTGTGGATTTGTCTATTTACTTGTGCTGTCTATACGGCTGTACATCTATAGTTAGTCGCTTCTCAAACAGCAGATATTTTTGTACTAACTTTTAGACAATTTGGTGATAGGACAGTGAAACCATTTCTGTTGCGGCAAGTAAATCCCTGCAGGTAAACTGGCGATTTAATGTTTCTAGCGCACCGTGGTGGGGTGGATTTTTTGAACGGTTGGTTAGGTCAGGTTACTACAAGTATGTTGTCAACTCTAGACTCTAAAACCACTAATGTTTATACAGCTAAGTAATGCAACAGGTACAATCGCTTCTGGCATTGACGAATCGTAGAAAGTTTTAGGAAAGAGCTATCGTTCCTTACAGCAAATACGCAAAGACCTTCAGAATAGGTGTAGAGAGGAATATTTGTGTACCCTTAAGTCACGATCGGTTCTTGATGTAAATAAGTCCGAGATTAACGTTAGTATATTGTACTAAAAGATAATGAAGACATCAAATGGTTATATTGGCCTCTGGCCAGAGTTTTGCATCCCTGGAAATGATGGGATGACTCGTGTAGTTAGTCTGTACCGTCTGTATCCACTAGAGGTAGTAAATAACAAAGCAGAGACAGACGTACCCCCCCAAATAATGTGCAGAGGTGTCCCCTACTGATGTTCTTGTTGTAACACGCAGCGGCAGACAAGTTAGGGCTTTGCGAATTTAAGGGTGCTGGCTATCATCATCGTCGGGAGGATGCTGAAACTCCTTAGAGTTTAAGGTTTTATTTTTAAACTTATAGTTTTTTATGTCAGTTGGGTCATTCTAGGATCTACGATTAAAAAGTTGTTTAAAAGGGTGTTTCTTTATACATAATAAATTTTCTCGGTAGTAAAACTATCCCTTTTTTTTACTTTTGTAAGTTAAGTTTCTCGCACTCTAGTTTAATTAACTATTTGGACAAGGGGCTGACTATTGACCATTTCTATGATAATTTTATTTTAATGATGTCGTATAAAAGCCAGCACCTTTGGATAATTACATTGCAAATTGTAGTGTTAGTATTCTTAATATTTTATAAATGAACTCAAAAAGAAGTTAAAAATAGTTTATATGATGCAAAAATTTAGTGTCGAGAGTCGCTGATTCTAACCAAAACAATATATTTACCTTCTAAATGACTGTATTTTATAGTCAAATACCAAAATGCAAAGTACTTAAAAGTAGCATTCGATAGTTATAGAAAGTAGCAGTGGATGGTTTTAAATAGAAAATAGCAGTAAATGATTTTAAAGTATAAAGTAGCAGTAGAGGGTTTTAAAGTAGTTACTAATTTTTTTTTTGTCTTCACAGGTGCAGGCCATAAAGAAAAAACAAGTAAGTAGGGTTTAAGCACATTAATTTTAAATAAATTGCACAATCAAATTTTAAAAAAAATATTGAAATCAGCAAACTCAGTGAATATTAACTAAGTTACTAAAATCTTAAGAAAAAAAAACAATTAGACATGTAAATGATATCTAAAATATAGGTCTTAAAATCGGCCAAGTGCGAGTCATACTCGCGCACGAAGGGTTCCGTACCATTATCTATAAGAACGGCAAAAAAATCACGTTTGTTGTATGCCCCCCTTTAATATTTGTTTTATTTTAATTTTATTATTTATTTTTGAAGCGACTATATAACTAAATATTCTGTGAATATTTAAAGCGTCTACCTGTTGCCGTCATTAATATCGAGCAAAATCAAGCTAAAAAATCACGTTTATTGTATGGGAGCCCCCTTTAATATTTATTTTATTCTGTTTTTAGGGTTCCGTACCTGAAAGGTAAAAACTTCACAGAAGATGTATTTCTATTGCCGCTATAACAACAAATACTAAAAAACAGAAAAAATAATTAAGAGGGCCATACAATAAACGTGGTTTGACGGAAAGCTAAGTCTTAGTAATAGGGTTCCGCTAATTACCCTTTGGGTACGGAACCCTAAAAACTATCAAAACCACCTTCATAAAAAAATTAAGAATTAACTGATATCTAAATCAACATTGTACCTAAAACGGTTTGATAGGTCAGACAGTATAGACTTAGTATAACATCTCGTTGGCCACGGACTTCTTGTAAAAATATTTTAGGCAATATTCTAAATATTCACAAGCGCAAGGTGTGAGCTTTTTACTTTACATTTGACTTAACGCCAGCATAGTACTCACAGTACTCATAGTACTCACAGTACTCATAGTACTCATAGTACTCACAGTACTCATAGTACTCACAGTACTCATAGTACTCACAGTACTCATAGTACTCACAGTACTCATAGTACTCATAGTACTCACAGTACTCATAGTACTCACAGTACTCATAGTACTCACAGTACTCATAGTACTCACAGTACTCATAGCATGAGTAAAAATTACGTCCGGCTACTTATTTCACATATCATTATTTCGTTAGCTACTGTGTAGACAAGACACTAATAGTTAAACCCAGACGGTACTCTAGTGTACATTCTTTAAAAAAATAACAAAAAGTTGAACAAATGTTATTTAAATATATATGTAGACGTTATAAACCATTTAAATATTTTTCTTTTATTATGAGTAATTAAAGGTTCATTCACCTAGACAAAAGCTATTCTAAGAAACTAAACACCTGTTTCATTATTTAAAACGCAAAGTGAAGACAAATGGTAAAAGTATAAACAATATCTTGTATTTTTATGATAAAAAGGCTATTATATATATGAACAATAATGTTTCATATATGGCGTTTTGTAAAAAAAAAGGTCCATGTCATTGATAACAAATAACCTGTTACTATTGATCGTCGACGAAGTTGTCGAGGCTAATATACCGCTTTGTCTATACATAAAATGAAAAATATAACAATTTTTAGAGTTCCGTCCGTTGAAATAATAAGAAACATTTAGAAATAAGCCACAAATATCAGTCCAGAGGCTTTATTTACCAATTTGGCAAAGTTTTAATATCTTGTAACAAGTATAACTTATTAGCTTTTGCCCGTGGTTCCAAACGCTCTAAATTCGGTTATCGGTGTAGGATTTCAATTCAATCTTCAATTATAAAACAAAAACGTAAAGGACGTATACGTTTAAGCGTAAAGAGGTAACAAATAGACAGACAGATAGAGTTACTTTCGCATTTTTATTATTTATATATATTTAGGTTTAGGTTACTCATTTTTGTAAATCTAACATCATGATATTATAGTCGTTAATTTACAAGTATCTCTGTTTTATTCACTGTATCGGTAGTGTGTCTGTTAAAGTTCAAAAAACTGTTTCAATTTTTTTCAAACAAGAAGTTTGATAAATATCTTTCTAAAATTTTACATTGCTAGTTCAAAAAGATCTATTTGTTTTTATTCAAAATTTCCAGACAACAACCGAAAGTAACTAGGTTTTAAATTGCAATCATTATACTGCGCATAGTGTAGAAATATGGAATTGAATTACCTATCTATTGCAAATTGCAACAAACTTGAAATACTTGATGATTAGAAATAGTTTTAAATACTGGTCCAAAAATCCGCATTAGGTTCGTGTGGTGGAATATGGTATAAATACTAGCCCAACAATCCATATTAGGTTCGCGAGGTGGAATATGGTTTAAATACTCATCCAAAAATATACATTAAGTTTGCGTGGTGGAATATGGACCAAATACTGGCCCAACTAATATTAAGTTATTAGTCATCAATATAAAAAACTAAGATTTTCCTTTTATTAATTATGTTTTCACGTTTTTCAGGGAGTCAACCATAAAGAACACAGTCATTAAAATTTAGTCGGATCTGCTTAGCGGATTCAGAGAAACATTTGACAAAAAAATAAAATTTTGGTAATATAGCCTCTTTATCTGGCTTAACAAGATGGTTGTTTGGTCCACTGATCAAGAGCTTAATGTAATAATTTTCAGTTTAATTTCTAAGTTAGGTGTCTGGTCATCATTGTAAGACTTTATATTTTTTTATACACACCTGATCTTAAATTATTAAGTTAAAGAATAAAAATCGATGATATATGCTTAAGAAAATATTCAGTTATAAGAAAATATTAGGTAAACCTACAAAAAAAAAAACAAATTACACATGATCCAAATCAGACATTTCAGCGTTTGGCGCTTTGTCGATTTAAAATTAATACCCTTTTTTACTTACTTTTATATTGTTAAAGTATTAAAAATTGAAATAAATTATGGTATATACCAGACATTAAAAAGAAAAGGCACATTTTAAAAATTGCTTTAAATTTATTTTATGAAAAGTGAGGCATTTTTAATCAGTTCTTATTTTTCGAATTTGCATTGAAAACAAGATAAGGAAAATAAAATAATAAGACTAAAAATGTTTCACTTCTAGGAGCACTTCTTATATATTATTTACTTAACCACATTATAAAAGTTATTAAAATCATCTTTGTTTGTTTGTAATAAATAAAATATACAGTTCTTGTAACTTTTATATTGCGGTTCCTTCAGATGTAACATACATCCCCCCCATGATGAATAAGATAATAAAATGTTCTCAGAAACTTCGAAGCCTCATCCACTTTCAGTCAAACAAGTGAGATAGTAAATAAATCTTATTTGGCCAAGCGCGATCGTCAAAAGTGGTAGGACCCGAAAACCGTTGTGTCAAATAAGTAAATAAACAGTTCTTTTGGAGGAACATCAGAGTAATATAGCAAACAATATTATACAAATAAGCATAAAAGAAAAATAATAAAGAAATCTAATATAGTTAAATCTACGATCATAAATTATATCCATTTTGAGTTAACCTAAACAAAGCAAATACTCGAATATCAGAACTAAAAGACAGAGGTACTAAAGAGTTATATGATCTTTCCTGTCATCCCTACGCAAAGGAACCCTAATTTATGCTACTTCCACATTTGAAAGTAAAATCAATACGGATGCTAACTCCATTCGTTTTGTAGTGTGGAAACTAGGTAGTTAAGTGTTCAGGACTTGCGACCTGAAGGTAGGTTTCTGAGAATTGTTTACTTTTGCGCTGAAAATTAAATACAAACATTGCATTACAAAAATGTTAATGTATAAATATTGTATCGTCACAAGTATATACATATAAGAAGGGCTCCAAGAAGCGAAACATTTTTAGAGCTATTATTTAAACATTTATGATGTTTTCAATGGGACTAGTAGTTTTATTAAATAAATTTTAAAGAATTAGCAAAACGCAACTTTAATATATCTAATAATAGAATATACCATAATTTATTTATTTTTTTAAATTGATATTAAATATTGATTTTTTGTACTCTCTTTAGACGCGGCTCGCACATGACGAAATTTTCCTCAAACTTTGACCTATTGTATCTCAGTTAGTTCTGAAAAAAAGACTAGTAAAAATTTAAGGAAATTTAATTTTCTACAACTTTCTGCAAGCCATAATACCCATAAAACCCTTCAGAAATCTAATATCTTCTTTTTTGAAGAACCCTATACTGTAGTTCTTAGAGAAAACCAAGGCAGGTAACTCATTCCACAACCCAAGCGTTCGTGGGAGGATGTTTCTCTGAAACCGCACTGTACGCGACCATTTCGGTTCTAAGGTATGAGAATGAATTCCCTGCCGATGGCGAGCGGTGCGATGGTAGAAAGTAGCCGTGGGCATCATTTCGAACAATTCCTCAGAACCCATTGTACAAGCGGTAGAACACACACAGGGAGACAAAGTCTCTCCTCAAACTTAAGAGCTCGATACCGCAAGTGAGTTTGGTATCGTCGACAATTCTCACAGCCCGTCGCCTAAAATACTCAATTCATATTTATATTATAAATGCAAAAGTAACTTTGTCTGTCTGTTTGTCTGTCTGTTAACTCTTCACACTTAAAACGCAGCTCGGATTAGGGTAAAATTTGGCATGGAGATAGAAAGAATCAGAGTCCCGGGAAAGGATATAGGCTACTTGAAAACGTGTATTTCCTATTCGTATAATTCTTCTGTATATGTGTTTGTCATCTAACTCCTTTAGATGAAATTTTGTCAATGACTTCCTGCATGGTTTGAAAACTCGATTGGACCCGGTAGGTGGCGCTGCAGTCGGTATGTCACTGATCTTCTCCGTAACAGCAGGGAAAATTATGCAATCGTAAAATTTGAAAAATTAAAATGTTAAATTCAAAATATCATATTTAATGTGGCGCTGCTTTTCCGGGCAGGACGTCTGCCGGGCCCGCTTTTAATACTAATATTATAAATGCGAAAGTAATTCTGTCTGTCTGTATGTCTGTCCGTCCGTCTATCTGTCTGTTACCTCTTTACGCTTAAGCCGCTGTACCAATAAAGATGAAATTTGCCACGGAAATAGTTTGAGTCCCGAGAAAGGACATAGGCTAATTGATAACGTCAAGCGTGGATCGGTTTTTTTTCATTAATTATAGATTAAGTGCCAGGAAAGGACCACTAACTACTACTAGGGCTATTTTTACTATTAGTCGATTTGTTTTCTATAATATTTTCTCTATTGAAATTGAAATCCTATACTGATAACCAAATTTGGGGCGGGTGAAACCGCGGGCAACAGCCAGTTTTAATATAATTTGCCTTTAAATTTTTATTTTGCAGATTCCCTGATCAGTGCGAAAATTGAGTTGCTGAACATTTTATAAATTTATGAGATATGTGCGCCATGATTAAAGTTAAATGAATACTATAATAGATAGCTATTAAAATATTAATGCAATAAATGTAACTAAATATATATTGAAAAATCTGTTAACGGGTGCTGCTTCCAAAAGCTGCTGACACAAAGCCAGCAGCGTACTTTATTGTCGAATCATCGCACACTGCAGATAATCCTGATAACCTTTACTCCCTACCCACCGTTGATGGCGCATTAAACTCAGCAATTCAAGATTGTACGTAAGCATCATTGCCAAAAGTATCGACCATCGGTCTGGAAAAAGAGTGACTTGGTGGACCATAATGTACCGCTACAAGCAAGGCTGTCGTCACGCGCCCTGCTTCACACTATAAAAGTTTCTTCGTCACTTGAGCATATATAAGCTACGAACTTAATGACAAAGAGACCATGACACGGTCCCCAGACAAATCACCTCGCCTTTTCCACCGCTCCACAATTGAAAGTTGTCACATGAAACATCCATCATTTGATAAAAAAAAACAACAAAATTTATTCATTCATTCAATTCTTTTTTAAAAAATGGTGGTGGACTATCAAATCGATTACCATGGTTACATGCAATCTGTTTAAAGGTTTTTTGTTGACAGACAATCAATGGCATCATACTTATGTTAATGTTAATTAACTCGCTTAGTGAAAAATGGTTGTCTATGAAATTGTAATGTGACGAAAATATATTCATGGGGCCGCGGGTTCGCGAGCAGCGTTACCTAGGCTCTTGCTGCAACACAATTGATCTACATGATCGAAATCTTGGCCAGGGAGCTAGTAAAAATAAAACACCAAATCTATAGGTTTGTCATATTTTAATATATTTTTCAATAAAACATCGAGGCATTCATGAGGTCCAAGTCAAGAAATAAATTAAAACTTGAGGTACCTGAAACAAAAAAACAAATATATAAAATCATAAACTAGTTAATGTATGACAGAGTGCGTAACTTGCTTATTTAGTAAAAAAAATACAAATAAGCAAGAACTCTATACCAAAAGCACAAGGTATAACACCCACTTAATCACGCCTTGTCCTAAAACCTGTTTCGTAGAAAAATATTTATATTTCTTTATAGATTTCACACTTGCATAGTTTTTATTCTGAAAAATAAATCAATGTATATTTTAAACAACGAGTTAACATGACACCTGCACCGATGTTAACATGACACCGATTCAAGTCAGTCAAAACCGTAAACGTAAGAAAAAGGACAATGCATGTCACAGTCATCTCGGAACCAGATGGTTTTTAATATTGAAGTACTAAAATCTACTTACTTTCGGTATTTTCTACAAAATTTTCAATACGTCAACAACAGCATCTATAAGTTTATCTGAAATAAAAAAAATCATTACAAAATTATTATCTGAAGCGTCATGTGTGCCATGAAAATCGCATCACTCGCAAAAATTCGCGACTTTCTTCACGCTTTCGACAAAAATAGACGCAAATCTAGCTTCTGTTGCTGCCATAACTATATTTGTGCCATAGTTCTGAAATAATGTCTGTATTGAAAATAATCATCTTTTCACTCTAGGCAAAATCTTAGTCATGAATATACTGATACGCATCGAAGCAACGTGAACATTTTTAATGGTGGTCCTAGTTTTTGGACTACCACAATAATGGTTACGCTTGATAACATTCATGTAGCGTTAGTTTGATTTCGTTACTCTAGTATGTTATGTAATCAGATGAATAATTAAAATAATTATTTCATTAAATAAAAAAAACGACTGCAAAATCATTAAAAATTAAAAAGAAATAAATAAGTGCACCTTGCAATTACGTATATGCTGCCATAATGAAATAAGTAATAAAATGATGAGGAATGTAATAACTAAATAAAAAAGGTAATAAGTATATACTTCAAGATTTTTTTTCCGATTGTGTTTTTTATTAAAGCAAAATATATATCTAAACTCTCTATCTATCTATAATCTATCATAATCTAATTTACCTGCATTTTTCCAATTTGGTATTCTTAGGTTTGAAATGAAACCTCTATAAATAAATATAAAAAATAATAAGTTTATACTTTAAAATTTGTTTTACTTTAAGTGGTTGTAAAATATACAAAACGCAAGATAGAGATTTTTTTTTCCGATCATGTTTTTTTATAATGCAAAATATATATCTAAACTGCACTATCTTAATCTAATTAACCTGCATTTTTCCTATTTGGTATCAGGTATGATATTAAACCGACGTATTATTTAATCACGTACTCATAAGTATCGTGACGTCACCTATATTACTAAAACTGATTTCATTTATATTTGATAAAAATAATGCACTCAACTTTTTTTATTTTACATATAGACAAAAAAAGTGACCTACTTTTGATTTGTTTTTTATTTGAACCATTGTCATGATCATAATTACTTTCATCAGAGCTTTCACCATCATAGTCACTGTCACTTTTATTATTTTGTAAATCATAATGTATTTTTTTTACATTATTTTTACTGGTTGAATTAATAGTGCTTTTAGTTTTTCCATCTGAAAAGTAACAATTATTTGCTAAATATTAGATTTTGATATTAAAGTAATAATAGTTACAGTTAATATCAGAGTAATATACAACAGTGATGAATAAGAAGACGATGCTTGTCATTTGAAATACAAGAGAAATTTTGTGAACATTTTTCAAAAACAAGACATGCAATTGTATAGGATTTTCTACAGTAACCAAATAAATTGATCATGCGATATAATAACCTATATCCAATATAAACTGAAATGAACGCAAGTAGATGTAAGATTCCTTTTCTTTTTGTTTAATATTACAATTCAAACATAAACTCAAACTCAAAGTATCTTTAAATCGTCAATTTAATGATTAATATTATAGACTTTACCACCGGTTCAAGTGCTGATTCTTGTAAGAATTTTATCGTTATTGAATTATTTATAAGCTTAGCTTTTCTTATAAGACTATCTTTGACATACATATTAAATTTATCTGGGGGTAAATTAACCACTTGTTTCGAAATTTTATTGTAAAAATAGATATATACTTTCTAATGCAAAGTGCTGTGAACCTACTAAACACGATATTTTAGAACTACCAATCCTTTTTTAACACTGTCTATGTCACATATGAGTTATTAGGTACTAAATCAGGAATTAATATAATCTAGACTCATTAATGATATGTGGAGCGAATTGATCGTGTGAGTCATTCTTTTTATATCTGTAGAAAAAATGGACGCAAATATAGCTTCTGTTGCTGCTATAACTATATTTGTGCCATAGCTCTGAAATAATGCCTGTATTGAAAATTATCAAAATATATCATGATTTCACTTTAGGCAAAAGATTATTCATGACTATACTGATACGCATCTAAGCTACGTGCACATTTTTGATTGTGGTCCTAGTTTTTGGACTACCACAATAATGGTAACACTTGATAACATTCAAGAAGCGTTAGTTTGAGTTCGTTACTCCAGTATGTCGTGTAATCAGATGAATAATAAAAATAAATATTTAAATAAATAACAATTCGACTGCAAAAAACATTAGGGACTAAAAAGAAATATATTTAAGTGTTTCGGTACGAAACATTGCAATAACGTGTATGTTGCCACATTTAAATAAATAATAAAATAATGAGAAATGTAATAAATAAATAAAAAAATAATAAGTTTATACTTTGAAATTTGTTTTACTTTAAGTGGTTGTAAAATATCCAAAACGCAAGATAGAGATTTTTTTCTGATCAAATGCAAAATATATAAATGCAAAATATATATCTAAACTGCACTATCTTAATCTAATTTACCTGCATTTTTCCTACCTACGTATCATTAATTAGTCACTTACTCATAAATATCGTGACGTTACTTATGTAGTTGGGATTTTCATCAGTCAGACTTGTACCTCGGTAGCTCAGTGGTAGAGCACTAACACGGAATGTAAGGGTCGCAGGTTCAAGTCCTGGCTCGAGGTTAATCTTTTGACTGCATCTTTGATATGTAAATATTTATATATATAAATAAATATAACGTAAAGACAAAAACAGTGACTTACTTTTGATATGTTTTTTATTTGAACCGCTGTCATAATCATAATTCCTTTCGTCGGAGCTTTCACCATCATAGTCTCTGTCACTTGTACTTGTATTATGTTTTAAATCATTTCCATTATCTTCGGTTACGGAAGTGGTTTTTTTCCCATTAATATTGCTGGTTGAAACAATAGTGCTTCTAGTTTTTCCATCTGAGGAGTTACAATTATTTGCTAAATATTACAGTTAATATCAAGGAAATATATACAATAGTAATGAATAAGAAAACGATGCTTGTCATGTAATTTAGAAGAGAAATTTTTTGATCATTTTTCAGAAACAAGACATGCAATTGTAGAGGATTTTCTACAGTAACCAAATAAATTAATCATGCGATATAACAACTTATATCTAATATAAACTAAAATAAACGGTAGTAGGTGTTAAAAAAATTCCTTTTCTTTTTGTATAGTTTTAATTATCTGGATATTACAGTTCAAACATATACTACAAATTCAAAATATTATTGATTCGTTAATTTAATTATAAATATTATAGATTTTATCACCGGTGCAATTTCTAATTCTTGTAAGAATTTCATCAGTATTGTATTATAATCGTAGCTTTTCCTTTTAGACAATCTTTGACATACATTTTAAATTTATCTGGAGGTAAATTAACCACTTGTTTAGAAATTTTATTATAAAACTAAGTATATACTTTGTTCTGCAAAAGAGTTGTGAACTTTCTAAAGACAATATCTTAGAACTACCAATCCTGTGTAAGTCACATATGAGTTGTTAGGTTCGCTTCAGCCGAAGCCGTCCACTGCTGAACGTAGGCCTACTCCATATGTCTACACAACGGCTTGAGCCGCCCGCGCCCATGCTCTTCCTGTGGCTCTGATCAGATCGTCTGTCCCCCTGGTAGGAGGGAGGGACGCTGCGTCTTCCGATCCATAGTCGCCATTTGAGTTATTAGGTACTAAACCAGGAATTAATATAATCTTGACTCTGTATTGATATGTAGAGCTGTTTGTTCGTGTGAGTCATTATTTTTATATTCCTATATAACTTATATATATATAATTTGGCTAAATCTTTACCTTTACCTGAGGTATTGCCTGAAGTTATTGTGTTTGAACTTCTATTTCTATTTCTAGGTGCGCTGCTAACATCGCAAATATTGCAAGTCTGAAATATTTAGATTTTTACTTAAACATTATAAATATGAATTATAAAATCTTAATATATAAAAGAGTAAACTTACTCGCGCTAAGAAAGGGTTTTGCAAAAATCACCGCCATAGGAGACATTGAGGTTAGAAGTTTGTTTGAAAACCCCTTATTTTTGAAACTTAATGCACAAAAACTGGTATTTGGCCTTTAAGTTAAAAATTAAATGTTACGAATTTCACAGTTACTAGAATATCATCTGCTTAAGAGGAAAACTGGGAAGAAATGGAAAGGAAGAAGTCGTGGGATAAAGCTAGTAAAATTTAAAGTGTTTTTGTCAACAACTTCGTGAGTAGAAACTGTGAGAAGAAAATGCCCGAACAAAAAGTCCATATCAATAAATTCAAGATTTAGTTATTTGTATCTCTAGGCCTATATCCTTCTTCATCATTTCAACTATCTCTGTGCCAAATCGCAGCTCATTGCAGGAAGAAAGGACAAACACACGAACTCACATTTTCATTTATAATATTAGTAGGGATTAGCATTCACACAACATGGTAAAATATGTAATTCATGGTCTCAAAGCTGTTTAAACAATCGTTTTTGAAAAGCAGGAACGTGTTTAACTTTGAAACAATCCTTCCGAAACGAACTTCCTATACAAAGACATGGTAAAAAACTATCTATACTTCCAGTCTTGGCTAAGGTTTTTTTAAAACTTTTATCACCCCAACAGCACTGTTTTACGAAGTCGCGTTAACTGCAAGAAATCTAGTATCCTTTACAAATGACCTCTCATATACTATGAATAACTGTACGCGCATTGATGTTACATACGGTGATTTTATTAAGGCTTTCGATAAGGTAATCCATGGGATTTCAATCTATAAGCTCTCCATTAACGGCGTTTCTCGGTCTATTCTAGTTCGGTATGAATTCTATTTATCAAAGCGCAAATCTGTATTTGTGATGAATTGTCAAAGATCCTGAAGTTTTGCCGTTAAATCTGTAGTTTATCAAGGATCACACTTAGGGCCTTTATTTTTTTAATCTTTTTATAAATGACATTGGTTAGAAAACTCCACTTATTACCTATTTGCAGACGATCTGAATTTTTTTAAACCAATTACCTCTATGAATGGCACAAACAAATTAGCAAATGATAAATGTTTTGTAGATTAAGCAGAAAAAACACTCCCGATTCTGTAAGATACAAAATAAACAACACAAAACTTACTCAGATTGATATCTTAAGCTTAGACATTATTCTTGATAGCAAATTACGCTTCCACATATGGATGTGACAATATATTAAGCAAAAATAAAACTCTCGTATTCGTTTTATGAAATTCTAAGGACTCTAAGAACGCCAAGACTGTGATCACACTCTACAATGCCCTTGTTCTCCGTGGCCTAAAATATTTTTGTTGATTGTAGCCCTCATAATAGAATATATATTAAAAGAATTGATGGTATTCAAAAAAGGTTTCTTTGGCATCTGGCATATAGCTGCAATTTACTAAAAAAAACACTGGATTTCCGTGATATCTCTAAACTATAAGTGTTTAGGGGACTTGACGAAATTTTTAATATATTGACGTTTTTGTAAACAGAACACCCCTAATAAAAATATTGATTCAAAGCAATGTAAAGTTAAAAAAATACATAAATCTTGACTTACCAAAGTTAGGCATAACGCAAGCAGTACAACTTTCATTGCAAATAGAAATATACAACTGACGTGAGTAACCGAATATAAATCACCGTTCAGTAAACTATATTTTTACATTCAATTCCTAGAAACAAAGTTTTTCTAAAAAACACCTAAGTCAACATTAATTTTAATATGAAATGTTGTTGAAATGAGTTTTTTGTCAAATATTAACTACACTTGTTTGAAAAAATTAAACCGGCTAAGTGCGAGTCGGACTCGTGCACAAAGGGTTCCGTACCATTATCTATAAAAATAGCAAAAAAATCACGTTTGTTGTATAAGAGCCCCCTTAAATATTTGTTTTATGTTAATTAATAATTTATTTTTAAATTGAATATATAACTAAATATTCTGTGAAGCACCTGTTGCCGTTATCAATATCAAGCAAAAAAATCACGTTTGTTGTATAAGAGCTCCTTAATTTTTTTATTTTATTCTGTTTTTTTAGTATTTGTTGTTATAGCGACAACAGACATACACCATCTGTAAAAATTTTCACTGTCTAATTATCACGGTTTATGAAATACATCCTGGTGAAAGACGGACGGACGGACGGACAGCAAAGACTTCTTAATAGTTACCTTTTGCACGGAACCCTAAAAACACTTCAAAATCTTTAGTTTCATTAATAATGGTTTAAAAATTTAGTTTTATTTTAATGAAATACAATAATATGAATTAATAATCGTGAAATATAATTAAATATTTATTCAATAATGTACAAACGATTACATTTATAGAAGATTGTTATTGTAATAATAACAATAATAACTAGTTAGTAAATTGTATAACTTACACTGAATTAATTAATTTTAAAAAGCACACAGCCTGCGTTATCACACATTATCGCACATATTATTTACGTAGTAAAATCTACTTTTAAGTTTATATGTTACTTTAGAATTCAAAGATTTAAAATTTATCTCTGTGAGTACAAGTTATAAATTTATAATTTAAATCATGTCTGCAATGACTTAAGCTAAAGAGACAGATTATTAATTTATTAGAAAATGAAAGTTTTGTTTGGATTTATTATGCATTTATACTCAGCTTTTACAAAGATTTCCGTTCTTGTGTAAATTTTAAAGACCGCACCTTCTAGTTCCGGCCGCTCTCCTTTATTTTCCCCGATAAAGCGAATATCAGTAGTAGATTTTTTGACTAGTATAGCACTCTTTCTAGCTGAGTCAACTGTCTTATTGACTTTAGATACTAAATTACATCAGCACTCACATATTTCTATCTTAGCTCGACAACTTAACCCGGCGGCTTATGCTGGTAAATAAGTTAATCAATTTACTAATATAGAAACTGCTAGATTAGTATAAATTATTTTCATTCATTTCTATAATATGGTATTTTATTGTAGGGAAGAGCGGTAGACATAAAAAAAAAAAAAATTTCAAGAAAGGACACTGATAAAAAGATAATAAACAGTAGGCATCAGTAATCCGGCACCCGATTTTTTTCCTCTATGCCGGATATCGGATTTGTATGGGAAGTAAAAGTAAAATCATACATACAACGTGAAATGAATTCTGCATATCATAGATAGGTATCCACAATGAAAGACTATTTATGGATAGGTATTTTTATTATAAATATAAAATTGTCGAAATTGTTTACTTAAGCAATAATGCCAATACATTGTGTCTCAATATTATTTATGTTTAACATTTAAAACATTTTCAGTTGCGGAAGAGGAAGATGACGCTTTGACAAAAATATTGTCAATTTTTGTTTGCCTCTTGCTATATAATTTTATTTTAATCATATTTTCTCTTAACTTTCTTAAAGTCAGTAAAGTGTCGTCAACAACGTCAGGTATCTCCGCCCAAGAGATACTGACTGTTAACACCGCACGCTACATCGTGTTATCACCGCTGCAAGAATGCAACACAAATTGCATCCAAAAACATTTATATAAAAATGCATAATTTTGTCATGTAATGTTTCATAATAATAAGTATATTTACACAATAAAAAACTATTTTCCTTGTAGGGACTAGTTTAGATTTAAGAAAATGTCATAACAATAAGTGTAAAATTGTATTAAGTTAGGTAAAAGTAGAGTAGGTTTGTTTCATTTCCCCTCTTTACTATTTGTTGATATCAAAAATAATATTGTGTGAGTACCGACATGTTGTCGACCTTGTACGCACGACTATCCCCAAAAAAGCGGGAAATTTAGTTTAACATATGTTTGTAAAACATATGCCATTTGCTGTGCAAAAATGTATAGAACTACTATGTAAAATTCTATATAGACCGTATGTACGGTTATTAAATTACAGGTGAAAATAGTTAGCATGTTGAGTATTGTACATTCTTTCTCCCTCACTCCTTTGATAATAGACTGCGATAGAGATACAAAAGGTATGGGTAAAAAAGAGAAAGACTGTCTAAAACTTTACCTGGCTAGGGTCATTAAGTCCTTAGGCTATAAGTATTACAGGTTAAAAGCACACCTTTGCCCCTACACTCAGGTATCTATACCGTTACGATAAAAAGTATGGTTAGGGCACAAATTACGTGTGAACTTACGAAATACAATAGCTTATAACTCAGCAACCGGGTTACATAGGATAAAGATAAATGCATCACTAGATACCCTTCATAGGCATCAACCGAGATAAATAGGATTCATACAGGTAACTTTAAGTCTTGAAGTACAGGAGCACAATGAAAATCCTGAAAAATTATATCACACATTTTTTCATGATTTAACATACTGACAGATACCAAAAACACGGAAAGGTATGTCCGTCCGTCCATTTTTTGACATATAGCACAAAGTCTGTAGTCATCTAGTGTAGGCAGAAAGCCCTGAGAGCTAGAATTTCAGCTCTTCTCTCACTACGGCCTAACCGTAGACGATGGAACATACCACTATGTGCCGTTGGATCCGCCTCCGAAAGATCTATCTTAGGACACCTAAATCGTCATTATAGCTCCTACCGTTTGACTATAAAACCTAAAAATGTAAAACAGTGTTATTTTATAGTCAAGCCGCAAATCGTGTGACTGTGATGGCAATAGCCGATAGAGACCCTAACTGTCAGTAGCGATTTATAGCTAGGTAGATATACCTACACTTTCAATATATGTTCATATCGACTACTATATGTTGTCTTTCACTAAGTTTTTGTGTGGGCTAGATTTTAAGTCACCACAGTAAGTACAATAAGTTAAGTACTAAATCTAGAAGGTTCTATGGAACAACCTCTCCCTCTGATGGGGTTTTTCATTTTTATTATAAATACAGAACAGATTTTGCAATTGTATTCAGTCTTCAAGAGAACTTCAACAAGTTAATAGCTATGCTATATAGCTAAGAAGTAAAATTTTTGTACATATGTGTTAGAATATAAGTTAGAAGCATAAGTTAAATAAAATCGGTCTGTTGTGTGCATATACGAGTTTTAATATCTCAAGCGCCTAAGAAGAAACTCCTTTTCACGGGCAAAACCTTGTGCCACAGATGTCGAAGGGTCTGTCCGCACACTGAAATCTTTTGATTTTAGGGCATCTTCAGTCTGCATTGAGGTTTTCCCGGAATTAAGGAAGGTTGTTATTCCCGTAACATAGGTACAAACTTAGATACTAATCTACGTCTATTATAGGACAAAGGATAATAGGATAGTTTGAAAATTATTGAACACAGTTGATTTGAATAATAAATCTAACTGTTATCTTATCGTCTTTTAAAAATTACAATTATTTTATATCCCTTTACTGCACAGAATATTTACTGTCAGAAATCCGGAGGGTTCAACATCTTAATTTTATTTTTCTTAAAGAACTAGCCGTACAGCGCGCTGCCCCTTTGTTCTACTTTGGCCTGTACGCTAAGTGGAAGCTAATATCGCGTGTCCGATCGTGATAAATGTAGCCCTGGTTTTAATCAGGAAATATTTTACTTTTACAAACATAAACCATAGTGACACTGATACCACGTCATGAGTAAAATGTCTCTCCCATTTTATGGAACTGTCCTTGGGGGTTCCATATTCCTATAAAAGATGTAGGTTATCTTCTGGGTTGGCCGTGGTCCACCTGCAATTGCAGTAGTTTGCAGGAAAGGTGTTCTTTCAAGGATGAGGGAACAGCCTTCTAACTAGGAAATAAGCCATAATACTCAATCACAGTTCTTTTGGAATAATCCAAACAAGCCCATTATACCGGTGCATATATTAACCTTTAAGCGGGCCTGCGGTAATTTGCAACGGCAGCGGTCGCGCGTAACCTTAATGACCGCGTTAAGGTTTTTTAAGAATTTAAAAGACAAATTATTAAATTATTCGAACAACAATATACCTCAACACATTCCCTTTAGATATAAAGAAAAATATTTGGCATAAAACCTACAAAAATTATATGAAAGCACTTTTACGAAGTGCGTCGCGCGAATCTTCAACGACGTCAGGCGCGCGTTTACTTTGCAAAACCAACTCAGCATACACAACGAAACATACATTTTAGATTGAGAAATGCACACAGCAATTGGGAATCTATTGTTTTGAGTTCACAATGAACCCATTAGAGGCTGCTAAAATTAACAAACATGTGTGATGAGAATATACGAATTTATAACCAAAAATATGTTTACCGTGGCCGATTCAACGCCGCGCGACTGCTTGAAGGTTAAATAGTAAAATTATTTTGCTCCCACCATCGTTAGAACTTAATAACCACTTATTGTCCTGTTAAACAGTATAATAATAAGTTACACTAGTAATTTGACTTACCATCAAAATTATTTGAATTATGCATTGCGCCATTTCATTAACTTAAAACAGTTATTATGATTTAAATATTCACAGCGCATATACTCTTATATGAATAAAGTTGATGTTTTAAAAAACAAACGCCAAGTTCAGTCATGTTATTCTTAAATAAAAAAAAGACATAACTGAATGTAAAACACAATCTGAGAAAATACGTTGGACTAATGTATTTGGCGAACAAAGAGTTGAATTATTCCTTTGTATGTATTTACATAAATAATATATTGCCGTGGAAATTATCGATTGTTTTAAAATATATTTTTATTCTGCGTCCCTTGAGCTGGCCTAGTTATAAAAATTGTAGTATAAAACACGAGAAGTCTAAATAAATTAAGGCTCGTTAGGTTAATATCGTGATCATGGATAACATGGGTTTTTTTTACATAATCAGCACAGTAATCGCAAGTTTCTAAATCTATTTGTCGCCGCAATGGGTGATTTAACTGTTGATCCATACCCTCCCACATAAATTCTTCATCACCAATTACTTTGACGAAAACTAATCCGGATCTTGCAAAAGCAATTTTGTTCTGTAAATATTACATAAATAATATCCATAGTTTATATGTTCTTTATTTCTTTTAGATCCTGATAAGAATTTTTGCAGTTTTACTATTTTCGTCGGTTCAGAGAATGGTGGAATGGAGCCATCTTTAATCTAAATTTGGCGAGCCTACCTCACACCTTTGTATTCTTGAGGCCTGCATCCACCTACCCTATTCTATACTCTAATCTATACCTAGGGATTTTTTCTAAATTTACTAAAGGTCTAATTCGATGCGAATATACACTACAAAACCTACATCCCGTCTTCATTTACGTCACGGCCATACGGGTTTTTCTACTCGTTGAGGGGTATAGATGCTGGGATTTTGTATAGGAATTTTGGATTTATATAGGAATTTGAATTTTCTTCTATAAAGTCCCGGCAGCCCGAATCTAATCGGGTGGCCTGGCGGCTTCCGAGTAAAACGGAGATTTACATAAAGCAAGGGTCTGGATTTTGGATGCGAAATTTGGATTTTGTACACGAAGTCTGGATTTTGTATAGGGCTATTGGATTTTGTATAGGGATTTGGATTTTGCATAGTATTTTGGATTTTATATAGAAATTTGGGTTTTCGCCTAAAAAGTCTCGGCAGCTCGAATCCGATCAGGTGGCCTGGCGGCTTTCGAAGTGGTGTAGGTTTCTGGTTTTTGGAATTTGGATTTTCCTGTAGGAACAACAGATACCAAATATATTAATAAATGACCTTCGGTTCTGTAAGAGACATTCCCCACATTTGTTAGCCTAATACCGATTTAACCCCTCTCCGTGACCTCATGAACTAGTTCTAACTCTTCACATATCTCCAATTTTGACCTTGCTTTGGGATCTTTCGGAACATGAAATCGTCAAATGGCACTGGTTATTGTGCTAAGTCTCTCGCAGAGGTGACTGATGCACTAAATCAACCGCAAATTTGAAGGAAATACATCACTTTCCCAAGATCAGCAAGCAAACGAAATGCAGTTGCGTTCAACAGGCAGAGGCTTAAATCATTGCCTAGTCTTTTGGTAGGTAAGAACCAGTCACATAGAATTGTAATGCAGCTAAGATGTGTAACAATAGAGCAATGGCCTAAGTACTCGTAATCAAACTTATAAATCACTTGCTTCAAAGCTTGTATTGCAATGATAAATACCTTCTGTGGCTTAATAACTGTTCTTTCTTGACGGATGCAAAAAAGGGATTATATCCTCGCAAAATGTCATGAAGTGGTCGTTCCCCAAGCGCAATTCGTCAACGAACGTCCACTCAGTTAAAAGCATATGCATGTTGTCTTCCCGCAGCTGTCTCCACGCAGCGACAGCATTTTCTTCCGCCGTTCTTCTTCCGCTTTAATTAGCAACAACAAGGCGCCATTTTTCCGCGCTACGTAATTTTGAAGGATAAATTCGATTGGCAATCGTTTGAAAACTCTTTTTATACTAAATTCAAAGCAAAAAATGTTAAAAATAGGAGAAAATATACTTTAACTGTTACTAAATCGCTACTGTTTTCATTATACCATCTGTAGCAGTAACTTATACCAATGCCGCCATCTTAAAATATTTAGGCGCTACGGATTGTCTGTCAAATCCATAGACTATCAGTCATTTATTGCTTTAATTATTGGCTTAAACAAGGTATTGTAGAAAGCATGAATAGGCGGTACGAAATTGCAACATGACATCATAAACTTTAGCAATAGTGAAACCAATAGAGTTAGGCGGTAGACCCCCAGGCCGGCTCTGCCCCAACACGCGAAGTATCGTCTAGGATTTCCATTTCACCCCCTTAGAAGATGAGTTTTGCAAAATCATTTCTTATTGCTCGCCTATGTACATAACAGGAACTTATTTGCTAAATTTCAAATCTTTAGACATAAAAATATCAAAATTCTCATACACATTTTCATCTCCTGTTTTGCCCTCTAGGGGATGATATTCCAAAAACGGTAAATCACATCAATTTTAGTTTTCAACTTAAAGGAAAATACAAAGTTTAATGTATTTAATTTCAATAAAAAATAAGTTCAAAAACTAAAACCAGACTACGAAATATCACGCCCTAAAATGTATTAAACAAGAAAATATTCTCATCTGAAATGGTAATGTACACACTATTCAGTATTTAATGTCTATTTAATAAACTACTTACACGTAATTTTTCGTCAATGATGACAGGCTTAACTCAAATTACCAGAAAGCGACCTATTTGGACTACGTCCGTCTGTCCTAACGTCCTCCAAGGAGTCCTAAACTATGACTTAAACTTTAACTTACATGAAAAACGGGACTAGACATAAAACGTTAAATTAAAAGTAAGAAAGGTAAAATCTTCTCTGACGTGGTTCGTCTAAAATGATTATCTCACGGCACAAACATCTCACTTTATAAAGAAATGTTGATTACAACTTAATACTAATCTTATATAATATATAATAAGCAAAAACCACAACAAACATAAGATATTTTCACAAAGATTTATCTTAGGTTAAATTTGCGGATTAATGACAACCGTGATTGACGTCTTATCACATAGGGTTAGATATATTAAGGGAAGATCGGTGAGGACATCTGAGCTTATCATTAACTTAACTTGAACGATCTTATTTCTGTTTACTTATTAAGATTAGTCGATTGGTATGAATTATGAAGGTAATTAAACTAATTTGTATTTTGTTTTATTAACTGGATGGCAATGGAGTCTGGATCACTACACCAGCCTGTGGCAGGAGTGACATGTAAACAACAAAAACTTTACAGCACGAACATTATGCGATGTTTAGAAAAGGGTGACCAGTTCGTGTCCGAGATATTTAGTTGCTTGGTAAATAAATGTGAGGATGTTGATTTTTTTGTAACGTTAATGTGTGTAATTAATTAAAGAGATATGATAGTTGACTGTTATACATAAATTATATCTTATTTTGTTTAGTTTTTTTTCCTTTGCATTGATTTATGTTAATGAGGAATTAAATTTTATTCCAGTTGTATATTTATTTATGTTAATTTATTTTTATTTTTTAGTATAAATTTTTGTGAAGTAATATTTTGGTTTATATACACTTTTTTTATACCACCAAGGAGGCAAACGGTCACAGTAGCCTATATATGCTAATAACAACAGGGGTGTACTTGCATGTTGCTGACCCTTTCTAAACCGAATCACTTGCTTATTGAAAAAACCTATATTGCAGTCCCTAGTAAAACCTTAGCAGGAAGCTTATTCCACAACCTAAGTGGTTGTGTGAGGCAATTTCTCAAAAACAAAATATGCGTGACCATTTAGACTTATAGGTTTGAGGATGAATTCTTTGCGTTCCCTTGGCGACTGTGGCGATAGTATGAATTAGGCGTATACACCATTTCTAACACATTCTCAAAACACAACCCCAATAAAGCTGTGGAATACACATAAGTAGTCAAAGTCTTATCTTAGAGTTAAAGGTTTGATAATATTTATCAGCTCAGGATCGTCGACAATTCTCTTATATGGTCGTTGAACCGAATCGAAAGCGTCAAGCTGGTAACCGAATGCACCCTTCTAGAGATGGCACTAGTACTCATGTGGATCTCAACTTCGGACTTATAAATCCTTATCCTTCCTAATACATAAATGGGAAAGTTTGTTTGCATTTTTATTTGTTATTAATCCAAATGAACCGACAGCACTTGAATAGTTCAGAGGGTGGAAGAGGACATATGACAATTTTTTTCCTAAACAATTAGTCCTACAGGAATAAATTCTTATATCAAAAGAGACAAATAGTTATATAATGGGTATATAGAAATCTGACGGCGATGACTGAATTAAGCGCGGGCAAAACTGCGAGAAAAAGCCAGTCTAAGTAATAAATGCGTCAGTTTTACTAATAAAATAAAACAAAAACAGTAGTAAAATTATTATAGAAATTACTATAAAATACATTAAACGCTTAAAACTAACTTATCTAAAATAAATAACCTAAAAGTAACCTTATCTTAAAATAAAAAGCCTAAACTAAAATAAATAACTTATATAAATAAATAAATTATGTTGGATCAAAAAGTCCATCTCTAGACATATCTGGCTCAAAAGTATTTATGACGCTAATTATTATGTATAATGTATATTAATATGTCAATAATGTTAATAAAATTAATTATTTTCACTAAAAAGCTATAAACTTAAATAAATTGTCTGATTTTAGAGACTCATTTTGAAAGGATCTCTCTGACTATTAAGATTTTTCATTGTGTTTTATTTTAATGAGTATTTTTTATTTAAAAAAAATCACTTAAAATAATTGTTTGATCATTGGTAATTACATTTTAGATAATTGTAGTTCCCGTTTTGTGGTAAGTACCTGGTGTAAGTCTGACCTTAACTAATACATAAATATGAAAGTTTGTTTGTTTGTTACTGTTATACTTAACAACGAATCATCAAAATCCATTTTTGGTACACACGTATACCAGCCCACGGAACGGAAAAGTATAAAAGATGCTATTTGCCCCGATCAAGAATTTCCTCGGAAATAAGTATGTTTATTTGCGAGCGACATGATTTTTGACATCGAGGTAGCAAGAGAAACTGAAAAGAACATAAAAACGAAGCAGAGTTCCCATGGGGTAGTATATGTCGCAGTCGCAATCTGATTTTAGGCACGAGAATACATAGCTTAATAGATGAAATTCAATACAGCATATTATTCTTGTCGGAGGAGCGGTTAAAAAGACAGAAAAAAGGTAAAGATACTTTCTATCCTCGCAAAAGCTTAGATTACCATGTGGGCGAAGCCCTAACCAAAAGCTAGTTAATAATCACTTAAATTAACAGAATAACATAATGTAACAAACTGTTTATATAGTGTCACTTCATCGTTTCTAAATTAGTATTTTATCTCAAAAACAAATTATTTACAAGACCTCATATTGTTTCAAATTTAATAATAATATGTTCCTTTTTTATTTTTATCATATGTCAAACTAAAATTTGAACAAAAAACAATTTGCGTCTGGTTGAGCAATACCTGCTTTTATCCCGGTCCATCAGAGTTTAACATTTTTGCCCAGTAATATACGCCGCTGTACAAAAAAATATTGCTAGGTTGATCGGACGTACTAAAGGCGAAGGCTCGGTAGGTCAGTCCTAGTCACGGTCTGATGGCTGACTCACTTTTTCTGAGCTCTGCTTTAGTCTACTGACTCGTTACCGGAAGGCGACTTAATGCATCTGCTGCAGCTGCATTACCTCAAAGTCATATTTCTATAAGTACAATCTAAACTTCCTAAGTCGGCTGAATGGGTCGGTAAAGCTAAAGAAATAAAAAAAAAGGCGTAGGGCGGTAAAATTTTCAAATTTTTGCCATATAAATATGGTTTGGTGTGATGTACGGCCCATACAATAGCTAATGATTTAAAGTCTATGATGTTATACCTAGTCGGAACTGCTGTGAGACTCTTACTGATATCAGCTATGAATTTTTTGTTGCTAATTGGTGGAACAGCATCTAGTCTTATTACAGAAGCATGTGTTTAGAAGTGAAACGCCATATTCTCGGCAAAATTAGGATTATCCAAAACTGGTGGGTTACATAGGACTAATTTTAAATTTTGAAAGCGTTTTCGCAATCGCTAGCCTATTCAAATTAAGTATTTATTTTTTGCATAAGGCGTTCAACGGAAGCACTATGTTAGCGAAATGTGATATCTTCATATCCGGTAGTAGTTCGCAAATGCAACTAATCGCTTCACTTCGTCTTCATTATTTGGTCTTGGTTAGTTTTTAATAATTTCAATTTTATCTGGATTTGGTAACATACCTTTTAAAGTATTTCGGTGTCATAGGTAAATAATTACTTGCTTAGGAAACTCTCATCTAATAGGGTTTAATTTAAGATAGGCCTCACGTAAACATATATAAGTAAGTTAGTAATAAGTAATCAGTTTTATGGATTGTCTAACGCAATCGTCTAAATATATAAAACATTTTTCAAATTTAAGGCATGCATTGCAATAGTCATATTTAGTTCAGTTGTTTGAAATAACAATACCTCTAAAGATACGCCATCTGTGTTCCTTTAATATCGTTGCTTAGTAAATTAGCTTCCATGCTAGTTCAGTTTTTTACTGCTTGAGACAGTGGCACTAAGTTGGTTTTAACTAACAGGACAGATTATTTGTTACGTAAATGTTAAGCGAATTGTGTTTGTAAAATTGAAATTTATTGTCATTATAAGGTGTTTCAGTGTACCGATTATATGTTTCGAGGTGTTTAAATGGTAAGTGACTTGTATTTAATGCTAAATACAGCTCAAATCTGTTTAATGCGCGGATTAAGGGGTTGGCTAGTTATTGATTTGCATTTTTATTTTTTTTCAGTAAGTAGACATCTATGCCAGTTACTACCAAATTTGACAACATTAAATTTACTTTAAAAATGGACTGTATTAAGAAGGTAAATAAAGGTTGGGGTATGTCAAAAAAAACCTTATATAATTCCTCGGTTGAAATCAGAAACTGGCATAGATGGCATTTACTTACAGATATTGTTTAAAAGTGGTAGAAATTTTCTAAAAAACGACAGTACACGAAATAAGCTATAGAAAACACTTTTAAATTTATACACAAAGAAGATGGTTCTATTGAAGAGACAGCTAAGCGATTTAGTGTTCCCAGGAGTAGCATCCAGTTCAAGATTCGGAATCCTAACACAAAATTTCAGTCAGGCCCAAATCCTGTACCAACTGACGCTGAAGTAAACGAGCTCTGGCAAAGCTGGCAAAACGTGGATTCCCAAGAAAAATGGAGGAAGTGTTCGAGCGGCGTTTTAATTATAGTCCGGATTTTAAAGATCCTATAAACAAGCTTACGGTCTACCTGATAGTAAGCGGTCACCACAGCCTATAAACGCTTGCAACACCTGGGGCAGTACTCGCACCTTGCCGGCCCTTAAATAATCTAATAACTTCTTTCTTGAAGAACCCTAAGCTATAGTCCTTAGAGAAACCTTGGCATGGAGCTCATTCCACAACCTAAACATTCGTGAGAGGAAGTTTCTCTAAAACTGCACTGTACGCTACCATTTTAGTTCCAATCGGTAGGGCGGTAATTATGGTTTAGAGTCTCTTAGTGAATTCACCTCACTTGCCTGTCGGTGGTGTAAATAGCGGTATCGTTCGGGAAGAGGACTAGGAGGCTAGACGCAAGGCAATCCACTTTTTCGTCACCAGTCGAGCGACCGTGGCGAAAGCCATATTGACGGTCACTAACCAGGTTGTGTTCTCCTAGGTATCTTAGAAGTAGTGTGTTGATCACACGCTCCATCACCTATGAGAGGAGAGAGGTAATAACGATGGGCCTGTAATTCGATGGATCTGATCGATCGCTCTTTTTGGGCACCGGGTGCACATTCGCAGTCTTCAATGAAGACGGAAATTGCCTAGTGTGGTAGGGAAGCGCGAACAGGCGCGTGAGTACAGGACATATCTCAGGAGCACACTGCTTAAGCACCACTGCTGGTATACCGTCTGGCCCACTCGACATAATATGAACGTCTAGAGAAAGCAACGCCCGCCGGACCTACCGCTGTGTTATGGAGATTTCCGTCATGGTCTTACTGCACTACTGACTGCCCAGTAGATCGGCTTTGTCTTTAGCACTATGGGCCAAGTCACTATCGGTCTTTTGCAGTAGTGTTAACGACAACTGGCAAAAGTTCCCTTCGGCAGCTTTGGCAAGCGACCAGAAAGCACGACTCCCAGAAGGATAGCTCGTAAGTCGCCCACCTATTTTGCCGATGAATTGAAATTTTGCTATGGCAGGTGCTTTCTTACTGAACCTCGGGGCAGCATTTAATTTGCGTTTTAACTAATATATATAAATAGAGAAATATTCGGATCCTTATTATAACGAACCGTTGTCCAAGCCTCATACGCAGTTTGCTTAAAAATTTTAGATTCTCTGCAAGACCTTTTAAACCACGGTCGTTTTTTGACGCCGGCAGCTGCTCGCAGGTTAGAAATAAAACATTCCAGCGAGGATCGTCTCAGTGATTGCGGCTGCGCAGACGTCAGGATCACCTGAGCTAAAGCAGAGCTGCCTCCACGGGTACGATGCACAAAATTCTCGCAATCCATCCCAGTCTGCCGACTTACAGTTCCACACACGACGCCAATTAGTTGGCCCAGATGGATCGGGTTGTGTGCATGACATTTGAGTTCAAACGGGACTGTGGTCTGAGGAGCCAAGAGGCGCACCCACTGGGACGGAGTATTCGTCCGGACGTGTAGTCAGCAGAAGGTCCAGTAAGGAGCTCGTTTGGTACTCCATATCTGGTATTCTCGTTGGAGAAAGTACCAGCTGAGAGAATCCATAGGTCAGAGCAAATTCATGAGCACATATCCCTGTATAGTTATTGGTTCAAGAACGGAGCTACTCACGATGGTGGGCGTTAAAGTCTCCCACAATAACTAGTTCTGCTGTGGAATATTGCTCCAGAACGTAGTCCAGGGGAGCAGTAAGATATTGTAGATAATAAATACAGTATTCTTAGGTTTTACCTTAGGGTAAACTCAAAGCTTCAGTGGGGCCTTCATACAGCTAGATTGGCGAATAGGCTTAGTTTTGCAGCATTCGCTGTTAAATGATTCATCAACTTACGGACGAAGCTACTGCCCGGACAGTATACTTCAGCTTATTTAATTGCGCGATGACCTACGGTATTTTACAATAGGGACGCGCATCAAATATTCAATCAATCTTTGTGCTGCAGAAGAGGGCTGTTTGAGCAATTTATAATCTATCCCATAGACATTATTTCAGAGATATATTTAAGGAAATCTTGATGTTAACCTTACCGTCTCAATGAATATTAGATATTTTATTAAAGTTCATAAAAATATTGATTGCTTTAAAAAGAATAGCGATATTCATAATCGTAATACTCAAAATAGACACAAACTTGCGCTGATCCACACAAGGCTTAAGAAAATAGATAAATCATTAAAAAAAAATTATAATTTTTATGAAATTATTAACTTGTTGTTCACCTTATTTCTTGGTAATATATTTCAAGCATTAAAAAACATCACTATAAAACATTTACAGTAAATAATATTAATATTTATGTGTAAAATTAATTTACAGTAAATAATAATATTTTTTTTTTAATTTTTAATCATTTCATAAAGCAAGAATTTATTCAACATATTAGTTTCACTTGTTGCTAGCCCTATACGCCAACACATTTGTCGTACTAATATTAGCTTTTAGCTATAATTTTAAACACATCAAAACTTATCGAATTTATTGCTAACAGAAAAACAAAAGATTATTATAGTTCATTTTTGTTTTTAACTACTAATTTGAACTTTTATAAGAATATGTATTATGTATCTTCTTTCTAATGTTTATGGTAATTTTGCCCGCTGCCTTCGACTAAACGTGGGAAATAGTAAACTATATATATTTCTTGCTCTTGTCTTTTAATTCGTCATTTCCAAGATAAAAAAATAAAGAACATTATGGCTTTTACAAGTATAAAGTTACTATGACAAACACCACCAGTATAACTTGAACTCTGTGACAAACTGTGTGAAACGCGCATTTTTAAGCCAAGTTAATTATTTATGCTATTTTACAATATTTGAGTTGAATACATTTGTTTTATACTCAATAGACAATTAATATATACATCATTTTTAACTTATAAAGTACAACGTCTTTAGTAAAAAATGATTTACTACACATGGGATTCTCACGGCACCTCCTTAATTATTCTAACAAAATTTGCTATAGCATGCTATAGTTCGTTTTAGCTCGGTTATAGTTAAAATAGTAGTTATATATTTATATATTATTATTTTTGTTATTTTTCTTCTGAACTTCTGAATTTTCCGGGATGAAAAATAGCCTATATGTCCAATTTCAGGACCTAACCTATATGTGTGCCATGTTTCATCCCGATCGATCCAGTTGTTGAAGCGTGATTGAGTTTCAAACATCCAAACTTTTACATTTATAATATTAGGAGGATGACAAGCATTCTGCCCGCGGCTTTGCTCACATAGTCTATACGATTTGTAGTTTTTTGCACATCCAAACATCCAAACTTTCGCATTTATCATATTAATGTTGTAGCTGATAATTAAGGATAGCTGGTAATGAATAAATTTTGCCAGCGGCTCCACCCGCCCTAAACTCGGTTATCGGCGTGGAACTCCTGAATTATACTACTGAAGTTTGCCATAGCAAATTTTATCTAAATCGGACAGACAGATGAACAAACAAACTTTCGCATTTATAATATTTATATAGGATATAACTTACTGACCATAAAAACTTTTTTTTTTTTAAGGAGTCCCTGTGATGTTTAATTATGTTCCTCGTCTATTCTCGTGGGAACTTTATGGACGGTTAGGTACAAGTTTGAATACAGTACTCGCCAGTTGCCAACAATTTCTCCCACTATTTTACCCTATAGAGGATGATTACGCATGAACCTTGATAAATGACATACTTTACCAATACCAATAAATACCAAGTTATGTGCATTTTACCCTCAGACCATTTAAAGATTTTATTCTCTTACACCATTATTTAACTTCAAAAGTGACGGATTTCCATACAAACTTTTAACCTCCATTTCACCCACATAGGGTGTGAATTTCACAAAATCCGTTCTTTGTGTTCGTGTACGTCGTAACAAAAACCTCTGTGCTAAATTTAAATGATCTAGACAGAAAAATATCGAAATTCTCAGAGATTTTTTAATTCCTTATTTGGCCTTTTAGGGGATGATTTTCGTAAAATAGTGATACGTTTATCTTTTTTTGTTTTCAGCTTTAAGAGTAAATACCAAGTTGTATGCATAAAGCTTCAAATATGATGCATTTTTGTACAGACTCCTCCTTTTACCGTCAGCCGTTATACATAGCTTAGGCCATAGCCTATCACGCTGGCTTTGTGCGGGATGGCGGTCGAAAACATAATAAAATAATAATATTATTATACTGTCTTAACAAATCGTATCATTTGACACAATCTGGATCTCGAAAATGAAAAAAAAAAGTTGAGATATATTATTAAACACATGATTTTTTCCCTATTTTTTTGTGTTAAATAATTTATTAGTGTAAATATAACAATTCATTGTGTTTTAACAACCGCAAACTAAAGATGCTTCTGTTTTGTGAAAGTTTTGTTTTGGATTTTTTTTTTTATGTATTAGTTTTAATGTATTTTAATGCTATTTCAATTCGCAGGTGTATCATATTTCACCAATATCAATCGTACCACTAGTTTTAGTGTAAAATAATATAATTAAATTATTTTACACATATTTATTCTAATGTGACGAATAATACAAGTTGTTTATTTACCTTATTGCTCTAAATGAATTAAATATATTGATATTATTTATTTACAAAAGGAATAAAATCATTAACCAAAAAGTAATACGCATGTAAAGGTATAAAATATTAAAAACCATTTTTTCTAAAACTGTCGTTTCAGACCTATATTAGTTTTCACCAAGGGTACAGAGTTATACTAATGAATTGCTATAGCATGCTATAGGCGCAGCAGTAGTTCGTTTAACTCTGTTCTAGTTATTCCCGCAGGAACTTTTGAAAGCAATAGGGCTCAGTTTTCCTATTTAGGGCGGTATCCTAAAAACGTAGGGCTCTGTTGTACCATTAGGGAATGGCACCTTAAAAATAAATTGGCTACAAAACCACACTGACACATACAAAAAACATGTCACTCATCAAACAACCACCGAAACTACTGTGCTAATTTCGAACAAGAAACTTTTCTTTTGTGAAAAAACGTTTCATAGGGCACTACTGAAAAGGTGTTTTGCGAAATTTATCCCCAAAGAGGATGTAAAATAAAGTTGGAAGTTTGTATGAAAATCCATTAAGAAGTTGAATCCATAAAAACAGGATGAAATAAGAGATGAAACTTTGCGTAGGAATTTAGTTATAAATATATACAATAAAATTATACAAATTAGTGTAATCATAGACTTACAGCAAATGAAGAATCACGTGTTTAAGGACTTTGGAAAATCATCCCATAAGTGGGTAAAATATGGCATTTGTGAGAGTTGTTGGGTAACGCCGCGGGGAATCACCTATTTTTTATATCTAAAAGAAAAAACTGACTGACTGATTTAATGATATATCAACGCATAAACCAAACTGCTGGATCAAGAAAATTGAAATTTTGCATGAAACTTCCTTACTTGGGTGCCACTAAGATAGGATTCATCATTTATCTCAGAAAGGGATAAAATGTGGCTAAGAAATTAAATGAAATTAATAAGAATAGATATGTTTCATATTTTTTTTAAAGTAATCTCCTACGAGATAAAACAGAACATGAAAATGCTAGTTTAAAATTAAAAAAACACGTTATCCTTGAAGTCGTATTCTAAATTCAGTATACATACATGTATGAATATCTAATTTTCTTTCTTTAATCGATACTTTATCATTTTGTTTCTTTTTTTTTATTTTGCATATTTGTGACCTTTATTCGTGTAAATGGAAAATAAAAAACATAGTTGTGCTACTTTAAGTTTCTTCGAGTTTTGTTTTTATCGATTAAAGTCGTTATCACTATTATAGCATCACACGGTAAATCGTCGTCGGGCTCTGTATAAGATGTCTGAGAGTAGAAAATTCCTCATAAAGATATCTGTCTACGTTGTGTGAAAAGCTGAGTAGTGCAGTTTGCACTACAAAAGCTGAAACCACTCGTGTCTGACGTTGCACTACTGAAAATATATTTTGCCTACTTTCACTCCCTTCTGTCTTATCACATTATTCTATGGGGCAACTCGACAGACTTTAATCGAGGGTTCATTATACAAAAGAGAGTTCTTCGCACCTCGCCATTCATGCAGACAACTATTTAAAAAATATGGTATAATGACCCATTATTCTCAATATGTGTTTGATATTATAATGTACACTGGACGCAACATAAACACCTGTAAACGCATCAGTGTTCCAGGGAGAGTGACTCGTCAAACAGGGCGTCTACAATGTGTGCTACGAAGGCTGGCACTGCTGGATAAAAATCTGCGAGTCATAGGCCCTGCTTATTATGAGCACCTGCCCGTCGACTTAAAAAACAAACTCTTGGATCAGAAATTTGGTCGCCGGCTAAAAGAGCTTTTACTGACTCAATCATTATATTCTGTCAAAGAATATAGTGAACACGTTTTATATTTGTTTCACATTTTATTATATTTGTTTTGTCATTTTTATTGATTTTTATTTATGTTTGTTTTTGTTTTGACATTTTTATTGACCATTAATTTTTATTTATGTTTGTTTTTAATTTTGATCTTTATTAATCTTTGACTAAATATTGATTCTCTTTATACATTTATTTTCAATCTTTCACGTTTTATCTTAGAATATTTCTAATCTTTTTTTATTTTTCTTTAGTTATTTTAATTTTTATACTTGACAACCTTTTAGTGAATTTATTATGTATTATTTTAATTACATAATGTTATTTTCAATGAGAAATAAATGACCTACCTACCTACAACCTTTCACAAAAAGTGAGATGTCCACCGCTGAGGCAAGAACCAATATTTGTGTTACTGTAAACGAAATTGCAACAGTAATTCACCAGTAATTGGGTAAATCACCAGGACACGATAGCCTCTGCGTTGAACATCTTAAATATTCGGGTGCTCACTTACCTTGTGTATTGGCAATGTTATTGACGTGACAACGTCTTATAAATTGGTTTGCCGGGTGACACTTCAAGAAACTGCGTTACGCTCCGCTCACGTTATGCGCTCACAATGAGAGCGAGTGAGAGGCACGCGCCCGCCTAAGAGCGAGAGAGACAGACATAAAATCATTGTCACGTAAAACTTTCGCCCGTATACCGACTTTACAGGCAACCAGTTTTTTCATTTTTTTATTTGTGCTTAGGTCATGCTTATTAAGACTGTTGTTGTACCAATTGTTAAAAACAAGACTGGAGACATTCTTTCATCCGCCAAAAATTAAATATAGGCCGACTATCTCGCCACTGTTATTGCTAAGGTGCTGAACAGTGTTGTGATCGACACTTATGGCTTCACATGCAATTAAATAACACACAGTTTGGTTTTCGGACTGGCCTTCAACATAAACAGTCATTGACTGCCTTAAGCACACTGTCAGGTACTATACAGACAGAAAAACACCAGTGTATGCATGTATCTTGGATCTCTCTAAAGCTTTTGATCTGGTCAATTATGACCATGTGGAGAAAGCTATCCAATGAAACTAGCGTACCAAAGAAGTTAAAATCAATATTTGAGTATTGGTATCAGAACCAAACCAATTCGTTGACGTCTCCTAGACTTTTGAACCTTTATATGAAAGACTGATTGATGAACTCAACAGCGCTTCTGTCGGATGCTCTATCGATGGCAGAAGCGTAAATAACATAAGCTATGCTAATGTCGTATTGCTGCTTAGTCCAACAATTAGTGCCTGGCAAAAACTGGTTAGAATATATGAGGAGTACGCTGAGAGCCATGGCCTCCGATACAATGCACTAAAAAGTGAAATAATGGTATTAAAGGCGGGAAATAAAACTTATGACCAGGGCCCTGTGGTAACGCTTTCTAGCGCGCCTCTTAAGAGAGTATCCCAATTTGAATAATTGGGGCACTGGGTCTCAAATACTCTAAAAGATGACCTAGACATTGAAAAGGAGTGCAGAGCACTGTCTGTTAGGTGTAATATGTTGACACGATTTGCTCGATGTACGCAGAATGTTAAAATTACTTTGTTCAGAGCATTCTGTCAACTGTTTTACACTTGCAGTCTATGGATCAACTATACGCAAAAGGCCTACAGTGCTCTGCGAGTCCAATACAATAATGCATTCAGGATACTGATAGGACTATAGCACATCAGTAATGTTTGCAAAAGCTCGCACCAGCATTTTTTGGCCGTCATGCGAACAGAACGGTCTCGCTGATAAGCCGTGGGCGTGGCCGTGTGGATAGTCCCTTGATAGCAGCTTCCAAAAGGACGGGTTTCCCCATTTTGCGAGAGTGTGTAGGTGTTCATATAAAAAGACGTATGTGAATACTTATCACTGTCACAAAACAAAATAATAATAAAAATTTATTTGTTTAGTATTTAAGTGTTTTTATTTTATTTTATTTGTACAACTCACAAAGTTTTTTAAGTGTATTTTTTACTAACACACTATGGACCATGGTCTGAAATAAACATTTTTATTATTATTAAAAGTCGTTGAAGGGCTGATTCTGTTTACTGTGACATTATTACTTAAGACATGTTGACTTATTTAGTTTTAAAACAGATTTTGGCGTTCAGTTTCATAATTTATGTTCATAAGCATCTTTTTATTTTCAAGATAGAATTTAAATTTAATATTTTTTTGCTCATATATATATATCCACTGTTTAGGGTAGTATATTAGCGCCTTATGTTGCCTTCTGCAAAATCAACCACTGCACAGGCCTATTCTGTGTTCCTTGAATGTTTGACGGCGCAAGAGTATGTATCTTCGCAATTCTCCAAAGTCATGCCGTCTGGTCTCTTAACATCGTGACGTACGAGACCATTCGGTTAATGAATTATATCGTTGTTGCGAACTCTTCGAAACCTTTACGTTTTTTACTTCCTTTTTGCCATATTCTTGTAGAAAACATTGTGTCAAATAGTTTCTAGATTTTACCAATGAAAACCAGCGTATTTCAATTAAAATACTCCACAGTCAGTAATATTACTGTTCTTTTTACCAATTTAAAAATAAAAATGGTTAATGAAACGCGATCGCGAGTGAAAAAAGCCGAAGCCGATTTTTTGCAAGAACTCATCGTACCTAGCAGTTCCATAGCAGATCCAGGAGCACCGGAGACGCACGTGCCGCCCACTAACAATGGGGGCGCGCTCCCGGCAGTTGTCGTATCTACTACGCCCAGGTCTCAGGACGGAGACACAGTTCAGTCAATGGTATCACGTTCTACGCGGTCTTTTGGGACGGTAAAAGTTAGGAAGTTGCCGAGATTGAGTTTCGTGCTTAGCTCGCAGCTATTGAAATCAACAAGAGTTCTAGGGGTATTAGCCACCATAGTAATCTTCATAGTGTAGAGAAATGGTTAAAAAATGTCACAGTTGATGAAGGTGCACAAAAAGCAAAACCAACTATAACAGGACAGGTTATAGTAGTAGTGCCCTGTTACCGAATGCACCGGCTAGGAGTAAAAGTTTAGGTAGAGAGAGTTCAGAGGTCGGTAAAGAAACACTTTTCAAGGGTAAGGCAGGTTATATTAGTATACTCTTTCACTTTTTATCATAACATACTTTAATGCACAATAAATCCTAATCACTTAGGGTGATTCTTATCCCTTAAAATATTTACACAGCAGCTACCTATTTTACAATCATATAAGACTACCTAAATAAGAAGAAAGACAGAAAACGCAAGCCTGCCGACACAGATTTTTTAAAGTGTGTAGTTTTCAAATCTTTATTAGGGATCTAATACAATTGTGGATTCTTCGGCCTAGAGCCCGAACCGAAGTCTTGCTCGTTGAAGACACCCCTCAGGTAACCGCCGCCGCAGGAAGTAGAGGCGGACGGGACTGAATTTAAGTGTGTGTGTACGTTTTTATCAACGTGTGATTGTGAGCGCAGTTCGCCCCGCAGCCCCGGTGTGTAGCGGTGTTCGAGACAGCACCACTACTGCACAGACCGAGGATTTGGACTGCAGTAGACTCCGGGCAGGCCGAGGATTTGGAGACTTCCAAACCCCTGGCCACCCTCAGTTTAAGCTCAGCAAAGCAACGGCAACGCGCCGTCCTTCGCCGTAGACGCGAAGAATGGGGATTGTATCCGAAGATGGATGATGGGAATCCCCAGGAAAGAAAACCGTCGTGCTCGATATAAATAAGAATGGAATTAGTACGTACCTCTTTTACTCACTATCACGACACAGTAACAAGATTACAAAGATGTAAACTACCTAATCGCAGTCCGGTTTTGCCAACAGTAGAATATTAAGGCATCGTCACAGAATTGACGCTTTACGTTTAGGAGTATTTATTTCCAATAAACAGAAATTTTTGATGACCGTATAGACAGTGGACGCAAAGAAGAATGTTGACATTTTCCTTGTCAACGGATATCCAGACTCTTTTGATTTCTAAGTTTGAAATCACGGCTCCGGTAATGGACCTAAGTATGGATGCCTGAAAACTTCCACTCTTTCTTACATCATCCGGTCTCTTACCGGAGACGGACCACCGGAAACGGTCGTTCCGTTATACAACTTCGGAGCAACCAAATGTCGGTGTAACAGACGCTTTGCCCTCTTTGTCTAGATCACGTTACCGCATATCGCATTATTCTTCAGCTAATGATTCGCCTAAGTTTGAGGTTTCAAAAGAAATGTCACACTGTTTGCCAAAATGTAAGACTCACGAAGATGGCGACCAGTTCAGATTGATTCAAGCTTTAGAAAACGTACTTAACAAACCTAGTAAGACCAACTTCCGACTTTCAGCCTTTGACGGGAAATCGCAGACTGATTGGTTAGCTTTTAAAAGAGTATTTGTAGATTCTCAGGCCTCTTATACAGCAGCTGAAAATTTAGCTCGTTTGAACTCTGCGCTGTATGGAGCCGCGCGCGAAGCTGTTTACGTACTGCTTGTTCTGCCCATGAAACTATGAACGTCATATGTGCGCTCGAAATGAGCTTCGGGTATCCTGACAAAATAGTCATGCAGGAACTCAGTTCTGTACGTACTTTACCTAAGGTGAGTGTAGAAGGCAAAGATTTAACCGACTTTGCTTGTCGCGCCAAAATTTGTGTAGAAATAAGCTTTTCAACGCCCTTATAAGTAAACTTTCTCCGTTTATTCGCACACGATGGTTAGATTACGTAGCTGATATGGGCGAAGTAATATTATGTCCTGTTGCGATAGGTAAAACTGTAAGCAACAAGATTAAACAGTAATAATAAATAAATAAAAAGTATGTAAGAAATATTATCCGATTTTTTAACGCGATAAGTTAAGTTGCAATCTAAGTTTTGTATGACGCTAGAATCTCCATCAACCGTTAACCAACATACATTTAATTCTGATAGGAGGTTTCGTGTAAATTGCAATTCTTTTTCTGAAAATGGTAAGTATAGTGTACACAAATCATTACATGACATAATTGATTGTCAAAATTTTTTATCTTTAGCAATTGACGACCAGTGGAGTTGGATTAAAAAGAATAAAGTGTGCCATAGATGTCTACAAAAGAGAACGTTTGTACAAAGTCATATGACGTATGTAAATCACGTTCAATTAGTGGCCTTAGTTTAAGATACCGACCTGCAGCAACTAGGGAGCAAATTTATCAATATGCTCATCTTTCCGATCTGTCTGACCATTTGTGCTTCGAAAAGGCTAAGCCGATGTTGATTATCGGGGTTGATAATTGGCATTACAATTTCCTGTGCCAGGCGTAAGGGCACATTATGGCACAGCCTGTTGCTACTCATACGGCAGTTAGGTGGGTTTTGTACGGTTTTGCCTCAAGCAAAACGTCGCAGGTTGAGTTTGTAAATCACATCGTAGATTTTGGTACGTACCAGGAGGACTCTACTGACTTTTCCCTCGACGCCACCATAAAAGAATATTATAAGCTTGATTCGATAGGCATAGTCAAAAAAGATTACCATGGGGCCCCAGACGACCAAGATTTAAAAATATTACAAAATACCACACGTCGTCTCCCTAGTGGTCGATTTGAGACTGGTCTTTTGTGGCGTCCAGTTATTACTAAATGTTCCCAACAATTTTAAATTAGCTCTATCACGCCTTTTGAATCTTGAAATTAAAATGAAACGCGATAGTCAATATGCTAAATTGTATAGAGAAAACATTCAAGACACTCTAAATAAAGGTTATGAAGAGGAACGTGTTAAACCTCCTACTGGCATAACATGGTACCTGCCACATTTTGGGGTGACACATCCACATAAACCGGGTAAACTACGAGTTGTACATAATGCAGCCGCTAAATACGAGAGCGTTGGCCTCAACTCGCTTATTCTACCCGATCCTGATTTATTACAGCCTTTGTTACCGATTCTAATGCGATTTCACGAAAATCCTATAACGCTTATTGCAGAAATTAAAGAAATGTTTCCACAGATCCAGATCAGAGTGCAGGATCGGGATGCTTAACGTTTTTTAGTGCGCAATGATCCTGCTCTGCCAATAAAGTTGTATCGATTGTTAGCAATGATTTTTGGCGCTTGTTCAAGTCCGTACACAGCTTTGTATGTCAAAAATTTAAATGCCAAAGACTTTAAAAATGAGCTTCCTGATTCCTGATTCATGATGTGTACATGAATGATTATGTAGCATCCCATAAAACCGTGGAAAAGGCTGCTCGTTTAGCTGCAGAAATTGTTGATAAACGAGGAGGCTTCGAAATGCGAGGTTGGCTCTCAAACTGTCTGGACGCATTATCTTTAATACCAACAGATATAATTTCAGATAAAATATAACACATGTACAACAGTGATTATACCTCTGTGCGACCACTTGGTGTGATGTGGCAGCCTTCAAAAGATGTATTTAAGTTTGATAGTGGTATTAAAAATAATGTGGCTCCGGATCAGCTTACCAAACGTGATGCGCTGTCTCTCATCATGCGAATTTACGACCCTTTAGGTATATTAGATCTAATCATTCCAAGGGGGCGTATCATGTTTTAATATATTTGGCGGAAAGGTCTAAATTGGGATGAGAAACTATCCCAAGCAGACCAAAACGCATGGAAAGAGTGGTTTCATGATTTTTCATTAGCATCCCAGATACAAATTCTCCGATGGTACTCAACTCATTTCAAAACTAATCGAGTGCGAGTTACATTTATTTTGTGATGCTAGCGAGTTAGCGTACGCAACGGTAGCATACCGGCGATTTATTTATTCAAATGCCATTGTGAAGCTCGCTCTCATAGTTAGTAAAAGTAGAGTAGCTCCGTTAAAACCACCTTCCATACCAAGACTCGAGCTCCAAGCAGCCTTACTTTTAGCTCGTTTTGCACACTTCATTTGCGAATTACATAAATACAAGCCGCATATTTTGGTGCGATTCACAAAATGTTCTCAGTTGGCTCCATAGCGATGCTCGTTCATACAAACCATTTGTTGCTCATCGTATAGGCGAGATTCTCGAGCTGACTAACATTAACGAATGGAAATGGGTACCAACTTTACAAAATGTAGCCTACGATGCGACGCGTATTAAACGTGTTGCACTTACTCAGGAATCTCGCTGGATTTTAGGCCCAGAATTTTTGCTTGAAATGGCCAGTAGTGCTAAAAGTGACTTAGAATGAAAACCTTCAGCACGACCTAATTGTCATTTCATTTCATCATCACCATCTTTCATGCCGTTGGTAAACAGTTCTGAACGTTTAAGCTCGTGGAAAAGATTTATCTGAGCAACGGCGAGAGCCCACAAGTTTTTGACACTTATCAGATGCAAAAGTTTTCAGAAAAACCTCACTACTGAAGGTTTAATCTTGGCGGAGGTCCATATTCTACGTAAAAGTCAGGTAGATTCGTTTGCAAAAGAGATTTCCTGTCTTAAAGACAATAATCCAATACCTAGAAAAAGTCGCTTATACAACCTTTCACCTATCTTAGATGAATACCAAATCATAAGACTGAGTGGCAGAATATACCAAACCCAGAATGTAAGTGATGACATAAAACACCCGATCATTTTAGATGCCAAAGATACAGCCGTAAAATTACTTTTTGCGCACTACCATCAAAAAGTAGGTCACGCGAACACTGAGATAGTTGTCAATGAAATGCGTCAAAGATATTGGTTAATAAACCTAAGAAGTGCAGCGAGGTCCATCTCACACAAATGTCAGTTTTGTCGTTTGAAACGCGCCAGACCCTTGATATTTTGATGGGAGAACTACCAGCAGCTCGGCTATCACACTACCGAAGAGCTTTCAGTTTCGTGGGGCTTGATTACTTTGGGCCCTTACACGTATCTGTAGAAGAGAAAAGCGTTACGCAGCATTATATACCGGCCTTGTTACCCGAGCGGTTGATATTGAAGTGGTGCAGCCATGATGAGCTTACGTCGTTTTATCGCTCGCCGTGGAACTCCAAGTGAAATCTGGTCTGATAACGGAATTGCTTATATGGAGAAGCAATAGAAACCCTAAAAGCAAACGAGAAAATCTTATGGAAGTTTATTCCGCCATCCTCACCATTTATGGGCGGTGCTTGGGAGCGCCTAGTAAGATCTATTAAAACTGCACTCAAGGTAACGTTGAAAGAACGCTCCCCTTCAGATGAAGTGCTCCAAACTCTCTTGACTGAAGCTGAAGGTCTGGTCAACTCTCGCCCTCTTAGACATGCCTCCCCTGATCCTGACCATGAAGAAGCATTCACTCCGTTTCACTTCCTCATCGGTTCATCATCAAGCAAATCTATACCCGCAACGCTGTGTTACAGAGATCTTAACAGTAGAGCTGGATGGCGCAAGGCTATTAGGCTTCTAGACCACTTCTGGAAACGATGGACGTTGCTACCTCGGCGAGGGGGCGGTACTCAGACATCATTGAAGCAAGGTGACTTAGTTTCGGTGGTTGATGATCAGTTACCCAGAGGAACCTGGCTTCGTGGATAAGTAAGCCGTTTATATTTGGGCCAAGATGGAATTGCTCGAGTACACACTGTACACAATTTTTTATTTTTTTATACAGATTATATTGCACTGGTGAATCTAAACCCAAACTAAGTAAAACGGGTAGAAATAGGTACATAGGTTTTTTTTTTTTTTAAATATATACATAAACACCCAATGTTAAGTCACATAAATTTTTGTCTTGCGCGCGTACCTAACCCACGCCCCTCGATTCAACAGTGAAGTCATTACCCACTGAGCCACACAGCCGAGTATACTTATATTATAAAGCAAAAGAGTTTGTTTGTTTGCTTGAACGCGCTAATATCAGGAACTACTGGTCCGATTTGAAAATTATTTTAGTGTTAGATAGCCCATTTATTGAGAATGGCTATAAGTTATATATTATCACGCTAAGACCAATGGAAGCGGAGCAACAATGAAGAATATTTCAAAATCGGGTTTTTTGCTTTCTTTTAAGAGCTACGATGCTTGCACTGCGTAAATGGTTAAAGTTTCGCAAAAATTATGAATGACAGAATTGTTCCTCTTTAAAAGTCCACGACAACATATGTCTATCTTTTAAGGCTTGCTCACTATAGCCTTTTTTTAGCTAACCAAATCTGTTCTAAAATAATGAATTATTTGCAAAGGTGTTTTTATAAACATGATATTTACGTCTACAAAATCTTTGCATTCGCTTCATTTTTGGACTTCGAAAATATGACCATGTCTCAGAATTTCGTTCACAACTCAATTGGCTTCCAATCCGACTTCGCCGGAATGTACATATTCTTTCACTCCTCTATAACGTGCTATTCAATCCATCTACACCATGTTATCTAAAAGAGCGGTTTAATTTTATCAGATCGCCTTGTCTAACTCTTCGCTCGTCTACTAGTCTTCTTCTTAAAACACCTGGACACAGTACTAATTTTTACAATCATTCTTTTACTGTAAAAGCCATTAGTCTTTGGAACTCTTTGCCGATAAATATAAGGCAAATCCAGTCGCTGCCTGTTTTCAAGAATTCGTTAAAATCTTATTACTTACGTACTACTTCCTAATTTTCTATAATTTTGACCAACCTCTGGTTATTCAAACATATCTATCTTTATTACTTTATTTATTGTATGTATGTTTATGTATTCATATTATATAACCATTTATTTTATGTATTTGTTTAAGTAATTATATTAAGTATGTATATGTATTTTATTTATATAGTAAGTACAAAGGTATTTATGAGTGTTGTTATATTCTTTATTCTTCCTTATAATTTTACTTATGATGTTTTATGTATCACCTACCTCTTCCTGTCAACATTACTCTACCCAAAGGTTGCCTGGTAGAGATCGCTTTTAAGCGATAAGGCCGCCTTATTGTGCTATTTCCTCTATTGTAATTGTTTTTGTGTATTTTAAATTGTGCAATAAAGAATATTGTATATTAATCCTTATCCAAATAAATACGTTATTCATCACAAGTATTTAATTTAAAATAAAATTGCCCCTTTACATAATTCGATTTCAATAAATGTCTTAGGAAATATCGCAGCTTTAAAATAACATCACAACAAAATAATGATCAAATACTGCGCGCGCATTTATGATGTACAAAGCCGGTGAGCAGTCATTACGGGAAAGGGCGGTACGTATTATTTAAAATTACTTTCACCTTCTACGTAAACAAAGTCCGGGATAAAGTTAGCGTTAGCCCAAAATTACTATATACTGACTAACTGACTGATCTATGAACCCATACGGATCGAACTGAAATTCAGCACACATATAGCTATTATGATGTAGGCGTGCGCCAATGAAAGCTTTTACATAACTCACTCCCTAAACGGGGGTTAAAAGTTTGTATGGAGCACTAAGATCGCGAGGTTAATCCATAAGTTAATTAATTTTTAGTAGTTAATTATTTATTATTTTTGAGCAAGAGAAAGGGAGAAAGGGAGAGAGCGACAGAGATGGTTAGAGAGAGAGAGAGCGAGAGGGAGAGAGAGAACGTTAAGTGTGAGTAGTGTTTTTTCTATAATTGAGAAGTTGCCGTAAGAATCCTTCGCTGATAACCAAATTTAGAGCGGATGAAGCCGCTGGCAAGTGCTAGTACTAATTAAACGTTAAAATACCAAACACTTAATCTTTCTATCCCTACTTCCTTTCCTGTTATCAGTTATGTTACGTACAAAAAATATGTGCTGTAACTAATAACTAAAGGTTTTCGGAATTTTTCCTTTACAAAATGCTTAAAACATTGATTCATGCTAAACAAGATTCTAAATCGACTCGAAGTAACCCTTTAGGTTTTGATTCCCTTGCGAGTAGTTGCGAATTTGAAATAATACGGCTTAAATTGCTGTTCCTTTTGATTGCGTTGACATAGAAGTTTGATTTTGTTACAGCTTAAAGGTATTATAGACCTGAGTATTTGATATGAATTTCAATTTCATACCTTTACGCGTTCATAAGAAAAGTAGGAAAAAGTAGGCGTTCAGGAGGAGTAACTGTAAAATTTTTAAAAATATTTTTATTATATGATTTAACTAAAAATTTACGATTTTCGCAATTTTTCCTTTATCTGTGCTTTAAGACGTTGCTTTGTACCAAATTTCAAGATTCTGAGTTCACGGGAAGTACCCTGTAGGTATTTATTCCCTTGCTAGTTTCTAAAATTTGTGGAAATTTGCGGCATAAACGGCTGTATTTTTTGATTGCTTTGGCTCAGAAGATTGGTTTTTGCAGGGCTGCAAGAGACACTAGACCTAAGTGTTTAATATAAATTTTAGCTTGATACCTCCACGCTAAACGTTCCTGAAAAAAAGGGTCTTGACAGACGGACGGTCGGGCGGACTATAAGGTTCCGTTTTTTCCTTTCGAGGTACGTAACCCAAAAAAAGATGCCTGCAAAAAAATAATTGCAACTATTTAGCCCGTTATACTGTGGTATGTTTACAGGTTAGAGACCTATTTATTTCTTATATAGAATTCCTATATAGTTCTCTAATTATGACATACATTTCATTTCTGGCGAAGAGAAAAAACAATTGCCCACAGTGCAAAAGAGAAAGCCGATCTACTGGGCAGTCTCTTTGCCTCTAACTCGAATGTGAACGACGAAGGCGCTGTACCACCTACTTTATCGTGGTGCGGTAAGACCATGCCGGAAATCTCTATAACACAGCGCGAGGTCCGGCGGGCGTTGCTTTCCCTAGACGTTCATAAGTCGAGTGGGCCAGACGGCATACCAGCAGTGGTGCTTAAGCAGTGTGCTCCTGAGTTATGTCCTGTACTCACGCGCCTCTTCACGCTTTCCTACCACACTAGGCAATTTCCGTCTTCATGGAAGACTGCGAATGTGCACCCGGTGCCCAAAAAGGGCGATAGATCAGATCCATCGAATTACAGGCCTATCGCTATAACCTCTCTCCTCTCCAAGGTGATGGAGCGTATGATCAACACACAGCTTTTGAGATACCTAGAAAAACACGACCTGATCAGTGACCGTCAATATGGCTTTCGCCACGGTCGCTCAACTGGTGACCTTCTAATGTATCTCACACACCGATGGGCACTAGCCATTGAGAGTCAGGGGGAGGCATTGGCATGTAGCCTAGACATAGCGAAGGTGTTCGATCGGGTCTGGCACCGGGGTCTTCTATCGAAGTTGCCATCTTTCGGAGTGCCCGAGGTTTTGTGCAAATGGGTGGCTAGCTTTTTGTCCGGCAGAAGCATAAGAGCCGCAGTTGACGGTAGTTGCTCTGATAGCATGGAAATTAATGCTGGTGTCCCGCAAGGCTCTGTGCTGTCTCCTACGCTGTTTCTACTGCACATCAATGATATGTTGGACATCAACAACATACATTGCTATGCAGATGACAGTACTGGAGACGCTTATTACACGGGCCGTGCAAGCATCTCACGTTCCGCTGTGGAGGAAAATCGTGAAGAACTTGTGTCTCAAATCGAGATCGGTCTGTCCAAGGTCTCTGACTGGGGGCGGGAAAACTTGGTCCGATTCAACCCTTCAAAGACACAAGTCTGCGCGTTCACCGCTAAGAAAACCCCATTCACTGTAGTCCCACAATTCCAGAACACTCCCCTCTCCATCTCCAAGAGCATTGGGATCCTTGGCGTTGTCATCTCCAGCGATGTTCAGTTCCGAGATCACTTGCTAGACAAGGTAAAGCTGGCGTCCAAAAAACTTGGTGTACTCAACAGAGCGAAGCAGTACTTCACGTCGGGGCAAAGGTTGCTACTTTACAAGTCGTAAGTCCGGCCCCATATGGAGTACTGCTGCCATCTCTGGGCGGGTGCACCCGGATACCAGCTTGGCCCTTTTGACTCGGTTCAACGACGGGCTGTGAGAATTGTCGACGATCCCAAACTCACTTGCGGTATCGAGCCCTTAAGTCTGAGGAGAGACTTTGCCTCCCTGTGTGTGTTCTACCGCTTGTACAATGGATTGTGTTCTGAGGAATTGTTCGAAATGATGCCCACGGCTACTTTCTACCATCGCACCGCTCGCCATCGACAGGGAAGTCATTCTCACACTTTGGAACCGAAATGGTCGCGTACAGTGCGGTTTCAGAAAAACTTCCTCCCGCGAACGCTTGGGTTGTGGAATGATCTCCCTGCCAAGGTTTTCTCTAAGGACTACAGTATGGGGTTCTTCAAAAAAGAAGTTATTAGATTTCTGAAGGGTCGGCAACACGCGAGTGTTGCCCCTGGTGTTGCAAGCGTCCATAGGCTACGGTGACCGCTTACCATCAGGCGGACCGTAGGCTTGTTTGCCACCTTAGTGGCATAAAAAATAGTTTACACTGTCGAGTACATGGAATCCAGTGATTAGATTGTCCAAAAAACGTTTACAGCCAAAAATGAGTTCATCTAGTGATATCATCAGCGTAGTGTGCCGAGTTCGTGACGAGCTACAGAGTGTGGACAATAGTAGGGAATCCCGCGCCCGAACAAGACTATGCAATAGGACGTAGTCGTCGTAAAATAACGAGGGTAGTGAGAAATTACTGACCCTAACCACACCGCTCTTTCTTCCTTAGTTTACTAGTAAAGATGGCGCATGCATCTGTGCCGAAATATCGGGAACTCAAGAAATCTAATCGGAATGTTAGTTCCTGAAATTAGTACTTTAACGCGCTAACTTACGTATACAAACTCACAAGTTTAATATATTAGTATCAAGATATGCCGCGTTCGCTACTAATGTTTTCGATTAATATGTTTCAAATTAAAATATTGAATGTTTATTCGTAGAAATAAAACGACAACAGTGGTTAAATGTAAATATAGCTAATGGACACGCGATACCGATTTAATCACATGATTTAGATTTCGATTGGAGATATGAAGTTTAGATGGCTCATTTTAAAACCACCTGTGTTACTATGAGGATGTTTAGTTGTGTTTTATTTTCTAAATCGGTGTGTTTTTAACAAAGTACTCCTAAATAAATTATTGATACGGCCAATAATTTTACATTTTTGTAGTTTAGACTTTTTGGTAAGTACTAGAGGTTTATTCCTTTTTCTGTGGTAAAAGTAAACGTTTGTATTTTCAATGTAAAATATGTCTATGTATCGATGTATTTGTATCATTTTATTCTATCGAAATAAGAATCTTTTTATTCTACTCTTGTATGAATCTTCTCTATCAGAATCACAGTTACTTTTAAAATGTAATGTAAGACTATATTTAAATTCAAGCATGCTAATTTTGAAGATATTTAAATTTTTTACTCAGAAATAAATTGGTGATTTATGGGGCTACGGTCAAAGACTTCATATAGTTATGATATCTTTAATAAGTATACTCAATGAAATATAGTAAGATTATACATCTATACAAAAGCTACTCCGAATAATTTTAGACCGATTCCTACACAGCCTGATCTAATCCGAGGGTTTTTTAAAAGAAAAACAAACTTATTTTGAAATGAACGCTTAAACATTTTAACCTAAAGCTACGCCTAAGGTCTTACAAAACAGCGTTATCCACAACTGATGCAGGTGTTACCCTCATCAATAAACAGTCGATGCTTCTTCTTCTGAACAATCACGAAGTGCCATTGGTATATTCTGTGACCTAACAAGGACTTTCAAGTTATTCTCACATGGAACGCTTGTACTAAAACTTATTACTATGGTATCATCCTCAAGCAATATCAATAAATTCCAACCTGAAGGCTTAGGCTTAGAAGTAAAATTAGGAGTTCCTTAAGGTTCTATTTTAGGTACTTTTTCTTATTTTTAATTACATTAACAATTTGCTTTTCTTTGTGGAAAATCTGTGCAAGGTTGTATTATTTGCATATGATACTTCTTTTTAGTAAAATAAACTACGGTGAAGTAATTTTGACGACGAAAATAGTGAACTTTGTCAGGTTTCTAGTGGTTTTCGTCAAAAAACTTTTTTCTTAATGTAGAGAAGATTAAGTGTTTTAGTGCTCCATACAAATTACCCCAGGCCAAGTGCAAAAGAAACTTATATGAGCTTTTTGTACGTTTTATATAAAAATATGTTACGACCCAGGCTCGATATAAAATACTCGAGGCCCGGCACAAAATAAAGTTATCTCAGCTTGTACATCTCATTTTATGTAAACGTTTTTAATAGGTGTGATTTCCGCAGGAATTGCTATTAAAATTACGTACATGTTGTGGTAAAACGTGTTCAAAATAAATGTCCAATCAGTATGAGTACAAAATTATCTTTAAACGGCGTAAATAAAGAAATATTATACACCAACTTGTGATTTCAGGAATGGCATTAGATAATAGGCTGCGAAGGAACTCTTACATATTAGTTCTTGCAGGGGAACTTAGTCCAGCTAAGCCAAGTCAGAAAACGTAAACAGGCAGACAGAAGTTAAAAGTAAGCCCTACATTGCATATCTGGTACCATCAAAATAATTAAGTCTACTGTTCGTTTAAAGACACCTAACATTATCTGTCGGCCAACGGAAGAATATTTACACACCTAGCAATGGTTTAGTAATGGCAAGTGTTACCAGATGGTGTTAGCTATCGATTGATATTGTGATTCGTACACAATTTGAAAGATCGACCGCGGTAACTCATGATTTACGTAAATAGAAAATTCTGAAAAAAATAGTTTTTTGAATATTTAGAAGTGGAAAAAAAAGTATTTACATTGGAAATAGTGAATATTAAATGAAGGTAGGTTATTTTTTTTGAAATATTACTGTCTTATGTTCTAACATATCAACTTATTGAAATGTTCCAGATATGGTACACCATGCATTAGTTTATACTTAATATTATGTTTCAGTTGGATTTTATGACAGATTATGGCGAAGAACGTATTGTCTGACAAGTTAATTGAGCAGTATTTAGAAATACCATCAGAGAGTAAAGACGGTCAAGACTTTTCGAGTGCGTAAACATGGTGAGAATAAGAGAAAACTTGCACTAAATGAATGAAGATAGTGACACTGAACTACTACACGTCAGCAGAACTTACTTTTCTGGACATTCTACTCCTACTGCACAAGAGGGTAGGAGAACAGAAGAATGAGCCAAATCCTATTAAATTAAAAGATTTTGAAGTGGAAATCGCTAAAAGTCCTTGTCTTTTATTTTCTTTGTTACAGAGAAAAAGAGGAAGACCGTCTTCTGCAGCAGATGACATGATTGAGAAGAAGAAAAAAAGGACTGCAGGAATCCTTCCCCCTCGAGATGTAAGACTTGATAAATTTGATCATCTTCCTATATGAAACGAGAAGAGACAACGTTGCAAGTATCCACAGTGTAAAGGAAAAAATGAATTGTGTTTAAACAAAGACAACAATTGTTTTAGTAAATTTCATTCGTAGAATAGAGGCATTCTTAATGTAGAACTAAATATATGATTATTTTCATTGTTCCTAATTAAAAGCCAAATATTAGTGTAATTGCACACTGTACCACATATGGAACAGAATTGAAAAAATAAATATCTACAAAATCAATGAATTTTAATTCTTATTATTATCATTCATTATGTCTAGGCACTATGTAGAACCACATATATTTTTTTGACACGATTTAAAAAAATCATGCATTGTAGGGTTTGTTCCATTCCAATATATTTCGATTGTGTAATGTATGTCCACAAAAATTCGCACTCATACAATCAACTATAATCGATTCCTAATTTTTGTTTACATAGATAGTTAATTATAGGTGAAGCTTATAAAAGTGTGATAAAATAGTGAATTAGACAGTGTACAATACAAGGCATTACGATAAATCGGTAGTTCCAAAATGTATTCTTCGGGAGGGACATAGCTGCTTTGTAATAAAAAGTACATATTTTTACAATAGTCCCTATCCCTCAACGGGTTACAAAAAATCGTTTGGACAAACAGTACCTCCACACACAGAACCCATATTTTTATGAGTAGTAATTTCATGCGGATCCAAAGTTGATTTTTAGACACCTTTTGGATCATCTTCAAAGCTCAGCCTACAAACATCCACTGTTGAGTAGACCTCATCTAACTTTCTCTCATCGTGTCTGATATATTTTTTGTTTCAGAGTCATGATAACAACAACGCGTTTTATTGTATCCATTGGATTACCACTAGTGGTAGCCATTAAAGGTTATAAGAAAAAAAGTGTTAATTTAAGTGGAGCTATCACTGGGTTTATGGTCACTTACTTATTATCTTTAGCAAACTACTGTTTTTTGATTGATCTGATTATATTTTTCGTCACATCGTCTTTGGCCACTAAATATAGATCAGATGTTAAAGAAAATATAGAAGAGAATTTTAAGGAAGGTGAGTATATTTTATAAAATGTATTGTTTTTTTTTATCTCTAAGATGGCAAAAAAACATCAGGCCGGTCTAATATAAAGCACCATAAAATATGCTTATTTTAACCCTTTCAATTTATGTTCGTACCTATTATTTAGGCAAAAAATATCTGGAAAAGTAAATAATAAAAAAAAAATTAAATATTTTAGAATAAAAGAAACCTCGTGAAACATCCTGGCTTGGTTTAGGTCTAGCTTTAAAAAAATCTAAAATCTTAGGTGTCCATGGATTGATTAAGATTAACTATAAACTAAGTATATGAACAATAGCGATGAAAACACTATTATAAACGTGCAAATACAATTTGAATACTTTGTTATCTACTTACCTAGGCTTTCTTTTTTTTGTAGGGATAATACAGGAACTCCAACTAAAAAAAATATGTTTCAGCTAATTCATCTAGTTTAAACCAAACAAGGACACAATAGCGCACGTACCTGCTAAGAAAACCCCATTTATTCTAAAGCAACAATTCCAGAACATTGGGATTCTTAGTGTTAACATCTACAGCGACGTTCAGTTCGAAGATCAGAACCAGAAAAAATAGATTTGCTTCAATGACGAGCTGAGAGGATTTTTTGATCTTTTCAAACTCATAAGCAATATCAAATCTTTAAGTCTGAGAGATTCTGCTTCTATGGCTGTGTTTATTTATTGAGAAACAAACAGTCATTCAATACAAAGAGTAGTATATTTTGTAGAAGAAAGATGTCCACAGATACGTTGTACCTTCGTACTGGTCACTTTAGAATCCTAAGATTTACGCACAGTGCGATTTCAGAGGAACTTTATCCCTCGAAAGTTTAACCAGCCGAGGCTCTCTCTACGGACATTGAATTTTTCAAGAAAGAATTGATTAGATATATAAAGGGCTGGCAACGCGAAAGTAATGCCCATGGTGGTATAAGCTAACTGTTCTTAGTAGGGAAAAGTAGTGAGATCAAATTAAAGTCATTTCAAAAGCATGGACGGCGACGTAAACTTGTTTATTCTTTTTTTTTACCCTAACCAGGAACCTTACATTTTTCAGGAGGTCAAAGAGGATGGGTTCAAGTCGTTTGCAATGGTTTTGTAGCTGCATATCTTGCAGTTTTGTATTTATGGAAAATTGGATCCGGAGAGAAACCTATAGATTTTGTTAATGGCAATACAGAGTCATGGTTCTCAACAGGAATAATGAGTTAGTATGTTTTAATTAGCTTCCTTTACTAAATGAGCATTTTGTGTGTCTTGAGTACGATTTTCCATTTCTATATGTATTTACTTATAAAAATATACCTACCTGTCTGGGAAACATGGCAAAAACCTTGCTCAGTTTCGGACCTGACATGTGTGTTGTGTCACGGAAAATGTATTTATCATTACTGCTTATTATAATTGCTAAATGTTTTTTGTATTATTAGAAATATTCTAAGTACTTTGTGCCCAAAATATTTCAATAGTCAACACAAATATTATTCATAAGCTTAAATTTAACTTCGATGTGATTCTCAAACATAATTTATATACAAAATGTTCTTACGATTGACCAAGCAATAAACCAAGCAAAATATGACATTTACATCGTTAACAGAAGGTTACCGTCAACTTTATTAATTATCCATCCATCAAAACCAAAGAGTCTATAACTATAGTAAGAGTCTATAACTTTTTTCCTTGAAAAAGTATAAGAAGTAAAATCCAATGCTACATACAAAAAATCTGTTAAAGTAATGACTACATAGCGCATTATGTAGTTTGAAAATATTTAGAACTACCTTTTCGCTATCATTTCCACCCGCCCTAAATTTAGGTAATGACGTGGGTTTGTTACGGCTTCGATAACACAAAAAAGGTTTGCTATAGCAGGCTGAAGCTACATGTAGTTCGTTATTTCAGCTCAATGGAATACTCTGTTGCGGCGTAATTGAGTAACAAACAGACTTATTAACATTCAAATTTACAATATAAGTAAGGCTAGCAGAAAACAGAATAGTCCTGAAATTAAATATCAGTTATTATGTACTCTCATTCAAGCTATTTTTCATATAAATTTTAACTTTACTTCACTATCTACACTACATTATTTAGAACTAGACTGTTTTGTTACATCGGTTTACACAAATGAATTTCATTTAACTGATTTTAAATTTTCATAAGACGCAGCGTGGATCGGCCTCCTTCCAGATGGACTGACGATCTGGCCAGTGCCACAGGAAGCCGATGGGCGCGGGTTGTTTTCCAAACAAGTATTCTATGTACAAAGATTCCTTCCTTCCTTAACTTAACTAACTCCCTTGAACGCTTGGGTTGTGGAATGAGCTCCGTGCCAAGGTTTTCTCCAAGTAGTACAGTATGGGGTCCTTCAAGGAAGAAGTTATTAGATATCTAAAGGGTCGGCAATGCGCGGTGATACCCCTGGTGTTGCAAGCATCCATAGGCTATTTTGTCCACTTACCATCAGGGGGAACGTAAGCTTGTTTGCCACCTTAGTGGTATTAAATGTGTATGACTTTAGAGGAAATAAATGTTTGAACTACAATATGCTCAAAAACCTACCTTCCTAGATACCTACTACTTCACATTTTTTGTCACTCCGTAAAGTTCGTGTGTGACACTGTTTCTTATTCTGTCACTAGGGCCATAAAACGCTTATTTCTTAAATATTTTGTTTCCAAACCATTATATCGTACTTAATCTTTTTAATTAACGTATCCTACGCACTTCTATGACCAGCCTAAGGAACCGTTTTTGAAAACTTCTGCTGATAAAGATAAGCACTGCCTAATCATAAAACGCCAAATCTAGCTTATGATTGAAACTTTCGCATATAATCAGTAACCTATTTTCCGCTCCTATGTATGTACCTAAAATTATCATAGTTACCTCAGAAATAGGTTAAGTTAGTACACATGAGCCCTCGTAGTAAGCAGCTTTAGTCCACTCGTTAACAACAACTATTTTCTAATTATGTACTATGTTTTTTTCTGCAGGTGTGTTTGCTTTCGGTAATGCTGATACATGGGCATCAGAATTAGGAACTGTAATTGCAAGGTCTAAACCACGTCTCATAACCACTTGGAGGGAAGTCCCAACCGGTACCAATGGTGGAATTACCCTAGCTGGGACAGTCCTCAGTGCGTTAGGAGGATTTGTGGTTGGACTTACGCATTATGTGGTACTTCTGTCTGTTGTGGATTCTAAAGTTCTAGCCGCAGCTCCTCCTCAATGGCCATTAGTTTTCTTTGGAGCACTTGCTGGGTTACTTGGTAGCTTTCTGGATTCGTTATTAGGAGCTACCGTGCAGTTTTCGGGTAAGTTTATGGTTACAAACGCTACTTTTATTTATTTTACAATGTCAATACCTATTATTGGTATTAGATATTATTCCTAGTAATGTATTTCTGATAAAGAGTTTGCTTATCTTTTTGCACCGTTAATAGCAATATTTAATTATAGCAATAAAAAAATTAAGTCTTTCCGACGTTTGGTAGGTAAACTTTTTTAAGCTTAATGGATATGATGCTGATGAGGAATAAGTGTTATAACGGCGGATTAAATATCTTATAATAAACAAACTAAAAGTTAAATACAAGGAGACATACACAAACAAAAACCGGATGTTTTTCGATGTTTTTTTGCTCTATTGCATAAACTTTTTTACATACAAGCTTGAAGTTAAGGTGTGTGACAGGGAAACGCGTTTATGTATAGCATCAACATATGACGAGTACATCAGTCAGTCAGTCACCTTCAATTTAACGACGATAATTGGTCATGGCAGAATCGCTGGAAGACACAATGTTCGAATACCTCAGCAGAGTTTTTCAATATGTGGGCCTTAAAATGAACATAAAAGTAATGCTTAATGTATGTAATGTAATTTTATTTCCATTGCGGCAAGATCCTCTTACTGTCTCTTAAGTAACTCTTTCTGTCTGTCTCTTACATCTTCATGCTTAAACCGCTGAACCGATTTAGATAAAATTTGGTATGGATTTAGTTTGAGTCCCGGGGAAGGATAAAGGTTAGTTTTTATTCCAAAAATTTCAAAAGTTCCCGCAGAAATAACTATGACTGAGCTTCAAAGAACTATAGCTTATAGTTAAAGTAAGAATCCCACGCCGATAACCAAATTTTCCAGCTATCCTATTTATATTATAAATTCGAAATTTTGAATGTTTGGATGATTAGTTGTTTGTTACTCAATCACACTTCAACTACTGGATGGATCGGGATGAAACTGGGCATACATACAGGTTAGGTCCTGGAATAGCATATAGGCTTCTTTTTATCCCGAAATTCCCGCGGGAATAACTATAACCGAGCTGAAACGGATTATAGCTGTAGCTACAGCTTGATATAGCAAACTTCTTTAGTGTAATTAAGGAGGAGATCACAGTCGCCGATAACCGAATTTAGCGCGGAGTAATCATAGTATCAATACTGAGATTAAATAAAGGAGTCCCACGCCGCTAACCAAATTTAGGGCAGGGCGGCCGCTAGCAAAATTCATTAATTACCAGCTATCCCATTAATATTATAAATGCGAAAGTTTGGATGCTTGGTTGTTTGTCACGCTTCAACCACTGGACGGATCGGGAACCGGTCAACTGATTTAGATGAAATTTGTCTGAGTCCCGGGGAAGGACTATTTTTAGGCTATTTTTCATCCCGGAAAATTCAAAAGTGTCCGCGGGAATAACTATAACGTTTGTTAGTTAATCCTGTTGCACTGGGAGTATTTAAATAAGCTGAAATTTTGCACACAGAGATAGTTAAAGATACGGAAAAGGACAAAGGCTACTTTTTATCCCGGGAAATTCAAGTTCCCGCGGGATTAACTATAACCGAATTCCACGAACGAACCGTAGCTGCAGCTATAGCTTGCTATATAAAAATTCTTAAGTATAATCAAGGAGTTGCTGTAAGAATCCTACGCCGTTAACCAAATTTTGGACGGGCGGAGCCGCGGGCAAAGTCAAGTCTACAATAAAATAAAAGACTCACTCAGTATTCTCAATTTAGGCACCACTATTATTTAAAAATATTCGCTTAAAAATTACGCAATTACTCAGCACATTAATAACTCTGAATAACAAGACCACAAAAGTAATGTTCCCGTCAGACATAGTACCAATTTTTGTTTGTGTACGAAAGTCCAGACTCCATGTTAGGGTTGCTACTTCATTCCATACATTCAGGTATAGTTATAACTTGTTTCAAATTTTGCAGACGTTAAATACCTATATTGATTTATAAATAGCATAATATGAAAGTTCGGACGATTTTAAAGTGCTTTTTTTTTATAAAACTAATTTAAATAAAGATCTTTTGACTCTGACCTCGAACTGCTCTTTACCTCTCACCTATATCTATATACCTATATCTATATCATTTTCCTAATTTATAGAGTTTTTTCATGTAATATAAGGATTTATGAACCATATTTGGTAACGATCACGATTTTTAAATAAATTTAGTAATAAAATCTGTGAAATTATTCATAATATTCTATAGAAGTAACCATCCCTTTTAGTATTTAAATATTTTTTAGACTTTCAACAATTTTGAAGTATTCTAAAATCAAATAATAATAATTTACTTTGATACACCTTAAATTTGAGTCATTGATACCTAGATTTTGTTTCATAAAAGAAATCATAATTTTGTGTATAAAATTATTGAATTTGTGTGTTTGAACGCTCTATTTTCAAGACCTACAAAAACAACATAAAAATGCGTTTTGGAATATTCCAACAACGGCCTTCGTGCAACAGTGGACGTTTTCTGGCTAAAAAGACGACGCTTTATTATATTAGTTGGCGGTACACAAACATATTTTGCGAATAACAGCTACTACGGTCTATAAATATAGATTTTTTTTTAATTACTTAACTACAGCGCCAAATATGGAATCGTAGCAGAGTTCCAAACTCGAAAGTGTCGACAAAGAAAACTGCAGCGGCAGGTTTGAAATCGTAGCGGTGCGGTAACTGCTAGAAATCAAGCGGACTGTGAGCTTGTTTGCCATCTTGGTGGTATAAAAGGAACTATGAACAAATACTATAATAACAAACTAGGTGGACAGAAGAGAGAGATAGATCCGCCGGAATCCAGGATTCATGCGGCTCTAAACCGGCCGATGTAAAAACATATGACGAAGGGAAACTTTCAAGTATTTCGATTGTTTTGTTTTTTTGTTTCATTTTGTTATTCTCTTATTTCATTTCAGGATTCAGCAAGACTGGAAAGATTGTGTCAAATCCAGATTTGTCAATTCAGTACATTAGTGGCAGAAATATTCTGAGCAATCACAATGTGAATTTAGTGACGACTGTGATCATAAGTATCCTGTTGCCAACTATATGTAACATTATTTGGCCGAATTAAGTTTAGATGTTGATAAAGAAAATATGTTATAAGTCATATTGTTTAAATTATTTTACATAAGTATGAACTTAAAAGTTATGGAAATAAAGATACTATATTTTATTTATTAAGATATTTAACTTACTAACATGCACAAATTACATAATTATACTATTTATTTGATAGTAAAGTTCTTTTATCATAAATATATTGTGTACCAAATTTGATTTCTAACAAACGGCAAAAGCATCAGATTATGTTAAGTGGTACAGTCTATGTTAGTATTTTGTTAGTATTTTACGCTTTTTTTAAAATTTTAATTCTTGACCGATATCTACCAAGGAGTAGTGGCTCAGATAGGTATGGTGCTTAGATCTGAACAATATGATTGTGTTTAAATGTAGTGTATTTATAGTTACTCGGTTTCTGAACGATTGATTGGCAACAAGGAGTACACAAGTATCTTGTTACTTATTTTCCCCTTCGACTTGTTTCCTACAGTTACAGATACAGATTTTATTCATAACAATATTACAAGTCATTACATAATAATTTAACATAAATTATGGTATGTCAAAATATTCAATTATATAAAGTTATGCTAAAGGAATTATAATAAACATTTAAACGAAAATAACAATAATAAAAACTTAAAAAAAAAAAAAAAAATTTAGACATTCAAAATTGATTTGCATTCACAGTGGCAGCTCCATGAATTTTTAGTTGAACGGTGAGCATTTGTTGTCAAACTGTCGTGTTCGGAGCTGGTCCGGCACAAGGCAGACGATGAAATGGACTCAGATTCAGACTGGACTTCACTACAATTCCAAGTTCATAAAAATGCTAAAATTTCTTTGGATAAAAATAACGATGCCGAAATAAGTAATTTTTTATGATGAAAATTAATCAGTAAAACCCAACAGAATTAGTCTCAGGACTGCTCTCTCATTATCAGGAACGCCCGTACCAAAGCCAATGCCCATAAAGCGACATAGAATAACAATAAAAATATTTCAAAATCACTTTCAATTTAAAACGTATTTCACACACGTGAAAAAGTATCTGTGAATCGTCTTATTATTTTTTCCTGTCTGATACCTAAAGAGAAAACTTGCCCTTTTCAGGTTCTGCATAAAAGTCTTAATTAAATTACTAGTATCTAAAAAAAATTAATAAAAAAACAGCAGGTTTCAAAAAGATGCACAACAAGGTAAATATAAAAATTTCTTTTTCAAAAATCTGATCTGAATTACAGTTTCAAGTTGGTTTCATGCAAGGAAAGTGTTATTTAAACTGTTAAGTATATATATTCAATATATATTCAAACCGTAATTTAGATCAGATTTTTAGAAATAATTAATTATATCTACCTTTTAAGTGCATCTTTTTGTACCCGGTTGTGTTTTTTTTTTTTGTTAAAAGTTAATAAGTAATAATTTTATTGAGAATAAGATTAAGTAAAAAGGAACTGGAACAAGTAGTTGTGAGGAAAACGTTAAGTTTAATAGCTACTTAACATTTCCTAAAATAGCCAACAAGGCAAAGACTATCTCGGCTGTGCAATTTCAAAACATAGCAAAGGACATGAGAATTTTTTTAGGAGAGCGAAAAAATGTCTTGCCCACTTTGAGCGCGTGCCGCAACTGAACCATGAAAATCACGTTGACGAGATTGGTTAAAAAGTTGCGGAGTATCCTGAACTTAAATATACATATTGTTTATCATGTATTTATAAAAATGTACGTTAGAAAGCACTTACTAGGAATATATTTGTCTCGGATGTGTAAATGATGGCCAAAAAACCATTTTAAAACCTAGTAACGGCCTTTACTAGATTTTGTTCTGGTTTCGATAAGCTACATGTTAACAAATTGACAGGTTCATAAATCCAGTAGGGCCTATACTTGGTTTTGATCTGGTTTTTATGAGGTAGGTACTTAGTTTCTGTATCCCGTGAGAAATTCAGGATAAAACCTAACCTACGTCACTCAAGGATCGTGTAGCTTGGTATCAGTGAAAGAGTTTTCAAAACCGGTTTAGTATGCCCCGATATTGACGCCTTCAAACCAACATATTCACTCACGTGCATACAACGTCACAATCTCACATCATTATAATATTAGTCTAGATATTTTACTAATGTGAAAGGTTAATAAACTTAGTCAAACTCAAAATTAGAATTTCAATATTCTTTCTGCACCTTAATATAACCTCTTTGTAATCTTCGAAGTTTTATACCGCATCTTGTCTTTTGATATGTCTCTCTAAGTTACCATGTACGCCAACGGCAGTCATGTCAGTATGAACTTTAGTTTAATATTTAAATGTTATGTTTTCTTTGTTGTACATTCCACAGTTCACAGGAGTTACAAGGGCGGTATATATGATCCAATTTTTGTAATTGACACAATATATAACTAAGTGTTGCAGGTCTCTTTGCTTTTCCAGAAAAACTGTTAATGCATCCACAGTGTCATTTGCATCTCTTCTGGCCCAAGCTTCGTGCCAAATAACACAAGTGCTTTTGACATTGGTAATTTTCTGCAAAGGTGCGAGTGTCAGGTTGAATGCAATCAGTCTGCTAACAAAAAAAGGAATCCTTTACCTTTGACATATCAGGTAGCAGCATGACTTTTTGCAGATCCATGGAATAATAACGAACAGTGTCTGTGTTTTCCTTTCTAGCATCTAGCTGATATTTGGAAATGCCTTTGCTAGCCTCATCTTTATTTCTGTTGAACTATACTGTTTCATTTTTCTTGCAGCATCCCGCAGTCAAAGCATTTATCTCCCTATCGACATTAAAATGAAATATTCATATCTTTTAATGTCTGCCGGCATACGTCTTTACTTCATTGCTTTAAAAATAATGACGACCGATAAAACTGTGTTTGAGACATTTTAATTAATAAAATTATTGCAATAATCATACAACGATGCGCATACGCCAGCACTCAGCGACTTACTAAAATATGCCACTAGCAAGGCACAACGACAACTTCAAAGCCTAGAAAGAGACAGCCCTTTGCTGGGTTTTAAAATTTTAATCGTGCCATACTAGGTTTTAAACTGGTTTTCGCCAGTTTTCGAATCTAACTCTGCAAATTCGTGCGAAATATTGTTTTAAATAGAATTTAGTAAAAACCCTTTTTTTTAATTTGTCCCTTGCTAGGTTTTAAAATTGCACAACCGATCTGACATAGATATTTTTTACTAAGTGCACAGGATATGATGATTTTCGCTTATATGTAAAGTTATAGCAGGCAATTATTACCTTAGATATTTAAAGTAATCAATACTATATTACTTATATCCGCTCGGAGGAAGCCTAATTCTAATTGCGAACAGAATTCTGACGTACACAGCAGAGTCCTAACAGTGAAATACGTTTGTATGTGGATAAACTGCGGGATATTTCCTTCAAAAAAAGTATTAAATTGTACTGTTATATTATTCATTAACGTTTTAATTCACTGTTTCCATTGTCTTGCTGTATCATTAATGCATAAGCCGCGTAAAGGAAATTCCCTCATACCATAAGTCTTCGCTTAAGAACATATGTGACTTATTTTTATTTAATTATGATGTAGCCAAAAAGGTGGCTGATATAAAATATTTTCTTCGAAGATACCTATCTTCAAGGTGTCTTTAACTATAAAAGATTAATTATTTTTATGGATATTTATATTATTAACACCATGCCTTAATCTTTAAAGACTCAGTTATTTGTAATTTATATAATCACATATATATTTTAAGTAACTAGTACCTAGTTGTTTGTTTATAACTCACTAGCTGGCATGGCAGACGTTGTCCTGCCCTTAAGTTGATAAAGGGTAGCTCTACTCACGGCTACATCCACATTTTCTATTAGATACACCTAATCTGGATGTGACAAAAACTAAATATGCCGCCACCTGTTAGAAATATATGGGACTTGTAGCGGACCATATTGTACCGCTACAAGCAAAGCTGACGTCACGCGTCCTACATCGCGCCATCGAAGTTTCCTTCGCAGTTCAGTGTATAAAGAAACCGAAGCGCAACTTTGGTGGACCACGGCGGTCCCCAGGCATAACACGTCGCCTGGTAGGAGATCGCCTCTTTGCCGCCGCTCCACAGACTCTTAGTCAGCGCATGCCATGTAAAGCTCGCTCGGTATGATTTTTCCGACATCTTGAACAATAATTGTCATATTTCAGCAAATTAAGACAAAATAATATTAAACTATACGTATAAATCATCCTCTTGAATCACTCTATCTATCGATAAAAACCGTAATAACATCAATTAGTAAAGTAGTTTAAAAGATCTAAGCGTACATCGCTACAGACGGCTGGAAGCGCTTTATTTTATAAAATATATGTATAACTTATGTTTAGTGTACAAATATTACCAAAGCTTTAAAGCTTTAAAAAAAATTATATGAGATATCCTTTCTTTCGGATTTTATTTTGTCCAAAGTAACGTAGGTTTAGACTTGTTGAGGTCGCAACAGTGACGGTATAGATAAATATAGGGATTTCATCAGCTGATGAGCTTTGAATTTTAGTTCCTTTTCCTTACTAAACGACACTATGAACCAGCTTAAGAGCTAAATGAAAAATATATTCTTTGTTTGGTCATTTCTATAATCCTCCTGTTCACTCCGGTCCGTCGCGGAATGACACTCATTGACCGTATCTATGAGGTCACATAATATGAGTTATATTTGCTTTTAAAACCATTACATAGGAGACTTGATTGTTTTTAATTCATTCTGAATAACAGTAAAGTATTTTAGCAATAAAGCTAGCAGCAGAAGCATTTATAGGTCGAAAGCAAAAAAAAATAGGAACTTCTTCAGGATATTATTCTGCCATCATTAATGCCACAATATCACAAGGTCGCGATCTATTTTTCCGTCACCGTCAGGAAAAACTGAATGTTTCTTGTCTACAACGTCGGCAAAACATGTGGTCTGGATGGGGAGCAGGTACGATAAAGCCATTCAAGAACTTCTATCCTTATATCTAATAAATAGCAAATTGACTTTAAGATTAGACGGAAACGTCTTTCGAGATAAAAGCATCAAATGATAAAAACAAAGACATAATTAGTTGTTATGAATCTTTTGACGAAAATAATTAGAATATTTTCGCTTTCGGCCATCATCAGCGCTTTTTTTTACTATTCCACTAGGGTGGCCAGCGGTCCGCCTGATGGTCATTCCTTGGAAAAAACCTTGGCAGGGAGCTTACACAACCCAAGGGTTCGCGGGAGGAAGTTTCTCTGAAACCGCACTGTACGCAACCATTTCAGTTCTAAAGTGTGAAAATGAATTCCATGCCGATAGCGAGCTGTGCGATGGTAGAAAGTAGACGTAAGCATCATTGCGAACAATTCCTCGGAACACATCCCATTGTACAAGCGATAGAACACACACCCCTGGTCTCAACGGGAAAAGTCTCTCTCAGACTTAAGGGCTCGAGTGTAAGAGTAAGTGAGTTTCGAATCGTCGATAATTCTCATAGCCTGTCGTTGAACCGAGTCAAAAAGGCCAAACTGATATCCGGCTGCACCCGCTCAGAGATGGCAGCAGTACTCCATATGGGACCGGACTTGCGACTTGTAAAGCAGCAAACTTTGCCCCGTCGTGAAGTATTGCTTCGCTCTGTTGAGTACACCAAGTTTTTTGGATTCCAGCTTCACCTTGTCTTGCAGATGATCTCGAAACTGATCGTCGCTGCAGATGTCAACACCAAGGATCCCAATGCTCTTGGAGATGGAGAGGGAAGTGTTATCAAATTGTGGGACCACACTGAATGTGGTTTTCTTTGCGGTGAACGCGCTGACTTATGTCGGGTTGAATCGGAAGTTTACCCGTCCCCAGTCGGAGATAGCGTGGTCTCGATTTGAGACACAAGTTCTTCACGTTTTTCTTCCATATCGGAAAGAGGGATGGTTACACGAGCCGTGTATAAGCGTCTCCAGTACTGTCATCTGCATATCAATGTACGTTGTTAATGTACAAAATGTCATCAATATGCTGTAGAAACAGTGTAGGACAGAGCACAGAGCCTTGCCGGCCACCAGCATTAATGTTCATGCTATCAGAGCAACTACTGTCAACTACGGCTCGTATGTCTGCCGTACAAAAAGTTAGCCACTCATTTGTACAAACCCTCGGGCACTCCGTAAGATGGCAACTTCGAAGACCCCGGTGCCAGACGTGATCGAACGCCTTGGCTATGTCCAGTCTACATGCCAATGCCTGTCCCTGACCCTCAACGTCATCACAGACCGCGGCAGTATTATTTATTTTCCATTACTCACGTAGGTGCTTAGTTTTATTATCACTGTCCTATTGTTGTGCAGACAATTAAAATTCTGCTCTTGATTTTATTCTATTATTTTATTATTGAAGTCTGTTTCTTTGTTTTGTACGACAATGTTAAGAACTGTTGTTGTTAGGGTTCATTTTCAAACTCATCACGTTTTGTAATTGTTTTGCACAATTAAAAAGTCATAAATAAGGTATTCAAAGTCACAGCCAAAATAAGTTTTTTCCAGTAGGTTTTTTTAATCTTTTTGTATTTTTTAAATATAATGTTCTATAACGTTATAGTTTAAATAATATATTAAATAAAAATAAATGAGGATGTAGATTTATCTGTAAGATGTTCTTGATTTTAATCTATAAATATAGCCATTTTTTGTAACACAAATATTGTATTTATTTATTTTTGCAGCGCAGATGTATAAAGAAAAAACCCCGCAACACCATTTTTTTTTATACCACTAAGGTGGCAAACAAGCTTACGGTCCGCCTGATGGTCAGCGGTCACCGTAGCCTGCAACATCAGGGGTATCACTCGCGCGTTGTCGACCCTTCAGAAATCTAATAACTTCTTTCTTGAAGAACCCCATACTGTAGTCCTTGGAGAAAACATTGGAAACCTGGAAATCATTACTTCAAGCTATGAAATTCACTGAAATATATTATGGCTTTTGCAGTATCAAAATCAGTCAACTCTCTGAGCTCCTTGATTACATACACTGCAGACATAAGTATTTTGCCTTAGTTACGAATATGAGGATCTTATTAAAGTTCCGTTACGCCAAGAAAGATGGTTAAAGCTAGTTCTAATTATTTGCATAACATTAGTTAAAGTCAATTTTACGATTTTTGTTTTTATTCTTCAACCAATATCATACAAAAGTTTGCAAGTATGTTCGTTTGTTTGTTACTCCATGATGCCACAAAACTTGAATCAGTTGGGCTGAAATTTGGAATAAAGACAACACACAACCTGAATTAAATCTTCTATTCCAAAAAGGTTGACAACCCACTAGTGTATGAGTCTATGGAGAGTACCATTGCCATGGCTGCCTGAAAGTGTAGGTAAGTACGAGTTATGAAGAGCTGATTGTATGCAGGTAAATCTATTTTAGGCATGTAACCTTTTAAAGACGTAATAATGCATTTTCTTTTAGAATAACGAAATGAATTTTGTCAGTTTAAATAGAAAATAATATTAGTAATTAAAACAGCGATATTTCAACGTGGAAACTAACAATATATTACAATTTTTTTTTACAAGGTGTGTTATAAAGAAGCAAAAAGCATCTTGTGCAAATAATGAAAATAACAATACAATTAGTAATAGTTTTACATTGTTAAAAAACTAACTTTTCATAAATATTGGCCCTGTCATTTCTATGTATATCATCACGATATTCATTTGCGTTTTCATCACCATATTTGTGTACTTCGCCGTTATTTGTCTCACAGTGACACTCATCGTTATATTCTTCATGGTCTATCCACTTGTCATGGCTGCCTTCAGATGTGTCATCGTGGTCTGTGCATAGAATAATTAATTTTATAACAATAACAATAATACTTGAATAGTTCATTATTGTCTTTATAATTCATTTATTTATTGTCTTTATTTTTGGACTTCCGTGAGTCCGAATGAAAAAAAACAGTAGATCCCATATAGGATCACTCGGGTGTCTCTGATTGTTTGTCCCAGCCAATTTGCTCTGAATCTACTGAAACGATTGATTTGAAATGTGACTCGAACACGGACGTGTAAAGTAAATAAATAAATTTTGGAGAGTAAAATAAAAAAATCAAAATAAAAACAAAATTGTAAACTGTACCGTGTCACAAATCAATTTTAAATGAATAGTTTTAGAGTTAAAAATAAAATAAGTTAAAATTCCTCTTATAATTATAAACTTCATCTACTGAGCCTAAGTTATTTTGAAAAATAGATGAAAGTTGACCATTCGCAGTTCTTAATTCTGAAACCACTGGTTTTAAAACATGATACTGAATAAAAAAATTGTTCTTATATATTACAGGTTAACCTAAAAAAGTTTATTGTCTCAAAATAACACAGTAAATCTCTTAATATTGGGCGTAGTTGCAAACGTATAAAGAGTCCAACTCGCATTTGACCGGTTTTTTGTAGTTAATTATTACTTTACATAAATTAACATTATGACTTACCAAAATATGGTGCAACATTACAAACGATGTCCTCACTGAAGGCGATCTGTTTAATGAAAATATTTGTTTATTAAGATTTTTGTTAAGTTATTTTCCTAACACATTTTAAAAACATATAATAAAAATGAAACTTACAATGAAAGTTACGCAGATTAATGTAAATATATTCATTTTATAAAAAAATATTTTAAATTTAGAAACAGTTTAAGTTGACTGCCTTAGTGTGAGCCACTTATGATGCAGCTTTCATTATGAAGAAAAGAGTTTCCAATATTCAAATTATATACACTGCCGGCTGACGATTTCAAAATAACAAAAAATAAGTACATACATATTTTTCAATAACAACACCTGTATAAATATAATTTCATTGTGCATTTTTGCATCGGGTTTGTACAATTTCTAACAAGTGACGCTTATTGTAGAATAAATAATTAATTGATTATTCAAATCTTGAGTGAACTTGCTCATTAGACACTAAGAACATAATTGATAATGAATTTAGTATATACATACATTTAATACATTTTACATGCAATAAGTAGCAAAAGATTGGTCTTAACCAGTAACAAAAATATTGATTTGGAACAAAAATGTTGTCCTTATCAATAAAAACTCAGAGAGGTTTTAGAGCACTTCTCATTACAAACTTGCACTTTAAAAATAAAACAGTAGGTCAATGCCTAGTGGGTATCAAGAACTATCTAAAAAAAAATGAATACCCTTGCCATGTTCTAAATGATGGCTAAATACAACGAATTGCATTGCAAGACAGCAAACACATCGTTCCAATTTGAGGAGTCCTTGTAATTCACTGAACTAATCCAGGATTCCAATGGATCATAACCGGGTAATAGTGAGTTTGTTGGCCGAGGCACGCATAACAAAGTGCTGTTATGCTTAGATGTAGCCAAGGCTTATATGTGCTTTTCTCAAACATGCGTGTAAAAAAACTTATTATATTGACAACTGTATTGACTGACTGACTAACTGATTGACATAGATCAAAAACCTTACGCACTTCGTCAATAGATCCAATTTATTCCGTAATTCAAGACGTTTATAATCTTTTGACTGCATCTTTGATATGAAAGTATTTATTTATATTGATGATATAGCCATGGATGGCATTTTTAATAAATTTTATTCTAAGACTCTAACCTCCAGGGAGAGGGAGAGAAGAGAGATTATTTCTGTATATATATATTTATATTGTATTTCTTACTTCGATGAAGATTTTGTGTGTTGATAAGATTGATGTACTAGGACTTTATAAGTCACTAGGAGCTGTACACTATATATATATATATATATATATCTATCAATTACAAGTGTAAATTTCAAATAGTCTTTGTTGATATCTTCAAGGTTCAGGCGTGGTTAAGACTGAAAGTTGCATTTTACGTTAAGGGGCCAAAATTTGGGCATTCTATCCTATAACTAAATTGTCAAATATCGTGACATGCTATTAATAACTTTAATTTTATCTTGTTAATATTATAAAATTTATGTCTGTATCGTATATTAAGTTTTAAATATTTAAAATAGATTAAGTTGCAAAAATGAAATAAAACATAAATCACTAGACATGGGGAAGCAAAAAGTTTGCCGAAACCATGTGTAACATTTCATATTTGTATGAAGAAGGACAGGTGAAAGGTTTAAGCTTCAATCACGACTTTATTAAATCTAGTTTGGATATATATGCAATATGGTGTCTTCATGTCGTACGCTCCAGTGATATAGTGTATAGAAGCCGGGGAGACGCAGACAGCACACAGCACAGTGCATTTCTATCACTAATTTGGCGGAAAACGTCAACGGATACCTCTCTGGAAATTTTTTTTTGACCATAAATACCTTGCAATAGTTTTGTTACTGCTTCCAGACAGTAAAATATCAATGCAAAAGATATTTTTCTTCTTGATTTAATTGTTTACTTTAATTTGTTACAAAGAAATAACGGGACCCATGTTATGATTCTTATTTTATTACTAAACCGTAATGTCAGCCTGCGGCCGAGACAAAGAAGATGACAGCAATTTTATAATTTTAATGGATTTATTAGTATCCTAACTAAGGGCTCTTAAAGTTTATTTAATATAAGACGTTCAATACCCGCTAATTGAATGACCAAAGTATCGGCCGCCTTTCAATATTAGATACAATATTTTATTAGTCCATGAAAATCACGGCCCACATTGGGCTACTCTTACAACCTAAGCTCGGCCACATTCACCTGTTTCGATGAAATATAGGCTGTTCAAAATACTAATTAAGTCTATTCATGTAACTGTGTAGAGCAGTGTGTTTATAATTATTTTTTAAAAAACACAATGCAGTTTTCCACATTAATAATTTATATTTTAATTAATAATATTTCTTATATTATTAGAAATATTATTATTATTAAATTTTATTTTATTTTATTTATCATTAGTCAATTTCAGTTTTTAAATGAAAATTATAAGAAAATACCTACATAACCTAATATATTTCTATTTTAATACTACTTTAAATTTTGAATACCAATGACTAATTAATGCCTTCTTTTGTTTACGATTTAGAACATTCTTTACTGGCTGATATTAGGGTAAAGAAGACTGTATTAGGGAAATTTGACATACAAACGTTTAAACGCTTATTATTCTTTATAACGTAATTTAAGGGACTTTTATAAGCTACTAATAATATAAAGTATAAATATCAAATAGCCTGACAGTGCGAAGTTGTCAGTGAATTACTTCAAGGTTCAGTTGTGGTTAAGACTGAAAGTTGCGTTTTACGTTAAGAGGCCGACATTTGGGTGTTTCATTCAATACTGTTCTATTCTTTTTACTAAGAAATAGTTAAAAGTTTGAGTCCCGAAGAAGGACTTGAAAACGTCAAGTGTTAGTTGGTTTTTATTTTAAAATTGAGTAGATACCGTTCAAATTCTTCAACGATAACGCGAGCTAAAGCTAGTATTATATAAGTGTAACTTACTCATGTTCCTGTGTGATCGAGGGACAATAAATAGCAAATAAAATGGTTACACTTTTGATTACAGTTATTTACTATTATTTTGCATGCATAGGCAGTGTTCTTTTTAGGTATTATTACGCTAAATAGTTAAAAGTCAAAAAATCTAACAAAATTGCCGCGCCACGAAACATGCTACGGTAATATTTTCGTAATTGTTTTATTTAGGTACCTACCTAATTACGTCAAACGAAAAAAAAGTGAAGATTCGCTCACGGACAGGGCCCCGCGATCACGACTGATTTTGCTACCTCGCCTCCCCCGTCTCAAGCCCTCCGCGTATGCTACACGAGAAAGCATTCGCGTTTTACAAAGGCTAATGAGTTTTGTGTTAAAATGGAGATAGATCTTATAAACACTCATTTCAGATGTCAGATTCTACGGATAATTTAAACTTCTGTTAACTAAAAAAAGTTCTAACTGCTTTGGAAGGCTTATAACCAGTTCTCCCACCGTGCTACATTTCCACTGATCTGGACGAAAAACTAAACATATTCCAACTAATCATACCGTCTACGTTCAAAACGTATTTTAACAGAAGAAATCAAACTGGTTGTTAGAACTTATTTACTTCTTTGTGACCACCTAAATCGGTGGATCGTTTCTATTTTCACGTTACCACTGATTTAGATAGTATTTTCGGAGTATATTTATTTAAGGAAAGTTCCAACTGCTTTGGAAGGCTTATAACCAGTAGACAAAAAACTTTAAATAATCCAAACAATAATATAATTTACATTGAAATCCCACTACGACAGAACAGAACGTCAACTTGGAATTTTCCTCCTCGTAACCACCTTAATCGGGGGGTCGCTTTAATTTTGACGTTCCCACTAGTTCAGATGGTACCTTCCTACAGAATTGGGGAGCTAGCGCTTGCCGCCCGAAGCCGGACTGTCCCCGGTTGTAGTTGTTAAACTCGCCGGATTGTCCGCCCGCCGATCCGAACTGCGACGACCCGCCGATGTCGTGAGACGACGACTGTGATCCCTCAGTTATCTAGTTTTAAAAGAAAATTTTGGTTATATAAGTGTACGTATAATTATTAATACTAAATAAATATTAACATATAAATTCCGTAGTCCTTATCCAGTTTACCATCTTTAACCTTACATAATTGTTAACCTTACATATTTTTAAATTAAATGTGGGGCTTTACTTTTGGTACACGCCCAAGTCAATTTATGTTACGTTACATACGTTTTTTTTATTGTATGCAGGTTTACTCACGATGTTTTTTTTCACTAAAATATCAGTGATGTAAACAAACAATATAATTAAGGTACACCCCCTCAAAACGCGAAACCGACACCGAAATCCCATGACCACTGCGGACTACCTACTACCAGCACAAACACAGTACTTGATCAAAGGTGGCAATAATTGCTGTTGTAAATTATTTTCCAAAAAAGACAAAAGCTTGAAAAAAAGCTTGTTTTGATTAAAACTTATAAAAATGATTTTTATTCTGTGATATTAACTTTTTGACTTAAATGGAGACGATTAATAACATCGTAGCTGGACAGAAAACGTACGTAAGTATCTACCTATATCCAATTTTGGTTATGCACTTTTCAATTGATTGCAACAACGAATGGCAAAAGTGTTTTTAATCCTTACCATTAGTGTCCTAGAGCTTGGTAATAAGATTTGCACAACGAACACTGAATGAAATTAAATTAATTTTCAAATCGTATTCGATGCTAAATAGATTATTACTGCAAATCTTATGTGGGGCTTAGGTATTACTTACTTTTCTGAAGTTGTTTTGCTGTTGCCCCCTGTTGTGAAACTCACTGGCACCACCCATTTGGTGACCTTGTTGCCCGAAGCCACTGGATCCCATGTTGTGCCCCTGACTTCCAAGCTGGCTACCATACTGCTGGCCAGATGATTGTGGGTACATTGACATTCCGTTGTTGTAAGGTATTGCATGTGCAGCGAAAACGAAAGTAAGTATAACAATCTGAAATAATTAAAGTGAGAAATTAGTATTTTGTTGTATAATTTTACTACGCTACTGTTGCCCTCCCCTTCATTTTCCCTACGTCGAAAAACTATTAACTTCACCAGGTAACTGATTAGAAAAAAGGAAACCACATCGACACTGATCTACTGTAAATTATTATATAAGCTAATTGGATTACTAAGGCAAAAATCTAGGTTGTATAGTCTAGGTGTAGTAATATTTTTTTACTTACTAAGAATTTCATGTTGAGAGCTTGTTGCCCAGTTGTTACATGTAGAATGATTGTTAAGCTCGGCGATAAATGATTTTAAAGTACCCTAATAGTTATGTGATCGTTTCGCATGCACTGCTAATTTCCTAATTGATCACTTCTACAAATGAAATTCGTTACCTAATTACTTCTTACCTACATGATCTAATTATTGTTTTGTCATAGGAAAACAGCCTTCGTAAAGTCAGATAATTCAGAGAATTGTTGATGTTCGTAATAATAACTGTGTTTCATGAGATTCCCAGCGATCATATTACCAGCGATGACACAAACACTTTCGTCCTTGTACTAAGTAGGTAAACGGACTTAAGGAAAATTTGATACTTTTTCCATACAAACTGCATTATACAAAACATCCATCTCATATTTAAATTTAGCTAGTCAAAATGCGTTATGCTAATATATATCACTATGCGGTTATCGGTGTAGGCTTACAACGGCAACTCCTCAATCATAGAAAAAAAACCGACTCACACTTGACGTTTTCAAGTAGCTTATATCCTTTTCCTAGACTCAAACTATCTCCATGTCAAATTTCATCTTAATCGGTATAGTGGTTTAAGCGTGAAGAGATATCACACAGAAAGACAGACATAGTTACTTTTGCATTTATAATATAAGTATCGATTATCCATAGTCAAAAAATGATATCGTTATGAGAAGCAAAAAAAACTTGCTTATTAAATTACAAGTATAAACATAATCTTAATACTAATACTATAAAGACTTAAAATTTATATAAAATTTGTTTGTTTGTTTGTATGTAGACGTAATCTCTGCAACTAATGAACTGATTCTAAAAATTATTATCCTTTAAGAAAGTTTAAAATCGGCCAAGTGCGAGTCAGACTCGCACACAAAGGGTTCCGTAACATTATCTATAAAAACGGCAAAATAAATCACGTTTGTTGTATGGTACCTTAAATATTTATTTTATTTTAAATTCATTATTTATTTTGAAAATGAATATACAACTCAATATTCTGTGAATATTTCAAGCGTCTACCTACTGCTGTCAATATCGACCAAAAACGAGCAAAAAAATCACGTTTGTTGTATTGGTGTAATATTTATTTTATTCTGTTTTTTAGTACATGTTGTTTTAGCGGCAATGTTCTGTGAAAATTTTACTGTCTATAACGGTTTATAACAAACAGCCTGGTGACAGACGGACGGACACCGAAGTCATAGTAAACAGAACCCTATCCTGTTTTTTACCCTTTAGGTACGGAACAAACGGATATTTGCTTTAATTTTGCAAAATCAGTTTATAATCCAAAGTATTAACATTTAAAAAACAATTCGGAAAAATGTTGTGTTGTAAAAATAAAATACTATTATTTTTCTTGATTTAGGTGAACTTATGTTTGGCTTAAAAATTGTTGAAGAGGTTGAAATGATATCTACCGTTTTGTCCTTATTGTGAGTCCCTACTGGAACAATTTATTTTGCGGGACAGTATTCTTCACTTCTGCAATTGACTTGATGCTTGGCACTGAGATGCATGTAGTAAGAGTACATATCTGGAGCAATATAGAACATGGGATACTTTTTGTATTGATTGAGAGTTTTGAAAATAATAGATTTTTCTTTTGCATCGTAATGGTGCTACGGCACGCGGGTGATTCGATTCTTGCACAGGAGTAGCTAAAAATACAGGAAATAACAGAAAATACACCAGTAAATTAATACTCGTAGCTAAGAATTTAAAATTGGCGTGGGCGCCGCTGCGGGAAAAGCTAATAATAAATAAATAAAATTATTTTATTAACAGCCATAAGTCCCATAGCTAAACACAAAACACACATTTTAAAATATTTTAACATCTTGTCTGTTCAATAAAAAATCAAAACAAATATATTTATGTCATAAATAAAATATTATAAGAAATGTCAGTCTACAACTAACATGGAAGGTTTCGATTCAGTTTCCTATATCACATTCCCACTGATCTAGAAGATATACTTAATTTATTCCAACCAATAATATCCACCAAATACGAGGCCAGACTGATATAGAAGGAGCTGATATGAACGGAAACTCCCAACATTTCACATTCCCACTGATCTAGAAGATAAACTTAATTTATTCCAACCAATTATACCCACCAAATACGAATACAGACTGATATTGGTGGAACTGATTTGAACGGAAACACTGTAGTAAGAAACTCCTCCGAGTTAATTTAGTTTACCTGCTACATGGAAAGGAAAGTTACAACTGCTTTGGAAGGCTTTTTACCAGGTTTTCCACCGTGCTACATTTCTACTGATCTGGACGAAAAACTGAACATATTTCGACTAATAATACCGTCTACATTCAAAACCTATTATAACAAAAGGAATTAACCTGGTTGTTTAAACTTATTTCCTTCTTTGCGATCACCTAAATCGGTGGGTTGTTCCTATTTTCACGTAACCACTGACTTCGATGGTATTTTCTTAATGCAAATTTGGTTTACCTGCTAAGTAGGAAGGAAAGCTCCAACTGCTTTGGAAGGCTCATAACCAGTTTTCCCACAGTGCTTTATTCCCACTGATCTGGACGAAAAACTTAACATATTCCGACTAATAATACCGTCTACATTGAAATCCCACTTTTACAGAAGGAATCATCCTGGAATTTCCTTCCTCGTGACCACCTAAATCGGTGGGTCGTTTTAATTTTGACGTTCCCACTGATTTAGATGGTACCTTCCTACTGAATTGGTTAGCTTACTTTTACCTGCTAATTGTTACAACTAAATTGAAAGGTTTCGATTCAGTTTCCCATCATGTAACATTCCCACTGATCTGGACGATAAATTTAATTTACTCCAATCGACACTCACCAAATCTGAGTACCGAAAAAAAATAAAAGGAACGGATATGCAAAGAAACCCTGTGGTAGGAAAATCCTCCCAATTAATTTTAAATTTCGACCAAGTTTTCATTCTAAATTGGTTGGAAAAATAAAGTTTCCTTCAAATATGTGGTAGTAATTCTTTTTGGAGGGAAAGTTTAAGTAGATAATGGTCTACTTTTGAAAGGAAGTTCACCTAGAAGGAAAAATTTGGAAGAAAAGCTTAATTTAGAGGTAATTTCAGTCCGTGTACTTTGAATATCATTGTTGCTTTACAATATCAATAAAGTGACACTAGTCCTCTCTATCTAAAAATACTTACAATACTTTTAACTTGAAATCAACATGTATGTAATTTATATTTCCAACATCAAAAATTATTTACGTAAAGAAAATAAATAAAAAATATTTTTTTAAAAACTTGCTTTTCTTAAAACATTAGAATCATATAAAGATTCAATCTAACCGAAAATTTTACTAAAAAGTAAAAAATAATTTTTCAAAATAAATATAAAAAAATTTATATCCACGTATTGTATTGCAGTCGGCAAGAAAAGCAAAAATTTTTATAGTTTATTGCCCAAGTTTCATTAGTTGGGTGATGAGAACTTGGAGAACGATATTATATTCAATATAAAATAGTTAGTAAATTTTCACTAAAGTTTTCACGTTCCATCCTAATGTCCACCTTCAGGTGCGCTTTCTGGCCAAGAGGTAAACATCAAATTAGTGATCTGCGACCCTCAAAACCCCCGGATACGCATTTTGAAGATTTTTCAATTTTTCACCTCCACCTCTAGGTTGTACCCATGCTTGTTGGTCAAAGTAACTGTGGAATATTGTACTGTCATCTGAGATTAGTAAGTATGCAAAATTCATCGAAGGGTGATAAAAGGAAGTATGTTTAATTAAGCTTGCAAGATTCCACCACAAGAAAAAACGGAAAACGGAAACATTGTGAGTAAAATAAAAGCAAGTAAAAATATTGTATTCTATTAGTTGGTAAAACAGTTACTCTTTGAATTTTAAAATGTAAATTTTAAATTAATAGAGCCTGATTTTGCATTGCAACTTGTTCACAATAATGCTTAACAACCTTAAGAGGATACACATCGCGGCGGCTTGCAGCGAGCTTCATGCAAACGTATTTCTCACTTAATTTCGACACTTGGAGATCAAAAACTACGAAATTTTGAAGATATGTTCTAGTAATAAATATCTAGGTCTGCAGTGTGCCAGTATTTTAACAAATTTTATAGTTCAACAGTTTTTCATACAAATAGTTTTAAAAAAGATTTCTAATTAATAGAACGTTTTACAAGATTTTGGAAAAAACACAGACATACGTATTGGGCTTGGGATTATGACTAAGAAATTTCATAGTGATTGATCAGTAAATGTCAAAAACACTTGAGAAATTCGTTTGTATCAAGCCCGCTGCGAGGCGCCGCGAAGTGTATTCTCTTAAATTCTTGTGTCAAGCGCATACAATTCTGCCTAATTATCCAGGCCTAGCGCAAAAAAACTTATCTGGGCTTTTTGTAAATTTTAAATGCAAATTGTTTAGATAAGTGTGCGAGCTACAGGACGTAGATGAAATTGCTATGTTATTATTTTCAGGAATTTAAAACAATACAATTGAAAATTATTAAACTTCTCGACGATGTTAACAATAGTTAATGCTTATACTATGCGCCAAAGTTTACTTAAGACCTGACATGACCTGAAAACACTGAAATTTACATTTTGTGCAGTGAGAGTCAAGCACTCTGAGTCAGCATCATCTGAGCGAAATCTCAAGTTATGTCGCGTTTTTGAACTTTTTGGCAACGAACCTTGAGTTAATGCTGACTGATTGGAGATTGATATTGAAAACGTTTCACGAACACTTAGTCGTAATTGTGCACTTCCTGTGCCAATCACTCCTATCCAACATATTTAAAAACCTGAGATAAGTTTATTTTGGGACCTAGGATTAGTTTGTATGGAGCCTGGGTCGCAAATCGCAATATGGAAGTGACAATTTTCTGCATGTTTTCCAAAAAATCTTCGATTTTTGATGAAACTCAGTTGTATTCACTTTTTTCAGTGTGCTGAATTACATATATTTTTGGTACCTATATTAAAATCGTTGCTGCTGGACCAATTTTATTTTATACTTTTCAAAATGCTGCATCGCAAACATTACACAAGTTTCTTTCTAATTGAAATTTCAAGCTATTATTATAATTTATTAAAACAATGTTAGTATTGCATCTGAGAGGATTTTTAAAACAAATTTCGCAAACGTCAACATATTACGAAAACAAGAAGTAAAGTGAGAATCGCACCATTACGATAAAGCAAAAACCAAGCCATTAAGTTAACGCAATGTTTAAGAGATTTTTTGCCTTTACTACAAATATTTCTATTGTTGGTTTCTGTACCATAATAATTTATATATTTTATAACGCTTGTATCAGGATACTTCTACATATTTTTTTCTCCTATGGAAAAATGAGACAGGTAGTGTTACTTTTCAATGATGTAATTGAATAGTTTAAGTAAAATTAAAATGCATTAAATTAGTAACACAATGGAGTATATTAGTCTATGTACAATTCAAACTGGCAAATAACAATCAGCCCTGCATAAAGCTGCTTCCCCCCTGCCGCCCGAAGCCGGATTGTCCCCGGTTGTAGTTGTCAAACCCGCCGGATTGTCCGCCCGCCGACCCGAAGTGCGACGACCCGCCGATGTCGTGAGACGACGACTGTGATCCCTCAGTTATCTAGTTTTAAAAGAAAATTTTGGTTACAAAAGTGTACGTATTTATTCATACAAAATAAATAATTACATATAAATTCCGTAGCCCTTATCCGGTTAACCATCTTTAACCTTATATATTCTTAACGAAAATGTGGGGCTTTACTTTTGTTACACGCCCGAGTCAATTTATGTTACATACGTTTTTTAATCGTATGCAGGTTTACTCACGATGTTTTTTTCACGGAACCACCAGTGATGTATACAAACAATATATCTGAGGCACACCCCTCAAAGCGCGAATCCGACACCGAAACCCGGATGGACCCGGAAAGCCACTGCGGACTTCCTACTACCAGCACAAATAGAGCACTTGATCAAAGGTAGCAATAATTGCTGTTGAAAGTTATTTTTCAAAAAAGACATAAAACTTGAAAAAAACTTTTTTTTGATTAAAACTTATGAAGATGATTTTTATTCTGAAATCGTAATAAAATCGTTGCTGGACTGCAACGTATCTTAGTATCTACCTATATCCAATTTTGATTATACACCTTTCAATTGATTGCAACAATGAAATGTAAAAGTCTATTTAATCCTATCCATTCGTGTCCTAAAGCTTGGTTATAAGCTTTACACAACGAAAACCGAATAAAATTAAATTACTTTACACATTGCATTCGCCGCGAAACAGATTTTATTTCTTGTCTATTATTGCCATTACTGCGTTCTGGATTCCGAATTAAATGTTGGGGTTATTACTTACTTTTCTGAAGTTATTTTGCTGTTGCCCCCTGTTGTGGAACTCACTGGCACCACCCATTTGGTGACCTAGTTGCCCGAAGCTACTGGATCCCATGTTGTGCCCCTGACTTCCAATCTGGCTACCATACTGCTGGCCAGATGATTGTGGGTACATTGACATTCCGTTGTTGTAAGGGATTGCATGTGCAGCGAAAGCGAAAGTAAGAATGGCAATCTGAAATAATTCAAATAAGAAACTAGTAATTTGTTGTTTTATTTTGCTACGATACTATAGTTCTCCCCTTCATTTGTACTGACTTCGAAAAACCATTGACTTTACCAAGTAACTGATTAGAAAAAAGTAAACCACATTGATACTGACCTACTTTTTTAATTATGATATAAGATAGTTTGATTATTAAGGCAAAAATCTTAGGAGTCGAATAAAACAAGGAGAGTTTTAGCAATATTTTTTTACTTACTAAGAATCTCATGTTGAGAGGTTGTTGCCAAGCTATAGAATGATTGTTACGCTCGGCGGTGAATGATTTTAAAGTACCCTAATAGTGATGTGACCATTACACATTAATTTCCTAATTGATCACTTCTATAAATGAAATAACCTAATTAATCCTTGCCTAAATGATCTAATTAGTCATTTGTCATAGGAAAACAGCCCTTGATATTCGAAATAAAATTTTTTTTTTCTGATATTCCCCGCGATCATATGACCAGCGATGACACAACACTTTCTTCTTTCGTCCTTGTAATTAGTAGGTTTAAGCTTAATTATTAAATGGACTTAAGGTGAATTTGACACAAACTTTTTCCATACAAACTGCGTTACTCAAAACATCCATATCTATATTTACATGTAGCTAGTCAGAATGCGTTATCATATTATATATCACTACTAGCTTTTGCCCGCGGTTCCACCTGCCCTAAATGCGGTTAGCGGTGTAGGCTTTCAACGGCAAATCCTAGAAAAAAACCGACTCACACTTGACGTTGTCAAGTAGAATTTTTTATTGTTCGGATTTAAACTATCTCCAGGCCAAATGTCATCTTATAACAGTGGTTTAATCGTTAAAAGAAAGTTAAAAGACAGACAGACAGATAGTTACTTTCGCATTTTTAATATTAGTATCGATTATAGTATCCATAGTCAAAAAATGATATCGTTATGAGAAGCAAAAAAATATTGCTTATTAAATTACAAGTATAAACATAATCTCAATACTAAATTTGTTTGATTGTTTGTATGTTGGGGGTAATCTCTGCAACTAATGAACCGATTCTAAAAATTATTATCCTATTAGAAAGCTAAAAAAGGTATTTGTTTTGGTTTTTCAAAATAGTTTTATAATCTGAAGTATTAACGTTTGAAAGACAAATCGGAAGAATGTTGTGACGTGAATGAATACTGCTGTTTTTATGGTTTTAAATGACCTTATTTTTGGCTTAGGAATTGTTGAAGGGGTTGAAGATGATATCTACCGTTTATCCTAATTGAGATTTATTTTGCGTGGCAGTATTCTTTACCTTGTAATGGAGCTTGCAATTAACTTGATGTTTTGCACTGAGATAGATGTAGTGAGAGCACATATTTTGAGCAATATAGAACATGGGATACTTTTTGTCTTAATTGAGAGTTTCGACAAAAATAGATAATATATAAACGAGTAATATCGCGTTGACTTTTCTTTTGCGTCGTAATGGTGCCATGGCGCACAGGTGATTTGATCTTTTAGGAGTAGCTAAAAATATAGGAAATAACACGAAATACACTAGTAAATTAATACTCGTAGCTAAGATTCCGAAATTGGCGCGGGCACCACCGCGGGAAAAAGCTAGTAATAAATAAATAAAAGTTTTTTATTAACAGGAACAAGTCCCATATGTAAACACATTTTAAAATATTTAAAAATCTTGCCCATTTCAAAAAATGATAAAAAAATGAATAATAACAATTCATATTTATGTCATAAATTTAAATTAAATAATATAAGCAATGTTAGTCGTCAGTAGAGGTATGAGTGTAAATCTAGAAAATAGCCCGTTATAACGAGGGGGGGGGGTCTTGGGTCGTTAATTTAATTTAAATTCTGTCGTCATTATTATAAAGGCGAGTTTTAAAGCTAAAAAGCATTTTCTGCATGTTACAATAAAGTCTGTGACTCTGTTCTTGGCGAACATACCTGGCGAACGTACTACAACGCCAGGGTAGGCCAAGCTACTCCTAAATGCTTTGTTGTTCTGTCACGCACTGAGTTGTACGTGAGTTGGTTGTAGGTATACCACAGCTGGCTGGTGTGGAACATCTGACATCTTCAACACACACTTGTTCACCTTAACTTGATTAACGATGATTAACCAATTGAGGGATTTAGCAAAATCATATCACTCATTTATTTGAGATTGTGGACGCAAACGCCGCTAACATAACATCGGACCCTGGCGGTTCCAAGCTCCTCAATCAATGCATTCACGTACAAAGCAAACAGGATCTGTGACGTCAAACCTCCCTGTCTCACTCCACATTCCATCGTATAGCGCTACCCAAGCGGACTTCGTTGGTTTGGTTTCCGTACCAGTACTCTAGCACCCTAACTATATTTTCCGACAAACTTGCAGACCTCAGCTTGTTCCAAAAAATATTATAATTTTTAACAAATTATAAACAAAAAATTTAGTCAACGTCAAATACACAAGCGTAACTGATGTTTTACGCTTCACGTAGCTGTTGACTGTATTTTTCAAATCAAAAATTTTATATTCATAGATTTTATGACCATTACAAAAACCAAACTGCACGGGATAAATAGGTCAACACCAATGTGCTAGTTGTTGAGGATTTCATCAACATTAATTTGTAGTAAAAATAATGTCATGATGGATTTATAAAGTACAGTTCAACTGCACTTATCAGTTCACCGTAAATATTACGATGTTTTACATCTCAATTTGAATGTGCTCTTAGTATATTGAAGCTTAAACATAAAACCTACTAATTCAAGTCAAGAGAAATAAACAAGAATTTGCTTTAAAAACTAATTACAATACCAACTGGTTTGTTGCTAGCATCCAATAGTCTATTCTTAGTAAAACTACAAACAAAACGTTACATTATAGTCAACTAATAAATACAAATTTTAATACCTATTTAGTCTATGGGGCGTCAGGATGAATCACTTGAAATTGAATAAATGGCAATGGCTGAATAGTTGACGACCGCGCAGGCAATACGGAATGTAAAATATTTTATTTTGTAACAATATTTTAAAACTGCAGGGGTTTTAAAGGTAGATTTCAACACACTTAGGTGTATTTCGGCAACTTCAAGAAAGTTAACTTCTTTCTGAACCGTTCTGTCTGAATTTGGTAATGGTAACATCATAAAAAACATTACTCGTATTTTGTAATGCAGTATTTCAGGTGACATTTTATTAGGTACCACGAGCAAGTTGTTACAGAAATAAGACATATACACTGACCAGTTCTCGATGTCTATGCCTAAAACTGAATAACACACTGGAAAGCATATTGTGATTGTGTATGTGTCGCCAATCGCTGCGTCTGACAGTGGCAGACAACGTGCCTAAAAATGGGGTAAGTACGTGTCTTACTCGCACATTGATGGTCCCGTACAATTCCCACACAAAAAAAACGACCAGCCGTGCTGCCGATAATTAAATAACAAACTATTATTGATCAATGTACCGAAGTAAATTAAAGTGCATAAATATTTGTCATAACCTTTTTATGTCTTTCTATTTCCTTGTAATAAATTATAACTAGCAAAAGTGCGTACTATAGCAATCGAGAGAACGTTTTCAGAAACAATAATTAGTCTTTCAGGTTCTATAACAATGATGTAAACACTCAGGCAGGATTTGGCGCTTTGGAAACGCGATTCCTTTTTTATTATTTTTCGAATTTGCGTTTGCCAAGACCCTGCTAATAAGCTTGGCGATTGCACATGGCGGCTTGAAATCTATTATGGATATTTATTATAAGTTTTTAATATTATAAGAATTTTTTAAATAGGTATTTAAATGTGGCGTTTGAATTCAATATTTGTATTGTATTTGTTTCTTATATGAAGAAATATACCTACATAAATAAAGATACGTATTCGATATATTGAATCTTTATTTATTGTTATATTTTCCCAACATCATAAGCAACATTTTGTTACTAAATATGATGGTGTTATTTACAAATTGTATTCTTAGTTTTTCTCTAATTTCTAATTTAACAGATTTATAGTAGGTAAATGCATAGCCAAATTTCCGCTAGTTACAACATAAAAACATTTCAATATTGAATACAATAAAAACCTGTATTTAAAATCAACAAAGTGTAAGTCGCATGAAAATAAAAGTAATCGTAGCATATTAGACTTAAATTAAATGAAACACCACATTACATTGTATAAACAAAAAAAAAAAATTATAAGCGATTTTTGATAATTGACACAGATAATGTAGAGTTTTCCAGCCGAAGCCTACGATACAGCGTTTTCGATATATGAAGAATAATACTACCAATTCCTACAATTGTTTTGAAAATGCTCTTTCTATAGCGATACTGCACGATTTTTCGATTATAACTTGTATAAGATCCCAGGTTGGCCGACATAGCCGACTAGGTCTGGGAAAATGCAAAGCCGCTACAAATCGCGCAGATTACGCAACAAATCCTACAAGAGACTGATACAGTAACTACAGATACAGTACGAATAATCAGCAAAAGAAATCTAAAAATATCAGCATTAGAATGGGAAAGAATAAGATCAACATCCCGTGAACAACGCCGATATCGAAAAACAGAATTAAGAAAGAGACACATATCAGCAGCAAGAAGCAAGAAAATATACTATAAGAAGTTCGACAAGAAGGCGTACAAAGTGTGCAGCCAAACTAGGTCAAATGCAGTCAGCGGCGGGCGAATGTACAGCGATTAGCAATAACCGCCTGATAAAACTTGACAAGAAAACTAGACTACGATTTACAAACAACTTAAGAATCTTTTTAAATTATTTTAGGCAAAAACAAAGGTCATGGCAGTTTGCGTAAGTAATATGTACACTTTCATTATCCTATTAAATATGGAGTGCCTACGTTGTATATGGTCCAATTGGCTACATTAAACACGTTATTAGCATGTGTTATGTGATAAAAGAAAGTAATGTGTATATGCTGATGACTCATGTTTATTTTAGAGTGGTAAAGATCCATCAAAGGTACAATAAGCCCTTCAAATTTATTTCGATTATATAACACGATGGGCGCATGATAATAGTATTATTATCTATGCTTATTAATATTAAAAAGCTGAAGAGTTTGTTTGCTTGAACACGGTAATCTCAAAAACTACTCGTCTGATTAGAAAAATTATTTCAGTGTTAGATAGCCCATTTATCAAAGAGGGCTATAGGCTATATATCATTACGCTAAGACTAATAGGAGCGGAGCAGTAATGAAGAAAGTTTCAAAATCGGGGTTTAAAAAATATTGAATATTGAATGGAAAGATATTGAATATTTTGACTTTTTTTGAAAAAACTTTAAGGGGAAAAATAGGTTTATGGATAAGAAAAGACCAGCTGTGCGAAGCTACCACAGGCCGCTATAAAAAAAAACTAAATGTGTGACAGTATTCTCACCATACTCAATCAATATAAAAATATAAATATGTCGATGAAGGTACATTGTGATGAAGATATGGATGATGTAATGATACTGAATAAGTCATTGACGGTCATTTCTCGTGGAACCAACTTGTAGAAAATGTTTGTAACAAATTGCGCATAGTTCTCGGTAACATTTGTTATTTAAAATACATTGTGAGCAGAAAATTATATATATATAGATTGGATAGGCGCTTAAAGGTTTTCAAGCCGAAATCGGCTATTTTGTGATCCCAATCGTAAAAACTGTATATATATTTTTTAGGTTATAATCTTTCTATTGTGAGTAAACCTACAGAGAAAATACGAGAGAAAAGCCTTGTCTAGGAACTCAGATTGGAATACGTTATAAACTACGACTACTTAGGGAAATAAAGAAAATGTGATCTTTAGACACTACTAACAATTTACAAGGAAATAAAAGGCTATGAAAAATATTTATGCACTTTGATTTAGTTTGTTACATTGATCAATAGTTTTGGTACGGCACCATCAATGCGCGATGACACGTACTTAGACTATTTTAGACACGATGTTTGCAACTGTCACACGCAGTGATTGGCTTTTCAGTGTGTAATTCAGTTATAGGATAAAAGTATTTTTTTGTTATTATTAGATATGTTATTTACATTATGATTTTTTTGTTGTCATGAGCTAATGGTTACAAAAGTATTAAAATAAGAGCAAAACCCCTTATCAATTAATTACGGCCCCAGTTTGAACAAATTTAGGTTCAAAAATATAGAAAAACACGTCAAAAATGACACACATTCGGAACTTTGAAAAATTTTACATTTTTCAATTAGATAAAAAATCTTTCTCAAATATTGCATAAAATATGATAAATGTGCAATATTGCACACAGTGCAGTGTCTTTATGTATTTAATGTTCTTTTCTTTGTCCTGATGTCAGATTCCTTTTACGACTTTATTTTTTAAAGTGTGGACGTCTTCATCTGTATTCTTTCAAAAACGTGTTCTACGTGAAATTATTAAAATTCGATACTTTTCCTAGCCAATAAATTTATACCTTAACATCCCTCTGAGAGATGTTTGATTTCTTCTAGCCTATGTTAAAAAATCGACTAGGCTTTGACTAATTCAGCTTTAGAATCATACAAAGATTAAGTTACACCTAATACAATTTTGTATTTAACCTTTTCACCAAGCGCTGTGTACTTTAGAAAATTTTAGCCAGAAAAGTAATGTGATTGCCCAAAAATTTCAACCAAAACAATTTTTGAACAACAGTTGGAAATATATTTTTATAATACACACCTTTATAAATATGTATAAATTGTTAATGCTTAATAATAGTGACTAATCAGTTATTCTTTGTGATGAATTTAATGTTGATCTTTTAGAGAGTTCCTCAAAAAGAGATAGATTTATTAACTTATTTACAAGTTTTGACTTTAATTATTTGTTTCTTGAACCAACTAGAATTACATTGACTTCAGCTACATATTAAGATAATATTTTCTGTAACGTTAAAGTAAAGGATTGATCTATTATTAGTAATTTGCCATCTGATCACTATGGTCAAATAATAAAAATTTTGACCTCAGTGGCAACTGCTCGATTAGATAATTTTAAAGCGAATATTAAAAAAAAAACCATTTATGATAGTTCTAATAATCTACATAAATCTTTTTTTGATTTTTTAAGTAATGAGTTTGAGCAAGTGTTTATAATTAAAACTTTTAGACCAAATGATGACTCGACTACTGTAGAAATAGACCGAAGTCGAAGTAGGTTGTATTAAATAAAACAATATAACCACATTCCCATGTTCACCGAATATGTAAAAATGTGTTCAAAAATATTTTGAAAAAGTGTACAGGGTTGCAAAATCTATGTATTCAAGTAATAAAATTAAAAATTCTGATAATAAAATAAAAGCAACGTAGAATGTCATAAATAGTGAAACAGGAAAAATTAAACCTCGTGTCAATCTCTATTCTAAAATAATTGATTCAGATCTTGATGTTGTTAACGCTTTTGAGAAACAGTTTACTGTAATGCCTACAATTACAACTAATGCATTAAATTCCTCTGCGTTAGATACAGAGTAACTTTTAAAATTTGATGTAAGTAAATGCAAGGTGAGCATGTTACCTCTGAAGACATTATAATAATAATAAAGCCCTTTATTTCCAAAATATGAAAATTGATTATAAATTAGTGATAGTTGTATAACCTAGTTATAGTTTAGTGTTTTAGCTTAATTTTAAGTTAGTGTTAATTGTACACAACTTAATTGTAGATTAGTGTTAGTCGCGTGGAACTTATTAATTTGTTGTTTTTTTACTATGGACCCTTTTTTTGGTTGTACGCCTCCTACATCGTCTTCCATAGTTTTCAAAAAAAAAACTATGAGCTGTGGCCTATGGGGTATATCAGTTAAAGTCCTAAGCGGAATTATTAATATTATAGCACCAATCTTAGCGATAATATTTAATAAGTGTGTTGACAAAGAAATATTCCCAGACTTAATGAAATAAAATAAAATAATAGCACTATTTAAAAGTGGAGATAAAGATGATCCTTATAATTTTAGACCTATCTCTATATTGCCTGCCTGCTTTAAGCAAATTTTTTGAAAAACTTTAAACATTTTAACTTTAATGGATTACTTCATCCTCAAAAGTTTTGTTTTACAAAAGACCGTTCTACAAGTGATGCAGGTGTTGCCCTTACACAACATGGCTCCAGTTAATTTTAAAATAGCAACAACGTTTACCAGGTCAGATAGTCTTAAATAAATTTACAAAGAAAGAAGAACAGTCGTGGACGGAATAGCTGCTGTTTCAAGTTGAGAGAAACTTACAAATTACAGTCACAGGAGGAGCTGACCAATGACATTGGCAGCTCGAACTAACCTTATGATTAGTCTCCACGGCGCTTCTCCAGCTTTGCTTCTACTAAGATAGGTTACGCAACTACCTCCGCCAAAAAAAGTATTACTTCCACTTTACTATTTTCATTCTTCATTTTGTCTAGTGTACTTAATTACTTTTAACCATTTTCTTTTTCTTTATTTAAATATAGGTAAATCTAATAAAAGTAATTCTTTAAGTACTAAGTTAACTTTATCTTCTATCTCTTAGTAAGGATGCTGAGTCAAACCCATTGACATATAGCATAGACCCTTACAAAGGTTAGTTTCTTAATAAATTTTAAAGATAATGACGCTAGAAAATAAAAAGGTAGGCTTATTAATAAATATATTGCTAAGTAACAATACCTAGACAGACATAAATAGACACACTTTTGCAATATTACTTATATTATAATTTTGATTTACACTAATTTTTGTACAATAAAAATTAATTAATAATTGTAGCACTAGTGCTTGGTTTTTGCTTATTTTGTAAATCACGGAGTTACCATAGGCTGATATCCCACACTAATAACCAAATCTAGGGCGGGCCGAGCCGCTAACAAAAGCTAGTCTTAGAATAAAGTACGGTTAGTTGCAGAACTGCATAAAGAATTTCAAAACTGCATAAAGAATTGCAAGCGCATTTACTCACATACTTAAAGAAATAAAGTTATATATCTTGTAGAACCTGAGTAATATTAGTTTCATTTAATATTGTATATAATAATTTCACAAAGAAAATTTCGTATCCGTCGCCTAGTGGATAGACGTATCACATCTTAATACGTGTACTCAGAGCAATGTAGGTTGTGGATTCGAATCTTACCTTATGCCTTTCTTTTTGTTTTTGTTACATTTTACGAATTATGAATATTTTGTTCAGTTAAACAGCTTAGACCTATTTTCTAATAGCTATCTACGTAGGTAGACATTTTATTTTTGTCGTTCGTTGCCGATTTGTTTTTAGGGGTATATGCTGACCAGGTTGTTTGGTGTTTTTATTTAGCTATTAAGTTAGATGCGGTAATTACTTAGGTAGCCATTTTTTTGTCGTTGTGGATGTGTTACTGTAGGTGCTTGTATTTATAAGGTTGTTTGGTGTTTTCAATAAATTTCTTTGCTAAAAATAATATGCAGGCCAATATTAATATTTAAGAGAGGATGCGTATTATAGAACTATATAATATGGGTTACAATATATTGCAATGAGACTGGTTTTACCGTAAGTATTTTATTTGATGTTAATGTTATATCATAATTTTTTAATAACACATTTTTTTGTAAGTAAAAATCTAAAAAAAATGAAAATATTATTCAGTAGTTTGAAAAATGTTTATTTTAATCTGGCTATTTGGTTTTTAGTGAATTACCGTAAAGCGTTGGGTCTCACGCAACCAAGAGGAGGGGAATTTATCAACTCGACATCGATGTGGACTCTCGCGGCACATTGATGCGACTCAAAGAAGATTTATGGTGGATCTATGGTTTCATACCGACTGCTGTATTTTGGAACATGTTTAATACATCTGTACACACAATGTTCGTCGAGCTCTGCATATTGAAGGATTGCATCATAGAAAGCCAGCTAATAACCGTTTTTAACTAATACCCATAAACAAAGAGATTGTTGTTTGCAAGTGAGTGCTTAGATTTTGACTGGGAGCACACCTTATTCACCGATGAGAAGTCGTTTGAATCATCTGAAAACGGGAGGGTTTATTTGTGGCGCAGAAATGGAATCCGTTATGCAGAACAAAATGTTGTCCCAAATATAGATTCTGGACGGATATCACTTAATATGTGGGGGTGGATGACTGCGGCTGGTCCATAGAAAACCTATGGGGTTTGATGTCGCAAAGATGAGACATGCGAAATAAAAGAACTACAGAGTCATTAGAGGCTCACTGTGTAGAAATTTGGGAAAATATTAGAGGAACAGATCTGTTCTAATATAGTCGGACCTATGCGGCGGCGCTTGCTTGCTGTGATTGAATATAATGGAGGTTATATTAAATACTAAAAAATCGGCCAAGTGCTAGTCGGACTCGCGCACGAAGGGTTCCGTACCATTATCTATAAAAACGGCAAAAAAATCACGTTTGTTGTATCGGAGCCCCCCTTAAATTGTTGTTTTATTTTAAATTAATTATTTTTTTTAAGTAACTATATAACTAAATATTTTGTAAATATTTTAGGCGTCTATCTGTTGCCGTTATCAATATCGAGCAAAAAAATCACGTTTGTTGTATGGGGCTCCCATAAATATTTATTTTATTCTATTTTTTAGTATTTGTTGTTATAGCGGCAACAGAAATATATCTTCTGTGAAAATTTCAACTGTCTAACTATCACGGTTCATGAGATATAGCAGGAGTCTTAGTAATAGGGTTCCGCTAATTACCCTTTGGGTACGGAACCCTAAAAATAAAGTACTATTTTTCTTACAGATATTATTTTACATTTCAACATATTTTAGATACATAACATATTTTTTTTTACTTTATTGTTTTTCAAAATATAGCAGCGTTACCGAATGAATGGTGACTTGTATTTTTTTATTCTTATGGTTAAATTTCAATTTTCTTTTCATTACGAAAACAAATATCCATAGGAAATATATATAGAAAAAATAGACATTTATCAAAAACATTATTTATAAAATTTTAATAAAAACCATTTTTATTAGATTGCATGTGTTTTAATTCTTGCAAACAAAACAAAAAGTTCTCATACCAATTGGTCCTTTTCAGAGAGAACTAGATGGCAAAACATAAAAAATAAAAATCCTAACAAAAGTACTCAATAAGGAAGAAGCATGATTTGAATCATAGGCTCGCCGATTTTAGTCGCAGCGTCTATGGATCATACCACGAGGCAGATAACATTTAATGCGAAATAAACAATACTTATGCAGAACAAACACTGCAGTTTACACCTAATTAATTTGTAAGGTTAAGAAACCAAAATATATAAGAACGGTTTAAATAAACTGGTTAGTATAAAGGAAACTAAACCTAATTTCGTCAATTTAATGTTAATATTATGGACAGTTCTGATAATGTTAATGTGTGAGTGCGAGATTCACAGAATGGCTCCACGCAATTTTAACCTTTCCACTTTGCATGGACTTTAGCAAATGACTGTACAGTGATTTTTTCTTCTCGAAAACTGAAACTGATATTTTATCTTTTCAATAATGTTACAGAGGTATGAATTTCAATAAAAAAAATGAAACGCATTTAACATAGTACATAAGTTTATATACAAAATTAAAACTATCAAAAAACAATCAGCCCTGCATGAAGTTGCTACCCCCATGGCGCCCGAAGCCGGACTGTCCCCGGTTGAAGTTGTTAAACTCGCCGGACTGTCCTCCCGCCGACCCGAACTGCGACGACCCGCCGATGTCGTGAGACGATGACTGGGATCCTTCGGTTATCTGTTTTTAAATAAAACATTGTTTTTAGTGAAAGAAAAGTTTATAAATACAAAACATTAATTCCCTATTCGTCATCTTTTGTAAGGTTTTTTTTGAATTGCTTGATTTATGTATTTGCTTTCGTCAGTCATACATGTTAATGCAACATAATTTAATATTTTTAAAGAAAATAGAAATACCACTTAATCTGATTGCTTGTTTCTGTCAGATCTACTCTCTAGACCTTGAAGATAATTATTTTTGATTTTCGAAACCAAAATTGAATTATATAAAAATTTGTCGGTTACTGTGTTAGCAGTTCTAAACAATTCTTCTTCTGCATCCATCTCACAATAAGTTTTTATGTAATGCATAGGTGGTTGTGGTCGCTGCGTTTTCAGGTAACATTTTGTGGTTTTTACTTACCTTTCTGAAGTTACTTTGCTGTTGTCCCCTGTTGTGGAACTCGTTGGCGCCGCCCATTTGGTGACCTTGTTGTCCGAAACCGCTGGATCCCATGTCATGCTGCTGACCTCCGTACTGGTTACCAAACTGTTGGCCTGATGATTGCGGGTACATTGGCATAGTATTGTAAGGCATTGCATGCGCAGCAATCACAAGGGTTGGGATGAGAATCTGAAATTATTTAATAAGATATCGAAATGAAAAGTGTGGTTATAAAACTGGTCGTTGTTCCCTGACATTTGGAAAACAATTTAATTCAGTAACCGACTACTGACTTGGTACTAATTTCTAAAATAAACTACATTTTATATTAAGGCAAAAATCTAAAAGAAAATAACTTTTTATAAAGATGAGATATGGTTAATCGTAGTTGAACAGAACTAGATGGGTAAATACTTACAAGAATTAACTCATATTTTAATTTTAATATTTAGGTGTATTATTGAATTTATTTTATTAACTTATACAAGAACTAAAGGAGTATTTAACTTACCAAGAAATTCATGTTTAGATAGGATAGATAGGACAGCTGCCAGTAGAATAAGTTTTCAACTTCGCCACAAATGATTATATAGTATTCTATCAATGCTGTGATCATAACATAAGCAATACTTTCCTAATTGATCACTTTAACAAATTACCTCCTTTTATTATTTCTGTGAATTAATCACTAGCTTTTTGATAGTCAGTCACCGCCTTCTTGGAAAATAGTTCTCGAAAACAGTTACTACTAGTTATTGCGATATTTTTAAGCAAAATCAAGAATAAAGTTTTAGGATTTGCCTTTAATGATTTTAAATGGTTAGCGTATTTTTAGAACGAAGATATAGTCTGAGTTTTCTTTAGCTGGGTTTATACCTCGATGGCTTAAATGGTCGAACATTGACACGGATTGTAAGGGCTGCAAGTTCAAGCCCTAGCTCGAAATTGATGTTTTGGCTGCGTTTTTGCAATAAAATTAAAAATATTTGCTTACTTAAATAGTATTAAATATTTATTCAAGATTCTATGTTATTAGGAACAAGTTGCTGCTGAATATAATAGGGACCAAGTTTATTTGTTGATTAACATAAATATCTAAAAAAGAGAGTGTTAGTTTATTTAAATGTAAGATAATCTTAAAAACTACGTACTAAACTGATTTTAAAAATTAATTTACTGTGTGCAAATCACATTGCTGCAGACGAATTTAGACTTATATTCTGAAAAGGTCTTCTGTTATATTCATAGGCAAAGATCTCAGAGTTATTATAGGATAAGTAAGCAAGTAGAAAGGATATCACGTGTTTCCAATAATTATTTCAAGTAAATAAATAATTGTAAAATAGGAGTTTTGTTTTTTTAAATTTCCAAAATATTTTATACAAGAAGCTTCACAACCAACAGTTTTATTTTATATCTGTTTTAAGTCTATTTATAACAGCGACATAAAATGATCCAAATGCAGTTTTTGCTATTGATTTAGTGAAATTGAAATTATACTTCGTATCTCTCCCTAAGACGATTACAGTTTACACGTAATCGTCTTTGGTCGTGACACTTGTATATTTAGATATTAAACTTCAGTTCATTTAAGTTAAGTTCGTTTGATTCTTAATTATTGTCAAGTATATACATACTCATATTATTAATTATTCTCAGGTATATCCATACTTATATTATAAATACAAAGTATGTTTGTTGGCTTGCCCTTCTTAAACTCAGCAATGGAGCTACGGATCAACAGTATTAGTTATTTGGTTGGGGCTCTACAAAATTCCAAAGAAAATGCCTCTTTTTTATAACATTTTTAGACGTGCTCTGTACGAATATGTATTGACCAATGAAAAGCCATTTTGATCGTCACACTTTATTTTGGCATGTTTCTCATATGTTTCTAATGTAAATTGTAGGTAGATAATTTGTATTATTAGTTTTACTCTTAGTTTGCCTTTGTCGAGTTGTGTATTTTTTTATTTTGTTTTCATTCGCCCTAAGGACAAACTAAAGACTTGTACCGTACTGCCAAGTCTTTATTTTGTGAACACGCGCTAAGATGACTGCCCCTGATTTTGTGTGCTCGCCATAGTAGCTCGTTGCGTAAGTTGCGTTCCTAAATAATAAGCATTAATTTTCCTCGTTTTTATTCTTAAATTCTGAGCAATCATTGTTGGCTTGTTATCGTAACGCGATGTTTGCATTACTTTTATCAGTTTGTCTTGTCTAATTGCATAAACACACTTTATTCAATCTATAGACTTGCTACATTTTTTTCTTTGTCTCTTCTTAATTTTTGTTTTGCATTATTTAGTTTATAAATGTAGTAGCAATAATTTTATGCATAAGCTTTATACAACTTTACCACCAAATAGAATATGATGCTATTTAGATTATTTCATAGTAGTAGATATCAATGTAGTTTTTCACTAGTATGTTGTTTTTAATAATTTTGTTTGATTTTAAACTAATTCAGGGGGTGTGTAAAGTATTGCACATCATTTTATATTATTTTTTTATTTTATTTGTTATTACCAAATAGCATTATTATAATTAGTTATTATTTCTATTAAATATAATGTCTGATTATGAGTCCATTAACGACAAATCCTTTAACACAGTCCAGTCCAACTTATCTCACTTAAGTAGTATTGATAACATTATTACTTTAAACAGTAAGGTGAGTGCAGATTTTTCACATGACTATAAAAACCTTAATATCTGCCATATAAACGCACAGAGCATACCGAGTCATTAAAATGATTTGTATAGCACCTTCAGTTCCGAAAACATTCACGCCATACTGATTTCAAAATCCTGACTGTAACCTTATCTGCCTTTTACTTATTTTTTATTACCTAATTATACTTAATAATAATCAGAAATGATGGAGTCGGCAGTCAGCAAAGGGGGTGGTGGTGTTGCCATAAATAGTTTAAAATCGTTTCCAGATCTTCCGACCTGTAAAGCGCCTCTGCAGAATACCTGTTTGCAAAAATTGACCTGGGTATCAAAATTTTTCCTTGGGGTGGTTAATTGTCCTCTAAATATAAATTACTTCTCTCAGCTTGAAGTTACTTTGGAAACTCTTAGGTCAGATTACACCCGACTAGTAGTAATGAGAGACTTCAATACGTGATTTGCTTAGAAGAGACTCCAGATGTCTCAAGTTAAGGTCTATAGAGTCAGTTAACATCGATATTTTACCCATCATTGATACGCAACTAATACTCTACTAGACATTATTATCATATCCAAATGGAACCAAATCGAATCCTACGGTCAACATTCTGGTCTAGGTTTTTCCCTACGTGATCTGATTATTGCTTCTATAAAAATTAAAATTCTAAAACACAAACCTAAGGTTATTCTGTAACGAAATATTGCGGCTATTAATTTATCAGCTTAAAAATAATGCTAAGGCTATTGATTGGTTCAAACAAGAAAGACTTGCTACTGTAGATGATAAGGTCGAATTTTGCAACAAAGAAATAATGAAGTTTTTTACTCACCATGCTCCAATGCGACCAGTCAAAATAAAACATTCTCCAAATCCATGGTTTACAGGAGATATTCAGGAAGCTATGGCAAAACGATATACAAATATACAAACGCCAGAGATCTTTAAAAAGCTGGAATAATTATAAAGATGTAAGAAATTAAAGCAACAAACAAATGTGTAGGAATGCTAAATGCCGCAACTTCTTTGGTCAAATTAAAAGTTCTTCTCCGACAGGACTCTGGAAATTTCTGCATTTAGTTGGGGTTGGCAAATCTCAGGATCAAAACACTGAATTATCAATACTATTAATAACCAATTTCCGTCTTCTGCTGTTCTAGATACTTACACTAAACCTAAAATTGCCAAATATATTGATAACATGTAACTCCCAACGTTCAAAATTTTAACTTTCGCCTGTTAGTAAAGCTGAAGTCAATAAGATATTTTTATCAAACAAGTCTAAGGCGGTGGGCTGTGATGTCATTGGACACATCATGTTATTACTTATACAAGATATTATCTTACCCTTTATTACACATACAAAGTCCAACCGTTTTAATGCAGAAACCTTCGTGCAACAATAGTGTAAGTGTGTATGTAAGTATTCATTTGCAATAAAAATAAAATGGTGTGTTTTTAATATTATTAATAAATAATAAAAATAATATCCAAAAAAGTTACTTGTTCACTTTCGCGTTGATAGTCCTTTACTTATGTACTCTAATCAAACATAGCGAAGATATTCATGCGCAGCTTTACTGCGTCTATCCGTACCGCACCCCGCCCGACCCACCGCGACTGTTCGCGCATTTTAGTCTCCGTTATTACTTTAACGAGATAGTACCTACGCAAATTATTAAGATCGATTTTAATTTTTCCTACCTATCTCAGCTCAAACACGTCTTATTATCTCTTGAACAAGTAACCATCTAAAACTTCCTACCTACTTAATAAAACTAGACTTTTGAAAATTTGTTTTTTTTTCTTTATTTCAAGTGTAATGACATTTCTTGCCTCAGGTACCTATAAAAAGATTTTTAAATTATAATTTTCAAAATATTTCGAGCTCGTCCAGTAACGGTGAATTCGCCGCGATTCGGGATGTAGGTACTCGTTTAGTTGATACTTGGTGCCCACACATCAGAGCGATTCGGTCTTGTAGTTATTGAGGAATCGAAAGCCAAAATATGTCTACATACATACATACGTACACACACACACACACACACACGCACACAGACATCACTCTAAAAATGATTGCAAATGATTCTCCAAGTCTTGAAACGTAAAGAAAACACAAAATTTTCGATTTCGATTTTCGGACCTATTCCAATAACTTCTCAAGAGAAGTTAATAAAAATAAAAACATAATATCCCATCGCAAATTAGTTATTAAAAATTATAAAAAACTTGGTTAAGTGCTTCTACAATAATAAACCATTTCTATTATTTTTTTATAGTGGAATGGTCAGGACATGAGAATGTCCTTATTATCTGTGATTTAAATTTAGGCAAAGAGTCATTAAAAATATCAATCTTCTCAGTACCATTCCTAATTACTGTATTATAGCTTCTGCAAATACGAGTGAGAAGAGAATAAAAACCTACGTTAGTTCTTGAATGTCTAATGTTGAATGGACAGTATCTTCCAATTCTCGGCAATTTCGAGGGCACAGATAAGTTAAGCATTGACAGTTGAATCCAGTGCACCATTAGTTAACTTATGTAGATATGAAAGATCTAATAAAAACCTTCTATCTTTTAATGAGCACACGTTGAAATGTTTAAGCATATCTTTATATGAATGAATTTTATTAGTTAAATTGCAATGAAGGTCTTCAGAAGGTACATAGCTCTTTCGCAATACAAATTATATATTTCTACAATAACATTCCGGAACATGCTGTTAATTCACATTCAAATAAATTTAAAAATATGTCATAGATAGTTTAGTGAAAAAAAACAGCTATGTTGATAAATACATTAATGATGAAATGCTTGGAAAAAATAAAATTTAATTGATTTGTATCGGTGTTGGGGTATTAGTAATATTTTTTATATTAAAAAAATGTATGTTATGTTATTACCTAGTTATGTTATGTAAGGCTATATTGTATTTTATTATGAAGTTAAAAAAATATCAAAGGGTTTCTTGCCGATTCTTGTCGGTAGTAAATTATCCAGAACCGGTGGTAATAATAAAACTAACGATTCAAAAGTGCTGTTTAAAAATCTATTTGAATAAGAATGTTTGAGTTTCAGTTGGAGTTCTAGTCAACAACTGCAAATTCAAGAAAAAGATACTTTCTATTCTTAAATATATTTCTTATTTTTTTTTATTTTTTTTTATCCTTAAATAGTTCAAAATGTGAACTTTTTATAACACATCAAATAACTGATACCAATAAGACAAATATTATACGTTAGTTTAAATATATAGCTCTAAACATTTAAATTGCAGAAAAATAGTCTTTGTCTTCTAGTTGTGCCTATTTTCGACATAGGTTTAAATATTGTTTTGGAAAACAAAATCAAAAATTTCGCATATACTCCAACCACCAAGGTTTAACCACCTTTTGAATTCTCACATAGCTTATACAATCATAAAAATTGCTGTACCAAAATTCACTTATTTTCTTCGTATCTGCCCAACATGGAAATTCATAAAGACTCTTAAAACTTTTTTGTTAAAATTGGCATCAGAGGGACATCAAGTGTTGCTTAGCTGACTTTTCTATCTTCCGTTCATAGTGTTTACGTTCTTTGTCAAAACATTTTAAAACTGTTTAAAACATAAAAAAAATATGTTAACATATATCATTTAAGTGAAGCTAAGTAAACTTGGATCTCTCTCTGCCCAAATGCAAGTGCTCCGAGGAAAACAAACATTTAAGCACTCTATTGATGCAGAAATGACTTTGAATTTACTTTATAATCAAGACAAAGCTCGCCTTTAAGCTGTCTCAACTAAGGAATCTGTACTTTGGCTAATACAATTCCCTCTTCCAACCTTGGCACACTGCTAGATGATGAAAGTTCCGTGTTAGTATTTGTCCATTTCAGCCATCGTGGTACAAACTACTACAACATTAGTCGGCTCCTAGGCTCAGTGGGTAATGACCCGATTTCTGAAACGAGGCGCGTGGGTTCGATTCCCGTACAAGACAAACATTTATTATTTGTGTTTGTCTTGAGACTGGGTGTTTTCTATGATTAATATGTATGTATTTACAAAAAAAAATATATATGTATTTGTATCCTTGTTTTGGTATCCATAGCATAAGCTTTGTTTAGGTTAGGACCCGACGCCGGTGTGTGTAATGTCCAAAAATATTTATTATTACTTATTTATCATTATCTACATGAGATCACATCGACTACAATTATTCGTTCTGGATATACGCTTGTTATGATCTTCGTTTAAAACCATTAAAGGCAAATCCGAAAACTTTCTTTTTGATATTGTTTCAAAATATCACAGTAAATTTTGTTACTATTTCCCAGGAAGGCTATGACTAAATATCGAAAACGCAAGAGATTAATTATCTGAAATAATTAACGAAGTTCATTTATCAAAGTGATTAATTCGGAAATTAGTACTTATGTCATGATTAAAGCATAATTAGAAGACTATATAATAATTTGTGGTGAAGGTAAAAAAAATATTCTACTAGCAGCTGTCCTATCTATCCTATCTCAACATGAATTGCTTGGTAAGTTGAATACTTCTAAGTTTTTCACCTTTCGTTCTGTTCAACTACGATTAACGAATATATAAATTGTTTTAAATTTTTGGCTGTCTATAAAAACTACTCCTCAAGTCGGTCAGTGGATCCGTGTGGATATTTTTCTTCATAACTATTACAAAATTCAATAGTTTTCCTAATCTTAGGAAACAGCGACAAGATTTATAACAACACTTATTATTACGACGTCTTAATTTAATTATTTCAGATTCTCATCGCAACCCTTGTGATTACTGCGCATGCAATGCCTTACAACACTATGTCAATGTACCCACAATCATCAGGTCAACAGTTTGGTAACGAGTAAGGAGGTCAGCAACACAACATGGGTTCCAGCGGTTTCGGGCAACGAGGTCACCAAACGGGCGGCGCCAATGAGTTCCACAACAGGGGTCAACAGCAAAGCAACTTCAAAAAGGTAAGTAAAATCCACAAAAACCACAGTTCTAGTGACCGCAACCACCTAGAATTTCATACATTACTTATCGTGAGGTGGATGCAGAAGGGATTCTGATATAAAACTGCTAACAAGTAACTGACAAATTTTACTATAATACAATTTTGGTTTCAAAAATCTATAATAATCATCGGGTCTAGAATGAAAACCAATGATCAGATTGATTAATGATCTATTTTTTTATAAAATATAAAATGATGTTGCTTTAATCTATACGATTGACGACAGCCAGGCAGTACTTCACGTCGGGGCAAAGGTTGTTACTTTACAAGTCGCAAGTTCGGCCCCATATGGAGTACTGCTGCCATCTCTTGGTGGGTGCACTCGGATACCAGCTTGGCCCTATTGACTCGGTTCAACGACGGGCTGTGAGAATTGTCGACGATTCCAAACTCACTTGCGGTATCGAGCCCTTAAGTCTGAGGACAGACTTGCCTCCCTGTGTGTGTTCTACCGCTTGTACAATGGGTTGTTTTGTGAGGAATTGTTCGAAATGATACCCACGGCTACTTTCTACCATCGCACCGCTCGCCATCGGCAGGGAATTCATTCTCACACTTTAGAACCTAAGTGGTCCCGTACAGTGCGGTTTCAGAGAAACTTCCTCCCGCGAACGCTTAAGTTGTGGAATGAGCTCCCTGCCAAGTTTTTCTCCAAGGACTACAGTATGGAGTTCTTCAAGAAAGAAGTTGTTAGATTTCTGAAGGGTCAGCAACGCGCGAGTGATACCCCTGGTGTTGCAAGCGTCCATAGGCTACGGTGACCGCTTACCATCAGGCGGACCGTAAGCTTGTTTGCCACCTTAGTGGTATAAAAAAAAAAAAAAAAAATAGATCAGGGAAATCAACTTTTTACATTTTTAACATGTTATGCAAAGCATTTACGTTTTGTTTCTGTAAACTGTTATTTAACCAAAATGTTTATTTAAAACCAGATAACCGAGGGATCCCAGTCTTCGTCTCACGATATCGGAGGGTCGTCGCAGTTCGGGTCGGCGGGAGGACAGTCCGGCGGGTCTAACAACTTCAACCGGGGACAGTCCGGCTTCGGGCGGCAGGGGGGTAGCAGCTTTATGCAGGGCTGATTGTTTTTCATTAGTTAAATTTGATAATAAACTTATGTTAAATGCATTTAATTTTTTTTTATTTCAATTCATACTTCTAACGTTAAACTATCAATCTCAGTTATAAGAGCAGAAAAAAATGTACTATATTCTAAAACTAGCTGTTGTCAGCGGCTCAGCCCGCCCTACATTTGGTTAACATCGTGGGATATCAGCCTATGGTGAGTTACCATAGGCTTAATCATACTAAACAAGTTTGCCATAGTAAGCCAAGCTATAGTTGTAGCTATGGTTCGCTCAATAAGCTGTGTCTATTGATTAAATTTTTCGAAATGAAAAGCCAAGCACTTGTGCTACAATTATATTTATTGTTCATTAATTAATTAATCATAAAGTTTTATTGTAGAGAATTAAGTGTAAATTTAAATTATTCTGTAAATAACATCGCAGAACTGTTTCTATTTTTGTCTGTCCGTCTATTTTTACTTAGCAACGTGTTTATTTACAAGCCTGCCTTATGTTTTTTAACGTCATCTAGATTAAACTTTACTAACAAACTATTTGTAGAGTTCTATGCTGTGTACCGATGGGTATGATTCGGAAAAGCTTTACTATAAGAAAAAAGTTAAAAAAAAATAATAAAAAATTAAAAAACCCGACTAAAAAACATTTAAAACTAAAAAGCAAATAACAAGTGAACCTAAACCTTATTTACTCCTATACCTGTAAAGTCACAGTCAGAATATCATTTAATGACATTTTGTATGAATTCAAATATATTGTCACTTCATGATAATATAGTACTTAACCAAATATTTAATATAAGCAGGCGCGACTGATTTAACTGCAGTTTAATTAGTAGTACAGTCGCTACTTGTAGTAACGACAACAGGCACTCGCTGTAAGGTATTGATTAGTGTAAGTAATCTGTTGAAAGTCTTAAATTCAAATTTGGAGAATATGTTCCAATTATATTCACCGAATTGGTCAACTGAAATATTTTCAATAGTTAAAGTGCAGAAAACAAACCCTATCACATATATGATACAAGATGACATACATAGATCTATTAAGGGCTGTTTTAACTCTGTAATCTTCTTGCACTAGTCCAACAAGAGTTTTGGATTGTCTCGGCTCAAAGAGTTATTAAGAGTGTGCTCTTTGTTGTTGTTGTGTGTTTTAGGCTCAAGGCAACACTGACTCACAACAACAAGCCAGAAATGGGCGATTTGCCTCCTGATTGAGTAAATCCTGCTTTTATAGTTTTATAGTGTTGGAACTGACTTTGCAGGTCCCTTTAAAATTAAGACTTCTACCTTGCGTAACGCCAAGGTGGCTAAAGCATACGTGTGCGTATTAGTATGTCTTGTTATAAAGGCTGTTTACCTTGAGGTAGTCTCCGTGGATTGCCAAATATCATCCGTACAGATTGGGGCACCAACTATGTGGGTGCTTAAGTGGATTTTCGATCACCCCGTATATCCTTCTTGGGGCGGAATTTTCGTAGCGGTGGTGAAAGTAGCAAAGACTTACCTTTTTTTTTTTTTATACCACTAAGGTGGCAAACAAGCTTACTGCTTACGCCTGATGGTAAGCGGTCACCGTAGCCTATGGACGCTTGCAACACCAAGGGCATCACTCGTGCGTTGCCGACCCTTCAGAAATCTAATTATTATAATTACTCTATAATTACCGTAGTCCTTAGAGAAAACCTTGGCAGGGAGCTCATTCCACAACCCAAGCGTTCGCAAGAGGAAGTTCCTCTAAATCGGACTGTACGCGGCCATTTCGGTTCTAAAGTGTGAGCATGAATTCCCTGCCGATGGCGAGCGGTGCGATGGTAGAAAGTAGCTGTGGGCATCATTTCGAACAATTCCTCAGAACACAACCCATTGTTCAAGCGGTAGAACACACACAGGGACGCAAAGTCTGTCCTCAGACTTAAGGGCTCGATACCGCAAGTGAGTTTGGGATCGTCAACAATTGTCACAGCCCGTCGTTGAACCAAGTCAAAAGGGCCAAGCTGGTATCCAGGTATCAGAGATGGCAGCAACCTTTGCACAAACGTGAAGTACTGCTTCGCTCTGTTGAGTACACCAAGTTTTTTGGACACCAGCTTTACCTTGTCTAGCAAGTGATCTCGGAACTGAACATCGCTGGAGATGTCAACACCAAGGATCCCAATGCTCTTGGAGATGGAGAGGGGTGTGTTCTGGAATTGTCGGACCACAGTGAAAGGGATTTTTCTAAAAACGCAGTGTGAGGAAGCTTTACCACATAACTGGCTAATATTGATAAAGATAATAATAAGGACGTAGATACCATCTTATTAAACTTCCACTTATCTATGATTCAGTCGCTTAGTAAAGGTTACTAAGGTAAAAGGAGTGTTTCTAAAATCCAAAAAATTCGAAGAAAAACGAATACAAGTAGAACGACAGTTAAGTGGAAAATATAGAAAAAACATGTAGATTTTTATAAATTCATCTAATGTCTTTAATAAATGACTGAATGACTTATATATAATATACCATTATTAAATTTAAATTATATTATTAAAAACAAATACTAAGTTATAACATAATTTAAGTAGTACTGAAATGTCTAAGTAGAAATTAATCGGCTATCTATGTTTTTGCACTATGAACTAGGCGTTAGTGAACATGTGACTACTGTAGTTAATGAGTTAGTAACATCAATGCCAACTAGGTAATATATATCCTTCCCTACACTGTATTAAAATGTCATTCACAGAAATAGGCTTTTCTACCTATTATCTAAATACTAACCCACTTGTATGTATCTGGCTTGAACATTCAAGTTACAGTAAATTGTATTATAGCTAATAATGTTACAATGTACCATAAACTTAGCATTGTTGACTATTTATACCTTAGCAACTAAGCAATTACTGACTTAATAATATTAGTATTTCTCTGTAAGTGAATTATGTTATTCTTTTTGAGAAATAAAGAATCTTTAACCTTAACCATTAGTAGTCTGGGGTGGGGCAGGCAATTGGTCATGAGAACAACCTAAGCTTTGTGACTATAGCAAATTAACTACTCAGACAGACAACTTTAACATTGTTGTAGAACCAAACTTGGTCATGAGGCCTTGTCACTGCAGCAAATTTACTTAATCAGACTGACAGCATATATGTGAACGCGCGTTCGATGTTGACGTCATGCATTAAACTTCGACAGCATTGTTGAATTATCAGAGTATGAAGTGACAATAAAAACGTTGTTATTCCATCTATGGACCTTGGTGGGCTCCACAGAAACAAAGTTTTTTTGTCAATTTGACAATATTTTTTTCTCAGTGCACTGATATTTTGCTCTTTTTTAAAGATTTTTTACTACATTAAAAAACCATAAAAAAGCATCCAGTATGATCGTAGGTACTTCCAAGCAACATAACTAATGCATTTGGAAACAAAAAAAACAGTAAAATCAGGGTTGGGCAGTGGGAATTATAAGGACATAGGTAGTCAAATTGATGGAAAACTTAATCCGACTCAACCCGGTTATACGGGTTGACCATTATGAAAATCAGATTTACTGTGGTTCTAAAATTTAAAACAAACCCCGTGCCATCTCCAAGATCATAAAGATTCTTGATGTTGACTTCTGCTGTGGCATATTTTAATAGGCTACGCTTCTACCACCAGGCGGATCGTCTATATGAGTAACTGTATATTATAAAAAGTTCCTACATCATTTAAGAGACGATGTCAAGTTGACGTCCAAGAACATTTGTGCACTCGACAGCAAAGCAGTCGTAGCAAGTCCGGTCCCAAATAAAATATTGATACCATGGGGAAGATAGAAATAAATTTTAAAAAATCGCACATTTCAATAAAAAAAACTTCAGATAATTAAAAAAATAACTCCGGTTTATAACCATATCTTGTAGACAGATTTTTTTAATAATTCGATTTGTGGATTTCTTAAAATCAGTAATGTCAGCCGGAATACTGATTGTGACGTTACAGCGTCGATTCGCTCGTTCGTTGTTCGCTGCTTGCGCTATGAGTCGTATGCCGAAGTCACAACCGTGACTTTAATTGTTAAAAATACAGTTTTTGATACATCTCAAAAAAAAATTCTTAATTTTTTGTTTAATTTTTTTTTTTTTTTTTATACCACTAAGGTGGCAAACAAGCCTACGGTCCGCCTGATGGTAAGCGGTCACCGTAGCCTATGGACGCTTGCAACACCAGGGGCATCACTCGCGCGTTGCCGACCCTTCAGAAATCTAATAACTTCTTTTTTGAAGAACCCCATACTGTAGTCCTTAGAGAAAACCTTGGCAGGGAGCTCATTCCACAACCCAAGCGTTCGCGGGAGGAAGTTTCTCTGAAACCGCACTGTACGCGACCATTTCGGTTCCAAAGTGTGAGAATGAATTCCCTGTCGATGGCGAGCGGTACGATGGTAGAAAGTAGCCGTGGGCATCATTTCGAACAATTCCTTAGAACACAATCCATTGTACAAGCGGTAGAACACATTTTCTAAATAATAAATTTTACTCATTCTGGGTGATGCGCCTGGATACAAGCTTGGCTGTTTTAACTCGTATTAATGAGCACAGTTGATGTGTATCGGTCACTAGGAAAGCGTTATTCTATAACATTTAATTTTGAAATAAATATTTATAATGATGGTCTTAATACTTTAAGGTATTTTTAAAAAACAACCGTCAGCAGTACAGGGATTCTCAGTTAGAAGCATAAGAGCGTAAGAGTGGGGACACATGCGTTTAACTACTGAGGAAAACTTCACATTTCTATAAGAAAAGAAAACACAATTTATAGAGAACAAGAAATATATAAATACATGTTATCAAGAACTTTGATAACGACATATAATGTGTAAAAATATATAACAAAAAAAAGTATTTGCGTTTATATTTTAAACAATTTCTGAATCTGAAATATATCTGTCGAATAAACATCAGCCCTGCAGGAAGCCGGTGCCGCTCTGCTGACCAAAGCCGGACTGTCCCTGGTTGTGGTTGTTAAACCCGCCGGACTGTCCGCCCGCCGACCCGAACTGCGACGACCCTCCGACGTCGTGAGATGACGACGAGGAACCCTCTTTTATCTGTTTTTAATAAATATTTTGGCTATAAAATAAACTTTTACTGTACTTATACAGACATCATAATTGTCATCATTATTATAAAATTTATCTAAGCTCATTTAAAAACAAAGATAAAGAGAAAGTTTATTTAGCAAATACACGTTCTAAGAGAAAATAAAATTATTAAAGAAATAACTATAATAAAACAAAAAGTGCGTGAGATAAAAGAGCCCCCCCTCAGCATCATTTATATCCGAAGACAACAATAATGATTAACACAATATTGATTTTCAGTGCGAGCCCTTACTGCGTCACTTTACTGCGTCACTTTACTGCGTCACTTTACTGCGTCACTTTACTGCGTCACTTTACTGCGTCACTTTACAGACATAAATGAAAAATAAGTAAAACAATAAGTACCTACTTAGTAGCATTCTAACTTACCTACCTAATCGTAAATACTACTAAAATATTATTATTATTTACGTCGTTTATTCATAAATACAGCACAGACAGGTGCTGCACAGTGTCCCGGATGTTAGCTCATCACCGATGAACAAGTAGTTATTCGAGAAACTATCTTTTGCAGGTAAAACACGTTGCAATAATATTATTTATTTTACCTGCTTCAAAAGCAGTAAATATTTTTTACAACTGAATTCTGATAGCCTTAAGGTTGGTAGCATTTTTTGGTATCACCACAAATAGTTATTTCTATAAATAATTATTCTTTTGAAGTTAGCTGATTTTCTGTATCTATGTAAATTTTTCATTAATAAACTGTAATGCAAAAAAATATAAAAACTAGCGCAAAGTATATATGACAAATATAGTCTGCACAAATTGATTCAAATATCAAAATTTTATAATTTTGTTATTTTATAATTGTGTTTTTTGTTATTTACCTCTTTAAAGTTGCTTTGCTGATGTCCCCTGTCATGGAAATCGTTTGCACCACCCACTTGGTGACCCTGTTGTCCGAAGCCGCTAGAACCAACATTATGCTGCTGATCCCCGAACGCACTACCAAACTGCTGGCCTGATTGTGGGACAGCGTAGTAGGGCATAGCATAAGCAGCTAGCGCAAAGGTAAGGAAGACGACCTGAAATAAATAAAATTTGAAATGATATTGAAAGGTAATCTGCAACTTTATTTTATACAAATTAGTGTTGTAACGGACATTCGCCTCCGCCTCCGGAAGCTTTGCACGATAACGTACCACCGCCGTAAAATTTTTGCGGAGTTGTAACGGAGGTTTATTTATTTACGTCATAAATAATGACTCGCACGAAAAACAACACGCAAGCAGCGACGATGCAGCCTATCGGAAACGTCCTGCGCGCGAAATGGTCAAAAGACTGGTTGTATCTTTATAAAATAGTTTTAATACTCCTTGTGAAGAAACAACGAGGAATCTGAGCGAAACAAAAAGTGATTCCATTTATATGTGTACTGAGACATACATTGCAAGTTTAAAAGGTAAATTTGACACAAACCATAATTTCCAAAACATTATTCAAAAACTAATTGAAGACATCAATTCCAGATTTTGTAACCTTTTAAGCAACACATTAAAGTTTTTTAATGAGATCAAAAGGAACATGTTCAGTCCGAACTAATACGCTTGCTTACTCTACATGATTCCAATGTGGTAAGTGGAGTTGGTGATGAGGAATCTTCCGTCGCTTCTGCTGCTAAAATTACCAGAATAGAATCAAACCCAAAACACGATGAACCGCGTTTTCAGATTTTACCACCAACACAAAGTGCGCATTCTAATATGGCTGACATGTTAACAAATAGCTATGACAATGAATAGAAAACTGAAAACCGAGCTAAAATAAACGACGATCCTTTATTATGGCGGAGAAATAACCGCTTCCAACGTTCGCACGTACTTATCGGCGCCGTCAAGTTCAGTGCCAAGTAAACAGCTATTTAGTGCAGCCACTTAGAAACTGTTTAGATTTAATGACATGATGATTTAATTGTTTTTCCACTTCCATTTTCACCTCCGCTTCCGTTAACCTTCGCATACGCTTCCACCTCCGTAACAACCCTAATACAAATTCCTGCTCCCTGTTTGTTGAAATTTAAAATCGCTGTTGGGCGTTTTACAACTTGCTTTTTCCCGTGACTTTGAATCCGTGAATACCTAAGAAAGTTAAGGACCGAATTTTCAATTCTTTGATACTATTAAAGGTTTATAAAGCATGCGGTTTAAGAGTTAGTGGGGGGTGACACAAAGTTTTCAACTATGGATGCGAAAAACTCGGCAAAAAATAATCTTAGAAGACAAAAAGTGTCAAATAAAAAAGTCAAGTGAAAATCCTTAAATGCATTTTTAAAGTCCTATCTAATCCCCCCATTATGGCCTATACAACAATTTTATTTTCATCCCACAATGTATGTACCTATAAGAGCTACACTGAAAGAATTTGTTTCTCAACTTCCGTTACATATCTACAGCAGCACGGCAGTTTATAATAGACACATCTCTGTAAAGTTTAATTAGAATCTACCTAAAGACAGCGGATTTATAATGCTGTGACTTATGGGCGGACATGAAAAATTTATAAGGCTTCCGTTTTTGCCATTTGGCTACGGAACCCTAAAAATAGGTAAAATTGCACTGTGAGTAAAATAACATTTCTTTATACAAAATGTTACATATTGCTTAATAAAATTGGACTCAATAACTAATACAAAGTTTTAGCGTTTAGACATGCTAATATAACACATTCTCTTACAGTTAAAAATATTTGTTATTTTGAAAAAATATTTTCTTATTATAATTTAATTGAACTTACCAGGAATTTCATGTTGGATGGCTTGACACTTATGAATAGAATGACTTGGTAATGCAGTCACAAATTATTTTATAGTCTGTTTATTATTGGAAAGCACATTACATTTCCATTAATTAATGGATATCTTGTTTATAGTTAATTACTTCTTTCAATCAATCATTTGATGGGTATTTTGGTTGACAACTGGTGATGTCATTGATATCTTGCTCTTTTTTAAGCATTTTTTACTCCATCAAGAAACTATAAAAAATCCAGTACGTTCGTATGTCCAAGCAACGCAACGCAAATTTTTTTTTAATTTTAAGTTTCGTTTTCTACATAATAAAATTTTCATTTTCCTCATTCTGTAAGGATGCGCCTAAATACTAGCTTGGCTATTTTAACTTGAGGACCCTAAATACCCAATACCTGTCTATGAGCTTACATTAGATCTTTACATCTACAAATTTACATTTAGGTACCTAACTATTTGTAATTTGCAAACATATTTTACTTTGGCTCTAAAAATATTATTATTTTCATTATTATCATTTATCCTTGGTCGTCTTTATTTGTACCTCAATCCTTAAATAAAGCTTGAAAGCAAAAAAAAGCTATGTGCTCTAAAGTTTTTAGCAATGATGTTTGGGTCTTGCCCTAGTGCAGCACGTGACTAGTAGAGAAGCTACTTATTAGTTAAACTGCAACCATAATTTGGTTTCTGTGTTTTCTTTGACGTCATCGTCTTTCAGAAATCGGTTCAATAATTGCCAATACCGATGAATTAAACTCATAAGTTTTGTGGCAGTGAACCAATACTGCTGTGGTTTTGTCATTAGATAAATAGAATTTATGTCTTGTATCAAGGCAGTGCGTGAGCTAAGTTTGTAAAAAAAGTGACAACGACCGTGTGTACGTTTACACGAACCATTTTGGGGCCCGTGTAACTTAAAACCTTTAAACTTACCATTCTTGTAATTTTAAGTATCTAGCAAGATACCTCACTCATATTGAACTTAAATCCTATTTTTACAATTGTATCTATTAACGTCCGAAAAAAATTTCAACCAGTTGGTGTCTCGCTTAAGATTTATGGCATGGAGGTGGATGCAAAAATTAAAAACAAAAGCGCAGTTTTAGTCGCATACATAAAATGAGTGCCAAGTTTTCAAAAAGCTTGTAAACAAAAACAAATTACCTGTACATAGCCTTCACATATGTTAGAAGGTTTTTTATAAAACTTGGGATACATTTTGATCTCAACTCTCTTAAGCCGTAAAATCTGTTCCAAACTTGGCCTCTTTTTCAATTCATGTTGTGGTGGAATCAAATTATTTGAATGTCTTCACAAAACATTAAAAGACAATTTAATATCATGATGATAACACTGTTTCTCAGATGCAATTATAAGGTAATCATCTCGACTTAATTTGCATCATTTACCACAAGCTCGTTAATATTTCCTTACTACATACGCACAGGCATGATATAGGATAATGTAGGGTTATGATCCATGTTTACAATAAATATTCGTTACAGAACTACAGATATAGGTGGGTTTTTCGTAATGGACAAAATTGCCAGCACTGTGACTTGCAACATGTCACTGACACATTCTTTCCCATGAACGATTTTTATAAATATTTTTTTTTCTTTCTAAAACTAACTATTTTGTTGATTCTGACATTTCTTGCTTTACGGAAATAAGCAGTAAGTTGAACCTGTACCGGGATAGTATGTTAAAATTGGCTCGAAATTGTTTGCATAGTGCAACCAGCATGACGGCAAGAATATAATGATCTTAAATAACAAAAAAGAACTAAAATATTAAGCGTTGGCGTTGGCTTTGTATTAATAATATACAATATAAAAACCTATTTTTTTAATAACCAAGATAATTAAAGAAAATTGTTTATTTTCTCGGTAATATTTGGTGAGCAATACTTGTAAGTTTATCACGGAAAGTAACAACACGGTATTAAAAAATTATAAATTCTATTTCCGTGACCGCCAGATTAGGTCTTTATTCCAAAAAGTTCGAAAGAAAAAAAATATAATAAAAATTCATATATTTTTTTATGTAAATGAGTAAGTAAAATGAAACAATATTAAAATAAATTGAACTTAGCTTTAAACACTATTAGCTTTTGCCATCCTATGTCCTTCCCCAGGGCTCGAACTATCTCCATTCCAAATTACATCTGAATCGGTCTATGTATGAGTGACTTATGAAGTAACAAAAAGACAAACAAACTTTCGCAATTATAATATTAAGAGGATGTCTTAAAAATACAAGATTTTAAGTTAAGTTCATCTGATAAGAATCTCGCTCTCCTTGTTATTCCTTTAAGCATCATAGAAAAGTGCCTACGCCACAAATTATTGCTACGCGAATATTACGTTTTAATTATTTTATATATTAAGTAAAATAATAAAAATAATCCTCACAAAAAATAATAAAGTTAAAAAGCAACTTATATAACATATTAAGCTAACAAACAAATTCACTTTGACATAATATCAATTAACTATTTTTCAACAATAGTATACAAAATAAGCATAAAATAAAAATAATCAAGAAATGAATTAAGCTAAATCTACGGTCACAAGTTACGTTTATTTTGAGTCTTCACCATTTCTAAAGTTGCGACACAAACTATTCTCCTTTCTTATATCTGTGCAACAACACCCAAACAAAGCAAATACTCAAATATCATAGTTAGAGGACACAGGCACTAAAGAGTTATATGATTTCCCTGTCATCCCTACGTAAAGGAACCCTAATTTTTGCAACTTCCACATTTGAAAGTAAAACCATGCGAATGCTAAATCCATTCCTTTTGGTAAACTGGGAACTAGGTAGCAAAGTGTTCAGGACTTACGACCTGCAGGTAGGTTTATAGGGCGCCCCCTTACGATGTACATCAGCGCTTACCTAAACTAGCTTCGATTTCGATTTTCGATTAGCGATTCGTCAAGATGTAACTTCTAAATGATGAACTGTGCTGGACGTATGACGATGAATAGTATTATTGATAAAAGCCCACCCTACATCACACCATACCGGTTAACGCGATTTGTGACTTTTCATCACATTACCGGCCTTCCGTTATTGGTAAAAATTCTCAATCATAGGAAATTTCTACATCTCTAAATATAAAAATACTCGATGTGTTATTCTATTTTACTACAAAATTCTAAATTTATATTTTGACATTAATGTAGTGTTTTTGTTCAACTTTACCATTTTCCCTACAAACCGCGGTAATGTTTGATTTCGATCCTCCTTATGGTCTTTTTAATTGATGTTTTGACCGTTCATAAATATTTGGGGTTTTTATCTAACAGATATTCAGTAACTATTAAATGTATTAATTGTTCCTAAACAAAATAACTTAATTATTTCGTTTCTTCAACGGATTTCCGGTAAGCCTAATTACTAGAAAAGACAAAAATCTTGTAATAAATTTACTAATTGTTTAATATAATTATCTGTAGCATTAATCTATTATTTACAGAATAATCTAACACGAAATATAAATTTTACTATGTTTACATTAGTTGAGTCAAAGTTTAGGTTTTGAATTACCGGTTTGCTATAACAAAAAATAAAATAAACAAAATATAATTTTTGATTTATCGTAAGCCGTTCCATTTTAAACATTTGATTTCTGAACAGTATTTAATCCTAATAAAAGTTATGAAACAACCTTTGAAGTGTAAATGAAGTGTGAAGGTATTCTTGTATTACAATAAAGCAACGTCCAATCAACGTTCATTTTAAAAGGATCTATTCTAGCAATGCTGGTTCAAAATAATCGTGCCTAGGCCCAAATTGTGTTAATGGTTAAGATTTGTAAGTTTACTCTACCTATTTTTGTAAAATACTTTTAATGATTTTATACTAAGATTCAATATTTTACATTTTAGCCATTGCTACTTATAATTTGTTAGCTTTCAACCTTTCATAAAATAAATCATAACTTCTCAGCTAATGTATTATTTACTTATTATTTTTTATTTGTGAGACCAGCATGGAAAATACAATAACAGTGTTCATATTCTAAAACTAAGGATATAAAGTGAGTAAGTCCACAATTAAATGTTACCACAGCAGGTATGAAATTTTTAAGTAAGAGGCCAAAAACTTAACTATTTGAACTTTTAAAATCCCTATTTTAACCCATTAGTTACGGCTTGTCGATAAATCAGTCTGCGGGTCAATAAATCAGGACATCGCATTACCTCCTTTTATCCAATTATAGGTCTGCTTTTCCAGTATCGGATATATATTGGAACATTTATACAATATGTATGATCTAGAGTGAATTCTCCTTATATATTTGGAAATTATTCGGAGTTTCGCTCATAAAAGTTTGACTTTAAAGTTGAGGTGAAAAATGTAATAACTTGTATTTTTAAGGATTTATTTAAGTTGCTTCAAAATAATTTTCTGTCAATTCAATTCAAATATTTAAATTCAAGTAGGCAAAAATTAAAGATAGATTTATTGAAAATATAGGTATGTTTCAATAATCATTTTAACTCAAATGTTTTTTTTTTTATGTAAATAACAACAAGGATCAGAAGGTTCAACAGTAAAGTTTAATAACAGCAGCTGTGATACTACATTATAAGATATTGCTGATTGTAGTTGCTTTGTATTTGCTGTAGGAAACTTACCATTCGGTATATATATTGAAAACACCTGTTATAACTAACTAAAAGTATACTAAGACTTAAAAAGTTTACATTATTGGACGCATGACTATTACAGCGCTTTTGTCTGAACTAAACAAAGACTATAATATACATTCTTGGCAACTGATACAAAAATTATAATATATATATTATAAATATTTATATCAATACACATCTAAAATATCCAGACTTAAGACAAACTAAATGTTTTTACAAAAATATTTATCCTGTGTGGGGATCAAACCTACACTCTCGGTAAAGTGGTAATTGTTTTATTATTGCACTCATGAGACCTATAGCAAAAGGGACAGTTGTGTTCTCTGGAACATGAGGTAAAAGTAGGTGACATGAATTTTTTTTCCTAAATTAGCAACACTCCTTCTGTCAAACTAGTTCACCAAATTCTGGAGGTGAATTTAGTTTTATTATTTAAGTAGAGATATGCAATCGAAATGCTAAACCGGACAACGCGAAAACATATGACTTTCATTATCTACCCTCTGTCTACAGTCGACTCCTAATTAGAGAGGTGTGGTAATGAGCCGACTGTTAATTGGAGAGGTTTGGGTTTGATTTCCGCACAAGACAAACATGTATGTGATTGAACATTTGTGTTTGTCTTAAGACTGGGTGTTTTCTATGTATAACATGTGCTTAATATACTACATGTGTATAAATATAATATATACCAACTTGTTTTTTGTATAAGCATTATTATAATAAGTATGATGTGTTATTAGGCTAAGTTTAAAATTATTATATATGCTCCATATTAAATTGAATTGAAAAAAATTAAAATTATATATGTACAAAATAAAATACTTATGTGTATCCATAGTACAAGCTTTGCTCAGTTTGGGACCAGATAAAGATGAAGAGAATGAATATGAATATGATGGCCCTGTCATGATATGATGACAAAGAAATATTATTTATTATGTATGAATATTAATCTGTCGCCATTTGTGTCGAACTGTAATCATTTCCAATTAATTTTATTAATTCTAAAATCAAATGAGATGATTTTTACCTATAATGACGGTACCTGTATAAAAAAAATTACAACGCACACACACACACACACACACACACGCACACACACACACACACACACACACATTATTTAAAAACACATTTTTAAGATTACTAATAAAAAAAACAAAAGAAAATGATGTATGTGCACCCCCAGACATCTTAAGTATAATTTTTCAGTGGCAAAAGTGACAAAAATAACAAAAATATCGTAAACGAACACATGACAGGTGATAAAAGTAATGAAAATAATGATTCTGCATTCCAAAACGAACGCGCCCCAAAGCGGGACTTTTTTTATTAGCTATACTAAACAATGATGAAAACTAGAGAAACAACTTATTTAGGTATAGGTAGGTATAATCAAAATATTATAAGTTTGTTGCTTTTAATCTATTTATGCATGAGTATGTATATCGTCTCAGCTCCGCAATGAGGAAGCCGGTAATTGACCAACCACTTTAGACCTACGTGACATTTGGGGGTGAGCCCATCGCCACAACGCTGCTTCTGATGCTGTGTATCTGGTCTGTGATGACTTTATGTATATCCCATGTTGTAAATCAATATCTTCAGAAAAGTAAGTGATCAAAATATAGGACCAGGGACTTAATAATATAGGAACAGGGCCATAATAATATAGGAACAGGGACACAATAATATACCCTTATTGCGAGTTCTTAACGGATTATAAAAAGCAAGTCAGAAATGGATACAATATTTTTTTTTGGAAGATTTCACTTGTAGACCGGGAGATAGTGACAGAAAATACTGGGTCATTTGTACCAGTATGGGGGTTGGCGGTTAATGACGAAAAGAAAAATGATGGTAATAGCGCTGGTACCGGCGGCCCTATGGCGTGGGCGTGAGTCGATGTCGTGTCGTGTCGGATAAATCGCGATGTCGAACTGTAATGCCATACTTCTCCGGTGTGACTTACAGCCCGCCATACCGACGCGAACACATTAATTTAAAAAAAAATCACCCATTTGTACCAAGCTCATTTTTGCACAGCTAATCATCGTCGAGTAGCCATTCACGAACATCACCATGCCATACTTTTCGGACGGTTCCAAATGGTCGCCATACCGCCGCAAGGGAATAATTTTTTTTTTTTTGCAATACGATTTGTATCAGTATTGTATTTGGATTTTTGGAAAGTATTTGATAAAATGTGACCGTTATTATTATTGCCATACTTCTAGTAGGGGGGTATGATATATTACGTAGATATTATAAGTACCTACCGGTAATTTACAAATAGCAAAATTAGAAAAGCACTAATGTTTTTTTACTTAACCACATAAAAAAATACACCAACAGGATATTGTATTACAAGGAAGCAGAATTATATTTATACCGCGTGTGTGCTATTTTGAATCCAGAACTCATAGTGCTTGTGTTAATATGAAATGATATATTACTGTGCAAAGTAATTTATATTCAATGAAACATTCAAAGTTCTACGTTGCCGCGTTTTTAAGGTTCCGTACCCAAAATTACTAAGATTTCGCTGTCCATCTGTCTGTCCGTCTGACAGTTAAAATTTTCATAGATGATGTATTTCTGTTGCCGATATAACAACAAATACTAAAAAACAGAATATATAAATATTTAAGGGGGCTCCCATACAACAAATGTGATTTTTTGCTCATTTTTGCTCGATATTGATAACGGCAACAGGTCGCTTGAAATATTTACAGAATATTTAGTTATATATTCACTTTCAAATAAATAATTAAATTAAAATGAAACAAATACTCAAAGGTGGTTCCCATACATCTAGCGTGATTTTTTTGCCGTTTTTATGGATAATGGTACAAAACCCTTCGTAAGCGAGTCTGACTAGCACTTGGCCGGTTTTTTTTTATTTATTTTTTGCATCCAGCCGACGTACGCCGCCCCGCTAACCAAGCTGCAACTTTTTTATATAAACTAAACACAGAATTACCTGGGGCTTATTTGCTCCTAGTATACACCTACATAATTTTTTATACAATAGTTTTATCGGAACTTTATCGAATCTCTTCTTACAACCGTATTAAAAACAGTAGTTTAATACACGTGTAGAACTGTCATTCCAACTCGTTCCGACAGGCCAGATAGCGTAAATACACAAAACTGCAGGCATCGTAAACATTGCAAAAAATATGTGTTTATAAAACTTGGTTTTGTCTAGTGCATTACCTTATTGACTGATTTTATTCATTGTAGTTAATGCTAAAAAAAACTGAAACTGATCATTGTTTCAACAGGCCAGGCCAGATAGCGTAAATACACAAAACTGCAGGCATCGCAAACATTGCAAAAAATATGTGTTTATAAAACTTGGTTTTGTCTAGTGCATTACCTTATTGACTGATTTTATTCATTGTAGTTAATGCTAAAAAAAACTGAAACTGATCATTGTTTCAACAGGCCAGGCCAGATAGCGTAAATAAACAAAACTGCAGGCATCGCAAACATTGCAAAAAATATGTGTTTATAAAACTTGGTTTTGTCTAGTGCATTACCTTATTGACTGATTTTATTCATTGTAGTTAATGCTAAAAAAAACTGAAACTGATCATTGTTTCAACAGGCCAGGCCAGATAGCGTAAATAAACAAAACTGCAGGCATCGCAAACATTGCAAAAAATATGTGTTTATAAAACTTGGTTTTGTCTAGTGCATTACCTTATTGACTGATTTTATTCATTGTAGTTAATGCTAAAAAAAACTGAAACTGATCATTGTTTCAACAGGCCAGGCCAGATAGCGTAAATACACAAAACTGCAGGCATCGCAAACATTGCAAAAAATATGTGTTTATAAAACTTGGTTTTGTCTAGTGCATTACCTTATTGACTGATTTTTATTCATTGTAGTTAATGCTAAAAAAACTGAAACTAATCATTGTTTCAACACTTGTACTAATTGTTTAAGCGTATAAAGCATTTTCTTTTGGTTTTTTGTCATTAAAAGTTGGAAGTTGTTATTGTTTTAGTAAAAGTAAATAGTTGGAAGTGGTTGTTATCCAGTGCATAAACTATAAGTTAAAGCAAAAAGTAAAAAAATATGACTACAAAACGTTAAAAAACTTAAATTCCTTACAAAAAAATTTAAGAGCGTTCCCCACGTCAACAGCCTTGAGCATTTCACTTCCCCTTTCCCCACTAATCCGCCTTCACTTTAAGTTCTTTATAATAATTAAAACAATATTATATATGTAAAAATTTAAGCCTTATACCAACTTTTGAGTGAAGGAAATTAATGATAATGTAGGTAGGGCATTAAGAAATGAAATATAAATAATATTTTTCAATGTAAATGAAGTCGTAAGAAAAAAAATAGTTTGGAGGGGTTAAAAATATATAAAGAACTTTCTATCTCAATCTAGAGTTCCTATGGGTTTTTTGCACTTTTTGAATACCGGGTCTGCAAATAAAATGTCACCTATATTATAAATGTGAAAATTTGTGAGTTTGATTGTTTGTTAAACGAATGAAAAATAGCTCTCTAACCATTGCAAGAACAACAAAAAAAAGTAGAATTGAACCATGTGAATTTTTCATTGTCCCAAATTCACCATTTTTGGGAGCAAAACCTAATGGTCTTGCAGGTGAAAATACAATTGTGGGATTAAAATGACCAATACCTGCTTTTCATGTAGGTTACAATGACACAGCAATCAAACAAAACAGTAATATAATATATTATTATAGGTACTAAAAAGGGCGGTGTATTTATAGTAAACAAAAAGCATAATTGGTTCTATCAAGTACAGGGCCATATGTTTTTGCCCAAAAGCTAGCCGCTATATCAGCTAGCTATATATTTGATGTTCGTTTATCCAAAAACAGCATAAAAGTTTAAAAAAATGTTTTTTTCTGGGCACCGAATATGCAAAACAAACAAATATATTTTATATAGATTGCATTTTACCCGAAATAATTAACTTACGTCACACAAGAAGCTTTCCAATAAGAAATCTTACTTAAATTGTATATAACATAGGCTAAATCTGGAAAAGGATGAGAAAACAGAAAACCTTCGTCAGCTATTGTAACAGACCAAAGGAAATCATACATCAATTTTTTTTCTTACTTATCTTATTTTGTAAACTCAAATAATTTAGGCTCAAAATGTAATAAAGTCGAAATGTACATGTTGCTTCTTCAAATTTTTGTCCCAAAAATTATCATCCTTTCGTATCAACTCTACTTTAAGGGTTGATTTTCATTTGAACATACTGCAAATATGCATTTTAAGCGGTCTGCTATGTGTAACTGCCATTGAACTTGGTAAAACCAATTGTGAGACTTATTTATTTCCATTTCATCACTTTTTTTTTGTTTGATGGCTTCATCAATGCCAATAGTATGTGCTGTTATAAGGCATTCGAGTTCGACAATGGTGTCATCGTCACATAAGCCATCCGTAGGAGCACCGAGAAAAGGCTATTTTTTGTCAATGAATAATCCACATTTGTGTATTTCCACATTTAGTTGAGAGGCTAGCTGGGTAAGCGCAGTTTTTTCAGTATCGCGCTTTTGGAGTACAGTGTTCTTTTGAATCAGATCACGTTCTTCGTCCGTTTTGTTTAAATTTATTAAAAAACTATTTTTTACTTTTTCAAACGTAGCCTTGTCCATATTAGGTTTCAAACTCCCTTCACCATAATCAGTTACAGCTTTTGAAACAGTTTGAGTAAATAAACGGCGTTTCGGTTTTTTTAATTGTTTTCTTGCTATGTTTTTGTTGATTCTATAGTGTTCTAATATTTTTAACTTACCAGATGGGCTACAGCCACCGTTTAGGGATTCGTATAGATGGGATATAGTTTTTTTTTATTAAACGCTACTGCTGCAGCGTGGCATCTTAATGCATATGAATTTTGTTTTCGAAAAATTTATCCGTTTACCGCCAACAAACTTTGCTACAATACTGTGAAAATGCTCCAAAGGATTACTATCTACATCGTGAATTGAACCTCTTGAATTAGCAGCAATTCCTTGTATAAGAAAATTTATCCGTTGCCACAGTGCACTTGAAAAAAAGTCCTTTGGTGGTACTTCATTTGTGCCAACTTTGTTGCAAAAATGATTTTTGCAATTATAGTGGTCGTGAAATGCGTGCCGTTTGCTTAGTAGTATATCTTCAAACAAAAGTTCAACGTCTGAATCTACTTTGTGTTTTTTTATACTTTTTACTATACAGACACGAATTGATATTATAACCTTTTTTGTTATAAACTTTCGTTGACGAAATGGATATTTCGCTTCTGTAGTTAACGTTCGCAATTTATTGCAGAAGTTCCTTAGTAAGTGGTTCTTACACTCAATTTTTTCAACTGCTACATTAGGATAAGGCCTCGCCTCCAAAATTTTTGCGTATGTACTGGAGTCTACGTCTGAAATCATTCGTCTATATATGAGTCCATGCTGTTCAATAGACTTTTTAAAGCCTTCTACTAAAATATCACTTTCCTTTCCTGTAGAAGAACCTTGATAATTTTTAAAACACAAGTGTTTTTCGGTTCCACTTTGTCTTTTTCTGTTTTAGCACATACTTGATAGTACTTGTTTCTGATTCCTAAGAACAAAATTTCACCCGTATTTTTACCAATAATTGCTGCCGCACCAGACAATGTAGAATAATTTTTTTTAAAAGACCGCTTACTCCAACAACCATCGCAAATTACATCTATAATGCCATGACCTTCTTTTGAGACCCCAACCAACTAACTATTCTTAAGACCATGACTTACGACAAGTGTCATATAAAGCGACGTGTTGCGATGGCGATGGGCTTACTGCCTGTCATGCAGGACTGAAGTGGTTGTTGAAGATAGACTGTGCCCTTCATTATGATATGGATGTGTATTCAGCAGCTAGATACCTTCTTCGGGGGATTCAAGCCGCGACGATATACATACATACATACTGGATCGAGTTGTACTTCCGCCAATAACTTACGTCGATGTTTTTTTTAACAGTCTGTTAACACCCGATCAAATTAGTACTCTTTTTGTTTAAAATTAGTAAATCGATCATTTTATTGTAACAGAGTTTATTTTAGGCCATCGAGGGCTTTATTTGCCGTACAATAGTTTTGATTTTTAAATCCACCTGGCAAATTTATATCCCTATATATGTTTTCCAATGTCTATACCTGCCTTTTGTTGAAAGCCACGTAAAAGTAATCTTGATTTATATCTGCCATCGTCTATTATACATCTTAAAAATCTATTGAGCACTTAGTATTTTTTTAATTTATTTCAATACTAAAATCAATTTAATACCGTGTATAATTTTCTCTTGCTGTATCTGTTTTTTATGTAAAGTATATGAAGTCATCTATCCAACCATTTTAGGTTTTTTCTTCTTTGATTCCTTTTCCATTTTATGAGTTACAGATACGATATAACTCTATAACCCTTATAATAATATAATTTTTATTTCAGTTAACACGATACTACCTTCATCAGCTACATCGACTACAAACCGAGACACAAACATTTCCTTATTTCAGGATACCAGAGCATGCCTCAATCATAATATCCATTAAAAAGTTTTGATTCGTTATTATTCGCTAGCATGTCCACATTGAGGTGTCATTTATACAGATGCGGTGAAAAAGCCAAGACTTATTGGTAACATAGTTTTCACATACGTAGAAATTGCAACGGTGAAATTGCAAATTGTGTACGATTTCTTTGGACCCAAACGATTTGCATTCTACTACTGTACCACCTACGCTTTTGGAAGTTTTCACTTTAGGGCAAACCTCGTTGCCTTCCCAGAGTTTCCTTATACAGACTTCGCATTAAATGGATTGGCGCAATTTTAAACTGATTGCATTTCATTTACCTTTTTTTGTTATATCTCTGGGCGGAAAAAACTGACCCACTTAAGATAAGTGACCTCGTCCTTCTTGCATTGGCTTTTGGAGTATATCCTTAAATTGTTCCTGGTAATTAATGGTTCACCACGTGTCACCGTATTAAAACAGGTAGCAACTTTTTCTAGACTTCTTGCTACTCTAAATAGTTAAGATTTAGTTTGTTCGGTTATTTTTTTAAGCATTTTATTAGTAAAATACAAAACATGTAATATCTTCTTGTTGTTTATTACCAAAAGTATTTTGGTTTGTTTTTATTAGGTATTGGTTTATCTTGTAAACTAGTGTATCATTAGATAACCAAAGTTTTTGTTGAATACATACACTTAATAAATTTAATTAAAACTCACTTGACTGGCATTCTATGAATCACTATGCTTTTTGCGACTATAGAAAATAGCCTATATAATAATTACGCATTTTGAGTAGTAGTATTTTTATACTTTAATAAGTAACGTTATTTTTTCTAACAATTAATATAAAGAATAAATTAAAAAAGACGTACGTAAGTTTCAGGGTGGATTCACTTTAATTTTGCCTCAGTTCTCTCTATTTTAGGGCTTATTTTTAGTTAAAGAAGATACATTTTCGTGTATCATCGTGTTAAGACACGAAACTATTACCCGAAATCATTATCCGAAATAAGTAGAAAATACGAAAGCTTTAAATCAACTTTAAATTCAGCATATTCGTTACCCGCGAGGGCAATATAGGCCAGAAAGCTAATTTCTGTAATTCTAACGTTGTGTATGTAAATGCACTATAAATCATTAGATAATGTAATATACATTACTATGAGATATATATGTTATATACTTCTTTAGTAATTTATACCATAATGACGCCTTGAAACTTTTAATTTTTTGTATGGAATTTAACGTTATTATCGTTTTGTAGTCACATTTTTTTACTTTTTGCTACAACTTAGAGTCAATGCCCTAGATAACAAGTTATTCTAATTATTTAACCAACTTTTATTACGAGCAAATGCAAAACACGCTTTAAAAATTTGCACAAGTGTTGAAACAATGGTCACTTCCAGATTTTTTATTGCATTAAATATAATAAATGAAAATCATTCAGTAAGTTAATGCACTAGACAAAAGCCAGTTTTATAACATGTATTTTTTTCAATCCCTTAGATGCTATAGTTTAGCCACAAAATTTGCACAAAAACGGCGTATTTTCGCGGTCTAGCCTATACCGCAGCCTTAACATACATATATGCCAATTTTAGTAGTTTACTTAACTGTACTTTCATGTGAATCATTATGATGTCGGTGTGTGTCAAGTAACTGGTTACGCCTGTTTGAGATTTAAGCCGTAGTATATATATGAATAGAAATAATAAACCAACTTATAACTAATCTGCAGTGGACCCTCGTGATGAATATGGATTTGTATTTGTTCCATTACATAACGTAAAACGCTCAAAGTATTGTGACATTTTGAATAATTTGAGAGTTTGGATGCATAGATATATGTTACTCAATTACGCTGAATGAAGGCTGAACAGATATGAATGAAATTTAGCACAGTAATAGATTATAGTCTGGAACAGCACAGAGGCAAAATTTTTTCGTGGAAATAACTATAATCGAACTCCACTTGAACTAACTGTAGCATACTTTTTTGTATAATCAAGGAGGTTTCGCAGAAATCGTGCGCTAAGAGCCACATTAAGGGTGTATGGAGCAGCTAGAAGAAGCTATTCAAACACAATTTGAAGGTTTCTGTGCAAAAACATATTATATTTTTATTTAAAAATTCTTTATTCCTTCTTACGCCGAAATATTTTTACGGGTGTATGCAAAACTTGAAGTGATGTACTCTTTTTACCATCCCTTGGCATTTCCTGTAAGAAAAAGAAAACCACAACAACGGTTAATTTAATAAACTTAATGAAATTACAATTAATATTTTACATTCTCTATTTTTAATATATAATTCAATTTCTTTTTGTTTCACGGTCCCATGAAGTTTGACTATAGTATTTATTTATATGCATTGTTAGTAATTATTCCTATTTCGAAAATTGGCTACTGCCTATAAAAGTTTTGGTTTCGGTTGTATCTAAAATAAGTTAAAGGAATCAGGTTTACCCACGATTAAAGTTATTAAATTGTTATTTACCTGAATCGTTTTCATTATTCACGTTGTTTCTATTGTGGACTTTGTTGGCGTTGTTAGCTATATTGTCGTTGTGGGCAGCGTTGTGGTTAACATTGTCGTTGTCATTATCATTGCCGTTACCGTTTCTGTTACCATTTTCGTTCTCATTTCCATTACCGTTGCGGTTTCCATTTCCATTTTCATTGTCATTGTCGTTTCCGTTTCCGTTTCCGTTTCCGTTTCCATTATCATTTCCATTTCTATCAAGGTTATGGTTTAGGTTATCGTGACGATTGCCACGAATATGACCACCATGCACATTTCCATGACGACCGCGGTTTGTATTATCTAAACAAAAAAAAAATTACTAATAAATTTAAGTACTAAGTACCGATCGCTCAGAAAGAAGCTTTACCAGCTTGTACCTTACTGTTACGTTAAATTACAAGAAATAGGTATGCAAAATATAACACAGATTAAGATTTATAATTATATTTAATAAAAACTTACCGGACCATCCTTGTGCGGCGCTATATTGGACGCAGGCAAACTGAAACAAATAAAACACTTTTTATATTCGTTTTACCTAATACCTAAGTATGTAGATGTTAATCTATTATATGCATATATATATATATATATATATATATATACGCTATTCATACTGTATTAGATTTTTTGTGTGCGTCACAATTAGAATCGTATTAAAGCTTAGCTATGCAGCATAAAACTAGGGAAAGTATTATTTGATATTTGGATAGCTGTTGGTGTGCTGTGGAAATTATTAATTTAGTATTAAAAAAAATCAGTTTATTTTTCAGGTTCCTGTGCTGAAAATTGAGATAGTTGAAAGCTGCTTTATGACATCAAGAAAAAATCTTCGCAATTATTTTTTTTCTACCGGTATAAAAAAACTACTATCCTATGTTGTCTCTATCGTTCCAACTATTTTTGTTTCAAAACTAACTAAGTAAAACAAGGAAATATTAAATGGTTGCAAATACGGAAATCGTGATTTAACAGGATTTTTATAAAATATCTATAGCTACAGGCATTTACATACCTGTACTATTAAGCTTATTATATTCTATAAAAATATTTCCCATAACTGAGCTACAAGCTAATGTATTATGAAGTTCATATTCCCATGATGTGGACTTGATTGCGGAACCGGTTCTGCAAGTCATTGGGGAAGCACTCCCGTGTTTAAAAATGCACTAGTACGTTTACATACCATATATGTGTATACGTATGTATATGTGTGTATATATGTATGTATGTGTATTTATATGGGTTCCTGTGCGTGTATGTATGCATGTTTGTGTGTATGTGCGACTATGTGTATGTTCCTATTAAATAAGTAACTGTCATTTTAGATGTCTAAATACCTGTCTTTTAGACGCTTTAGGGTAAATAAATAGATTATCGAATGGGCTTTGCACTACCAGTTAAAATAAGAATTATGCTTGTAACTTGTAACTCACCAAAACAGCAATGCAGAGGACTTCAATAGTTTTCATTTTTGTTTTAGATTAACAATTTAGGAGAGGAAATAAAAATTGATGTTCTTTCGAATATCACAGTAAATTGATAATATTTTATTTAAAATTCGCTCCTTATATACAATTTAGTACAAAATACTAACAGTTGGCGCATTTGTTTTAACATAAAGTTAAATTTTTATTCATAGAATCACTGTTTTTGTTTGTTTTTGCTTGTTATATTATCAGGTTATGTTTAATACGTACAATTGTAATTTAAAGTAACAGGTGCTTTATAATTTTTTTATGAGACACTAGTTTTGTCTGACAATAAGTTCTTATTGTAAAAAAAAGGCCAAGTGCGAGTCGGACTCACGCATGAAGGGTGCCGTTGTAGGACCCCCCCCCCCTGTTTATAAAAATAATAAAATTATAAATTTGAACTCACGTGGAGTATACCGACGTACTCGCCAATTTGAATACGTGAAGACATGTGTAATTCTAACATATTATTGTTGTCTCTATTATTATAAAGAAATGTTAATAGTATTTTGTAACCGTTAATGTTATTATTAAAGAAAGCTAATATTTTATTTGGCTGTGATCGTCTAATGGCGTAATCGTCTATTTGGACCCCTCGTTGTGACCGATAATAACCCCAGATCCTAAGAGGTATGGATTCAATCAGTCCCAGGTGTGAAAGAACAAAATCAAAACCCTAATTTTACATTATACCTACATTAAAAGCAATGGCCTATAACTAATCCTTAACCGCAGAACCACTAAGTCCTGATTAGCATTAGACCAGAATTTAAATTACTAAATGCGAGTTTCAGATTAAAATATATGCGATTTATTATCCTAACGTAGTCGAAGTACCCTAGCCTAAGTCACCCTATTCACCAGCCTAGCTACCTCCTTACAACTCCGAACATGTCTCGTAATAACACGGTTACCCCTCGAACACGATAGGCCTTGAAGTTATAACGACTATGACCGCATACCCCTTAAGTGAAGTCGTAATCCTATAGTAATGTATGAAATCGCCTTAAAGGAGAACTCTTAAACGGTAAGTAGTCCATCGATACACTAGTTATCTTGCCCTTAAGTAAACTTGTAACCTCATAGTAATGTAGGAAAATCACCTTAAAAGGAAGAACCCTTAGACATATGAAAGTACTAACCACTAATAAGCTCACTGGCTTCCCCTTAACTAAATTTATACACTTATAATATAACAAAATCATTTAAGAGACAGACAGACCTATTTAATAACTAAATAAATTATTAGCAGGTACGCTATTGATCCCTTAATTAACCTATAACCTACACAACTAACCTGTCACCAGTTCTCTAGCTTGCGCTTAAGTGAAGGTCGGAACTAATAACAACATATATAAGGCATTAGGGAGACAAGCGGACCTATTAAGTACATAGATAAATTATTAGTAGACTAGCTATCGATCTCTTAAGCGAAGTTATAAAACTGTAATGTAATATGAAAGGTCACCATACGGATGAACTAACAGATTGAATATATATATAGATAAAACGAATATACTCGCGGCCTGGCCCTTACGTAAATTACACAACCCTCTCAATAACACTTAAGAATGCACCACAGACTGACCGATAAGTTTAGTAATTGCATAAAGAGCCTGTTGACAACCCGTTAACAACCCCTAAGTGAAATTATAAAGTCGTAATGGTATTCGAGAAGCCACCCCAAAGGCAATCTAAGTATATAAAAAGACTACCACTATCCTTACTAGCTTCTCTTCTAATCTAATCTTATAATAATATATGTAGAATCGCCGTAAAGACAAACTAACAAATTAGAAGTAAATGTAACCCTGAAATACATCTACAGCCTACCCTTTAAATAAAGTTATAACATAGTCCTAACCGTAGGTATCCAGAAATCCACATACATTCATGATTATTATTTTACCACTGAAACTCACGCCATCTGTGTAATAATCGTGGAATTACTCGGTCGATCGATATCTTAGCTAACTGTCTAATAATGGAGATATTGAGGAGGTCTTATAGAGGGCGCTAAGGGCGGACGATTTAGTATGGAAGTCTATCTAAATCTACCAATCCTAGTTTCCAGGTCGTTTACGGGTAACCCTAACTGGGAATCATCCAGGAAAATTCACATATACAACCATTCCTTAAGGGTTCGTAAGTTGTTCTATTCAGAATTATTGGGCCCGCCACCGAATTATCCCTTCGGCCAATTAAAGACTAACCGGTCAGACTTTCCATACATTTGCCTGTGCGTCGAAGTGCCCAGCTGGCGTCTCGTGGTCACGTGGGTGCGCAGAGTTCACATTTTAGTCTTCTGCGCAGGTACAGAGTCTAATCGTGTTACTCGACCTTCCTTCGACTAATTTACGTTGGTTCGGTTTTGGTTTAGTATCTCGCGACCCGGTCAGTACGAATTTCGTTCTTAGATCTAAAATTGAGTTTATGGTTACAAGCTATGGCGATTATCTACACTAGAATATAAAGTTTATGAAAACAAAACTATAAAATTGAGACAAAACCTAACGCTCGCCTAACTCATACACTAGGTTGTTCCTACTTGATCGCTAAAATGAATATTGAAAATTAATTATGTATAACTTGAATTTGAATAGCCTTAAGGGCCTAGGGTACCGTCTGGCCTTAAGCGGTTGTCAATTGTATCGTACTTATTATCTGACTGACGTCTTGGAACCTTTAACAAGGAAGGTATATAACGACCAACTCCTGACAGACTCGTAGATAGGTTTAATCAAACTAGCTTACCTTGTGGCTTCGCCCTCCTGTCATTTAGTAATTGAGTTAATAGATAACCTTTATCCTTCGTACACCGTGCCTTAAACTGTTCTTTAGGATAGGTAAGTAGTGCTCCCCGCCAACTCCTACATTTATAACGCTGCGGAGGTGGCAAACAACCAGACGACCATGTATTTATCCTTACTACTATGACTAACTACGGAACTAAAGGGACCATCTCGTTATTATTTGAATATAACCTACGATCGGTCGGTTCGAACCCGAGGCTCCTTAAGTTTAAATAGCCGCTAGTCCGGAGAAGCTATACTCGCCCGAAACATATGCCGTGCAAGCTAAGTTCACAAGAAATAATAAAATAGGTGTGCGATTACGCACATGGTTAAGTGGTGAATTGTTCATCAGAGTAATTAAGGCGACAGAACACCTAGTTTGACACACAATAAATATGTTTAAGGTGGATTGTAAGGAAGACATATCCACACTCAGGACCCGGCGCATTAGCCAGATCAAGTAAGGGTTAGCCCTTTCTGAGTGTTTAGAACTTAACGTTTCGGCTTTCCATACAACAATTCAGAGCCTCATCAGTTAGTAGAGAATTGTGTATGATTATACTAATACGTCTTCAACGGGGTGATTCATGGCGAAGAATAGAACAAATCCTGACCCACTAACGTCACCTCATAGCCTGTTAATAAAGTTTGGTCAATGTTGAAGTTCTGTCATCTTTATCTTAAATGGCTTAGTCAAAACATAAATTAAACAGTATAAAGCAATAAAATAAAGCTTAGATAGTCTAATTAAAAATTAGACTCTCTAGATTAATGTCGCGGCTCTGAAAAACATATGAGGTTTACGTTTATTTTTACACAGGAAACAAATATTTAAATATGAACACAATAATACTTAGCTTTCCAAATCTATCCGTCGCAATAATGGGTGGAGTGGAGGTACTATTTATCTATGGATTCCTTAAGGAGATTGGGTTAAAAATCCCACATTAAATTTTAGCCACCCATTACCTAAACGGCATCTAACAGTTCAGCTTCCCCACTCGACGCCGGTGAAGGGTGGAACTGGAGCCAACCCAGATTTAGGTTTTATCAGCCCCCTCACACCCTTAGATTCCTGAAGCCTGCAGTTATCCTAGTATGTCTCTAACATCAAGCCCCAATCTTCCCTAATCTTATAACAAGCCAGACCCCGCTTGAAGAACCCCTACTGTGATTGCCCCGTCCTCACCTACCTCTATCTACCAAGGGTCTGCTTGCTTTGGGGGTCACCCATACCGCAACGCAACAAGACATCGGGACTAAAATGATTGAGATAGTAAGTAGCGGATATAGAGATATCATTAACATAACCATCAATTACATGTAACATAACTGTACCATTCTAATGAGCGTCTACCAAAGCGTGTAGGATTTTCATCAATGAAGATACATATACACAGGACAGGATTCACACAAGGGTTGCCTGCCAAGTCATGTAAGCATGCCCCGTCACCTCGAGTCCGATCAAAGCGCGAAGTCGATGCTCAGGACTTGCGTAGGGCTTTCATCAATAAGATATACATATACACAGGACAGGATTTACACAAGGGTTGCCTGCCAAGTCATGTAAGCATGCCCCGTCACCTCGAGTCCGATCAAAGCGCGAAGTCGATGCTTAGGACTTGCGTAGGGCTTTCATCAATAAGATATACATATACACAGGACAGGATTTACACAAGGGTTGCCTGCCAAGTCATGTAAGCATGCCCCGTCACCTCGAGTCCGATCAAAGCGCGAAGTCGATGCTCAGGACTTGCGTAGGGCTTTCATCAATAAGATATACATATACACAGGACAGGATTTACACAAGGGTTGCCTGACCTTAACCCTAATCTTAAACGATTTCTTAACTAATCAGATCAGAGCCTAATTACGGGGTTTCTTCCCACAAAGTATCACAAAATTTACAACATCATGTTAAGAGACGCCGATCCCGGCAGGAGCCCTTTTCTCCACTAAATTTTCTGCAGAAATCGGCAATCTCTTTTCCTTTAAGAGTACATAGCCAACAATGTCAACAAACTACCTCTGCATTTTTAATAAGCAAGGGTTTTTCCCTTCTCTACTCCAAATTTACAACTAGAATCCCAACCAAAAAGTCAACCACTTTCAATTTTCCCCAACCAACCCTTCACTTTAACCAAGGTGGCATCTTACACGGTCCCTTACACAGTCCTTACGCCATGGTATAAAGGAAGTCCCTCACAAAGCCCCATAGTACAAACCCATCAATAATAAGTTGACATTGCTAGCCTCAGTTCTCACAAAAGACACTTACTGATATTTGATGTAGGCGAAACGTGCACGGCGTCGGTATTAAATTTCTTCAAATCTTTGTTCGTCCTGTCCTTCCCGCTTCCTCAGGAATCTCGAGCACGGCCAGCCTCTCGGTACGACGACAGTGGAAAAGGGTGCCGCAACTGACGCCTATCGCTTATAACCGTTCTCCCCTCCCCCCCGATAGACGCGGCCTGAACACGTGGCGTGTCTAGGGATTGTGGCGCCAGTTAATTTCTTCTTTATTTTACTTCCACGTGTACCCACGTGCTTCGCATTTTAGTGGCCAGTTACTTTATAGTAATAATCGAACAATCATATCGAAATCGTCACCCGATTCTACTAAACTCTTTACCTGCCGAACTAGTTTCTCCGCTTCTTTGTGACTCGATTATACAGCTTCGATTAATTTACACATTGAAGGCTCGTCGTAAGCGGCGCGGAGCCTACTCTACTATCCCTCTCGCACCCTACGATATTTATAACAATTAACTGAAAATAATCGATCGATATTCTCCATATATTTTAACCTCCTGGTTATCTGCTACTTTACGAATCGGTCGTATTTAACGAGTAATTATTTTTCTTTGTGTTGATGATTTTAGGATCCCACTGCGATTTACGCCTTATGGCGTAGATATAAATATATTAATCTAAGACCGGTGAGGACATCCGGGCCACTCACTCACTTAATGTTTCATCGATCTCGATAGTATTCGATTGGTATGAATTACGAAGGTGATTGATCTAATTTATATTTATTATTAATGAATCCCATTTTCTTTAATTTACCTGTTCTCTTAAGACTTAATTTAGCAAATCAACACCGTGTCGTGGGGTCCGGATTGCTACAACTCTCTATTAAAGGCTTGGGTCCACTACAATCCTCCCCAACAAGTCATAAATGTACACTTATCAGTTGTGACTTGTTTCTTAAAGGTATACTCGACAGGGTATCAAGAAGAAACTCCGTCACCAATAGATATCGTTTATTTATATTAATACACTCCTCTTTGAATAATGACCACGATACAAGTTAATCAAAAAAAAAATGATTTTCTCCCAATCCCCCCCCCCCCCTCCCCCATCTCAGCCGTCGCCCCGGGAAAACGGAATAACAGCATTGACTAACTGTAATATCTAGACAAATGTATGGCATTGAACTTCCCTCTTATTTGCTTGTTGATTGGATTCATTAGAACATATACATTCGGGAAGGGGACTGCCGCAACCACATAAGGCCCCTCGTATAGTAAAGAGAACTTTTTTATTTGTTTAAGCATAGCACTAGATTTATTGTGACGACGCACCTTCACTAAATCTCCTATCTGGAAATTCACCAACCGGTGCGTTCTATCGAAATATTCATTTCGCCTTTTACTAGTTTCCACCAACTTCTCTCTAGCTCTCCTCCTCATTTCCTCTAACTCACTCTCGCTTACCACTTCACTAGTCTTCCCATCCATCGCCAACCTCGTCTTCCGACCGTACAATAACTCATTCGGGGTAAACCCGGTACTGAGGTGAAGGGTATTGTTGTACAAATCCTCTATCCTCCTTACCTGGTCGACCCACCCCTTGTGATTTTTATGACAATAAGTTCTAAACAGACGCCCTAGTTCTCGATTTACCCTCTCCGTGATATTAGGCCGCGGGTTCCTAACCGTGGTGTAGATAGGTCGGATTCCCATCCCCGCTAAAGATTCCTTCCACTCTCTACTAACGAATTGACTGCCGTTGTCCGTCAGAATCGTTTTTGGTTTTATAAACCTCCCGTATAGTCTAATTCTAGAAACTACTCCTTTAGCTGTGGCCTTCCTTAGTTCGAATAACTTCAGATATTTGCTGAAACTATCCTGTACTACTAGTAAATAACTTAATCCATACTTCCCCTTGGGCAGAGGCCCGTACAAATCCGCCATTACTACATCTCCTATTTCCCCAGGTAGAATGGATTTACAGCTCCCGACTAAGTTCACGTTGTTCGGTTTAGACAATTGGCAAATATGACATCTCGATATCACCTCCTTTACGCGTCTTCGTAAGTTCGGCCAATAATATCTGTCGCGCATTAGTTTTACTGTTTTCAGAGCCCCTAAGTGGCCCATTTCCGTATGCACTTGCAATATCACCCTCTCCTGTAAAACACTAGGTAAAAATGGTACCACCCTATTTCTCCCCGAACCCACAAAGCACAATACTCCATCTATTATTCGACTCAAAACCCCAATTCGCTTCAGCCTACCAGTGGCGGCCCCTCGCCCTTCCACTTGCTCTCTCAATAGTCGCAACAAAGTGTCCTCCGCCTGATACTCGCACAAACGGGTTAGATCGCTCCTCAACTCCCGGTCCAGCGTTACCCCCATATAACTAATTTCGGGACCTAAAACTTTGTCCTCCTGAATGGATAAACCCTCCGGCAAGTACCTGGATAACACATCGGCAACCAGGTTATCCTTCCCCTTTATGTGTTCCATAGTATAATCAAACTGCTCTAAAAACAGAATCCAACGAGTAACCCTACTATTAAACAGCCGACAAGATTTCATAAAAGTTAGTGCTTTATGGTCAGTCCGTATAATCACCTTAGCGCCTCGTAAGTAAGTCTCGAATTTCTTTATCCCATATATAACAGCCCATAGTTCTTGTTCGGTAACGGTCCACCTCAATTCCGCCCCTCTCAGCGACCTGCTACAATACCCCAGAACCTTCATATCCTCCCCCTGGCCCTGGTATAGCACCCCAGCCACCCCTACCCCCGAACTGTCTACCTGCAGAATATATGGAGATCCTATATCAGGGTGGTGTAACCTAATCGTACTCATGAAGGCCCCCTTCAGCCCTTCGAACGCTTCTCGAGCCGACATATCCCACCTCCAATGTATTCCCTTTCCTAATAACCTACACAAAGGCCTTATTAATTCGCTGTAACGCGGAATAAACCGGCGATAATAATTACAAAGCCCTAAAAACGCCCTTAAGTGTTTTATCTTCTTAGGCGCTGGGAAATCCCTAATGGCTTCCAATTTCTGTGGGTCAGTCCGGATGCCCTCAGTGTCGATTATGTGCCCTAACATTTTCACCTCCGCGCATACAAACCTACATTTGGACAAGTTGCAGGTTAGACCGGCTTTGCGCAATCGACCCAATACGACATCAAGGTGACCCAAGTGTTCCTGCAAATCACCGACTAAAACTACCAACCGACGTTTTCAGCCCTTGCGGTAGAACATTATAGACATATGATTTTCCATTAAATGTGAACCCAGTGTACCTTTTACTGCCCTCGGCCAGGGGAATTTGAAAATAGGCGTTGTTAAGGTCAATGGTGCTGATAAAACGTACCCCATGAAAGGAGTTTAACACATCTAATTGAACCGGAGGGGCTTCAGACTCCGCTATCATAACTTTATTTATCTCCCTAGCATCTAACAAAACCCGTAGATCCCCATCAGACTTGAATCTAAAAGTAAGTGGACTACAATACGGAGTGGAAGCTCGGGAGATGATCCCTTGCTTCTCCATTTGTCCCAGTTTCCTCCCCATCTGGTCTCGATAAGCGTACGGAACTGGATAAGATCTTTTCATCACAGGTTCCTCCGATTTCATGATAATAGTATGTTCATAACAGTTAGCGCGTCCCAACTCCCCCGTAAAAAGATCCTTGTACTTCACTATAACCCCCTTAAGTAGAGCCCTTCCTACGTGGCCAATCTCCAACCCTACAAGTATGTTTTCTTCGAGTTTATCGTGGTGCAAGGCGGGAGCTCCCACCAAAGGACTAACCGACGAAACGCAGTTAATCTCTCGGTTTCTCAGATCCAACGAAACCTCCTCTCCATCAATCGTTATAGTAATTACTACCCTCGTGGGCCCCATTTTTAGTATCACCCCATGAAGGCGCATCCAATCAAATCCTAAAATTACCGGCCTTATTAATTTCGGGACTATTAGGAAAGGAGAATCAAGTCGATGTTTCCCTAGCATTAGAGGTAACACCACAGCCTTTTGAATTTTCGAACTACGTTGACCCACCGCCCCTCTGATCTGTAAGCATCTTATCGGAAATACCGCCATATCTGTCCTGTCCTTATGTCTAAATACAAATTCTTCGCTGACACAAGTGATATCGCTACCAGTATCTAAGAGGCAATCGACCCATTCCTCCCATATATTCACTTTCATCTCACATTTTAAGACTTCCCCCTCGCATCCCACTGCTTTCTCCTCTTCCTCGAACACTGAATTCACCCCGGGTGTGACCCTAACACTCAGAGGCCCTAGTCCTTCATTAGCCTTATCTAACAACCTATCTCTCACTCCGACGACTGGATCGGACAACACATCATCGTTACGAAACCCGAGACCCTGAGTCGTGGCCTGCCCCTTTAAAATTATTGGTCTAAGTATACCGTTACCTCTCCCTAACCCCAAACCAGGCAACCACCCTACATCCAACATTTGTTTTAAAGGAAAGTAGGACCGTAACTCTAATTCCCCTGGGTAACGAGCTGAGTAGGGGATCGAATCAGTCAGCTCTTAATAGTTTCCCAAGGAAGTCTCTTCCCTTTCTAAATTTACTTCCATTAACCGCGGCATCTGGCCTCCAGCACCCGGCGACCGGTTGGGCCCAGATCTTGTAAAGCTCTTCTTTGCTTCGGGACGACCGTACCTCCAGTTTCCTTTACTTCCAGCTTGACCATCATGGATGTGCCTCACCTTGGATCCTCCCACTCCCTCTAGAAGCCCCTTCTGCTTATCTATGTTGTCTAGTCTTCTCAGAAAACTAGTGGCCTTTAGTAACCCGAACCCTTCTTCTCTTGCCACTGTCCAAGCGTACTGTACTTCCTTAGAAAAGTGTCGTATAATGTCCCCCACCAATTGTTGCTCCGGAATGGCATATGTCAACATCTTAGCCTGTCCGGTTAAATGTAAAAAATGTCCCAGCATCGTAGGATGAACCTTCTTGTCCCAACCAGATTGTACTATGTCCCTTCTCAAAGCATTTTGTTCATTTTCCCCCCAATATGTATCCAAGAAGTCCCTTTTGAAGTCCTCCAGAGACCCCCATGTCTCTTTATACACTCGAGCCCAATTTCTCGCCTCCCCCTCCAAGCAATCAAAAATTCCATCTATCTCATGGTCCCTAAAAGGTGCTCTCTTTAGGTAATACGTCAAATTCTCAAGGAACGTTACTGGATGCAAGCTCTCAGGGGTGCTAAACTTGGGTCGTTCCACCCCCCCATATTTATACATAGCGCCCACTTGATTGCAGCACTTTATTACCTCCTCATTAACCGTCGGGGGGGTCAGATCGACAATTGGCTCCGGGTTAGGAACTGGAAGGTTGATCGAGGGGGATGCCGACTCCACAACCAATCCGACCCTTTCCTCTATCCTTTTCTCTAATTCTTGTATTCGCTTAGTTAAGTCCGCAATGGTCTGTTTATAACCTTCGTTAGTCGCTCTGAGATCCTCACTATCGCTGTTCTCATCGTCGCTCCCCTTAGCTTGTCGTTTTCTAGGACGTCCCATGATTCTCCCTTCCAAAAAATTTTCTCGATAACCGTGCGCCCCTTCCGCGAACCCTGCAACAACCAAGACGACCGTCTGGGTAAGACCCTAAACTTATTTCCTCCTGTCCTAATTCCTAACAGGGCTTTAACAACCTAACTGGGCCTACGACCTAACACACTATTCTTAATAAGCCAAAACCAAGAATTTCTTATTTAGATAAAGAACGGAACCTCTTAATGACCTCTCGAGATAACACACGTGAATTGGTTAATAATAGAAGATGGCGTCCTCTCAAGACTATAGACCTATCAAGGTAACAAGAAAGGATACAGCACCCATGGAAGGGAAAAACAAAGGGGAGAAAGAAAAATAAATAACCCCTATTGATCCCCTTACCCTCAACTCGCAACCACCCCAGAACCCACCCCGTCGAAACAAAAGCAAGCCCCTGCAGCTCTATAATAAGAAACACCAGATATACTCGTTAGACATGAAGAATATAGTAGTTCAGGAAAAAGGTAATGATGGTTGGAAGCAGCCAACTGAGGTTGTCCGCTATTTGTCATCGGTAATCAGGACGGATACTGACTGACATGCTTAGGTTGAGGACCAAGGGTCTCACTCAATCTAGGCTCATTATGATGTATATGCTTCGATTAAGGACCAAGGGCCTCACTCAACCTCGGCTCGTCATGATAGATATTTATAGGTTTAATATGGCGATTATATTTGAACGCAAGCAGTTGAGTTTGTCCATTTCGGAAATAAACCGTTGCGTTCATCCATTCAATGACATTCAGGAATAAACAGCTGAGTTTAACTATTCGGCGATGTGCAGAAGCAACTAACTGAGTTTGTTAATTTGATGATAATGGGAAGCAACCAGTTGAGTTCGTTCATCGTTAGCCGTATTCAATCACAATAGATAATTAACCATGACGATGATGTTTGGACGCAAACGGTTGAGTTTGTTCGTTCTAGCAATAAACAGCTAGGACGGATCTGCCTTAGTTAAGGACCAAAGGCCTCACTCAATCTAGGCTCATTATAATGTATACGCTTCGATTAAGGACCAAGGGCCTCACTCAACCTCAGCTCGTTATGATAGATATAGTAATTAGAATATGGCGATGATGTTTGGACGCAAACGGTGGAGTTTGTTCATTCTAGCAATAAATAGCTAGGACGGATCTGCTTTAGTTAAGGACCAAAGGCCTCACTCAATCTAGGCTCATTATAATGTATACGCTTCGATTAAGGACCAAGGGCCTCACTCAACCTCAGCTCGTTATGATAGATATAGTAATTAGAATATGGCGATGATGTTTGGACGCAAACGGTGGAGTTTGTTCATTCTAGCAATAAATAGCTAGGACGGATCTGCTTTAGTTAAAGACCAAAGGCCTCACTCAATCTAGGCTCGTTATGATGTACAAAAGTCTGAATAGGGCAATGACGTCCGAGGGTTGTTTATTTAATGATATTAAGAAGCAAATATTAAATTGTTATCAGCAACTATAAGAACCGGTTGTAAAATTTGAACCTTGTGTAATAAGGCTGATACTAGAGCGGCCTAATCCCATACTCCGCATATCCCCCTCCTCCCCTTAACTAACCACCCCTCATTCACGCTAAGCCTAACTTCCACTAACGACGTATACATATGTACGCATACCTCCACACTCTTATCCAACCATACACCGGAAGCGATCCACCAAAACGGCAGTCGCCGGAACCTTAAAACCTCCCTGAACCCCACAAGGCAAGTTTGTCTATCCTAACAACTCACAACTTTCCCCCCCCTTTTCTTTTTTATTTTTATCTTTTTCCCGATGACTTAAGCACATCTCCAGCATAACACCCTTTTCTTCTTCAGTTAAGGACCTGACTCTCCCACCATCATGCAGGGCCCGACCTCAACTTCGACACATATACACATGTATGCATACTAATATGTATACACACACATAGACATGCACCGCCCGCGGTCACTCAGGGATCGTACCTGTCGAAACATTACGACCCCCTGCAACTCACACGGCAAAAATCACAGGGGTTACACTAGCCATGTATAAAAAATCCAAATCATTTCAGTTCAGGCCCTAACAAATTACAATCTTTACCCGCGACGATTTAAACACACCCTCAGCATAACCCTTTTCGCTCTTTCAGTTAAGGACCTGACTCTCCCACCATTAAGGCAGGGCCCGACCTCAACTTCGACACATATACACATGTATGCATACTAATATGTATACACACACATAGACATGCACCGCCCGCGGTCACTCAGGGATCGTACCTGTCGAAACATTACGACCCCCTGCAACTCACACGGCAAAAATCACAGGGGTTACACTAGCCATGTATAAAAATCCAAAATCATTTCAATTCACGATTCATACCAACCTAAATAATAACCTTGTCCTACTCGGCTGGGTTTAATAATTTTGCCTTAGTTTCACATCTACATAGCAGATAATAGTATCTATCCATGTTCTAGCTCACTTTTCACCTTACGCTGAACCTAATTTATATATATATTTATATTTCATGCGAATCCTAATTCTGAATAAACGTTAATGCAGTTTAATAAACATTTATTATGTTGACTCCTCCCCTAACAACTTAGCGATTTATACTGTGGTACCCTCCCCTCTCGTAATGTACATTTCATTTCTAACCGCCCTTAACATGACTACCCTAACAAAACCGGTCCCTGACCTACGTCAATGTTTTTACTCAGACATCAACCCCATTTCTCAATTGCTACATATCGCCTACTCGACAGAACCCTTTAAACAGATAATACCTATTAACAATAACCTATTTAGTTCAAAAGGAACACGCTACCAGGCATACCCGACCTGAACACCACCTAATACCTGCCATTGTCCTATCTTACCTTTAAGTACACTAAATTTCCTAATCCGATTTGTATATATATATATATATATACATAAGTACACTTCCCGTTTACATTTCAGTATCACACTTCCAATTTATTACCTTCATAAATAATATCACAATAGGTTAAACCCTTTCACATTACTGGTCCGCCTAGTAATAAAATATTTATCGACAATCAATATAATTTGGCAAGCAAAACCATGATCCAAAAGTATCCAAAAATCTGAATCTAATAGCCCGTGAACGGTAGCAACGAATCTATAAAAGATGACCTAAACCTAACGTCTACATTCGATCGCACAGAATCACCCCAGACAGCTCCGTCGGCCAAACACCTCACGCTCGCGCCAAAACCCCGGGAAACTCCGAGTTCAAATCCCCGCTCGAGCGCACACCCTTTTCTCCCCCCGTTTATATTATTTGATATAATTTTCTTTCACCATATCGTATCCCTAAACTAACAACTTACAAAGTACATTTAGTCGTTTTAACATCTACTGTTTACTTTGTTAAGGTTACCTTCTACCAGACATGAATCTTCCCGTTGGAGGAAGTTCACCTGGTCTAAGGGCTTAACAGACGTCACCGTCAAGTGAAACAGTAATTAGATGTTCGTACTTTGGAATACCCCTTTAACTAAACTTATAAACCGATAATTACACATATATACTGATATGTCTAAATGGCCTATGGGGATGACCCCAACTTACTAAGTCAGCGCTACTTAGTATAAAATTAAAGTACTGAGATGGATGAGGCCTACTTTAGCTAATATCTTAGTGACCTTATGACCTCACTTCTGCATTAACATTCCAAATGCTCGCTATCCCGCCTTTCAATGCATTCCCTAATCATAAAATAGCTCACTCTAACTCTTCAATAGTAAAATGATACATTTAGGCTGCACCCTACTTTAATGTACAGGTTTCTGCTTGGGTTTAAAATCGATTTCGCTGTCCTATGGCAAGTTCCAAACCGAAAATAACATGGCCTTCTACATTCTTTGACTAGCAGATTACTGCATTTGGTTGCGCGGTTTCTGTCCAAACCAATTTTTTTTTTTTCTTTAAGAAAATTACAGCCGAATTTCCCGTTTTCTATTTTTAATTCATAACTCGTTATCAACAAGTTAGCGAGAGCATAATTTATTCCATGACATGTTAAATAACTACATAGCTAGAAAATTACTGTAATTTAATTTTTATATCGCATGTGATGTAACTGTAATCAAATATTTCCCCCCCTTTACGCTAAGTTGTGGGCCTATCTATAATATTTTTACGCCACTGGAAAACGAGCTCTATCTGAAACTAACATTGTCGACTCCCGCTACACACCCGCATAGCAAAGGTATATGTGCGTTGGGGCCCTCTTAAGTGCTCGTTATTTTATTATGTCCTCCCCCTCCCCCAGCATATAAGACCTTTATTCCACAGTGCCCCCCCCCCCCCCCTCTTAATAATAATTCTATGTATATAGACAGTTCATTAAGGCCACCCCAACTATACTGATCTCTAATCTATGTCCATACGGTAATATGCCTCGCGACAGGCCACTAAAGTCCATAAGGGGGTTCCCCTTTTTATAAATAGTACGGCTAACTCCTCCACTTTATCAGTTGACAATCACAAGTTCAAGAATCCTTCCATAAAACACCTGCGAATTTATATACTTATCCACATCTACTTACGCACACATATACGTACAAACCAACACTCACAAGCTTATTCGAACCGTACTCACAATATTAAGCTAAGGTCCATAATTATTGAATAGTGCTATCCAATAATAAATTTATTCGAATCTAGTTTTTAAACATTTTCTTGAACCTATGTTATGACAATAAGCATATAGGTACTACCACATAGAAGTTCAGATTGAACGAGACTAGTAAGATTTATCTTACGAATACCGTTCCCTAGGTTTCGGATGATTGAGATATACGAATATGTATTTATAAATAAGGTTATTAGATCATACACATACCCCTGCCTACCATTCTATAAATGTAATTTTAATTTTGCGTATTAGCCGTAATTTTATGTCTACATATTACTAGTAATGCCTTCCTATATCTAAGCCTAAGTCGTAGAATATATCTTACTATACTAGTACCTAAATAGATGTACTGTACTACCTAACTAAAATAAACCCATTCTTTTACACTAATTTAATATGGTTTTATCCTAAACTTGTGTCTATAATTAGCTTTACATAACAACTAATTTACAACCTACCTTCTAAAAGATATCTCGATATAGTATGGATTTAAGACTATTATTCCGCCTTTCGGTCTCTCACATGGAAAAGGGAGAAAACAAAACGATCTACCCCTTAGGTTACCGATCCAATTTCCAATCTACCCTCCTTCCAGAAAATTTAATATAGTTCGATGTTATACCAGCATTATTTGTATCATTCACTCCGTGGCCGTGAAATCGTCCTTTAATAACCCCATTTTGTTTAAAAAATAACAACCATGTCCAGTGGCGTTATCCGCCACGTTCTCGATGTCCCAGGCGGAGTCTCCGCTCCTTCTTTTCCAACGTGTTCCAGCGTGGTCAATCCCGGTGACCTTCCTGTCGATCACAATGCGTCTCCTGACCACAACGCCGAGGGTAGGCCACCGCCACCGGAATCCGCACCGCAAGAGAAGAGGAAACGACGGAAGCGTCGAGGTCGTCGCAAAAAGAATGGTGGACATCACCGGGGAGTGGTGCGACTACCTAAATACCTCCGTCCCCAGGTTTAATAACATTTTGATTTTTTGATTTTCTTTTATTAAACATACCTTAATCTCAGTATCTTTGTGTATTTCTGCCTGCTGGCTAGCCTTGGGATCCAATATAACGTTGGTCTCCGTCTACCTTTACTAAAGTGAAAGCTTAGGTATGTACCTTACTTCTCATTCTGTCACCCCTGTTCTTCTGGAATCCATTTTAATGACCTCCCATCCGTTGTACGACAACAAAATGTAGGCTTTTACAAGCCTCCTTTAGTTCTTTATCCTATCCTGGTAACGGCAACACATAATGTAGAAACCCCCCCCCCAGTTTATAAAAATAATAAAATTATAAATTTGAACTCACGTGGAGTATACCGACGTACTCGCCAATTTGAATACGTGAAGACATGTGTAATTCTAACATATTATTGTTGTCTCTATTATTATAAAGAAATGTTAATAGTATTTTGTAACCGTTAATGTTATTATTAAAGAAAGCTAATATTTTATTTGGCTGTGATCGTCTAATGGCGTAATCGTCTATTTGGACCCCTCGTTGTGACCGATAATAACCCCAGATCCTAAGAGGTATGGATTCAATCAGTCCCAGGTGTGAAAGAACAAAATCAAAACCCTAATTTTACATTATACCTACATTAAAAGCAATGGCCTATAACTAATCCTTAACCGCAGAACCACTAAGTCCTGATTAGCATTAGACCAGAATTTAAATTACTAAATGCGAGTTTCAGATTAAAATATATGCGATTTATTATCCTAACGTAGTCGAAGTACCCTAGCCTAAGTCACCCTATTCACCAGCCTAGCTACCTCCTTACAACTCCGAACATGTCTCGTAATAACACGGTTACCCCTCGAACACGATAGGCCTTGAAGTTATAACGACTATGACCGCATACCCCTTAAGTGAAGTCGTAATCCTATAGTAATGTATGAAATCGCCTTAAAGGAGAACTCTTAAACGGTAAGTAGTCCATCGATACACTAGTTATCTTGCCCTTAAGTAAACTTGTAACCTCATAGTAATGTAGGAAAATCACCTTAAAAGGAAGAACCCTTAGACATATGAAAGTACTAACCACTAATAAGCTCACTGGCTTCCCCTTAACTAAATTTATACACTTATAATATAACAAAATCATTTAAGAGACAGACAGACCTATTTAATAACTAAATAAATTATTAGCAGGTACGCTATTGATCCCTTAATTAACCTATAACCTACACAACTAACCTGTCACCAGTTCTCTAGCTTGCGCTTAAGTGAAGGTCGGAACTAATAACAACATATATAAGGCATTAGGGAGACAAGCGGACCTATTAAGTACATAGATAAATTATTAGTAGACTAGCTATCGATCTCTTAAGCGAAGTTATAAAACTGTAATGTAATATGAAAGGTCACCATACGGATGAACTAACAGATTGAATATATATATAGATAAAACGAATATACTCGCGGCCTGGCCCTTACGTAAATTACACAACCCTCTCAATAACACTTAAGAATGCACCACAGACTGACCGATAAGTTTAGTAATTGCATAAAGAGCCTGTTGACAACCCGTTAACAACCCCTAAGTGAAATTATAAAGTCGTAATGGTATTCGAGAAGCCACCCCAAAGGCAATCTAAGTATATAAAAAGACTACCACTATCCTTACTAGCTTCTCTTCTAATCTAATCTTATAATAATATATGTAGAATCGCCGTAAAGACAAACTAACAAATTAGAAGTAAATGTAACCCTGAAATACATCTACAGCCTACCCTTTAAATAAAGTTATAACATAGTCCTAACCGTAGGTATCCAGAAATCCACATACATTCATGATTATTATTTTACCACTGAAACTCACGCCATCTGTGTAATAATCGTGGAATTACTCGGTCGATCGATATCTTAGCTAACTGTCTAATAATGGAGATATTGAGGAGGTCTTATAGAGGGCGCTAAGGGCGGACGATTTAGTATGGAAGTCTATCTAAATCTACCAATCCTAGTTTCCAGGTCGTTTACGGGTAACCCTAACTGGGAATCATCCAGGAAAATTCACATATACAACCATTCCTTAAGGGTTCGTAAGTTGTTCTATTCAGAATTATTGGGCCCGCCACCGAATTATCCCTTCGGCCAATTAAAGACTAACCGGTCAGACTTTCCATACATTTGCCTGTGCGTCGAAGTGCCCAGCTGGCGTCTCGTGGTCACGTGGGTGCGCAGAGTTCACATTTTAGTCTTCTGCGCAGGTACAGAGTCTAATCGTGTTACTCGACCTTCCTTCGACTAATTTACGTTGGTTCGGTTTTGGTTTAGTATCTCGCGACCCGGTCAGTACGAATTTCGTTCTTAGATCTAAAATTGAGTTTATGGTTACAAGCTATGGCGATTATCTACACTAGAATATAAAGTTTATGAAAACAAAACTATAAAATTGAGACAAAACCTAACGCTCGCCTAACTCATACACTAGGTTGTTCCTACTTGATCGCTAAAATGAATATTGAAAATTAATTATGTATAACTTGAATTTGAATAGCCTTAAGGGCCTAGGGTACCGTCTGGCCTTAAGCGGTTGTCAATTGTATCGTACTTATTATCTGACTGACGTCTTGGAACCTTTAACAAGGAAGGTATATAACGACCAACTCCTGACAGACTCGTAGATAGGTTTAATCAAACTAGCTTACCTTGTGGCTTCGCCCTCCTGTCATTTAGTAATTGAGTTAATAGATAACCTTTATCCTTCGTACACCGTGCCTTAAACTGTTCTTTAGGATAGGTAAGTAGTGCTCCCCGCCAACTCCTACATTTATAACGCTGCGGAGGTGGCAAACAACCAGACGACCATGTATTTATCCTTACTACTATGACTAACTACGGAACTAAAGGGACCATCTCGTTATTATTTGAATATAACCTACGATCGGTCGGTTCGAACCCGAGGCTCCTTAAGTTTAAATAGCCGCTAGTCCGGAGAAGCTATACTCGCCCGAAACATATGCCGTGCAAGCTAAGTTCACAAGAAATAATAAAATAGGTGTGCGATTACGCACATGGTTAAGTGGTGAATTGTTCATCAGAGTAATTAAGGCGACAGAACACCTAGTTTGACACACAATAAATATGTTTAAGGTGGATTGTAAGGAAGACATATCCACACTCAGGACCCGGCGCATTAGCCAGATCAAGTAAGGGTTAGCCCTTTCTGAGTGTTTAGAACTTAACGTTTCGGCTTTCCATACAACAATTCAGAGCCTCATCAGTTAGTAGAGAATTGTGTATGATTATACTAATACGTCTTCAACGGGGTGATTCATGGCGAAGAATAGAACAAATCCTGACCCACTAACGTCACCTCATAGCCTGTTAATAAAGTTTGGTCAATGTTGAAGTTCTGTCATCTTTATCTTAAATGGCTTAGTCAAAACATAAATTAAACAGTATAAAGCAATAAAATAAAGCTTAGATAGTCTAATTAAAAATTAGACTCTCTAGATTAATGTCGCGGCTCTGAAAAACATATGAGGTTTACGTTTATTTTTACACAGGAAACAAATATTTAAATATGAACACAATAATACTTAGCTTTCCAAATCTATCCGTCGCAATAATGGGTGGAGTGGAGGTACTATTTATCTATGGATTCCTTAAGGAGATTGGGTTAAAAATCCCACATTAAATTTTAGCCACCCATTACCTAAACGGCATCTAACAGTTCAGCTTCCCCACTCGACGCCGGTGAAGGGTGGAACTGGAGCCAACCCAGATTTAGGTTTTATTAGCCCCCTCACACCCTTAGATTCCTGAAGCCTGCAGTTATCCTAGTATGTCTCTAACATCAAGCCCCAATCTTCCCTAATCTTATAACAAGCCAGACCCCGCTTGAAGAACCCCTACTGTGATTGCCCCGTCCTCACCTACCTCTATCTACCAAGGGTCTGCTTGCTTTGGGGGTCACCCATACCGCAACGCAACAAGACATCGGGACTAAAATGATTGAGATAGTAAGTAGCGGATATAGAGATATCATTAACATAACCATCAATTACATGTAACATAACTGTACCATTCTAATGAGCGTCTACCAAAGCGTGTAGGATTTTCATCAATGAAGATACATATACACAGGACAGGATTCACACAAGGGTTGCCTGCCAAGTCATGTAAGCATGCCCCGTCACCTCGAGTCCGATCAAAGCGCGAAGTCGATGCTCAGGACTTGCGTAGGGCTTTCATCAATAAGATATACATATACACAGGACAGGATTTACACAAGGGTTGCCTGCCAAGTCATGTAAGCATGCCCCGTCACCTCGAGTCCGATCAAAGCGCGAAGTCGATGCTTAGGACTTGCGTAGGGCTTTCATCAATAAGATATACATATACACAGGACAGGATTTACACAAGGGTTGCCTGCCAAGTCATGTAAGCATGCCCCGTCACCTCGAGTCCGATCAAAGCGCGAAGTCGATGCTCAGGACTTGCGTAGGGCTTTCATCAATAAGATATACATATACACAGGACAGGATTTACACAAGGGTTGCCTGACCTTAACCCTAATCTTAAACGATTTCTTAACTAATCAGATCAGAGCCTAATTACGGGGTTTCTTCCCACAAAGTATCACAAAATTTACAACATCATGTTAAGAGACGCCGATCCCGGCAGGAGCCCTTTTCTCCACTAAATTTTCTGCAGAAATCGGCAATCTCTTTTCCTTTAAGAGTACATAGCCAACAATGTCAACAAACTACCTCTGCATTTTTAATAAGCAAGGGTTTTTCCCTTCTCTACTCCAAATTTACAACTAGAATCCCAACCAAAAAGTCAACCACTTTCAATTTTCCCCAACCAACCCTTCACTTTAACCAAGGTGGCATCTTACACGGTCCCTTACACAGTCCTTACGCCATGGTATAAAGGAAGTCCCTCACAAAGCCCCATAGTACAAACCCATCAATAATAAGTTGACATTGCTAGCCTCAGTTCTCACAAAAGACACTTACTGATATTTGATGTAGGCGAAACGTGCACGGCGTCGGTATTAAATTTCTTCAAATCTTTGTTCGTCCTGTCCTTCCCGCTTCCTCAGGAATCTCGAGCACGGCCAGCCTCTCGGTACGACGACAGTGGAAAAGGGTGCCGCAACTGACGCCTATCGCTTATAACCGTTCTCCCCTCCCCCCCGATAGACGCGGCCTGAACACGTGGCGTGTCTAGGGATTGTGGCGCCAGTTAATTTCTTCTTTATTTTACTTCCACGTGTACCCACGTGCTTCGCATTTTAGTGGCCAGTTACTTTATAGTAATAATCGAACAATCATATCGAAATCGTCACCCGATTCTACTAAACTCTTTACCTGCCGAACTAGTTTCTCCGCTTCTTTGTGACTCGATTATACAGCTTCGATTAATTTACACATTGAAGGCTCGTCGTAAGCGGCGCGGAGCCTACTCTACTATCCCTCTCGCACCCTACGATATTTATAACAATTAACTGAAAATAATCGATCGATATTCTCCATATATTTTAACCTCCTGGTTATCTGCTACTTTACGAATCGGTCGTATTTAACGAGTAATTATTTTTCTTTGTGTTGATGATTTTAGGATCCCACTGCGATTTACGCCTTATGGCGTAGATATAAATATATTAATCTAAGACCGGTGAGGACATCCGGGCCACTCACTCACTTAATGTTTCATCGATCTCGATAGTATTCGATTGGTATGAATTACGAAGGTGATTGATCTAATTTATATTTATTATTAATGAATCCCATTTTCTTTAATTTACCTGTTCTCTTAAGACTTAATTTAGCAAATCAACACCGTGTCGTGGGGTCCGGATTGCTACAACTCTCTATTAAAGGCTTGGGTCCACTACACCGTACCACTATCTATAAAAAGGCAAAAAAAAAATGTTGTATAGAAAACCAGTGTTAGGTGAGAAAATGTCTTAAGTAAATGACTTCTACCGGTCTCTACCTCTAGACCGGCCACATATTTTTGCGTGGCGTGGAGGCACCACTGTCAATGAGATTATCAAAACAATATTCGACAAAACTATCGCTCCGCATTTCAATACGTGCAAATTTATATGACGCGCACTCAAGTTGACAACTCAATACTCTAAGTCTGGGCGTACTGCAGTGCGGCGAGTTGCAGTGCGTATTCGAGACCGTAACGCATCAGATTTGGTATGAGTTTTGATTTGAATTGAAAAACATTTGTTAGGAATTATTAACCTTAAAATTCACCAAGAGCATTACGAGTTAGATGCTATCACTAAAAATAAACCTTTATCTATAAAACGCGTTTTGACAACATTAACCTCCACCGCCTTTCAAGCACCATCTGTCAATTGATTTGCGTAGTACGTAGGTTTTCGTATACCGAAGTCCCATAGAGTGAAAATATTCCGTGCGGAAACGCACCTTAACAAATCTACAGAAATCTGCATCCGACTCTTTCTCACAATGTGCGCACTTTCCTTGTATTGTTCACACCTTACAAATTTTGAGAAAGAATACGAAATTTCAATGAAGTGCACGGTAGGCCAAAAATCCAAATCCAAATCCAAAAACAGTTATGTTTTGATATTTTATGCATTTGAAAACTTTCTATATCTATATTAGAAGAAATATTCTATATCTATATTTGAAGTTGGTGTCATGCAAGTGAAGTGTGTCATGAACTGTGAGGTAGGTACATAGACACCAACTTCAAACTGTAATTTAGATCAGATTTTTAGATAAAGTAATTTTTTTTACCTTTTTAGTGCAAGATGCACTTGTATTTGAAGCCGGTTGTTTTTTTTTGTTTGTTAAAAACTTTTGATGATGTTTTAATTTTTATGGTTCCATAACCAAAAGCGAATCTTAATTTAAAAAAGTTTCAATTTGCAATGATCATAGAGTGTGTGAGCTCTTAAGTATAGCAACAAATAATAAAAAGCGGTCAAGTTTAAGACGAGCCCCACCCATTTACTTATTTTTATCCCGAAAAGTTCCCGCGGGAATAACAATAACCGAGCTTAAACGAACCAAAGCTACATGAATAGCAAACTTAATTAGTATAATTAAGGTGTTTGACGCTTCAAATTACTTATTTTTGGAAATAAGTAATTAAGTTTACCTTTTTAATGCATGTTTTTGAAGCCGGTTGTTTGTTTTTGTTAAAAAACTTTTTTTTTGCTTTTGAGTGTCGAATTACTTTTTTTGTCGTACACTAAAAACATCCATATTCGTTACAAATTTTTATACAATCATCAACATAGGAAATCATAGGCGCGTTTCAACAGTTTTAAATTAAGGTTTTTTTTTCTCCAAAAGTTTCAGTTTTAAATCCTCTACATTAATATGGGACTACTTCAGGAGCATACTTTAATAGGTAGTTTGATTTTTTTACAATAAGAACTTATTGTCAGACAAAACTAGTGTTTCATAAAAAAATTATAAAGCACCTGTTACTTTAAATTACAATTGTACGTATTAAACATAACCTGATAATATAACAAGCAAAAACAAACAAAAACAGTGATTCTATGAATAAAAATTTAACTTTATGTTAAAACAAATGCGCCAACTGTTAGTATTTTGTACTAAATTGTATATAAGGAGCGAATTTTAAATAAAATATTATCAATTTACTGTGATATTCGAAAGAACATCAATTTTTATTTCCTCTCCTAAATTGTTAATCTAAAACAAAAATGAAAACTATTGAAGTCCTCTGCATTGCTGTTTTGGTGAGTTACAAGTTACAAGCATAATTCTTATTTTAATTGGTAGTGCAAAGCCCATTCGATAATCTATTTATACAAACATGCATACATACACGCACAGGAACCCATATAAATACACATACATACATATATACACACATATACATACGTATACACATATATGGTATGTAAACGTACTAGTGCATTTTTAAACACGGGAGTGCTTCCCCAATGACTTGCAGAACCCTTTCCGCAATCAAGTCCACATCATGGGAATATGAACTTCATAATACATTAGCTTGTAGCTCAGTTATGGGAAATATTTATATTTATAGAATATAATAAGCTTAATAGTACAGGTATGTAAATGCCTGTAGCTATAGATATTTTATAAAAATCCTGTTAAATCACGATTTCCGTATTTGCAACCATTTAATATTTGCTTGTTTTACTTAGTTAAATTTGAAACAAAAATAGTTGGAACGATAGAGACAACATAGGATAGTAGTTTTTTTTATACCGGCAGAAAAAAAAATTTGCAAAGACTTTTTCTTGATGTCATAAAGCAGCTTTCAACTATTTCAATTTTCAGCACAGGAACCTGAAAAATAAACTGATTTTTTTTAATACTAAATTAATAATTTCCAGCTATCCAAATATCAAATAATACTTTCCCTAGTTGCAATTTCCATTGATATCATTTCTGTGACGCACACAAAAAATCTAGTACAGTATGAGTAGCGTATATATATATGCATGCATATAATAGATTAAAATCTACATAATTAGGTATTAGGTGAAACGAATATAAAAAGTGTTTTATTCTTTTCAGTTTGCCTGCGTCCAATATAGCGCCGCACAAGGATGGTCCGGTAAGTTTTTATTAAATTTAATTATAAATCTTAATCTGTGTAATATTCTGCATACCTATTTCTTGTAATTTAACGTAACAGTAAGGTACAAGCTGGTGAAGCTTCTTTCTGTGCGATCGGTACTTGAATTTATAAGTAATTTTTTTTTTTCGTTTAGATAATACAAACCGTGGTCGTCATGGAAATGTGCAGAGTGGTCATATTCGTGGCAATCGTCACGATAACCTAAACCATAACCTTGATAGAAATGGAAATGATAATGGAAACGGAAACGGAAACGACAATGAAAATGGAAATGGAAACCGAAACGGTAATGGAAATGAGAACGAAAATGGTAACAGAAATGGAAACCGTAACGGCAATGATAATGACAACGACAATGTTAACCACAACGCTGCCCACAACGACAATATAGCTAACAACGCCAACAAAGTCCACAATAGAAACAACGTGAATAATGAAAACGATTCAGGTAAATAATAATTAAATAACTGTAATCGTGGGTAAACCTGATTCGTTTAACTAATTTTACATACAACCGAAACAAAAACATTAATAGCCAGTAGCCAATTTTCGAAATAGGAATAATTACTTATAATGCATATAAAAAAATACTATAGTCAAACTTCATGGGACCGTGAAACAAAAAGAAATTGAATATATTATAAAAGTGAGGACATATAATAATACAAATATCAGTTTTTTAATATTAATAAAAATAGAGCATGTAAAATATCAATTGTAATTTTATTAACTTTATTAAATTAACCGTTAATGTGGTTTTTTTTTTCTTACAGGAAATGCCAAGGGATGGTAAAAAGAGTACATCACTTCAAGTTTTGCATACACCCATAAAAATATTTCGGCGTAAGAAGGAATAAAGAATTTTTAAATAAAAATATAATATGTTTTTGCACAGAAACCTTCAAATTGTGTTTGAATAGCTTCTTATAGCTGCTCCATACACCCTTAATGTGGCTCTTAGCACACGATTTCTGCGAAAACTCCTTGATTATACTAAAAAGTATGCTACAGTTAGTTCAAGTGGAGTTCGATTATAGTTATTTCCGCGACAAAATTTTGCCTCTGTGCTGTTCCAGACTATAATCTATTACTGTTCTAAATTTCATTCATATCTGTTTAGCCTTCATTCAGCGTAATTGAGTAACATATATCTATGCATCCAAACTCTCAAATTATTCAAAATGTCACAATACTTTGAGCGTTTTACGTTATGTAATGGAACAAATACAAATCCATATTCATCACGAGGGTCCACTGCAGATTAGTTATAAGTTGGTTTATTATTTCTATTCATATATATACTACGGCTTAAATCCCAAGCAGGCGTAACCAGTTACTTGACACACACCAACATCATAATGATTCACATGAAAGCACAGTTAAGTAAACTACTAAAATTGGCATATATGTATGTTAAGTATATATTTTTTTCGGTGGATAAGGAATATGCTGCAATTAAAGTTGATTTATAGCTATCGTATTTTCTACTTATTTCGGATGATGATTTCGGGTAACAGTTTCGGGTCCTAGCACGACGATACACTACAACGTATCTTCCTTAACTAAAAATAAGTTTAAAAATAGAGAGAACTGAGGCAAAATTAAGGTGAATCCACCCTGAAATTTACGTGCTTATACGTTAAAAAAAAGTAACGTTACTTATTTAACTATAAACATTTTACTACCCAAAACGCGTAATTATCATATAGGCTATCATATATTTACTATAGTCACAAAAAGCATATGCATTCGTAAAAAGCCAGTCAAATGAGTATTAATTAAATTTATTAAGTGTTTGTATTCAAAAAAACCTCTGGTTATCTTATGATTCACTAGGGTGCAAGATAAACCAATACCTAACAAAAATAAACCAAAATACTTCTGGCTACAAGACAAGGATTCTTAATTAGGTTATTTAATTATTATTTACCTGAATCGTTATTGCAAAATAAACCATAAAAAAAAGATATTTTTGACGTGACAACGTCTTATAAATTGGTTTGCCGGGTGACACTTCAAGAAACTGCGTTACGCTCCGCTCACGTTATGCGCTCACAATGAGAGCGAGTGAGAGGCACGCGCCCGCCTAAGAGCGAGAGAGACAGAAATAAAATCATTGTCACGTAAAACTTTCGCCCGTATACCGACTTTACAGGCAACCAGTTTTTTTTTTTGTATTTTACTTATAAAAAATACTTAAAAATATAACCGAATATTAATACAGTAACACGTGGTGTGCTATTAATTAGCAGGAATAATTTAAGGATATGCTCCAAACGCCAATGCAAGAAGACCGTGGTCACTAATCTTAAGTGGGTCAGTCTTTTCCGCCCAGAGATATAACAAAAAAAGGTAAATGAAATGCAAGCAGTTTAAAAATGCGCCAATCCATTCAATGCGAAGTCTGTATAAGGAAACTCTGGGAAGGCAACGAGATTTGCCCTAAAGTGAAAACTTCCAAACGCGTTGGTGGTTCAGTGGTAGAATGCAAATCGTTTGGGTCCAAAGAAATCGTACACAAAGAACGAAAATTAAGTATCGCCCTAATTTTATAGAACATCGTTGCAATTTATACGAATGTGAAAACTATCTTACCAATGACTCGCCTAAGATGAGTCCTTGCTTTTTCACCGCATCTGTATAAATGACACCTCAATGTGGACATAAGGTTTTTTTTTGTATTAAAATAAATTAAAAAAAAACTAACTACTGAATAGAGTTTTAAGATGCATAAAAGACGATGGCAGATATAAATCAAGATTACTTTTACGTGGCTTTTAACAAAAGGCAGGTATAGACATTGGCAAACATATATACGAATATAAATTTGCCAGATGGATTTAAAAATCAAAATTTGTTTTGGTAAATAAAGCCCTCGATGGCCTAAAACAAACTCAATTACAATGAAATGATCGATTTACTGATTTATAACAAAAAGAGTACAAATTTAATCGGGCGTTAACAATCTGTTAAAAAAAACATCGTGTAAAAAAAACAAGTTATTGGCGGATGTACAACTAAACTTGATCCAGAATGTATGTACGTATATCGTCACGGCTTGAATCCCCTGAAGAAGGTAACTAGCTGCTGAATAGACACCCATATCATAATGAAGGGCACAGTCTATTTTCAATAACCACTTCAGTCCTGCATGACAGGCAGTAACCCCATCGCCATCGCAACTCGTTTTCTGATGCAGAGTATTTGGACTAAGGTGGTTTTATATGACACTTCTCGAAAACCACCGTCTTAAGAATAGTAAGTGTAAATAAAACATAAGACCAGGGGCGGAATACAATACCCCCTTTGCCATTTCCTGACGAACTACGAGTATAAGCAGTACGTAAGAAATGGGCATGGAATACTTTCAAGCGGTCGCGCGGCGTCGAATCGCGGTAACCCTATTTTCGGTTATAAATTCGTATATTCTCATCACTCGTGTTTGCCAATATTAGCCTCTCATAGGTTCATTGTGAAATCGAAACAATAGACTCTTCTTTTCTGTACGTATTGCTTAATCTAAATTATATCTTTCGTTGTGCATGCTGCGGAGGTTTTGCAAAGTAAACGCGCGCCTAACGTCGTTGAAGATTCGCGCTACGCACTTCGTAAAAGTGCTTTGATATAAATTTTTGGAGGTTTTATGCTATATAATTTTTTTATTATATCTAAAGGTAATGTGTCAAGTACATTGTTATTCAAATAATTTAATAATTTGTCTTTTGAATTCTTAAAAACCTTGACGGGGTTATTTAGGTTACGCGCGACCGCTGCCGTTACAAATGACCGCGCGCCCGCTTAAAAGTTAATTAAGGGGAATACTTATGTTAAATAAAATTAAAAAATATGGTAAAAAAAATTATTCTCAAACGGAAATAATTCGTATTTCCGTGTCACCGGCAACTCTTAAACCTTTCGCTATTTTTGTTTACTATAATAAATACGAAAAAATTGCTGAAATTATGTTTATCTTTATGTTTTGAGACCATAGACATCATTTGCTATTACATATTATCATAGAGTTGCCAGTAATATACACATACATACATACCTACGTTTGGACAAAAAAGTGCACACACATAGAGGCAAATGCACCAGAGACTTTTTGCAGTCTTAACAGAATTGTTAAATAAAGGCCAGCGCTGTTGTCTTTTTTTGTTGTATCTTTTCTGAAAATTTTCGCATTTCGACTTGAAGGATAATTTCATAAATACTATAAGGTTATGTATGTAATATAGTTAGAATAGCACATTAGTCATATATTTTAGTCTATGTGGGCTTCCAAATATATGTCCAAAATTCATAAGTGAATAAATTGTGTATATATGCATATATATGTGTCTGTATGTATGTATGTATGTATTTTTGTATATTAATCCACATGGTTCTCAGAAACTAGGTATCAGCTTTTGAAAATTCTTTTTTTATCGAATTAGTTACCGTTAAACTTACGGAATAGTTCAAGTTTCATCAAGGTTGGTTCAGTAGTTTTCAAGATTTGAACATACACACTTAACAGAAGTGTGTACCAACCAGTAGAAAAACACGTCTTTACCCTTACATTACATAGGTGTTGGAAGTCTGTATGAAAATACCTAATTTTATAAGTTAAATCCATGAAAATAAAAATAAGAAATGACTTCTTCAAACGATCCCTAGGGAGTAAAACCAACTATCAATACTAAAATTATAAATAAAAGTGAGTTTATTGGTCTATCCTTTTTCCACGTCTCAAAGGAACTTGGCACAGAGATAGTAGATGAAGTTAGGCTACTTTTTATCCCGGTAAATTTAAGCTCACGCAGACATAGCCGTAACCGTGGACAAACTGTAGCTTACTTTCTTATTATAATCAATAAGTTACGCTATACACAGCCCACGCCGATAAACAAATTAAGCGCGGAGCCGCGGGAAAAGCTAGTTGTAAATATGAGCTTAAGAAGAAAAGTAATTAATGTGTAAGTGTGTGTTTCCTGTGATCGATCGACTGACACCTGGATTATAATCCTCAGCGTGGAACACCTTAATTTTACTAATTAAGTTTGCTATAGATGTAGCTTTAGTTCGTTTAAGCTCGGTTATGGTTATTCCTGCGGGAATTTTTGAATTTGTCGGGATAAAAAGTAGCACATGTGTTAATCCAGGGTGTCAGCTACGTCATCATCGAACATATACCTCAAAAACTTTCGCCCTATAATATTAGTGTTATAGTATTATATATATATAGCAATATATAATAAATAAATAACCCTTCATTATTTTGCAATAGTGCACGACTTCGTGACAATTAAAATTTTGGAGTTACGAAACCACAAAAAAATAATGTTCTCAGAGACTAGGAACATTCTAAAACTCTATATTGACTTTTAACAAGTTTATATCTTATGTTAATATGAATAGGTTCTCTTTTTTAAATTTATAAATAAATTTACGAAAATCGGAAAAACGGAAAAAACATCTATATACATAGAAATCAATTGACGTTTGTTAGTCTCACAAATACTCGAGAACTGTTAAATCGATTAACATTTTTTTTGTTGTTGTGTTCGTTGTTGTAAGAGCAAGGTTTATATGTAAGAAAAAAGGGCAGGTGCGAGTCGGACTCACATACTAAGGATAAACCGTAAGTTGTTATGCTCACGCTGGGGAATGTTTCTCAATTAGTACAACCTTTTTGCAATAGGTGGCACGCCAGTTGTTTTAAAGAAAAAACAACGTTTGCCGGATCAGCTAGTCTATCTATAAAAAGTATGACTCTAAGCTCTAAGCTGTTCTCATTATTTCATCCACATGTTTAACGTAAAAGTAAAATTAGGTAAAGTAGCCACTAGTCTAATGAGCGCAAACTATGCGCCGCTCATTTTATTTTAAAATGCATTAATGGGGTGTCCCAATTTAGGGCTAATTCTTAGCTGATACCGGGGAATATCACATTTTATTTCTTCTCCGATGCAGCTTAGTAAATTGTTCATAATTGTAATGCAGGCATTGTTGGAAAACATATTATTATGAAAATCGCCATTCACAACAATAAGCAAGTCGTTTAGTTGAGTAGTGGGCTAGGAAGCATAACTTTGCCAGGTATCCTTGGAGAACGCCTGAACTCATGTCCAAAAGATCATACTGTTTTCTTTTTCTTTTAATTCAAAAGCGCATGTAATATATCACAGAATAACTACATGACTCAATTGTTTCTAAGCATTTTATTTTTCTGATACAACCTAATGGATTTTCGTGATGTTTTTCCTGTATGCATGTTTTTTTTTATGAAATAGATTCGAGGAAGGCATATATAAACTTTTAGTCACAATGTCAGGCCATAAAGTTATAATTTTAGTGTATCCTTAAAAAAGCCACAACTTTAATTTAAAACTTTCTGTACCGCAAAGAATAAATAATACATCAAAACCCAATTGCTATTTAAAAAAAATATTATTTCTCTTAGTAATATTTTAACTCTTTTGCTGTAAAAAATAAAAAACAATTTATTACAGTGAAACAAATTAACAAATCTAAAGAATATCTTATTATTTTTAAGCAAATATTTAAAAAGAAATAAAAAAACCGGCCAAGTGCAAGTTGGACTTCCGCACCGAGGGTTCTGTACTCTTCCGGTTTTTATTATTAATTGTTATACCTACTGTATATTTTTACCATTTATCAAGCACACGCACAAACCCACACACACACACACAGCAATACACACATACACCCACACACTAGTTAACCCACTATATCACACCAACATCACTCACCACACACACAATACACATCATACCAAAACCGGCAGAAAAATTTTGAAATGGATGTGAATTTTAAAAGAAAACTGCCCCAGGAGAACGCCACGTCCACGACGTTGGAGAATCCCTTCCTGAACCTTTGAGCTCAGGCTCGGGGGCTCAGGCTGCTCCACGTATTCTGGGGGGGGAGCAAAACTTCACAAACCCACACAATAAACCTAAATTACTAACTAAAATAACTTCTAATGCCTTCTGGCAGCTTGCACCGCGTCGAGCAGATGAACGCAGAAATGCCATCGTCAACTCCAAGTCAAGCCAGCAGCCCCTGGAGGGAGGAAACGCAACGGGCGCCGCCATCACCGGGGACGGTGCTCAAAAAACAACACTGTGCAAACCAACGCTGACCAGAGTGCACAGCAAACCAACGCGACTGAAGGGGAGACCCGACAAGAGGACCCAGCTCTGACCGATGCCGCTACGAGGTTGACTTGGCCGAAGCCCTCGACCAGTTGCGACACGCTCAGTGAGGAACGCAGCCACAACGGGCGTGCGGGAACCACACAGTCAGCGGGCGGGCCTATGATGACGGCTAACGCAAGCACGACTGGACAGTGCGGAGCACTGGGAGGGATGACGTCTGAGGCCTCCTCAAAGCGGACTCCTGGAGCGAGCTAGGGACACCTCAAGGTCAACCCAACCAATCGCGACCACAACAAGTCCGAAGAAAAAACGGAAACGCGGACCTAACAAGCGCGAATCACGCTATGCAGCGAATCGACCAGAGCAATTGGGACACACCGCACCACCTGCAAAGGCGCCAAGGGACGGGCCGAAACGCGCCAAGCTGGATCTGACACCGAGGAAGACAGTAACTAGCTATGCCGATGCGAGTAAAACGCACCTGCTCATAGCTATTGCTGCCACGCCTGCCACTGACCTGACGGTGGAAAAAGCACAGCAGCTCGAACTCTTCATCGAAGAGAGGATTATTGAAGCAGCGCTTGCTTCACCGACAGACAACGCCCACCATTCGCACCCGCATTTAGAGGGAAACCTATCATAGCAGAAGGCGTACTAAAAATGTGGTGTGAGAATGATGAGTCACCAATCTCGGACAGCAAACTGACCGTCATCCGACAGTCAGATATAGCGAAGCGAGTCCGCGCATCGCTGTGGCTTCCGAAATCTATTGGTATCGACCTTACGAGGACCCATCGCCTGCTGACCGCGCAGAACCCATGGTACAATGTAAAATCATGGCAATTGTACGGCGCAACCATGCAGGAGAAGGGTATCTTCCTGACCCTGGGCATTCCAGAATCCGAAGTAGCGAAGATTCTGGAAAGGGATAGACGAGTCGCCTTCATCTCCGGCAGTGTGTACATCAGATTCAGCACTGTTGGAGGTGGAGGTGATTCGGCGGACACAGAATCCAAACACAAACGGAGCTAAGGCTACTGGCGCACACTACCATATAGCAACCCAAATACCTCAGCCTTAGCTTCCACAGAACACGCACCTATGGACATACACGCAGCTCCCATACCAAACATAGGCGCATACGAACACACGTCGTCTGATGGGGAGTCGTTGGACAGTAAAATTCTCGGGTCCCTATCGGATTAGCGTGATCCAAACTAACCTCCAGCACAAGCAAATTGCAGCGGCTACCCTGCGCAGACTGCTGGAGGTTGACAAGAAGACCATAGCCCTAATCCAGGAGCCGTGGATTAGAGGAATTAACATATGCGGTCTTAACAACATCGGGGGTAAGTTACTACACAAAATCTCGGCTAATCAACCGAGAACATGCATATACATACCCAGATCACCACCACCAGACCAGCCTTGCTACTAACCAATTTCTGTTCCAGAGACGTTACAGCTGTAAGGCTTGATATAGGAATGGACAAACAAACGCTAGGAGAATCTGCTATACTATACAAGTGCATGAGAAGGACGAGCAACCAAAACGGACGTTGCAAGGTACACGACCCTTCTTCAATATGAGGTAGATATAATCACCTTTAAAGACATGACCAACAGCACTGACAACATAGAACATAATATAAACACACTAACCATCTGTATCCAACACAGTTACCAGCAAGCCTGCACCCTTACAACACCAATCATAGGGGGAAAGTCTCACTGGTGGGGGCCAGAACTAGAGAGACTCAAACTCAATCTGAAAAGACTCTTTAATCGAACCAAAAACACAAGAACTGCAATAGACTGGGAAAAATATAAACAAGCCCAGTATCATTACAAGAAACGCATAAGATATCGCAAAGGTGAATCCTGGCCGTTCTTCAACGACATCAATTCCACCAATTAAGCAGCTAGAGTGAAAAAAATATTATCACAAGATAATAACAGAACTCTGTGCTCAATAAAAAAACAGGATGGTACATATGCGACCTCTGATAGCGAGATAAGCGAGGTGCTTATCTAAACACACTTTCCAGGATGTGTAGTCGCTGACAACCCAAACTGGGAAAATGTGGAACACAGAGAACCAACCCCTACAGACTGGAATATAGCCAAATCCATAGTCACTGCAGACCTAGTTGTGTGGGCAATCGAAAGCTTCCAACCCTTCAAATCTGCTGGCCTAGACAACATATTTTCAGCACTCTTGAAATGGGGACAAACAACACTTGTGCCACATCTAGTTGATATATTTAGAGCTTCCATAGCTCACAACTATATACCTCGCCAGTGGAGAGAAGTCAAGGTCATATTTTTACCAAAACCGGGTAAATCTGACTACACACAAGCGAAATCTTACAGGCCAATTAGTCTGACCTCCTTTATGCTGAAGACTCTAGAGAGGCTAACAGATACATATCTAAGGGAGGGGGCACTAACGCGCATGCCAATGCACCGCCAACAACATGCTAATAGAAAGGGTAGATCGACAGAATCAGCCCTACACGCTGTCGTAGGAACTATAGAAGCAGCCCTCTCTGATAAGCTAATGACACTAGGCGCTTTTATTGACATCGAAGGAGCGTTCGACAAAACGAAATTCAACAGCATCAGCCGCTCTCTTAGTAAATTTGAAGTCGAACAAACCATCAGTAGGTGGATTGATCAACTTCTGAAGCTAAGAGCAGTACAATTTACAGTTAACACCACCACGAGAGGCATTGTAGCCAAAGGCTGCCCACAAGGAGGAGTACTCTCTCCTTTACTGTGAAACATTGTGGTGCACGATCTGCTGAAACGTTTTAACGATAGATGCTACTACAGAGTAGGTTACGCGGGCGACATTACCATTCTGATCAAAGGCAACTCAGAAAATATTATCTGCACTCGCATGCAACTAGCCCTCAGAATCATGGAAGAGTGGTGTCACCACCATGAACTGACGGTAAACCCCAACAAAACAGAATTAGTCCTTTTCACAAATAAAAGAAAAATTCAAATAACTACCATGCCAAAATTATTTGACATTGAGCTTACCCTTTCAATTGAAGTCAAATACCTTGGGGTAATTATAGACAACAAACTAAATTGGAGTAAGCATCTAAGCACAAAAATAACCAGGGCATGTACAACCTTCTGGCAATGCAGAAGACTAATAGGCAAGAAATGGGGCCTTAAGCCATCCATAACCCTATGGCTTTATACAGCCATAATACGACCCATAATAACATATGGTGCAGTAGTTTGGTGGCCCCGAACTCAGTTAAGCACAGTAAAAAACAAACTACAAAGCCTGCAGCGTCTTGCCTGCCTAGCAACCACAGGCAGTATAAAAACCACTCCCACGACAGCATTAGAAGTCATTCTCAACCTCAGACCCCTTCATCTTGTTATACAACAAGAAGCTGCCGCTGCAGCCATACGACTTGAGAAAGTAGGGCACTGGAAACGGGACGGCAGAATCACTCATGCACGGCTCAAGGAGGCGGTGGGAATTCCAAAACGGAATCAGGAACGGGCACAGGAGTATTCTCCCATGACCTGAACATCAACATATCAACGAACTTGGGCGCACTCAACACCATCTTCCAAGCAGAATGTGTTGGGATTACCCGAGCTGCAACAGCGGTCTTGTCTAGAGGCATAAGCAATGCATCGATACGCATCATCTCCGACAGTGCCGCTGTGCTACAAGCTCTCAACAACAACCGCATCAACAGTGGACTTATTCTGGAGTGTCACTGTGAACTGCAAAAAATTGCATTGAAGAACCGGGTTACTCTTCAATGGACACGTGGTCATAGTGGGTCTCTAGGCAATGGTGCGGCAGATGAGTTGGCAAAGAGAGGATCGGGCACTAAAATAATGGGACCTGAACCAATTGTACCGATACCATTCATCCTACTCAAAACATGGTTACGTGACAGAACCTTACAACAACACAAAAAAAACAGTGGGCAGAACACAGACACGGAATGTGATTCGGCCAGGCGTAAGTAATTTTTACATCTCACTTTTAACGTGTTTTTTTGATAAAAGCTGCTTTCTAGATTATTCAGGTCTATTTTTTTAAAAAGATAATAGGGTCAAGTTTGTGAATTAATCTGTGAATAATATTGTATATGCTTGCCTTTTTTTCAGCAATATTTTGACTTCATTTTCTTGGGATGGGGTAGGTTCATACAGAAGTATACGGGGCACATTAATACAGTATGAACGTGCCCCATTTTTTATATTTGTTTGTAAAATTTAAGTTATTCCAAAATTTTGGTTTGCAGAACGATTATGGTCGAAACATACAAGAAAAAAGGAACTAGGAGTGGAGATGTGGACGAAGAGGCAATGTTAAAAGCTATCAATAAAGTTTTGGAAAACAACTCTCATCTTTTAATGCCTTTAATGACTGACACGTGTCCAACCCAGTAGAGACACTAAATATTTGTAATATCCCAAAACTTGCAAAGATACCTTATTTGGAATCGTTCAATGGTCGGAATATTTTCAGTGCTTATGAAAAAACCGGAATATGGCCTTTCAATAAGTTGATTTTCAATGATGATGATTTTGCGCCGGTCCAGGTGTATCATTCAAATCCTGAAACAAATCTGAAAGAAAGCACAGGTGGTGATGAGCTTGCAATAGCTGGTGCTGAGCGTGGTTGGTGGAAGCCAGGATTTGTTATTCTTTTTGTATAATATGATTAAATATTATTTTGTCATAGAGACTAATATTGCTTTTGTTTTCATGAATGTCGTATTTTAATACTTCGATTTTGATAAATAAATAAACATTTCATGCACAACTTGTGTATTTTTTCACATGTATGAATCTGCCCCATAGCCTGTATGAAAGTGCCCCGCATGTGGGGTACATTCATACATTTTTAATTTTTTCTTTAAAGTGTTACAAAAAGCTGTACACGTGTATTTACTCCAATTTTAAGTTTTTGATATAAAGTCAGATAGTAAGACTATTGATTTTGATGAATCGATATAGATATCGATACCCGAGAGCATTCTATAAGACGAAATATAAAAACTGTATGAAGCTGCCCCACCTTCCCTACTGGGCGTTTTGGATGCGAAACAAATCTTATATTTAAAATAGAATTAGAAAATTTGGTTGAATCAAAAGCATAATATAATATAAATTAAATATTGTATTTAATAAAAATGCATAAATGAATCTAATTTTGTTTTCCTTTGAGTTGAGATAGATAAAAAATAAAAATCGTTTATAGTTTCAATTTTATCTACTCTAGATATATTTATAAAAAGTGATAGATAACATTAGTAGGAAAATAAGAGTTACATGAGGTGTCCTGTTCACCACTCAATGTGCCAAGTGTCATCATAACCTAGTCAAGAAAAAAAAAGAAAAAAAAAAAAAAAGAAAGAAAAACCTTACCTGGCCGAGTTTGGTTCATAACAATGCAAAAATATATCAATGTATGTAATAGCCGATAAAGCGTCATCTTACAAATCACTTCGGAAACATAAAATGTATTTCTTATTAAAAGACAATATTTTTTTATTTAAAAGAAATTATATGTTATTTATAAAAAAAAAAAGTTTTTAATCATACATTACGTTCGTCTACATTACGTTAATTCATTCAAATCGACAACTAGACAAATATCTGTCATTGTCATTATATATAACTGTGCAATTAAATTTACTATTATTAATGGCTAACATCTGTGAAAGCATTAAAATTCTTTAAATCGTCGGCTTATTTGTTGTAACTAAAACAATTATTTAAACAGTTGTTAATTTTATTTGCGTAGATGAAACAACTACAATTCCCTTTGTACTAAGAATTTGTTTAAAATATCAAGTAGTTAATTACGTCACTTATACTGGATGACAAGAAGATTACATATTCATCTGTAAATATTTAATTCAACTAAATAGAGTCAAACATACAATAATAAGGAAAAGATAATAGTGCAACTATAAACAAAAGCTAATGTTATACATTGATGTGCTGACCACTGTAACTGCTTATGAAGCATAGGCTTAGAGCAACAAGGCATTCTGATATGAGGGCCGTTTTAGGACAGTAATAATCATACATTTACTTATAAAGTATCCATACTAATATTATAAATAAACATAAACATTTGCTTTCTGTTTGTTTGTTATTGCTTAGCGTCGCAAGGAAGAGTCTTATCGACGATTTTTAGCACAAAGATTCTTGGAAGAATATTATATAAATTGAAATACTTTTTATCCCACTTGAGAATTTCCACGGTATTAGGTTTTCTACAACTGCATGACACAAGCAACTGCCTTATTTTTGAATACAGAGATATCTGGGGTTACAGAGAAATATATATTATTATATATTATATTTATATATATTTCTACCACAATCGAATCAAACAATTATCATAATTGTGTAGCAAACAACTTAACAAACAATGTTTATAAGATAATATTAATCTGGTTTTCGCACTGCCCATAGCACCACCACAGCATTAGCTAATGTTACTGATGATATTCGCACAGCGATGGACAATCAAAATCTTACACTATAAACACTGTAACACTTTAACAGTGCTTTCAATTCTGTAGATTTTGATATACTTTTGGGCATCCTTCAGTCGTTAATTGTATCTCCCTAGTAGTAGAATAATAATAATAAATATAATTGGACATAGCACAGCCGTCTGGCCCTAAAGTAAGCAAAGCTTGTTTTATGGATACTAGACAACTGATACAGATACACATATATTTCTTTTTTTTTGTAAATACATACATATCATACATAATTACACCCAGACTCAAGACAAACACAAATGTTTATTACATAAATGTTTGTAGAGTGTGGAAATCGAACCCACACCCTCTACACAGCAGTCGGCCACACTATCAACTAGGCTGCGAGGGAGGTATGGTTCGGTTCATACCTTAGGGGACGACTGCAGTGTACACGACTTGGCGAAACGAAGTCAGAGTACATTGGATCTAGCGAACAATTCAAATTGGGCCAAATCAATTGGTCTTTGTTTAAACTCAGCCAAAATACAATGTATAATAATAGGGAGTAGACACTCATTAAACTATGTAAACAAAACTTCAGTGCCTAAGGTAACATTTGATAACATTTGATAAGATAGACATCATGTTTTCTGAACACTTCAAAAACCTTAGCCTATACATCAAAAGCAACCTGTCCTGGTCAGTTAATGTGAACCAAATTAGTAAAAAGTTATATAAAACGCTGCACTCACTTAAGCGACTGCATAAGTTTCTTCCTCTAAAAATCAAAATTTCACTTACACAGTCTCTTTTTCTTCCTCTTCTAGACTATGCTGATGTTTGCTATCCGGACGCCACTAAGGAGCTATTAAATAAACTCGATCGACTTCAAATCTTGTGCATTCGTTTTGTATACGGGTTGCGCAAGTTTGATCATATATCTAATTTCAGACTTGAGTAGAACTGGCTTCCATTTTGATTTCGCCGGAAATTGCACACATTGTGTTTCCTTTATTCAATTTTGAAAAATCCTGATTCCCCAATTATTTTCCAATAGGATAGATGTATTCGCCTCCTGACGGCACTTTTACAAAAACATAACACAACAACTTGGTATTTCTTAGACTATAAATATTTTTAAATTATGGAACGCTCTTCCACATAAAATACGAGATAGCTCAAGTCTTTCTAATTATAAAAATAGTTTAAGAAAACATTATTTACAATTATGCAAGCCTACAACTTCATATTTTTTTATTTTATCTCTCTTTTCTCTTTTTTAGGGTTCCGTACCCAAAGGGTAATTTGCGGAACCCTATTACTAAGACTCCGCTGTCCGTCCGTCCAGGCTGTATCTCATGAACCATGATAGTTTGACAGTTGAAATTTTCACTGAAGATGTATTTCTGTTGCCGCTTTCACAACAAATACTAAAAGACAGAATGAAATAAATATTTAAGCCTCTCCCATACAATAAACATGATTTTTTTTTAATTAAAATAAAAAAATATTTAAGCGGGGCTCCCATACAACAAACGTGATTTTTTGCCGTTTTTATAGATAATGGTGCTCGTGCGCGATTCCGACTAGCACTTTGCCTTTTTCTTATGTCCTCCATACTTTATTGCTACCACAGTAGAAGTACTCAAGTCCTTTATTTTATTTTATTATGTATACTTATTTAAACATTTATACATAAATACCTGTATTTTTCTATTTTTCAAGTACGCGTGCATGGCCAAATCCGAAACTATGAGGAAAAGCGAAAAGCGCTCAAAGCAGTCTCGGGCCCGAAAAGTAAAACTGCATTATTGGATTTTTGGAAAATTAATATTTTTAGACAGATATGAATTACTACACCATTCGATAGCGTCGCTGTCGCTAATAAGGAACAAGGTCTGAAAAGTAATGCCATACAGATAAACTAAAGAAAAGTGTTGGTTTTTTAACGAATTACTTTTTATTTTTGTTAGGTTACCTATACCTATTAAACCTTAACTGATTAATATTTCGAAAAGATGGTTATAATTTTCAATACACAGTTGGCTTCGACGTCTCAAGAATTGTTTGTACTGCATCCAGCATCACAATATTCTTGAGTCCGTTTAGAATATTTTCCAAAGACACGCAGTAGGTATTTCAAGTTATCAATTGCATTTAATGTGTCATTGAAACAGTAACTATATTCAAAGTTAAACGACGGGCTTGGTTGGTTGTTGGTGTTTGTAAATTACGTAAATGATGGTGTCTACGAAACCCTAGGTGCGTGAGTCCGACTCGCACTTGGTCAGTTTTTAGGGTCCCCTACCTTAAAAGAAAAAAAGGAACCTTTATAAGATCACTTTGTTGTTGTAATATGTTTATTTGTAGTTATAACACATTTAAAAAAATGTCGGTCTGTCTGTCAAGACCCTTTTACTTAAGTACGCGTGGAGTTTGATATAAATATCAAATACAAAGATTTACGGACCTTTAAAGCTGTAAACAAATCAATCTGCTATGTCAATGCAATTAAAAAACACGGCCATTTTTTACGCATATTTAGGTATTCAGTTTTTCAAAAATAAATCAAAACCTATGGGGTATTTATATCCTAGAATCATAAAATTTGACTCGAGGAAAGGTCTTACATCACAATCACAACATAGGGAAAAATCCGAATTTTGGACAGACAGACGTGGTCTATTTAAATACAGAAAATCACCTATGGAAGTAAGTCAAGTCGCCTCATATTTTCATTAGGGTTTGTTTGTTAGCCAAAGCGAGGGTAATGACCGACATTTAGCTTACCTCTGTAAAATTGTTGAACCTACCAACATTTCAAGTTTGTTCTAACCGAAACATCACTTTTTTGGCACTTTTCTGCACCTTTGTTTGGCACTTTTTCATAGAAATCTGCTTTGTGGGCTTATTTTTACTTTTTATTAGATTTGAAGTCGATTAATGTCATTAACTGGCCACTTTTTAGTTCAGTTGTTCGAAAAAACGGTACAAGTAAAGAAACGCCATCTGCGTTCCTTGGCAAATTTGCTTTCATGCTAGTTCAGTTTTTTACCACTATAGACAGTGGTACTAAGTTTTTTTTTTTATAAATTATAATGGGCTCGCACGGTCTTAGCAGACTATTTATGCATTTGCCAGAGTCAAAGTCAATTATATTATATCGTATCGTGGTGCGGGCGTTACCGCGCGTCCTCGTTTTCAAGTCCCAAGATTGGGCGGGAGATTTGGTGTGGATCCTCATATACGCTGTTTCTACTGCACATCAATGATATGTTGGACATCAACAACATACATTGCTATGCAGATGACAGTACTGGAGACGCTTATTACACGGGCCGTGCAAGCATCCCACGTTCCGTTGTGGAGGAAAAGCGTGAAGAACTTGTGTCTCAAATCGAGATCGATCTGTCCAAGGTCTCTGACTGGGGGCGGGAAAACTTGGTCCGAATCAACCCTTCAAAGACACAAGTCTGCGCGTTCACCACCACAATTTAGAAAAATTAAACAGAAAAAAACACCACTCCTTCTTAAGATTCGCGCCAAAACTCTTTTCTGGTACTAAGTTTCGCGGCTATTTCTTGACATTTGGCGTGCACGGCTAGCCAGGACAGGTTGTTTACCCGAATATGTACCTTAGTAGTACCTTACTATGTATCTACGCTACCCGAATATGTATGCAATGGTTCAGCTCAATTATATACATATCGCTTACGATTTGTGGACGACCTACGTAAGTTCATCAAGAAACAGTATTATTAAAGATGCAGCATACTTGTACGTAATTCGGTGAAATATCGTTACGAATAATGGTGCTGTATATAAACGCGTAAGTATGTTGTTCAATTATTACGGAAGCAGCAACAAAATTACTGTTGTAGTACATGTGTTTGATTATGATTTTAGGGCTTTTAAGTAGCATTTTTTTCTCAGATATGAAAAAACTGAATAATGGCTACCGTTTTTTATGGGACTTCGGTATATGAAACCCCACGCAAAAAAAACGAAAAACGCTGCAATGCTGTTCAAAACGCGGTGGAGATTAATATTGTCACTGCGCGTTTAACGAATAAAGGTTTTCTTTTTTTATTTTTACTGATAGTCTCCAACTAGTATGCATTTAGTAAATTTCAAGTCCAATAATTCTTAACTTTTTTTTTATTTAAATCAATGCGCGTACCAAATCTGATGCGTTACGATGTTGAATAGGCACACCGCGGTGTAGCGACTTGCCTTTGACTGTTGAGCTGTCAACTAGAGTGTGCGTCATATAATTTAGCACGCATTAGGACCGTTAGCTTGTTTGCCACCTTAGTGGTATAAAAAAAAAAAAAAGAATTTTGCGGAGCGATAATAATTCTATCGTATATTATTTTATTAATCTCATTGACAGTGGTGACTCTGCCACGCAGAAATTTCGATGCTGGTTGCAGTAGAGACCGGCAGAAGGCCATCTAAATAATCAGTCAAAAAAATGATACAACTTAAGACATTTTCTCACCTAACTATGGTTTTCTTGGACCATAAGTATTACTTATGTAAATTGTGCTGCACCACTATGTTTTACACACTTTTCTTGGAACAGAGGAGTTTATCCTAGAATCAGGTATTGATACCCAGACTTACAGACTTAGCTATTTGTTATTAAGAAAATATTAAATAGGACAGTTTTTTTTAGCGCCGAAAAAACAAAAAATTAACCATTTTAATTAAGCAAATGGAATTTTGCATTGAGAATAATTAATTTCCAATTTTCAAAAGATATATCAAAATGTATTTTTTACTTTTCCCGTACCGAAAACATTTTGAATATACCTAAGATCAGAGAGGTTTAGTTATGACTGATGAGTAAGATGGATAAAATACGTACATATATACGTTTTCGGTGAGTTAAGGTTGAGTATGACACGAAAATAAAACAAAATAAAAAATAGATAGGTATAACAAAAGAATACTAAGATGTAGTTGTGGTAAAATTATAATTGTTTAAATTGTATCTTTATAATACGGAACATTATATCGTACTTTTAATGTATCTTGTATGTTTACTTTGATGCTATTTAGACAAAATATTTTCGCTGATGCACTCGTTCAGAAGTGGCAGATCAATACCATCCTTTGGCGTTACCTAAAAATAAACAAAACATTAAAGGATATTTTGATAAAAACAAATGAGAGCTACAGAACTCTAACGAATATATCTTTTGAACACCATTTTTCACTGTCACACCATACATCTTTTGTGATTTCCTCTCCCAAAGTTTTGCCTAGTAGAGATCGTACTCGTACTTGGATAAGGCCGCCTATTCGTACCGTTTTTATGAACTTATTTGTTATTTGTAATTTATTATATTCAAAGAGTATTTATTAATTCAATATTTTAAACTGATTATGTGAATTAATTTTAACACAATCACAAGCCTATCAAGGCTGTTAAATGGCACTGCCTGACAATAATTTTAACAAAGTCTTCAGTAAAAGGTGCCTGAAAAAATATTATCATAAAAAAGTACGTTTTTCTAAATTTTAGGCTTTGTATTGTATAAAATGGCTTGTACACTCCTTAGTCTGAGTGATAAGCATGATAACTAATCGTAGTTTAGTTTAAAATTCTATGTAATAATTCTTACAATACTACCAACATAATATTAAATAATTTTATTGTCTGTTTCTAGTAAACTAAAATATTACCTGATTCATTGTCGTTATTTACGTTGTTCTTGTTGCGAACATTGTTTGCGTTGTTGGCATCGTTATGGTTCTTTTGTGAGTTGTAGTTATCGTTGTCATTGCCGTTTTTATCAGTGTTGGCGTTCCTGTTACCATTATCGTTTCCGTTATCATTTCCATTTTCATTTCCGTCGTTATTTTTGTTTCTGTTTCCATTTCCATTATCATTCCCGTTGCCGTTACCGTTGTCATTACTATCGTGGTTGTGGTTTACTCCCCTGTTGCCATGATGGCCACCACGTGCACTACCTATGTAAAACTAAACTTTGAACAACTTTAAAATAAACTATTAATAGTAGATTATACAACAAGTGAAGAAAGAGGGAATCTAATTCGAGGGACTAAGTTGTATACCGAGCGTAGCTAAGTTGTATTCTAGATAAGAATCATGAGCGGAGCGAGGTATACAAGGATCGAGAAAAAATTTTTTGTTCACGAGTTGTGTACTCTACTTTTTACCATTGACTGCAAAAAAATTAAAAGTAGTATAGTATTAATAGCTATCATTTTATATTATAATTAGTAATAAGAGAACAAAGGATTAGATATATTATATCATTAAAAATTTATAGTGAAATTAGAACAGCTTAGCTTTGAGTAGTTTGCAATGTCAATGTTGAGTTTGATTCTCACTGTAGCTTTTAGCATAGAGTATATACTCCACAGTGAACATGGCTTCTTATTTTTAGCTAATTCGTTGTAATAGTTTAGAAAAAAAATCTCTAAGAATGATTTGGCGCCCTTCACGGTTTTCCATTCACAGAACAAATTGTATGTTTTTAGGTATATATCTCAAGATTTTGGCGGCAACTAATTATCTATTATAAACGCTACTTCAGTACGAAATGATTCCAGAGTTAGTATCTCATTCTCATCACTGGAAGAACCCATTTTGTTTTATTTAAGGTAATATGTAATTCACATAAAATAACCACGGTAACAGATAGAAAAGACCTAAAATTGGCGGGAGTTTTTTTTTTAATATAGCCAGCCAGTATAGTAAGGTACTTTCAGCGCGTTTTAATCACCTTTTCACATAATTCTTGCTTGTTCCAAATTCAAAATAATTTTATCACTCAGTGAATAAGAGTGCGTTTTATTCACTGTTATTGATGAACAAAGTGCCCCCTTTTAATTGGCAATGGTAAAAAATATATTATACAACACAGAAGTTAAAAATGCAACGTTTGTATTTGATAAAACGGCATTTGAATACTTTTCTCCTTCGATTAATTAAGTAAGTAAGTAAGTTTAAAAACTGATGGTACCTAGTCTTAAATTTATTGTTAGTCTAACTAGTAGGACATAAAATTAAAGTTGATAGCATTGATTTGACATACGATGGATTCTTTTTGAGATTTTTTAATAATCCTTTTAATTTTTACTTTAATGATAGGCAAATAAATTAATGGAATGTATTTAAAAGCAACCGTCGAAGATAGCTACTTCAAGAAAACTTGTTATTGATAAAGCTAGCTAAATATTTTAAAACAACGTTTTCTATTATAAAATAATATTTTTAGGAAAGTGGATCGAAAAGACGCACAAAAAAAATGCCTATTTAGTTAAAATAAACTGTTTAGGTAACCATTTTTTCTTATATATTTGTGACTATTCCATTTATCTGTGATAACAAATTTTACTTAAAATCAACTATCCCAACTGACTGACAGGCTAAATTTTCAGCTATTGGATTAACTTCTGCACTAAATTTTTTTTTAATTATCTTAATCTTTATATTTTATGCAGAAAAATATACTGTAAAACAAAACCAGATATTTTTTTAAATATTTTTGTTATACTTTTTTATTTAAATCCAGCGAATAAATTGTGAAAAGCTTATAATATTTAAATTTGTCAGTGTTACCTTAGAATTAATTAGAAGTCGATTATAATAAATTTACCTGACCATCCTTGTGAAGCAGCGCTATTCAGAAGACAAGCGACCTGAAAAAAATCCAACATTACTTAGATTTTGAAACAGACTTTTGGTCTTGATGTTATTAGCTGGATGTGATTTTTTTAAAATTCAAATATTTTTGGATTTTTGACATCTTACATAGCATAAGAGTTTTATAAAAAAAAATTAAAGCTTCTTACCAATAAAGTGACAGAGACAATAGAAATAGTTTTCATTTTTGTAGATTTTGTAGGTTTTTTAAACGAAATACTTCTAATGGTCCTGATAGTACCACGATAGTTAAGTTATGCCAGTAAGTTACAGATACTGACTATATATACGAAATGATACTTTTTGAATTCAAAATCAAAGCAGTTATCATGGCACCTGATTAAACATAATCATTTATCTGTTTAAATGTTAGAATGAGTATTGTCATCGAACCACTTGTTACATTAAAATTATTTTGTATAGGTAAGTAAAGTCACAAAGACACAATCATTATTTAACCTAAGAATATTGCTTAGTGAAGCGTAGTCATAACTAATTGACGTCTGCGACTCAATTTACTTAGACTTCAAATATGTCACTAAAAGTGTTCAAAACGTTGGTTCAGGTTTGATTTACATAAAAAAAAACATATAATAATAGTGATATATAAATATTATTTTAACATAAATACATCTAAAATTTCTAAGGGATTACTAAGATATAAAAAACTATAAAGATCAATACAATATTTTAAACCAATACTTGAACAATGACCATCTCCTGAAAGTTTCTTCGTTTGCTTTCAAAATTAAGTAAACCAAAATAAATCATTTTAGGGAAGAATCTTGAAGCAAACAGTTATTAGTACGTCTGTATCACTAGCATTATGAAAACGTCTGTATAAGATTTCGTTTTCTCGTAGTATAATATCATAAGTATCTATTATCATCAATAAAAAACACTTTATTGTAATCTCAGATTATCCATTTTTCTGTGAAAGGCAAACAAACCAACAAAGAATTTTTTTTTGTAGTTAAAGCTATAATAGTTGAGTTGTTAGCGTCACAATGTTGCAAGACACAAAATTTATTAATGCAAATCAGCAGCTGGGCAAATACCTTTTATTGCTTTTGTATTTCGTTGTGCATTCAATTACGCTATCATATTTATCGCCATTCCTGCTGTTATTAGGTATATATACATTATAATAATGATCTTTTTTTTTTTACTATATCACGTTGCAACGAATCCAATAAAGCTGAAATTTGAGACAGAACAGGACATAGGCCTTTTCGGAAATCCAGGAAAATTCAAAAGATTCCGATCACGTAGATAACTAAAAAAATAATAACCAAATCTTACTTTATCGAACTATAGCTATTATGTATCGTATGAATACCCACTGGTAACAAAATTTAGGGCCAGTGGAACCGCTGGTAAAACCTAGTTTACTTTAATTGTTTGTTGAAATTCCACAATAAATTTTGGTTTTAAATTACCGTTTATTTGTCCTTTATTAGACGATTTTCTACTAATTCCATACTAAAACTCCAAGAAATATCATATTTTGACCTACACGTATGACACCCCACGCATCCTAAAACAAATACATACAACATAAGCAGGTCGAACGTTTTTTTTTATCATATTTATGCTGTCAATAAATATAGGTATATTGCAATATAAGTGTTTGCAATATAATCTCAAATTAACTGCACCATAACTCACATGTAACGTTAGTCACATTGTCAAAGCTGTTTGTTTGTCATAGGAAGCTTAAAGATAAATTCTCAGAAGTTGTCTCTCCATTATTTCAATATTAAGTGTGTTTCTTTTTAAAAAGAATTACATTTGAGAGGTAGGCCACGTACTCGCTCGAATAAGTCGCCTGAACTAGGGAAGTATCTCCACCTCACAGAAAACAGTGGACATAATAACATTAACATTGAGTAGTGTTGTGTTCCTGGCAGTGATTAAGGTTGCCAGAGCTTCGCTGCGCGGACAACGGGAGACCGGCTGTGCTCGCTGCTGTCATTGCTCGGCGTAGACACGGCGTGCTAGTACGACGGTAAGGGAGACCTAATGAAACAGCTGACCGTCCGCAGGTTGAACGGGTTTCTAAACCCAGGGATTACTTAATCTTCGCCCTGGGAGGCTTAACTGCCAAACTGTATAAAGTCTCTGAAGCAGTAGTCGTGCCGGAAAAGGATACCGGAGTGCACCCGGATACTACAACAGAGAGGGATCAGGGGCCCTTCCGGCCGACGTGCTAGCATCCGTATCATCTGTACTGAACTTCGGCAGTTCTAGTACCGCACCTTTTGTCCTCTAATCTATCAGTACAGTGAGTGAATCCTCATTTTAAGTTTAAATAACCTTTTTAAAGATATGGCGAGAATTAAAAGACAAAGAGTTTTATTAGCGGCCACTCCATCCACATTTAATGTGGATTTTGCAACATTAGGGGTATTCACGCTAATCTTAACGCAGTGCACCACCATCTAGAAACTGCGCAGCCGATCATTCTTTTTCTGACGGAGAAGCAGATATCCTGCGCGGACGATACATCATACCTTCACTATCCCGGCTACAAACTCGATTTAAATTTTGTTAGTCGTACCGATGTATGTATGTTCATTAGGGAGGGTGTCAGCTTTCGCCGCCTTCTTAGCCTTAAAGATGGGACCTGTCGATATTGTGGGTGCGCGTAGATCACGGCGGCCACACTCGTATCTATACGTGCCTATACAGGTCTAATAGCGGTGACACGGACGTAACTCAACTCTTCACGTACCTGAGTTTGACGACTGACAAAGTTCTAGAGCAACACAGCAGAACTAGTTATTTGGGAAAGTTTAACGCTCACCATCGTGAGTGGCTCAACTCTTGAACCAATAACTATGAAGGGATATCTGCTCATAAATTTGCTCTGACCATGGCATGACCGAGATGGATTGCCCGCGAGATTTAGCTAAAAAGATCCTGACGTCTGCGCAGCCGCAGCCGCAGTCACAGTCACTGAGACAATCCTCGCTGGTATGGAATATTTTATTCCAAACTTGCAATTAGCTGCCGGCGTCAAAAAACGACCGTGGTTTAATAGGTTTTGCAGAGAAGCTAACCTACTATACCGTGGTGCGGTAAGACCATGCCGGAAATTTCCATAACCCAGCGGGAGGTCCGGCGGGCGTTGCTTACTCTAGACTTTCATAAGTCGAGTGGGCCAGACAGTATACCAGCAGTAGCTAAAGCAGTGGGCTCCTGCGTTATGCCCTGTACTCACGCACCTTTTCGCGGTTTCCTACCACCGGTTTCATGGAAGACTGCGAATGTGCACCCGGTGCCAAAAAGGGCGATATATCAGATCCATCGAATTACAGGCCTATCGCTATTACCTCTCTCCTCTCCAAGCTGATGAAGCATGTGATCAACACACAGCTTATTAGATACCCAGACGTACACGACCTGGTCAGTGACCGTCAATATGGCTTTCGCCACGGTCGCTCGACTGGTGACCTTCTAGTGTTTCTAACTCACCAATGGGCACTAGCCATTGAGAGTCAGGGGGAGGCATTGGCATGTAGCCTGGACATAGCGAAGGCGTTCGATCGGGGCTGACACCGGGGTCTTCTATCGAAGTTGCCATCTTGTGCAAATGCGTGGCTAGCTTTTTGTCCGGCGTCTGCATACGAGCCGCGAGTGACGGTAGTTGCTCTGATAGCATGGACATTAATGCTCTGTACTGTCTCCTACGCTGTTCCTACTGTATATCAATGACATGTTGGACATCAACAACATGCATTGCTATGCAGATGATAGGATTGGAGACGTTTATTACACGGGTCATGCAAACATCCGTCGTTCCTTTGTGTACTTGTGTCTAAAATCGAGACCACACTGTCCAAGGTCTCTGACTGGGAACGGGTAAACTTGGTCTGATTGAACCCTACGAAGACACAAGTCTACCCGTTCACCGCTTAATAAATCCCCCTCACTGTAGTTCCACAATTCCAGAACACTCCCCTCGCCATCTCCAAGAGCATATGAATTCTTGGTGTTAAAATCTCCAGCGATGTTCAGTTCCGAGATCATTTGCAAGACAAGGAGAAACTGGCATCCAAAAACCTAGGTGTACTCAACAGAGCAAGGCAGTACTTCACGTCGGGGTAGAGGTTGTTGCTTTACAAGGCGCAAGATACCAGCTTGGCACTTTTGACTCGGTTCAACAGTGGGCTAGGGCGATCCCAAACTCATTTGCCTTATCGAACACTTAAGTCTGAGGAGAGACTTTGCCTCCCTTTGTGTGTTCTACCGCTTGTACAATGGGATGTGTTCTGAGGGATTGTTTGAAATGATGCCCACAGCTACTTTCTACCATCGCACAGCTCGCCATCGCAGGGAATTCATTCTCACACTCTAGAACCGAAATGGTCGCGTACAATACGGTTTCAGAGAACCTTTCTCCCACGAACGCTTGTGTTGTGGAATGAGCTCCTTGCCAAGGTTTTCTCTATGAACTACACTATGGGGTTCTTCAAGAAAGAAGTTATTAGATTTTTGAAGGGTTGGCAACGCGCGAGTGATGCCCCTGGTGTTACAAGCGTTCATAGGCCACGGTATGTTAGCCTGTCCTTTAATCTGAACATTCCCGTTCATAATTTGCCTAAATATATATAAATGTAAAATTGTGAACAGTTTTCTTGACAAAGGTAGCATATTTTTTTTCTGACACTATGCAGTTGGCGTATGCAGCCATTACTGCTTCACCGGGCTTTTTTGGGCTAGTCTCTGTCGGAGCCTCAGCCCGTTAAGCGCCCAACGCTCAAGGGCTCCACGCGAAGGGAGCCTCGGCTTCGGTTGTCGCTCTCGGGGGGGGGGGGGCATAAAAAGTAGCATAAGCGCATGCTACTTTTGTATGTGAAGAAAAACAAAAATTAAATATGTTTTAATAGCTCCTATTAAAAATAATTGGTTATTGTAAAATTAAATTATTGATTTATAGTAAATAAGGCAACCTATAATTTAAATATAAATATATTGGTTCTGAGGCTCGTCGTCCACACAAGCAAGAGTCGAGGCGGCGGCGTTGATGCGCAGTTAGTTGGTGCAGAAGCGGCACGACGCATTTGATTTTTCTAGAGAGAAATGGCAGTGTGCTGAGGGTTACCATATATAAGTGAAGAGATGCCTTTCCCAATATCTGTTTTACCAAATTTTTTTTTTTTAAATGTCTGTTTAAAATATAAAATAAATAATAAAGCGTAATAAATAATTTATTATTATGGCTTGTTATATTTTCCATTCGACACTATTTGTGTTAATAAATCTTTCTTTTCTATTATATGACTATAATAATCTTCACTGTTACACGATATGGATTTATGATTTCCTTGGGTTACAAAAATCTTTAATACCAACTGAATTTTCAGTCGATTTCTTTTTTACTCCATTGAGTATTTACTAAAGAAAATATACGTCTCACGTCGGCATTATGAAAACAGAGAACAAAATCTGACAGATCTTTTTGAATTCTGTAATGTGCGATGTTAAGTACACATGTCACGTTCTAAATACGTTGGAAAAGGTGCTAAATTTTAATAATGCCTGTCTCTGACCACGTCTTACCCGCAAAATGCCTGCCAAATGCGGATAATGCCTTTCAGATGGCAACCCTAAGTGCGTTAATATACTGGAATCGCGACGCCGGCGCCGCGCCGTCCCGACCCTCCAGTGTGCGATGCCGACGTGCCTGAGGTAAAAAATTTTACACAATTATGCAACTAAAATGTTGAACCATAATTTTGACTAAAAGTACGATTAATCCGAAGTACACCCACATACAATTTAAAAACCAAAATTACTCAATGTAACCATTCTACCTAATTTTCATATCAACTTTAACAAGTTACCGAACAAAGTCCCCACCACAGTACTTTCCAACCCTAAAAACCCCGGGCAGGGTTCAATCTGTACAATTTTTTTTTATTAGAATCACTAATATGTTTCCATTGAAATTAATATTAGCCTTCCAAACTATGAATTTATTTACTCTTTAACTAGTTATTTTAACTACTTTCCATCCACAACAACAAAATGTAGGCTTTTACAAGCCTATTTTAGTCCTATAACATCCTGGTAACGCCAGCTGATAAAAAAAGTGATATGATTGAACCATGGCGTGATTAATGTAATTATGGACCGCTACGCTGTTAACCTAAGCAACCCTGATTCTAAGAAGGTATAAGTTTTGTCACTAACATGAAAAGAAAATTTGAATCCTAAGACTAAATTCTACACAATATAACTATCTTAATCCCTTGACAATTGATTTTCACTAATTTTTCTAAGTTTTATCTAAGATAGCTATTACAATACGTCCTGGGTAAGAGGGATATTATTGTCGCAGTGACCCTGATTTAGCCAGTTTCTAATACAGTAACCGTCTCCTAAACTACCCCCATATTCATTTCCAGTTAGACACCAAGACGTGTATATCTAATATTTAAAATAGGGAGATTTCTAAATACTTAAATCCTGCACAAGTTTAAGTAAGTCTTGAATAGTTCAGTGCTTTATTATTTTATATATCTATTTTAAACTTATGAAATATTAGTTAACCGAATATAAGGAATTAGACTTCATTTATTAGTCAAGACACTAAACAATAAGGTATTTGTACAACTGTTAGGATCGAACCGAGACCCTTTGAGTTCTTATCTATTACTATAACCATTTCACTATGTTGGATATTTAGAATACAATTCCCTTTTCTTTCTATAAAAGTGGTTATCAAACATACGGCCCTGTAACAATATTCTCTATCATTATTTTTAATACTATTTAGATTTTAATGGTAGTTCTTTCTACAAATCAAGATATCTTACTCACACACAACTCTCAAAACTCACAACCTGAACAAAAAAGAATAAGTCTCTTTTATCAATAAAAGGAAAATTCAAATGACGAACATTCTGTAGCATACCAATTATTTGGCAAGGAACACACACTGTCCAGTGAAGTCAAATAACTAGTAGTAATCCTAGACCACAGATTAAACTAGAGTAGGCATCTACAAAGAAAATAACCAAAGCGTGTACAACTCTCTGGCAATACAGAAGATACATAGGCAATAAATGAGGCCGCAAACTATCTATAACCCTATTATAACTCTACTAACTAACTTTAAAGCCTGCAACGTCTTGCCTGCCTGGTAATTACAGACAGAAAATGACCCCTGCGGCAGTACTAGAGGTCATATTAACTCATGCACAACTGAAGAATATAGTGGGGAACGAACTTCCAATGAGATATGTAACATTATCCCAAAAATACTCGCCTTTGACAAAAGATACTGCATCCAACTTCATAAAAATGATAAAGACTACATATTGATAAAAATCTATACAAATGGCTCCAATACAAACACAGGAGCCGGAGTCTTCTCACATGACTCGAAATCCTTTTTTTCTCAAAAATAGGATATCATATAACATCTTTAAAGTTAAATAAGCAAGTTGCTTTTAACTACGATTTCTTAAAAAAATTGATTACTGGAGAGTTAGAAAGGAAACCTTTCATTTATTTTGATTTTTCCGCCTGTTTTATTTTTCTCCTTTTGTGCTTAGTATTTAAACAAGAGACTCTAAATTCAAATTTTAAGTGTCAAAAATAATGAACTTGGGTAGCAAAAAGTATTAAGTAAGCGACTGGCAGCAAAATTTCCAAATTTGAGTTACTTATAATACAAAACGAAAAGCATTTAAATATTTGTGCGACCTAATATTTCTTTAAGTAGGTAACATATTCTACATATAATTCAATATTTGGCATATCATTAATTTATAGTGAGTCGATTTTATCTTTTCAGTTCAGGATTAAGCTAGCGCGATTATCTGTAGCAATTAGTGATAGTGCAACTATGTTATTAGACTCACAGACGGGGATCGATTTATATAAATTATAAGGTTCGCCTTTAAGCGTTAATAATAAATACCTAAACTATTTGACCTCCGTATAGGCTCCATCGAAGTCCTCTCCATTCATGGTTTTCACTAATTTGTCAAGACTTGAACTCAGAAAATTAAAGGATCGATAATCGATAAAATTTCGTTTGACTCGTCGAGTAAATATAATAACACAGTATTAGAGTTGCCATGTTACGGAATGTCCCCAAGGGTTGTAAAAATGGGTGGGGCATACGATGGCAGACGAAAACGATCCGCAAGGCTCTCTGCTGTCTCCTACGCTGTTTCTTCTGCATATCAATGACATGTTGTCCAACATCAACATATATTGCTATGTAGATAACAGTTAAAATGTTATTAAAAGAAATCTGTTTATTTCCTGTTAAAGGAATCATACTTTTATTTTCCGATAAAATAGTATGCAACCTGATAACATCCTTAGTTATAGATTCCACAAATTTCTTTGAACAATCCGAACCACGATAGGAAATAAGATCGTTTAATCCAGAGGATTACTTTGACAACAAATGTAATAAGCAAAACTAGTGGCTCCATGTTCCTGGACATTTTCCGTGAACTTTGATTTATTTTTGTCCGAATACTCTTTTAATAAACTTTCAAAATCAGCATAAATTACTATTGGAATTTTTTGAGTACTTTCATAATTAGAAAAATAAAGTTGTGTTTCATCCTCGGGTAAAACAGTTTGTAATCTGGCACAGTCGTGATTTAATAATTTTTCTTCTTTGTCGAAGTATATGAAACATTCGTCACATAAATGTATTTTAGGTTTATGTTTAGTAATTTGATGGTGAAGTAATTTTTCGAAATTTTTTATTAGGCAAAAATGGCTTTTATCATTTTTTGTAATGCGTAACAGAGATTAACATGAAATAATTTACATTTTAAAGTTTTATACAACGGTCCTGTAATATCACCGTTATTTCCACGCCGTAAATATTAACACTCACGGAGGGGTTATTATTTTCAAAATACTTTATATCAACTATGCTAGGGGGGAAGGACATATCAGAAGTCTTTAGTAGTTTTGAATAATGTGGATAGAATGAAACTTTTTGTGCATTAAATTGCATAGGGTACATATGTGCTACTATACACCATAGAAAGCAATGATTATATCAAAGCAATGATACGCAATACAGCGTATATTTATACACGATTTAGTGTTACAAATGCGTTTAGGTAAAGGAATATATGAACCAGCTCTCAAAGGGTTGTATTTTACTGTGTTCATTTCTAAATGACTTATAGACTCGATCGTCCATCCTGATTCAGAAAGCTCAAATTCGGAACACTTAGTTATGAGTTTTTCAGCGAAAGTTGTGTATAATGTTGCTAGATCAGTACTATGTACTACAATGTTATATTTTGTATTAAATGATTTTAGGGATACTTCATCCTTTATGGGTAATAAATGGGTAATAAATAGTTCTGTATTGACTTTTATTGATATGTGTTTCTTCAATGACTCTTTAATAAGATAGCAAAATATCTCGCGAATCTCCGATAAAAATAGTTCTGGTGAAATACTAGTACTCTGTGAATTTATTCTATAACTAATTATTCGATTGCGTAAAGCGGTAGCTATAGTATACACATTATCAAATTGAGTCCGAAGTAAGCAATTTGATTTATGAACGTTAGTTTTCTTATGCACGGCATACTTGTGAACGTTAAGATTGCAAGCAGAACAATAATACATGTTGATCAATTGTTATTAATATTAATTTACTTTAAAGACTATATAGAATGATGAGTTTTTATATTTCTGAGATTGAAAAGTCTGAATTTCAAAGATGTTCTATAAATTAAAAAAATGGGAGCTTCAAGTTCAGGGATTCACATAATTTTAAAAAAATTTAAATTAGAGATTCGAGTAATTGAATTTCGAGATTCGAGAAATTACAATATGTGATTCGAGAAATTGTAATTTTGTGGTTGTGGTCTTATGGTTTCGCTGTGAAATATGCTAATTAAATTAAAAAATGTGCAGTTCAATAATTTATATCAAGATTTAAGATTCGAGAAATTTAAATTTTAGGTTCGAGAAATTACAATTAGTGATTTTGTTGTGAAATAATGTCCTTAAATTACATAATGCCCATTTTAATCATTTACAGTCTCGTTATTTACAATTTTATTTCAATATTTCAGATTCAAGAAATTAAAATTCGAGCTTCGAGAAATTGTGTTTTATAGTTAGCTGTGAAATAAGGTTATGAAATTAAATAGTGCACATTTCAATAATTTACAATCTAGTAATTTATAATTTCATATCACGATTTCAGATTCGAGAAATTTAAATTCGAGATTCGAGAAATTATTATTTGTGGTTTCACTGTGAAATAAGGTTATTAAATTAAATAGTACACATTGTAATCATTAACAAACTAGTAATTTATATTTTCATATAACGATTTGAGATTCGAGAAATTGTAATTCGAGGTTTCGCTGTGAAATAATGTTATAAATTTATAAAGTACAAATTTTTAATCACATTAAATGCTCATAATTTCACATGAAATATGTATTGTAGATAAAAAAAACTTAAATCACATGATAACAAAATTCAGAAATACGATTTGAGATTAGAGCAATTAAAATTCGAGATTCGAGAAATTATTATTTGTGGTTTCACTGTTTCACTGTGAAATAAGGTTATTAAATTAAATAGTACACATTGTAATCATTTACAAACTAGTAATTTATATTTACACATACCGATTTGAGATTCGAGAAATTGTAATTCGAGGTTTCGCTGTGAAATAAGGTTATAAATTTATAAAGTACAAATTTTTAATCACATTAAATGATCATATGTATATGTATTGTAGTTAAATAAATCACATGATTACAAAACTCAGAAAGAAAGAAAATTTTTTTTTTTAAGTATATTAGAGGGATACAAGATAGGCTGTACCCCTCGGAATTCTTCCTTTGCTGCGGCAACCAAGCTTGACACAGCCTTCCGAGCGTTGTCGTCTATCGCTCCTTTGCAGGTTACGCAATGTGTTTCCAACGCTTGGATGCGCTGAGTGTTTCTACCTCCCGGGTCTTGTACACGCGGAGCTCCACATAATACTCGCCATGGCGGGTGGGGTCGCGCTGTAAGGTGTACCCTGAACCAGTGCGCCGCGACAACCCGCGGCACGCTCCGCTCGGCTTCGCGCGCTAATTGTAAATATATGTAAATATAAATGTTCCGAAGTGGGTCGTCGTGACTATACTAAATAAGTAGAAATTGGTTATGGCGCTCGCCGGCTTTGAGCGCAAGTTTTTATCCATCTCTGTGCAAAATTTCAGCTCAATTGGATGCTTCCTTACGGCAAGATTGAGAAACAAACTTTATAGACATTCCCGCGGGGCTCTTCCGGCCATTTCCGGGCTGAAACTAGCCTATGTCCTTTTTCAGGACCTAATCTATATGTGTGCCAAGTTTATTCTCTTTTTTATGAAAAATTGCTATACTAACGTCATACCTACACATTAATTAAAGAATTTGGTTACAATGGTTGTGCTTTTCTTAATATATAATAAAGTATCGCCAGTTCGAAGTACACAAACAATAAGAGGGCGGCGCTTGCTGCGTGTTCTGGATCATCACGATTTTTTTATTTTAACTGTTAGTGTGGTAGCTGATTACGAATAATATAAATATTACGTATAATACGTTAATTCTGTCTGAACGTGGGACCTTCTTGCGCGAGGGGCTCGTAGCATTTGCTGCCTTCTGCTATATAGCTAACCTGGCACTGTTTTTGAGTAGTGTTTTGAATAGCAAACCCGCATAAAAAAATACTGTATTAAGAGAGAACATAGTCTCCCACATCTTTTTTTTAATTTGGTTGTTAAATAACTGTCCGAGGAATTGGTTACTATTGGGAATGCTATTAGTCCGCGGCCCAACTCCCCTGACCGCCCCGATTCGTCTTCGATTCGAATTTTTGCTCACTGAAGTCAGTGAGCCAGTGAAGTCCAGGCAGTACCCAGCAGCTGGCCGCCCAACGGATAGAATCAAAATTTATGTGACTGCACTTCGTCCACGAAGTACTTACATAATTTATTAATTTATATGTCGTGGTCAACTGCTTCAAGTTCTCTAGCCCCATCACCCGCTGTCAGTGAAGCCCAGGCAGGGTAAAAATGCAGTTTAGGCACTTTCGTCAAAAATAGGCGGAAAATTTTATTTTTACAATTAATAGCTATTTTGGGGTCTACAAATTAATAAAATAGGGGCGGAAAGCTTGTTTTTTTATTATTTATTAGTAAAAAATAGCAATAAACACAGCATCAAGACTGACCGTTTTCATAAAATTCGCCCGTTTTTCGCTCGTGATGCTTGTGCAGGAAGAAAGAGTGATGGACGACGAGTGCTAAAAAGGTGCGAAAAAGTAAAACGAATACAATATATAAAAGAATTCGCGTTTGCAAAAATACCTGAAGTTGGAGGTTAAATAGTCGCACTTTTGACTTTCGCTGTCACTGCGAACCACTGCTATCGACTGTGATCAGATGTGATCGGGCGGGCGTAATCGAATTGAGTTGAAGTATGTCGAAGCTTGGCGATTAAGCCGCATGAAATGTGCATCACAAAATAACGTTCATTTTCTCACAGTCGGTGAAAATAATTACGGTAATTCTTTACTTTCCCAGAACGCTTGATTTTTACGTAACGATAGTTTTAACTGATAGAACACTACATTTATATACACAGATAAAATTCAAAAACTCTCGGAGGACACTAGATTTCCACGAAAAAAACTAAATTGATTTCAAACAGAATCCGCCAATACACACCAACGTTTAAAAATACATTTTTTTTTTTTACGAAAATATTTTCCAGCCTTAGGAAAATAATAAACACAGGATTCAATCGATTTTTACTTTTCTCTAATTTTAATTGATAGAAAAGCATATTTATATACTCAATTAAAATCAAAAAACTGGACGCGAATCCAAATCGAAGCGACGAGCCGTTAGGTTACATGGTGAAACGCACGAGCCAAGCGAAGTGTGCCGCGGCAGCGGCCGGCGAAGTACCAGAAAAAAATTGTTCTAATTTAGAATCGTTTGAAAGGAGTAGGGGGGGCAGGATAGATACTGGTTTATTGATCTAAGTGAGACAGGTTCAATTAACTTCTATGTTTTCAATGGAATACTAAAACTTTTACAAAAAAATTTATTAAAAAAGAAACATCAAATTATAATTTTTAGTCCGTTTGCATTATTGGCCACCTACATTTATGTTATCACGGAAGTATGTAGCAAAATTTAGCGGCACTATTCACACAATTGTAAAAAAAATAATTAAATTTATACTGATAATAGAAATAAATACTAAAAACCTTCACGTTTTAACGGTTAAACAAGACATAGATGGCATCTTGGGTCATGAAATGTGAATGTAGTAACAATAGTTAGAATTCCTATTCATTTCTAATTTATTATTTTTTTTTAAGGTACCCGCCCGTTTTGAAGTGCAGGTCAACTATTAATTGTGTGTTACGTTAAAAATCAGATTTGGAAATCTAGTTCCCGATATGTGAGTAGGTACTATAATATTTTATGATCCAACTATATGAGGCACTAGCCATTGAGAGTCATTGGGAGGCATTAGCATGTAGCCTAGACATAGCGAAGGCGTTCGATCGGGTCTGGCACCGGGTTCTTCTATCGAAGTTGCCATCTAACGGAGTGCCCGAGGGTTTGTGCAAATGGGTGGCTAGCTTTTTGTCCGGCAGACGCATACGAGCCGTAGTTGACGGTAGTTGCTCTGATAGCATGGACATTAATGCTGGTGTCCCGCAAGGCTCTGTGCTGTCTCCTACGCTGTTTCTACTGCACATCAATGATATGTTGGACATCAACAACATACATTGCTATGCAGATGACAGTACTGGAGACGCTTATTACACGGGCCGTGCAAGCATCCCACGTTCCGTTGTGGAGGAAAAGCTTGAAAAACTTGTGTCTCAAATCGAGATCGGTCTGTCCAAGGTCTCTGACTGGGGGCGGGAAAACTTGGTCCGATTCAACCCTTCAAAGACACAAGTCTGCACGTTCACCGCTAAGAAAACCCCATTCACTGTAGTCCCACATTTCCAAAACACTCCCCTCTCCATCTCCAAGAGCATTGGGATCCTTGGCGTTGACATCTCCAGATATGTTCAGTTCCGAGATCATTTGCTAGACAAGGTAAAGCTGGCGTCCAAAAAACTTGGTGTACTCAACAGAGCGAAGCAGTACTTTACGTCGGGGCAAAGGTTGCTACTTTACAAGTCGCAAGTCCAGCCCCATATGGAGTACTGCTGCCATCTCTGGGCGGGTGCACCCGGATACCAGCTTGGCCCTTTTGACTCGGTTCAACGACGGGTTGTGAGAATTGTCGACGATCCCAAACTCACTTGCGGTATCGAGCCCTTAAGTCTGAGGAGAGACTTTGCCTCCCTGTGTGTGTTCTACCGCTTGTACAATGGATTGTGTTCTGAGGAATTGTTCGAAATGATGCCCACGGCTACTTTCTACCATCGCACCGCTCGCCATCGACAGGGAATTCATTCTCACACTTTGGAACCGAAATGGTCGCGTACAGTGCGGTTTCAGTGAAACTTCCTCCCGCGAACGCTTGGGTTGTGGAATGAGCTCCCTGCCAAGGCTTTCTCTAAGGACTACAGTATGGGGTTCTTCAAAAAAGAAGTAACTAGATTTCTGAAGGGTCGGCAACGCGCGAGTGATGCCCCTGGTGTTGCAAGCGTCCATAGGCTACGGTGACCGCTTACCATCAGGCGGACCGTAGGCTTGTTTGCCACCTTAGTGGTATAAAAAAAAAAAAAAAAAAAATATATATACTAATAGTTTTCCGGTAATGTTCGTTCATCACTCCGTTGTTTTACAAGTCAATATTGTTCGCCTAAGTCAGCCCCTTCAAAATGAATCTGTAGCTGAAAAAAATAAACAATGATAAATAAATCGGCAGAAAAACGTTTTTTTTCCCACTTCTGATGTTAGATTTGACTGTATATAAATATGATAATGTAGGTAGGTATTTTGGTGATAGGTTATATAAATCAAAGTCTGAAGTACATAAATATCACAACTTTTATGAGATATAAAGTAATTTCTAGTAGAAACACAATAAGCCTTTAAGTATCTAAGATTCGTAAGCTATTCACAAACTGCAAGAATAACAATTAAAGTATTTAAGGACCTTATTGACTGGTCCAGCCAAATGCCACAAAGAGTTAAAGCTCTCAGCTAGGTATTGCTTACGAAATGTTAATTTAACATTTATATTATAAAAATTGTACATAATTAAAAACACACAATAAAATATCATCCTCTACAAACAAGTTACACAATCAATCGTACTTAACTGAAATGTTTTTCAATACTGAATTTCCATTCAGTTTCGGCAGCATTACGACCTGATGCGACCAGTTTTTGCAGGGATTTTAGTGTAAAAACAGACATATGAACCTATTAATGATTTATCTATTTTCTTAAGCCTTGAATGGATCAGAGAAAATTTGTATCTATTTGATTATGAACATTGCTATTCTTTTTTAAACGATTAATATTCTATGAACAAAAATTAAATTGTCTAAAATATACTGAGATGGTAAGATTAATAATACATTGATTCCCTTGACACACTTTAACTCTTAAGAGGAAATATTAGACCAAAGCAAATACACACAGTATAGGTATCTGGTAATACAATTGCTGTCGCGCTAAGAGCACAATAACATCACCAATGGCTCAGGCCGTGTTTTAGATTTAGTTCTAAGCGATGGATCTGAGAATCATGTGATAGTGAGTAGGGCGAGCGAGGGAATAGCGGCAGAAAGCGGGCATCACCCGGCACTGTGCGTAGGCATGAAACTTGAGGGTAAAATTTGGGACTCGAACATAAACCTGAATGGGCACTTTAGCGAAGGGTGGAATTTTAGAAAGGCCGATTTTTCCAGGTTATATGAAAATATATTAGATATTGATTGGATAGACCTTTATAGTTTTAAGAACATAGATTTAGCTGTTTCATATCTTTATAAAAAAATTTATGAGTGTATAGGCGATTGCGTACCCATAAAAATGCGATCCAGCTGTAACCACCGGTATCAATATCCGATGTGGTTTACAGCTGAAATATTTCGCGATATTAAACAAAAATATAAATATTGGAAGTGGTATAAAAGGAGTAAATCGGAACAATATTATTTTGAGTTTTCCAAACTGAGACGGTCTCTAAAAAACAAGATTAAGGAGGCTTTCAATACATACGTAGTAAAGATGGAATGTTTAATAAGAAAAGACAGTAGTAGTTTTTGGAACTATATTAAAACCAACAAAAAAAACCTAAAGAGTAGTGATTTTCCCTCACCAGACTCTGAAGTAGCACACAAATTCGCTCAACATTTTAAAAATGTGTTTCTGGACACAGTTCCAGAGCTTGACGTAGGCAAGGTATTAAGAGAAGAAAGTGGAAAAGGCACAGGGTGTAGGGTATCTGTCGACTCTATTTGTCTGAAACAACTTCGTACCGCAATTCGAAGTTTGAAGCCGAAGTTTTCGTGCGGACCGGATGAAATACCTCCTTTCGTGGTTAAAGATTGCAGTGAGGCGTTGTTAGCTCCATTGTTATATCTGTATAATTTAATTTTGGAACCAAGAGAATACCCGCAACAGTGGAAAGTCTCGCGAGTGATCCCTATTTTCAAATCTGGTGATAAAAATATATATAATAATTACAGACCATGTCGAGATTAGAACCCAAATGTCACCATGGTTTTCAGATGCGCAACATGGGTTCCTTCCCGGAAGATCTACTGCGAGTAACCTACTGACATTTGTTACGTATGTAAGCAGTAGTATAGATGCACGTAAACAAGTGGATGTAGCATATTTAGACTTTCGGAAAGCCTTTGACAGGGTAAATAATGACACATTATTAAAGAAGATGGCTCAATCTGGTTTCACGCCTAGTCTACTGGAACTTTTTTGTAGCTATTTTTCGGATAGGATGCAGTTTGTTCAGTTTGGTAAAAGTAGATCGGAGGAATATTGCACAAGATCGGGTATAAGTCAGGGCAGTAATTTGGGTCCATTGCTGTTTTTGATATTCATAAATGATCTTCCTACTGTAGTCTCTGATAGCCTTGTTCTTATGTTTGCGGACGACGTAAAGTTGGTCATGAAAATAGAGACAGATAGTGATTGTTTACATTTTCAGGAGAATATCAATCAGATAAACGATTGGAGTGAGGAGAATATGCTCGAATTGAATGTGGATAAAGGTGCGGTTATGTCTTTCACACGTCGGACAAATAAAATTGAGCATGAATACACCTTAGCAGGAACACAAATTACTCGCTTGCACGGAACTGTAAAGGACCTTGGCTTGTTATTTAACGATAAGTTGAAGTTTAATGACCACATCTTAGACTTGTGTAGCAGGGCAAGAAAAAACTTAGGTTGGGTGATGAGACAAGCAAGAGACTTTAATGATCCTCATACATTAACTGTTTTGTACAACACATATGTTAGGAATCAGTTAGAATTTAACGCAATCGTCTGGAATCCCCATGAGAGTAATGATATTCTCATGGTGGAAAGAGTTCAGAAAATGTTTCTGCGGTGTTTATTTAAGAAACAATACGGTTATTATCCGTATTTATATCCTTCCTTATTCGTTAATGGTATGGTAGGACATAATACGTTACAATTAAGACGTCTTATGGCATTAGTAGTGTACATTTATAGGTTGATAAGAGGAAAAAAAATTCTACCAAGTTTATTGGAGCAGGTAAACTTTTATGTACCTGAAAAATACGGTAGAGCGCGAAGCCACCGGCTTTTCACGGACCCGCGCGCACAGTCTAATGTACTGCGCGAAGCTCCGATTTCTCGAGCTCTGCGAGCTATAAACAATATTCTCGGCCAAAACACGGAATTAGATTTATTCAACTCATCAGAATGGATGTTTGTTAAATGTGCACTGAAGTATATAGAACAGTCTCTGTAGGTTTAGTTTAAGGTATTGTGTGTCTGCACTTGTCATTGTTGTACAAATTGGTTCATATGTAACTGTAAGGTATTATAATGTAAATAATTTAATAAATAAATAAATAAATAAATAAGACCACAAAGAACTGCGCCTCGGGATAATTATACCTAGTCACAAGCATCAAAATAGGGGTTTTTACAAATTTCTTATCCTGGAAGTTTAAAATTAGTCTGTATCCGTTTTCTTAAATATTAATTTTCATAGCTCATCTGAAATTGTCATAAAACGAGGCAATTTTAGCAACATACTATAAAATTCAGCCCCTTTCTTCTCCTTCGGTTTTTAATTTTAAATGTGCCCACAAAACCTATAATGAAATTAACCGCTTTTTGAAACTTGATATTTCTATCCTGAGTCATTTAAACATACATCGATTAAAACAAAATGTACGGATGGTACATGCCTTCTCTTAGGGGTGAATTTGGAAAAACCCCTTACGTATCCAGATAAATCACCCCCTATGAAATAGTCCATATCAAGTTGCTTTAACAAAATACCCTTTTCCGCCACGATTGAAACAGTAACCTAACGTTTGAGTTTCAAAAAACGACTTTAACGATATCTGCAATATAATCATGACCTCTTCTCCAAATTTCAAATTTCAATTCACAGTGTTTAAATTTTAAGAAATCCTGAAACACATTTACGAAGTTGTAAGTAAATTTCAGTATAAAATATTATTTTTAACTCATGATTTCTCATTTACACTTAGAGGTTGAATTTTAAGAAAATCGAAGCACATAGTTTATTTAGTGTTGAGAAGCATTTACATAACGTGCCAAGGAAATTGACTTCAGAAATTTTAAAATACGTACGGTGCACCTTACAAGATTTTCTACCCCTTTTCTCCCCTTTGGGGTACAGTTTTTAAATGTTTTAACTCATGTTTTATCAATCGTATTGAAGAGCATGTATTCCAAGGATATATACGAAATTTAAACATAAAAAAATAATTACAAAACAAATTCTTTTTCCCTTTCTTACCCTAGGGATAACTTTTTAGTAACATTTCTCCTTCTCATCAAGCTTATTGGTGACTAGCCGGAGCACACCTTCAACTCTCTCCCTCCGATTACTCGTCCCAACAACGTTCTCTCGTTTGATGACGACGAAAAAGCGGATTGCCTTGCATCTAACCTCCAAGCCAAATCTGCCTTAAGGACACAACCTTTCGATCCCGTTCACGTGAGAGAGGTATGGTTAAGTGGAGCGCAGAAACTTCTCTGCCCTCACAAGACCCCTGCCCCTGTCACTGTCGACGAAGTCAAACAGGTCATCAAAGACCTACGCCCCGGTAAAGCCCCCGATGCGGACGGTATCTCTAACGATATCCTTAAGCGCCTCACTCTTCAAAAGGTCCGGCCGCCGCTCTGAGGAAGCGGTTTTGGAGGGTATCGAGTTTATAGAGATTGCGTTTAGATAACGCATAGATGACGCATTTCAAATATGACCAAAATACTTTTTTTATTTATTGATAAGAGAGTTTTATAGTATATCCAGATTAATTTGAAAATAAAAATATGGTTTCGTGTAAAAGTTTGCCACTGAAATACATGCTTTTTATTTGTGTTAAAGAACAGTTGCAAGTGAATTTAATTATAAAAATAAAATTAAATAATCCTGTATAAAAAAATTGCCAACCCTCGTTCTTCACATATGGTTAAATTTTCAGAAACTACAAAACACGTAGTTTGTTACTTGTGTTAAGAAGCATATATACTAAGTTTCAATCAAAGTAACTGTAGAAATAATAAATCCTATACAAACCTTCTCGCCCCCTTTCTCCCCTTAATAAAACATCAAAATACGCATTTTATTTAGTGTGTTGAAGAACATTAAATACTGAGTTTTAAGTAAATTTATTCATAATAATATTATTTTTTTTTCAAAAATTTGGCATTCCTTTTAGCCGTTAAGGGGTCAGAATTTACTGATTTCGTTGATTTTGTAGAACATTGACATGAATTCTATATAAAATTTCCCAAAAAATATTTTTTTCCTCACAAATTGAAAAAACCCTAAAATGCGTGTTTTAGTTTATTGTGTTAAAGAGCATTACTATTTAGTTTCGTGTCAATTCGATTGTGAAAAGAATAATTTCCAATCCAATTTTTAACAAGAGCTAATACCCAGTTTACAGTTAATTTCACCATAAAAATATTTTTTCTCATTCAACTTGCTACCTATTTTCATCCACTTTCTAGTTAAATTTCCAAAATATTATTTCCAAAAATTTGCGGTTTCCAAAAACAGTGAAATATATAATTCTTGATTTTCACTAAAAATACAGTGATTTAACTTAAAAATAAAGGTTTTTCATAAAAAAAATCCCTTCAATATGTAACAAACACATTCTTCAAATTTCAAATTTCTATCCTTAGCGGTTTGGGCTTAGAGATGATGAGTCAGTCAGAACAAGCCTATTATATATTATATATATGTAGTACCTGGAGGACCGAGCTTTGCTCGGGTTTTTTAAACAACGCCATCTATTTTCAAGTAGTTTAAGCGTTGCCTAATAACGCCATCTATTGTCAAATAGCTTAAGTGTTGCTTATTACTACTCGCCAATAGATGTCAGGAAGAGTCATATTTTTCAGTTTATCTCTACCTGAAAACATGGATAAAACGACGTTTTCTAAAAATGAAACCTAGCCTGCATACTAAATGTCATGAAAATCGTTGGAGCCGTTTCCGAGATTCAGATATTATATATATATATACAAGAATTGCTCGTTTAAAGGTGTTAGATAGATACATAAAACAATAACAATATAACAATTTACATGAGTACTTTTGTGCTAATGACTAATTGACCGCAAGACAAAAGTTTGCCATAGCAATCATAGTATTACAGTGGAACAAATGATGTAAGTTAAGTTAGAACAAGCTGATAAAATAAAAGTTGACACAGATGTTTACAACTAAGTAGGTAAACTGATTTTGTATTTGCAACGTAATGCAATAAATGCATTTACTGCCATCACCTATATAAAGGTTGGTTTTGAAAATTGTAACTATTAAATTCGTTACTTCGTGAAGCAACAAACTACCTCAACATGAAAATTATCGCAGTCCTCTGTTTAACCATTTTGGTAAGAATATACCAACGCTATTTTTATTTATTAAATTTTAACAAATTATAAACTAGCTTTTGCCCACAATTTTGCCCGCAATAAATTTGCGGGGCAAAAAGTTGCCCTAAGCAAACTTAGACTCATAAATTTTATTTATGTGGTTTTGGTGAGACTACCACGACCAAAAGTGAACCTATTAAGTGTTGTTGATTGCTACTACCACTTTTAGTTGTTGTTACAGCAAATTTTGTTTTTTTACTTTTAAGATCACGTTTACTAACAGATTATCCGAAAATATTTCAATAAGGTAAAAAAATATTTGATTTCAACGGCAACTCCTCAATTATAGAAAAAAAACTGACTCACACTTAACGTATTCAAGTAGCCTTGTGTAGGACTCAAACTATCTTCATGCCAAATTTCCCCGAAGTTTGATCCGCCCTCAATTTGCATTTAGCATTTATAATATTAGTATGGATATGGATTATATGGATGGTGAGAGATGTGAGACTGGTAAAGACATACGTGTTCACTGAGTTTGTAAGGATCCTGTTGTTACCTTTAGATGTGCAGAATACTAAAAACAGATATTACGACTAAATTTAAAGATAATAGTCATAAGATTTTTGAACGCAATTAACAATTAGTAATTTATTCTAGGTTGCTTGCGTTAGTTACAGCAGCGCCGCCGCACAAGGATGGTCTGGTAAGTTGCTCAACTAACATTTTTACACCTCTACTTCTAGAAATTACAAACCAGTTCATTTTGAAACCATACTTAACCCTCAATAATTTACTATAAATAAATATATTAAGTACCTGATTTTCAAAGTCTTGTTCTAAGTTAACTAATAATACAATTTTAAATACAAAATGTATCCCAAAAAATACGGCTTACAAAATAAAGAAAAAAGAACATTAATTTTGAATGGTAGCTTTCCAAATACTTTTTCTCAGGTGGAAATATACATTTTATGTATGAATTTTATATATATTTTATTCTTTACCTTTGTGTATTTTATTCCTATGTGTTTTGTTCTAAAGGTCAACATGGAAGTCATGGAGATCACTATGATAGCCGTAATCATAACCGACTCGGTAGTAAGAATAAAAACGGTAACGGAAATGGCAATGGGAATGGTAATAAAAATGAAAATGGTAATGATGATAATAATGATAATGGCAACGACAATGGCAATAGCAATGGTAACGGCAATAGAAACAAGAACGGTAACGGTAATGATAACGACAACGGCAATGATAACGACAATAACAACAAAAACATTAATGAAGGAGTCAACAGCAACACTGGCAGTAACAGCAACAAAATTCATAACGAAAATGTTGTGGACGATGATAGCCATTCAGGTAAATTAAATAAATTTTATGTATTAGAACTAACGAGATATTATACGAGATAAAACATAGGTAGATATACCAGCGTAATATGAGATACATAGGCTTATATCATAGAATTATAGTCACATTTTATACAACTTTTTTTAAGGTGCTTATTTATAAACATACATATATCTTGTAAATGTGGTGAAAATTAAGACTGTGAATTTTCACATACAAGTACTATAGCAAATTTACATAAATGTTTTCGTTTACTGGTGAGGAGGTTGTATTTGGTAGGTGATATTTTTTAAGATTGTTTCTTATTTCGAAATTTAGTTTTATTTTTATTCATGTTGTTTTCATTTATTTTTAGGTAAAGGCAGAGGATGGTAAATAATGTACAATTCAAGAACCTTTTAATAAAAAATAAATGACAAATTATTACTAGCCCACGTTACACAACTAATACGTAATGTCATTAATGCTTCAGTCTTGATGACAATGTTTGAAGATATAAAATAAAAAAAATCATATGTAATTGTTAAGAAATAAAAAAATAGATTAACCGTTAATATTTTTTCATTTATATCCTTTAATTTTAAGCAAGTTATTAAAATTTTCTTTTATTGATCGTTCTATTGTAAGTTCTTTCCATGTTCACTAACTTTAATTACTTTAGGCCATTGATATATTTTTTTTAAATAAGCTCTTGTTATTTTGGTTACATTTAAGATATAATAAATTTCATAAGTCTGATAACCAAATTATAGAGAGTGAAAACCGGATATAACGATGATTCGCTACATTCTCTTTTTACAAGAAATCAACTTTTAATTTATCTTAATAACAACAAACCCGTCAGCCTCTAGTTATTAATCCTACTCCTTACCAGACCATATATGCTAGAGTCTGTTTGAATTCGTTATACCTCGCAACAAAGGAACGGGGTGTTATAATTTTTTTCCCGGAATAAGTTTGAGTAATACAAAAGGACATCTTATAATTTTTTTTCCAACTGGGAATACTAAGACTTGTAGGAATCCCTACTACATAACAAAACATAACCGCTTTTTGAAATAAAATTTGTTGTAATAAGTACAGGTTCACTTACATTAGTTTTATACCACAGCCCAGGTGGGTCAGTGAGTATTAAGTTGCATGCTAAACTTATGGGCGTGGGTTCCATTTCCTTGAATAACGAACATTTTGTGTGTTGAACATTTGTGTTTGTCCTGAGTTTTGACGGTTTTTTTATGTATAATATGAATTTATTTACAAAAAAAGTATTTATATAAATATATATACAACATGTTAAGTAAGTGGTGTATACAGCCGGAAGTGGTAAATAAGTGTTGGTTTGTAGATGTTCGAGAAAATATCGTCAGGTCCATGGAAAACTTGCGAATCTGCTATTTTCGCAAAAACACGTTTTTGGTGTAAAAGTGCTTTAAATATTCTTATACACACTGTGACAAACTTGCGAATGTCTATCTTTAAGGGTTCATAAGATAGGTAACCACGTTATAGTGCGAATTTGCAAGTTTGAATATATCACCCTTTAGCAAACTTACGAAAGTAAGCTACGTTACTTTTACGTTGACTATTATGTACAATACATTTATTTTTACTATTTTAAACTTGCGAATCTAGTCATATTCGCATATTCACTATAGTACCAAAAATAAATGTAATAGTGTGGAGATAATGATAGACATGCGAATTTAGCAAATTCGTAACTTTACTGTTGTGCTCTACAGCTTTTTTACCGTTTTGTTTTAGTTTTTATTAGCGAAATTGTCGAATTCATTAGTTCCCCGTAGGCTGAATGGAGGTATTCCTTTGCCTTTTTAAGTTGAAAATTGGCCAAGTGCGAGTCGTACTCGCTCACGAAGGGTTCCGTACCATTATCTATAACAAGAACAACGGCAAAAAAATCACGTTTGTTGTATGGGCATCCCGCTTAAATATTTGTTTCATTTTAATTTTTTTTTTTTTTTTAAAGTGAATATATAACTAAATATTCTGTGAATATTTCAAGCATCTACCTGTTGCCGTTATCAATATCGAGCAAAAACATGCAAAAAATCACGTTTGTTGTATGGGAGCCCCCTAAATATATTAGGTCCTTACATATAAAATTGATCTTTTATAGAACGGGCCACTTTTTTTAAAAATCCGGCGTTTGGTTAAGAATTCCGAATTCAAATATATTTCAATTTTAAGCTTGTCTATTTGTGTTTCGAATGTTTGAATGAATTCAATTTTGCTTTGATATCGTTCTGTGCTCAATATGGAAAACATAAAATATCGCATTATTTTCGAATACGAATTCTATCGTGGCACTAGCGCTGCAAAAACAGCTCGAAGGATTAATTATGTGTACGGAGAAGCCACTGTAAAAGAAAACACAGTACGGTTTTGTTTCCAATGCTTTCGTTCTGGAAATTTTGACCTCCAGAACAAACCTCGTGGACGGCCGGAGACCCTAGTTGTCAAAGACGAATTGAAAGTGATCGTGGAATCGGATCCATCTCAAACCACGTCAGAGTTAGCTGCAGGCTTCTTTGTGAGTGATAAAACCATTTGGAATCATTTGAATTAAATTGAAAAAGCTTGAAAAATGGGTACCACATGAACTAAGTGAAGCAAACCGACAAACACGCGTCGACTGCTGCGTCGCGTTACTCAACCGTCACAATAACAAGGGGATTTTAAATCGTATCATTACTTCTAATGAAAATTGGATCCTATACGATAATCGGAAACGCTCATCACAGTGGTTAAATCTAGGAGAATCGGCTAAATCCTGTCCCAAGCGAAAGTTGACTCTAAAAAAGGCACTGGTTAGTGTCTGGTGGACCAGCGTTGGTGTCCTCCACTACAGCTTTCTAAGATCTGGTCAGACGATTACGGCAGATCTGTATTGCCGACAATAATTGGAAACCATGATGGAAAAGCTAGCCGTTAAACAGCCGAGATTGGTCAACCACTCTAGCCCACTGCTGCTTCAGGACAACGCTAGACCACACACTGCATATCAAACGGTGGCGAAACTAGAGGAGCTAGGATTGGATTGTCTACGTCACACACCATACTCCCCGCGCCTTGCTCCAAACGATTACCACTTTTTTCGGAATTTGGATATTTTTTAATCAGAAGAAATTCAATTCAGATTAGGCAGTCCAAAACACCTTCAAAGATTCCGCAATTTTTTCCGCAAAGGAATCAATGAACTCCCAATAAAATGGCAAAATAGCATAGATCACAATGGTACCTACTTTGATTTAAATAAAATAATGTAGTTTCGCTTTTCGATATAAAACTTCAATTTCATATGTAAGGACCTAATATATATTTCATTCTGTTTTTTAGTATTTGATGTTATTACGGCAACAGAAATACATCTTCTGTGAAAATTTCAACTGTTTAATTATCACGGTTCATGAGATACAAAGTCAAAGTCAAAATGGTTTATTCAAATTAGGATATTACAATCACTTTTGAATCGTCAAAGTTATAAATTTTTTTTTGGCAATACAGCCTGGTGACAGACATACGGACGGACGGACAACGAAGTATTAGTAATAGGGTCCGGTTTTTTACTCTTTGGGTACGAAACCTTAAAAACAGAAAAAAAGAAACTAAATAGCGTGCAACGTTTGCAAAAGTAGATCCCTATATAGTCTGAGAATAATAATTAGTATTTATTGTTTTCTTGTCAATTAAAGCGTAATTATCAGTTTTATGTTCCTTTATTTTTTTTAAATTAATTTTTGTATAATTTGCCATAATAACATTGATAATTACTTGTTTCTTGTTTTTTTTTTTATTTAGATCCACTGAATGAAATAGATTTACATCCACGGCTTATTTAGTTTTACTTATTCAGGAAAAACGTTGTGACGTGTGAGTCTATAAGATGCGCAAGTTTTAACTGGTGCGAAATTAATAAAAGACGCATTGTTTGGGTCTTAATACGCGAAAATGTCATATTCGTAAATTTGTCTTGGTTGAATAATCACTTTGTGAATCATTGTAGATCTGAAAGTTGCGAATGTGATTTATTTTAATAGATGATTATTTTAAAATAATAATAATAATAATACTAATACTACATAAAAAAGGATAAAAAACTATTAAGTGTCCAACTCACATATGCGAGACAATTTTTATTGTACTATTTGATATTTAAAGGCAAAATGTATTTTTAATCCTTTGTAAAAAATATAAATAGCAGATTCGCAAGTTTTTCATGGACCTGACGATATTCTTAAGTCGGAAAATGTTTAGATTTTCAAACAATTTCTTTTTCAATTTCCTTTTGTACCTAAAACGGTGCAGCGACAAACCTGAAACAGCTGATTTTATTCATATTTACTATGACTGGATGACCCCAAAATACTAGGAGAAAGAATAAAAATACAGATAGGTGGTTCTAATCAATTTATTTCTACCTACTATCATTCTGGCGAACCGAGAAATCATGAATTTATTTATATATTTGTTTTTAAAACTTGATAGAAGTTTTAAAAACAAATAACAATTAATAACATTTAATAACAATTTTATTTTTTAACACATAATTTATAAGTAACTTATTTTACTTGCGTACTTACGTGTTAATAATAGGTCGGAGAAAAAGTTTCTTCGCATTTTATAGGAAAACTTAAGAGAGCTTAAGAGTGCAGTGCATCTTTGACATCAAAATTTCCGAATTAAAATTGGAGTTAAACCAACTTTGCTCTACTCTTACTGACACTGCATTAGGTCCATAAATGTTACATGGTGCCTTTGGAATCTAAAAACAATAGGCAATTGCAATATTACTTGAATATCGTTTTTTATTTTAAATCAAACTATTTACATTGCAAATGTAAATTGTTTATTAAGTGTTTCAATACAAAAAATGTATTACTTGATTTACTATAATATTATGTTTCGTTTGTGATTTTACAAACAGTACCTATTGTATTGTAATTCGTTTGTAAAGTTAGTTTTTCTGTATTCACTTTAAGATTTAAGAGTGTTCTAATGAACCCATTTACATAAAATGATTTTGAATTTGTACAATTTTTTTCACGGCTTGCGTTGCATTTCTTCCTTTTAAGCTATTGCCTAGCTTTTATCGCGGGCTGTGAGAGCAGCGACCGACTCAAGAAATTCTTTAACGAAATCCGTAGTTACGAAAAAAACCTAACAATCGTCTAACTTCGTTTCAGTTCGGCAGACTTCGGCAAGGTGTTTGTGTTTTTTTTAGTATATGGCGATTATGAGTAGTACAGGGAGTCGGACAGGGTCCAGTTCGACTCAAACAGGGTCAAGTGCGAGTCGGACAGGGTCAAGTGCGAGTTGGACAGGGTCTAAGTTGTAATGCACATAGGCACCGGGCAAGGTTTACAATCTCTTCACAATGGGCGGCGAGAAACAACGTACGCGGGGTCAGCTTGTTTATAATCTTTATTTATTATGTTAGGTAAAGAAAATAGTCGAAAGTTAGAGGAGTTAGGGACGTGTAATAGGATAGAGAACCAGTTCCATAGTGGTAGTGGCATAGTAATACATTACGTTTAATATAGCTTATTACATTATTGAGAAATATAGGTAGGATATTGCCCAAAAATATACAAAGCTGCTAACTGCTCATAACTGATTCTATCTCTTATAGACACGATGCTAGGTGAGACGGTGAGACAGCGTGCTTTTTGGCCGCGTCCACGAGTGAGTTTGAGCCCGCGACTAGTTGAACCTTAACATGTATATAACCTGTGACTAAACGAGCCACGCAGAGTGCAGTTTCTTGGAAACTTGAGGAAATATAGCAGTATTAACAATGTAGATAGAACATATATTTTTGACTTATTCACAAACAGTGTTGCTTAGATACGCATATTAAGATTGTCAAAACCATAGTCCTAAGAGATGACATAGAAGTAAAAGGCACATATGGCTAACAATCGTTTCTATTAACGATCGTCTAAAGAAATCGTCGTGAGAAAGTATATAGGTGTATAGGTATCTATCATACCTTTATAATGCCACACTTACCGCATGTGCGCCCCGTAAGTATATATGTATACACAGGTGTACCTATGTATGGTCGCGGTCAGAAAATGTTAAGGATCACAATTGCATGTACACATTTAAGTCTCAAGTTCTAAATGTCTATTTCATAATAATTTGATTGACCATAGATTATCTTTTTTCTAATATGACAATCAATCGCTCTAGGACAGGGATGGCGGACCTTTATTAATGAATGTGCCATTTTCTATGAAAAAAACAATACTGTACCTATGACGTGCCGTCAAAAAATCTGGGTTACTTAATAATAATGGAGAAACATTAAACGAATTGCTGTTAACTTAAAGCTATTTAATTACTTGCAGCTCGAAATGTTTATAGCAATCGAAATGTTTAATATTTATATTCAAATTAAAAAAAAATGAGTGTGATTTCTGCTGTTGCAAATTAGGTGCTAAAAATCTCACATTAGGGCAGGCTCGTACTTTGTTACTAAGCAGTATGGAAGCTAAACTAGAGTTCATTTCTAAAAATGACTTGCAAGCGTAGGTGAAAATAGAAATTTCATAAATGATTGGCGTGCCCGAATTGTCATGGGTTCGCCATCTTTGCTCTAGGAGATGGACTGACTACTATCAAGTTTTAATATAAAGAAAACCTTCTTTGAAAAAACTAATATTTTAGTTTTTTAAATAAGAATATGAAGAAATAATAAAATAGACACTTCGAAAATCTTTATTTAATATATCTAGTATAACCTCCCTCTGCAGCTATGACGGCATGTAGTCTATCTCGCATAGATGCAACAAGACGCGTGCATAGATCAGTACCTCTGATATCATCCCATACTTGAGCACAGTGTGATTTAAGAGCTTGAGGGTTTCTTTCAGTTTGACAGTCCCAGCGTTGAACCATAAGCCCCCATAAATTTTCAATAGGGTTTAAATCAGCAGACCGAGCGGGCCATTGAATGGGACGAATGTCACGATGCAGGTTGAACCACGCCATAGTAGCACGGGCTGTGTGTATCCGTGCATTATCTTGAACGTAAGTAATGTGTGGGAATTCCGTTACAGGATACACGCACAGTAGGCAGCATCACTTCTTCCAAAAGCGACACATAATTAATGGCCGTAGCCCTATTCTCTATCGGCGCCAGTTCTCCGACGCCGTCAAGGCTCATCCACCCCCATAAGTTTACTGTAATGCGACCTGACTCGTTTTGAGGCACAATATGACCTTCATCATACCGAGTTCGATTGTAGCGCCATAAAGTTAATCTTCCGATTTGGCTTGATTTAAAAGTTTTTTTCATCGGTAAATATAGTATTCGACCAATCAAAATCGAGATGTCGTCGCGCAAAGTTAAGCCGGGCTGTTTTGTGATGAGGTTTCAGCTCCACTTTAATAGCATGGTGTCTGTAGTGTAGTCCAACATTGTGCAAAGCTCGTCGGATCGTCCGAGCACTCACACCATATAAAGCAGCAAAATAACTAGTTGGTGTGAAACCATTCTCTTCGTAACGACGAATGATTTCTGTTATTTGCGCGGCGGTTAGTATCGGTCGTCGTCCTGAATTGTTTCTATGATCTGTTATTTGCCCTTCTTCGCTGTGACGCCTAATACAAAACCTCACAGTGAATCGTGATATATTGAGTTCTCGTGATATAGCACTAATACTATGTCCATCTTCGAAGAGAAATATTATTTCAGCCCTTTGCTCCAGAGTTAAACTTGCCATTTTATTACGTTATGAAAAAATCTTTTGTAAAATTTTACTCTTTACAAAACGACGTTCAAACAATATTTTTTGATAAATGTCATTTCAACAAATAAAGATATTAGTTCCATTATCAAAGAGTGATCAATAATTCTCGTTGTTTTTCTCGATGCGACATTTTGCATAATAGCTTTTGAAAGGTAATAAGTAACTTGATATGGCATTTTAGACTTAGTGAAAAAAGTGTGATATAGAATCTCATTTCAAAACTGGTAATCATTTTCTGACCGCGACCGTACAACAGTGAATAGCAGTTGCTGGTGAATAGCGTGTTTTAAATATGAATAAACAAAGAGCATAACTTAATGAAGAAAGTGATGAAAAAAATAGTGAAAGAAAATGAGTGAGTACTCTATATACATACATTTTATTATTATCACAAATGCAGTATTTTTTTTGAAGTTATATATAATACTGCTTTAAAAATAACCTAGATTTTTCATATTAAAATGAGCGAGTGTATAGGTAATACACATTAATGCTGCGCAGAGAAAGTAAATATATGATGTTAGGATAAATGAGCCATATGTCAGCCCCCTATCTTTTTTTTAACTTTAAATGGTTACGACGTTCTCATAATAAACAATAACCTAAGACTCTTACTCGTCACTTGTAATGTTGAGTTTGCATTATTATTCATAAAAATGACAAGATACTTTAAAAACATGTTTTTGTGAATTTTGTGGTATTTTCCAAATGTAAATTGAATTTAAAAATGAATAATGAACCACAAGAATCCTCAACAAAATAAGGGACCACCATTGACGCGGTATTTTCCAGATATTTAGAGGATATCAAGTATCAAACTTATGTTTCTTATTTCAGTTACCATAAACCTATAGTTTCAATGATAAAAAATCCTGAATAACCTACATGTATTGTAAGATAGTAAGATAATAAAAATATTTTAAACGATATTAACTTCTCATTTATTGAATAAAAGAAAAAAAAATGTTTTCTTATCGATCACCACGCTCAAAAAGTGTAACTTGAATTAATATCAAAGAAAACTTGAATTAATATCAGAGAACTGCATAAATAAAAATAAAAAAATTATAATTGCATAAGTTGATAAAAAATACTATGCAAAAGCTTTACCGCGGCAGTCCCCGAGTGCCAGTGTTCTTTTTTTGTACTAAAATTATAAAATGTATCGAATTTTTCATCAGATTCACTCATTTTGACCGAAAGTAAAACAAATAAAATATAGCGGAAAAAACATTTTACTAATTTGTTTCTTTTTTTTCTGAAATGTATCCTTTTTAATGTTATCAAAACCAGTCACATACATATGCGAAAAGATTAGATGAGATACTTAATTATAACCTTAAAATGTTTACCTCTGTGACCCAACACTTTGAGTGTGCCGCAACTCTTGCTCATACTTAGACACAAGTTAAATCAAAAGAAATAGCAAGATTTTTCCTCCTTCTTGAATTATGGAGATTTCTCGATAGTTTAAATTATTTTTTATACATACATATTTTGGTGTACTCAAAGTAATATGTATATGATTTCGTGATATTATGAAACACCTAACTACTATTGATTTTTTTACTTAAGATATTATTTTGATGCTTAAAACAACATAGCAAATGTGTAAGTTTTAACTTCTAAATACCTACTATTAAAAAAAAAGTCAAAACAAACTAATTTTATTATTAGACATAACTATCCATGAATACTATATCATGCAGTTCTTTACAAGTAACCACTAATTGCGATGAACAATACAATCCTATTTTTACTCATCTCAGTGCGAAATATCAAAAGCAGTAATAAACTAAACCTAGGCGTATTTCTGTACTAAGACTACATAAATAATAACTAGCATTTTTGTATAAGGTCAAATAAAGTTAACAAATTAATTTTCAAGGAAATTACTCTAGCACCTGAGATAGCAAGATTTTGTCTCATTCATATATTATAAAGGGTTCTCGAAAATTTATTTTACGAATTTTGTGTACTACCAGACTATTATTGGTACTACTCAAATAATGTATGTAGTTTCGCCCGTTTTTACGTCCACTGCAGGACACAGACCTTTCTTTGTTCACGGCATCTTAGGCTATATTTAGTCTACCATGCTGATTTTGTGCTGAGGCGGACGTAGGTATTATCAAATACCTGTTATCAAACATTTAAACAAATCTATTTTTTACTCCTAGATAGGTAGCTTTTATTCAAATAAAGTCAAAAACAAACTAGTTTTTATATCAGAAATGACCATGAAATCATCCATTTCTTTACAAATCATCACTTATTACAACAGACAAACATTACAAAACCTCAGAATTTAAAAGAATATACCTTCTCACTGCGAAATATCGTCAAAAACTAAACATTGCGTACTAGGCCTGCATAAACGAAAGCTACTATTTACAGGTAATATTTACAGTACAAGGTCAAATGAAGTAAAAACGGTACCCTAATTTTCAGGACATGCGAATTTTCTATGCGAATGTTACCAGCCCAAACAAATATATGAAAAATGACAAGTAGGTGTCATTGAGTTATGTGTAAAAGTACGGTACTTTTTTAGGTATAAATAGTTGATTTTTGAAGTACCTAAATTGGTAAGTAGGTAAGTAGATTTCTAGATTTTTTTGCGTCTATCACAGGAAATAATTGCATTCAACGCATTGCTCACATGTCAATACAATACTTACCAATTTAATCCATTAAAAAATAGTTTAGTTTCAGATTATTTTAATTTTAAAATAACATTTTACTGTTATAGCTAACTTACAATTTATTTTATGATTTTTTTTAATTTGTGTCATTTTTGTTTCGCAGCATGTCTTTTCCCAGATTATGAAAGTTTTTTTTTTTTTGCATATGCTCGGTTTGAGGCGCTGAACTGAAACGTTGTTTATAAAACTTAACAGTTAATTACATGGAACGCTTAAGACTACGGTATAGGCTAGATCGCGTAAATATACGCCGCTTTTGTGCAAATTTTGTGGCTGAACTATAGCACCCAAATGATTGAAAAAAATATATGTTATAAAACTTGCTTTTGTCTAGTGCATTACCTTAATGAGTGATTTTCATTTGAATTGATTGTATTGAATGCAATTAAAAATCTGGAAGTTACCATTGTTTCAGCACTTGGGCAAATTTTAAAAGCGTGTATTGCATTTTATTATATAAATTGAAATTGAAATACAAATTGAAAACACCTTAAAATGCGTGTTTAAATTTTTTGTGTTAAATAGAATTAATAGTAAGTTTCCTGTCAATTCGACTGTGAAAATAATATTTTCCAATCCAATATTTAACAAAAGCTAATACACAATTTAGAGTTTATTTCCAGTAAAAATATTTTTTTCTCATTAAAACTGTGCCACATCTTTTCATCCACTTACCAGTTGAATTTCCAAAAATACTGAAACACACCATTCTTTATTTGTAAATAAAAGAATATATTCAAATTTTCATGGTTTTATTTGCAAATATTTACGTTAATATATAATTTTTGATTTACTCTAAATCCTCTAAAATACAGAGATTTAACTTAAAAATAAAGGGTTTTCATACAAAATTCCAATCCCTATTTCACCCCCTGGGGAGCCGAAAAAGCAAACCTCGTTCTTAAACGACACCTTCAATACGTAACAGTCTCATACTATCCTTAGCGGTTAGGGCTGAGATATGATGAGTCAGTCAGGACACTGCCTTTTACATATACATATAGGTATATATGACACTTTACCTTAGTTTCAAATAACGTTTGTCCTACTGTTAGACACACTGACCGCAAGACAATAGTTTGCAATAGCAATCATCGTTTAAATGGAAACAAATTCTTATTATTAAAGTATGAACAAGTGTAAGTTGGAACAAGCTGATATAATAAATGTTGAAACAGATGTTTACAACTAAGTAGGTAAACTGATTTTATATTTGTACTGTAATGCAATGAATGAACTGCCATCACCTATATAAAGGTTACATTTGAAAATTATAACTATTAAATTCGTGACTTCGTGAAGCAACAAACTACTTCATCATGAAAACTATTGCAGTCCTTTGTTTAACCATTTTGGTAAGAATATTTCAACGCTATGTTTAGTTATTGATTTTTCACAAATGATTAACTAGCTTTTGCCCACAATTTTGCCTGTAATAACCGATTCGCGTGGCAACCTTCGTTAGGGGCAAAAAGTTGCCCTTAGCAAACTTTGACTAGTAAACTGTTTATGTGGTTTTGGTAAGACCACTACAACTAAAATTAAACGTATAGTGTTGTTGATCGCTACTTCCACTGTTACTGTTAACCCCTTTGTTACAACTAAATTTGTTAAATAAATTTGTTTTTTACTTTTAATACCACTTTTAGTGACAGATGATGCGAAAATATTTCAATTTAGTAATAAGGAGTTTCTTGTTACCGTACAGAAAAATATGATTTCTGCGGCAACTCCTCAATTATAGAAAAAAACGACTCACACTTGACAATTTTAAGTAGCCTAAGTCCTTCCTCGGGACTTAAACTATCTTTGTGCCAAATTTCATCTTAATCGGTACAGTAGTTAAAGCGTGAAAAGGTACTGACAGAGTTATTTTAGTATTTATAATATTTGTAAGGATATGGACTATATGGATGGTGAGAGATGTGAGACTGGGACAGACAGACTTGTTAAATGAGTTTGTAGGGTTCCTGTTGTTGCCTTTAGATGTGCAGCATACTATAAACAGCTATGACGTGACGAAAGATAAGTCATGATTTTTTTTAAAGCTACTAACAATAACTAATTTATTCCAGGTTGCTTGCGTTAGTTACAGCAGCGCACAAGGATGGTCTGGTAAGTTGCTCAACTAACATTTTCACACCTCTACGTCTAGAAATTACAATCCAGTTCCCAATTACCATTTCGAAACCATACTTATCCCTTAATAATTTACTATAAATAAATACATAAAGTAACTGATTTGCAAGGTGTTGTTCTAATTAACTATTAATACTATTTTTATAAACAAAATTTATCTCAAAATAATAATAATAAGGCTTATAACGTTAAAAAAAAAGTTATTGTGAATGGTAGCTTTCCAAAAAATATTTTTTTTCTGGTGCAAATATACATATTTTGTATGAATTGTGTACGTGATTTGTTTTTTACCTTTATATATTTTATATCTATGTATTTTGTTCTATAGGTCACAGTGGAAGTCATGGGGATCACTATGATAGCCGTAATCATAACAGACTCGGTAGTAAGAATAAAAACGGTAACGAAAATGGCAATGGGAATGATAATGAAAATGAAAATGGTAATGATGATTATAATGGTAATGGCAACGAAAATGGCAATAGAAATGGTAACGGCAATAGAAACAAGAACGGTAACGGTAATGCTAACGACAACGGCAATGATAACGACAATAACAACAACAACAGTAATACCGGAATAAACAGCAACACTGGCTATAACAGCAACAAAATTCATAACGATAATGTTGTGGACGATGATAGCCATTCAGGTAAATAAATTAAGTTTTTATGTATTAGAATTAACGAGATATAATAAACGAAATAAAACATAAGAAGAAAAACTATCGTAATATGAGATACATAGGCTTATAGAATAATACTATAGTCAAAATTTAGTGTATGTATGCAATTTTTGTATTTTATACAACTTTATTTAAGGTAATTTGTAAATTGTAAGTGTAGTAAAAATTTAGACAGTGATTTTTTAATATAACTACTATAGCAAATTTAGATAAATGTGTACGTTTACTGGTAAGTAGGTTGTATTTGGTAGGTATTATTTTTTTAGATTGTTTTTTACCTTGAAATTTCGTTTAATTTTTATTCATGTTGTTTTCATTTATTTTTAGGTAAAGGGAGAGGATGGTAAAACATGTACAATTCAAGAAATTTATAATAAAAAAAAAACATGACAAATTATTGCCCACATTACACAACTAATACGGAATGTCATTAATTCTTCAGTCTTGATGACAATGTTTAAAGATATAAAATAAAAAAAACATTTGTAATTGTTAAGAAATTAAAAAATAGATTAACCGTTAGTATTTGTTCATTTATATCCTTTAATTTTAAGCCAGTTATAGCAATTTAGTTTTTTTTTTAAGCAAGTTATTAAAATTTTCTTTTATTAATTGTTCATTGTAAGTTCTTTCCATGTTCACTAACTTTAGTTACTTTAGGCCATTGACCAAATTTTAAAAAGCTCTTTTTTTACATTATTAAGATATAATAAATTTCATAAGTCTGAAAACCAAATTATAAATAAATTTCATAAGTCTGAAAACCGGATATAATTTAAATATGGTTATTCGCTACATTCTCTTTTTACAAGAAATCAACATTTAATTTATCTTAATAACAACAAACCCGTCAGCCTCTAGTTATTATTCCTACTCCTTACCAGAACATATATGCTGGAATATGTTTGAATTCGTTATATCTCGCAACAAAGGAACGGGGTGATATATTTTTTTGTCCCAGAGTTAGTTAGACGTTAGAATACAAAAGGACATCTTATAATTTTTATTCCTATTGAGAATACTACTTCATCACTTACATTAGTTTTATACCACAGCCTAGGTGGCTCAGAGGGTATTGACTCGCATGCCGAACAGAGGGGCGTGGGTTCCATTCCCTTAAATAACGAACATTTGTGTTTGTCTTGAGTCTTGACGTTTTTTTATGTATAATATGAATGTATTTACAAAAAAGTATTTATATATATGATACCTATATATATACCACATGTTAAGCAACTGGTGTATACAGCCGGTAGTAGTAGAAACTACAAATTCCACAATTTTTATTATTTATTGTTATACTTTATAGTTAACACTATTTTTCACTGCAAGTTTAAAATTGTATTGTAAGCAAAAACAACAAAAATGAGTTTCAGACGGACAGACAGACATCATCGGCTAAGTAATAGGGCTCTGTTGGCACCCTCTGGGTACAGAACCCTTAAAAGGAACATTCCATGTCAAAATAACAATGAATGATTTTCTTTTTCTCTCGAGAGAAGTTATTATTATAAGTCCGGAAATAGAAATTACTAAATTTACGTTTTGAGACCTAGAGAACCGTTTGCCATCATTTTAGAGTGATCTCTGTGTGTGTGATTAGTGTGTGTGCGTGTGTGTGTGTGTGTGTGTTTGCGTGCGTGAGTGCATCAATCGATACGCCACGTCATGACTTAGATCTGAAAAGAGTTTGAGCAAAATCGGTCCAGCGCGCAGCAGTTTGTTTTAATCGCTAAAAACAGTTTTTTTTAAAGACGCAATAATAATCTTCATGTATTATATATCTCAAATTTTAACAAGTATCCTCAAGAGAACTATCGAATTTATATTTTAAATATAATTATATATTAAATAATATAATATTAAATATATTTAAGAGGACTAACTTTAAATTCCTAACAAAAAAATAATATTTAAAAAATCAAAATTTTACTGCAAACCAAATAAAAAAATTTTTTTTTGCGAAAATTACATTTTTAGGGTTCCGTAGCCAAATGGCAAAAAACGGAACCCTTATAGATTCGTCATGTCTGTCTGTCTGTCCGTCCGTATGTCACACCAACTTTTTTCGAAACTATAAGAACTATACTGTTGAAACTTGGTAAGTAGATGTATTCTGTGAACCGCATTAAGATTTTCACACAAAAATAGAAAAAAAAAACAATAAATTTTTGGGGTTACCATACTTAGAACTGAAACTCAAATATTTTTATTATTTTATTGGGGTATCTATGGATAGGTCTTCAAAAATGATATTGAGGGTTCATATCATATCATTTCTTTCTAAACTCTATAGTTTGCGCGAGAGGCACTTCCAAAGTAGTAAAATGTGTGTGTGTGTGTGTAAGTAGTAACTTCTAAAATAAGAGAATGATATTATATATTTTTCGACTTTCCTCGTAATAGATTAATTATGAGTCATTTCCGTCGCCACATCTAAAATATCGGCTGGGTAATACTTTCCACACATTCAATACTATCGGACATTATTTAGCAAAAATAAAAAAAAATTTTTTAGACCACTTTTGCAGAAGAATGTCCTTAAAATTTTCAATTGAATTTTTATGAGTAATTTGAAGTTTAAAAAACGGTCTTTAGATATGGTGGAAATGATTGTAAAAAATACGAAAGACTTAAGTGTCTTATGTCGCGAGACAAGGACCTGTAGCTAATAAAACAATGCTTTGCCAAAATTATTGCTAGGAATATCCCTTTAAACATTGAAAATCAATAATTATTTTTATTACTTCAAAATTAAGAGTATCCAAAGAATCCTAATACTAAATTATTGGTTTTAATTACAAATATACATATATGTGAGACCATATCTTAGAAATTGAAAACACTTTTCTTCTTTTTGTCATTATTAAATTAAACATACAATATGTTTGTAACAAAAACAAAAATAAATAAACAAATTTAAATTATTTTTCATGTATTTACTTTAATTTTCTAAAATTTATTGTAATTTTTTTTTAGTTGTTCTTTTGTCGATACAAAATCCAATGATTGAATTACTTTAAAGTCATGAAAAAAATTTACGACTATTGTGATTCTACAACATTTAAAAGATGATAAATTTTATAATTCTGATAAACAAAGTTTATAATATATAAAATAAAAAACCGGACTCTAAGATGATGATTCGCTACACTCTCTGCTTTTTACATATTATAATATTCCATCCCACGTAAAAAAACAGAGAAATTCTTTGAGATGAGACTCTCAAGAAATAAGAGCTAAAACAAACAATTTACTTGTCTCAATTTGTATTTTGACAAACCCTTCAATTCCTAGTTATCAATCCTACTACTTACCAGTACATAAATACGAAAGTCTGTTTATTTTTATGGTTCTGTACCTCAAAAGAAAAAAAGAATCACTTTGTGATAACGTCTGTCTGTCTGTAAAGACCCTTTTTCTCAGAACGCGTGAAGGTATCAAGTTGAAATTAATATCAAATACTAAGGTTCACAGTCCCTTAAAGCTGTAAAACAATCAAGCTTGTAAGTCAACGCAATATAAAAATACGGCCGAAATACGGCCGTTTTTGTCGCATATTTTGGCATTCACAAGCAAATCTAAACCTATGCGGTACTTCCCGTTGTCCTAGAATCATAATCGTACTTCCCGTTGTCCTAGAATCATAAATTTTGACACGAAGCAAGGTCTTACATCGCAAATATAGTAAAAAATCTAAAATTCATTTATTTGTACTTATAACACATAATTATATTCCATCCCACGTAAAAAAACAGAGAAATTCTTTGAGATGAGACTCTCAAGAAATAAGAGCTAAAACAAACAATTTACTTGTCTCAATTTGTATTTTGACAAACCCTTCAATTCCTAGTTATCAATCCTACTACTTACCAGTACATAAATACGAAAGTCTGTTTATTTTTATGGTTCTGTACCTCAAAAGAAAAAAAGAATCACTTTGTGATAACGTCTGTCTGTCTGTAAAGACCCTTTTTCTCAGAACGCGTGAAGGTATCAAGTTGAAATTAATATCAAATACTAAGGTTCACAGTCCCTTAAAGCTGTAAAACAATCAAGCTTGTAAGTCAACGCAATATAAAAATACGGCCGAAATACGGCCGTTTTTGTCGCATATTTTGGCATTCACAAGCAAATCTAAACCTATGCGGTACTTCCCGTTGTCCTAGAATCATAATCGTACTTCCCGTTGTCCTAGAATCATAAATTTTGACACGAAGCAAGGTCTTACATCGCAAATATAGTAAAAAATCTAAAATTCATTTATTTGTACTTATAACACATAAAAAAAGTCACGCAAGACCCTTCTACTTCTACTACACATGGAGGTATCAAGTTTAAATTAATATCAAATACTAAAGTCTACATTTCCTTGAAGCTGTATGTCAACGCAAATCAAGCTTCTCAGTCAACGCAATAAAAATACGGCCGTTTTTGTCTCATATTTTGGAAGCCACAAACAAATCAAAACCTGGGTACTTGCCGTTGACCTATAATCATAAAATTTGGCAAGAAGCAAGAGGTTACATTACAAATACAGGAAAAAATCCAAAAACTGATAATTAAGGCCTAAAACCTATGTAAGATTTGATCTCATATTAGAATAACTATCTACACAAAATAAGTTGGTACGGAACCCTCGGCGAGCCAGACTACTCATTGCTACAGCCTAAGTATTATCTCATTTATACAATCAGTCATCGTCTTTAAAAAATGTGACAACCTCAAGAGAGTCGTGGCACCGCGGACCAAATGTATGACTGGATGGACACCACCCGACTACCCATATATGGCGACAGCTAGTTGAGTGCGCTATCCGGATAGCGAGATCGTCGTCTGGGGCCATTAATTCGTGCCAAGGCCGCCTAACAATAGTTTTTCGACCGTGCCGACGTCGGTCGGGGGGATGATAAGTTGTGGATTGCACAATTCATCGATTTGGAAACCGATTTTGATAAATTATACGTAGTTAAATTCGTCTTAACCACAAGAGTGTCTTACTAGAACTAAAACTAGGCTATATTAAAATTATTGGAAATCAAAATGGCGGATATTTGGCGCCAAATTGTTTTTTTTGCTTTTCAGTTACTAAGATTACCTTTTATTTTTTTAATCCGTAGTCGGGTTTTTATTTTTATTTTTCACATGTTTAAAACTGTGCTTCGGCTGGATACATACCCATACATGTATATCATCAAAATAACAATTTCTATTATTAATACCATATATTACCCGATCTTTTTGAAAATATTGCTTGTGCAATCGATGCAGTTATTATTATTATTATTGTTTGTATATTAGTTGTGAAAATACAATTCCTAATAGGTATTGACTGTAAGCAAAGCCTGTAGAAATATTGACTCCTGGTGGAAGTTAGCAGATCATTTGATTTTATGTTATGTAGAAATAAAATAAAATGTGGGAATATTATACTATAAAAGGTTATGTTTTACGGGGTTCGTACCGAAATGAAATTTCTGGAGCTCATTTCCTCGGCTAGTCACGATAAGAACCCCGTAAAACATTATGTTTAATACTTATACTATATTTTAAAAATCAAGTCGTCCAAAATATTAAAAGACAGTAAATTACTAAAATTCACATTCATCCTAAACTTGTAAAACCGCTTTTTCACAGAGAAAAATGGCAATTTCGCCTCATGCAAAAATGTCATTACGATGTTCAGTTGCATCAGTATCGTAATTAATTATAGGTCCCACAGCGGATTTTTCAGTAATAGTAATAGTTTATCATAACGCTGGCCCTGTTCCTGTATATTATTTAGTTTGTCATAAATGTATACCTTGTAACGTTAAATTATGGGTAAACTTTTATGACGACGTCTTGATAATTTACTATTACGTACTGATATTTCTACAATAAACAGGGTCTCCTACGGATAAAATTTGGTAAGAAACTGTGAATAAAAAATGAATATCTTATTAATTTAACTATATAATTTAGTTACAAAGTATCATAATGTGATATTAACAAGAAGCTTCCTTAATGTGTGTAAATGTTCCGTAATGTAGTGCCGTTTCGTCATGTTGTACGTTCTTTAGACCCATTTTACACCCCTCCATTTTATATATCCTGTCCTTAAGAATTATCATGAACAGTTGTAATGGAGTGTTCATATTATTCACAGTTTATACCTTAATTTTTGGCAACCTACTATTCAACTGGCTCAGAGGTTAAATATGGTATGTGTAACACTAGAGGTCCTGCGATCATATCCCACATGAATTATCATAAAGAACTGGAAGTTTTTAATGTATAAAAGTAATGGTGCTCCACACAAATCATTGTAAGAGTACTACACCAATACCATACAAATATCTCATATTGTATCATGGTATGGTATGGTACTGGCAATGCTTATGGTAATGACAATGACGATAGTGATCGTAATAACAATGGCAATGTTAAAATGGCAATGACGATGGTGATAGTAATGGTAATGTCAATAGTAATTGTAATGACAGCGGTAATGATTATTCCAAGTCCTGATAAAAAAAACAGTACATGTTTGCATTAACAACACGGTTTTTTTAGGTCTGCCTCCATAATAAAAACACTGTTTCCTGAAAATTCTCCAGTTCATGCATGACACAATTACATGCAATACTTTAGCGGTATCCGTAAAGTACTTAAGTATCATCATTTATTTTACATGACTTTATATCAGTTTCCAGTTACTATATAGGTTTGGAATTCCTAATAAAACTAGGGGAACATTTTTCCGTTTCTTTCAATTTCGTAATTATTTAAATAAAAATCATAATGGGCAATACGCGAACATAGGAGAATACTTAAAGAAACTACAAATTCCACAATTTTTATTATTTATTGTTATACTTTATAGTTAACACTATTTTTCACTGCAAGTTTAAAATTGTATTGTAAGCAAAAACAACAAAAATGAGTTTCAGACGGACAGACAGACATCATCGGCTTAGTAATAGGGCTCTGTTGGCACCCTCTGGGTACAGAACCCTTAAAAGGAACATTCCATGTCAAAATAACAATGAATGATTTTCTTTTTCTCTCGAGAGAAGTTATTATTATAAGTCCGGAAATAGAAATTACTAAATTGACGTTTTGAGACCTAGAGAACCGTTTGCCATCATTTTAGAGTGATCTCTGTGTGTGTGATTAGTGTGTGTGCGTGTGTGTGTGTGTGTGTGTTTGCGTGCGTGAGTCATCAATCGATACGCCACGTCATGACTTAGATCTGAAAAGAGTTTGAGCAAAATCGGTCCAGCGCGCAGCAGTTTGTTTTAATCGCTAAAAACAGTTTTTTTTAAAGACGCAATAATAATCTTCATGTATTATATATCTCAAATTTTAACAAGTATCCTCAAGAGAACTATCGAATTTATATTTTAAATATAATTATATATTAAATAATATAATATTAAATATATTTAAGAGGACTAACTTTAAATTCCTAACAAAAAAATAATATTTAAAAAATCAAAATTTTACTGCAAACCAAATAAAAAAATTTTTTTTTTGCGAAAATTACATTTTTAGGGTTCCGTAGCCAAATGGAAAAAAACGGAACCCTTATAGATTCGTCATGTCTGTCTGTCTGTCCGTCCGTATGTCACACCAACTTTTTTCGAAACTATAAGAACTATACTGTTGAAACTTGGTAAGTAGATGTATTCTGTGAACCGCATTAAGATTTTCACACAAAAATAGAAAAAAAAAACAATAAATTTTTGGGGTTACCATACTTAGAACTGAAACTCAAATATTTTTATTATTTTATTGGGGTATCTATGGATAGGTCTTCAAAAATGATATTGAGGGTTCTAATATCATTTCTTTCTAAACTCTATAGTTTGCGCGAGAGGCACTTCCAAAGTGGTAAAATGTGTGTGTGTGTGTGTAAGTAGTAACTTCTAAAATAAGAGAATGATATTATATATTTTTCGACTTTCCTCGTAATAGATTAATTATGAGTCATTTCCGTCGCCACATCTAAAATATCGGCTGGGTAATACTTTCCACACATTCAATACTATCGGACATTATTTAGCAAAAATAAAAAAAAAACCATGAAATTCAGCACAAAACGTATGATTGAAGCCATCACCCTGCAAATGACCGCGCATGGGCTTAAGTAGGCGCCCCGCCCATAAAAAAAAACAATGGAATCTGATTGGATTTTTGTCTTGTATCGTACTGATTGTATTATAACATTATTTTGTTAGAGAAATATTGTTATAATATGATTGTATTTTTAAATTATGGTATTGTATTTGTAAATTCTGTCAATATAAACTAGTTATGAAGTTTATAATTCTTATTTTACGATATGAGAGAAGAAAAAAAAAATGTTTTTGTATGGCGATGCTTTAATTATTTTTTTTTACATTATAGTGCAGTGCAACAAACTTTTCTGACCCTCTGACCTTAGGTATTTGGCTCTAGTATCGTTGTAAGTTTACACCATTTCAATACAACGTCTGTATTTTTAATTTTTTTACCAGCGGGTCAGAAAAAATTGTCACAATATACAGTATATTAGTAGCAATATATATTTAACCTGTGGCGGCATAATCTGTTTCGAGCCTTGATTGGTTGATGCTTGGCCTATGTGCAGTAGGAATAACTGGATTTCGCGCCAAAATTAATATCGAATATTTTACGAACTAAACTAATAATTTTCTTGTGTTATCGAAGTGTTTGAAAAATAAACTAGTGACAATTCATTTAGCAGTGATACAGAGTACATGTTTGTGTTATGTGCCCACTTGCATTGTAGTCCAGTCAAATTAGAAAATGAAACAACATTAATTAGTAGAGTTTTGAATTTTTGTGAACATGTTCATTACAACTTCTCATTACACATACTAAAAGTCCCCATCGATACCTTTTGCGCTTGCGCCGCCATCTTGGAAAAAAGGTACCCTTTTTTAGTTTTTTGCTTATATCTCGGCAATAATTATTAATACGATAAAATCGTGTATGCAAATACTGTAACTTATTAAATTTCCTATAAAAAAGCTAAGATATAATATTATGTATCTCTAATACTTTAGCTGTAATCTGACATTGAAAAGATTTTTTTTTATATATTTGCTATCAATATATTGATATTTTTTGTTCCTGTTTACTCCTAAATTATTCATATATGTCTTCAAAAACTTATTCCATGGCACTACCTAGAGATAGAAAGACCGACAGCGATGGTAAGAAAGAGAGAGAGAGAGAGAGAGAAAAGGGGTGAGATAATAAAGGGGCAGATGCATTATGCGACATGATGTGTATAGCAGGGCGGAACGTCTTTCGGGTACGCTTGATAAGTAAGAATAGCCAATAGGCTAGACCGACCAGCCATCAGCCGATCATCATCGCGTTTCATTCCGATAAAAACCTCCTATCCTGCGTAGAACCAAGGCAAGTTTCGCGGCAGACTGAAAAACAAACTCAATTTTAACATTATGACTGCTACTAACTACGCCCTTATTAACTACCATAGACTGGACATGCTCGACATAGCGTTAATACAGAACATAAGCCTAAGTTTGCGCTTCGTAGAAGTGCTGGATGAACTTTGCTCTAACAATCTCTTGGTTATATTGTCCCTTGGGCCCCAGGACTACGAAGCCACTGCGACAAAGACTATGATAAACTGGGACAAAATCAAGAAAGCTCTTAAAAAAATCAGCTTACCACAACTAGATCTCATCCCTGCTCTTATTAGATCTCTCATATTGATGTGGTCATCGAATCTGTCACCCAACAGTCACTCGCAGTCGCAAGGTACTATTAGCAAGTGCTTAAAATAGAAACCAGTTTAGAGTGGTCTCAGTGTATATAATTGTGACGCTGACTATATATCTAATATCGAGAACTCTATTCGCGATAACCCTAGAGCCTTCTGGTCGTATGTCAAAATCAAAAGTAAATCTAATGCTTTGCCATCTACTATATTTTGGGGTAACGTTGCTGCCGACTCGGGGAAACCATTTGCGAACTCTTTGCCGACTATTTTCACTCCAACTTCTTGAACAGCTCTGCATCAGCTACCACCAATGTCGGTGGTACATCCACGAACATCGACGATCTCGGCAACATTCACGTGTGCCCCAGGGAAGTAAATAAACTGCTCCATAACCTTGACACTAATAAATCAGCAGGACCCGATGGTATACCGCCGCTGTTCATTGTTAATTGTGTGGACCGACTCACACAGCCTGTCACATTTCTCTTTAGACGCTCTCTTAGCGAAAGATGCGTGCCGTCCATATGGAAATCAGCCTTTGTTAGCCCAATTCATAAAAAAGGACCAAAAAATATTGTTGATCAATATAGGCCAATTTTAAAACTATGTATGTTCGCTAAAACGTTGTTAAGTAGGAGAGTAGTCTACAATCAGTTGTATTTCACCTTTAAACCAAGCATGGTTTTTTAAAAAATTAATCAACTGTTTCTAACCTTATCCTTGCTGATAATTATATTACCGAAAGTATGGACTATGGAGCCTCTGTCGATGTAATTTACACTGACTTCAGTAAGGCTTTTGACCGGCTGGATCATGTTATCCTCCTTCGAAAACTTTACGATGATGGAATTCATGGTAATTTATTCCGGTGGTTTGCATCTTATATCGCTTCAAATCATCTAGATATCTTCTATTTGCGGATGATATGAAAATTCTTAAGGCCATCAAATTGAACACCGATGTCTTAGCACTCCAACAAGATGTTGACAGACTGACTGCTTATTGTGTAGTTAACAAGTTGTTAAGTTAGATCTTAATGTATCTCAATGCGCCATTGTTACTTTCTCTCGTAAAAAGTACAGTACTGAATCAGTTTATTACTTAAACCACCAATCCATCCCTAGAACGAATATTTTTTAAAGATCTTGGATTGCTTCACGACCCCAAACTGCTATTTGATAAGCATATTGATCAAGTTGTGACTAAGGCTTCTAAAGTGCTTGGTTTTATTATTAGGTGTTCAAAGGAATTCCATTCTGTCAAGACTATAAAGATTTTATACTGCGCCTATGTTAGAAGTCACTTAGAATATGCTTCTCAAATTTGGAATCCGCAGTACATGGTATATATTGATCGCCTTGAAGCCATCCAAAAGCGATTTCTCCGTTATCTGTCTTTCAGGACGTCAACTATAGACCATACATACGAAGATCGCTGTAGACGATTTCATTTGCTACCTCTGGAGTATCGTCGTAATACTAGCGATATAGTGTATTTGTCGAAAATTCTTAATGGGTCCATAAACTGTCCTGATATTCTCAGTAAAGTATCCTTGTGTGTACCAAATAGACTTAGAAGGAAGTGGCCTATCTTGCATGTGCCCAATGCTTCGACAAATTACCGGCTTAACTCCTATTTAGTAAGAGCTTGTAATACATTTAATAATTTAAATGTCGATGTCGACATATTCTCAAACAATCCTGTTGCATTAAACCGTATGTTTAGTTCTTATTTTTTTTCTTCCTAATCATTAATACAATATTTGTATGATTCAAAAATATTCACTTCAATTTAGTCCATAAGCTTCAATAATGTAGTTATACTGTAAGAATGTATTATATTTGGTATCATGAACCACGAACTTCAGAGTTTGTGCATAGAATATTTGTTATTTAGGTATATACTGTGTTGTACTCTCTCTCTTTCTCTCTTTATCTCTTGGTAGTTTTGCGAAATAAATCTAAAAAATATATTTGAAACATTTTGGAGTAAACATAAAACAAACGAAATATCGGCAGCAATAAAATAAATTATTTTCCTCTTTAACGCCGCATTACAGCTAAAATACTAGAGATACAATAGTATAACGTATAAGCCTTTTTATAGGATATTTTATAATCTATAGTTTTTAAATACACACTTTTTTCGTATCAACAATAATTGCCGAGATAAAAAACTTAAAAAGGGTACCTATTTTCCAAGATGGCGGTGCGAGCGCAACAGCTATCGATGGGGACTTTTAGTATGTTCAACGGGACCTCTTAATGAACATGTACACCAAAATTCAAAACTCTACCAATTAATGTTTTTTTAGCCTAAAAATGTTTTTATTTGAAAATTTGCCGGCGTCGGTCTTGGAAACTCATTTGAATAAAATGATTTTTTATTCGAATTTAATCTCAAATAAATACTTTTTGCCGTGACATAAAATATTGAAAAAAGAATCAACTATTTGACCGCAGACTGTTATGTGTTTGACTTGAAATGATATGGCAGTTAAATATTTTATTGAATTTAGTGTATTTGCAACACAGGTTTTATATACATTTTAACTTTCTGCGATTCTTCTCTATATAAACTTTTACTTTGATAAATCTCACACTTGACTGTCCAGCTGTCAGAATCAACTACAATTTACAATAAAATTGTAATGTGCGATTATTAATATGATATAATAATTGGATAAACGATATAGCATCACGTCTGTCTACTTACATTGCTGAGTTTCCGCTTATTATAAATAAAATAAACATTTATCATTTGAGATCGAGACCTGCAATTTATTTTTTAATATTCAATTTCACATTTATACAATATGAAAATATATCACTATAAAGAACTCCATAAGACGTACGATTACAACTATTATCTTATCACAATTTTAAACATTTAATTGAAATTATTCATTAACAATTCACATTCAATTCAATACGATATTTTAACATTTTCAGTCGTAGAAAAATTAGAAATAATATATACAATCATTTAGAAACAGTAATTTAAATGCAATATATTTATAACAGTTAAACAATGCACATCTTTACATTCACACCATATCATATTTAAACGTGGATTCATTTTATACATATGATTTATACATAGACAGCACACAACAAAGCGGTAAACAATATAACAATTTTGCAATTTCGTTTACAATTTAACGATTGTCTTTTTTTAGAAATATCATAAAATATAATTTCTGTACCTTAATCGTACTAGAGCACAATACGATAAAGACAAAAGACAGTGTAATATTTCATAAAATTGTAGCATTTCATAAAATAGTCGGACGGTTTTTTAAGGCCATAACGTATAATATATACATACATCTTTTGACAACTTACTTTAGTTTTAAATAAGGTGTGTCCCAATGACACATGATTTGCCATTATTGTATTAGTATAGGCATATTTTTAATTATGAACAATTGTTGAAGGGTAAGTTGGAACAAGGTAATATAAAATATGTTGAAACAGATGTTTGCAAGTAAGTAAACTGATTTTTTATTCGTTATAATGTAATACAATGTGCAAATGCATTTAGTGCAAGTATATATAGATCAATTTTAAATATTGTAACTATTAAATTTGTGACTTCGTAAAGCAACAAACTACCTCAATATGAAAACCATCGCAGTCCTCTGTATCACACTTCTGGTGAGAAAATTTGACAAAATAATATTTTATCGATATTATCCTCTTCCTTGATATGACAACAACTGCGAAGAAAAGTTGTCGTTTCACACAATATAGTTATCTTTTAGTTTGTAGACTTGTAGTCACAAAATAATCGTTATAATTTTCATTGTAAGTTCTTATATCTTTATGCGTAATAAGTAGTATTAAAAAAAATCCGGGTACGGTTTGGATAATTTTATTACTCAGAAATTATTGACCTATATCCAAAGCATCTGTCTATCAATTATGTTATGATGCTGGGAAACAAGGACGAACAGACTGACTGACTGACTGATTATATTTAATGATATATGAAAGGTACAGCCTAAAGACAGCTATTTTGTCCAATGGTATAAAGAGTAATGTTACAATTTGGTTTAAAGGGACTAAAAATTAGCAATTTGTTTCAGGTTGCTTGCGTTAGTTACAGCAGTGCTGCACAAGGATGGTCTGGTAAGTTGCTGCACTTGTTATATTTATACCATTTCATTAAAAACTTAGAAATTTCTTCTACTATATATTAGGGTTGATATAAAATACGAAATTGCCTCGTTGTTATATTTATTTAATCAAAGTATCTACCCTCGTCACAGAATATTTGATAGTAATTTTCCGTTTAATAATGTCATGTATATGCATGATATATATAGTATTCGTATGAAAAAAGTTTTACACTGAAATCGGACACTATGCAGGTTTAATTTTTATTTAAAGTGCGTTAAAGCGGCAACATCATATTTAAACCCCTAATATATATGAATATATACTTATACAGTGGTTTTTATTTAGTTAACTATTTATCAAATTATTTTATACAAAATTTCAAAAGTGTAGCAAAATATAAGCGTGTTTAGCAGAAGCACATTGCCAAATGTTTCTTTTAATTGTCGAGTTGCATATTTTTCCATGTTTGCTGCAAAGTTACAGCATAAACTTTGATAAAAACTAAACATTTATTTTTGCTTACTTTTCCGTCTGCTTTAGGGCGATAGAAGCGAGAAAGCTAATTTCTGTAATGCTAATGATATTCAGGTCTACGCACCACTCGCCCCCTAGATCTCGCCTTCTATATTTAGGTACCACTCGCCCTGTTTTATAGATCCCACTAGTACGTTGCGGCGGAGAGAGTAAAATTCTGATATTTTTTGAATTATTTTGGAGTACCCACTCGACCCATATATTTTTTCTACATAAATCTTTTTTGAAAATGTATATTGATGACATGATCGAATAAATTTGAGAAAAAGCTTATGGAGTTGAAAAAGATAGTCAAACATAAGGGAACCCAAGATGAAATACCGAAGATATTTGAACACTTCTTATTGTGTGATTACAACGACGGCTCTCAGCGAATAATTGTATTTGTCACCGAGTTACTTACACTTGTAAAGAATCAAGCTTCTTAGTCAACACAATAAATAGTAATTGTTGTATCTAAACCTATGGAGTACTTCCCGTTGACCTAGAATCATGAAATTTGACGCGAAGCAAGTTTTTAAATCAGAAATATAGAAAAAAGTACCTAAAAACTGATTATAAAGATGGAAGAACTATCTACATATAATAAGCTATTTACAGTCGCGCACTTGGCCGGTTTTTTTTTATTTCTATTTTAACTTACAAAGGTACGATATACATATGTTTAAAAAAAGTGTGCGCGTATTTTTGAAAAAAATATTCAAGGTTTAATCTACCGTGCAATGATTCAGATTCCACAAGACATTTTATTCATCACATTGACTGTACTTTTAACTTATTGACAATCGGGGCATATTTTACTCCATAAATTTCAAGGGGGCGAGGGTATACCTGTCGAATTAGGGGCGAAATCTAGGGGGCGAGCGATGCATACACCGATATGCATGTAATGGTACTTAAAATAATTGCGCAATGTCATAAACAATAAACATATACAATAACAATTTAAAAACTTATGCCATCATGACGCCTTAAAACTTTTTTTTTTTTTTCTATGGTATTTAAGTTTTTACCATTTTGTAGTCACATTTTTTTACTTTTTGCTACAACTTAGAGTCAATGCACATACACACAGATAACAAGCTATACTAAATATTTAATCACTTTCATACACGCTTTAAAAAATTGTACAAGTGTTGAAATAATGGTTACTCCCAGATTTTTTATTGCATCAAATACAATAAATAAAAATGATTTAGTAAGGTAATGCACTAGACAAAAGCAAGTTTAATAACATATTTTTTTCTATCTTTTAAATGCTATAAAATTTGCACAAAAACAACGTATTAACGCAATCTAGCCAATATCGCATTCTTAATTTCAGATTCGGTAAGTAGATATTGTGTATTTGCTTCAACTTTAAGTGCAGTAATACACGTAAACATTACTAATCGTTCTAAAAAACATTGATAATCATTCTAATCGTATAAAAAAAATTTAAATACATTTTCTACGAATAAGAAATAAAAAATATCCAATTGCGGCGCTAGTGGACCACATAGATGGCTTTAAAGAAATATTACAGAAAAGTATTTCATATAACGCCCCTAAAGCTTAGTAACGAAATTGATTTTTTTTAGAATGGTATCTCTTCTTGGTGCTTGAGAACCTTTTTTTCTTTGGTGCCCATATATGTTTGTTTTATATAATGATTTGTGTTATTTTATTACAGAAAAGGGTCACCGTGGTAGTCATGGAGATCGCTATGATAGCCGAAACCATAACCGACTCGGAAGTGGCAACAAAAACGGTAACGATAATGGCAATGGTAATGGAAATGATAATGGTAATGGCAATGACAACGACAACGGCAATAGAAATGGTAATGGCAATAAAAACAAGAATGGTAATGGTAATGATAACGGGAATGCCAATGACAACAGCAACGGCAATGATAACGACAATAACAACAACAACAGTAATACCGGAATAAACAGCAACACTGGCTATAACAGCAACAAAATTCATAACGATAATGTTGTGGACGATGACAGCCATTCAGGTAAATAGATAAATCCTTGATGTAGGTATACATAATATACTATCGTGATAATCCAAAGACTGTTTGAAATTGTAATCAAAATTCAGTGTTATTTTGCGTGCAGTTTTTTTTTTTATTTTAGTACTACTATTTTTTTTTTAATTCACTAGCTTATTAGTCGGCTCCGTGGCTCTGTAAGTAATGACCCGACTACTGAATCGAGGGGCGTGGGTTCGATTCCCGCACGAGACAAACATTATTTGTATTATTTGTGATTGTAAAAAAGTATATTTATTAAAAAGTATACTTCAATCCATTGCCGTTGCAAGTGTGCTGAAAATACTATATTTTGATCACGTTTTTTGAAAACATTTTTTGCATTGTTTTCAAAAATAGGTCATGTGCAGTAACAATAGCTATATAAACTACAGACAGTTTTTCAAAGCAATCGAAGTTTTTTATAAAAACATTATTCTTGTTTCCGTAAGATTAACGAATTACGCAAGAATCACACACAGCACCGCCTCTGTAAGACCTTGTTCATGACGTAATAAGTATTTTGACAAATTTTATTTATGTTATACTTATTGATTTTCAGGTAAACACAGTGGATGGTAAATCATTAACAATTCAAGCACATAATGAAATTATTCAAGACATTTAAGAATACAAAATGACGGCAATTATAAATTATTAGAACATGTTCACAACTATCATGGTGTTAATTTTTAGCTTGATAAAATGATGTGAATTGTAAATAGTTGTCTCTAGACTCACTTTTAAATTTAAAAAATGTTATACCTACTAAAATCATTATAATAAAAAATAAACAACAGTCAATATTCTTTCATTCGTATCCCTTAATTTCAGGCATGTTACTGTAATAATTTTGTCTTTTCTGTCGTTCTTTTGCCAGTTCTAAACCAATTTCAATTATTTTATATAATTAAATTCTGTCACAACATCAGAATATCGGAACAAAATTAAATACATTATTGTCATTGAAATGTTTCCAGCTTTTTAATTATATGTATGATACTGTTAATGATTTTAAGAAACACAGATTAATTATAATAAAAAATCCGGCGCGTGCGAATCAGACTCGCGCACCGAGGGTTTCGTATAAACTTGTAGTTATGTAAATAGTTCGTTAATCACGACAATTATATTTTGAAAAATTAAATAATAAGTGCGTATAACAGGGTAAGCAGTAAAATAATGTTCAGCTACATTTACCAAAATAATTATTGGGTAACTACCGAAAGTACCGAACATTGCTCCAACGAAAAGATAAACTGTATTTAGGGACAAACTTAACTTTGGCCCTTTAAAAACTGTTGTCCTCATACATCGACATAGCTTACCAACTTGCAAATAAGTATATAACCGCAAAAAAAATTGGGATGTAACTCTTTTAATAAAGACCATTGATCTAGCTGTGCCAGTTTTTAATGCTGGCATGCTGTAATATTTTACATTACATTTTTCACACCAACGATATAACGTGTTTATATCATCAAATGCAAGGGACGGGACTTTATGCGTAACTGAAACACAATTACTCATTTTCATATTCGGATGGTCCGATAACTTACCTCTAGCCAATTATTGTCGGTGGTAGGTGCTTTCCGTGTAAGCATTAAAAAAACACGAAATGAATGTAATAACGAAACCTTCATCAACAATATTTCCAGAAGTTAACACTAATGGCCTAAAAGCTCGTCGTAAAAAATATTAAGCCAATAGAAAAATCGCTACAATGCAAAGATAAATTGCGCCCGGTTGGAACTTTTTCAATAATTCTCTTCAAATCATTATGTTCCACCTTGCTCGTTCCCTTTTTAACTTCCTAAGCATAAAAATGAAGAAATTACATTACAAAGATGGAAATATTATTGATATACTAAATTTACTATCTACCTCAAGCACAGTGATATGAGTATAAGTTTGGACAACTGTAAGTCACAAAAGTTTTAGTTTTACATATAAAAATCTGTCCTCAAATCAGCTTGCTTTCAGTTTCAATTGCACGATATTTGACGGGGGATGTACACCCACTGTTCATGTTTACTAAGTGATACTGATTATTCTGGATTTCTAATGAGTTACAAAGGGCATTACGTAGTTCTGCTCGCCAGAACGTACGCTCCCAATATGGGTCTATGACTTTAAAATAACCATTGAATAAAAAAAAGTAAGGAAAGACCCAGGTTTCTTCAAGGTTGGCTGAATGCAATGCAATATTGAGTCTGTCGGTATTGGTGGTCCTTCACACATCGTAGGACCATATGAGTTCGCTCGGTGGCAAATAGTTTAATCTCATAAAAAGTTTTTTGAACAGCATATGAAAACAGGTGACATTTTGGTAGAGGATTTCCTCTGTATTTGACGTTTCTGGAAAATTTTGGGGTAATTTAAAGGCAAATTTTCAACAAAAAAAAAAAACGGTTAAGTGCGAGACTCGCGCGCCCCGTGGGCTTATCACTAGTTACGTGATTTTCAAACACAACCAAAAACAAAAAGTTTGCCCCTAAGCGGTCACTTATCCATGACTTACCAAGCTCAAAGTTTTTTCTTTGAATATCGTTTGCAATAAATAAATGTGTTATTGTATCTCCTAAAGAACTAGAATATTTTCGCTAGATGGCGCTCATAGATTAATTTACGATGGTAATGGCTTGAGCCTATCTCAAACTTTGCCGGTTTTTATTATTTGTTGTTGAATATCAAAAAATACGAACAGATTCACTGTCAAACAATAGTCCTCGTATGCCGCATTATAGAGTCCACTACCAAAATCATTAATTTAAAAAAAAATTTAAATATCTTGAAAGGTAGGTAGTCCTGTCATTTATTTGAAATTGAATTTTTTTACTGAAATTTAACTCTTTGCCTTCTAAAGAAAATTAGCCGCCAAGATTTTGTAAAAGCAATCTAAAGTAAAAAAAAATATAACACAAAAAATAACTTGAAGAACGACGAAATATTATGACTCCGTCGGCAAATAAGTTATCTACAACTGTAATCAATCATAGCCATAAATTTAGGTCTTATTCCTAAAACATGTAAAAAAATTAAAGAATTACTCAATAAAGAAGGACAAAATAAAGGATTAACAGAATATGACATAAAAACAACTGATTCCGGCAATTCCCAAAACACTTTTATATGTTACCAAAAATTTACAAGAAGGGAAATCCTGGGCGACCTATAGTAGCATCGAACAAAAGTCCTACAGAACGAATTTCAGCTTACCTAGATTACTTTTTACAACCACTAGTCAAAGACTTCTCATATTTCTGATACCAATCATTTCATCTAAAAACTTAAAAATCTTTTTATACCCTCACAAAAATCCGTTAAAAACAGTAGACGCAGTTTCTCTTTACACAAATATACCCCATAGCTGTGGTCTCAATTTTTTATTTTATTTTTTAGACAAACGTCCTTCGCCTCAAAAACCTTCAGCTTCATTCTTAAAAGAACTTGCTAAAATTGTTTTACGTATGATTACATTTCATATGATAAAAAGTTTTTTAAACAGATAAAAGGAACGGCAATGGGACCTCGCATGGCACCATCTTACGCTAATCTTTTCATGGCTTAACTTTAGATCCACTTTTTAGAACAAGTAAAGTTAAATCTCTTATTTGGCTTCGTTTCATAGATGACATTTTTGTAATATGGACAGAATCACTTACCTAATTTACGTCAATCATAAAAGACCTAACTACATTTAGTAATCTCAAGTTCACTCATTGAATATCTAAAAGCAAAATAACCATCCTTGTTCTAGACATCTCTATTTTACCTGGAAAAAAACTTAATACATCTGTTAATTTTAAGGCAACAAACAAAATGCAATATTTCCATTACACAAGCTGTTACCCACAATATATCAAAAAATCCATTCCATTTCTTTATCACTCAATGGTACACGGTTTTTTACTCTCCCTCCCTTCCTGGCGCTGACTCACCTTCGGGTTTGAGGCTCACGCTGGTCAAAGGGACGACCTCAAGAGCGACAACCCAAGCCAAGGCTCCCCCCGCGCTAACCTCTTCACGCCTAAACCGCTGAACCGATTTAGATGAAGTTTGGATGAAGATAGTTTGAGTCCCGGGGAAGGACAGGATAGTTTTTATTCCTTAAAATTTTAATAGCTCCTGCGGGAATAACTATAACCCAGCTTAAACGAACTATAGCTTGATATAGCAAACTTCATTAATATAATTAAGAAGTTAACGTAAGAATCCCACGCCGATAACAGCGGATGGTGCCACTGACAAAATTTATTAATTATCAGATATCAGGTTTGTATGTTTAGTTGTTTCTTACTCAATCACGCTTCAACCACTTGACGAATCGAAATGAAACTTGGCGCACATATAGGTTAGGTCCTGGAATAGGATGCAGGCTGGATTTTTCATTCCGTAATATTCAAAAGTTGCCGCAGGAATACTCATCCCCCCGACCGACCTTGGCATGGTCGTAAAACTATAGTTAGGCGGCCTCGGCACGTACTTATGGCCCCAGATGACAATCTCGCTCTCCGGATAGCAAATAGGGCCTCCCTCCAAACACGACATCAACGTCCATGGGTTCGTCGGCGACCGCAAGGATACACCTGGTATCAGACAGTGCCGGGGCGCTTCTTGCCCCCACTCAATCGCAATCACACCTGCATAACGGGGAACTCCCCTCCTGGCGGTGACTCACCTTCGGGTTCGGGACTCACGCCGGTCGAAGGGACGCCCCCGAGAGCGACAACCCAAGCCGAGGCTCCCCCCGCGGAGAGCCCTTGAGCGTTGGGCGCTATACGGGCTGAAGCTCCTTCGGAGAGTCGCCCAAAAAAGCCCGGTGAAGCAGTAATGGCTGCAACAGCCAACTGCATAGTCAGTTCAGAAACTGCTGTTTTAAGCAGGAATAACTATAACGTTTGTTACTCTCTCCTCCCGCAATGGAGCATCTAATTGAGTTAAAATTTTGCACAGAGGTAATTGAAGAGATATCAAAGGAAATAGGGTACTTCTTATTCCGAAAAATTCAAAAGTTCCAGCGGAAGTAACTATAACCTTATACCACGAACGAACCATAGCTGCAGCTATAGCTTACTATAACAAACTTCTTTGGGAGTTTAAAAAGAGTGTAAAAAGTTTTAAAATAAAGGAGTTGTGAGAATCCCACGCCACGCCGATAATCAAATTTAGGGCGGACGGAGCCGCTGACAAAAGTATAACATAATTTACATTTAAATACGCTGTTTCCTGTCCTATGTCACTAACCTCTTTACAAAAACCTTTTTAATCCATCATTCATTGTCATATTTTCATCTGTCATTTTATACATTTACTCCATTATGAGCTAATTATAATTTAAATTAATATTAACTTAGTTTTTAATTTTCATTCATATTATTGTATATATTTTCTAAGCATTGATAACGGTATTTTAAATCGAAATATCTGCAGCGAATGTATCTAATAAAGGCTATTTTATTCTATTTATTTATTAACTTCATTATTTTTAATTTATAAGAGAATTTTTTCGTCGATAGATGCGCTTAATCATTTTTGGACGAATGGATCATTTGGTTAAAATGGCCACTTTTGTGTGACAACCCATAGACTAGCGGCGTTTCGTTGTTTTCTAAATCCATGAAATATTATATAAGTAATGAGGAAGCGATGTGTAAGTGATTCCCAAAGACGCTCTTATATCACACTAACAATTGTATTTTTATCTGCCTCCTGTCCTAGATGACCTATGCAAGGATGCCAGTGATAACAACATCGCTGGTTCTGCTGTCGAGTTAAAAACGGTAGCCGGAAAACACGCCCTTTTTAACACACTTTTATTAGTATCTCCTGTATGTTGAAAGTCTAATTTAGCCAACTTTTAATATTAGAATCAAATTGAAACTTTGCAATTGTATGTGCAAATGAACTGATCTGATGACGAAACCAGAAGGTGGATAGTGGGAACTCTTCAATAACTTTTAGTAAACCCCAGAGTTCGGATTCATTTCGTTTGTTTTGACGATACCACTACATTACACTTGGTGACGGGGGTGTGATCGTGCAGCCCAGAAATGGATAGTTGAACTCATCAATGGATTATTGGTCACTAGTAAACCCCTCGAGTTTAGGTTCATTTGGTTTGTTTTAACAAGTTGAAGCCAGCATAGTTGGTGACGAGGGTCTGAGGATGCACCATGGAAGTTTATGGTGAAACTCTTATTTTTATTTTATTCAGGACAACAAACAAATTTACAATTTATATTACATGTTAAATTAAATTAAAATATTACATCCACATTTTACTAAGTAATGTTTCTACTATATACAAACAATAGATTTTTTAAAATAAAAAAAAGAAAGAAGAGCTGACCTTTCATTTCACTGACATTAGATATATTACGTCTAACTTAAAATGTATTGCAATGCCTTTCCTATACCTTTTTTAAAATGGTTTTTGATTTTTGGTCAATCATATTATTAAAACAAAAGCAGAGTTTTTCTCAAATGAACATGATCAAAACAACTGTTTTTATTTGTCTTTTCTATTACATTTGAGTCATTGCCAATGAAATAAAAAAATAAGAAAGTACCTGAAAAAATACACACATTAAATTAGGGATTTGTGGAATGAGAATTATTAAGTAACACCCCCTGTAACTTAATAAATATCATTCCATAGGAAATTTTCAACTTTGGAAGCCAAAAACTTGCAAAATATAAATTTAATAAAGCCTTATACAGTAATAGCCCAGATGATAGAGTGCGCGAAAAAAATATTTTTTCCCTACGGGTCAATGTACCCATTGAGAGCTACCCCTGTTCATTTATTTTTCTCAAATTTCTTAACATATGTGTATGGCAGTTTACAAAAGACACATCTTTGTAAAATTTCAATAGAATCTACTCAAGACGGCAGAATTATAAGGTTGTGACATACAGTAGGTGAATGATGAATTTATTAGGGTTCCGTTGCAATTTGGCAACGGAGCCTTAGCAACACATTAATTAATAACAGTTATCTTTTGAAATTCACCGATAGATTTCGCTTCATGAGCGCTTCCTCAATGTGCATTTGTGGGAAAAGACTGGAAGCCTTTAAGGATTAGGACAGGTTATAGTAGTAGAGCCCTGTTACCAAATGCACCGGCTAGGTGCTCAGAAGTAGAAGTTTAGTTAGAAGGAGTTCAGAGGTGAGTAAAAAAAATACTTTCCAAGGGTAAGGCAGGTTATAATCGTATACTCTTTCAATGTTATCTCAACAAGATTTAATAAACAATATTCTCCTTATCACGTAAGGTGATTCTTAACCCTTAAATAACTCTATCAAAACTATCAATTTACAATGGTATAGACTTCCTAACTAGACAGAAAGACTTAGAGACGCAAGCCTGCCTACACAGATTTCAAAGTGTATATTTTTAAATAATTTATTAGAGATCGAATTACAACAAAGCTTCTTCGGCCTAGAGCCCGATCAGGAGTCTTGCACGTCGTTGCCACCCCGCAGGTCTCCGCCGCCGAAGTAGGAAGACGCGGACGGGGCTGAATTTAGGGTGACCTACCGACGTGTGGTGAGTAGTGTTTAGTATGCCACACGTGGCAGGCACAATGCAAGTTGTACGTGGGCGTAGTTCGCCACGTAGCCTTAGTGTGGAGCGGTTGCTCAGGCTGCAGCACCGCTACCGCACAGCCTGAAGGTTTGGAGCACAAGGTACTCCAGGCAGGCCGAGGATATGGAGTTTAAAGGAACTCCTGGCCTCCCTCGGTGCAGACGCCGCTAACCAGCTGACGCGCACCTGCCTTCGCAGTAGTAGAAGACCACCTTCGTCTTTCAGACTTTAGTTACGGCACAGAGCCGAAAGGAGTAGTTATAGTATTAACTTTAAAAAACCGCACTGTGATAGAAAACAAAACGATTAATGACTTACCCAGTAATACACAATTACACAGCACCAAAAGAAAATATACTAACCGTAGTACGATACGGTTTTTACGTTAAAGAAAGATAATAGGCAACAGCGTTGCAGAATATAATGATGTTCATTTAATTCAGTATCAGAGTAGATTTTTAGCGATGTACGTTGAGAACAAACGCACAGGGCAATGTTTTGATTTATATCTGTCAAAACCTTTGAAAAGATTCTATGATCTTTATTTAAAATAAACACGCGGATATGGACCTAGTAGTGGATGTCTGGAAACTTCCATCTTTTCTTACATCATCCGGTCCTTTACCGGAGCCGGACCACCTGAACGGTCGTTCCGTTATATCGTATTAAAACACCCCTTAAATGTATACTTCCTGGTTTTTTAAATATTTTCGAGGATCTACGTCGAAATAATACAATGTAATATCTCGTTATGGCTTTCATGTCAATTTTACGAATTTTAATACGATACGTTTTCTTTTATTTGCGATAAGTCGGCACAGTTTCATAAGCAGTGGTCACTGATGCACCCTGCATATCTAGTCTCTCTAAATAAAAGGAAAAGTAATCTATCTATAAGTTAAACTCAACTGAGAAATAGCGGGCTAAAAAACAAAATGATTCATGAAAACAATGTAGAAGTTTGTTTATTGAAAACGTTATGTAGATTCGAATAAAATTTATCAACCATAATTCATGTTAACTACAGAACCCCTCAAGTCGGTGTTGGCCGACTGTGTCTGGCTCCCATTCTAAGGGGCGGAGGTTTAAATGTGGCGTGTACCAATGAGACTTTTTCTTTATTTCATAAGTACATTGAATATTCACACCACTAACTTTTTGGTGAAGGAAAACATCGTGAGGAAACCTGCCTACGCCAAAAAAAACATAGACGTATGTGAAGTTCACAATCCGCTCTGGGCCCGCGTGTGGACTATGGTACAAATGGCCCTTGCCTACGGTGAGGGTAGGCTGTGCCCCAGCAATGGGGACGCATGAGGCTGCAAACAGAACCCTCAGCACGCAAAAAGACCTTTACCACACATACTTCTAATTTGTATTACTAACGATAGGTATGTTATTATAAATACTATGAGTATTATTTAAAACTAAAAAGTAATTTAACTATAGACTTTCATTTATTTTACTTTCATAGACTTAATTTTCTATTAATTTTATATTCAATGGTTTAGCAAATATTATGTTTTACCTTTAGTAATTGATTGATTTAAATTTAAATTCCTTATGTTAAATATCTATTACGTGTTTGAACAAGTGTTTTCAGTGTTTCAAGTGTATCGTATACAAGGTGCGTTGTATATATATATGCTGATTTGAAAAAAGAATTATCATTAAATTTTACGAATTGTCGACTTCCAGGTTATTTTGAAATAGCATCATCATGAAAACCATCGCAGTCTTCTGTTTTACCCTTCTGGTGAGTTAACGTTTTAGCTAAAATAAATTAATTAATATGAAAGTGTTCATCTAAAAAATATTTAATTTCTACGTAATCGTAGATTGTGCGTTTACATTTGACCAACGATCTGTCTTCAAAAAGTCCACTGCTCGATACATACCTCTAAAATTTTTCTTACGAACTTATAAACTAACTAATTACTTGGTAACTTTTGGAATCAGTTCTAATTACAATCCAATCTTAATTTATTTTTGCGGGAAGCTTTAACTTAATCTTTATCGGTACTCTCGAACCAAATTAGAACAGCATGAGCTAAGGAAGTAATACGCAGACAAAGATTCGTGAAGAATGAAGTTAGCAACGAACTGTCAAAACTTATTGTCGTCAAACACTTACTTAATTAGCGATAAATAAGTTTTGACAGTCCTACGATTTCATTTCCTATGTTGTTGACGAAACGTTTCAATCCCAATTAAATCTTAATTTATATATATCCTTGTATAGCTCTTTCTACTGCCTATACTTTAATTCATAACAACACTTTTGGAAAACACCCTTTAGACAAGTGTGCGCTTCGGGGTTTCGAGCATAGAACTGTTATTGGCCGATCAAATAGACAGGGTTCAAATTATTTTGTAAGGTTATATAAAAAAGTCTTTTACAACACATCACACCATCACAACACACAAAATGCATTTACAAAGCTAGTCTACATTATTTGAAAGTTAAAAATTACGCAGCATACAACGGAACGTGCGCTACAATTGGTACTTCCACATATCTACCTGTTATACCGCACGCTCTGTTGTATGGCGCCGTGCATATACTTTCCGGTTTTTTTTTAATTTTGATCGAACATCTTTGGAAGCGCTTTTGATTTATACGTTTGACTCACTTTAATACTACAAGAAAAAGAGACGAAAGATGAAGTTCTTTACGCCTCATTCTCCCGTGCACCCTTAATACATGTGAAATTAAAAATGTCAGTCAGTCAGTTATGCTTCCAAAGCAGCAAGTTTCATTGAATTTCAATAATTGTTCAAATTTTACTATTAATTTTCAAAAGTAATGACCTATCGGTATAATTTCTTATTTGCTATTAAAAATTGACGAATGAAAAAGTTTATTTAATTACCTGTAAATAATACTTTTTTCACGCAAATGTGTTGAAAAACGTAGTATGATATTTGTGCGGAACTGGGTTTTTATAAATTCGTGACTATGGTTAACATTCTTCTACTGGTTTGTAATTACCAACTTACCGCAATTATATCATAAATAACTATTAATCTTTGCCACGGTGGGCACTAGTACAGATAAGGATTTTAAAAGTTCTACAGACTACTAAGTGATTCGTCTAACTTTCTACTAGTTTTATAAATGTATGAAGTGCCAAATACGTCTTTACGTATTCTACATATTATAGATCTTTACAAAAACATTATTTGCAAAATATGTATGTTGATAAATAAGTATTTAACAGTAGATACAAATTTTTACTAAGATTTTTTTTATAAGAATTAATTTATTTTAGGTTGCCTGCATTCAACAAACCTTCGCACAAGGCTGGTCCGGTAAGTTTTTTCGGGTTTTAAGCTGTTCCACGTAGTCAATCAAATAAAGAATAACTTGCTTTCAGTACCTACAATAGTAAATTCCTTTTTTTTTCATTATTATGTTTAATTACGAATCTTAACGATTTTTTTATGTAACTTAATTAAAATATTTGCTGATTTTATTGTAAATAATTAAAGAATAATGTAATTACAAGGTTGCAGAAATAGATAATTGAGACGTATATTATTTAAATAATACAAGTATATTTTTTAAACAGTAAAATACAAAAAAGCATTTCACAAAAGAGCATTTTTTTTATTTTTCAACCCAACGAACGAATTGTATATTGTAAATTAATGTTTCGGCTAAAATTTGGTGTAATGGTTTTATAGTAAAGTCTACAACTATTAAGCATAACGATGTCTTAAATTAAACCTCTTTTAACAGAAAATATGCACGGTCGTCATCACGGAGACCTTCATCGTGGTCATAATGGAATTAATAATGTCCATGGCAATCGCCACGGAAGCTTAAGTCATAATTTTGACGATAATGGAAATAGCAATGGAAACGGAAATGGAAATGATAATGGCAACGAAAATGAAAATGGAAGTGACAACGCCAACGGTAACCATAATGGTAATGGCAATGGTAATGACAATGGTAACGAAAACGAAAATGGTAATGGAAATGATAACGACAATGACAATGCTAACCACAACTCTGCCTATAACGATAACGTGGCCAATAACGCCAATAAAGTCCACAACAGAAACAACGTAAACAATGAAAATAATTCAGGTAATATTATTTAAGAGTAAATATTATTTTCATTAAGTAAGCTTCTGCTTTTAATTAATGCTCAACAAATACAAAAAAGTTTAATTAGGTAAAAGACGCAAATCTTGAAAAATCCAATTTCTTAGTTAAAGTAAGTATTTTAAAAATGTATTAAAGAGTCAAAGTGACTCAACAGCTGAATAATCGATTTAGTTAAGAAAACAAAACATGGGGCAATTTGCGCAAAATTAATTAGACTCACAGTGTAACGTTTTTTGTTGCATATAATACAGTAAGAAATGGATGTATCCTCTACAGTATACATTTTCACTTAGTACGCAAAATATCCGATTTCTCAATAAGCTGCTAATGAATATTCGCGTGTGAGGTCTGCTTTTACTTATACTATGACTTTACTATTATTATCATAAGTAATACAAGTAAATAACTTAGTAAGATTATGTCTAACTTACTAACATAATTGTAATCGAATATCTATTTTTATAGGTAATGCTAAAGGATGGTAATGAATGAGTTTCCTTCAATATACAACAGGTTGGTGACATTCTAAAATAATATTTTATTTTTATAACCTACTAGCATTTGTCAGAGGCTCCGTCGCCCCAAATATGGTTATCGGCATGTGATTATTGATATTGCATAGTCATAGTTACTCCTGCGGGAACCTTTCAATTTTCCGGGATAAAAGTAGCCTATATCCTTCTGTGTATTTTTAAATGTCTCCGTTCAAAATTACAGCTCAATTGGGTACTTGGGTTTAGCCAGGATTGAGTAACAAACGTTATAGTTATTCCCGCATATCCTATGTCCTTTCCTGGGACTCAAACTATCTCCAAACCAATTTCCATTTAAATCGGTTCAGCGGTTCCCGATCTGACCAGTGGGTAAACCGTGATAGAGTAACAAACAACCAAACATCCAAACTTTCGCATAATAATATCAATGGGATAGCTGGTAATAAATGAATTTAGCCAGCGGCTCCACCCGCCCTTAAATTTGTTATCGGCGCGGGATTCCTTAATTATACTATAACAGGCTTAAGTTCGTTTAAACTCGGTTAGTTATTCCCGTGGGAAGTTTTAAATTTTTCGCAAAAAAACTATCCATTGTCCTTCCTCGGGACTTACACTATCTCCATACCAAATTTCATCTAAATCGATTCAGCAGTTTAAGCATTAAGATGTAACAGACAGACATACAGAGTTACTGTCGCATTTATAATATTAATATTGATAAGTATGGATTTGGTTTTCCAATTTTATAAAAAAATATTTTTAACAACTGCTTCTCAACTAATTTGTTAATTTCTTTTTTTTTATTTCAGATTTATGACATCACATCTCAATTTCTAACACACACACAAACAACTTTTATTCTTAGTATTTAACTTTTAGAGAAAATTTAGGATTATTTTTCTTGATTGTAAAAAATAATACAATTTTAGTTTATTTTATTTCTCAAACAACTACACTTATTAAGATCGTAAATACCGATTGAAATTAAAATAAAGGCTATTTCGTGCAAATACGAAAATCACTGAGAAATCCTCGGTAGAATTGATAGAAGATATATGTTATAAAACTTGTTTTTGCCTAGTGCATTACCTTACTGAGTGATGATCATTTATTGAATATAATGGTAAATTCCAACATTTGTGCAGATTTTTGTTGATTGTTAAATCATTATAATTTGAAATATTGTAAGGATTTTTAGTAAAATAACATGTTCATCGTTAGTATAACAGAAATTAGCTTCTTTCTCGATGCCTAGAATATTTTGGATTCCATATCAGCAAAAATGAAAAGTTCTGAAGAGATGATATTAGTTGTGAACATGCAAAATATATTCATTTTACTAATTTATCAACAATGCTTGCGAAGTTTCAAGCAAATCAATAAATACTTACATTTTTGTAACCGAAGGTCAATTAATTTTGACCGAAAATAACTTGTCCCAACTTGCACGCAAACTTTTCAATAGTAATTGTTTTTATGAGTTATCTACACCCTGTATATATCTGCACCCTGTATACATCTTACGTAGGTCTTTGAACAAATCATTGATGGCGTTAAATTTATACAAATATTACCAGTTTTCACTAACGGCTCTTTAGGACTGAATGTTTACTCTTAGGTCGTTTCAGTGCTCTTGGGCACATATGGAAAATGCAAATGGTTGTATTTTTATAGCGTTGACTTAGAACCTTGTCGTTTTAACAGTTCTAAGGCACCATAGATCTAAGTATTTGGTATTAGATTCAACTTGATACCTTTAAACGTTTCTATGAAGAAGGTTCTTAAGTGACGGTAGGTATATTTTTCCTGTGATTTTACTAAAAATTAACAATTTTTAGATTTTTTCATTCCCTTATGCTGTAAGACCTTGCGTTTTGCCAAATTAAATGATTCTAGGCCAACAAGAATTACTCTATAGGTTTTAATTTCTTTTTATGTGTTAAAATATTCGTAATAAATGGCCGTATTTTTTATTGCGTTGATTTAGTAACTTAATTTTTATACAGCTGCAAGGGGCTGTAGACCTAAGTATTTGATATTTATTTTTAACTTGATAACAGACAGACAGACAGGTTTTTACTTTTAAGGTGCGGAACCCTAAAAATTTAGAACTGACTCCTTACCGATGGAGGATTGTTTTACTCGCTGTTTTAATTTCTTTATCTTTATTCAATATATTAAGAATTAATAGGAGAGAGAGAGAGAGAGAGAGCAGAGGAGGAACGCTGAAGATTTTTTCTACAAAATTGATTTGCCACAATCTTGCAGTTACCTAAATTTCACTTTGTATTTTAAAAAAGAACTAAGATTAACACCCTCTTTGTTTTATATATAATTTTGAAATTGCTTACATACCAGAAATTCCGGAAACTTTGCATTCATATTAAACAAGTGGAATTTGTTAAAAACTGAAAGCCGACTACTCACTTGATATCAAAGAAAACATAAGGTTATTGTTATTATCAAAGAGGTTGAATCCATTTTTTTAATTTGCCTGAATCAGGACATAAGTAATTGAAGTGAAATGTAACACAAAATTAGCTTAGGTCCGGGACTATTTTGTTAATTTTATTACAGGTTTCCGTGGGACAAAGGATAACTTTAAACAATTCATCAGGATGTCTTAATTTACTTCAGGAGTTACATTACGATAACGTTAAGTTAAAAAGTCAATAGCACCTTAATTTAAGTTTTGTTTCGTCATTTTAATAAATGTATCCTATCGGATACAATTCATACTTCAATAAATGTTACTATCACTATCCTAATCCGACTTCTTTTTACTTATTTGCAAACTGTTTTAGTTTTAATCTTAACAGTTCAACATCCTGTTACTTTACAATCTTATCAAAGCGTAGCATAGCATGACACTTATTTAAACACTAGTAAAAAGCATTTTTATAACATTTATATACTGAATTATCAAGATGTAACTCCACTACACTTTTCAAAAATGTAAATAGTATAATCAAGTTAAAAGTAATGATTAGCAATTTTTTTAATTTGTTTTTTTGTAGAATATATCTGCATGTTTTAAATAGCACATCTACTAAAACGGCCGATTTTAGCAAAAATGCTACCTACAACTTATAAATTTATTCTGACACAATAAATAACGTTTTAAAAATAGCCTACAATGAGCTTTTATTACTTGAATATTAACATTTTTGTAATACGTAACGTGTACAAAAAGAAAATTGTAAATATGAAATGGTGGCGCTAGTTAGGTCTAGTCAGCACCCGAAACGACGATCTACGTCAATTCCTCAAAGAAATTTATCTTACTTATTTAGGATTGAAGAAGTGGCACACGAAGCTGAGAAAAATGCAGAAGTTGGGGAAAGGCATAACCTGAAGGAAAAATTTGATACAGTTGCTTGTTTGTTTTTCGATAAAATAAAAACCTTTATACAAGTAAATTTTTTAATGCAATATAAATGTAATACAGGCGTGATTTGCATCGTTGAACCTTATGTGAGCGCGCGTGAACTGACTCTAGCTTGCTTATGTTCTTCAGTTTACGGGCTGCGCTCGTAACTGGGAGACTTCACAATACATGTCTTAGGTTGAATGTAAGCAGCACTTATATTGGCATGTTCATCGAAACTCCAGATAACGCCGATCAATAAATTTGCTGTCTAAAATTGAGGATACCAGCCAGGTCTCAGTAGGTATTATAACGTCGTAGTTGTTAGATAGTATGTTTGTATACTGATTATATAATTTATAGATAAGTAAAAGGTAAGTAGATTTAAGGCGAAGATATAGCGTTTATTTAAACAGTATAAATTAATAGTGATAGTAAAATTATAACAGACGTATTATAGTATTCCACAGCTAGAACGTGACCGTGACGTGGAAGTGATAAATCTTGAGACCAATATTTAAGGCGCATATAGCAGCTTACTAGCGCCGCCATTAGACATCCTCAATTTTTTGTGTGCCGTTTTTAGCAGAAATGCCAACTACAACTCACAGATATTATTTAGAAATTATATAAAACCTACTAAAAATAGCTTATGACTAGCTTTAAATTTGCGACATTTAGATTTTAGAAATTCGTTTTCTACGACGAAAAAATTGAGGATATCTAATGGCGGCGCTAGTGGGGTGTAAGAGGGACCTTAAATATGTTGTCGACCAACGGCATCTCAATGTATAATTAAGATAAAAAATCGATTACACCAACCTAAAAAAGCGAAAAGAAATCTAAGTATGTAAACTGTAAACAAATTTGATGATATATATAAAATCAAAGCATTGCAGGCAGTTTCAAGTTCGACGGTGGGTATTAGTGATATGCATTTGTCACTTTAAGGTTTTAATTTGGATAAGGTCCTTTTCACAGCGCACGGCGAGGATAGGTGATGTATCGGTGTTCCGTACAAATATTCTAGCATGTTCATCATGTAATAATGATGATGTAGTCATATTTATAAATTAAATTAAGATTATGTGTAATTTTTATTGAGATTTTAATTGTAAAATAAATGTTTCCTTTCTGATGACCTGACCATTCAACGGAGCCTTTTTTATATATCATGGGTGGTATTATATACAGAGAGAAAGAAGACAAAGTAATATTTTCAGAATCATTTGAATAAACTAAAACATTTGTATCCTGTGGATTATGAGTGTAGAATTTCAATGGAATCTGTCCATTAATATTTAATGAAAATTTGAAAACAACAAACATAGAAAAAATCATAAAAAAATATTTTCAGCATCGGTATCATAATTAGCAATTCAAATTTCAAAAACTATGTTTTGTACGTTTGTGAATTCGTTACAATTTTATTGAGATCAAAATATAGGTTAATGTTGTTGAACCATTGTTGAACTGTATGAAGATCTTTGTAAATAATTTTCGACCTAGTTCTATGACATTACAAATATTTTAAAATCGGTGTTTTGCATTAAATTGCGTACAATATCTACATGGCCAAAAATAATGCACGTAAAGTTAGCAGAACAACTATTGCAAATCGAAATGAAAAAAGTTACGTAATTTGCCGCTAATTTGCCGTGATTTATTGCCGTGAAAAAATAAAATTTCCCGCTTTTATTCGATGTATAAGAGCGACAAATCTTATTTTTTCACAGATAAATCACGGCAAATAATCGGCAAATTCCTATGTATTTGGTTTTCTCTAAATCCCATTTTTTTCGTAAGTATTCAGCTAACTTTACGTAAAGTAAGCAGAAAACTCTGTAACTTAAGAAATATAAAAGCGGCAAATTTTATTTTTTTACGGATAAATCACGGCAAATTCCTATGTTTTTGGTTTTTACTAAATTACATTTTTTTCCTAAGTGTTCTGCGAACTTTACGTAAAGTAAGCAGAAATCTCTGTAACTTAAGAAATATACAAGCGGCAGATTTTATTTTTTCGCGGATAAATCACGGCAAATTACGCAACTTATTTCATTTCAATTTGCGATAGTTGTTTTGCTAACTCTACGTACATCCAAAAATACCTATTTTTACGGCAAAAATAACAATTTTTGACATACTTTTGTGATTCCACAGACCACCAACCGTCTGCAAATCAAAATGTTATTTTCTTTCGATAATTTTTTGGTCAACGAGGTTATTAAAAAAAATGTAAAGAGTTTTTCTTAATGAATAATATTCTTTACATTTTAGTCATCTCGAACGAGATACAAAAAGGGATCTATAGAATGAAAATTATTGCTGATATCTTAAAAAATGAATGAATTATAGTGTCTAAAAAAATTTTGTTAATGTTTATGATCCTGTTTGTTTTTTAAGATTTTAGAATACGTGGCTTACAGTTACAGGGAGGAACAGAAAATTTTCAACGTTGGAAGCCAAAACTCGCAAAATATAAATTCAATAAAACCCTATGATGCACATATGATGGATTTTTTTTCCTACCGATCAATGTGCCCATAGAGAGCTGTAAATTTATTTTTCTCAATTTTCTTAACATATCTGTATGGCGGTTAACAAAAGACACATATTTGTTAAATTTCATTAGAATCTACTCAGACGGCAGAATTATTAGGATGTGAAATACAGAAGGTCATGATCAATTTATAAGGGTTCCGTTGCCATTTGGCAACATCGGCATCGAGCTCGAATAGTTTCGAAACAGAAAAACAAACAGGATTTTTTTTTTTTTTTTTTTTTTTTTTTTTTCTGAGCTGACTATGCAGTTGGCTGTTGCAGCCATTACTGCTTCACCGGACTTTTGGGGCGAGACTCTGAAGGAGCCTCAGCCCATATAGCGCCCAACGCTCAAGGGCTTCCCGCGGGGGAAGCCTCGGCTTGGGTTGTCGCTCTCGGGGGCGTCCCTTCGACCGGCGTGAGTCTCGAACCCGAAGGTGAGTCACCGCCAGGAGGGGAGTTCCCCGTTACGCGGGTGCGGTTGCGATTGAGTGGGGGCGAGAAGCGCCCCGGCACTCTTTGATACCTAGTGTATCCTTGTGGGCGCCGACGAACCCGGGGACGTCGGCGTCGTGTTTGGAGGGAGGCCCTATTCGGGGAAGTCGTAGAGACTAATCTCGCTATCCGGACAGCGAGATCGTCATCTGGGGACACAAACAGGAGAAATAAAAACAAACAGGAGGAATAAAAACAAACAGGAGAAATAAAAACAAACAGGAGAAATAATAACATACAGGAGAAATAAAAACAAATAGGAGAAATAAAAACCTTTAAAGTGCGAGTCGGACTTCGTACCACCTTACCTTGATTAAAACTAGGTTGGATTTTATTACTTGTAATCTTATTTGAGGGCTTATACTAAATTGACTCCAAGTTTAAAGCTTGTTGTGTGAATTGAACTTACTGTTTTCATGATAAACTGAAAATAAAAAGCTTTTAAATAGCATTTTTCTCGTACTTAAACACCCGTTAAATTTATACTTTCTGGTTTTTTTTATATATATTTATAAAGATCTTCGTCGAAATAACACAATTGTATATCTTGGTATGTCTTTCATGACAATTTTACGATGTTTACCGGCACAGTTACATAAGCAGTGGTCACGGGTGGACCCTGCATATCTAGTCTCCGAGAGGAATAACTGTCTAAAAATAAATAAAAGAAAAAATAATCTATCTACAAGTTAAACTCAACTGAGAAACAGCAAGCTAAATAACAAATTGATTTATGAATATGTAAAAGTTTGTTTATTAAAAACGTTATGTAGATTCGAGTTACATTCATCATCCATAATTCATATTAACTACAGAACCCCTCAAGTCGGTGTTGGCCGAGTGATAACTGTGTCTGGCTCCCATTCTAAGGGGCGGAGGTTCAAATCCGGCGTGTCCAATGAGACTTTTTCTTAATTTCCCAAGTACATTGAATATTCACACCACTAACTTTTTGGTGAAGGAAAAGATCGCGAGGAAACCTGCCTACGCCAAAAAAAAACATAGACGTATGTGAACTTCACAATCCGCTCTGGGCACGCGTGTGGACTATGGTCCAATTACCCTTGCCTACGGTGAGGGTAGGCTGTGCCCCAGCAATGGGGACGCATGAGGCTGCAAACAGAACCCTCAGCACGCAAAAAGACCTTTACCACACATACTTCTATTTTGTATTACTAACGATAGGTATGTTATTATAAATACTATGAGTATTATATAAAACTAAAAAGTAATTTAACTATAGACTTATATTTATTTTACTTTTTATAAACTTAATTTTCTATTAATTTTATATTCAATGTCTTAGCAAATATTATTTTTCACGAAAGTGATTTAAATACAAATTCCTTATGTTAAATATATATTGTGTGTTTGAACAAGTGTTTTCAGTGTTTCAAGTTTATTGTACATAAGGTGCGTTGTATATATATATACGCTGATTTGTTAATAAAATTATCATTAAATTTTAAGAATTGTCAACTTCCAGGTTATTTCGAAGTAACATCATCATGAAAACCATCGCAGTCTTCTGTTTTACCATTCTGGTGAGTAAAATTTTTAGCTATAACATATTATTATACTAGCTTTTGTCTTCGGCTTCACCCGCCCTTAATTTGGTTATCGGCAGGAGATTCTTACGGCACCTCCTTTATTATCTATACATATAATAAAACTATAGAGGTCAAATGTCTGTAGATAGAAAACAAATGTCGAAAACCAAGTCAGGGGGATGTAAAAAGAGGGAAAATAGCAAAATATGTTTTTTAAAATTTTTTGTTTCTCTGTCTGTTTGTCTGGTTTTTTATTTGTCTGTTTGTACGGGCTAATCTCCGAAATGGAAGGACCGATTTCAATAAAATTTTGCATGGTGATACCTTATATCACTGGCCAACATCTTCGATACTTTTATTCCGGAAAATGAAAGGGTTCCCGTGGGATAGTTAAAAAACCATAGTAACTTGGCTTCTTAGCACACACAACTTATGTACTTACCTTATGCTGATACTTTATATTACCGCTGGAATTAAGTATAAATCTTATAAAAGTGTCGGGATTCAGCGGGAAAGAAAATTGCTTCGGACCCCTATTCAACGCGTGGCCTGACACACACTTGGCCGTCTGAACTTGAACCGGATTAGTAACCTGTGAAAATCTCTAACCGACATTCTGGCTTTCCCAAATCGGTAAAAAAACGAGATTTTATTTTAATAGGTATTTTTTAGTTCCATTGTACACTACAGAATAGTACAGAAAAATATAATAGATGACGCTGTTCGTTTTTACAACGCGCTAACGGAATTTTTCTGCGAGTCCCAACGTGGGTGACTTTTTACCCTATACTGTCTCTACGACCTCCCCGAATAGGGCCTCCCTCAAAATACGACGCCTACGTCCCCGGGTTTGTTGGAGCCCACAAGAATACACGAGGTATCAAAGACTGCCGGGGCGCTTCTCGCCCCCACTCAATCGCAACCGTATCCGCGTAACGGGGATCTCCCCTCCTGGCGGTGACTCACCTTCGGGTTCGAGACTCACGCCGGTTGAAGGGACGCCCCCGAGAGCGACAACCCATGCCGAGGCTTCCCCGCGGGGAGCCCTTGAGCGTTGGGCGCTATATGGGCTGAGGCTCCTTCAGAGTCCTGCCCCAAAAAGCCAGATGAAGCAGTAATGGCTGCAACAGCCAACTGCATTGTCAGCTCAGAAAAAAAAACCCCCTATACTTGACGGAAAATTTTCAATAGAAAACGCTGTTAGGCTTTGGAACGCGTTATTGAAATTAATCAAAAGATATCAAGTTAACGCTACTACTCAGAAATTTCGGAGTACAATATTTTTCTGAGGAAATAACATTGATCCAATCATTAAATTGACTTGGCTTAGGCAATACGGATACTGATATATCCTTATCCTTGCGATTTGGTAAATGAAAATTGTTTTCTTCTTATTTGGCTTAGATAATACGGATTTTGATATAGTTCTACGAATTGGTCAATAAAAATTGTTTTCTTTGTAACTTGGCTTAGGCAATACGGATTCTGATATAGTATAGCTCTGGGATTTGGTCAATAAAAATTTTTTTTTCGTAACTTCGCTTTGGAGAAACGGATTTAGATATAGTTTTGCGATTAGGTGAATAAAAATTGTTTTCTTCTTAATTACGGATTTTAATATATCTCTAAGATTTGGTCAGTAACAATTGTTTTCTTTGTTACTTGGCTTCGGCAATACGGATTCTGATATATAGCTCTGCGATGAGGTCAATAAATTTTTCCCATCAATTAATCCCAAGAATCTAGTGATCATGAGGCAAGACTTACTGCGACTCGTGAACGCCAGGCTACAGCTCGCGCTATGGAAAATCCGTTTTCAGCGTGAAGCCCGACTAACATCTGATCGGGAACGCCATTCTTTGTCTCGAGTCCGAGACGAGAGAGAGAACCCCTTGAGCTCACAGCGCACCCGCACGGCTGCTTCTCGATCGCTGGAAACCAGTGTAGAAAGAGAGCAACGACTAACAGCCGATCGTGAACGCCATACGTTGTCGCGAGTCTCAGAGACGTTAACGGAAGGAGAGAACTGCTTGAGCTCACAGCGCACCCGCATGGCTGCTTCTCGGTCGCTGGAAATCAGTCAAGACCGAGAGGCACGTCTAACAGCTGATCGGGAACGCCATACGTTGTCTCGACTCTTAGAAAATAGTGAGCAAAGGAATGCGCGATTGAGCGCTGATCGTGAGCGCCATTCATTATCATATGCCTCACAAACTTTTACCCAACGTGAGGAACGCTTAAGTAACGCTCGAGATCGTCGAAATTGTTAGAGCTTTGGAAAGAGATGATCAACACTAGCAACGATTAGAGTTAGCCAGGGAAAACTATGAACGTATGCGTCAGGGTCGTGAGGATTTATTACTAAGAGAAAGAGAGAGAATACAAGAAATACGACAACATGAAACTGTTTCTACGATTTACGCATTAATCCAAAGTTTGTATTGTTGTTTTATTTATTTTTCGCTGTATCTATACATATAATAAAATGGTAAGAAAGTCAAAACTGTACATTGAATATTTATTCAAAAGAATACTTGGGGTGTGATCTAAAATCGATACCGAAGCCAAAAATATAGTTTTTAGAATTTTTGTCTGTTTGTCTGTTTGTCTGTATATATGTCCGGGATAAACTCAAAAAGTACTGCATAGATTAACTTCAAATTTAGCATGAATATTATTAAGAAGTCGGGTCAACATAAAGGCTACATATTATCACGCTATCACCTACGGGGAAAGAGCAGTGAACCTTTATTTCTTCAACGCATTCTGTAAAAACGTGTAATCTAACGACGCATATTTGACTTGCTTCTTAATTATTAATTATTCTACTCACACATAGCCATTGATTTTATGTTAAAAAATCGTGTAAAGTCATAACTTAGATGTGTTATAATTTTTTACTATATAAAATGTTTCCTATTTGTTAACTAGATGGCGTTGGCGTCGAATTAGATTGCGCTATGGTTTTGTTCACAAAAAGTGATGTTATTGTATAGCGTTCACGCAGACGACGTCGCAGGCAGCAGCTAGTACTAAATAAGGTTGTTACAGCCAGCTATAGCTGCAACTATGGTTTGTTATTGGAATTCGGTTATAGTTACTCCCGCGGTAAGTTTTGAAATTTCCGGGATAAAAAGTAGCTTTTGACATTCTCCTTATCTTACACTATCTCTGTGCAAGTTTAAGCTTAATTGGATGCTCTATTGCGGCAGTATTGAGTAACAAACGGCATTGTTATTCCTTCGGGAACTTCCAGAACTTAATTTTCCAGGAGGAAAATGTCCTATTCGAGGACCTAACCTATATGTGTGCTAAGTTTCATCTCGATCCACCCGGTGTTTGAAACGTGATTAAATGACAAACAACTAAACATCAGAACTTTCTCGAATGTAGGTATAATATTAATGAAATAGCTGGTAATTAATGAATTATGCCAGCGGCTCCACCCGCTCGAAATTTCGTTATCGGTATGGAACACCTAAATTATACTAATGAAGTTTGCTATAGCAAGCTTTAGTTCGTTTAAGCTCGGTAATTGTTATTCCCGCGGAAACTTTTGAATTTTTTCGGGATACAAACTATCCTTTGTCCTTGCCCGGGAACCAAACTATCTCCATACCAAATTTCATCTAAAATGGGTCAGCAGTTAAGGCGTGAAGAGGTAACAGAGTAACAGACTAAGTGGTCTGTCTAACTTTCTACTAGTTTTATAAATGTATGAAGTGCCAAATACGTCCTTACGTATTCTACATATTATAGATCTTTACAAAAACATTATTTGCAAAATATGTATGTTGATAAATAAGTATTTAACAGTAGATACAAATTTTTACCAAGATTTTTTTTATAAGAATTAATTTATTTTAGGTTGCCTGCATTCAACAAACCTTCGCACAAGGCTGGTCTGGTAAGTTTTTTCGCGATTTAAGCTGTTCCACGTAGTCAATCAAATAAAGAATAACTTGCTTTCAGTACCTACAATAGTCACTTCCTTTTTTGATTATTTAGTTTATTGAAGATCCTAACGATTTTTCAAAATAAAAATAGTGATTTTTTTTTCAATAGATTTTGTAGTAAAGTCTTCAAACTTTTTAGCATAACAATGTCTTAAATTACACCTCTTTAACAGAAAATATGCACGGTGGTCATCAAGGAGACCTTCATCGTAGTCATGATAAACTTTATAATGTCCATGGCAATCGCCATGGAAGCTTAAGTCATAATCATGATGATAATGGAAATAGCAATGGAAACGGAAATGGAAATGATAATGGCAACGAAAACGAAAATGGAAGTGACAACGCCAACGGTAACCATAATGGTAATGGCAATGGTAATGACAATGGTAACGAAAACGAAAATGGTAATGGAAATGATAACGACAATGACAATGCTAACCACAACGCTGCCTATAACGATAACGTGGCCAATAACGCCAATAAAGTCCACAACAGAAACAACGTGAACAATGAAAACAATTCAGGTAATATTATTTAAGAGTAAATTTTATTTTCATTAAGTAAGCTTCTGCTTTTAATTAATGCTCAACAAATACAAAAAAGTTTAATTAGGTAAAAGACGCAAATCTTGAAAAATCCAATTTCTTAGTTAAAGTAAGTATTTTAAAAATGTATTAAAGAGTCAAAGTGACTCAACAGCTGAATAATCGATTTAGTTAAGAAAACAAAACATGAGGCAATTTGCGCAAAATTAATTAGACTCACAGTGTAACGTTTTTTGTTGCATATAATACAGCAAGAAATGGATGTATCCTCTACAGTATACATTTTCACTTAGTACGCAAAATATCCGATTTCTCAATAAGCTGCTAATGAATATTCGCGTGTGAGGTCTGCTTTTACTTATACTATTATTTTACTATTATTATCATAATTAATACAAGTAAATAACTTAGTAAGATTATGTCTAACTTACTAACATAATTGTAATCGAATATCTATTTTATAGGTAATGCTAAAGGATGGTAAAGAAAGAGTTTCATCCAATGTGCAACAGGTTGGTGACATTCTAAAATAATATTTTATTTTTATAACCTACTAGCTTTTGACTGCGGTTCCACCTGCCCCAAATTTGTTTATTGGGATTCTTGATTACACTAAAGAAGTTAGTTATAGCAAGCTTTTGCTGCAGCTAGGGTTTGTGCCTATAATTTGGTCATAGTAACTCCTGCGAGAACCTTTAAATTTTCCGGGATAAAAGTAGCCTTTATCCTTCTCTGTATTTTTGAAATGTCTCTGTTCAAAATTACAGCTCAATCGAGTACTCCGTTTAGCTAGGATTGAGTAACAAACATCATAGTTATTCCCGCGTCTCCTTTGTCCTTTCCCGGGACTCAAACTATCTCCATAGCTTTTTCCATCTAAATCGGTTCAGCGGTTCCCGATCTGTCCCGTGGGTAAGCGTGATAGAGTAACAAACAACCAAACATCCAAACTTTTGCATAATAATATCAATGGGATAGATATGAATTTAGCCAGCGGCTGCACCCGCCCTAAGTTTGGTTATCGGCGCGGAACTCCTTAATTATACTACAACAAGCTTTAGTTAGTTTAGGGAACATTTAAATTTTTCGGGAAAAAAACTATCATATGTCCTTCCCCCCGGGAACTCAAACTATCTACATATTTCATCTAAATCGGTTCAGCGGTTTAAGCGTGAAGAACAAACATACATACAGAGTTACTTTCGCATTTATATAGATTTGGTTTTCTTATTTAATAAAAAAATCTTTTTAACAACTGATTCTCAATTTATTTGTTAATTTTAATATTTTTATTTCAGATTTATGACATCACATCTCAATTTCCTACGTGAAAACAAGCAAACTTTATTTTTAGTATTAAATTTTTAGAGGACATTGTTTGTAGTATTTTTCTCGTTTGTAAAAAATAAAAAAATACAATTTTAGTTTATTTTTTTCTCAAACAACTATATTTATTTAGATCGTAATTACCCATCAATCCCGGCGACATACCGATCATTGAAGGCTAAAATATAAGCTATTTCGTGCAAATACAGAAATCACTGAGAAATGCTCGGTAGAATTGATAGAAATAATAATATATGATATAAAACTTGTTTTTACCTAGTATAGTTACCTAACTGATTTTCATTTATTGAATTTAATGCTAAAAAAATCTGGAAGTCACTATTCCAACACTTGTGAATAAATTTAAAGCTCATATCGCATTTGGCTGTCATGAAAGTCAGTAAAATTATTATAATTTGAAATTTTGTGAGGATTCGTATAACAGAAATTAGCTTCTGCCTCGATGCCTAGTATAGTTTTGAAATCGATGTTATCTTGTTCTGTGAAACGCTTTTGCCAAATTACTTTACAACGAAAGTACTAAAAAAATCGTAATCTCTTTATTTATGTAGAGAGTGAAGGTAGTGAGAGAGTTTGTGTGCAAAAAAGCGTGCGATTGCTGTTATAAGTTGGATGAAGTCTTTTATGGTAAAAGTGGGATATTGTCCTAGGAGTATAGATGCCCCGAAACTTGTATTGAGTATCTCAAACATTATACGATCACAGTTATTACTTATATTCAAAGGTAGACCCTCAGTTCGTGGATGTCAGCCGCATGCATCGAACGTGGAGTGGACGACTTATACTTTAACTTTTTATTTTACAGAAAAGGTGATTTTATGTAATTTATTTTTGCAACCATATGTTTAATCATCAATAAAAAGTGGTGATCTTAAAATTTACTAACGGTGTTTTTTTTAAATATAAAATAAATTCGTAAGAATTTGATGCCCCAATTTTTGTGAGTATTGATGCCCTTTGAACTGCACTATGTACGGTGACTACTGTTACATATTTGTTCGCAGAATACGTACATATATAAGAAATTTTAGAACTTATTTAGTACCTATGTTATTTTCGTAGTTTACTCTTAGATAAACTAATAAAAACATAGAGTGTAGTGAGCCATTGTTAAAAAAAAATTGTAATTTCTATATTAGTGTTACATAGTTGTAGTTTACTAATAAGATAAAATAATCAAAACCAGTGTTACTTGCCATTGATAAAAATAAACATTAGTAATTGTTAGGCTTGCAACGAATATTCGGCTATAATTCTGTATTCGGCTACTTTTATCCTTTTCTGCCGAATACAAAATATCTAGGTACCATTCGGCCGAATACTTGAGATTTTTTATTGAAGTAGGATGATTGGCACATAAAAAAAATAGTTTTTTTAATAGATTTCAAAAATAGGAGGGGATTCTCAATTCGTCGGAATCATTTTTTTTTTATGTATGTTACCCGATTTCTCGAAGACCGCCTGGACCGGTTCTAGATTTTTTTTTTTTATTTAAAAGTTTATACTTATGGGACCACCCATATTATTATAGTGAATTTAAAACTAAAACTTTTGGAGACAAAAAATAATTAATGTTAATTTGGAACTGGTGAAACGTCATTTATGTTGATGATTGTATTAAACTTTGTTACGAGTATGAATGCTTTTAGTGTACAAGAAAAAAAAAGCAATTCGTCATTGAAAAGAAAAAAATAAAAACTTTTTAACAAAAAAACAACCGGCTTCAAAAAGATACACTAAAAAGGTAAAAATAATTACTAATTTCCAAAAATCTGATCTGAATTTCTGATTGAATTTGGTGTGTATGTACATATGTAACAGTTTATTTATCAAACTGTAATTCAGATCAGATTTTTGGAAATTAGTAATTATTTTACCCTTTTTAGTGGATCTTTTTAAAGCCGGTTGTTTTTTTGATAAAAAGTTTTTTTATAATAATTATTTTTATTGCAATCAAAAAAATAACCATGCATTATCAACTTCAGTAGTATAGGCGAGTTCTTATTAGAGACCATAATTATTTTATTAGGCTTACACAATTTCACTTTTAAAGTTAACAAACTAAAACGAGGAGAGCACGAAAATGACCGTATTTACTATGAGCACCGATACTTTTGCTAAATATTCGGCTATTCGGCCAGGAAATCACAGAATATTCGATATTTGGCGTGTGACTGAATATACTTTTCGCTGCAAGTGTTATATCTATTGTAAGTATTTTTTCTTTTATTAATCCCTAAAGGCAACTATTCTCATAGTAATAAAATCATTGAGGCATCTATCCCATATGATGGGCATGTATCCCCAAATCAGTACTGCCAAAAAAAATATTTGTCGCTGTTAGATAATTACTCTTAATCGTGATTAAGGTAAAAGACATAGAATTCATTATAAATAATAGCTTGTTTAAATACTTTGACTATTTGGAAATAATAAGCTTATATCAATTATCTTACTTTTACCCCAATAAGAATGAAAATAGTTTAGCAATGGGTAACAATCGTAATAAAATTATACAAAAGACATGCAACAGGAGATGGTATTTTGGGTTGTATCGATATTTCAGATAGATAGAAACTAAAATCCTGGGATTTGAGGAATTACTAGCTTATACCTGCGGCTCTGTTGGCACTAAATTCTGCTCCTTCGGCAATTCTTGGATTATTGTGGACATTTACTTTACTGTGGGAACCGCGCTTCCTACTTAAAAATGCAAAAATTTGTTCCCTTGGGAACTCTTAATTGGGAAAAAAGTATTACATATTCATCTCTATATAAGCTATAACTGTGCCAAAAACCTTGCTTCTTGGGGGCTCCGGTACGAAAATTGCGTAAATAATGCCACTCAATCGGGATAAAAAGTAGCCTATAAACTATCTTTGTGAATAAAATCTTGTCGATTCTCAGCTCCAATGCTGAGTTATGTTAGGGTAAACCAACAAGTGTACAACCACACTTTCGCACTTATAATAATAGTATGGATTCCTTAGATCACACTTTCTTATTCCAACCCTGGTTATTACTTATTAATTTGAATCATAAATTAACATTCACTTAAACTTGTCCTAAATTATTGTGACGCGTGCAGGCCTTACGTTATTGTGACGCGTGCGGGCCCTACGTTATTGTGACGCGTGCGGGCCCTACGTTATTGTGACGTGTGCGGGCCCTACGTTATTGTGACGCGTGCGGGCCCTACGTTATTGTGACGCGTGCGGGCCCTACGTTTAAAAACTCTCACTCGGCCGCGACTTAGCGCGTCTAAGCTCGGCTCCGTAAATACATTATAAGGTCGTTAGCGTATACCCCAGTCTTAAGAACACGTCAATGTGAAGCCAACTTAATCACTTGCACGGGAAAGGGTACACAATTCTAATAATACTTTCCAAAGGTACATGCAAACACACAAGTCCGTTATTAAGATAATCCGGGCAGATTTATCAGTTTCAAAATGCAAATAAAGATCATTCAACTAATTGTTCTCACGCAAGTAAATATTTAGATCGGGTATAATAGGTTTGATAACTGATAACCGTATCTGAATATTTGCATTAACTACTCGTCGGTAAATACGCAAATATTGTACTAATCAATTTAAATACTGAACAAATAAAAATGTAGTATATATAATTAAAGAAAATACTAAATTATCATTATCACTTGAATTCTTACAATATAATCATCTTCTGGATTATTTCGATATTTTCAAAACAAAATGAAGTCCTCAATTACTTTCTGTCTTTTTTCTATGGTAAGTATAGTTTCGTAGTTACTTACAATTTTTAGATCTTTCCTTTATTCATTATAAGTGTGAGTTAGATTACCATATAGATCAACTTTGAAAGTAGAACAACGTCTGCCTGATGAGCTTTTAGTTAATATAATGATTGGTGCCAAAATATACCAAAATTGTACCTGTATCTCCTGTGAGCTGATCCTCTATATCGCGTCTTAAACTTTTTTTTTGTATCGGTGTACGTTTACTTATATAATTTATTCATTTTGATTCAGATCGTCTACGCCAATTGTTATTTTATTCAAGATTTCGAAGGTAAGATTTTTTTTTTATTTTTAGTTACATTTTTAATCATAATCAATGAAACTTATAAGAGAATAAAACAACCACTATCAAGCAATCTTAAAAATTAAATGAGAGTTTTGGTTTACGGCAAGGTTTTTTAAAGTAACCGGTAAAACCCCTAATGAAATCAGAAGAGTAGTTAATGATTGTATTCTTTTATATATTTTAATGTTTGAACATCACATATTTTTAGATGTTCTTCAGTATGCGATAGAAAAAGCAAAACACAACGGTGAAAATAATCATTCAATTTGGAATAAAGCTCATGACAAAAGCCACCACAATAATAAACATAACGGTAACGACAGTGAAAACAATAGTAGCGGAAAAAACCATGATGGCAGTGATGGTAATAACAGCAGTGAAAACAAACAAAAAGATGATGACAGGAACAGTAATGCTGATAAGAACGATGGTAGCATTGACAACAAAAACAATACAAACAGCGATAACACTGAGAAGAGCAATAGTACTGATAACGGTGAAAAAAGTTTAAACAAAAATAAAAATGACGACGAAGGTAATTATGATAAATCAGATAAAAACTCTAAGGAAAGCTCCAATGCTAACGAGAGTGGTACTAAAAATTCTGATCGGGATGATAACGATTCTCAACACAGCGATGCAGATAAAACGTCAATAAAGCTTGACAGTAATGATGAAAATCACGAAGGTAAATAAAGTTCATATTTGTTTTTGATAAAGAAAAATGGAAGTAAACTAGAAAAAGTTCTGAATATTATAACTTGAAACCTAATCATTGTTTCCATGATTTTATTTAATATCGAAACTATTAATCTGTACAAAATTTAGCTTTGGTATTTTTAAAATTACTGAATTTTTTGTTTTTACGGCCATGGTTGTATGTACATTTCTTTTATAATGTTATATTTCATATCATAATGATAATAATATTTTAAAAATAACAACAGTTGCGTCTTTTATAGAGGATTAATAAAACTGACAGTATAATAGGCATGTTGTATACAGTACAATAGGATTCCGTAGCCAAATAGCAAATACAGAACCCCTCCAGAAGATGATCTTGTCCGTTCGTATGTCACTGCCATAATCCTACCAACTTTGCATCGACTCTGATATAATTCTATAAATAAGAGTTATAAATTTAAGAAAAAAATATTTTTTCAAAGGAAGCCATAACATATGGAAGTGAGGGATGAAAAAGTCAATTTTTTACAAACCACTAAATTTTGTGCTGTGCCGTGGGATAGGTATTGAGAAATGCAGTTGAGTTTCTTATCTAACTATATCTCTATGACGTAAAAAGTTCGCACTAAGACTTAGTGTCCCCACTTCTAACCTTTAAACCGTCTTCAAGTATGTAATCTGAAAGCATTAGCAACAAAACTTTATAAATATTTATTTTATACAAAATTAGTTGATATTTGTTTTTTTTGGATATCTGCAATAATTATTATTTTACGGAACCTTAACTTAATGCTTTTGGCCTTTTTTATTTACCTCTAGTTAAATTTGTTGAATTATTTACGCATGCGATTGTTCCGCAATTGACTTGCGTAGTTAGCTACCTTTACGTACATTTTGTTGTTAGTTACAAGTTTCTAATAAAATATCACATCTTTATTGTGGTTACAAACTGTTTGTGTTTTAACAGGAACTCTAAAATGTACCTCACCATGAAATGACATGACTCTCAAAGAAAACTCTGTGTAAATCACATCTACAAATGAAAGTCATAGCAAGATACTGTTTGCTATTTTTCTTATTTTAAAAACAATTTTAATAATAATAGTGGGATCTATTATTATTATAATTAAAATAATGTTTTTAATAACAATATTACCCTCAACTATATGTATTATTCAATGTAACGCATCACGCAGTACAAATCGTAATTGGATGGTTCCTTCAACAACGCATATAAAATTGTATCTAATTACATTTTGGTGATTTTTTTTTCAGCAGCTGACCTTAAGAAAACTATACCATTATAAGAAGAATGGAGAAAAAAACTGTCATTAGTTTTAAACTTAACTTTCACTGGAAAATAATTTAACTTAACTCATTGTTTATTATTTCGAAAATCTTATATGATAATTTATTTATAATAAAAACTAGCTCTTTTACCACTTTTTATTACTTGGTAACTGTTTATAGTTGAAAAACCGTGTGTTAATAATATATCATGGACATAAACACTTAAGTGTAACAGTAACTAAGCAGTTCAAATATACCAACAGAAGCGCAGACAATTTAAATTTTTTATGCTCGTTTGCACCTTGTTGCCTTATATCTCTTTGCTTAGCTTCAAGCCCTTTCTTATTGTTGATTTTAAAAATTCGTTTGCTGTTTAAATCGGAATAGCGCTGCACACATTGGGTTTCAAAAAATACATTAAAAGTCTTAAAAATTCCTAAGATGTATATTTTGCGAGTTCTTAGCTCTCAAAGTAAATAAGTATTTATCTTCCCTTCTGACTCCTACACTGGTTGACTAACAAATTTAAAAATAATCTTAATGAAGAAGATTTATATATACCTACTTAGAATTAAAATTCTAAAAGTCTGTATACAAGTTTTTCAGATATTTAATATTTTTAATAATTTTCATACAACGAAACCCTTATTCATTCGTATTTTATAACTTCATATTCAAGGGTAGAAAACCTATGCAGTCCAAATGATCGATAGTGTTTACTATTAGGTATTATAGTTGAGATCCTCAGTCAAATTTTAAGATTTGGGACCCATTAAGATTAAAAAATTAGCAAAATATTTTTCATACATTAGGTACATAACATGGGTACATGTGAAAAAAAATTGTGGAAATCGGTCAAGCCATCTCCGAAAAACAGGGGGAATGAAAAATTTGCATATTGAGTCTCTGCCAAAAAAGGTTGGCTCGTCATCGTTTGCTACGCTTCGAATGCCAGCTCTCCGATTATGTGAAGTTAGAGACCCAGAGTTTTGATACTACTGTATCTGTATAAAGTACTAGCTTCTGCCAGCGGCTTCGCCCGCCCTTAATTTGGTTATCGGCGTAAGTTCTTACGGCAACTCCTCAATTATAGAAAAAAAACAAACAATCAAATCTTTCCTCTTAAATGGCATAATACATTCGTGTCTGTGAAACCATGGAAATACACATACAAAATTTTAACCCAATCGGTCAAGCCGTTTAATAGTTGACGTACCAACAGCAGCGCCACCTACCGAGTCCAATTGTATTTTCAAATCACCCAGAAAACCATCGAAATACCCATATAAAATTTCAACACAATCGGTTCACCCGTTTAGAAGTTATATTAAAAAGGAAATAATTACGTAATTAAGTAATGAGGAATGTGCGGAAGGATAATTCTTACTACCCGTTGTCCTATTACCCATTTTCCCGTAGGAATGAAGCATTTTCCCGCGGTCAAAAGTAGCCTATGTTCATCAGGGATAATGTCGGTTTCTAATGGTAAAAGAATTTTTCAAATCGGTCCAGTAGTTTCGGAGCCTATTCAATACAAACAAACAAACAATCAAATCTTTCATCTTTATAATATTCTTAGTATTAGTATAGATGAGCCTCTTCTCACCCCAAAGATCCTTTGGTCTCGCCTCCAAAAGATATATATATATATATATAAAAATAAAATTTTTGTTATTTTATAAATTTTTACATTTTTTGCATCATTTTAAAATGACGATTTTGTCATAATAATATGAATACATGATTGAGAAAATCGATTTAAAGTTTTGTACATGGTAAAAAATAAAAATAATGAAATGAAATGCCTTTAAACAATTCTTGATGCCAGGTCCATACTACACTTTCATCTAAGACGTCTTTTTGCTTCTGTCTACGATGGATTCTGCTTTCTTTAGTCCCATTCGCAGCTTTCTCATCTGCTCTGCTGATCCGCAAATCGTCTCTTGCTCGCAGTGGCAATTTCGACAATAGTTAAGGTACCGCTCAATAATTTCGGACTAATTTTCCAGATAAGTTGGTTGTCCAAATAACTGCTCTTCACAACGTACAATTTGGAACTGAAATATATATTGTACATCGAAGATACTCAAATTACATACAAATTTTCTTAAGAGTCGTATAGATGTCATCACGACCTTGAAAAAACATAATTAACTGTAACAGTAACATCTATTATTAGCGGTTCGAACTATTACAAAGTAACAGTTGATAAATTGAAGAATAATAATAATAATAATAAAATTCTTTATTGCACTAATTTTGTACAAAGGCGAACTTAATGCCTTCAGGCATTTTCTACCAGTTAACCATTGGTAATGAAGATATAAATAAGGGGTTGTGCAGTGTTTGTTGTAATAGATCGTAGTAGCTTCAATAATGATAATAGATTAAGTGATAAAAGATAGTATATAAGAATAATATCATAAAGTATAATATGTAAATAAGAAGGTGGATAAATTATATATAATTTTGTACATAAACATACATATATGTATATATATTGCATATATATTAAGGCGTAGTTCACTAGAAAGCGCTAATACCTGACCTATGTATTTTGGATGTCGATATAGTATTGATGCAGTAAAGCTTTAAAGCTCTCTAGTGACTTTGCATTACGAATATTTACTGGTAAATTATTTCACAAACGAACTGTTATGACCGTGAACGAATCCGAATAAAATGTCGTACTATGCGTAGGGATGCGGAGGAGATTGGAACGGCAAAACCGTATCTGTCGCTCTTGGGAACCCAAGAACTCAAATTGTTCTATTAAATAAGGAGGGAATAAAGGGTTATTAAGAATGCCATAAATACATGTTAGAAGATGAGTATTTCGGCGGAAACGGATATTGAGCCAATTTAACTGTATACGATATTGGGAGACATGATCATACTTACGCAAGCCGAAAATATAACGGATGCATAAGTTGAGGAGGCGGTCGAGTTTGTTAAGTAGTTCTTCAGTTATGTCGGGATAGCATAAATCTGCATAGTCAATTATGGGAAGCAACAGGGAGTTAACTAGCGTAACCTTAGCTGATGGAGGTAAAAAGTGTTTCATTCTTTTTAGGGAATGCATCGTCGTAAAGATTTTTTTACTTACCTCGGTGACATGATGTGACTAAGAAAAATCATTTGCCATTATAAGGCCTAGATTTTTTACCTGCTGGCAATAATTTAGTTGCACCCCGTTGAAACTTAAAGGTCGTACATTTTTTTGGTCAACTTTTTTAAGGAGTGCTTTATTACCTACCATTATGACTTGTGTTTTAGCAGGGTTAAGAGAAAGGCCATATTGTTCAGTCCAGTTTATTATAGATTCAAGATCTTTATTCATCATATTTATACACTCTATAACTTCGTCTACCCTAAAAGATCTGTAGAGCTGAAGATCATCAGCATAAAGATGGTAATGGCTGAAATTATTACTGAGACAGAAGTGTTTATAAACACTGAGAATAATAAAGGAGATAGCACGCCGCCTTGAGGTACGCCACAATCAACATTGCACCAATCAGAGTAAAACTCGTCTATTCGTACACGTTGTTGACGCCCCTGAAGATACGATTGGAACCATTGTGCCGCTGACTGTGATATATTTAGGGAGCGAATGATAGACATGTGAATATCATGGTTGACGCAATTGAATGCATTACTGAAATCTAAAAGAACAAGTAGTGTCAGTTTTCGGTCGTCCATGGCTCGTCAAATGTCATCAGTAAAATTAATTAGGGCCATAGACGTACTATGTGCTGGACGAAATCCAGACTGGAATCTATTTATAAGATTGTTGCGATTTATGAAAATTGACAAATGGTGATGTACTACTCTTTCTAAAACTTTGGACAAGAAGGGCAAAATTTATATAGGTCTATAATGTGCGTAGTCAGTAGGGTCGGTTTTTTTAGGGATGGGTATTATGTGTGCCATTTTCCATAAAGTTGGAAAGCAACCAGTGTACAAAGAAAAATTAATAATATGGGTACTATGAGGCAAAATATTATCAAGAATTGGCAATTTCTCGACCTAAGCCGTCATTACCCACTGCTTTAGTTTTAAGAGCAAGGATTATCTTTTTTATATTACAATCAGAGACAGGTTCAAATGTAAAGGAGGTATTATTTGGAAGCAGAATTGAAGAAATTTGGTTGATAGTAGAATCCCTGGTTTTAGGGTCGACAACAAGTGTAGGTGATGAGAAGTGTTGTTTAAGCATATTTATGTCTATGTTATTGTTTAGATCACTTCTACACTTCCTAAGACCTAAAGATCGTAGAAATTTCCACAAATCGGGAGAAGAACAGTTTTCAATATTAGAATGTATAAAACGGCGTTTTGCGTTCCTTACCATATTGTTGCAATGATTTCTAGCTGCTTTAAATTCTTGCCAATTCTCTTGAGTAGGAAATTTTTTATGCTTACGTTTCACACGATCTCTACGAGCCATAATAAATATTTTATTAAATGTAAACAAAAAATCTAGAAAGTAATTTAACTGTAAATTTATCTCATATATATATAGATCACTGTAACCACTCTATATAGTGTATAATTATTCTAGGGAAACCTATAATTGGCTTGTGTTAAAAAAAAATGTTCAATATTTTATATTCATATGTAACAGCTGTTGGTTTTCTTAATAAAATAAAATAAAATAATAATAGCTCGTATTTCATTTGTAAGCCATGGGGCAGGGGAACGTTTCATGCGTACTGGCTTTATTGGCGCATGATTGTCATATAGTTCTGTAATATACCGATTGAATAATTCTAATTTGCTGTCAACAGAATCCAAAGACTCGATTTGTTTCCAGTCGATACAACTAGCATCAGAGACTAATTTGGTTTGATCAATAGAGCTAAGGTTACGCTGAAAAATGACTTTAGGATTAAGTTTTGGTGTTTTGAGTTTGTATGAAGCAAATATTAGGTCATGGTGAGAGAAGCCAGGCGCAGCAATCTGTCCATGGGAAGTAATACGTTCGGGTTGGAGAGTGAGTATAAGATCTAGTAGAGTGTGAGAATTATTGACATGATAGGTGGGGCTTAGTTTGAGGATACTAGTTTTAGTTCAGTTACACAAGTTTTTCAGTTTATTAGACCTTGTGTCATTTCGTAACAAGCAGGTACTAAAGTCACCCATCAATAAAAAGTGATCGTAACTAGGTAAATGTATTTCAAGTAATTGTTCTAGTTGGTCAAAATAGTTGATAGTGGGGGTGCATATACCACACCAAGAAGGAATAGGGTGTAACGTATATTAATTTCTATGAAAATAAATTCCATTGAAGCAGAATAATTAGATGGGGATTGTTGAATTATTTTAAACTATAAAGATATATTGCCACAACACCTCCGCCTTTGCCTGTGCGGTCATTCCGAATTAACACGTAGCCCGGAAGTGCATACGAGGTAGACATCAGGGTGGGCTTTAAAAAGGTTTCAGAGATAAGACACGTATGGATTAGATTGCTATTGAAAGTAGTAAGTAGATCTGAATAGTGGGCTGGAATGCTCTGAGCATTTATATGACATATATTCAGATTACGTTCACAGGAAGCAAAAGTATCGTGAAGAATATCACTTAAGTGTTCATTGGTAGAGAGAAACGAAAGATTTTCACTTGACTCTGCAGTAGAGAAACCTCAGAACCCTACGAGTTCATCAATTAAAAAAACAAAAAATAAAATAAAAACTGCTGTGTGCTCAATGCAAGTTACTTAGCACTACAGTGCCATAGGAATTCCACAGATACTGCCGGTTAACTGAGAAAAACAAATGAACCTATTAAGTAGTAATAGGTTTAAGCAATGTTGTAAGTTTACAATATAAATGTGCCATATTTATGCATGTCGACAATATAGCAGATTAAACACAAAAACATAGACAAGCAATCAGGAATTTATAAAAAATATACATAACAAAATAACGTTTTACGGGTTTTACGATTTAACATTTGGAAGAATTACCTTGCCACCAGAGCCGTAAAAAAAATATTATATTTTATGCATCACCTACCTTTTCTCTATATTCATTTTCTGCCCACCCAAAGGTTGTCTGGCAGCGATCGCTTATAAGTGATAAGACCGCATTTTTTTTACTGTATGTTTAGTTATTAAGTAAACTCATCTTCATTAATAGCAGAGGCTCTGTTAAAAGAAAATGTAAAAGAATGCCCAAAAGAATTTAAATTTAGACATGTAAATCATAATGGTGTTATCAAAGCATTAAATTCTCTAAAAATAAAAAATACAGCTGACCTCTGGGGCCATTCAGTTACCTAAGTAAAAAATATAATTTCTGTGATTGCTCCCCAACTAGCTATAATATTTAATAAATCTATTGATTGTGGTGTATTTCCTGATTTAATGAAATACAGTAAAATTATACCTATATTTAAATCAAAGTCAAAGTCAAAAAAGTCAAAATGGTTTATTCAAATAAGGATTTTACAATCACTTTTGAATCGTCAAAGTTATAAAATATTATTTTTTGAACCCTCCCACCTTCCCGCCGGTTCACAATGTTGTTGATTTCTACCGAGAAGAATTCGGCAAGAAACTCGATAGTTACTCTTTTAAAAACACTTAAATAAACTAAAATACAATTAATGTTTTAAATAAAAGATTTTTAGTCGTACAATTTTATGTTATTTCCATTTTAATTTGGTTTACCTATGCATCCTGTAATTGAGCATCATCAGTCCCAAGGATTTTTATCATTTACATAGTCTGAAATATTGTAGTATGCCTTTTTACAAAGTACCTGCTTGATAAAAGATTTAAAATTTACTTATTGATAGATTTTGAATTTTATTGGGAACTTTGTTGTAAAAGTGTATACATTGCCCCATAAAAGAGTTACTTATTTTGTGTAGACGTGTATCATGCACCAACAGCTTATTTTTACTTCTTGTATTTACTTTGTGAACGTCACTTTTCTTGCTGAAACTATTGATATTTTTATGTACATATAAAAGATTTTCATATATGTACTGCGACACTAAAGTTAAAATTTTTACTTCCCTAAACCTATCCCTCAGAGATATCCTAGGTCCTAATTTATAAATAGCACGAATTGCCCTTTTTTGTAACAAAAATATTGTATTTACATCAGCAGCGCTACCCCACAATAGGATACCATATGTCATTAAACTATGGAAATAGCTAAAATATACTATTTTTGCAGTGTCGACATCGGTCAATTGTCTTATTTTCTTGATCGCATACACAGCAGAGCTAAGTTTTTTGGCTAGGTTATGAATATGAGGACCCCATTGAAGTTTGGAGTCCAGCGTTATGCCAAGAAAGACTGTTGAATTAACAAGTTCTAATTGCTCGCCATTAATATTAATACATGTCTGTCTCTGACTAACATTTGGTAATGTAAATTTAACACATTTGGTTTTTTTTTCATTAAGTAACAAATTATTAGCGTTAAACCAATTTACAATTTTAGAAAGGGCATTATTTAATTCATTATAACATGTCTGTCGTCTCTTAACTTTAAAAAGCAAAGAGGTGTCATCAGCAAATAAGACAATGTCATGGTTTTTTACATTATATGGGAGATCGTTAATGTAAATAAGAAATAGAAAAGGACCTAAAATTGAGCCCTGAGGGACTCCTATAGTGACTGCTGATCCCAGAGATCTTTCACCGTTGACATCTATTTTCTGTAGTCTCCTACTCATATAGGATGTCAAAAGGTCGAGAGCTTTGCCTCTTATACCATAGTGATGTAGCTTCCTGATGAGATTTTCATGTTGAACACAGTCAAATGCCTTAGATAAATCACAAAACACTCCAAGGGTGTCATGCGAATCCTCCCAGGCGTTATGTATATTTTTTAATAGTGCCACTCCTGCATCGGTTGTGGAACGGCCTTTCATAAAGCCAAACTGTTTACTACTAAGTAGCTCATTAATACAGAAATGGCTTAACATTTGACAAAGTATGATTTTTTCAAAAACTTTACTGAGTATAGGTAGTATTGAAATAGGCCGAATTGAAATAGGATCTGTTGAACTACCTGATTTAAAAAGAGGTATAACTTTGCTAAGTTTCATCTCATCAGGAAACACACCACTATCAACACAACTATTAAATATAATGGCTAAGGGGTGTGCTATAACATGAATAATTGAATTTATAGTTTTTACAGAAAGTCCCCAAAGGTCTGTGGTGTTTTTAATTTCTAATGTTTTAAATGTATTAATGATATCCGTAGGACTAATGTTTTTAAATACAAAGGGAACGTTACATTCAGAAACACTAGTTTTTAATAATTTTTCTGCTAAGATTGGACTTGAGTTTAGATGTTCAGTTGTTTTGAATGGGATATTCCTAAAAAACTGTTCAAAGGCAACTGCTACCTCAGAATTTGTTTTAAAACTAGCATCATCTACAATCAACTCAAAGTCCTGACAAGAATTCCTAGCTTTACCAGTTTCATTACTTATTATGTTCCATGTTGTTTTTATTTTATTTGTTGAATTTTTTACTTTATGTCTGAGGTGAATTGCTTTTGCAACAAGACAGACCTTTTTAAAGGTTTTTGAGTATTTTTTTAAATATTCCCTAAATATTTGGCTATTATTATATGTTTTTTCTTTATATAATTCATACAGTTTACGCCTACTTTTATGAATACCTGGGGTAGCCCATTCACTAAAACTAAAGCGACTGGAAATAAGTTTCTTTTTTGCAGTAAATATTTTATTATACTCTGTAGTAATAGTGTCAAGAACAGTATTGTACATATCATTTGGGTTGCCATTATAAAGCAAGTCTGGAAGTTTATGCATTTAGTTAGATTTAAATGATTCAACCCGTTTAGTTGTTATTGGTATAAATTTAATTTCCTTTTTAGTAATACTATTCTTTCTTTCTAAAACCACTAACTGTCCACAATGATCTGACTCTAGATTGCTTATAATTGTTTTTTGAATTGGTTTTATGTCAGTAAATATATTGTCGATGCAAGTGGCACTGGATACAGCAATTCTAGTTGGTTCACAAAACAAATTATTTAAATTAAAAGACTGAAATAAGGCAAGCAATCTGGTGCTTAATGAGCTATTTTCCAAAATGTTTATATTGAAGTCTCCACAAACAATGATTTGTTTATTAGAATTGCTGATTTTATTCAGCACTTCTTCCATAACTAATTCAAAATTATCATGAATTGCACAAGGCGGCTTGTATACACTCACAACAATGAGATGCTCAACTTCTATACAGGACAGCTCGGCAGTTCGCTCAACTGAGAGGCTCACAATGTCTTTACGTTCCTTAAACTTTAGCTGTTTATTAACTAAAATTAAAGAGCCACCATGGATAGCATTTACTCGACTGAACGAACTTCCCACCTGGTGATTAGTGAAATTGAACATCAACTGATGGCTGCGTAGCCAGTGTTCAGTGATACATAAAATGTCAATCTTTTGGCAGTTTATGAACAATTCAATTTCTAGTTCTTTCTGAGACATTCCTTGTATATTCTGATGCACCAGGTTCAATGGAATATTATTTTTAGTATGACAAAGTTTATTTTTTTGTTTCTGTTTGCATAAAACTTGAGTAGACATTGATTGTTTAATATAATCATTATTAATGTTGGAATTATATAATATGCCAAAGTGGTCCTTTGTTGTCTGAAAATTTAATTTAAATTATTACATGTCAAATTATTATACTGCTCAATAGAAGCAGGTTGTTTAGCTAAATGACTAGCTGAAATGTCAATTACACTATTATAATTGCACTGCTCAATAGAAGCAGGTTGTTTAGCCAAATACTTGGCTGAAATGTCAATTACACTACTATAATTACACTGCTCAATAAAAGCAGATTGTTTAGCCAAATTATTGGCTGTGATATTAATATAAAATGATAGCGACAAGGCTAACACTCTGGTACAATGGTGTGTGAGATAATATTTATGTCTTGTCCTTATATAATTATGTCTTAAATCAGGTAGTACTACTGACATCTCTAACTTTAGACCTATCTCTATACTACCTGTTTTCAGTAAAATTTTTGAAAAACTGATTTTAAATCAAATGAGTAGTCATTTTACTTCACAACTGACTTGCAAACAGTTTGGGTTCACAAAAGGTCGGCCAACAACCGACGCTGGCGTTGAGTTTATTCAGCACATATTTGATGCATGGGAGGATTCAATGGATGCCTTGGGTGTTTTTTGTGATCTATCCAAGGCATTTGATTGCGTCCAACATGAAACCCCAATTAGGAAATTACAACACTATGGTATTAGGGGTACTGAACTTAAACTCATTGGCTCGTACCTGGACAATAGGATTCAGACAGTTGATATAAATGGGAAGCGCGCCCCTGGATCTAAAATTAAAATGGGCGTTCCACAGGGCTCCATCCTGGGGCCATTCCTATTTCTTATATACATTAATGATCTGCCGGAGGTCGTTAAAAACAATCACGAGATAGTGTTGTTCACAGATGACACATCTTTTTTAAGTTAAAAGACGCGAAACAGTTCTAGATAATGTAAACACAGTACAGTTGTCTGTATAAAGTTGTCCACTGGTTTAATATGAATAATTTGCTTTTAAACAGTAAGAAAACTAAATGTATTAAATTCTTAACGCCAAATGTTAGTCAAGTAAGAACCAGTGTACTTATAAATGGGGAGCCATTAGATGTTTGTAGATAGCGCTGTCTTCTTAGGCATTCTTAGGCATTACTTTAGATGCAAAACTTCAATGGGGCCCACACATAGCTGGATTGGCGAATAGACTTAGTTCTGCAGCTTTTGCGGTTAAAAAGATTCGTCAACTTACAGACGAAGCCACAGCCCGGCTAGTATATTTTAGTTACTTTCATAGCGTGATTTCCTATGGTATCTTATTATGGGGACACGCAGCTGATATACAGACAATATTTGTACTGCAGAAGAGGTATATTCGAGCAATATACAATTTATCTAACAGACACTCTTTAAGGGATGAATTTAAAGAGATTAATATACTAACTTTACCTGGTCAATATATATTTGATAAAATTTAATGTATGTTCATAAGAATATTAACCTTTTTTAAAAAAATAGTGATGTTCATTATCTAAATACAAGAAATAGACACAAACTGGCTCTGATCCACACAAGGCTTGAGTCATTTAAAGGACAATGTGTCCGTTTTTACAACAAAATCCCTGCAGAAGTATGTAAACTGAATTTAAAAAAGTTTAAAAATTTTGTTAAACAAAAACTTGTCAAAAAAGCTTACTATTCAATTAAAGACTATCTTATAGATAAAAACGCATGAGAATAACTAAAATGATGTTATCATAGTACTTATATTTGGAAATGTACCAATCGTTATAATTAAAATTCAAAAGAGCGACAGCTGGAGAGTTTCTTTCGCCGTTTCTTCTCCCCAGAACGCCATCTTGATTCCGAAACGGTAGAAGTTTATGAATTCCTTGCATATTATACTGACGTCAAAAAAGTGATATTGTATCCTATTTTTGAGAAATAAACTATTTAAATTTGAACTTTAAAAGTACTTTCAATTAACTTGTTTTTTTTATTTGGTGTGTATAAAGAATATATCTATCTATCTATCTTTATTGAATAGGTTAATTTTTTTACATCCTTCAGTTCGATGAACGTAATTTACGTAAAATATTACCATGCGGTAATACGAAAAACGGTGACAAGACAAGTCCGTCTAGCAAGGCGCTTTCCCGCGCACTTGCCTCAGGACATAAATGTACGCTGAGGGGAAACAGACATTCCTGATATTAAATGGCGAAGGCACGAAATGAAAATAAAATCGTAAAAGTATTATATAAGGACTTATTTAAAAAGTAAAAAATAGTTATTGACTGTTATATGTTTTACAATATCTGTGAATGATTTGTAGGCATATATCAGTGTTTCAGCCCAGAATGTGTAAGTATAGTTTTTTTTTTTTTTATACTACTAAGGTGGCAAACAAGCATACGGTCCGCCTGATGGTAAGCGGTCGCCGTAGCCTATGGACGCTTGCAACACCAACTCGCGCATTGCTGACCCTTCAGAAATCTAATAGCTTCTTTTTGAAGAAACACATACTGTAGTCCTTAGAGAAAACCTTGGCAGGGAGCTCATTCCACAACCTAACCGTTCGCGGGAGGAAGTTTCTCTGAAACCGCAGTGTACGTGACCATTTCGGTTCTAAAGTGTGAAAATGAATTCCCTGCCGATGGCCGTCGGTGCGATGGTAGAAAGTAGCCGTGGGCATCATTTCGAACAATTCCTCAGATACCGCAAGTGAGTTTAGGATCGTCGACAATTGTCACAGCCCGTCGTTGAACCGAGTCAAAAGGGCCAAGCTGGTATCCGGTTGCACCCGCCCAGAGATGGCAGCAGTACTCCATATGGGGCCGGACTTGCGACTTGTAAAGCAGCAACCTTTGCCCCGACGTGAAGTACTGCTTCGCTCTGTTGAGTACACAAAGTTGTTTGGACGCCAGCTTTACCTTGTCTAGCAAGTGACCTCGGAACTGAACATCGCTGGAGATGTGTACACCAAGGATCCCAATGCTCTTGGAGATGGAGAAGGGAGTGTTCTGGAATTGTAGGACTACAGTGAATGGGGTTTTCTTAGCGGTGAACGCGCAGACTTGTGTCTTTGAAGGGTTGAATCGGACCAAGTTTTCCCGTCCCCAGTCAGAAACCTTGGACAAACCGATCTCAATTTGAGAAACAAGTTCTTCACGCTTTTCCTCCACAACAGAACGAGGGATACGGCTCGTATGCGTCTGCCAGACAAAAAGCTAGCCATTTGCACAAACCCTCGGGCACTCCGTAAGATGTCAACTTCGATAGAAGACCCCGGTGCCAGACCCGATCGAACGCCTTCGCTATGTCTAGGCTACATGCCAATGCCTACCCCTGACTCTCAATGGCTAGTGCCCATCGGTGTGTGAGATACACTAGAAGGTAACCAGTGGAGCGACCGTGGCGAAAGCCGTATTGACGGTCGCTGATCAAGTCGTGTTTCTCTAGGTATCTCAAAAGCTGTGTGTTAATCACACGCTCCATCACCTTGGAGAGGAGAGAGCTAATAGCGATAGGCCTGTAATTCGATGGATCTGATCTATCGCCCTTTTTGGGCACCGGGTGCACATTCGCAGTCTTCCATGAAAACGGAAATTGCCTAGTATGGTAGGAAAGCGCGAAGAGGCGCGTGAGTACAGGACATAACTCAGGAGCACACTGCTTAAGCACCACTGCTGGTATTCCGTCTGGCCCACTCGACTTATGAACGCCTAGGGAAAGCAACGCCCGCCAGACCTCTCGCTGTGTTATAGAGATTTCCGGCATGGTCTTACCGCACCACGGTAAAGTAGGTGGTACAGCGCCTTCGTCGTTCATATTCGAGTTGGAAGCAAAGAGACTGCCCAATAGATCGGCTTTCTCTTTTGCACTATGGGCCAAGTCACCATCGGTCTTTCGCAGTGGTGGTAACGACGACTGGCAGAAGTTCCCCTCGGCAGCTTTAGCAAGCGACCAGAAAGCACGACTCCCAGAAGGATAGCTCGCAAGTTGCCCACCTATTTTGCCTATGAATTGGAATTTTGCTCTGGCAGTTGCTTTCTTACTGAACCTCGAGGTAGCATTTAATTTGCGTTTTAACTCAGAAATATTCGGATCATTATTATTACGAGCCGTGGTCCAAGCCTCATACGCAGTTTGCTTAAGAATTTTAGCTTCTCTGCAAGACCTATTAAACCACGGTCGTTTTTTGACGCCGGCAGCTACTCGCAGGTTAGGAATGAAACATTCCATACCAGCGAGGATTGTCTCAGTGACTGCGGCTGCGCAGACGTCAGGATCACCTGAGCTAAAGCAGAGCTGCCTCCACGGGTACGACGCATAAAATTCTCGCAATCCGTCCCAGTCTGCCGACTTATAGTGCCACACACGACGCCAATTAGTTGGCCCAGAAGGATCGGGTTGTGTGTATGATATTTGAGTCCGAACGAGACAGTGGTCCAAGAAGCCAAGAGGCGCATCCACTTTGACGGAGTATCCGTCCTGTCGTGTAGTGAGCAGAAGGTCCAGTAAGGAGCTTGTATGTTCCTCTATATCTGGCATTCTCGTTGGAGAAAGTACCAGCTGATAGAATGCATAGGTCAGAGCAAATTCATAAGCAGATATCCCTGCATAGTTATTGGTTCGAGAACTGAGCCACTCACGATGGTGGGCATTAAAGTCTCTCAAAATAACTAGTTCTACTGTGGGATATTGCTGCAGAACTTTGTCAGTCGTCCAACTCAGGAGCGTGAAGAGTCGAGTTACGTCCGTGTCACCGCTTTGAGACCTGTATAGGCACGCATAGATACGAATGTGGCCGCCGTGATCTACGCGCACCCACAATAGCGACAGTTCACTGTTTTCAAGGCTATGAAGTCGGCGACAGCAGATATCCTCCCAAACGAACATACATACACCGGAACGTCTCAAAAAATTGTGCTCGAGTTTGTAGCCGGGATAATGAAGGTATGATGTGTCGGCCGGGCAGGATATTTGCGTCTCCGTTAGAAAGAGGATGATCGGCTGCGCAGTCTCGAGGCGATGGTGGACTGCATTAAGAGTTGCGTGAATACCCCTGATATTGCAAAAATCCACATTGTATGTGGATGGAGTAGCCGCTGTAAAAACTCTTTTCCTTTTTCTATTTCTGGCCATTTTATATAAACTTACTTAGACTTAGACGAGGGCACGACTACCACTTCAGAGACTTTACACAGGCTGGCGGATCAGTATATATATATTCCTTGCGTTTTAATTCCAAAAATCGGATCTGAATTACAGTTTGAAGTTGGTGTACATATGTAACAGTTTATAACACACTTGGTTTCTTTTTGAAGCCGGATGTTTTTTTTGTTTAAGAGTTTTTATTTTTTTTACTTTTCAGTGACGAATTGCTTTTTTTTTCTTGTACACTAAAAACATCCATACTCATAACAAAGTTTTATACCATCATCAACATAAAAGGCGTTTCACCAGTTCCAAATTTACATTAATTATTTTTTTTCTTCATATAGTTTTAGTTTTAAATTCACTATAATAAAAGGTCCCACCACCTGTAAAGTATAAATTTTTAAATAAAAAAAAATTTCTCGAATCGGCCAGGCGTCTTCGAGAAATCGGGTAACATACATAAAAAAAAAAGAATCCGACGAATTGAAAACTTCCTTCTTTTTTTGAAGTCGGTTAAAAATTTATTCTTTACGACAACCGTAAAGCGGTCATCCTGTTATATGATAGCCCTTTACATAGTTACTGGCATAATTGAAAACTTCCTAGTGTCTTGGTAAGGTGATTCTGTGCCGATGTGATGAATCTCACAATTTCTTACCATATGACTCGGAAAACTGAAAGCCTGGAGGAATTCTAACGACTTGAATTTTCAATCGTTTTAAAAGTATGTAAATTCAATTTGTATGTTTCAAACACATCTTTGTGACTTCATTTCATAAACAACTTTCCGGTAAGTAAAGTGAATTAACCCGTTTACCAAGCCATCTAGGTCCCTCATAATAAATATTAAAAAAAAAACAATAAAATATTTTATAAAACTGACATAAAGATCAAAATACTAAGTTAACAGGATCGTGGAAGATCAAGGACTTCAAAAAAGTTATTCAGAATCGTGTCATATTTTCATAGGCTTTTAGAAGATGGGCTTAAAACATTTTTGAAGGTTTAGGACCTTAATTCGAAAATAAAATCATTACTAGAATTCAAGTTACAGCATAACTTTACGTAGACATACATAAGGCAGCGGCGAGCGTCGCAGTGTCTCCATATGTGAAGACAGCGCAAAAGGTGAGAATATGCAATATGCGATAAATGGATATAATATGCAATGTATTATTGAGTGAATACATTCTGACATGAGAGGAATTACGTACGGCTAATAAAAGGTGACAATTTTGTAGCGATCTGAATATTGGAATGAAACTCTTTTGCATGTATTAGTGGTGAATGTCGCTTCTCATTATTAGGGGCTTATTGAGTTTTGCTCTTCGGAGTATGTAAAGCATGGGGCGTGCCCTCTTGGTGAATTCTATGAACGTTCCATTGGTAGTATTTGTTTCGTCAATGATGACAGGTACAATCTAAACCTAATAAAAATATGAGGCGACTTGACTTACTCCATAGGTGTTGTTCTGTACCTAAATGGACCTCATCTGTCTATCCTATGTCTTCTAAGGGGATCTAAGGGAGCCCTAAATTATAGCTTAAACTGATAGAGGACATAAAAGGTAGGGAAAAGATCTGACTTAAAGTATTCAATAAACAAAATTGTACAACCTTAGTAAGTATGATCCTTTCTTGATTGGCACTTGCACATACACGGTTAATAGTGTTTATTACAATGCAATATAAAGCTTGTGTATAATTGAAATCACAACAAACATAGCATATATTTTTACAAAGGCTATTTTTAGGGTTCCGTACCTCAAAAGCAAAAAACGGAACCCTTATGGGATCACTTTTTTGTCCGTCCGTCTGTCCATCCGTCCGCCTGTCAAGACCCTTTTACTCAGGAACGCGTGGAGGTATCAAGCTAAAATTTGTATCAAATACAGGTCTACTGTCCTTTAGAGCTGTGAAAAAATCGAACTTCTAAGTCAACGTAATCAAAAGATACAGCCGTTTATGCTGCAAATTTCTGCAAATTTTCGAAACGCCAAGGGAATCAAAACCTACAGGGTACTTCCCGTGAACTCAAATTCATGAAATTTGGTACAATACAACGTCTTATAGCACATATTGCGAAAACCGTAAATTTTTAGATACATCATACAATAAAAATATTTTTAATAATATACAACAACATATAATAAGTTTGCACGGAACCCTCGGTGCGCGAGCCAGACACGCCATTTTTCGAGTACGGATGACCACTATAAAGTAGAGTGTTGCCAGAAAAACAAAACAGGTTACGTTCGGAACCTAAGAGCAGCCGCGATAGCAACGGAACAAAACAATCCCCCACCCCTGGCAGATTGGATCTGACTGAGACACTGAATACCCTAAGAAATCGGCAATCGCGACAGAGTACCAACAGCTCTTGTCAAAATCTAGCCACCTACTAAACTTTGCATGACGTAATCGGCCACCTACACAAATGAGTCCGCGATCGCCAAGGAATGGGTTTAAGTCTTGCCAAAGCTCCTTTGATTTTGGAGCGACCAGCTTAAAGATCCCTTATTAAAGTCCTAAAATGCTCTCGTTGTACATTGCGTACTAAAATATGGAGCGCTTATTTACGTTCTGACGGCGATAAGACCAGTTCCGAATTCCGAATCGGAGGTCGACGGGCGTTGTTGACAAATCGGTAAATCCAGCCAATCTCTCCGACCAATTTTCCAAGAGAGCTGAACCTAATCAACAACGAATCTGAACAAAGTGGAGGTGGTCAGCTCAAGCTAAGACGTGATAAATGGGTGCGTATTAGTCTAAGGTCGAAACCATGTGATTAAGCAATTGGCTTAAAAGAGTAGCACCAGACAATTCTATCTTTGGGATCGTAAGACGGGTGCAAATCGGGCCGACCTTAGTCTTGGTGGTGACCAAATTGAGAAGAACCGAACCATCGGGCTGGACGACACAAAGATCAATAACAGCCACATAGCCATCCTCAGAAGCGTCACAGAAGCCGTGGAGGGACTCTGGATTGACCCGGGGGTAAAAAGCACCTAGGAATACGCACCTGATGGAGATCCTGAATGGACGGGACATAACGCATCCAGAATGCCAATAGATCACCAGTAAGCGGGGAGTCCCAGGTGATTCCCTCATGTAAAGATGAAACATCAACATAGAACTGTTCCACCACGTGAACGCGCAGATAAATGATGACTTAAACGGGATTGGATACATTAACCTAATCATATTTTACAAAGGTCCATGTAAACATACAAGTCCGTTAATAAAGCAATAGTAATAATCTTACTAAATTTACAAGTGTTGAAATGCAAATTAACAACAGTCAACTATATAAATGTTCTTAAGAAAGCGAATATTATAATCGTCTGAATCAGGTAGATAACTGATAACTGTAGCTGCTGAATATTTGCATAACGTACTCATGGGTAAATACGCAAATATTGCATTAATCAATTTAAATACTAAACAAACATACTTATAGTATATATAATATAATAAAATACCAACTAGTCATTGTCACTTGAATTTTAACAATACACTCATCTCCTTCATTAAGTTAAAAGTCAAACATTATAAATTTAAAATGAAAACCTCAGTTATTTTTTGCTTTCTTTGTGTTGTAAGTTTTGTAGTTACTGACTAGATTTATAAAAATTAAATGAAAAGCGTAAAATTATAGTTATTTAGCATTTTTTTTAATGAAATAGAAAAAGAATCTCTTTATTTTCGTTAAAACTTTTATATCGATACTTTCGTGGTGGTGTATCATTTTTATAATAACTTTACGGGTCCTAACATAATAACTCCCTGTACGTACGAATTTTTTTTTTGTATGGTGGTATATGATTCCCTCAACACACAACGTTAGTAAAAAGGTAGATGCTAAAATGTGAATACCTAACTGTATAAATATATCAATAATTTAAGCCTTTGTAATTTTCTCTTTCACTTGTTTAACATTTTATTTTTCATGTCATTTATTGCTGTATAGATGAACTTATAAAATTTTTCAAATTGTTTTAGATCATCTATGGTAATTGTTCTTTTCTCCGTGATTTAGGAGGTAAGATTTTATTTCTAGTTTTATTAAATTAAAGGTTAAATTTTTAACCATATTTTTAATCATCGGAAGTGGCTAATAATTGATAATTCGAGTAACAGTAAAAATTATGATAAAAATTTAAAATGCAAAATACGGTTTCTAGATTAAAATTAACTGATCTATAAAAGTCAAAACCGTAAAAAATACCAAAATTCCCTAAATGAATTATATGTTTGTAATATTGCCCGATCGTGGATGTTTAACATTTTTGGAAAGAATAGAAAATAGTCGTTTTTGACGCACTTGTATTTTTTTTTTTAATTTTTAAATTTTTAAAGCAATTTTGTGAAAAATGTATACTTATATAACATGTTCGTACATATTGTTATTTTAGATTTTTTTAATGTTTTTCATTTTAAAGCAATTTTGTAAAAAAAACATATAACATGTTCCTACGTATTATTATTTCAGATGTATTACTTACGTTCGAAAAAGCAAAAGATGAACACTTAATAATTAACAAAGGTCACAACAAACATCACCACAATAATGAACGACACCAACACCATAACGACAGAAAAAACAATGATGATGAAGAAAGCAATAATGAAAGTAAAAGCAATGGTTACGATAAGGTTAACGAACACAAAAATGATAAAGGCAGTAGTAATGCTGATGAACACGATAGTAGCAATGGAAACATAAACGAAAAAAACAGCTACAACACTGAAAAAAGTAATGAGAGTGATAATAGAGTAAAAAGTGGAAACAAAAATAAAAATGGCGATGGTAGTAGCAATGGCAGTAAGAATAGTCACGACCGTAGCAATGGCAATAATTATAGCCACGAAAGTTCGAATGACAGCGCAGATAAGAACTCCAAATTAAGCTCTAACGGTTCCGATAATGGCAACGAAAATTCCGGTAACAATGATAACGATTCCCAACACAGTGATGCAGATAAAAAGTCAATACAGCTTGACAGTGATAATGACAACCAAGAAGGTAAGTAAAGTTCATATTTATCATTCATAAGGATTTGTACGAAAAACTAGAAAAACTTCTTGATAATAATATACCTGGAAATATTTGTTGAACATAACACACAGCGCTATCCAGTCCCAAACTAAACAAAGCTTGTACTATTTTTTGTAAATAAATACATATTATGCATAGAAATGAATCACATAAATGTTTGCTTGTGCGGGAATCGAACCGACAGCCCTCGATTCAGCAGTCGGGTCACTACCCACCGTGCCACGGAGTAAATTTATTGAATTTTTTGTTATTATTATCATGTTTATACAATATTTCTTTATCACAGTTACAATTTATTACTTTATTTATTACAATATGAAAAAGCAGTTGTCTTTTATAGCGGATTGTTTAAAATTGACAGTCAAATAGGCATATTTATATTTATAGGCATATTCCGTAGAGAAATCGCAAAATCTTTTACATACATTCTTCTTCTTCAACTGGCCGGGTGGTTTTTTGTAACATAACGGGCCGGGTGTGGTCACTGTGACCGCATGTACTGTAGGTATAATTTTTGTGTTATTATTCAAAAAATAAATAAATAAAAATTCACAGTGTTACTAATAGTATTTACTTTCAATAAAAAAATAACGTAATATAACTTTTTAAAATGTTAAGTAAAAAAAAACATTACTCTAACGCTAAAAATAAACAAAATTTCTAAGCTTCTGTGAAAAGACCTTGAAATAAATTTAAACTTGAGTAATTTTTGGAAAAAACATTTTGGTTTTGGTATCTTAAGAGATCACAAATCTTAAAGAAAATAAAAAATAATCATAAGCAATATTACTAATAAAAATTGACAACCGTCAATCATGGTCTTGTTTCGCGTCATCGCGACCCATCTTTTGGCTACATTCGATACATATCAGCTTTCTACAACAAAAACATATATGTATAGGTATTTCGTTTTTTTTTTGGGATTTCAAGTACCTATAGCTTGTTAGTTTATGAATAGTGTATGTGCTAGTTTTTTTTTTATAGTTAATTAATTAAAATTACACAACAGGCTGGGTCACTGTGACCGCTGCGAATTTTTAAACAGTAAAAACTCAAAACAAAAGACTCGTGTGACTATTGCTAATCCACTCCTCGTACTAATCGGCTGAGTTACGAAGGTACCGGGAGGGGCGAGTACCATCGAATATTAGAAGAGTAAAATATTGGTAGTGTTACCACCTACTGCGGTCATGGTGATCGCACCCGGCCTGTTAAGGGTTAATAATAATAGTACTTCTAACTGTACGTAGTAACAATGAAATGTCTTTATAGTTTTTTTTTCAATAAGTTAAGATGCACCACTCATACATCGATCATTCTTTAATACAATACAACGCATTAAAAACTGTATCTTATTTCATTTTTGCGTTTTTTCAGCCGCTGACACTAAGAAAACTATACCAGTATAAGAAGAATGAAGAAAAAGAAACAGTCATTAGTTTTAAAATTAACTTTTATTGTCAGTAAACATTAACTTAATTTATTGTTTATTATTTTGAAAACGTGTTATTATAATTTAGTGTTTATAATATGTAATTTGATTTCCTCTTAAATAAAAGTCAATGCGGTAAATAGCAAGTTAATGTAGTGCCACAAATTTACAGTATTATTATATTCGTAAAAAAAAACCGCAAAATCCAATTCATAAGAATATATTTTAAGTGTCAGTCGCATAAGACAGAACATTACACATACATTACATATACATTTCTAATGGAAAGTATTATACATACAACAGTTACTTTCGTACACGTGAGAAACATTGTGAAGTATTTTATGACATCCGGCAATACATAGCAATCAGTTTAATAACATCTACAGAAAGCAAAAAAACAGAAATTGTCAAATTTTTATGAACATTTTACTAGTCTATAATATTTTTTTAAGGCCTCTAAATGCAATAGCATTAACCCTTATAGGATCTCTTTGATGTCCATGTATGTCTTTCTGTCTGTCCTTCAAGAACACTTTTATTTGAAACAACTCAAAGATCCTGTAAAAGTTTGTTAAGTTGTTCCATAAAATGATTTGTTACAATGTTTTGTTATACTCTACTATGTTAACTGGCCACTGAATGGTCATCAAAATCCAGCAGATACTTGTGGTCGTCCTAGAATATTAAAGGAAGAAAAGATTTTGTGCTAATAAAATGCATTTTTACCAACATATAATTGCCTTTAGAGTATCAATAAATCTAAAATTAACCTAAAAAATAAAATTTAAAATTGAAGTAAATGACGACCATCATTCTACGCCCTAAGAGTTTACGGGAGGAAGTTTCTTTGAAACCGCAGTGTACGCGACCATTTCGGTTCTAAAGTGTGAGAATGAATTCCCTGCCGATGGCGAGCGGTGCGATGGTAGAAAGTAGTCGTTTCATTTCGAACAATTGCTCAGAACGCATACCATTAAACAAGCGGTATAACATACACAGGGAGGCAAATTCTCTTCATAGACTTAAGGTTGTTAAACCGAGTCAAGCTGGTATCCAAGTGCACCCACCCAGAGATGGCAGCAGCACTCCGCATAAGACCAGACTTGCGACTTGTAAAGCAGCAACCTTTGTGGCAGCCAAGTTCAAGAAGAAAAAATCGGCCAAGTGCGAGTATCATGGTTCATGAGATACAGCCTGGTGACAGACGGACGGACGGACAGCGAAGTCTTAGTAATAGGGTTCCGCTAATTACCCTTTGGGTACGGAACCCTAAAAAGTTATACCGGTCATATTTATACCTACTTATGCGTTCCATTTTCAACTGCTTCTGACTCGTCTGTAAGTTTCAATTAATCTATTCAACGTATATTCTACTCTTAAGTATATTACTGTTTTGAACTTTATTTTTACTAAACCTACCTCAACCCATAAACTACAAGTTTTTATTTAGTATATTTTATGAAATATCTCAAATTATCAAGTCAATAGTGTTAACAAAAAAATATTGAATCCTATGCCTTTTTACCTGACTGCACGATGCAAGGGAAGGGTAATGTGTTTATCAGCCTATGTATGTTTGTTCCTTTGTGGCGCTCTACGGTCCAAATGCATGTACTGAAATTGATGATTTGTACGACAATTGATTTGTCTTAAACTTAATGACATAAAGACAGACATATATGACAGAAATCAAAATTCAATATGGCCATAACCAGAAGCCATACTGTGAAAAAGAAAAAAAACATGACAAACAATGTTCTTCATCATTTTTCAAATGAATGACCGCTTAGAGTCCATAAGGAATTAAAGACGGTTCGCAACATTTCTCATTTGAATCTTTATACTTATGATGGATAATCAATTGTTTGGACCACCGCAAGCTACTTAATACTCTCCACAATATTAACAACTTCAATAAATTGACAAGATTGTAATATTTACCTATAGTTGTATAATTATTGCTGTACTGCTGCCATCTCTGGGCTGAATACAACTGCCATCTCTGGGCAGGTGCACCCGGATACCAGCTTGGCCCTTTTCTCACACTTTAGAACCGAAATGATCTCGTACACTTCGGTTTCAGAGAAACTTCGCGGGAGCGAATGCTTGGGTTGTGAAATAGCTCTATGCCAAGGTTTACTTTAAGGACTACAGTATGGCGTTCTTCAAGAAAGAAGTTATTAGATTTTTGAAGAGACAGCAACGCGCGGGTGATGCCCTGGTGTTACAAGCTTCCGTAGGCTACGGTGACCGCTTACCATCAGGCGGACCGTAAGCTTGTTTGCCACCTTAGTGGTATTAAAAAATATATATAAATTAGAATTAATCATTACTGAACTAATTTTCGTTTTTTTCAGTTTTTATTTATAGTTAATTTTTTACGCAGTTGAGTTTTTTGATTTTTTAATTTATTTATTTTTATTTTCATTAAGGTAGTATTTTATTGTATAATAAGCTTTTTACAAATTTTTAACTTTATTTGACTTCTGCATAGATTTTTATGTAAAAAGGTTGTCCTTTGAATGATTTATCTATTTTCTTAAGCCTTGTGTGGATCACAGCAAGTTTGTGTCTATTTCGGGTATTACGATTATGAATATCCCTATTATTTTTAAAACAATCAATATTTTTATATACATAAATTATCTAATATACACTAAGATGATAAGTTATGACCTTGATTTTCTTAAATTTATCTCTTGAAGAGTGTCTATAGAACGGATTGTAAATTTCTTGACTAGCCCTCTTCTTTATTGCAGCAGCGATATTATTGTTACCTACTAATACATTGTAACTCAAAACTTCAGCTCTGATGTCTTCGTTTAAAGCTTCCCATGGTAAGCTATTTCTCCAGATCCATACCTCACTACTGTAGAAATTATATTCAAAACAACTTTTATGATGATACACAATTGTGTTTGTTTGTTACTTTGTTACTGGAAATCAAACAATGCACCATCCATAAATCCACATCAACAAATTCATGAAGCTATGTAGTTATAAGTAATTGAACTAGCATTTACATGCCGCTCCAGCCGCGCTGAATTTTGTTATTCTATGTCTTTAAATGCCAATTTAGCTATTCCTGCCTTTAAATAAGGTCACCCTTTTGGTTTGTTGTTGCATAAAAAAATACTGACCCATGAAAACTAACACTATGAAAAAATATATACCGTGGAAACTAGATCAGCATATAAAGTCCTAGGTATGTCCTCTGTCCCCGCAGCTATCCCTGTGCCAAAAATCGGGTAAATCAATTGGATCGTACTTTACGATGTGAAGGAATAACAAACAAACAGACTTGCCTTTTAAATGCCTAAAATTTATTACTTTTACCACAAACTTTAAAATTGGTCCGGCAGCAGCAGCAGTACGAGTACCATCACATTGTTATCAAAAAATTGTGTGCCATTTTGAAACACTGACAAAAATTTCAATTCAATAGAATTAAAAAAAAAATCTAGTTTTAATGAAATTAAAAATTCTGAAAATAACGGACAATATGTTGCAGCGTCATCTTGAATTTAAAAAAAAACTGATAAAATATTTTAATTTAGCAACATCGAAAACCCAATAGAACCTAAGTTCATCGAAATCAAATATTTAAAAAAAAATGGTCGCCATATTGGATTTAAGTTCTTATACACTCAAAAAAAATTACAAAACATTTGGATTCAGCACCATTCAAAACCCAACTAAACTTGGTTTGGAACTGGGATCTAAATATTTGAGAAAAAATATAAAAAAAAGTTTTTCATTCCTTAAAATTCTGCGCTGGCTCAGTATTTCTCAAAATCTAAACATTCTAATTATTAATCTGATATAACGAAACCGATTTAGATGTTGATGAAGCCAACCGGTGTATAAAGAGTAGTGTATATTGTAACACATTGACGATATAAACGTATATAGTTTCCCATATCTATATTTCGAGTCAATGTGTTATAGTGTCCAATACAAAAGCGAAGTTCTGTTCTCTCGTCTTCGATCGATAAAAAACAATCACCAGACGTGTTTTTCGCTTCGCTTAGAAAGTTGACTTATATTAACTGGAGTAAAATCCTTATCCACATCCAGTGATATAAATACTCTTAATTGTGCTTAAGTAGATTTCGAGGAATTCTGATAACGTTCAAGGTATTACAGTGACTAGACTGCGGCTTAGCATGCCCACCACAACTATTACTGGCTGGGCTCATCCCGCATCGCACCGTGGCCAGGCCAGCGCACCTAAAGCACCTGGCAGCCACCTGTACTACCACCGCGACCGTCTCTTACCGCGCACCTCGGTGGGGATCGTGACGGCACGCCTCTTGCATGCGCTATCCCAGTGAGCTGTTCTGTTCGCCATCTGAAGTAGGGTTAATTCACTGCCCTACTAAGCTGTGTGCTGGAGCCGCGCATCTTGCCGTGTCCTCCGAATCTGTCCATAGGCTCTTGACTCCTATCGCCCCGCGATAGGCTAATTCACGCAGTCATTGTTATTCATTACATCATGACATGAATTGAAGTATATTCTATTATTAATAGACCAGTGACCCTGAAGTTCTTGTTTTCTTTCTTTGATCTCTTATTCACTAATGTTGTGACACCCACCGTGGAACCGTTATACTGGCGCCTTAAGCGTGTGTTTTTTTCACATATCTTTTGATTCACTTTCAGTTCATGTCAAATTAGGTAAGGTGTTAAAATTACCTTGGGTATTTTTAGTGTAGTAAGGCACTAAAAGTCTGTACTAGGTAAATCTAACCTAAACTTTGACTATTATCCTAAAGTTTAACGTCATTCCTCAGGGACAGGCGATATTCTTTGCTATTGTATGGCCACTTGTATGGCGCAGTGCATTTTCGCTCGATTTAAAAAAAAGTTTTACTTCTAGCCGTCGAGCCGTTCTCAAATGATGTTCCGTCATCCATATGACAATTGATTTTTATTTTATTATAAAGACATTTCAAATAACGCGTTGCATATTCTAAGAGTATGTAGTATGTAGTATTTATCCAGATTTAATCTGCAAAATCACCTTAAAAATAAATCCAAATCAAAAGCTTCAGTTTTTTTAGGTTACCTACTTCAATTATGTATATTATGTACCTTTTACCTCATTTTTATTATTGCAACTCGTGTGATTTATATTTGCAACTCGTGTGATTTATATTTGAGCGCTACTATGCTCGCACAAGCAGATGTTATGCAAAGATTTTGAGATCGTCTTCAAAAACTATAAATCTAATAATATATTTTTGGTGTTATGCTTGCTTACAAGCGTTTTATATCCCTACCTTATCTATAATTAGGAAGTTAAATAAAATAAAATAAAAAATGTGCATTTGACCTTTATTGTCATAAAGGTTTACTAAAAAAATATTTATATTTAAAGACAATAGACAGTTATTTATTTCATATTACACAAAAAATAACAAAATTAAGCACATTAAAACAATAACACATTTACAAATCACAATTAATTTTGGGGTTTTGTATCATAGGTGTCGTAGTGCAATGTGAAAAATGGAGGCCGCTTAGCATGTTCTGCAGACAGTACTACAGCGCTGATTGTCAGCGGAGCTTAATTGCGAGGCTGTCGCTCGCGTCGCAGTCGAACTATTTCGTAGATTATGACATAAAATTTTAATTGAATTTAAAAAGCACTATAGACATAACTTTATAATTAAGGTTGTAGGTTATTTCAACATCTGGTATCGTCATATCTAAAGGTGGTGAGGTATACTGAGACTGAGAGGTACACTTACTGAATGAATCACTCTGTGTTTGTTGGAAACAGCTTAACACTTAAGTTTCTTATACAGGTACTCTGGATGACCTGAGCGAACAATACCAAAGAGTAATGAGGCTAGGTCTAGCTGTATACGCAAGGTCATCTTAAGGGTGTTACTGCTATTTAAAAATAGTGTGATGTGAGACTTTGGAGGTATTTTGTAGCAGAACCGTCCACAGGCATTTTGGACTCTTTCCGTGCGCACTAACAATCGAGGGCCATAAATACGTCTGCGTAGCCTACCCACCCGCAAAGAAAGTAAAAGAGTCAAAGTAAAGTAGTCACGTATGCGGTCTGACATAATTCCACAGTGTGAATTTAAAGTTTAAATCCTCGCCCATCGAGATCCCAAGATTACGCGCTTTCTCAAGTTTAACAATTTAAGTAACCATTTTGGATACATTAAGTGCGAAGATTCGGTCCTTTTGCGGCTTCGATCCAAGCATGTATTTTGTTTTACCTTCACTAAGCACTAAGGTGTTATCATTGGACCACGCATTTATGCTAAGTAAGAGACTGTTAAGTTTATTTACGGCATCAGTAGTATCATTTGGATGGAAAGAGATGTAAAGCTGTATGTCATCTGCGTACATGTGATACTGACAGAGCCTGATCACGTCAGAACCATTACCCGTGTATAAAATGAAGAGAACTGGTCCCAAAATAAATCCCTGCGAAATTCCGCTGCGTGCGGAAACTTAGAAATAGTACAAAAAAAACTTAAACTGTCGATTATAAAAAAAATGGCTTCGTAGATTGCAATATTCTCTTGCTCGTTTTGGATTTTAATATTACTAAGAGAACAAGTTTTTTATTTTAAATATATTTATTTGTTTGAAAACAGGAGTTTTGGTAATATTTGATGGACAAGATGTCATACGGATCAAACAAGAAGACGGCGGTGGTCTGAATTCCAAGAGGACAACATTCATAATGGAAATTTCAGACTAAATAGGGATACTAATGGAAATATTAGGTCCTTTTGATGTTTTATTTGTGAATTGAAGTTTTATATGGAAAAAGCACAACTTTTTTTAAAAATTTTTGTTTTTTTAATCAATCAAAGTAGGTACTGTGTGATCTATGCACTTTTGCATGGTCCGGGGATTATGGTGGGTGACGGAGACATTCCAATCCTAGCTCCTCTAGTTTCGCCACCGTCTGTTGTGTGGTGCAGTGTGTGGTCTCGCGTTGATTGAAGCAGCAGTGGGCTAGAGCGGTTGTCCAACTTCGTCTGTTTAACGGCTAGCTTTTCCATCATGGTTTCCAATTGTCGATAATACAGATCTGCCTTTATCGTCTGACCAGATCTTAGGAAGCTGTAGTGGATGAAACCAACACTGGTCCACCTGACACTAACCAGTACCTGTTTTTGATTAGACTTTCGCTTGGGGCAGGATTTAGCCGGTTCTCCTGGATTTAACTACTGTAATGAGCATTTCCGATTATCTTATAGGATCCATTTTTCATCACAAGTAATGATAAGATTCAAAATCCCCTCGTTATTGTGACGGTTGAGTAACGTCACGCAGCATTCGACGCGTGTTTTTTGGTTTGCTTCACTTAGTTCATACGGTACCATGTGAAAGTGATTCCACGATCACTTTCAATTCCTCATCGACAACTAGGGTCTACGGCCGTCCACGAGGTTTGCTGTGAAGGTCGAAATTTCCAGAACGAAAGCGTTGGAACCAAAAACATACTCTGTTTTCTTTTACAGTGGCTTCTCCATACACATCATTAATCCTTCGAGCTGTTTCTGCAGCGCTAGTGCCACGATGGAATTCGTATTTAAAAAAATAATACTATATTTTATGTTTTCCATATTGAGCACAGAACGATGTCAAAGAAAAATCGAATGACGCGAAAACAAATGAAAGATTACATTCGAAACACAAATAGACAAACTTAAAATTGAAATAAATTTGAATTTGGAATTTGTAACCAAACGCCGACTTTTTGAGATCAAAGTGGCTTGTTCTATAAAACATCAATTTCATATGTAAGGACCTAACACAATTATCTTTTTTCCAATTGTTTTATTAGATTAAGCGTGGTTTGGTAGAAAATGTTTCATAATGAATAATAGAACTTTGATACTACATACTAATGGCTTTACAAACTTTTTTTACGAAAGTGAACAAGGCGCACTTTGGAATTAAGATACTAAATTATACCTTTGCTTTAGTGAATATATTTATATAAGTATTTGTAAAAACTAGTGCGGGATTGAATGTCTACCTCTTTAATTTAAATTGTTGTTATCTATTACAATAATGTTTTGAGCTTTATTTTTGCTATGAGAACCGTTGAAGTTCTTGGCTGAATTCTTGTTACCATTTGCATTTCTGTTCAAGTTAGAGCTTTTATTTGAATTTCCGTTTCCATTACTATTTGCATTTCCATTTTCATTACCATTTCCATTCCCATTACCATTTGAATTTTTATTTGCATTTCCATTTCCGTTGCCATTTCCGTGTCCGTTTCCTTTACCATTGTGGTAACCATTGCCGTTGGGTTTGTGATTAATGTGACCTAAGTACAAAATAAAATGTAATTAATATACGTAATAACAGTCATTAATTAAACGAAGTGAATATTGCTTAAAAGACTGAGCTTTTTCTTAGATTCCAATGAGCCGATTTAGATTTTAAGTGACATTATTAGTCTTTACAAAGTGAAGGTTTGACAAACTGTGTGTGTTACAAAATTCAGAAATCACCAGACAATGATTTGCAAGGTCTGGCTCACAATGACATACTTAATGAAATATAAAAAAAAAATACCCTCTTTAACATGGTTGATACAAATATATAGCAGTGTAGTGATTTGGAAAATGTATTCAAAAATATATTTAAAACTTTTATCACAGTCTCGTAAGTGTTAAAAATATAAATTTTCCCCAAAAAACACAAAATCGTAAAAAGGTGTAAAATTTTTTTTAAGAATAATTAAGGCCCTAAAATGAATAAAATTCTAATACTAATACTTTCATGTAAAAAATCGTGAAAATAATGTTTACTAAATATTCTTAGCCGTAACTCACCTCGCCTGTCTGACGCAACAGAACATTGTACATAAACAACCTGAAAAAGAAAAATACTCTTTCATCTACTACTTTAAAGAATTACAATTAGTTAGCTATTGAAAATAGAAACATAATATGTCAACTGATGTAAACAGTTAAAAAAATGGATTTAGGTTTTCTTAGAAAAATGCAAGGTGTGCAATGCTTACGCAATAGACTATTCCACTTAATTTTTTTATGAAATTTAAATTTAAATTAAACTTAAATTTTGATGCAAATTACATTATCATATGATAAAAACTGACGAAATTAAGCAGTTAAGTTAATTAAGGTCTTTGTCAGATGCTAGATCTGTAAGCGGGCTGATACGTAAGATGACTAGACGTGACGCTCCAGCACACGCAGCATTGAGCTTGCTATTGAGCATAATAAAGGGTCAAAAGTTTTTTTGCGTCAGCTTTCAAAGAGCCATTTGACGAAACTAAAAACTGCAGATGCTGCCATCTAGTCAACTTCAAACCAGAGGTCTCAGCAAAAGCTCAATTGTTTTATGGACAACTCTACGCGTCACATGAGGTTGGCCCAAGATCCAAGAGTCTAACTGATGCGCCACTTCACCAAGGATATCCCGGACGTTGATTAAAGCGAGATTAGGGTGGCTCTGGAACAGCTTAGAAACAACAAAGCTCTGGGCGATGACGGCATTATGACTGAGCTCCTAAAATACTGCGGCACTCCAGTCCTTAAAGAGTTAGCAAAGCTTTTTAATGTTGTCATCCATAACAGAACTACACCGGAGGCGTGGCGCGAAAGCGTGGTGGTATTATTCTTCAAAAAGGGAGATAAAATTCCGAGCCATCTATAAGCTGTTCTCTAGAGTCGTCACGAATCATTTCGCTGAAAGACTTGACGAGTTTCAGCCACCAGAACCGGCTGGGTTTCGGAAAGGCTTTAGTATCGTCGTTCACATTCATACTGTACGGCAGATTATACAAAAAACTCAAGAGTATAATCAGCCGCTGGGTATGGAGTTTGTGGACTTCCAGAAAGCCTTTGACCCCTTAAAAACTTAGGACGTGCTATTTCCTGCAGCGATGTCCTATAATCTGGAGATAAATTGAGGTGCTGCGATGTCTTTACAATGCTGCTACGATGACCGTCCAGTTCCAGTACTGTAGGACAAGTGCCATCCAGCGGCGTTCAGGTGTAAAACAGGGGACTTCACATCCCTTAAACTGTTCACCAACACGCTAGAAAATGTCTTCAAAACCTTGTACTGGGCTGGGCGGGGCAAAACTATAAACGGCGAAAACATCGCACACCTAGAAAAGAACTGGGCTGGAATTGATTTTGAGCCTATAAGCTATAGGAGGTTCCAGCTAGGGTGGGCAGCATTTGGTGAACCTCATCAAATCTTTACGTCGCCTATACCTCAAAGTCTGAAGACGAAAGTCTTTTACCAGTGCGTCTTTCCAGTCATGACTTACGCCGCCGAAACGTGGACACTTACAGCAGGGCTGGTCCACAAGTTCAAGGTCGCACAGCTTACAATCGAGCGAGCTATGCTCGAAATATCCCTAAAGGATCGAATCCAAAATGATGACGCTCGGAATAGAGCCAAAGTTACGGACATAGCTCGCAGAATTAGCAAGCTGAAGTGGCAGTGGGCTGGCCAAGTCTGTCGGAGGACCGATGGCCGATGGAGCAGACGTGTCCTAGAGTAAAGACCGCGTGTGAAAAGACGAAGCGTGGGACCCCCTCCGGCCTGGTGGACCGACGATCTTAAAATGTGGTTGGTGGTGGCTGGATGCGGAAGGCAGAGGACCGGGAGAAATGGCGCGCAATATAGGAAGCTTATGTCCAGAAGTGGACCAATATGAGCTGATATGATATTGATGGTGATGATTATGAAACTTTCGCTTTTTTAGTGCGTGAGCAAAAACACTAGCACTACGCGAAGTAAAATGACGTCACTGAACTTGAGACCGCGTAGTTACAGTGCAAACTGCTATCGGTGCGCGCACTTATCTACAGAACAAAAAGTAATTAATATGTCTCTGTCTGAGCAGAAGTCATATAATAAATATAAAATGCAAGTCAACAACTTTATATACACCGGAAAAAACATTTATAATGGTGCCTGACGTAAATGTCAGAAAAAAATGGGTTCGAGTCATGAGAAGGAATGAGCTCTCTACAAAAACAAGAGCATATAGCTTTAAAGACCATTTCGACGTGAGTATTTATTAAGATACTACCAAATAGGTACTTAGATTTTCTACGCTATACCTTCTTTTTGTCGGGTTAATCTTCAAAAGATAAATTCCTGGTCTCCTGGGGTAAGTAATCGGATTATATTACACAAAAGTGTACTTACTGATGATGATTGAAATGAAATTGATTACATCTATATTGGCAAGACCTTTTTGTTACCTACTTGCTTAGGCCTTCGTTGAAATACCTACAGTCGGTAGTTCAGTGCGCGACAAAAGGCGGCAAACAAAAACAAAAATACATACACATTCAAGCAAAATGTGTTGTTTTCGTTTCATTATTAAAATTAATAAATCAGATAATAACATAGAATGGAATATACACCATCAAACATTTCAAAGAACTCCCTCGAAGCCTAGTTGGTAGTGTGACCGTCTGCTGTGCAGAGGGTTTGGGTTCGATTCCTGGACTGGACAAACATTTATGTGATAAACATTTATGTTTGTCTTGAGGCTGGATGTATTTATTTATGATATGTATGTATTTACAAAAAAAAAGTATTTAAGTATTTGTATCCGTTGTCTGGTTTTCATAATGCAAGCTTAGTTTGGAACCAGATGGTGCTGTTTGATATGCCCAAAATTATTATTATTATAACTATTATAGCAAGTAATAATCTGCTTCCCGTAAAATTCAGGTATTTAAAAAACCTAGATGATTTTTATAAGTGGCAAGAATCATTATTTTCTTATTATTATGCTTATTTTCCTATATTTTATCAGTTGTAGATAAGATCTTGTACGCAACTGCACAAAATTCATTGGTATGTTTGTGCCCGCGCCATGTAAAAATTATCTTCATTGCATAACAGTAGCATAAATAGCTATATTACAAAATAAATATTCTTTACTTGTTACATTAAATACCTTAAACTTACAATATTGGATTAATACATTAATGGAAATGGAAATAATGTATTCAATATGCACACTGCCAGCCTAAACTCTATGCAAAATGCTTACACAGGCAGGCAGGCATTTTACCAAAAACTTTGATTGTCTATATCTCGATCACTTTTTGGTATTTTTTGATAATTTAAAAAGTTTTATTTACATAGGAATACCAAATTCTAAACTTGGTGGAATAGTCTATTTTATAAAAACAAAAACACGGTTCGCTCAATCAATTTAGTGGTATATAAAGTTATGGAACACAAACCTACTAAAAGGCAACTCCTAACACATACGTTCTCATTAATAACAAACACATATAAAGTCATGGAACACAAACCTACTAAAAGGAAATTCGTGTATTTATTTTTATTAATAAACCACTGGTAAAAGTTATATTAATATTATAAAGTCGAAAGTGAAATTTTTCTTTTGTCCTTACTTCATTTCACAACGGAGCACGTAATTGAGCTGAAATTCGGCACATTCATAGTTCAAGAAGGTCATAGGCTACTTTCTATCCGGAAAAACTAAATCTCGCTGAGTTCCACATGGACAAACTATAGCTATAGCTATTTAAGGTAGTAGAACTAAGAAAGACAATATAATCAAGGAGTAGTTGCTGTAGAAATCCCACATCGCTAACAGAATTCTGTGCGATACCTATTGTGATATGAACTGCGAATATATATCTTCAAAACAATTGTTATAATGAATTATTTTCAAAATATTGAACAATCAGTAAAAAGATGCGATTTTTGATCGCTTACGTTACTTACACAAAGTAAAAAGCAAACCAAAATGGTGATTCTCATTGTGACAGTAATTTTTAATATTATAATTATGTGTCAGAAGGGTGCAAAAATAACTGATACTGATTAGACAAGAATAAAACTGTATTTAAATACTAAGTTTTTGTTTGCTGAAAGATTAAAATAAAGACTTATTTCAGTAACTATTACAGAGTGTTGAAATTATGACCAAACATTAAAGTAAGTAAATTCTAGTTACTACATATTATTATTGACATACCTATTCTAAAAATAAAAATAAAATATACATGTGTGACTTTCCTTGTTTCGTTAAGACATATATTTCAATATTTTATGACGCGTATTTCAATATTACGTGTTTAAATATTTGTAGTATGGACGTTGAGCGAATTTACCTTATTATTTTTTATATGTCTACACTATATTATAATTTCGCTTGATTTCATTATCTAAGTTTCTCTAGCTTACCATTTCTTTGTATGATTCTTTAAAATAAGCACCTATTTTATTACATAAATAGTTTACATACATTCACAAATATCACACAAGTTTTTTCAGATTAAACATCGTACTGTTCTGCTTATATATTAGTTTGAAATATTTTTTCTTTGCATAATATAACTATTATACCTAGTTTTGTGAACAGGACCATATTTTGCTTTACAAGACTAAAATAGTCTTTATTTTTTTTTAGAATGCCTTTGTTGTATCACAATTTAAATAATGTTGCCCTCTGGCGACATTGAACTCATTACGCGTCTTGGTCCTCCCAGGTAAAGGATTATAATAGTAGCATTCATCTGCTAAGACAAATTATCTAAACAAAAGCTTGAGGAAAAAGCAGTAACTCAAACAGTAATAAATATTCTTAAAATGACAAAATTTAGAATTGCCTCGTAAATTTCGTAGGAAACAATGAAAAGAAATATAATAATATAATAGTAATATTACACTACAAACAAGCGCGCTATTGTCGACCTATTCCTTTTGGAATTAAGATGAGATTGTAGCAATGGTTAAACGCCTCCTGGCTATTTTTATTACCACACTTTTACTTACCACACCATTAATATTTATATTACAGTAACACAGCATATTTTTGCACAAATAAAATAAAAGATGGGAGTTACTGATTTTGAGGGACTACCTCAATACTTCGCCTAGCCTAAGGGACCCAAAAGGGACCTGGGACCGGAACGGGATAAAAAAATAGTGGAATGCAGAAGTTCCTTGTTTTCGGGACTGCGTCCAAAATCGTGGCATTCAATCTTAAGAGTTGATGGGAGACACCCGTGCCCTGGAATAAATTTCGATTTTTAAGAAATTGTATTTATTATAAACTTAACGAAGTTGTTTCTATTCTTATAATTTATAGAAAATCAAATAATATTTGTAATAATGAGATAAGTGTGGTGTTCTACAAAAGCTGATAAACGAGATAAGTACCTATTCTATATCTTACTTTAACATTATTGTTGTTGTTTCAGCGAATCTACAAATTATTTGTAACCGTAATAAATTAACTTGACAGTTTTCACCGGTGAATAATTCACTGTGATACCTAGAATTTAGGTAAATAATAATCATGTAATTTCCTTGGGCTGACGAGATTCCAGCTGATCGCTGAAACCTTGAATTTGTGTGATATGTGTGTATTCTACTGTGTATTTATCTGTTTGTCTGTAATACGATTTAACCGGCGAAAAGGAGATTGTTTGAAAGTTGGAGTTTCTCCTCCTTTTTAGGGTTTTGGGCCAGGAAAATCCGATGTTAATCAACTGCCCAAAACAGTTAGTTAAAAAAATAATCAAAGTCTCGATAGTAATTTTTTTTCTTTTGATTTGTATAGTATAAAGTAAAGTAGTTTTTCGTTTAATAACTGGTTTTTTTTTACTTCCCTATTTTCACGGATATGAGTTGATAAAAGGAGCATCTACCTATCAGCTCAATTATTTATTCAGTTCTCGTAAGAAACGCTTTCAGGCTTATATATTTAGGACTTACAAAAGGGGTTATACTATAGAAAGTAATTGGTTCAATAGACTTATATATTATTATTTCACTATAACAAACAGCATCTGACTATGAGTTAAATTATATAAAATAAACCACCCCGCAGAGTACATAGATATCTCTTCTTTAACGATATTGTATTGACTGAGAGTGTTCCTACTATAAGAATCAGAGCAGGACTGAAGGTGTAAGAATCGATTTTCCTCCTCATAATAAATAAAAAGGTACCTTAAAAGAAATGAGTACAGTATGGGGTTCTTCAAGAAAGAAGTAATTGAATTTTTGAAGAGTCGGCAACGCGCGAGTGATACCCCTGGTGTTACAAGCGTCCATAGGCCACGGTGACCACTTACCATTAGGCGGACCGTGTGCTTATTTGCCATCTTAGTGGTATAACAAAAAAAAATGAACATTAAAAACTTGATTGGCCAATCAAGACGGACAGATGTTTCCAGCTTACAACTGATAGCTAATACATAAATAAATCCCCATGGGTTACGAGCATTAAGTGACCCCCATAAAGAAAGAATCGGTCCATCTCGCCTCAGAGTCGTATTCGGATTGCTTGCCAGCCTTCATACGTCCCCACTGCTGGGGCACGGCCTACCGTCATAAGCGAGGGTGATTGGGCCATAGGTCAAAACGCGGGCCCACTACGAATTGTGGACTTTACATACGTAATTTTTTTTTTCTTGACGTATGCAGGTTTCCTCACGATGTTTTACTTCACCGAAAAGCCAGTGGTGTGAATAAATAAATCAGTGTACTTGAGAAATTAAGAAAACCCCTCGGCCACCATTCGGATACAATACTGCCAAAATCTCTGGTTTTAGGTTACAATCTAATTTAATCTTATCTGATCTCCTTGCTTCTAGGGAAATTAGTTTACTATGAGAAATATACTACTTTTTTTTCTAATCCATCAGAACAGCCTTTAATTACAATTTTGATTATCCGATTTAATGAGGTGAAATGTTAAAGGTACGATACATATACATGTATTATGTACTCGGTTTCTTATCTCCAAAGCTAAGCCAAGCTAAGCCGTTACGGGATGATACAATGATGCCGTCGCGCTAGGCCTTTTGAGGCACCTTCCGACAAATTTACATTCATATTCGGTTTTCCACTATTAAAACACAATCGTATTTATAGGTACCGATTGTTTAATTCGGTAGGTTTTTTTTAATTGTATTTTGAAACAGACCGACACAATAAGCCCCTACTTACTTAATTGATATCAAATAATAAGCTATTCCTTATTATTAATCTGTCCAATATTTTATGGTATGGCCATAAGTTTATCATGTTAACTAATTAGATACCTGAATAACCTAAGTAGTAACTTAGGTTCCTAAATACTAAGCTTCTCAACCCAACACCTATAGTCGTGCAAAGGTTTCTGCATACAACTGCAAAAACCCTTAGTCGCGTATAATTTATACCTCTTCTTCAGTCTTCCCAAATATTTATCTACGCAATTAAATATTTAGTACAAAATTCTGACCTATACCTAGATTTACTTACCTTTAAACCTTAAATCGCATCGGTATCAGCAGTTGTACAAAAATAAATTCTAAAACATCGCAGTCTTTACCCTTTTTTTCTAATCTAATCATCAACTTAAATTCCCGATACCTTTATTTTGATGTCTTGACAAAGGAATCAAGCGTTTGGCCGATAAAACTTAAAAGAGCACTATCCCTTTTGATGAATTTTAAGGGAAAATCATTATGAGATTTATCATTATTCATCGTGTTCATTTAATACCTTAGAAAATAGTTATAATCATTTGCGATTCTAACCCAAAACTAAATGACATCGACTGGTGTTTTGAATATTATGTAGGTAGGTATTGCTAATGAAATATATTGATTTAAATAGAATGTTTTAAGTATGTAGGTACCTATCTCACAAAATTTGTAAAATATAATTTATTAATATTAAAATGCTTCGACACACTTTAACTTGATTGACTTGATTATCATTTTTTAAAACAAGAAAAATTAAGTAAGTCGACTGTCACTTTTAGAAATTTTTTATTTTACAGCTTCAACTTATACCCTACATTCAAAAACACTGCACTAAATGACCTGGGGGTGCCACGGGTCCAAATTCTAGTTCCCGTAGCACCACAAGGGGCGTCGTCCAGGGGTGCCTTGGGTCCGGATTGATATTTTATGTACGAGTAACTCTTATTTCTATAGAAGGCCATTTGCGACCCTTTTTATTGTAGCTAGTCTACTTCTATGTTAGTTCGGACGGACAGACAGAACTATGACTTTGTCCCATAGTATATAATAAGAATTCCTTTCCTTTATTTATTAAAAGTAGATGAAAGTCTTATTCCTACATCGAAATGTATCTGAAATTACTTTACAGCTATTCCATCAGTAATTACTATCTTTACTTTTAAATTAGTAGAAATACAATGAAGATACCCGTCTAATGCATTCTATACTCGAGTAAAATATGTTAGGTAATTTAATTTACTTATGATTGCTTATTTTCCATTGAACATCTGATTCCTTGACTAACAAAACATAATAATATAGACCCAATGATCACCTTTGGTTCTCAATTGACAAAACACAAAACATACTTTATCTAGCCTCAGTTTGTTCTTCAGCGAGCCAAACTATTTGCCAAACTATTTGCCAAACTATTTGTCAAACTATTTGCCAAATTACAATAAACCAACAATTTTTTAGCGGCCTATCATCATTATCCTCGCCTTCAATTTATTTAGTTAGTGTATTTATATTAATTTGTCGTTTGCCTTTTTCTTCCTGTAAGGCAACCAAAATTGCTTGCCCCGCCCAAACAACGATCTGTTAGGTAAACTCGGTCCAACTTTTACTGTCGACCATTAAATTATCCTACTTAGTTTGTAGAGCCGACATGCGGAAGATTCAAGGTTAAATAAATAACTAAAGATGGGTCAATTTTATTATTAGATAACTCGTCAATTGTCTTGCAGAAGCAGAAAGTTAACTATTCCACAGAAGTGACAACATAACAATAATAAATGTGCATCTTGTTATAAACCGCCTAAATAAGAAATCCCTGCAAAAACATATATACTCTTTTTACAATCTCTATTCTTTTGCAATGAACTTTCAAAGATTTATTATTTCGTCCTTCGACTCCTTCGTGATGCCATCCAGCCGCCAGATGTTTATAAATAACGCTTTAGGATGGAAGATGCTTTTAAAAATTGTGTTATTCCATGTTTTGCGTTATACTCAGTCAGTACGTAGGTACTCAGTCTATCGGTTTATTCACTACATTTAATTTGAATTGTGCAAGTGGAAAGTGTTGAAAATGCACCTACTAAAGATGTTTCGTTGTCTTAACGCGTTCGTTCTTACTCCAATTTTTTCTACGGTGGAGTATTTGCCTATGTGTATGTGTTGAATATAGAAAAAAACCGAGGTATCTAGAATGCCTGCAGGCAGCAGAAGCAAAAATAATGAACCTCGGAATTCAGTGTAACATATAATTATTATCTGAGAATAGTAAGAAGCAAATTTTGTGGTCTCCATGTTGTAAACTTAATAATGAATTTTGCAAATCTGTCTATATATGAGGAAGTTATGTCCGATAATACATAAAAAAAATATATAAAATCAGAATTGAGAATCTCCTCCTTTTTTGAAGTCAGTTAAAAACAGGACAAATGCAGTCTAACTTGCGCACAGTGGTTTCCATGCGAACTTGTATCCAGCTAAATGTTTAGGAATTGCATTGTCATTTCGTATTTCAATAATTTATCTGCAAGTGTCAAAATATGCAAATACCCGCCTTTTTCAAATTGCACTGTTTTAGAAGCTTAATATTTAACCGACTTCAAAAAAGATGAGGTTCTCAATTCGGATGTTTGTATTTTTTTATGTATATTCCAGCATAACTCCGTCAGATATAGATAGATTTTTTAATATAGTGTTCTTTAAAATAGTTAGTGTTAATTTAGAACTGGTGAAACGCCTTTTATGTTGATGATTGTATAAAATTTTATTTAGAGTATCGATGTTTTTAGTGTACGATAAAAAAGCAATTTGTCACTCAAAAGTAAACTATATAAGTAAGAAAATACTAATAAATCTACGTACCTAACAGTTTATAACACACTTCACTTTCATGACACCAACTTTGAACTGAAATTTAGATCATATTTTTGAAAATAAGTAATTATTTTTAGTGCATCTTTTTGACGCCGGTTGATTTTTTTGTTAAAACGTTTTTGTTACGTAATACCGCCCACACGTTCCTGGTAATAGGGGTTTTGACAAACAAAGAGACAAGCAGACAGACAGTCAACAAAGTAATCATTTAAGGTTCCGGTTTTTTTTACTTTTATTCAGGTATTCAGGATTTAATTCTGCTAACATCTAATGCGTATCTATGTAACCAAACTTTTAAACCAAATTTATTTGTGGAATTTTAGCAAACAGTTAATTATAGCAAAGTAGCTTTTCCAGCGGTTCCGCCCGCCCTAAATTTGGTTATCAGCGCGGGATTACTACGGCAAGTCCCTGATTATACTGAAGAAGTGGAATCTGGTTTTAGTTATTCCCGCGGAATCTTTTGAATTTTCCGGTATGAAAGTCATATTATTATGTCCTTCTCAGTCTCGTCAACTTTCTCTGTGCCAAACTATAACTATAATGCTTCGTTATACAAACAAACAAATAAACTTACACAAATTCACATTAGTAAAAAGTAGGATAGGATTATTGAATATAAAATAAAATAAAATAGCAGTATCAGGTATTTGTCCAGCGGCCGATTTGGATTTAATTAATCCAAATCGGCAGCTGGACTTACTTCAAACGTAATAATGAAGAAAACACTATATTTTTATTAAAACTGTACCTACTTATAAGATAGGTTTAGGTTTATATATAGATACTTTTGCTGGTTTGAGAAAACAAAATCTTATTCAAACGCTTTCATAATAACAAGCTAGTCATACAGACGCACTGTTTAATCGAATGAGCGGGAAAAGATGAACTTTCTGCTTCGGGATTCTTCCCAAAAATGTAATTTTTGGCTTACTTTATTTATTTGAAATCCAACGATGAAACTTGCAGGATTTGTCATAAATTGTACTAGGTATCTAAGCAATCCTTAAAAGTTTTAGGTGTAGTTTTGTTATTAAAAAAAATTACAATACTTATTTATAATTGTAAATTGATTTTAATTTACAGTACATACAGGTTACCATTGGTCATGGAAACGTTTAGTGATATACTTAAAATCTAAGTAAATGGAGTTGTAGACGTCAATTAGTTATGAATCAGATTCACTAAGCAACATTCTTTCGTCAAATAATGATTGTGTCATTGTGACTTTACTAACTTATACAAAATAACTTGAAAGTAATAAGTGGTTCAATGACAATACTCATTCAAACAGATAAATGATTATGTTTAATCAGGTGTCATGATAACTGCTTTGATTTTGAATTCAAAAAGTAGCATTTCGTATATATAGTCAGTATCTGTAACTTACTGGCATAACTTAACTATCTTGGTACTATCAGGACCATTAGAAGTATTTATTTTAAAAAACCTACAAAATCTACAAAAATGAAAACTATTTCCATTGTCGCTATCACTTTATTGGTAAGAAGCTTTAATTTATTTCAATACCTTTTATTTTGAAGAATTGATTATATACGATGTTACTAAGTGTCTTAATTAAATAATTATTTTTAAAACTCTTATAATTTGGCTATTTTAAGTTGTCGATAATCCAAAAATATTTTAATTTTAAAAAATTTCACATCCTGAACTCCATCTAATAACATCAAGAGCAAAGTCTGTTTCAAAATCTAAATAATGTTGGATTTTTTTCAGGTCGCTTGTCTTCTTAATAGCGCTGCTTCACAAGGATGGTCAGGTTAGTTTTTATCATCGACTTTTTCTTATTATTAATGTTAAGTTAACGCTGACAAATTTTTTATTGAATATTTTTGAAAATATTAATTCACACTTAATAAGCGGTTTTAAAATTATAAAAGTATTTAAAAAATATTTCGAAAACTATCTGGTTTTGTTTTCAGTATATTTTTCTACATAAAATATAACTATTTTAGGTTCAAAGATGATTTTAGAAAGATTTTGGTGAAAATTGAACCCAATAACTAGAATGTTAATCCTGTCAGTCAGTCAGGACAGTTTATTATAAGCAAAATTTAATATTAGTTTAAAAGAGGGAAATCGAAATATCAGTAGAGTGGAAGCTTTACAGATATAGCAAAACATCGATAACTTATAAATCTGTTTTAACTAACTCATTGCGTCTTTGCAATGCACTTGCATTAGCATTTTCTTTCAGTTTTCTTGAAGTAGTACTCTTTGATGGTTGCTCTCATATATATTCTATCAATTTATTAGATTTTAAGCAAGAATCAGAAGGATTATTCACAAATCATATGTCTATTTATTGCTATTTATTTATTTCAATTATATGTCATTCTAGCTACTCTTACCATAAATTTAAGACTAGGTACAATATGGTTTTTAATTTTTAAAATATTAGTGGAATGTAAAAAGTATTCAAATCCGTTTTATCGAAGTCACCTTTTTATTTCTTAACCTACATGATATATATAGTGTATAGTTTATTACACTTATTTTATAGTACTCGTAGTAAATAATTTTATTGTTTTCCATAGGTAGCCGACATGGAAACAGGGGCGTAAACCACAACCACGGTAGTAATGACAACGGTAACGGCAACGGAAATGGTAATGGAAACGGAAACAGAAACAAAAATAGAGACGGAAATGAGAACGGAAATGATAACGGAAATCAAAACGGTAACAAAAACCTCAATACTGACAAAAATGATAATGATAATGAAAATGGCAATGACAACGACAACTACAACGCCGCCGTCAACCATAACGTTGCCAATAACAAGAACAATGTTCATAACAATAACAACGTGAATAACGACAATGAATCAGGTAATATTTGAGTTTACTAGTAACAGCCAATTAAATTATTTAACATTATGTTGGTGGTATAGTTAGAATTATTATGTAGAATTTTAAACAAAATTACGATTAGCAATCATGCTCATCACTCAGACTATAGAGTACACAATCTTTTTTATACAATACAAAGCCTAAATTAACGTACATTTTTTATAACAATATCTTGTTTTTCTGAGGACTTGTGAAAATAATTGTCAGGCAGAGCCATTTACCAGCCTATACAGACTTGTGCTTTTATCTGCGTTCATTGATTCCATTGGTCACTTACTTGAGGTGGGAATGGATTGACATATTCACTTTAAAATACTCTTTATCATATATCGTAAATTACAAAAAGCAAACGAGTAAGTTCATAAAAACTGTACGAGTAGGCGACCTTATCGTTAGAGTACGATCTCTACTAGGTAAAACTTTGGATAGAAGAAATCACTTTAATAGATATATTTGTTAGAGTTCTGCAGCTATCATTCATTTTTATCAAAATGTCTTTTAATGCTTTGTTTATTTTAGGTAACGCCAAGGGATGGTATTGATTACTGCTGTATGAGTGCATAAATGCGAAAATGTTTTATCTCAATAGCATCAAAGTCAACAGACAAGATACATGAAAAGTGCAATATTATGTTCTGCATCATACATATACAATTTAAACAATTATAATTTTAACACAACTAAATCTTCATATTTTTTTCTTATACCTATCTATTTTATTTTCTTGCCAAACTTAAACTTAAGACACTGAAAACGTATGAAAGTAAATTTATTAAAGTTTCAAGATACCTTTATTTAAGAATATAACAGTTAACCTCATTTACAACTATATATATTTTTAGGACTGATATTCTAAAAACGTAAATTACCCATAACCAATAGCGTAAAATACGACAAGTAAAGAAGTTAAGGAACTAAGTTTTCATATGTTTTTGTACAAATGTTTCTTACGTTGGAGTTCATATACTAAGAGCATATGTTAAGTCCGGGTTTGAAAACCAGATAATTGCGTCTAGTATGTGATGTGAATCATCATATCGTGCCGAACCTATATATACTACATAAATGGTTAAAAGTTAAATAAATAGTTAAAAGCCTTCTTCTTTCAAAAGTCCAAGCGACAAATTCGCAGGAAAATGCTAGTAAGCCATAATAAAATAGAGTGGTCTTTTTTAAAAGAACGAAAAAGTACGGTACTTAAAAAAACCTCACCTGGGAGCTCATTCGACAATCTAAGCGATCGCGGGAGAAAGCGGCTCTGAAACCGCACAGTGTATGTCCATTTAGGTTCTGAAGTTTGATTCAAAGGTTTTTACTTAAGGTTGTGCTGTGAGTGATATGTAGATCAAAACATAACCGTAGTGATTGAGAGTAAGACCTAGATCGTTAATGCCGGTGACACGTGTAACAGGAGTATCGTCAACAATATACGGGTTTTTGGGGGGGTTAGAAACTAAGTTGGACCAAACTACTATAAACTAACTTAAATAATGAGGTAAACCATCATAATTATTTTATTTTCAGAAAATCTATCAATATTTAATTAGAAATTGATTTAAATCAAATTAAGTAAAACGAACACTTAAAACGTACGCGCGGACCGTTATTGGGTTAAATGTAGTACAATGCAACAAGCTTTTCTGATCTTTTGACCTTGGGTGTTTGGTCGCTAGTGTAAAGCTGATAAACTAAAGTACGTTTACACCACATGCTTGACAATTACCAATTGTATGTCATGCAAACCTAACCTAAAGTGCGTATAAAGAAAGTGAAAAAGTTAATATTTAACAATTGAATCACAATTGATTGTAACACGATGTTTGTCTTGTGCAAAACTATTTATAAAATGTAACAAACGTTGTTATTTATTTTGCATAGTGCCGTAATGAATGAAATTATTTCATTTCAGAACTGGAAAGACGGCATGAATGAAAATATTTCAACAATATAATTCTAAACTTTAAATATTATAAGAGTCTCTGTCTGTCCATTTGTTTGAAAGTTTTTGATAGAATTTCTTATATTCAAAGTTTTTAACTTTTTTAAAAATTTGAATTACACCCTATAATTGTTCCATTATGACACTACGTCTTGCAAGATTGACATTAATATACGTATACAAAAATGAATATTTTTGTTAATACAATAGAATAGAATTAAATAGAACTGAACAGAACAGAACAGAGCAGAGCAAAAAAACAAAACAGAATAGAATAGAAATTTAAAAGCTAAAATATAGTAAAATACAGATGGAATTAATTTTATAATTTTGTTCTACATATCCTGCCGTTTCCAGCGTGCAAAAATGATCAATTATTTAAAATATTTTTCAATCATAAGTTACAATTCAAAATATAAATTTTATACAGATGCCATGCAAATTACAAGCTAGATACAAGACTTCAAATGGGTACCTACAACTCAAATCAAAAAATAGGCAAGGGAAGTAAAGGAATACACAATATCAGGCTTGGTAAAAATGTCAACAGATAATTATCATATATGTCAACTTTAAAGTAGAATATAAGTCTAGAATTTATTATTTATATATTCATTCATATCATATCAACATTTATTTAATAGTTGGAATATTTTGTTTTTAAATTGGGTTAAATTGAATTCTTTAATACTAATAGGTAGCTTATTGTACAAATTAGCTGGCATACAAATAAACATTGTTCTGATAAAGTGATAGCCTCTGTAAAAGCTGTGCCTGAAACGATTGCCTATATAAAACTGTGGAACTCACTGTCGCTAACAACAAGCAAAATCACAGACTATAATTTGTCACTCGAAATGCATAAGTTATGGCATATCACAGGTTTATTTTAACTTTGACTTTAACTTTTTTATTTTATTTTATTGTATATTTGGATAAACAAATAGTGTACACAATTGATATCTGGTGGAAAGAAACGAAAAGTAGATACAGAGGGTCGCCAGTTTCAAGACAAATGGACTGAAGAATTATTTTTTATCTTGCACAATGGTAAGCCTATTTGATGTGTAATGAATCCATTTCTGTAATGAAAGAATTCAATATAAAGAGGCATTACTCAACTAAACATGCTACGCTGCACTCACTGACAGGACAATTAAGAACAGACGAAATCCAGAAGCTTACCGCAAATTTGGATAAACAGGAACAAATTTTTCATAAACAAGGAACACAACTTGATAATGCAGTGACAGCTAGTTTAATAGTTAGCACAAAATTAGCAAAGGCATTAAAACCATTTGCCGAAGGAGAATTTATCAAGGAGTGACATGTTAAAAGTTTGCAGTATTTTGTGTCCTGAAAAGAAAAATGAATTTGAAAAAATTAGTTTGTCGAGACGAACTGTTGGTCGAAGTATAGACATGATAATCATTAGATATAAAAACAGCATTGACTGACCGTATGGCTGGTTTTGAAACATTTTCTATAGCATTAGACGAGAGCACCGATTTGTCTGACACAGCTCAACTGGCTATATTTATTCGAGGTGTTGATAAGGAGTTCAATGTTACTGAGGAATGCTTGCTTTACAGCCGCTAAAAGGAATGACTACAGGAGAGGATATTTTTATTGAAGTTCAAACGGTATTCACAAGTTTTGGCTTGCCATGGTCAAAATTAATTGGAGTATGCATTGATGGTGCACCTTCTATGGTCGGCTTACGTAAATCATCGGAATTTTAAATGAAAGAGCAACAGAATTAAATGTACAAAAAGATGATTTGATAGTCCTTCATTGCATTATCCACCAACAGAACTTTTGCTCTAAGTCCATTTGAGTCCAGAATGTTATGAATGTGGCAGTAAAAACCATCAACTTTATTCGATACCGAGGGCTTAACCATCGTCAGTTCGAGGCGTTTTTGGATGAAATATTAGCTGAATATAACGACTTAACATATTATTGTGAAGTCAGATGGCTGAGCAAAAGAACAATAATGAAACGGTTTTACGAGATTAGAAATGAAATAGCAGATTTTATGAAAATAAAAGGTTAACCACTATCTGAAATAAGTGAATCAAAATGGATATGTGACTTAACATTTGTGGTCGATCTTACAGGCTATTTGAATGATTTAAATTTGAAACTTCAAAAACAAGGACAGGTAGTAAATGATTTGTACAGCCATTTAAAAGCGTTTCAGATCAAACTACGCTTGTGGGAGTCACAGATGCTGACTAGAAAAAGTTACCATTTCAACACGGCCCTGCCTGAATATCCTGCCCGGCCAATACATCATACCTTCATAATCCCGGCTACAAACTTGAGCACAATTTTGTGAGTCGTGCCGGTGTACATATGTTCGTCCGGGAGGATATCTGCTGTCGCCGCCTTCATAGCCTTGAAGACAGGGACCTGCCGATATTGTGGGTGCGCGTAGATTACGACGGCCACACTTGTATCTATGCGGCCTATAAAGGTCTCAAAGCGGTGACACGGACGTAACTCGACTCTTACCGCACCTGAGTTTGACAACTGACAAAGTTCTAGAGCTATATCCCACAGCAGAACTAGTTATTTTGGAAGAATTTAACGCCCACCATCAATTTTAACTAAACCACCGATAAAAGAGAGATGTGTTCACTGAATATAGACTTTACTTTTCTATTACCAAAAGTTTACTAAAAGTTTCCATCACCAACGGGAATCTGTACTTTATATAAAATAAAAACATATATTAATAATGATAAAAAATTATTATTAATGTTTTTTTAACATAAATACATCTAAAATTTTTAAGAAATTACTAAGATAATTAAAACTATGAAGATCGATGTAAATTTTTTAACCGATACTCGACCAGTGACTCTAAGTTTCGTCGCTTGCCTTTAAAATAAATAAGGTTAACCAAAAAAATCTATTTTGCGAAGAATTCCGAAGCAGAAAAAAAATACTGAACTTTATGTCCTCTAGAGGACGCTATATTGGACTTGTGTGGTGTCGCATACCTTATAACTAGTGAACCATCAAGACGCTTCAACGATACCTCGTTGTAGTGTTAAAATTTTCAGTCAAATCATGAGGCACCCATTTTTCAAGTTTTTTTTTTTAATTCTAACGATTTAATGCAAATGAATCAATATTGTGGGTATTCTTACATCAAACCGTGCCGTTAATTCTTTGTTAGGTTAACACGGATTGGTTTCAACCATCACCTTCAAGTTATAGTTAATTACCTCAGTCATTGGTCTTCCTTATGGTTCATTCTTCGGTTTGAAGTTACCATTACGAAAGCAGTTAAACCAATAAAGCACGGTGCTTTCGTTAGTCGTATCCATCCTCTCCTAATACGGCATTGACATAACAAGCAGTTTCTGCTCCGTTGGTCTCACGTCGGAACTCTTATTCGGATATAGCTATGGTAACTATTTAAAACCAGGAAGGCAGTATGCTTGATTTCTTTCTAAGTGGTATAAAAAAATATTGTATTGTATTCTTTGCACAACGCATATGTATGTATATATAGTATAAGGGTCTTATCACTTTAGGCAATTTCTGCCAGACAACCTCTTGGTAGAGAAAAAGTTGATCAGAACATTAAAAGTAGGTGCAGTAAGAGTTCAATAATTTAAATATACATTGAAATAAATTTATATGAATATTAATACTATGTAAAATGTTTTAAATAATTTATAAACTTAACGCCACAATACAGCATATATGTTAATTTACACATATATGTAATATTTAACATTACATTAAAATACTTATTTTTTCGAAATTAAATTTGATTTTATTTTGAAATATGATGTTAAATTAAAAATATGAAATTAAAACTATGAGTAAATAAATATTTCATTTTTATATTTTTATTATTTTCTGTGAACGTTTTTTTTTTTTTTTTTTTAATACCACTAAGGTGGCAAACTAAGTTCGCGGGAGAAAGCGCACTCTACGCGAGCATTTCGGTTCTAAAGTATGAGAATGAATTTCATGCCTATGGCGAGCGGTGCGATGGTAGAGAGTAGCCGTGGGCATAATTTCGAACAATTCTTCAGAAAACATTCCATTGTACAAGCGGTAGAACACACACAGGGAGGCAAAATCTCAGACTTAAGGGTTCGATACGGCAACGGAGTTTGGGGTCGTCGACAATTCTCACAGCCCGTCGTTGAACCGAGTCAAAAGGGCCAAGCTGGTATCCGGGTGCACCTGCTCGAAGATGGCAGCAGTACTCCATATGGGGCCGAACCTGCGACTTGTAAAGCAGCTACCTCTGCCCCGACATGAAGTACTTCCTCGCTGTGTTGAGTACACCTAGTTTTTTGGACGCCAGTTTCACCTTATCTTTGTAAATGATCTCGGAACTGAACATCGCTGGAAATGTCGACTGGAATTGTGGGACTACAGTGAATGGGGTTTCTTAGCGGCGAACGCGCAGACTTGTGTCTTTGTAGGGTTGAATCGGACCAAATTTACCCGTCCCCAGTCAGAGACCTTGGACAGTGTGGTCTCGATTTGAGACACAAGTTCTCCGCGGTTTTTCTCCACAACGGAACGAGGAATGTTTGCACGACCCTTGTAATAAGCGTCTCCAGTACTGTCATCTGCATAGCAATGTATGTTGTTGATGGATAGCATGTCATTGATATGCAGTAAAAAGAGCGTAGGAGACAGCACAGAGCCTTGCGGGACATAAGCATTAATGTCCATGCTGTCAGAGCAACTACCGTCAACTACGGTTCGTATGCGTCTGCCGGACAAAAAGCTAGCCACCTATTTGCACAAACCCTCGGGCACTCCGTAAGATGGCAACTTCGATAGAAGACCCCGGTGCCAGACCCGATCGAACGCCTTCGCTATGTCCAGGCTACATACCAATGCCTCCCCCTGACTCTCAATGGCTAGTGCCCATCGGTGTGTGAGATACGCTAGAAGGTCACCAGTCGAGCGACCGTGGCGAAAGCCATATTGACGGTCACTGGCCAGGTCGTGTACTTCTAGGTATCTTAGAAGCTGTGTGTTGATAACACGCTCTATCACCTTGGAGAGGAGAAAGGTAATAGCGATAGGCCTGTAATTCGATGGTACTTATCTATCGCCCTTTTTGGGCACCGGGTGCACATTCGCAGTCTTCCATGAAAACGGAAATTGCCTTGTATGGTAGGAAAGCCCGAAGAGGCGCGTGAGTACAGCACACTGCATAAGCATCACTGGTGGTATACCGTCTGGCCCACTCGACTTATGAACGTCTAGAGAAAGTAACGCCCGCCGGACCTCCCGCTGTGTTATGGAAATTTCCGGCATGATCTTACCGCATCACGGTATAGTAGGTGGTACAGCGCCTTCGTCGTTCATATTCGAGTTTGAGGCAAAGAGACTGCCCAGTAGATCGGCTTTCTCTTTAGCACTATGGGCCAAGTCTCCATCGGTCTTTCGCAGTGGTGGTAACGACGACTGGCAAAAGTCCCCTTCGGTAGCTTTGGCAAGCGACCAGAAAGCACGACTCCCAGAAGGAAAGCTCGCAAGTCATCCACCTATTTTGCCGATGAATTAGAATTTTGCTCTGGCAGTTGATTTCTTACTGAACCTCGAGGCAGCATTTAATTTGCGTTTTACCTCAGAAATATTCGGATCCTTATTATTACGAGCCGTGGTCCAAGCCTCATATGCAGTTTGCTTAAGAATTTTAGCTTCTCTGCAAAACCTATTAAACCACTGTCGTTTTTTGACGCCGGCAGCTACTCGCAGGTTAGGAATATAACATTCCATACCAGCGAGGTTTGACTCAGTGACTGCGGCTGCGCAGACGTCAGGATCTTGTGAGCTAAAGCAGATCTGCCTCCACGGGTATGATGCATAAAATTCTCGCAATCCATCCCAGTCTGCCGATTTATAGTGCCACACACGACGCCAATTAGTTTGCCCAGATGGATCGGTTTCATCAGGTTGTGTGCATGACACTTGATTCCGAACGAGACAGTGGTCCGAGGAGCCTAAAGGCGCATCCACTGAGACGGAATATCCGTCCGGACGTGTAGTTAGCAGAAGGTCCAGTAAGGAATTCGTAGGAATTCTCGTTGGAGAAAGTACCAGCTGAGAGAATCCATAGGTCAAAGCAAATTCATAAGCAGATATCTCTGCATAGTTATTGGTTCGAAAACTGAGCCACTCACGATGGTGGGCGTTAAATTCTTCCAAAATAACTAGTTCTGCTGTGGGATATAGCTCTAGAACTTTGTCAGTTGTCAAACTCAGGTGCGGTAAGAGTCGAGTTACGTCCGTGTCACCGCTTTGAGACCTTTATAGGCCGCATAGATACAAGTGTGGCCGTCGTAATCTACGCGCACCCACAATATCTGCTGTCGCCGCCTTCATAGCCTTGAAGACAGGGACCTGCCAATATTGTGGGTGCGCGTAGATTACGACGGCCACACTTGTATCTATGCGGCCTATAAAGGTCTCAAAGCGGTGACACGGACGTAACTCGACTCTTACCGCACCTGAGTTTGACAACTGACAAAGTTCTAGAGCTATATCCCACAGCAGAACTAGTTATTTTGGAAGAATTTAACGCCCACCATCGTGAGTGGCTCAGTTTTCGAACCAATAACTATGCAGAGATATCTGCTTATGAATTTGCTTTGACCTATGGATTCTCTCAGCTGGTACTTTCTCCAACGAGAATTCCTACGAATTCCTTACTGGACCTTCTGCTAACTACACGTCCGGACGGATATTCCGTCTCAGTGGATGCGCCTTTAGGCTCCTCGGACCACTGTCTCGTTCGGAATCAAGTGTCATGCACACAACCTGATGAAACCGATCCATCTGGGCAAACTAATTGGCGTCGTGTGTGGCACTATAAATCGGCAGACTGGGATGGATTGCGAGAATTTTATGCATCATACCCGTGGAGGCAGATCTGCTTTAGCTCACAAGATCCTGACGTCTGCGCAGCCGCAGTCACTGAGTCAAACCTCGCTGGTATGGAATGTTATATTCCTAACCTGCGAGTAGCTGCCGGCGTCAAAAAACGACAGTGGTTTAATAGGTTTTGCAGAGAAGCTAAAATTCTTAAGCAAACTGCATATGAGGCTTGGACCACGGCTCGTAATAATAAGGATCCGAATATTTCTGAGGTAAAACGCAAATTAAATGCTGCCTCGAGGTTCAGTAAGAAATCAACTGCCAGAGCAAAATTCTAATTCATCGGCAAAATAGGTGGATGACTTGCGAGCTTTCCTTCTGGGAGTCGTGCTTTCTGGTCGCTTGCCAAAGCTACCGAAGGGGACTTTTGCCAGTCGTCGTTACCACCACTGCGAAAGACCGATGGAGACTTGGCCCATAGTGCTAAAGAGAAAGCCGATCTACTGGGCAGTCTCTTTGCCTCAAACTCGAATATGAACGACGAAGGCGCTGTACCACCTACTATACCGTGATGCGGTAAGATCATGCCGGAAATTTCCATAACACAGCGGGAGGTCCGGCGGGCGTTACTTTCTCTAGACGTTCATAAGTCGAGTGGGCCAGACGGTATACCACCAGTGATGCTTATGCAGTGTGCTGTACTCACGCGCCTCTTCGGGCTTTCCTACCATACAAGGCAATTTCCGTTTTCATGGAAGACTGCGAATGTGCACCCGGTGCCCAAAAAGGGCGATAGATAAGTACCATCGAATTACAGGCCTATCGCTATTACCTTTCTCCTCTCCAAGGTGATAGAGCGTGTTATCAACACACAGCTTCTAAGATACCTAGAAGTACACGACCTGGCCAGTGACCGTCAATATGGCTTTCGCCACGGTCGCTCGACTGGTGACCTTCTAGCGTATCTCACACACCGATGGGCACTAGCCATTGAGAGTCAGGGGGAGGCATTGGTATGTAGCCTGGACATAGCGAAGGCGTTCGATCGGGTCTGGCACCGGGGTCTTCTATCGAAGTTGCCATCTTACGGAGTGCCCGAGGGTTTGTGCAAATAGGTGGCTAGCTTTTTGTCCGGCAGACGCATACGAACCGTAGTTGACGGTAGTTGCTCTGACAGCATGGACATTAATGCTTATGTCCCGCAAGGCTCTGTGCTGTCTCCTACGCTCTTTTTACTGCATATCAATGACATGCTATCCATCAACAACATACATTGCTATGCAGATGACAGTACTGGAGACGCTTATTACAAGGGTCGTGCAAACATTCCTCGTTCCGTTGTGGAGAAAAACCGCGGAGAACTTGTGTCTCAAATCGAGACCACACTGTCCAAGGTCTCTGACTGGGGACGGGTAAATTTGGTCCGATTCAACCCTACAAAGACACAAGTCTGCGCGTTCGCCGCTAAGAAACCCCATTCACTGTAGTCCCACAATTCCAGTCGACATTTCCAGCGATGTTCAGTTCCGAGATCATTTACAAAGATAAGGTGAAACTGGCGTCCAAAAAACTAGGTGTACTCAACACAGCGAGGAAGTACTTCATGTCGGGGCAGAGGTAGCTGCTTTACAAGTCGCAGGTTCGGCCCCATATGGAGTACTGCTGCCATCTTCGAGCAGGTGCACCCGGATACCAGCTTGGCCCTTTTGACTCGGTTCAACGACGGGCTGTGAGAATTGTCGACGACCCCAAACTCCGTTGCCGTATCGAACCCTTAAGTCTGAGATTTTGCCTCCCTGTGTGTGTTCTACCGCTTGTACAATGGAATGTTTTCTGAAGAATTGTTCGAAATTATGCCCACGGCTACTCTCTACCATCGCACCGCTCGCCATAGGCATGAAATTCATTCTCATACTTTAGAACCGAAATGCTCGCGTAGAGTGCGCTTTCTCCCGCGAACTTAGTTTGCCACCTTAGTGGTATTAAAAAAAAAAAAAAAAAAACGTTCACAGAAAATAATAAAAATATAAAAATGAAATATTTATTTACTCATAGTTTTAATTTCATATTTTTAATTTAACATCATATTTCAAAATAAAATCAAATTTAATTTCGAAAAAATAAGTATTTTAATGTAATGTTAAATATTACATATATGTGTAAATTAACATATATGCTGTATTGTGGCGTTAAGTTTATAAATTATTTAAAACATTTTACATAGTATTAATATTCATATAAATTTATTTCAATGTATATTTAAATTATTGAACTCTTACTGCACCTACTTTTAATGTTCTGATCAACTTTTTCTCTACCAAGAGGTTGTCTGGCAGAAATTGCCTAAAGTGATAAGACCCTTATACTATATATACATACATATGCGTTGTGCAAAGAATACAATACAATATTTTTTTATACCACTTAGAAAGAAATCAAGCATACTGCCTTCCTGGTTTTAAATAGTTACCATAGCTATATCCGAATAAGAGTTCCGACGTGAGACCAACGGAGCAGAAACTGCTTGTTATGTCAATGCCGTATTAGGAGAGGATGGATACGACTAACGAAAGCACCGTGCTTTATTGGTTTAACTGCTTTCGTAATGGTAACTTCAAACCGAAGAATGAACCATAAGGAAGACCAATGACTGAGGTAATTAACTATAACTTGAAGGTGATGGTTGAAACCAATCCGTGTTAACCTAACAAAGAATTAACGGCACGGTTTGATGTAAGAATACCCACAATATTGATTCATTTGCATTAAATCGTTAGAATTAAAAAAAAAACTTGAAAAATGGGTGCCTCATGATTTGACTGAAAATTTTAACACTACAACGAGGTATCGTTGAAGCGTCTTGATGGTTCACTAGTTATAAGGTATGCGACACCACACAAGTCCAATATAGCGTCCTCTAGAGGACATAAAGTTCAGTATTTTTTTTCTGCTTCGGAATTCTTCGCAAAATAGATTTTTTTGGTTAACCTTATTTATTTTAAAGGCAAGCGACGAAACTTAGAGTCACTGGTCGAGTATCGGTTAAAAAATTTACATCGATCTTCATAGTTTTAATTATCTTAGTAATTTCTTAAAAATTTTAGATGTATTTATGTTAAAAAAACATTAATAATAATTTTTTATCATTATTAATATATGTTTTTATTTTATATAAAGTACAGATTCCCGTTGGTGATGGAAACTTTTAGTAAACTTTTGGTAATAGAAAAGTAAAGTCTATATTCAGTGAACACATCTCTCTTTTATCGGTGGTTTAGTTAAAATTGAGTGACGGAGTGTTTATCGATAACATTTTTTATGAAAAGTTCAATAGGCTTATTAATTATTATAACTATTGAACGTTTTAAAGTTACTTTAAAACTTTTTTATGAATAGACCGTAAGTAAATATAGAAAGAAGCAGACGTCAATTAGTTATGAATACGCAACACTAAGCAACATTCTTGGGTTAAATAATGATTGTGTCATTGTGATTTTACTTACTTATACAAATCACTTTAATGTTACAAGTGGTTCGATGAAACAATTAATTTAAACATTCAAACAGATAAATGATTATGTTTAATCAGGTGCCATGATAACTGCTTTGATTTTGAATACAAAAAGTATCATTTCGTATATATAGTCAGTATCTGTAACTTACTGGCATAACTTAACTATCTTGGTACTAACAAGACCATTAGAAGTATTTTTTTATTATAACTAACAAAATCTACAAAAATGAAAACTATTTCTATTGTCTCTATAACTTTATTGGTAAGAAGCTTTAATTTTTTTCTATACATTTTAATTTGAAGGATTGATTATATTAGATGTTACTAAGTGTTCATATAACTCTTATAATTTGGTTATTTTAAGATTTTGAAAATCTGAAAATATATATATATAAAAAAATCACAATTTCAAAACAAATTCTGAATTCCAGCTGATAATTTAAAGACCAAAGATTTTTTCAAAATTTGAGTAATATTGGATTTTTTTAGGTCGCTTGCCTTCTTAATACCGCTGCTTCACAAAGATGGTCTGGTAAGTTTTTATCATCTACTTTTTCTTATTAATTGTAAGGTATCGCTGTTAAATTTCTTTTAATTGTTTTTACATATTATAAGTCTCACACTTAATTTGCTGATTTCAAATAAAACAGTTTTACAAAAATATTTTGACAATTATTTGGTTTTGTTTAACAGTATATTTTTCTACATAAAAAAGGAATATTTAGATGTTTTGATAACTTTAGGAAAATTTTAATGCAGAAGTTAGTCCAATAGCTAAAATAGTTAGTCAGTCATTCAGTCGGGAAAGTTGATTTTAAGTAAATTTAAATATCTCAGTAAAATGGAATAATCACAGATATAAAAGAAAAAATGGTTACCTAAAAAGAGTGTTTTAACTAAATAATTCCCTCTTTCCTGCGTCCTTTCGATCCACTTTCCTAAAAATATTTACAATAGAAAAACGTTGTTTAAAAATATTTAACTAGCTTTACTAATAACACGTTTTCTTGAAGCACCTATCTTTGTCAGTTACTTTTAAATATATTCTATCAATTAATTTACCTATATATATCATAAAAGTAAAAATCTGAAGGATTCTTTAAGAATCAAAAAAGTTATCCATCGTATGTCAAGTCAATGCTTTTAATTTAAAATTTATGTTCTTCTAGATGGACCAACAATAAATTTAGTCTCAAATTTAGGCACCATTTTTAAAGTTACTTAGGGAATTTTGGTTAATTTTGTAAATCAATGGAACGAAAAAAGTATTTAAAAGCCGTTTTATGGTTGTATTTTCTAACTTCCATGCTGTTTATATTTTTATTGTTTATTTTATTTATTTTATTGTCACTCAAAGTACTTGTGATAAATAATTTTAATGTTTTACATAGGTAGTGCACGTGGTAGCCATCATGGAAACCACAACCACGATAGTAATGACAACGGTAACGGCAACGGGAATGGTAATGGAAACGGAAACAGAAACAAAAATAGTGACGGAAATGAGAACGGAAATGCTAACGGAAATCAAAACGGTAACAAAAACCTCAATACTGACAAAAATGGTAATAATAATGAAAATGGCAATGACAACGACAACTACAACGCCGCCAACAACCATAACGAAGCCGATAACGAGAACAATGTTCATAACAATAACAACGTGAATAACGACAATGAATCAGGTAATATTTGTGTTTACTTAAAACAGCCAATAAAATTATTTTACATCATGTTGGTAGTATTGTAAAATAATAAAAACACTTTTCAAACAATGTAAAGCCTAAAATAACGTGCATTTTTGGCAATAATAACTTTTCAGGCACTGTTCCGAAGTTCGTTTAGTGAATGTGGTAAATAATTTGGTACTCCAATTTGTGTGCAGAATTTGTTTTATTTCAAATTAAAAATTAGCGTTTCGTTAAAGACTTGATGCAAAAACAATGTACGGACAGTCCCGCGATGGCAGTGTTGTCGGGAATGACATGGTGTTGCAATAACAACATTTCCGTACATGCTCGAACAGGCACCTTTCGTGTTAGTACTTGTTAAAATAATTGTTAGGCTGTGCCATTTACCAGTCTATACAGGCTTGTGCTTGTGTCTGCGTTTATTGCTACCGTTGGTCACTTACTTGAGATGGTAATGAATTCACATATTCACTTTAAAGTATTGAATTAATAAATACTCTTTATCATATATCGTAAATAACAACAAGCAAACGAGTAAGTTCATAAAAACGGTACGAGTAGACGGCCTTATCGTTAAAGTACGATCTCTACTAGGCAAAACTATGGGTAGAAGAAATCACAAAAGTTGGTGGTGTGGCAGTGAAATTGGTATTCAATAGATATATTCTTGTGAGTTCTGCAGCTCTAATTCTTTTTTATCGAAATATCATTTAATGTTTTGTTTATTTTTAGGTAACGCCAAGGGATGGTATTGATCACTGCTGAACGAGTGCGAAAAATGCGAAAATATTTTGTCTTAATAGCATCAAAGTTAACAAGATACATGAAAAGTACAATATTATGTTCTGTATCATATATATACAATTTCAACAATTATAATTTTAACAGAACTATATCTTAGTATTATTTTCTTATAACTATCTTTTTTTTATTTTATTTTCTTGTCATATTTACACGTAACTCACCGAAAACGTATGACAATAAATTAACTAAAGTTTCAAGATAAAACACAACAAGTAAAAAAGTTAAGGAACTAAGTTTTCATAAGTTTTTGTAAAAATGTTTCTTTTTTTTTTATGCCACTAAGGTGGCAAACAGGCACACAGTCCGCCTGATGGTAGTTCATCTACTAAGAGCAAATTTTCAGTCTTATATGGAAACCAGATAATTGCGTCGAATACTGTCAATCATTATGCATAAGGGGTAAAATGGGGGTTAGAAGTTTGTACGGAAATCCGGCAATTTTGAAGATAAGTACATTAATATTGGTTGAAAATTAGGATTGACGGGTTTCGCTGTTTTTGAAGAAGTGTTTATGAAAATTCCAATATTTTAATTGGTAAATTTGTAAATAGTTGCTTGGTAAAGATAAGCGTTGTCTTGCCATGCACTTTGTGTGACATTGACTTTATTCTTGGCTCGCTGGAACGCAGTTCAGTTCAGTCTTTTGCCGCAGGTTGGAAGCGACACTCGCGTATTGCGTCTTGTTAGCGTATTCGCTCACTTTGTAAATTTGTGAAGTACTTTTGAAAAGTCAGAAATACTAAAGTCGTGGTATCGACGCGAGTTTGTTGGAAACAGTGTGCTGGAAGTGAGATTTGATCAGCCTCTGTACATAGCTGTACAAAAATAGTTAAAAGTTTTCTTTTTTTTAAAGTCCAGTAAATGCTAGTTAGCGATAATGAAACAGAGTAGTCTTTTTTTAAAATAAAGTCAAAGTCAAAGTCAAAATGGTTTATTCAAATAAGGATTTTACAATCACTTTTGAATCGTCAAAGTTATAAAATATTATTTTTTGAACCCTCCCACCTTCCACCCGGGTAAACTGTGTTGTTGATTTCTACCGAGAAGAATCCGGCAAGAAACTCGATAGTTACTCTTTTAAAAACACTATCAATAATACAAATAAACTAAAATACAATTAATGTTTTAAATAAAAAATTTTTAGTCGTACAATTTTATGTTATTTCCATTTTAATTTGGTTTACCTATGCATCCTGTAATTGAGCATCATCAGTCCCAAGGATTTTTATCATTTACATAGTCTGAAATATTGTAGTATGCCTTTTTACAAAGTACCTGCTTGATAAAAAATTTAAATTTACTTATTGATAGATTTTGAATTTTATTGGGAACTTTGTTGTAAAAGTGTATTGCCCCATAAAAGAGTTACTTATTTTGTGTAGACGTGTATCATGCACCAACAGCTTATTTTTACTTCTAGTATTTACTTTGTGAACGTCACTTTTCTTGCTGAAACTATTGATATTTTTATGTACATATAAAAGATTTTCATATATGCACTGCGACACTAAAGTTAAAATTTTTACTTCCCTAAACCTATCCCTCAGAGATATCCTAGATCCTAATTTATAAATAGCACGAATTGTCCTTTTTTGTAACAAAAATATTGTATTTACATCAGCAGCGCTACCCCACAATAGGATACCATATGTCATTAAACTATGGAAATAGCTAAAATATACTATTTTTGCAGTGTCGACATCGGTCAATTGTCTTATTTTCTTGATCGCATACACAGCAGAGCTAAGTTTTTTGGCTAGGTTATGAATATGAGGACCCCATTGAAGTTTGGAGTCCAGCGTTATGCCAAGAAAGACTGTTGAATTAACAAGTTCTAATTGCTCGCCATTAATATTAATACATGTCTGTCTCTGACTAACATTTGGTAATGTAAATTTAACACATTTGGTTTTTTTTTCATTTAGTAACAAATTATTAGCGTTAAACCAATTTACAATTTTAGAAAGGGCATTATTTAATTCATTATAACATGTCTGTCGTCTCTTAACTTTAAAAAGCAAAGAGGTGTCATCAGCAAATAAGACAATGTCATGGTTTTTTACATTATATGGGAGATCATTAATGTAAATAAGAAATAGAAAAGGACCTAAAATTGAGCCCTGAGGGACTCCTATAGTGACTGCTGATCCCGGAGATCTTTCACCGTTGACATCTATTTTCTGTACTCTCCTACTCATATAGGATGTCAAAAGGTCGAGAGCTTTGCCTCTAATACCATAGTGATGTAGCTTCCTGATGAGATTTTTATGTAGAATACAGTCAAATGCCTTAGATAAATCACAAAACACTCCAAGGACGTCATGCGAATCCTCCCAGGCGTTATATATATTTTTTAATAGTGCCACTCCTGCATAGGTTGTGGAACGGCCTTTCATAAAGCCAAACTGTTTACTACTAAGTAGCTCATTAATACAGAAATGGCTTAACATTTGACAAAGTATGATTTTTTCAAAAACTTTACTGAGTATAGGTAGTATTGAAATAGGCCGAAAATTATTAGGATCTGTTGAACTACCTGATCTAAAAAGAGGTATAACTTTGCTAAGTTTCATCTCATCAGGAAACACACCACTATCAACACAACTATTAAATATAATGGCTAAGGGTTGTGCTATAACATGAATAATTGAATTTATAGTTTTTACAGAAAGTCCCGAAAGGTCTGTGGTGTTTTTAATTTCTAATGTTTTAAATGTATTAATGATATCCGTAAGACTAATGTTTTTAAATACAAAGGGAACGTTACATTCAGGAACACTAGTTTTTAATAATTTTTCTGCTAAGATTGGACTTGAGTTTAGATGTTCAGTTGTTTTGAATAAATAACGTAGAAGTACGTAGGTACGAGGAAGATTTTAACGGCAACTCCTCAGAATAAAGTATAAAGAAAACTCCATAGTATAAAGAAAACCGACTCACACTTGACGTTTTCAAGTATCTCCATGCCAAATATCATTTTAATTGGTACACCGGTTTAAACGTGTAGAGGTAACAGACAGACAGACAAAGTCACTTTTGCATTTATAATATAAGTATATTATTATTGCAACCACTTTTTGCCAACATATAAAATCTTAATTGCTTAAGCTGATAAACTAAAGTATGTTTACACCACCTGCTTGACAATGACCAATTATATGTCATGCAAACCTAACCTAAAGTGCGTATAAAGAAAGTGAAAAAGTAAATATTTAACAATTGAATCAATTAGTTCACAATTCAATTCAATTGAATCACAATTGATTGTAACACGATTTAAAAACACGATTATAAAATGTAAAAACCATTGTTATTTATTTTCCGTAGTGCCGTAATGAATGAAATTATTTTATTTCAGTACTGAAAAGACGGCATGAACGAAAATATTTCAACAATATTTTTTAAATGCTAAACTTTAAATATTATAGGACTCTTACTAGGAGGGCCCTAAGAGTCAATTTTCAAGGAACCTTGCACATCGTGATAGGAATATGAAACTTGGCACAGATCTTTATTTTTTAAACCAAGTTGATTTAGCCTAGTTACCCTCAGTTTTCCCTTCCTGGGGGTAGGGAGGGGCATGTTCAAAGAGCGCCCCCGCCAGGCGTCGCAACAAAAACCTACAAGATTCAAGCAAGCTACTATGACAATATTGGTATCGTTTTTTGCTCTAAGTTGCATCTTTTTTTCATGCTTAATTAAAGACAAATTTATACAAATGTGAAAAAAAACATGTATCTTTCTGACGTCAAAAGGGATCTAGGTAAAAAACGGGTATATATTTACTAATAAAAACATACTAAAAGAAAGCCCCATTTATCTTGTTTTCAAATATGTTTACATAGTAATTTTACAAATTAAACTATAAACCACAATGATGCACGATTTACCTAGTCGCATTTGCCGTCACACAAACAAAGCTACTTGCATTTTAAAATTTCTTTTTTGCATATGCACTTTATGAGCTCGATGAAAGCTTGAGATGACATGGGTTTGGTAGAACAAGTTCGCACCCAAAGGTTGTTATTTTTCGTCCATGCCCATTCCTGGGGGCCTTAAAGAGCGTCATATGACGTCTGAATGCTAATTATAAATATAAAACTAATATGTTAACCAACCTAGCTATGAATTGGTATTCTACACACCTATTTACAACAAAATTAAATTTACTGTGTAATATTATATATGCATATACTGAGGAAATCAAAACTTTTAGTCTTAAGATACTAGATCGCAGTTTCAAATTCTATTCAGTTTTTTACTTAGAATAGACAACATATGTACTCAAAATAACAGCATTGCCTATATTTATCTACTGAACGCCATACAATTCACACATTAGAAACATAGAGCAAATACGGTGCGAAAATCGTAACATACACTTTCGTACTTGGAATCAAATCGAAAAATCCAGATCACGATTTTAGCAAAGATAATTATAATAATATTATAATTATCTTTATATTTATTTACTAAGACTATGTACATATAATTATACAAGAAAATCTATCCGTAATAATATTATAAACAGGTGACAGTTCAAATAAGTATTCACCGTAGAATCTTATTGCATTATCATTTGAACAGCCAATGCTCAATATAGGAATAATAGTTGCTTAGTACCAAAGACGTTGATTTATTTGCAAGTGTTCAAATTTATGTACGCTTCATGGAAGTTAGACCTAGATTCTTAACACATAGATGCATTAAAATATAGGATTTTGTACCGTTCCTTAGCTTTAATATAATTTCGGCCCACACAACTTCTTTTTAAAAGCTTGTTGACTGTACACTGAATCCAAGGAAATTTTCAAGCGTGGTCATATAAAAGCTAATATTTTATTAAAAACGCAAAATAAATGTATCGTTATAACGCTATAGCCATATAGGACAACTTAAATCATAGTAACTATATGGTAACAACTATAGCGTTATGCTAATATTAGAATACTTGACAGATTAATTTACTACTGGCGCTAGTTACACTACACTTAACAGCTGTCGACCAGTTTCATCCCTCTTGAAAATATGATATGTAAAATATTAAAACGTTTCTAAAATGCATAATTGTATCAAAATAACTGCCTCCAAATATTAAACCATTTGAAACTCTAAAGTAGTGGAAAAATATTACAGAAAAATTATTTTACAATCATTTGATTTCATTTTAATATTTGTTTTTGAAAAACTATAACTATTTAATGTTGATAGGACACGTTCAAAATAGTAAATAGGAACTTTGATTTAGAAGAGCCAAAGCTCAAAGTGGTTGTTTAAAAGAAGCTGAGACAAACATTGCAATGTGGCAGTCTATAAAAAAGACTGTGTGTGGCCGCTGATTAATCCATTTAAAGGATTAAAATCTTAATTTTATACATACTAAATCAATGACTTAATTAAAACTTCAAACACAGGCGCATATCTATCATCAGATACCAAACATTTATACAAGTTATAGAGCTTTTACCCTAAAATCCTAACACGATAGAACTAAGTAAGGTACGACTCAAATGAAAATCCTTTTTTTTGTAATTTTTCAAAAACTATAGAATAAAAGGATAAAAGTGGGCTCTTAAACTTTATCTTAAGTAGCTATATTAATTTTAGAAAAAAGTGACTCTGATATTGAAAAACTGTATGGAAGCTCACAGCACACGACACACATTCAAGTCTGTAACTCATATATGTGTCGTGCCGATTACATATTTAAAGTACTGTAATGAAAGATAATATTACCTTTACCTCTTTAAAAAAGAAAGTTAATTTGTTAGTGCGTTGTTAAGTCTAATAAGTATTATTATATAAGTTTTTTATGAGACTTTTTCTTTTGCTGTTAGTTTTATTTTTATAGCTATTATTTTAAAGATAAATATTTTTATTTTTTTATATAGGATTTTAGGATATTTAACTTTTACTTTAATAGTATATTTACTAATAATTTAGAAATAGTTAATATAAAATGATAATATAGACAAGATTGAATAACATATTTATATGTTGATCGCCTTCATGTTAAATTTTTTCGACGCTCTAAACATCTACATGTAAACTGTAATCGCCCTCGGGAGGGATATGAAGTATAATTGAGATTGGAATTGAGTACTTTTACCACGCATACTGTACATGCATTGTATCTGCCGCCGCAGAGTGTAGATAATTGCTGGTTTGGCAATGCGAGGACTTGTTAGAGATAGATGATGAGTTATGTTTCGAACTTTGTTAGAACGACTGTAATTATACGGCAAGATAACTGGCATTATGTGTAGGTCCCAAAACGCAACCCGTGGACTCTCTAACTAAATTAAGTTGGGTGTTGCACGGTCAGGACTCCCGCCCGCGTATAGGTATATAGCCAACGTCAACCACTTACGTCCAGTAAATAGCGAAGAATCAGAGTTAGCGTTAATACGTGAGTACTTCAGCATAGAGTCGTTAGGTATTGAGCCGTGCTCGCCGGCAAAGGATCCCGAGTGCAGAGCGCTAAAGTTGTTAGATTCTACGTGCGCAAAGATACCTACTGAAAATCGGTATGAGGTAGGTTTGTTATGGCGTTTGGACGACGAAAAAATGCCAGACAAACGTAAGCAAGCCCTTATCCGATTATATTATAATCTGGAGAAAAAGTTAGAGACGAAAAATTAAAAGCCGAATATTCAAATCAAATCGATAACCTGTTAAGGCAGGAAAACGTAGAAAAGGTAGAGAAGTCGTGCTTATCTCCGCGGTCATGGTACCTACCACATTATCCCGTCTGTCATCAGCAAAAAAGCAAAATTAGATTGATGTTTGATGCCTTGAGTAAAACGAAGGGAAAATGCCTAAGCGACGGCGGTTTTCAATGTTTTAGTACGCTTTCGAGAGGGACGCATAGGTGTAGTCGCTGATATAAAAGTGATGTTTTTACAGAAAAAACTAGTAGAGAGTGACCACGACAGTTTACGTTTTTTATAGAGGGGCTTTTAACTGCCCTGAAAACATAAAATGACAAACAATATGAAAAACAAGAAAATGCATTTCGTTTTCAGAATTCTATTATTCCAGATTGAATTTTTCGAGGTCGACATAGATAGTTTCAATAGACGATAATTTGAAAGTAAAAATTTATCCTCGAATTTCAGTAGAAAATTAATTATGGTAATCTAGGTTTTTGGGTCCACTGGCCCATACGATATATTGCAGCTATAGTTCGTCAAAGTGATATTTGGTTATTATTTTTTTAGTTATCTACGGGATCGGGATCTTTTTTAATTTTCCGGGATAAAAAGCGAAAGTCTTTTCTGTCTCAACAAATATTTCTGTGCCAAATTTCAGCTCAATTGGATGTTTCGTTGTAAAAAACAAAATTTCATTATTATAAAGTATATATACCTACCTAATATTGGCAGGAATGGCGAGAAAGATAGCAAAATTCAATGCACAACGATATACAAAAGCAATAAAATGTATTTGTCCAGCTGCTGATTTGGATAAATAATCTTGTGTCTTGCAACATTATGACGGTAACAACTCAAATATTATAGCTGTTTTTGGTTTGTTTGCCTTTAACAGAAAAATGGATAATCTGAGATTACAATCAAGTGTTTTTATCGGTTTTAATATTTATGGATACTTATGATATTATACTATGAGAAAACAAAATCTTATCCAGACGTTTTTATTATATAATTCTAGTAATACAGTATAACATATACAACACTATTTAGTCCTATATGTGGGAATAGATAACTAACTGCTTCGGGATTCTTACCAAAAATATTAAAAATTGGTTTAGTTAATTTACTTGAAGACAAACGACTAACTTACAGGAGATGGTCATTGGTCAAGTATCGGTTTAAAAATTTGTATCGATCTTCATAGTTTGTAATTTTTTACTAAGTCCTAAGAAGTTTTAAATGTAGATATTTATGTTTACAAAAATATTTATAATATTAGTTTTATTTGAATGTAGGTTAGGTCCCGTTGTATTAGAAACTTTTAGTGACATTTTTGAACTCTTAAGTAAATGGAGTTGCAGACGTCAATTTGTTAAGAATACGCTTCGCTTAGTATCATTCTTAGGTCAAATAATAATTGTGTCATTGTTACCTTACTTACCTATACAAAATTACTTTAATGTAACAAGTGATTCGATGACAATACTCATTCTAACATTTAAACAGATAAATGATTATGTTTAATCAGGTGTCATCATAACTGCTTTGATTTTTAATTCAAAAAGTATCATTTCGTATATATAGTCAGTATCTGTAACTTACTGGCATAACTTAACTATCGTGGTACTATCGAGACCATTGAAAGTATTCCTTATAAAAAACCTAAAAAATCTACAAAAATGAAAACTATTTCTGTTGTCTCTATCACTTTGTTGGTAAGAAGCATTAATTTATTTCCATAAATTGAATTGGAATAGGATTGATTATCTAAGATATTACTAAGTATCATAACTGTATTCATATTTTCATTTTAAGTATATAAAACTCTTATAATGTAAGTAATTTACGGTGTGTTAAACCCAAAAATGTATGTAGGTATTTCGAATTTTTTTCAGTCCAAATGACCACAAGATCAAAGGATGTTTAAAATTTTGAGTAATATTGTATTTTTTTTAGGTCGCTTGCCTTCTAAATACCGCTGCTTCACAAGGATGGTCTAGTAAGTTTTTATCATCGACTTTTTCTAATTAATTCTAAGGTATCGCTGACCAATTGCTTTTAATTATTTTAACATATAACATATAAGCTTCTCATACTTAATTTGCTGATTTTTAATAAAAAGTGTTTCTAAAATATTTTGAAAAAGATCTGGTTTTGTTTTACATTATATTTTTCTACATAGAATATGAATATTTAGATGTACAAATAAATTTTAATAAAATGTTAGTGCAGAAGTGAATCTAAGAAATAGCTAAAATGGAATAGTCACAGAAATATAAGAAATAACGGTTACCTACAAAGTCTGTTTGAAGTAAATAATTTCCTCTTATCTGCGTCCTTTCTATCCACTTTTCTTGTAAATATTTTTGATAGAAAAACGTTGTTTCAAAATATTTGACTAGCTTTAAAAATAACAAGTTTTCTTTGACGGTTGTTTTTAAATACATTGGTCCATCAATTTATTTGTCTTTTATAAAAGTAAAAATCTAAAGATTTTTTCAAAAATCTCAAAAGTAATCCATCGTTTGTCAAATCAATGCTATTAGTTTTAATTTTATGTTCTTCTAGCTAGACCAACAATAAATTTGAGACTAGATACCATGCGGTTTCTAAAGTTACTTACTATATTTTGGTTAATTTTGTAAATTAATGGAAGTAAAAAAGTATTTGAAAGCCGTTTTATAGAAAACAATTGCTGTATTTTTTAACTTCCATGCTGTGTATATTTTTATAGTCACGCAAAGTGATCGTGGTAAATAATTTTAATGTTTTCTATAGATAATGCACGCGGTAGCCGACATGGAAACCAGGGCGTAAACCACAACCACGATAGTAATGACAACGGTAATGGCAACGGGAATGGGAATGGAAACGGAAACAGAAACAAAAATGCTGACGGAAATGCAAATGGAAATGATAACGGAAACCGAAATGGTAACAGAAATGCCAATACTGATAGAAATGGCAATGATAATAAAAATGGAAATGACAACGATAACCACAACGTTGCCAACAACTATAACGATGCCAACAACGTCAACAATGTTCATAACAAGAACAACGTGAATAACAATAATGAATCAGGTAATGTTTGAGTTTACTTAAAACTGCCAATTAAATTATTTAACATTATGTTGCTAGTATTGTAAAATAATAGAAACACTTTCATACAATTTGTATTGTATATATATTAGTCTAACATTTAGAATAACGTGCACTTTTGGTTGGTTGTCTGACAGTGCCATTTACCAGCCTATACAGGCTTGTGTTTGTGTCTGCGTTCATTGATTTCGTTGATCACTTACTTAAGATGGGAATGGATTGACTTATAATATTAAGTTTAAAATATTGAAATAATAAATACTCTTTATCATATATCATAAATTCAAAAAGCAAATAAGTAAGTTCATAATTTCTCGTTGCAACCTACATAAACTAATAAATTGTGCGTGCAACATTCAAGGCTATTAGTAAATCTAATTGATCACTATTAAGTACTTTCATGCTTTGAACTTTTGTGTTAACTGCGAATTAGAAGGAAAAATCATGATACATTTAAAAATTTGCTATCCACTAGTTATAGTCACTGTATAGGTATTTATAAAGTTCCCCATGCAAGTAAATTCTATAATTCTTATGAGAAATAAAGAATTCTGGAACCTGATAAAAACGATTGAAAAAGTATGATGTCTGCAAGGCATAACTTTAGGTAGAGGAAATCACAAAAGTTAGGTGGAGTGGCATAGAAAAATGGTATTCAATAGATAAATTTATTCATAAATATCCTTTAATGTTTTGTTTTATTTTTAGGTAACGCCAAGGGATGGTATTGATCTGCTACTGCTGAACGAAAACAAAAATGCATATGCGAAAATATTTTGTCTAAAAAAAGAATCAAAGTCAACAGACAAGGTACATGAAAAGTACAATATTATTTTCTGTATCATACAGATATAATTTAAACAATTATAATTTTAACAAAACGACATTTTAGTATTCTTTTCTTATACCTATCTATTTTTTTTTTTTATTTTCTTATCATACTTACACTTAACTTACCGAAAACGTATGACAGTAAATTTACGAAAGTTTCAAGATATCCTTATTTAAGAATAGAAAATCAAACGAACGTACATGTAAGTGACGTTCGATGACTATTAAACATGTGATTCACCCGAGAGATTACACTTGTAGTAGCACGCGCAGGTGCTGCCATCGTACACCATTTTAGAGCAACATTTGAAAGCAAAAAGTTTATCTAACTTGGGGGTATTTCATACACATTAACATCATACAGGCCATGTGCTGTTTCGAGGGTCTAAAGGATAAACAAGGTCTTGTTGGTGTCGAAAGGGTTGTAATCTCTCGGGTGAATAACAACATTGAATATTAATCAATGTCACTTATATACTGGTAAGTTCGTTTGATTTTCTAATAAACTTCAATGATTTGCCCTTCGAGATTACAGAGGTTACAGTTTAGAGTATTACGAAATTGCATAGACAAAATATGGATCAACGAAAATATAATATACGAAGTAATGGACACAATGTATTGTGAGCTTAAAACATATTTTAGAGTAAGTTATAATTTTATTATTAAATGATTAATCTTGGGTACCCTGTACAAAAAGAGCGGGCAAATACCTCATTAGAGTCCACAGCTACATCTCGATTATAGAATCGCACGAAAATCTGTGAGTTTCCTAACCAACCAGCAGTTAACACCCAGCCTGCTGTCTGCAGAAGTCGATGCATGTCTCGTGCTGCGTGCAATAAAAATTGACGTGTCAATCCTGCTCGCTGCCAGGGTGGTCTTGATCCATCGACTTACATTGAACACACCTTATTTAAAGGTTTCCAAAAATTAAGTAACAGAAAATCACAATTTATTTGAACATTTCAGTGCTGATAGCGTTAAATAAGGCCCTTACTGGGCAAACGACAATACGTTCAATGAAATAAGGTAAATACAATGTAGGCTGCGAGTGATTTACAGCAGGGGTTCACTGGTTTGGTTATAATAATAATAAACCTTTGATCAGATATATTAATATCACCTAGTCTAATCAACGGAAGAGTTTGCGAATGATGTGCTGTGACCAGAGCTAGAATCGTCAATTTTTTAGTCAATAATTTCTATGTAAGGTTTTTGTTAGGGTACCTATTACTCAAGTAATCTAAAATAATTGATGGGCCCCCACTATAATTATACTGCGGAGTTGGGGTCCTAGGTTTGTAAGCCCCTATCATAAAGCAATTTATCTAACTATTATTGATAATAATAGTTTTCAAAATTAGAGATTGTGTTGCTTTTGCGGTATTAATAGTGCCAAATTTTTGCCATTGAAAGTGTCATAAATAAAAATCCGACACATTTACTACAGTACCCTTGAAAATATCGTAATGTTTCCTTTGACAGAATGAATGCCATTGTTTAAAATAACAATTATACTGTTTCAAAGTATTATCTGTGAATGACGCTAGCATGACATCTGGAGGAGTACCCTGGTTCACGAACCCCGGCCTGACAACACTTCGGCAACCAGGGTAAGTCTCCGGTGCATCCTGTGTTGGATGACTAAATGACAATAAATTTGGATTAGATTGGAATTCAATGCTGTTAGAATTTAACAACTTCTCGTAAAGAGGAAACCAGGTTTGAGTATATCTGTTATAATTTTCCCTAATACTTATAGTATTATCGGGCCAAAAGGCAGGAACGCGTAGAAAAAATATTTTGACCAAGACACTGTGTAGGTATCCACCTTAAACACGTCGCGGTCGCAATGGCAAGAAACAAATTTATGACATTATTTGTTTATTCGGCTTGGAAATACATCGATTTTTGTGTGCCCAAAAGAATCGCAAGTCGAACGATACGCGTTATCCGAAAGTTTTCATTCTATGTCAGCATGCGTTCCGTGACATTCTGCGTCCGCCTTATAATTGTTGCTGGAACTAATGTATGATGCGAATATGAACAAACACTGTTAAGTTACTCAAATGGGGGAATTGAATGTCCTCCATTCTGTTAATATATGAAATTGCAGTAGAATTGTCGATCGTTAAAAGAATTTGACAATTTCTGTAATTTTTTGCAAAATTTTCAAGATGAAGAAAGTGGCGGTCAATTCCAAAAAAAATATATGAATGTATTTGTAAAGGCCTGTCCGGACCATTGTCCACTGGCAGTTTTGTTAAAGCAAAGAACCTAAAGTTTCTAGAATATTAATCAATTGATCATTATGCCTCGGTACTGCAGTGCTTCAGGAATGATGGCGGAAGCGCAAATACACAGCTTTCCTGTTATTTTGCGCAAAAGAGTAGCCTCCCTACTACACAGAGTCCGGGGCAGCCCCAATTCTCTTCTGAAGCCGATAGCTAAAAGTTTTCAGTGACACAAACAGAGTCCAATTTTAAGACACTGGAAGTTATTACATGTTTGTTTCAGGCCAGCAATATTCAGTGCTAGATAAACCCATAGGCTTTGTCTAGTACAGAATAATATTTATTTGTAATTTGTACTTTGCCTACTAACATATTTCTAAGATTGTATTTATACTAACAATATATGGAGATAATCTGAAATAAATTAATTCTAATATTTTTTTTTCCATAATCTTATTAAATGTGCAAAGTTACAAAGTACATATCTTTTTTTGGCAATTGGACTAACATCTTAAGTGGTTGGGTAGCATGTAAACTAACACCATATTTTTATTACATACATAACATCATGCCTGTTTCCCAAAGGGCTAGGCCAAGACCAAAGTTTTTCACTTTGTGGCTGTTTTTTTGATTCATTTACACGCATCAATGTTTTCATACACGTTCGACGGTTAAGAGAGTCCTCGACATTGACTTTGCCTTTTCTGAGAATGGCGAGACCCGATATTTTAAAAAAAGGTCTTGAGGGTCTTCACAAACAAACAATATAACAATTGTTGTTGTCCTATTTAGTTCGCTGATATGTATGTTTTTAACAATTTAACCAAACCAAACCAGGTGTCTACCTGGTGTAGAAATTATTGTTATGTTACTAGGAAGTAAGTTAAGTAACGATATTTCACTAAACCTTTATCAGCCACTAGACGATCACCGCAGTTTCACCCGTCCGTATAAAAACCTATTCCTGTGATAACTCTCGATATCGGTATAAACGTATTGCTGATATTATTAAGTTCTTGTAAGAGCCGTTTACGTTGTAAAGGAAATATTGAAATATTTTATATAATAATATTAAATAGGCATACTTAACAAAGATGTTTTGTAGTTACTATTTTTGCGTACAGTGACTCTCTTGGCTAGATTAGGGGATCGGGACAATAAACACAAGGTTCACTCGTTATAGCAAGTAAAATATACACTGAGCTAACTGACAGATTTACGGATTCAAGTTCGCAATATTTCATAAAATATTGAAGTGGTTGGGAAAGAGTAAGTAAGTTACTAATGTAAGTTGAGAACTTGCTATATAAAATCTGTGAATCCTGCAATTAGCTCAGTGTATATGTCGTTGCTTCAAACTATTGCTGTATTATTTAGTTGAAATAGGCCAGAAACTTGGCAAAGCATCAGTTAATTGTGCCTCTACACACGCAGTTTCCTATTTAATGACTGAACACGGCTGACTTTGCTTTTTGAACTTTATGTATCCTTTCTGAGAGACGAATGTTACTGGGTCACCTGCTTTTCACCCATTGTGATCAGATTTTAAACAAAGCAAATAGCAGTCGTTTATTAAGAGTACTCCAAAGACTTTTTAGAAAACCGTTGCAAAAAAATATTTTTATTTTTTCCAATTGCTTAATCAACACAAACTAGATATGTATATGATTTGTGAGGAAACATCGTAAGGGAATGGATTTCAAAAATATTTATATTAAATGCTGTATGAAAAGATATATATACTATATACCTATTATATTTCTGCAATATTGCCTCAGCTGGTATACGCCCCACTGAAGGGACACAGCTTTTATGAAAAAGGAGGCTTAAGCTTAGGCTTATGGTCTATACTGGCCTCATTCGGGTGGACGTTGTCGAGCTAGTGGCGCACTAGACTGTCAGGGTTTTCAAGCTGCCCTCAGAAGCTGTCATATGACAACAGTGTGGACCCACGGTTATACGTGCCCTTTGAAACACGGAGGCCCAACGTTGCTTAACTTTGCATATCGTTTCCGATAGAAAAATGACACTGGACAACACGCTTTTTATTTTGCTTACTTTAAATAACTATTAAAGATTCAGATCAAGAATTTAAACTTTATTTTCTCATACTAGGTATAATTGCAACTTAACTTTTTATTTAGTTCAGAACGCGATTTCAAAATGCTCATTCATGTTTCAGTTGAGTGCGAAATAGTGACGTATAAAATTATTTAGCTTCCGCTCGGACTATATAATACTATACTAGTGGCTACCGTTTAGAAGTACGATTTAAATTAATATTTCAGTACTCATTAACATATATCAAAACCAAGATGCTTAAGTTTGCGTGATAATTATTTTTCTAAAAACCTATGCTGTATAAGAAGTTTAAAGTACTGTTATAGAGGTGTAAACGAGGACAATTCTTGGATGAGAAAGCCAAACCATAAATGCGTGATTCTAAAATAGAAATCCAAAAATTGTCTATTGTGCCAAGGCTAAACTTTGCACAAATGCTGACAGGAAAACAAATTCTCTGAGAATGAATTAGTTTCCAAAACATCTTAATTTGATACTTTTTTATTTTTTACACGGAATTTTGGAATCAACAAATTATTAATGACGACATTTTTAATAACAGTGCCGTTTTGTGTGTGTGTGTGTGTGTGTGTGCCGTCTCATTTGTTTTTTTTTGTTATTTGATTTTAAGAAAGCTATTAATAACACTTTGCAGATAAACTATGTAAAGACGTAGATGTTTATTTCAAAGTGGGAAAAAGCCACTTTCCAAGAGTCCAGACCTTGGGCAGAGTAGTTTTGATTGTAGACATCATAATGTCATAGATATCCAGCAGAAGCTTAGCAGATAGCACAGGGTCTTGCAGGATACCAGCTTTATTGTCCATACTATCAGAGCAATTAATATTATAACTACGACTCGAATCGAAAGCTAGCCACTCAGTTGCACAAATCCTTAGGGAGTCTTAAGATGACTACTGCGATGCAAAAGTTACCAGTCCTAATAAAATCATGGAAAAACTTGTGGAATTTTCTATATACCTCATACTACTCGAAAAAAAAATTTCCTGAATTCTTTGAATGGGAATATCCAAATACTGCACATTTTTTTATCGAATTCTTATTTTTAATATATGATACGTGTTCATAAAAACAAAATAGTTCGGTAGCAAGTAGCGCACGAGCAATTTCACTTAAGAATATTTTTTGTGTTTTAAAAAACCCAGTTTTTGAGCGATAAAGACAAACCACTGGACCGATTTCGCTCAAACTCTTTTCAGATCTAATTCATGACGTGGCGTATCGATTGATATAGTCACGAGACAAATTGGTCCATTGTTTCTTGAGATATCGAGGGGCAAAAAAGCTAACCTACATACATATACACACGCACTCACACACACACAGACATCACTCTAAAAATGATGGCAAATTATTCTCCAGGTCTCAAAACATAAAGAAAACACAAATATAGCTATTTCGATTTTCGGACCTGTTATAATAAATAATTGTTGGACTAAGAACTAAAAGACTAAGGAAAATAAGAGATCTCTTTGTAGATGTGGTTCAAAAGAGGTATTTTCAATAATTATAAGGAAAATAAATATAATTATATTTAGTTTTATTACCAATTGTTACATTATTAGCGTTATGATAATTTGCTTACACTTTACATTGTTATAAAATATTTAAAGAATATTACATCCCAAATAAATGTTAAACTGTCAGTCTAAAATCTAGAAGTGTTAAATTAATTTTGGTACTCGCATATAAAGTGGTCTAATAATTGTAATTATTTTGAAATCTTGAGTGTTTTTTTTGTATACATTTACCAGATATGTGCTAGTATTTACCATCCGTTGCCTGAAAATAAACAAAAACAAGAAAGATTAGAAATTGCAATATGAATTAATTTATTGTGACATACTTGAAACATTTTTTTTTATATTATAGAATTTATAAACGAACATTATTATTGCGGCTTTAAAGAATCAGTTTTTTAGCGATAAAAAACAAACTGCTGGTCCGATTTTTCTCTTTTCAGATCTTAGTCATAACGTGGTGCATCGATTGATATGGTCACAAAAGCAATTTGATCCATTGGTCAAAGGGGCAAAAAAAGCTAAAATACATACACACACACACACACAGAGATATCTTAAAATGATAAACGATTCTCCAGGTATCAAAACGTAAAGAAAAAAATAATAACTTCCTCCTAAGAGAAGTTGTTTTCCCCCCTTTTTTATTTTTAGATTTATTCTATTTTTGTCTTATTTTTAATTTGATTAAGGCATATTCATTATTTTGTGGTTTTGGTTTAATATTTTAAGAAATATATACCTGAATCGCTGTCATCTATCACGCTGTTTTCATTGTGTATTTTATTGCTGTTACTGCCATAGTTTTTATTGCTTCCAGTGTTACTGTTATTGTTGTCATTTACGTTGTCATTATCATTATCGTTTCCATTATCATTTCCGTTTTTGTTCGCGTTGCCGTTTGCATTGTCGTTACCGTTTCCATTATCGTTTTCATTTTCGTTGCCATTACCATTTTCATTACTATTACCATTTCCATTACCGTTTCCATTATCATTGCCATTTCTATTTCCATGACTGTTATGGTTTCGACTATCATGATGACTGTCGTGCGAATTCATATGATTGTAATGACTTTCGTGACGACGATGATGGACATTATCTGCAAACATGACTTAACATTATCATAATCATTCAAATATGATTTCTCAACAATATCTGTAATTACACTTCAGATCAATTGTTTTATAATCTAGCAGTTTAAAATAAACTACACTTTTTATTTATACGTATAACGTTTCTACAAAATTTAATATTGCTTTGAATTTTAAGAAGTTAAACAAATAACTAACTGTTATTGTTTTCTTGTTACGTCAATTTTCAGTCTATTATATACACATAACGGTATGTCTACAAAAAATAAACTAGCCAATCATCCTGAAACTGTTTGAGGTCAATGTTTTGTTTCCTGATAAACAGTGGTATAAAATTTAACACAACCCAACTTCGACTTTCAACTAAATACAAATAAAGAAACTTACCGGACCAATCCTGTGCGGTACTATATTGAGCGCTGGCAACCTGAAATTAAAGAAAAATTAGTTTATTCTAATCCCAAATGTCGTTAAATTATTATATTTTTGAAATATTAATGTTTTTGTATCAAAAATAGCTATGAAATTTATGGAACTCAATCTTGGCTTATCGATTATACTAATACTCAAACTGTAAAAAATATCTGTTATAATATTATGTTATGGAGCTATGATGGACATTTTTTAACCTTCACCAAGCATACTGTTTCTAGACCATTATCGAAAAACATTCTTTAATAATAAGACTTCATTTAATCTGGTAAGGGAAGCAGGCCGTTGACTCTACGATTTAATAATTTAATACCATGCGATATATCTCATATAAAATTACATTGAGTTAAAAAGGTACTTTCACTAACATTACAATTGTATAATTTTTAGTATTTTTTTACAACTTAAAAAAATTTAAACGAAATCAAGTTTGTTTACTTATACTTACTAAGATCAGAAAAATGTGGTTTACGTTTAATCTCAGTAAGTAATTAAATTTTTTAAAAAAAATATAATACAGTTTTTTAACAATAGTTTATTTGTGATTTCAAAGGGTATGCCTATTTTATCTTCATTCCTTTTTCATATAAACAGTTGGTTTAAAAAAATCAATATCCTTACCAGAAGAGTAAAACAGAGAACTGCAATAGATTTCATGTTTAGTAAGTTTTTTGTTATTCAAACTAATCAAATTGTGATGGTAGTAAATTTAAAAATCGCCCCTTATATACCCTGTTAACAATTAACAACATATGAAATAAAATTGCAACCACTTAAACAACTGTTTCAATACGCGTTTTTTGATTTACGCATATTTTATGTACTTTCATACTTTACAAATCGACATGTGCTTCACAAACAACAAACAAAACCGGGTTTATAGTACAGTCAAATAAAGAATTAAAAATTTTCTTTTAAACTTACCATATATAACGAAAAACAGTATGTAACATACTTTGCAAATAACAAAATAATCCGCTAAGTGCGAGTCGGACTCACGCACGAAGCGTTCGGTGCCATCTTTAAAAACAACAAAAAAAAACAAGTTTGTTGTAAGAGAGTCCCCTTAAATATTTATTTTATTCTGTTTTTTAATTTTTTATTTTATAAAATTTATTTATCTTATCTGTTGTTATACCGGCAACAGAAATACATCTTCTGTGAAAATTTCAACTGTCCAACTATCACTGTTCCTGAAATATACGGACACATACTGACATAATGGTGACAGATGGACTGATGGACAGCAAAGTCTTAGTAATAGGGTCCGTTTTTAATCCTTTCAGAACGGAACCCCAAAAAAATATAATTTGTCCTTCTGCACTTTTACAAAGAAGCACAAAGCTTATAAAAAATTAAAATATTCTTGAAATTACATGGGAAATGGGTAAAGTAATCACTAGTTTTAATAGAAAAATATACCACTACGACATTTATCTTTAAGAGATGGTTTAAACATATAACGAACATCAAATGTGCGGTAAAAAGTACGTTATATTCATAAAATCCATCTTTCACAGTCCCCCCTAGGTCTTCTTTTCTTGCTATACACCAAAGCTACTAAGAAAACTTTCGCCCATCGATGTAATCACCATTTTGAAACAAAAAAAAACTATTTTGCCTAAAGCACTAAATGAGCCGATATTTTGAGTCTCTTTGCCTCAAACACGACGAACAATCTCCATAACGCATCGGGAAGTCCGGCCGGAATATTTCTTTAAATGTTCAGACGGTTTTAAATAATTTCTTTAAATGTTTAGAATGGGGCAGACGGCATTCTAATAGTGTTGCTAAAATCTCGTGCGTCTGAGTTGTGCCATGGATTCAAACTCCTCTTTGTACTTCCATAAAAGGCAATTCCCGTTCATGGAAGACCACGTGGGTGCGTAGTGCCCAAAAAGGGCAATAGAATAGACCCATCGATTACATGCCATCAACTTATCTTTAAGTTAATGGAGCATGTGATTAACACACGACAGAACTTCTGTCACCACGGTCACTTAACTGAGATGGTGCCAACCTAATATCTACTACACTGATAGGCACGAGCCATTGAGAGTCGCATAACATAGACATAGCAAAAGCATTTGAGTCTTCTATGAAGTTGCCATCTTACTGTCGTATGGTTTGTCCGAATATGTAGCTAGCTTTTTGTCTGCCAGATGGATAAAAGTCGTAGCTGACGATCTTTGCTCTAAAATCCTGGAAATTCACTTACTGTATCCGACGCTGTTTTTACTGTAAATCAAGTTGTCTTTTATACGACATACATCGCTATACAGATGAAAGTAGCAGAGAAACTTATTTCACGTGCTATGATTAGAAAAAGTGTTAGACCACTTGTGTCTAAATCATCGAGGCCAATCAGTCTCATTTCGGATGGAAATGGAAAAACTTTGTCTGATTCTATCTAATTATCGCAACAACGCATTCACCGCAATAAACACCCTATTTTTTGTTGTTCTAAAATTAAAGAAAAACCCGGGCCCTTACAATCTGCGAGACAGTTAGATGCTAACAATTCCAAAGAATTCAAAAAGACGTAATAAAATCAAGCATATCTTAATATTTTTTTACCGAATTTATTAAACTTACGGAAAGTAGGTAACCTTACATTGTTTTTCAATAGTGTAACTACTTAAATAAACTGTATCATATCTACCAGTGACTTATAAAATGGTTGATACCCCAGTATACAATGAATCTTACAAATGAATAAAAATACCGGTTCGTCATAGAATTATATGAGTATTTGTGTAGGTTGATGTAATTGGACTTCATTGTATCTCATACTTACCTACCTCAAATGAAAATGTCATGAAATTGTAATTGTCTAAGAATCGGGACAAAATGTATAGGGCAACAATAAAATCTAAGAATCGGGACAAAACGTATAGGGCAACAATAAAATCTAAGAATCGGGACAAAACGTATAGGGCAACAATAAAATCTAAGAATCGGGACAAAACGTATAGGGCAACAATAGAATCTAAGAATCGGGACTAAATTTATAGGGCAACAATAAAATCTCCTGTCTGATATCCTAGCAGATTTGTTATCAGAGACACTTAAATTTATCATCACATTTCTTTTTCTTATACAAACTTTTTTTTTATACTACTAAGGTCGCAAACAAGATAACGGTCCGCCTGACGGTAAGCGGTCACCGAAGCCGGACGCTTGTAACACATCGTATGCGGAACAGCACTCGCGCGTTGCCGGCCCTTCAAAAATCTAATAACTTCTTCCTTGTATTGTAGCCCCATATAGTTGTCCTTAGAGCAAACCTTGGTAAGGAGCTCATTCCACAACCTAAGCTTCGCGGGAGGAAGTTTCTCTGAAACCTCACAGTATGTGACCATTTAGGTTCTAAGATGTGAGGATAAATTTCCTGCCGATGGTGCGATGGTAGGCAGTGGCCGTACGCATAACATCAAACAATTCCTCAGAACACATCTCATTATACAAGCGGTAGAACACACACAGGGTGGCAAAGTCTCTCCTCAGACTTAAGAGTTCGTACGGTTAGTAAATTTTGGATCGTCGACGATTATTTCAGCCCATCATTAAACCGCATATTACCCAATCGATACCCATTATTAGAGGGGCAGCCAACAAACACAGATGACATGATTCATTTTTAATCGACTTCAAAAAAGGAGGAGGTTCTATGTTTGATGGGTATATTTTTTTATGTATGTCCACCGATTTCTCCGCCAATTGTAAACCGATTTTAAAAATTCTTTTTATGGTTCCTTACCTGAAAGGTAATTAGGAACCCTATTACTAAGGCTTCGCTGTCCGTCCGTCTGTCACTAGGCTGTATCTCATGAACCGTTATAGTTAGACAGTTGAAATTTTCACAGAAGATGTATTTCTGTTGCCTCTATAACAACAAATACTAAAAAAAAGAAAAAAATATTTAAGGGGGCTCCCATACAACATACGTGATTTTACTGATTGTTTTTGTAGATAATGGTACGGAACCCTACGTAAGCGAGTCCGACTCGCACTTGGCCGCTTTTTTTATTTGAATGAGTACGTTATTGAGGCTACTCCATAATAATTAAGTGGATTCAGAACTTAAGCTTTTGGAGAAAAAAAAAATTGACGTTAATTTGTAACTGGTGAAACTCGCCGTTTATGTTGATGATTGTTTCAAATTATGTTACAAGTATCGGTGTATTAAGTGAACGAGAAAAAAACAATTCGTCACTTAAAAATAAAAAATAAAAACTTTTTAACAAAAAAAAACAACCGACTTCAAAAAGATGCACTAAAAAAGTAATCTGATCTGAATTACCGTTTAAAGTTGGCGTCATGCAAGTAAATCGTATTATAAACTGAAAGGTACAATGACACCTACTTCAAAGTGTGATTCAAATAAGATTTTTGGCAATAAGTAATTATTTTCACCTTTTTCGTGCATCTTTTTTAAGGCGGTTGTTTTTTTTTATTGTTAAAATGTTTTATTTTTTAGTAGCAGAAATGTGAAGAGGTATGCCTACATATTTTCTTCACTTAAACTAAAACTGTGTTCACAGTTGTCCACACGTATTTGTTGCTTTACAAGATGCAAGTCCAGCCCCACATGGAGAGAATGCTGCCGCCTATGAATAAGTAACCAGCTTGATCCTTTTTATGTCGATTTAATGTCGAGCCGAGAGAATCGTCTACGATCCTAAACTCGCAAGCCCGTGACCCGGGATTATTGAGCCCCGTCTGAAGCTTGCCTCTCCGTGTGTGTTCTACCGCCTGTATGATGGGCCGAGTTCTGAGAAATTGTTCAAAAAGGTGCCTACAGTTGCAATTATTGAAAATGAGATCATCTTCATACCTTGAAACCCGAATGGTCAGTTTCGAAGAACTGCCTGCTGTAAACGCTTAAGAGGTGGAACCTTAGCAGGGGGCTCCGCAAGGCCAGGTTTTCGCTTAGAACTACAATATGGAGTACTTCAAGAAAGAAAGCATTAGATCGGTTCAGGGTCGGTCAGTCGTTGCATAGTTAACTTCTACGTTATTCGGTCAGGTTGTAGTACTTGCATAATTATTGATTTATTTGGTCTTTTGCACACATTACAATAGTAGTTAGTCGTAGCAGTCAGTAACTTGAAGTTATTGTTTAAGTACCTATGTATTAAATTAATGTTTGATATTTGTTCTTAACGTTTTCTTTTCATTGAAATAGTTGAATTCCTTATGGAATCATAATTCTGTTCTACGTGGGCTGGAAACAAAAATAAATAAACTTGCAATTACATATGCGGCACTTAAAACTTAAAACAAATATTAAATAAACAAGCTTTAATACAATACAGTAATTGTACACGCAATTGTTTTTAAAACAATTGAACCACATGTATCATTCATAGTTACTAATATTTGCTCCATAAATAATTTAAATGTGTATTTGAACCATTTTAAAACGGTCAATATATATATATAGGCCCTCCTTAGTTTTTAAATCATAGTAAACTGACATTTCGCAGCTTTTTTTCCTACTCTCGTATTTCCAAACAAAATAAAAAAAAAAAATTAATATGAAATTCACAATTATATGCATTGCTGTATTTGTAAGTATTTGATATTAATCTTTAGAGATATATAATATATAAAAGATATAAATTAAAATTAAATTTTAATTTTATAAGATATAGAACATATTTTTAAGCCTAAAAAAATCTGTATATCCTATACCCGACATCTACCATAAAATGTTTTTTTTTCAACTACACTATTGTAGTGTTATTGTAGGGTGTTATCATCACTAGTACATTACTGCCTTGGCTCGTAATGACTGCGATGCTGATGACCAATGCGTTGCGCAGCTCTAGGCCATTACACCGCAGTCAGCATTACGGCCCTTGATAGACAAGGACAAAATACTTTATAACGTGAACAGCAAGGGCTGCAATGATGACCAAGCTTGAAGGCCGGGAGTGTAGCTAAGCTAAGCTCGAGGCTATCATAGCGTGGCCAGCAGCGTAGTCATTGTATACCAAGGGTTGTAATGTAAAGTGCTTTACTCAAACAATTCCAGTAATTTAAATAAAACTAGCATAGAAGGTCGACTTTGTTTAAAGAAGGTTGTCAAAATAGTGATTACATGACAAGCATTTTTGAGCAAAATTATTATTTTTTACTTCGCCAAAAGTCGAAAGAATTTGAAATATTTCTTTAAACAGGTTTCGTAATTTTTTATTCCATATTCCAGGTCGTTTATGTCCAGTGTGTCGTTACATCCGGCAGGAAAGGTGAGATTTAATATAACTGTTTGTAAGTTTTTCGCTTATGGACATATTTGTATTTTGAAACTTAAATTTATTACGCAATGAGACTTTTCTCATTACTACCGTTAATCTACTATACTTTAAAATATTCGTTTGTTTAATTTTATCCATAATTTTGAACTGAATTCTTCTCAATTTTTTTTTGTCCGTCACAAAATGTGATTATTATAATTATCAGTGTTTTACGGAAATAACAGGTTTGGTTTATTTTTCGATTCATCTCAGTTTCGCGCCATCTCAGTTTTTTAAATAATTTTAATTAAATTTAATAAAAAGTTTATCTTAAATAAAAACATGGTTTGCCAAGGTCCAGTTGAACTCACGCACATAGTGTTCCGCACCTGCCACCATTTACATAATCAAAAAACAAAAACAAAAACAAAAATTGTGCCACCAAGCGGTCACCCATCCAATTACTGACCAAGCCTGACGTTGCGTAGCTTTAAATATCGTTTTCTACAAATAAACGTATTACTGTTACTCTGAATAATAACAAGGTGGCGCTGTAACGGTAATTTAAGATGGTTAATGGCTTTTATTATTTGTTGTTATACTTTAGAGCTCACACACACTATGATCGCTGCAGGATTGAAGCTTCTATTTGTTACTGTATTTAAGATAGAGCAACTGGATTATTAAGAAACAGTAACACATTTGTTTATTTGACAATGTTTATTTAAACAAAAACTGTACCACTAAGCGGTTACTCGTCCAATCACTGACCAGGCTCGCTTTGAATATCGTGACAAATAAACAAAGGTGTTAGTGTTTTTCTTAATAATCCAGTTACTCTTTTGAAAAAAGTAACAAAAAGAAGCTTCAATCCTGCAGTGATCATAGTGTGTGTGAGCTCTAAAGTGATCATAGTGTGTGTGAGCTCTAAAATATAACAACAAATAATTAAAACCGACCAAGTGTAAGACGGGCCCGAGCCATTAACCATCCTACATTACCGTTACAGCGCCACCTAGTTATTATTCAGAGTAACAGTAATATGTTTGTTTGTAGAAAACGATATTTAAAGCTACGCAACGTCAGGCTTGGTCAGTAATTGGATGGGTGACCGCTTGGTGGCACAATTTTTGTTTTTGTATTATGTGTTTATAAATTATGTAATTGGTGGTAGGTACGGAACACTCGGTGCGTGAGTTCAACTGGCAACACTTGGCACACCATGTTTTTATTTAAGATTAAGTAAAACCTTGCTTATCATTGAATATCATTTTCTACAAACAAACGTGTTACTGTTACTCTTAGTAATAACTAGGTGGCGCTGTAACGGTAGTTTAAGATGCTAATGGCTCGAGCCCGTCTTATACTTGGCACGTTTTCATTATTGATTGAAGATATTGTCGGTCAGACAGACAGACAGCGTAGGCTTAGTAATAGGGCTCCGCTGGCACCTTTTGGGTACGTAGTCCTAAAAATGGTCTGTTTATGCAAGTTGGCCTATGTAATTTAGATGTTTTTTTTTATTTGTCTAGCCTATCTAAACCGAAATGCTCATGGCCATGGCAACCATAACGGAAACGGAAACGGAAATGCTAATAGTGATGCCAATGGTAATGGTAACGCTAATGAAAATGGGAATGGTAATGGCAATGATAACGGTAATGGAAATTCAAATGAAAACGGTAATGGTAACTCTAATGGCAACGAAAACAAGAATGCTAACAGCAATGGCGCCAACAACGACAATGGGTCACATAACGGCAATGCCAATAAAAACGAAATAAAGATCCAAAACGACAACAAAAATTCAGGAGGTATAAGAAGTTAATTTATTTTAGCTATATTATTTTTCTATGTCCTTGCTCTCATATTAAATAAATAAAAATACATACAATCATAACCCATATGCCTAAAGAGGTTAGTAAAAAAATAAGACATTTTTATTCGCAGAAACTTAGTAATATTATTATTATATTTCTAATATTTTTATGTATTTTCAGATTACCTGAGAGCCAGAGGTAAAGGATGGTAATTTTTTTGGTAAATTTCTGTCTTGGTTACTTTATTTATATAATCCTAATAAACTTTAAAGCAAAATATATATTTTATTCATGACAGTATAGATCTATTTAAGCAGAAAGGAATCAACCCATAATATGGCTCAAAATGAGTAAAGTATGCAGACCAACACCAAAATATGTCTTTTATATTATGAGGAAAAGACCCATGCCGCTTATCCATACTATCCATACTAATATTAAAAATGCGAAAGTAACTGTCTGTCTGTCTGTAACCTCTACAGGATTAAACTGCTGTACGGAATAAGATGAAATTTGGCATGGAGATAGTTTTAGTCCCGAGAAAGGATATAGGCTACTTGAAAACGTCAAGTGCGAGTCAGTTTTTTTCTATAATTGAGAAGTTGCCGTTAAAATCTTACATGGATAACCAGAGTTTTGGTGGGTGGAACCGCTGGCAAATTTAGTTCCGGGAAAGGACGTAGACTCCTTTAAAACGTCAAGTGTAAGTCGTTTTTTCTACAATTGAGGAGTTGCCTTTGAAATCCTACACCGATAACCGAATTTAGGGTGGGTGAAACCACGGATAAAAGCTGGTCGACTATAAGTTAGACAAATGTCACCAGAGGGTTGGTATCTATAATTGGTATATGCTTGTTTCTAATTTTAGGCAAATAGATCCACGCTGTTTTGGTTCCTGATATTCTTTCATATATCATTTACGCAAATGAGAACCAAACCACGTAATTCTTTTCGTCCAATATTCTTTTAATAAAGGAACCATGATGGTTAGTTCTTTTATACACTAATGATATTATTAAAAATATATTGTAATAAGATCTAAGTCAGATGGTTTTAAAAAATTGTTTACTTTTTTAGATATTGTTAAATATACAAAGATCCATTTAATTAGAAGGGAACGAAGTTAGTTTTAAGTTAATTAAGTTTTTAGTTTATAAGGGTGCAGAAAACATCAGTTTACTTTCTTGGGTTACAATTTAACACATATAATAGAACGTAGAGTCACTTTATTACGAAATATTTAGTGTTCGGTAAAAAACTATGGCCACACTCTGAAGAGCAAGGGGAAATTTATTGGAGTGTTAGGTGACCGGTGGCTTAAGACAAGCTTTTATGATTGCCAAATGTGTGTTTATAAATTGGGGAATTACTCAGGGAGTGATGAGCAAGTGCATTGCAACGTATGGGTGAAAAAAAGGCTGGAATGACTGCTCAGAAGGTAGGTTCCTGTATGCTCAAATTCGTCCGCGAAAGATAAGACGAAAATATATCAGATTTCATCTAGCGTCTTATGAGGCTGTCAAAATAGAAATATAAAGTTAACATTGATGATTAAGGCTTTACTCACCGACCACCCAACACTAAAAAAAAATTCCCTTAGTTTTTTAAGAGTCTGGCCATAGCTTTCTACCAAACGTAGGATCTATTCACCTGATGTTGCATGTATCAAATAATGGGATATATAAATTATAATGGATTGTTTGTAAAAACGAGGGTAGCGACTTTATTATTACTGCGCGTTGAATTGATTTCTAAAGTGGTGGGTAGTTATAATGTTAATTTCGTTACACGTTACGTGTACACATTTTATGATAAACTGTGTACAAATGGTTATTAATATTGCATTTATGGCTGAAAACGTTGTGAAATTATTGAAAACGCAAAAGGGGGGGAGTGAAAGTGTATCGAAATGGGTTCACATATGTTAAAAATAGACCAGGAAGTGATAAACTTTATTGGAAATGTGAAATGCACAAATGCAGTGCAAACATTATAACTAATGTACTTACGGATATTAACACGATGTCAGTTCTGTCGTGTAGTGGCGAACATAACCACGAACGTATTCCAGTGCGTGCTGAGGTTGCTAATAACATTTATGAGCTGAAATGTTAAGCCAGTGCTTCTCCGATAACTAAGACTTGTCAAATAGTGAAACATCATGTGGCATCCACTAGTCTTGACATTTCAACTAATCTGTCATCTAAAGACGCCCTTAGACAAATAGTTAATCCTGAAAAAAGAAAGCTATGTTATCTATTAAAGAGCCCACAAATTTTGATTTTGAAGTTAACGAAGAAGCAGTTACAACTGGTGACTGAGTCTTTTTTTGAATAAGTTATCGGAAATAAAGAGTAATGCTGTTTAGCACTAAAGCCTTTATGAGATATTTAGAAAAAGCGATTATTGGATTATGGGTGGGACATTCAAAATTGTACCTAGTATATTCCTACAGTTATACACTATTCACGGACCGGTTCATAATAATTGTGATAGAACCTTTCCATTGTTGTTTGTACTATTCACTAACAAAGACAAAGCTTCTTACGATGTAATGTTTGAGTTAATTATTGAATATTGCAATGAAAATAACATATCATTAAACCCGAATATTGTACTCATGGATTTCGAGAAAGCGGCAAATGTAAGTCTCCGTCAAAATTTTGAGTCAGATATTGCAAAGGGTTGTTTTTTCCATTTTCGACAAATAATCGATAGAAAATTACAGCGCAAAGGCTTAACTCCAAAATATAGCTCAGATCGTACATTTAATATTAAGATCAAGTGTATATTAGTATTATATTAAATACAACCTGCCAACATTGCTATGTATTTCAATGATCTAATAAATACAATGATTGGTTTAGTATTAATTATTTTTAAACCGTTATTATTTCTTTTGGTTTCTTAACCTAACAAATTAATTAGGTGTAAACTGCCTTGTCGTTCTACATAGGTAATGTTTATTTCGCATGAAATTTTATCTGCCCGGTGGTTGAGTCATAAGTGCTGCGACATTGATTGGCAAGCCTATGGTTCAAATTACACTACTTCCGTTTTGAGTATTTTTGTTAGGAATTACTTTTTTTATGTTTTGACATCTAGTTCTCTTTGAAAAGAAAATTAAAATCTAACCATAAGAATAAAAAAAAATACAACGCTGCTATATTTTGAAAAACAACAAAGTAAAAAAAATATGTTATGCCTTAAATATATTGCAATGTAAAATTATATCTAAGAAAAATAGTACTTTATTTTTAGGGTTCCGCATAAATGTCTCTTTTTTATATATATCTATATATATATTTCCTATGGTTATAGCTTAAGTTTTCGTTTTCGTAATGAAAAGAAAATTGAAACTTAACCATAAGAATAAAAAAAATACAAGTCAGCATTTATTTGGTAACACTGCTAAATTTTGAAAAACAACAAAGTAAAAAAAAAATATCTTAAATATATTGAAATGTAAAATTATATCTGTAAGTAAAGTAGTACTTTGTTTTTAGGGTTCCGTGGGTAATTAGCGGAACCCTATTACTAAGACTCCGCTATCCGTCCGTCCGTCCGTCTGTCACCAGGCTGTATCTCATGAACCGTGATAGACAGTTGTAATTTTCACAGAAGCAAGCCAAGGAATAACAGTAATGTCCTCGACAACATTTTGTTCTGCATAACGGGTTCCATTTCTGCGCCACAAATAAAGCCTCCCGTTTCCAGATGATACAAACGACTTCTCATCGGTGAATAATGTGTGCTCCCAGTCAAAATTTAAATAGTCCCTTGCAAACAACAATCTATTTTGTTTATGGGCATCAGTTAAAAAGGGTTTTTAGCTGGCTTTCTATGATGGATTCTATGAACCAAATAGCAAGATCAAAATAAACATTTTTCAAACTACTGAATTATATTTTAAATTTTTTTTAGATTATAATATTTTGATATAAGAATTATGATATAACATTAACATAAAAAAAAACTTACGGTAAAACCAGTCTCATTTCAAATTTGAGATATATTGTAACCCATATTAACCCATATTATATAGTTCTATAATACGCATCCTCTCTTGAATATTAATATTGGCCTGCTTATTATTTTCAGCAAAAAAATTTTGTAAAAACACCAAACAACCTTTTCAACACAAGCAGCAACATCCACAACGACAAAAATACAATGGCTACCTATGTAGTGACCGCATCTAACTTAATGGCTAAATAAAAACACCAAACAACCTTGTCAGCACAAGCGCCCCCAGAACTAAATCGGCAACGACAAAAATAAAATGTCTACCCACGTAGTGTCCGCATCTAACTTAATAGCTATTAGAAAATTGGTCTAAGCTGTTTAACTGAACAGAATATTCGTAATTCATAAAATGTAACATAAACAAAAAGAAAGGCACAAGGTTAGATTCGAATCCACAACCTGCATTGCACTGAGTACATGTATTAAGATCTGATACATCTATCCACTAGGCTACGGATACGATAATTTTCTTAGTGAAATTATTATATACAATATTAAATGAAACTAATATTACATTCTACAAGACATAACTTTATTTCTTTAAGTGTGTGAGTGACTACGCCTTGCCATTCTATTTTGTTTTGAAACTCTATATGCAGTTTTGCAACGGACCGTACCAAACTTTTGGAGTCCTTGTCACTACAAAACAATACCCCGCACTCTGAATAGTGCTGAGGCATTTCATCATCATATAAACGAGATATGCTCAAAGCGGCACGTTGGGTTTTATCGTCTTGTGAGTGAGTTAATGTCAGAGACTACAACAAATCTTACAGTTATTGAAAGAATCAGTAACCACTACCCAAGAAAGGTTGAGTAAGAATGAGCATAAATTACAAAAAATAGAAAATATTCTAAAAGAAATCCCAGAGTACACACAAGTGGAATTATTACAAGCTATTGCTTCAAATCTTTAATTTGTTAATTATTAATTTGTATCCTAGAAAGAACAATAATTGTTTTAATTTATTATATTAATAATTCCTGTTTTGACTTCAACTTAATGACCTAACTATACTTAAATATTTTTTGTGTTTTCTTAACCATCTTATTTTGGCTGCAAATATTGACCACTGATAAATTGTCCGTTACTTCAATCAACCTTAGGTTAATTAATTGTAGTTGAATAAACCGTAGGTGACTTGTCCTTTATGGTTTTCGTTCATTAGTTATTACAAATTTCTGTGAAACGATCTTTAAGTATTTTAAGCAGTAAGCCTTTTAACCGTAGTTATGTCGTAATAAAATATTTAGAATATATTTAGTTATACCCAAATAATGTTGTCATGCAAAAAAAAAACAAATCCAAGTTCATCGGAACAACAAGGTTGATTTTCTGTCACATCTAACTACGTTACATGTATGCGCAAGACGTGTCTTGTTTTCATCCGCAACCGAATTTAAATTTTACACTTATTATTAATTTAAATTTACTTTGCTATGTTTAGGTAAGCGACAAGGGTTGCGACGCCACTAAGCACCGTATTTCTCCGCGCTCTTTACACTTAACCAATTAAAATATATGAGCTGAGTTTACCTAATCTTTTTGTACACTAAGATCATTATCTTTATTTCAAGCTATGTATATGTAAATGGTGTATTATCTGATGGAAAACCTTAAAAAAATAAAGCTAGAAAAAGCAATCATCAACAGAAAAAAGGCAGATAACGGTTTAAAAATTTCTTGGTTAATACATTGAAAACCTTCTTCTTTCGTTGGTTTAAAAGCATTATAAAGCCGCTGCATGCAGCAGATAACAATTAAGCTGCGATGCACACTTTGCCAAAACTGATAGCCAATTACCTCACGATTACACATCCATTGGTTAAAATACCGTTTTTATGTAAAAGTAATTAGTTGTATATTAATAATATTGAATGGCCAATGGAAGTCTATATTAGTTTTTTATTCTAAATTTTTGGCTAAATGACCCAAACTGACATGGTATACTTTAGGGAGTGGCGCTCTGAACCTATTTTTTTAAATATCGATGGTTTTTATCTGCAAAAAACTGTTTATGGCATATAATGTGGGTTGGATACTTTTACTAATTCCTATTTTTTGATTTATCGTTAGGTAATCAGAATTAAAGTAAGATTGTGCTTTTGAGCTCTTCGAATGCTTTTTTTGCTTAAATTCACTTCGAAATATTGTTCATCTAAACTGGTTCAAACAAAAATTGAAAACGCATCACTTTTCTTTAGCATAATTTCGTAATAATAATATAATTTAGTAATAATTTAATAGCATAATTGTGTATAAAAAAATATATTTAGCAACTTGACTCAGGTCAATATCTCAAAACGCTGCAGCTAAAACCTATTTGCTTTATGTCACTTATGACACTCTGTCACTTGCTTAGATTAAAGCTTGCCTGTCACTGTTTGGTATTTATTTTCATATTAGAGTTTTTTCTGGGAAAGGCACTACTGTTAATGAGAAAAACAAAATATTATGGTTAATATGTAGTTCGTTTTTTAACATATTCAAACTTATATGGCGCGACTTTAGTAGTGCACGAGATAAGATTAATTATCAAACTATTCGTCATCAGAAATTTTATCAATAGCATATGATGTAGTTTTAAGCCGTGACGTGTCTGTTTTTTTAAGTCATTGGTAGAGACAATTTTTTGAAAAGCGACGATTATCATGAACGCGGCACGGTAATTAAAATTGTGATTCGAAGCAACAGACGAAAACTAAACTCTATTACAGGTAAGTAAAAATTAATATACAATTTACTACAAATAATAATATAATGTCAGTGCGCGTCACAACTTTGACGTGTGTGTACAGTGCAACAGGAGTTTTGTAACGTAAAAGCGAGAAATTTATATCTATCCCTATCACACAAAATATTTGTTCATCTTCAATTGTTGTTCAAAGTCCAACTGGTGTATTTTAGCGTGTGACTCTTTGTACTAAGAAAAGGATTTTGTACCTAGTTATGGATTACGAGTTCCGTCGTTGTAGCAGTGCGGCGCAAGTGGCACGCAACATAAACGAAGCAAACACTACAAATGAACATACTATTTGTTATTAGTTTGAATACTTAGGAACTTTTTATTTAAAAGTTAACCCTGTGCTCGCCTGAAAGGAATGATCGACAACGACAAATTAAAGACGGTTGTGGAAACTACATCTAAGTTAACACAAGGATGTGATGATAAGGATGGGATTGTAGCTTCAAGACAATATTGCGTCTATTTGCGTCAAATTAGCAAGGTAAATAGTATATTGTTCGCCGAGAGATAAAAGTGTAATTTGTTTATTTTTAGTAATAATAACACATTAAAAAAAGTTTGTCTGTCTGTCAAGACCCTTTTACTCAAGAATGCGTGGAAATATCCAGTTGAAATTAATATCAAAAAGGCTTACGGTAAATAAAGTTGTCAAAAAAAAAAAGCTTCTAAGTCAATGCATTAAAAAATATGCCCAAAACACGGTCATTTTGGTCGCATATTGTGTCACAAATAAATCAAAACCTATGGAGTACTTCCCGTTAACCTATATTATCAAATTTGGCAAGATGTAACATCACAAATAAAGAAAAAAAAAAATTACTGATAACTAAAACATAAACCTGTGCGACTCCCTCGCAGCATAGAGGTGTAGCAGTGCAGAGGGTGTGGGTACGATTTCCGCACTGGACAAAGATTTATGTGATAAACATTTGTATTTGTCCTGAACATTTGTATGTGTCTGGGTTTATTTATGTATGATATGTATGTATTTACAAAAAAAAAGTAATATATATGTATTTGTATCTATAACACAAGCGTTGCTTACTTTGGAGCCCGACGGCGTTGTGTTTAATAACCAAAAATATTCGTTTTTATTTATTTATTTATACTTGATCTCATGATGGAAAAATATCTACATACAATAAGTTTGTAGAGAACCCTCGGTGCCAAAAGACTCACACTTGGCCAGGTGTTTTTTAATCAATTAAAATTTAAAGAAAACTGTTCCTTGCCTCTTCAAAGTTTTTGATTAAAAAAGTAAAAAAGTTAATGCTATACCTAAATGTGTATATATGTACATTTGTATATACTAGCTGTTCTCAGCGGTTTCACCCACGTTAGTTTCTTCTCAGCTCCTAATAACTATAGCGTGAAGTTAAGTTTATAATCTTCCGCAGAATTAGGCTATCAAATGTCAAAATATTCTTTCAATCCGACTGGTAGTCTAAGAGATTAGCGCGTACGAACAAACTCTTTAGCTTTATTATATTAGATTTAAATAGTTTTTTTTTTCATCACACTTACTCGTAAACAGTGTTATTGCTAGCAGCTGAAGAAGGTGCTATGACCTTTATTACTACCACGGGCTTATTCTTTGTAAATTTTACTTTACTTAAGGTAAAGCGGGCGTCCAGAGAACCTATGGGCGATAATGACATATGAAACTTGTTCTGTGCGCACGCGCGCGTTTTATGTACTTTGTCTATTCTATCAAATATTTATTAAACCACTTTCTGTTTCAATTCCAAGTTTTAATTTCTGAATTCATAAATTATCGCGATACCGCTATAAGGTGTTGTTTTTTTATACTTCTGTTTCCGTTACTTCAGTGAGTTTATTTATTTACTCGTAAATGTGATGAAAAACGTTGTGTGTAACACGGGCGGTACAGAAATTACAAACCCGAGTCATTGAAGCCTTCTAAATATCCTTTCGTAACCTTCCTTAATACTCAATGTATATTAAATATTAAATAGCGACTTAGTCCATCCCATCATCCAGTAAAATGTGAAGCTAAATAATAAAAATCTCTACCATTGCAATTTTTTTATATTTTATTTATTATTGTTATAATAATCTTAAGTTTTGAAGTGAGTAAAAAACTAAAATTAAAATGTTATGCCTTAAATTAATCAGTCTAAAACACAACGTGTAGTCTTGTTTTGTCATGTTCTTTAACTGTCGGCGTCAGTAGATATAGGCATAAAAACATTTTGAAATCCTTTTCCAATCGTCGACGCGTCTGAGTTGTAGACGGTGTGTTACACATTGCAGCAGTTACCATCCTTTTTGTATTATTCGCTATTTGTTTTTGCGTCTTCAGTCAAAATATCATACAAAGTTATAATAAAATAGAGTACTTAAAACTATTTTAAAAACGTGAAATTTAATAAGACATACAATATATACCTTTATTAAAAAATCTAAAATCTGCCTTGCCATTCTCAAGATACGTGGACAAAGTTAATTTCAACTATTTCAGTTAATGTTATGAATAGTAGTTAATATGACTAAAGAAAGTCTCTGTCTAAAATTAGAATCATAGGAAGCCTGTTGTCTTAAATCCTTATCTCATTATTGAACCTCTTAAACATAATACAATTCATTTAAGAATAATTGTCAAATACACCAGCACCAGTGTACTACACCAGGGATTTTTTTTTCATGCATTTTATCGTGCTAAATGCGGTAGAGGACTGAAATTGGTCTGCATAGTAATTTTGTTAAAGTAGGTGAAAGACTAACGAGCTTTATGCGTAGGTTAATAAAAAAAAACTTATTTTTATTTAAATAACATACCTATAAGTTAAGTAACCTACTTTAACTACCATTTAGTATCATCATACAACAGTATGTAGGGTAATTTACGAATTTGTCAGAACCATTGGATTAACATTATTTCAATTAGAGTCCACCGGAATTAGAAAAACAATTGTAGGTTTTGCATTGCCAAACATAAATTTTAAATTGCTAAATTGATCAATATGTCCTTTTTGATATACCTAATAATGTTTAGTTTAACTGGAGCGCGCGTAAGTATAACATACACATAGGTGTAAATATACTTTCAAAACAACTCTCGAAAACTATGTATTTTAGAGAAGTATTGCAAGTACTAATTTTGAAATCCAACATTTTGAAATAGTAATAATATTATTTGCCTAATAAGAATAATACGTACATAAGAAAATCAAAAAGCCAATATCGATTGAGAAAACATATGAATATATACAATAACTATATGACCCCCCTCCCCCTCTCAATTTTGATTTCAATATTCAGTTTCACGTTTTTTCCTTAATCGATTTGTATGTCATGGCAATAAACCTACTTATATTATCAATAAAAAGTTTATGATATTTTTGCTTAGTCAAAGATTGAACTAGAGAGAGAAGAAGAGATTTAACATTAGTAATGAAATCTAGTACGTTTCACACAATTGACTTAATTAAAAAAAATTGAAAAAGCTTAAAGCTATATTTCACGGGAATAATCATATATCTTGAAGTTTTGCTCGAAGTTAACTTACCAAAAGAGCAAAACAGAGAACTGCAATGGTTTTCATGTTGATTGTCTAGTTTTTTTTTTAGTAAAGAAGCTAATGGTCACGAAGCGTTGTTAAGGTATGATAGTTTATTTTCAAACTAGCCGATATATATATAGGTAAAGTATGGAAAAACAACTGTTCAAACATGCTTTGTTATATGTTTGCATAGTTACATATTACATTATTTAATCACAATTGACCTCGTTAGCTTGGTTCTTTTTTATTTTACTGTCGTATTGTCTTAAGTTATTCCTATTAACACTGTGATTAATAACAAAAGTAGAAAAAAAAATCAGTTTTCTATAATAAAAGATAATTGTAAAATTAAAATACTGAAGGTTTTAAAATAATGGATACAGAAGATTGAATATAATAATATGTAGGTATTATGCCTTATGCCCTTTTTATCAACTTGCCTAGCTCAATAGATTCCATTATTAGTTTGTTACAAGGTAAAAAAAATGGTTCAATAGCGTTATCGCACTAGTAACTTATTCGATTTGTTTTTCTTAATTTAAAATAATTTTGGCAAATCATGCTCGCCAAAATAGATCTGACATCTTTGATTTTAAAATAAAAATAACAATTTGTGGCATTTATCCAATAAAAGCTTAACTTAATAAAAACCCAGTCAAAAAAGCGCCGTAGGTCTCGTCAAGGAAACCATTTTTTTTTTACGTGAAATATTCAATTTCTGATATCTTTTAAAGTATTATTTGGAATGCTATGCAGTAAAGAGCAATTTTATTCTCAACGAAATGATGGTAACTAATTTATTAAAGAAAATAAGAATCAATACTATAATAATCAAAATAGCTTCCCAAGTAACCTATACTTTTCGTTACACTTTTGAAAAAATAAAAACGGTTGTTGTGAGTAAACCTTAGGAGATACCTAAAAGGGTTTTACAATAAGAGGTTTTGTTTTTGATATTTAAAAAACGAGTATTTTTTAAGAGATATCAATGAATTTCATCGTAAAGAGGATGGTACGCCATTAACTTTGAAAACAAAGGCCAAATGGCCGCCATGGCTACACTTGCAGCACCATATCCTTTTCATGAAATTTTCCATGAACAATTGCACATTTGCGGATGTATGTCCTCGATAAGTTAACGAATTCTATCTTTAAGGTCTTGAATCCATAGTGGATCATTAGCATAGACCTTATCTTTCACGTGGCCCAAAAAAAAGTATAAAGGTGTTAAAACACAAAATGTCGGTGGCCAATCGAGAAATAACACGGTCAGGAAACTTTTGTTGCCAGATTGCGATTGTAATTGTAATTGTAACTTGAGCAACTATTATACTAAAATTTCACTTAATATTATCGAGATTGGTATAAGCCTCTAGTGACAGGGGCCTCCGTTGAAATATTTCTTCTGCTCTAAAGTGGACAACTAGGCTTGGCTACGTGATGAAAGAACTTTGCCAAATTAAAGGTTTCTATGGGTAAATGGACAATAAATGGACAATAAAGTGATCTTATATAGGGTCCGTTTTCATTTTAAAATGCGAAACACCAATAATTTAATAGCTAGATAGAAGAAAGGAATAGAAAGTCGCTAATCTTATTAATGCTTTTAAGAGAATATTAAAAGTCCAAATTATTACACTCTATGTAAAAAAAGTCTCAGTTTTTATTATTTGTAGTTATACTTAAGAGTTCACAGAATAATTACTACAAGTTTGAAGCCTATATCTATTACTATTTTACGATTATTTACGTTTAAACAACAAAATCGCGTTTCTTGTATGGGGAAAACCCTTATATTTTAATTATATTATTTTATTTATAATCTGTAATATGCTGTACATATTACCACAAATTCTGTAAAAAAAATCAGACTTTTACATACTTAGATCTAAAAGATAGCGCCACGGACGGATGGTGGGTACACGGACACGGACAGTCAGTAAGTAAAAGGACTCCGTTGGCACCCTTTGAGCACGGAACCCTAGGAAACATACTATGTTTCTTTTTGCGAAAAAGTTAATAGCGGATGTCTTTATGAAGTACCTAATCTTCATATTGTACTTTAAAGAAACAAGTGCTGCCTAAAACTATAAAAGCAAATAAAAATAAATTAAATTTATAAACTTTTAATTGTATTAAACAGTTATGATCATGATGAAAAATTTACATTGGATTATTAGTTGAAGAAAAATAAAATTTTGAAAAACTTAATATGTGGGTTACATCTATCTGAAATGAGAAATAATTACAATTAGATACAAAAATAATAGATATACCAAAATAATAATGGGTATACCAAGATAATAAACAGATATTCACATGATAAGAGAAAAACTTAATGACGATGGATTCGTCTTATCTAATCGCCTTTTACAAATTGTCACTTTTTGTATCACACACACCCACCAGAAATCGAACCCCGGACCTTAGAACTTGGCAGTACAATGATTAACCACTGCTCCAATTTAGTCGTCACTTATAAACAATACGAAGTTAATAAAAGTTTTGCTATAAAGTAACCAAAACTTACCGTTTTCTTTTTTCGTTCTTCAGGTTTTGGCATTTTTCTTACCATCCTTTGCCTGAAAGTAAAAGAATTTATTAGAATAAAGCGTAAAGCATAAGACGTATATAACTACTAGGTTTTGTCAGTTATCGGCATAGGATTTCTTCAGCAACTTCTTGATTATAGTTAGTTTGCTATAGCAAGCTATAACTTTAGTTATAGTTTGCTTACGTGGAATTTGGTTATTGTTATTTCTGCATAAACATTTAAATTTTCTGTAAAAGTAGACTTTATATGTCCTTATCAGTCTCTTCACCTATTTCTGTGCCGGATTTCATCTCAATTGGGTGCTCCGTTGCGACATAAAGCGCGACAGTCAAACAAAAACAACAACAGACTTCAAACTTATAAAAATTGTTTAACTTGCTTGATCAATTAAGGTTATCTGTACAGTTATTTAAAACAAAAACTATGAATAGATTCTGCATAGATGTAATATGTCGTCAGTTACCTAGTAAACGAAAACGTGTTATTAAATATGTTGTTTTTTTTTATTACTATGGTGTTATTCAATGGGTATCCGTCTATAATTGCATGTAGAATGTAATTTGTGTTTTGTGTTGCCATATCTTGTTTTTAATTTTTTATGGAAATATTTATCGGATTTGTAAGTAGTAATATTGACTGACGAAGCTTAAAGTAAAACATTTAAATAGGGATGTTTTTGTTATTTTTATTATTTTGTATACTAATATAAAGAAACAGAGACATTAAGAAGATTTCTTTAAATTTTACAGGCATGGATAATACAAAAGCATTGAGCTTTTTTTATAGAATATAAATATTGTGCTTTTTATGGACTAATGGAAGACGTACTAGAGCGTAAAGCCTACCACAAAACGTGATATCTAATTTATTAATCAAAAATTATAATTTTACTAAAAGAATTAAAAAAAAAGAAAACTGAAAGTTTTATATGGCCTTAGCCCGCAATTTTCTAGCTTTGAGTGTTCTTAAATAGAGCTAGTTAATTAAAATTGATTTTGCACAAATTAGTTGCAAAAAAAATATTAACAGTATATTTAGCAGTAATTACCGGAATGGCTGTCGAAAGAATTTATTAGAATAAAGCGTAAAGCATAAGACGTATATAACTACTAGGTTTTGTCAGTTATCGGCGTAGGATTTCTTCAGCAACTTCTTGATTATAGTTAGTTTGCTATAGCAAGCTATAACTTTAGTTATAGTTTGCTTACGTGGAATTTGGTTATTGTTATTTCTGCATAAACATTTAAATTTTCTGTAAAAGTAGACTTTATATGTCCTTATCAGTCTCTTCACCTATTTCTGTGCCGGATTTCATCTCAATTGGGTGCTCCGTTGCGACATAAAGCGCGACAGTCAAACAAAAACAACAACAGACTTCAAACTTATAAAAATTGTTTAACTTGCTTGATCAATTAAGGTTATCTGTACAGTTATTTAAAACAAAAACTATGAATAGATTCTGCATAGATGTAATATGTCGTCAGTTACCTAGTAAACGAAAACGTGTTATTAAATATGTTGTTTTTTTTTATTACTATGGTGTTATTCAATGGGTATCCGTCTATAATTGCATGTAGAATGTAATTTGTGTTTTGTGTTGCCATATCTTGTTTTTAATTTTTTATGGAAATATTTATCGGATTTGTAAGTAGTAATATTGACTGACGAAGCTTAAAGTAAAACATTTAAATAGGGATGTTTTTGTTATTTTTATTATTTTGTATACTAATATAAAGAAACAGAGACATTAAGAAGATTTCTTTAAATTTTACAGGCATGGATAATACAAAAGCATTGAGCTTTTTTTATAGAATATAAATATTGTGCTTTTTATGGACTAATGGAAGACGTACTAGAGCGTAAAGCCTACCACAAAACGTGATATCTAATTTATTAATCAAAAATTATAATTTTACTAAAAGAATTAAAAAAAAAGAAAACTGAAAGTTTTATATGGCCTTAGCCCGCAATTTTCTAGCTTTGAGTGTTCTTAAATAGAGCTAGTTAATTAAAATTGATTTTGCACAAATTAGTTGCAAAAAAAATATTAACAGTATATTTAGCAGTAATTACCGGAATGGCTGTCGTCTTGCACGCTGTTGCTGTTTCGGATTCTATTGCTGTTACTGCCGGAGTTTCTGTTCACTCCTGTGTTGCTGTTCCTGTTGTCATTGGCATTGTCATTGCCGTTTTTGTTGGCATTGTCATTATCATTGTCATTATCATTGCCATTTCTGTTTCCATTTCCATTTCCATTAGCATTGTCATTTCCATTACCATTTTCGTTGTCATCACGGTTACCATTTCCATTATCGTTCCTGTTGCCACTGTCGTGGTAGTTACGGTTAAGTCTGTTACGGCGACTGCCGTGCACATCGAGGTCGCCGTCCCTGTCTAGGTGATCATTACGACCGTGGACGTCTCCACCACGTCTTCCATGCACATTATCTGTTAAAAAAAAATTTAAAAAATTGCTAAAAACATATACATCTCAAAGTAATTTATATGTCATTGTATAATGATTTTTAGTACATTTACATGGACATTGTTCTTATTACAGAGAATGGCTTTCTGGCCTTTATCACCCTCTTAATAAATATTTACCTGACCATCCTTGTGCTGCACTGTATTGGACACAGGCAACCTGAAATAAACAGAATAAATAAGTAACTAAGCGTCCACTTGTAATAGTTTACTTACTTGCCTAAGCATTTTTTTTTAATGTTTAAGTACTAGTATATCAACACAAATAATGTTCACGATTATAGTTAAACTTACCAAGAGAGTGAAACAAAGGACTGCAATGGTTTTCATAATCAGGTAGTTCCAAGACCGTAATGATAACATATCAGGTTCTGACTAGCATTTATATACTGCACTTCCACAAAAATAAAAAGTCACGACAATTAAAAAATTAAACATTTGTTCAAATAGTTTTATTATTATAAAAAAAAATTCCTTCAACAAAATAAACATTCTTTGTCCTTAATCCAAATGTCTATTACAATATTTATGTATAGAAAACAAAGTCAGTAAGTTTGGTTACATATTTTAACCAATATTTATATGGTTTAATAGCATTTAAAGAAAAATAACGTTCGCATAAAAATTAAAAGGCTAAAAACTAAAACTTATTATTTAATAAAAAAAGGTTTCAAAATTATCAAATATTCTAGAGTGTTATAAGCGGAAGTTATAATGTCTTTACGCATTTAGTCCCCGGGGGAGAAACCAGCGGTTAGATACAACCCACATCATTAACCTTTTTTACTTGACTTAAGGTGATGGCATACCCAAACGTGATAAGTTTGCAAAAATTTGTTTAATTTTGTTTAAGTACTGAGTGCACGTTAAAAAAATAGAATAGTTCAAACCTTAGTTAAGTGGATTTTCTTATATTATAATAATTTGGCTATTAAAACAGTTTTAAAATATATCTGACTCTATTTTTGGGCTTTAATATAAATTGTTTGGAAAACTAAGAGCGATATTTTCTTAATTCTTATTTCATAAAATGTATATAAGTATGACCAACTGATTTGCTAATTTCGTAGTTCTAAATAAATAGTAACATTTTTTACCGACAAAAAATCGAGAAAATCGAGATTTTCAACGTGCGGTCACGTGCTAGCGCCTGTCGAACTTAGACTGTCTGCTTTGTATGCTTCAATAGTATAATATGTCTTTGTACACTGGTCGAAACGGCTTTTTTGGCTTTGGTTTGAACCTGTCGTGTAGCCTTTTTTACATAGTTAGAAAACATGCATACTCGTATGAAAGGATGTATGCCAAGTACACAATTCTCTCTGGGCCTGGTCTGTGGTCGAAATCACCCTAGTCTAAGGTTAGGGTAAGCTGGTGACTACTAGTGGGAACATATGCAAGTAAAAATAAAACCTTTGCTTTCACAATCCCACATCCAAAGCGCGCCATCTCTGCCATCCGTCTAAGTATATAGGCTTAAGTAGATGTAAATATATTTCAAAACCAGACACTTTTCTTTTGATATGGTTAATCCCTATACTTGTGGCTACAGGCTTGAAGGTTTTTTTATAATTGCTTTACAAAATATTTTGTCAACCAAATACCTAGGTTTTTAGTGTTTCAACATAAATTTTATACTTATTATTTGATTAACAAAGTATTTTTTAAACCAAAACACGTAATTTTTGAGTGTTAAACATAGATTATATACCTTATTAGTTGATTTAAAAAGAATTTTGAAAACCAAAGTACATAGTTTTTAATTGTTTCAACATAGATTTTATGCTTATTAGTCAATTTACAAAGCATTGTGTAGACCACAATAAACCATTTCTATGTGTTTCAACATAGAGTTCATACTTATTAGTTGATTAACAAAGTATTATGTACACCTAAACATCTAGTTTTAAGTGTTTCAACACAGATTGTAATTATAAGTTCTTTTACAAAGTATAATCTGGACCAAAATATTTAGTTTTTGAGAGTTGGATCATAGATTTTATATTTATTAGTCGATTGTAAATTGTTGTGTGAACAAAATACATAGTTTTTGAGTGTTTCAAAATGGATTGTATATCTTATTACATTATTTACAAAGTATTGTGTGAACTTAACTTCCTAGTTTTTAAGTGTTTCAGTACAGACTGTATAATTATAAGTTATTTTACAAAGTATAGTGTGAACCAAAATACCTAGTTTTTGAGTCTTTCAACATAGATTGTATATTTTATTAGTTGATTCGCAAAGCATTGTGTGAACCAAACTTCTTAGTTTTAAGTGTTTCAGCACAGACTGTATAATTATTAGTTATTTTACAAAGTATAGTGTGAACCAAAATATCTAGTTTTTGAGTGTTTCAACATAGATTGTAATTATTAGTTCTTTTACAATCTAGTCTGAACCAAAATATTTAGTTTTTGAGAGTTTCATCATAGATTTTATATTTATTAGTCGATTACAAAGTGTTGTGTGAACAAAATACATAGTTTTCAAGTGTTTCAACATAGATTTTATACTTATTAGTTAATTTACAAAATATTTTGTAAACCAAAATACCTAGTTTTTGAGTGTTTCAGCACAGACTGTATAATTATTAGTTATTTTACAAAGTATTGTGTAAATCAAAATACCTAGATTCTGAGTGTTTCGACATAGATTGTAGAACTTACTTGTTGATTTACAAAGTCCTGTGTGGACCAAATTACCTAGTTTTTTGTGTTTCTACACCAATTGTACGAGTAAATTAATTAGTTTATTTGCATTTTTTTATGAGTTGAGTGTACTTGAGAAATTAAGAAAAGACTCATTGGTACACGCCGACCCCCCGCCACTTGGTTCGAACCATCACCTCGTATACATATTTATTTATTATAATTTTTTTTTTTTTTTTTTACTATTAAAATGAGCTCGCACGGTCTTAGCAGACCATTTATGCATTTGCCAGAGTCAAAGTCAATTATATTATATCGTATCGTGGCGCGGGCGTTACCGCGCGTCCTCGTTTTCAAGTCCCAAGATTGGGCAGGAGATTTGGTGTGGATCCTCAGACATTGCGCGTCATGTCCTGCTTATTTCTTCATAATTCACTATTCATGAGCCTTCGCTGCACAATTCTTAACACGCTTTCGTAAAACTTTGCTAAAATATATACATCGAAAGTCACTAAATGAATTTAGAAAAATTAAACAGAAAAAAACACTACTCCTTCTTAAGATTCGCGCCAAAACTCCTTAATTATAAATAATAATGTTTGTTTATTTACTTTTTTGACGTAGTATATTTGACATATCAATCTGTCATAGAATTAAAATGCCATATTTACTACTAATACGTCATATTTAATTGTAGGGAACCAATTCAAATTCAAATAGTTTATTTCTCAAAAATAGGATACAATATAACTTTTTTGACGTCAGTATAATATGCAAGGAATTCATAAACTACTACCGTTTCGGAATCAAGATGGCGTTCTGGGAAGAAGAAACGGCGAAAGAAACTCTCCAGCTGTTGCTCTTTTCAATTTTAATTATAACGATTGGTACATTTCCAAATATAAGTACTATGATAACATCATAAAAAGGTTTAAAAGCATTATAAAGCCGCTGCATGCAGCAGATAACAATTAAGCTGCGATGCACACTTTGCCAAAACTGATAGCCAATTACCTCACGATTACACATCCATTGGTTAAAATACCGTTTTTATGTAAAAGTAATTAGTTGTATATTAATAATATTGAATGGCCAATGGAAGTCTATATTAGTTTTTTATTCTAAATTTTTGGCTAAATGACCCAAACTGACATGGTATACTTTAGGGAGTGGCGCTCTGAACCTATTTTTTTAAATATCGATGGTTTTTATCTGCAAAAAACTGTTTGTGGCATATAATGTGGGTTGGATACTTTTACTAATTCCTATTTTTTGATTTATCGTTAGGTAATCAGAATTAAAGTAAGATTGTGCTTTTGTGCTCTTCGAATGCTTTTTTGCTTAAATTCACTTCGAAATATTGTTCATCTAAACTGGTTCAAACAAAAATTGAAAACGCATCACTTTTCTTTAGCATAATTTCGTAATAATAATATAATTTAGTAATAATTTAATAGCATAATTGTGTATAAAAAAATATATTTAGCAACTTGACTCAGGTCAATATCTCAAAACGCTGCAGCTAAAACCTATTTGCTTTATGTCACTTATGACACTCTGTCACTTGCTTAGATTAAAGCTTGCCTGTCACTGTTTGGTATTTATTTTCATATTAGAGTTTTTTCTGGGAAAGGCACTACTGTTAATGAGAAAAACAAAATATTATGGTTAATATGTAGTTCGTTTTTTAACATATTCAAACTTATATGGCGCGACTTTAGTAGTGCACGAGATAAGATTAATTATCAAACTATTCGTCATCAGAAATTTTATCAATAGCATATGATGTAGTTTTAAGCCGTGACGTGTCTGTTTTTTTAAGTCATTGGTAGAGACAATTTTTTGAAAAGCGACGATTATCATGAACGCGGCACGGTAATTAAAATTGTGATTCGAAGCAACAGACGAAAACTAAACTCTATTACAGGTAAGTAAAAATTAATATACAATTTACTACAAATAATAATATAATGTCAGTGCGCGTCACAACTTTGACGTGTGTGTACAGTGCAACAGGAGTTTTGTAACGTAAAAGCGAGAAATTTATATCTATCCCTATCACACAAAATATTTGTTCATCTTCAATTGTTGTTCAAAGTCCAACTGGTGTATTTTAGCGTGTGACTCTTTGTACTAAGAAAAGGATTTTGTACCTAGTTATGGATTACGAGTTCCGTCGTTGTAGCAGTGCGGCGCAAGTGGCACGCAACATAAACGAAGCAAACACTACAAATGAACATACTATTTGTTATTAGTTTGAATACTTAGGAACTTTTTATTTAAAAGTTAACCCTGTGCTCGCCTGAAAGGAATGATCGACAACGACAAATTAAAGACGGTTGTGGAAACTACATCTAAGTTAACACAAGGATGTGATGATAAGGATGGGATTGTAGCTTCAAGACAATATTGCGTCTATTTGCGTCAAATTAGCAAGGTAAATAGTATATTGTTCGCCGAGAGATAAAAGTGTAATTTGTTTATTTTTAGTAATAATAACACATTAAAAAAAGTTTGTCTGTCTGTCAAGACCCTTTTACTCAAGAATGCGTGGAAATATCCAGTTGAAATTAATATCAAAAAGGCTTACGGTAAATAAAGTTGTCAAAAAAAAAAAGCTTCTAAGTCAATGCATTAAAAAATATGCCCAAAACACGGTCATTTTGGTCGCATATTGTGTCACAAATAAATCAAAACCTATGGAGTACTTCCCGTTAACCTATATTATCAAATTTGGCAAGATGTAACATCACAAATAAAGAAAAAAAAAATTACTGATAACTAAAACATAAACCTGTGCGACTCCCTCGCAGCATAGAGGTGTAGCAGTGCAGAGGGTGTGGGTACGATTTCCGCACTGGACAAAGATTTATGTGATAAACATTTGTATTTGTCCTGAACATTTGTATGTGTCTGGGTTTATTTATGTATGATATGTATGTATTTACAAAAAAAAAGTAATATATATGTATTTGTATCTATAACACAAGCGTTGCTTACTTTGGAGCCCGACGGCGTTGTGTTTAATAACCAAAAATATTCGTTTTTATTTATTTATTTATACTTGATCTCATGATGGAAAAATATCTACATACAATAAGTTTGTAGAGAACCCTCGGTGCCAAAAGACTCACACTTGGCCAGGTGTTTTTTAATCAATTAAAATTTAAAGAAAACTGTTCCTTGCCTCTTCAAAGTTTTTGATTAAAAAAGTAAAAAAGTTAATGCTATACCTAAATGTGTATATATGTACATTTGTATATACTAGCTGTTCTCAGCGGTTTCACCCACGTTAGTTTCTTCTCAGCTCCTAATAACTATAGCGTGAAGTTAAGTTTATAATCTTCCGCAGAATTAGGCTATCAAATGTCAAAATATTCTTTCAATCCGACTGGTAGTCTAAGAGATTAGCGCGTACGAACAAACTCTTTAGCTTTATTATATTAGATATAAATAGTTTTTTTTTTCATCACACTTACTCGTAAACAGTGTTATTGCTAGCAGCTGAAGAAGGTGCTATGACCTTTATTACTACCACGGGCTTATTCTTTGTAAATTTTACTTTACTTAAGGTAAAGCGGGCGTCCAGAGAACCTATGGGCGATAATGACATATGAAACTTGTTCTGTGCGCACGCGCGCGTTTTATGTACTTTGTCTATTCTATCAAATATTTATTAAACCACTTTCTGTTTCAATTCCAAGTTTTAATTTCTGAATTCATAAATTATCGCGATACCGCTATAAGGTGTTGTTTTTTTATACTTCTGTTTCCGTTACTTCAGTGAGTTTATTTATTTACTCGTAAATGTGATGAAAAACGTTGTGTGTAACACGGGCGGTACAGAAATTACAAACCCGAGTCATTGAAGCCTTCTAAATATCCTTTCGTAACCTTCCTTAATACTCAATGTATATTAAATATTAAATAGCGACTTAGTCCATCCCATCATCCAGTAAAATGTGAAGCTAAATAATAAAAATCTCTACCATTGCAATTTTTTTATATTTTATTTATTATTGTTATAATAATCTTAAGTTTTGAAGTGAGTAAAAAACTAAAATTAAAATGTTATGCCTTAAATTAATCAGTCTAAAACACAACGTGTAGTCTTGTTTTGTCATGTTCTTTAACTGTCGGCGTCAGTAGATATAGGCATAAAAACATTTTGAAATCCTTTTCCAATCGTCGACGCGTCTGAGTTGTAGACGGTGTGTTACACATTGCAGCAGTTACCATCCTTTTTGTATTATTCGCTATTTGTTTTTGCGTCTTCAGTCAAAATATCATACAAAGTTATAATAAAATAGAGTACTTAAAACTATTTTAAAAACGTGAAATTTAATAAGACATACAATATATACCTTTATTAAAAAATCTAAAATCTGCCTTGCCATTCTCAAGATACGTGGACAAAGTTAATTTCAACTATTTCAGTTAATGTTATGAATAGTAGTTAATATGACTAAAGAAAGTCTCTGTCTAAAATTAGAATCATAGGAAGCCTGTTGTCTTAAATCCTTATCTCATTATTGAACCTCTTAAACATAATACAATTCATTTAAGAATAATTGTCAAATACACCAGCACCAGTGTACTACACCAGGGATTTTTTTTTCATGCATTTTATCGTGCTAAATGCGGTAGAGGACTGAAATTGGTCTGCATAGTAATTTTGTTAAAGTAGGTGAAAGACTAACGAGCTTTATGCGTAGGTTAATAAAAAAAAACTTATTTTTATTTAAATAACATACCTATAAGTTAAGTAACCTACTTTAACTACCATTTAGTATCATCATACAACAGTATGTAGGGTAATTTACGAATTTGTCAGAACCATTGGATTAACATTATTTCAATTAGAGTCCACCGGAATTAGAAAAACAATTGTAGGTTTTGCATTGCCAAACATAAATTTTAAATTGCTAAATTGATCAATATGTCCTTTTTGATATACCTAATAATGTTTAGTTTAACTGGAGCGCGCGTAAGTATAACATACACATAGGTGTAAATATACTTTCAAAACAACTCTCGAAAACTATGTATTTTAGAGAAGTATTGCAAGTACTAATTTTGAAATCCAACATTTTGAAATAGTAATAATATTATTTGCCTAATAAGAATAATACGTACATAAGAAAATCAAAAAGCCAATATCGATTGAGAAAACATATGAATATATACAATAACTATATGACCCCCCTCCCCCTCTCAATTTTGATTTCAATATTCAGTTTCACGTTTTTTCCTTAATCGATTTGTATGTCATGGCAATAAACCTACTTATATTATCAATAAAAAGTTTATGATATTTTTGCTTAGTCAAAGATTGAACTAGAGAGAGAAGAAGAGATTTAACATTAGTAATGAAATCTAGTACGTTTCACACAATTGACTTAATTAAAAAAAATTGAAAAAGCTTAAAGCTATATTTCACGGGAATAATCATATATCTTGAAGTTTTGCTCGAAGTTAACTTACCAAAAGAGCAAAACAGAGAACTGCAATGGTTTTCATGTTGATTGTCTAGTTTTTTTTTTAGTAAAGAAGCTAATGGTCACGAAGCGTTGTTAAGGTATGATAGTTTATTTTCAAACTAGCCGATATATATATAGGTAAAGTATGGAAAAACAACTGTTCAAACATGCTTTGTTATATGTTTGCATAGTTACATATTACATTATTTAATCACAATTGACCTCGTTAGCTTGGTTCTTTTTTATTTTACTGTCGTATTGTCTTAAGTTATTCCTATTAACACTGTGATTAATAACAAAAGTAGAAAAAAAAATCAGTTTTCTATAATAAAAGATAATTGTAAAATTAAAATACTGAAGGTTTTAAAATAATGGATACAGAAGATTGAATATAATAATATGTAGGTATTATGCCTTATGCCCTTTTTATCAACTTGCCTAGCTCAATAGATTCCATTATTAGTTTGTTACAAGGTAAAAAAAATGGTTCAATAGCGTTATCGCACTAGTAACTTATTCGATTTGTTTTTCTTAATTTAAAATAATTTTGGCAAATCATGCTCGCCAAAATAGATCTGACATCTTTGATTTTAAAATAAAAATAACAATTTGTGGCATTTATCCAATAAAAGCTTAACTTAATAAAAACCCAGTCAAAAAAGCGCCGTAGGTCTCGTCAAGGAAACCATTTTTTTTTTACGTGAAATATTCAATTTCTGATATCTTTTAAAGTATTATTTGGAATGCTATGCAGTAAAGAGCAATTTTATTCTCAACGAAATGATGGTAACTAATTTATTAAAGAAAATAAGAATCAATACTATAATAATCAAAATAGCTTCCCAAGTAACCTATACTTTTCGTTACACTTTTGAAAAAATAAAAACGGTTGTTGTGAGTAAACCTTAGGAGATACCTAAAAGGGTTTTACAATAAGAGGTTTTGTTTTTGATATTTAAAAAACGAGTATTTTTTAAGAGATATCAATGAATTTCATCGTAAAGAGGATGGTACGCCATTAACTTTGAAAACAAAGGCCAAATGGCCGCCATGGCTACACTTGCAGCACCATATCCTTTTCATGAAATTTTCCATGAACAATTGCACATTTGCGGATGTATGTCCTCGATAAGTTAACGAATTCTATCTTTAAGGTCTTGAATCCATAGTGGATCATTAGCATAGACCTTATCTTTCACGTGGCCCAAAAAAAAGTATAAAGGTGTTAAAACACAAAATGTCGGTGGCCAATCGAGAAATAACACGGTCAGGAAACTTTTGTTGCCAGATTGCGATTGTAATTGTAATTGTAACTTGAGCAACTATTATACTAAAATTTCACTTAATATTATCGAGATTGGTATAAGCCTCTAGTGACAGGGGCCTCCGTTGAAATATTTCTTCTGCTCTAAAGTGGACAACTAGGCTTGGCTACGTGATGAAAGAACTTTGCCAAATTAAAGGTTTCTATGGGTAAATGGACAATAAATGGACAATAAAGTGATCTTATATAGGGTCCGTTTTCATTTTAAAATGCGAAACACCAATAATTTAATAGCTAGATAGAAGAAAGGAATAGAAAGTCGCTAATCTTATTAATGCTTTTAAGAGAATATTAAAAGTCCAAATTATTACACTCTATGTAAAAAAAGTCTCAGTTTTTATTATTTGTAGTTATACTTAAGAGTTCACAGAATAATTACTACAAGTTTGAAGCCTATATCTATTACTATTTTACGATTATTTACGTTTAAACAACAAAATCGCGTTTCTTGTATGGGGAAAACCCTTATATTTTAATTATATTATTTTATTTATAATCTGTAATATGCTGTACATATTACCACAAATTCTGTAAAAAAAATCAGACTTTTACATACTTAGATCTAAAAGATAGCGCCACGGACGGATGGTGGGTACACGGACACGGACAGTCAGTAAGTAAAAGGACTCCGTTGGCACCCTTTGAGCACGGAACCCTAGGAAACATACTATGTTTCTTTTTGCGAAAAAGTTAATAGCGGATGTCTTTATGAAGTACCTAATCTTCATATTGTACTTTAAAGAAACAAGTGCTGCCTAAAACTATAAAAGCAAATAAAAATAAATTAAATTTATAAACTTTTAATTGTATTAAACAGTTATGATCATGATGAAAAATTTACATTGGATTATTAGTTGAAGAAAAATAAAATTTTGAAAAACTTAATATGTGGGTTACATCTATCTGAAATGAGAAATAATTACAATTAGATACAAAAATAATAGATATACCAAAATAATAATGGGTATACCAAGATAATAAACAGATATTCACATGATAAGAGAAAAACTTAATGACGATGGATTCGTCTTATCTAATCGCCTTTTACAAATTGTCACTTTTTGTATCACACACACCCACCAGAAATCGAACCCCGGACCTTAGAACTTGGCAGTACAATGATTAACCACTGCTCCAATTTAGTCGTCACTTATAAACAATACGAAGTTAATAAAAGTTTTGCTATAAAGTAACCAAAACTTACCGTTTTCTTTTTTCGTTCTTCAGGTTTTGGCATTTTTCTTACCATCCTTTGCCTGAAAGTAAAAGAATTTATTAGAATAAAGCGTAAAGCATAAGACGTATATAACTACTAGGTTTTGTCAGTTATCGGCGTAGGATTTCTTCAGCAACTTCTTGATTATAGTTAGTTTGCTATAGCAAGCTATAACTTTAGTTATAGTTTGCTTACGTGGAATTTGGTTATTGTTATTTCTGCATAAACATTTAAATTTTCTGTAAAAGTAGACTTTATATGTCCTTATCAGTCTCTTCACCTATTTCTGTGCCGGATTTCATCTCAATTGGGTGCTCCGTTGCGACATAAAGCGCGACAGTCAAACAAAAACAACAACAGACTTCAAACTTATAAAAATTGTTTAACTTGCTTGATCAATTAAGGTTATCTGTACAGTTATTTAAAACAAAAACTATGAATAGATTCTGCATAGATGTAATATGTCGTCAGTTACCTAGTAAACGAAAACGTGTTATTAAATATGTTGTTTTTTTTTATTACTATGGTGTTATTCAATGGGTATCCGTCTATAATTGCATGTAGAATGTAATTTGTGTTTTGTGTTGCCATATCTTGTTTTTAATTTTTTATGGAAATATTTATCGGATTTGTAAGTAGTAATATTGACTGACGAAGCTTAAAGTAAAACATTTAAATAGGGATGTTTTTGTTATTTTTATTATTTTGTATACTAATATAAAGAAACAGAGACATTAAGAAGATTTCTTTAAATTTTACAGGCATGGATAATACAAAAGCATTGAGCTTTTTTTATAGAATATAAATATTGTGCTTTTTATGGACTAATGGAAGACGTACTAGAGCGTAAAGCCTACCACAAAACGTGATATCTAATTTATTAATCAAAAATTATAATTTTACTAAAAGAATTAAAAAAAAAGAAAACTGAAAGTTTTATATGGCCTTAGCCCGCAATTTTCTAGCTTTGAGTGTTCTTAAATAGAGCTAGTTAATTAAAATTGATTTTGCACAAATTAGTTGCAAAAAAAATATTAACAGTATATTTAGCAGTAATTACCGGAATGGCTGTCGTCTTGCACGCTGTTGCTGTTTCGGATTCTATTGCTGTTACTGCCGGAGTTTCTGTTCACTCCTGTGTTGCTGTTCCTGTTGTCATTGGCATTGTCATTGCCGTTTTTGTTGGCATTGTCATTATCATTGTCATTATCATTGCCATTTCTGTTTCCATTTCCATTTCCATTAGCATTGTCATTTCCATTACCATTTTCGTTGTCATCACGGTTACCATTTCCATTATCGTTCCTGTTGCCACTGTCGTGGTAGTTACGGTTAAGTCTGTTACGGCGACTGCCGTGCACATCGAGGTCGCCGTCCCTGTCTAGGTGATTATTACGACCGTGGACGTCTCCACCACTTCTTCCATGCACATTATCTGTTAAAAAAAAATTTAAAAAATTGCTAAAAACATATACATCTCAAAGTAATTTATATGTCATTGTATAATGATTTTTAGTACATTTACATGGACATTGTTCTTATTACAGAGAATGGCTTTCTGGCCTTTATCACCCTCTTAATAAATATTTACCTGACCATCCTTGTGCTGCACTGTATTGGACACAGGCAACCTGAAATAAACAGAATAAATAAGTAACTAAGCGTCCACTTGTAATAGTTTACTTACTTGCCTAAGCATTTTTTTTTAATGTTTAAGTACTAGTATATCAACACAAATAATGTTCACGATTATAGTTAAACTTACCAAGAGAGTGAAACAAAGGACTGCAATGGTTTTCATAATCAGGTAGTTCCAAGACCGTAATGATAACATATCAGGTTCTGACTAGCATTTATATACTGCACTTCCACAAAAATAAAAAGTCACGACAATTCAAAAATTAAACATTTGTTCAAATAGTTTTATTATTATAAAAAAAAAATTCCTTCAACAAAATAAACATTCTTTGTCCTTAATCCAAATGTCTATTACAATATTTATGTATAGAAAACAAAGTCAGTAAGTTTGGTTACATATTTTAACCAATATTTATATGGTTTAATAGCATTTAAAGAAAAATAACGTTCGCATAAAAATTAAAAGGCTAAAAACTAAAACTTATTATTTAATAAAAAAAGGTTTCAAAATTATCAAATATTCTAGAGTGTTATAAGCGGAAGTTATAATGTCTTTACGCATTTAGTCCCCGGGGGAGAAACCAGCGGTTAGATACAACCCACATCATTAACCTTTTTTACTTGACTTAAGGTGATGGCATACCCAAACGTGATAAGTTTGCAAAAATTTGTTTAATATTGTTTAAGTACTGAGTGCACGTTAAAAAAATAGAATAGTTCAAACCTTAGTTAAGTGGATTTTCTTATATTATAATAATTTGGCTATTAAAACAGTTTTAAAATATATCTGACTCTATTTTTGGGCTTTCATATAAATTGTTTGGAAAACTAAGAGCGATATTTTCTTAATTCTTATTTCATAAAATGTATATAAGTATGACCAACTGATTTGCTAATTTCGTAGTTCTAAATAAATAGTAACATTTTTTACCGACAAAAAATCGAGAAAATCGAGATTTTCAACGTGCGGTCACGTGCTAGCGCCTGTCGAACTTAGACTGTCTGCTTTGTATGCTTCAATAGTATAATATGTCTTTGTACACTGGTCGAAACGGCTTTTTTGGCTTTGGTTTGAACCTGTCGTGTAGCCTTTTTTACATAGTTAGAAAACATGCATACTCGTATGAAAGGATGTATGCCAAGTACACAATTCTCTCTGGGCCTGGTCTGTGGTCGAAATCACCCTAGTCTAAGGTTAGGGTAAGCTGGTGACTACTAGTGGGAACATATGCAAGTAAAAATAAAACCTTTGCTTTCACAATCCCACATCCAAAGCGCGCCATCTCTGCCATCCGTCTAAGTATATAGGCTTAAGTAGATGTAAATATATTTCAAAACCAGACACTTTTCTTTTGATATGGTTAATCCCTATACTTGTGGCTACAGGCTTGAAGGTTTTTTTATAATTGCTTTACAAAATATTTTGTCAACCAAATACCTAGGTTTTTAGTGTTTCAACATAAATTTTATACTTATTATTTGATTAACAAAGTATTTTTTAAACCAAAACACGTAATTTTTGAGTGTTAAACATAGATTATATACCTTATTAGTTGATTTAAAAAGAATTTTGAAAACCAAAGTACATAGTTTTTAATTGTTTCAACATAGATTTTATGCTTATTAGTCAATTTACAAAGCATTGTGTAGACCACAATAAACCATTTCTATGTGTTTCAACATAGAGTTCATACTTATTAGTTGATTAACAAAGTATTATGTACACCTAAACATCTAGTTTTAAGTGTTTCAACACAGATTGTAATTATAAGTTCTTTTACAAAGTATAATCTGGACCAAAATATTTAGTTTTTGAGAGTTGGATCATAGATTTTATATTTATTAGTCGATTGTAAATTGTTGTGTGAACAAAATACATAGTTTTTGAGTGTTTCAAAATGGATTGTATATCTTATTACATTATTTACAAAGTATTGTGTGAACTTAACTTCCTAGTTTTTAAGTGTTTCAGTACAGACTGTATAATTATAAGTTATTTTACAAAGTATAGTGTGAACCAAAATACCTAGTTTTTGAGTCTTTCAACATAGATTTTATATTTTATTAGTTGATTCGCAAAGCATTGTGTGAACCAAACTTCTTAGTTTTAAGTGTTTCAGCACAGACTGTATAATTATTAGTTATTTTACAAAGTATAGTGTGAACCAAAATATCTAGTTTTTGAGTGTTTCAACATAGATTGTAATTATTAGTTCTTTTACAATCTAGTCTGAACCAAAATATTTAGTTTTTGAGAGTTTCATCATAGATTTTATATTTATTAGTCGATTACAAAGTGTTGTGTGAACAAAATACATAGTTTTCAAGTGTTTCAACATAGATTTTATACTTATTAGTTAATTTACAAAATATTTTGTAAACCAAAATACCTAGTTTTTGAGTGTTTCAGCACAGACTGTATAATTATTAGTTATTTTACAAAGTATTGTGTAAATCAAAATACCTAGATTCTGAGTGTTTCGACATAGATTGTAGAACTTACTTGTTGATTTACAAAGTCCTGTGTGGACCAAATTACCTAGTTTTTTGTGTTTCTACACCAATTGTACGAGTAAATTAATTAGTTTATTTGCATTTTTTTATGAGTTGAGTGTACTTGAGAAATTAAGAAAAGACTCATTGGTACACGCCGACCCCCCGCCACTTGGTTCGAACCATCACCTCGTATACATATTTATTTATTATAATTTTTTTTTTTTTTTTTTACTATTAAAATGAGCTCGCACGGTCTTAGCAGACCATTTATGCATTTGCCAGAGTCAAAGTCAATTATATTATATCGTATCGTGGCGCGGGCGTTACCGCGCGTCCTCGTTTTCAAGTCCCAAGATTGGGCAGGAGATTTGGTGTGGATCCTCAGACATTGCGCGTCATGTCCTGCTTATTTCTTCATAATTCACTATTCATGAGCCTTCGCTGCACAATTCTTAACACGCTTTCGTAAAACTTTGCTAAAATATATACATCGAAAGTCACTAAATGAATTTAGAAAAATTAAACAGAAAAAAACACTACTCCTTCTTAAGATTCGCGCCAAAACTCCTTAATTATAAATAATAATGTTTGTTTATTTACTTTTTTGACGTAGTATATTTGACATATCAATCTGTCATAGAATTAAAATGCCATATTTACTACTAATACGTCATATTTAATTGTAGGGAACCAATTCAAATTCAAATAGTTTATTTCTCAAAAATAGGATACAATATAACTTTTTTGACGTCAGTATAATATGCAAGGAATTCATAAACTACTACCGTTTCGGAATCAAGATGGCGTTCTGGGAAGAAGAAACGGCGAAAGAAACTCTCCAGCTGTTGCTCTTTTCAATTTTAATTATAACGATTGGTACATTTCCAAATATAAGTACTATGATAACATCATAAAAAGGTTTAAAAGCATTATAAAGCCGCTGCATGCAGCAGATAACAATTAAGCTGCGATGCACACTTTGCCAAAACTGATAGCCAATTACCTCACGATTACACATCCATTGGTTAAAATACCGTTTTTATGTAAAAGTAATTAGTTGTATATTAATAATATTGAATGGCCAATGGAAGTCTATATTAGTTTTTTATTCTAAATTTTTGGCTAAATGACCCAAACTGACATGGTATACTTTAGGGAGTGGCGCTCTGAACCTATTTTTTTAAATATCGATGGTTTTTATCTGCAAAAAACTGTTTGTGGCATATAATGTGGGTTGGATACTTTTACTAATTCCTATTTTTTGATTTATCGTTAGGTAATCAGAATTAAAGTAAGATTGTGCTTTTGTGCTCTTCGAATGCTTTTTTGCTTAAATTCACTTCGAAATATTGTTCATCTAAACTGGTTCAAACAAAAATTGAAAACGCATCACTTTTCTTTAGCATAATTTCGTAATAATAATATAATTTAGTAATAATTTAATAGCATAATTGTGTATAAAAAAATATATTTAGCAACTTGACTCAGGTCAATATCTCAAAACGCTGCAGCTAAAACCTATTTGCTTTATGTCACTTATGACACTCTGTCACTTGCTTAGATTAAAGCTTGCCTGTCACTGTTTGGTATTTATTTTCATATTAGAGTTTTTTCTGGGAAAGGCACTACTGTTAATGAGAAAAACAAAATATTATGGTTAATATGTAGTTCGTTTTTTAACATATTCAAACTTATATGGCGCGACTTTAGTAGTGCACGAGATAAGATTAATTATCAAACTATTCGTCATCAGAAATTTTATCAATAGCATATGATGTAGTTTTAAGCCGTGACGTGTCTGTTTTTTTAAGTCATTGGTAGAGACAATTTTTTGAAAAGCGACGATTATCATGAACGCGGCACGGTAATTAAAATTGTGATTCGAAGCAACAGACGAAAACTAAACTCTATTACAGGTAAGTAAAAATTAATATACAATTTACTACAAATAATAATATAATGTCAGTGCGCGTCACAACTTTGACGTGTGTGTACAGTGCAACAGGAGTTTTGTAACGTAAAAGCGAGAAATTTATATCTATCCCTATCACACAAAATATTTGTTCATCTTCAATTGTTGTTCAAAGTCCAACTGGTGTATTTTAGCGTGTGACTCTTTGTACTAAGAAAAGGATTTTGTACCTAGTTATGGATTACGAGTTCCGTCGTTGTAGCAGTGCGGCGCAAGTGGCACGCAACATAAACGAAGCAAACACTACAAATGAACATACTATTTGTTATTAGTTTGAATACTTAGGAACTTTTTATTTAAAAGTTAACCCTGTGCTCGCCTGAAAGGAATGATCGACAACGACAAATTAAAGACGGTTGTGGAAACTACATCTAAGTTAACACAAGGATGTGATGATAAGGATGGGATTGTAGCTTCAAGACAATATTGCGTCTATTTGCGTCAAATTAGCAAGGTAAATAGTATATTGTTCGCCGAGAGATAAAAGTGTAATTTGTTTATTTTTAGTAATAATAACACATTAAAAAAAGTTTGTCTGTCTGTCAAGACCCTTTTACTCAAGAATGCGTGGAAATATCCAGTTGAAATTAATATCAAAAAGGCTTACGGTAAATAAAGTTGTCAAAAAAAAAAAGCTTCTAAGTCAATGCATTAAAAAATATGCCCAAAACACGGTCATTTTGGTCGCATATTGTGTCACAAATAAATCAAAACCTATGGAGTACTTCCCGTTAACCTATATTATCAAATTTGGCAAGATGTAACATCACAAATAAAGAAAAAAAAAATTACTGATAACTAAAACATAAACCTGTGCGACTCCCTCGCAGCATAGAGGTGTAGCAGTGCAGAGGGTGTGGGTACGATTTCCGCACTGGACAAAGATTTATGTGATAAACATTTGTATTTGTCCTGAACATTTGTATGTGTCTGGGTTTATTTATGTATGATATGTATGTATTTACAAAAAAAAAGTAATATATATGTATTTGTATCTATAACACAAGCGTTGCTTACTTTGGAGCCCGACGGCGTTGTGTTTAATAACCAAAAATATTCGTTTTTATTTATTTATTTATACTTGATCTCATGATGGAAAAATATCTACATACAATAAGTTTGTAGAGAACCCTCGGTGCCAAAAGACTCACACTTGGCCAGGTGTTTTTTAATCAATTAAAATTTAAAGAAAACTGTTCCTTGCCTCTTCAAAGTTTTTGATTAAAAAAGTAAAAAAGTTAATGCTATACCTAAATGTGTATATATGTACATTTGTATATACTAGCTGTTCTCAGCGGTTTCACCCACGTTAGTTTCTTCTCAGCTCCTAATAACTATAGCGTGAAGTTAAGTTTATAATCTTCCGCAGAATTAGGCTATCAAATGTCAAAATATTCTTTCAATCCGACTGGTAGTCTAAGAGATTAGCGCGTACGAACAAACTCTTTAGCTTTATTATATTAGATATAAATAGTTTTTTTTTTCATCACACTTACTCGTAAACAGTGTTATTGCTAGCAGCTGAAGAAGGTGCTATGACCTTTATTACTACCACGGGCTTATTCTTTGTAAATTTTACTTTACTTAAGGTAAAGCGGGCGTCCAGAGAACCTATGGGCGATAATGACATATGAAACTTGTTCTGTGCGCACGCGCGCGTTTTATGTACTTTGTCTATTCTATCAAATATTTATTAAACCACTTTCTGTTTCAATTCCAAGTTTTAATTTCTGAATTCATAAATTATCGCGATACCGCTATAAGGTGTTGTTTTTTTATACTTCTGTTTCCGTTACTTCAGTGAGTTTATTTATTTACTCGTAAATGTGATGAAAAACGTTGTGTGTAACACGGGCGGTACAGAAATTACAAACCCGAGTCATTGAAGCCTTCTAAATATCCTTTCGTAACCTTCCTTAATACTCAATGTATATTAAATATTAAATAGCGACTTAGTCCATCCCATCATCCAGTAAAATGTGAAGCTAAATAATAAAAATCTCTACCATTGCAATTTTTTTATATTTTATTTATTATTGTTATAATAATCTTAAGTTTTGAAGTGAGTAAAAAACTAAAATTAAAATGTTATGCCTTAAATTAATCAGTCTAAAACACAACGTGTAGTCTTGTTTTGTCATGTTCTTTAACTGTCGGCGTCAGTAGATATAGGCATAAAAACATTTTGAAATCCTTTTCCAATCGTCGACGCGTCTGAGTTGTAGACGGTGTGTTACACATTGCAGCAGTTACCATCCTTTTTGTATTATTCGCTATTTGTTTTTGCGTCTTCAGTCAAAATATCATACAAAGTTATAATAAAATAGAGTACTTAAAACTATTTTAAAAACGTGAAATTTAATAAGACATACAATATATACCTTTATTAAAAAATCTAAAATCTGCCTTGCCATTCTCAAGATACGTGGACAAAGTTAATTTCAACTATTTCAGTTAATGTTATGAATAGTAGTTAATATGACTAAAGAAAGTCTCTGTCTAAAATTAGAATCATAGGAAGCCTGTTGTCTTAAATCCTTATCTCATTATTGAACCTCTTAAACATAATACAATTCATTTAAGAATAATTGTCAAATACACCAGCACCAGTGTACTACACCAGGGATTTTTTTTTCATGCATTTTATCGTGCTAAATGCGGTAGAGGACTGAAATTGGTCTGCATAGTAATTTTGTTAAAGTAGGTGAAAGACTAACGAGCTTTATGCGTAGGTTAATAAAAAAAAACTTATTTTTATTTAAATAACATACCTATAAGTTAAGTAACCTACTTTAACTACCATTTAGTATCATCATACAACAGTATGTAGGGTAATTTACGAATTTGTCAGAACCATTGGATTAACATTATTTCAATTAGAGTCCACCGGAATTAGAAAAACAATTGTAGGTTTTGCATTGCCAAACATAAATTTTAAATTGCTAAATTGATCAATATGTCCTTTTTGATATACCTAATAATGTTTAGTTTAACTGGAGCGCGCGTAAGTATAACATACACATAGGTGTAAATATACTTTCAAAACAACTCTCGAAAACTATGTATTTTAGAGAAGTATTGCAAGTACTAATTTTGAAATCCAACATTTTGAAATAGTAATAATATTATTTGCCTAATAAGAATAATACGTACATAAGAAAATCAAAAAGCCAATATCGATTGAGAAAACATATGAATATATACAATAACTATATGACCCCCCTCCCCCTCTCAATTTTGATTTCAATATTCAGTTTCACGTTTTTTCCTTAATCGATTTGTATGTCATGGCAATAAACCTACTTATATTATCAATAAAAAGTTTATGATATTTTTGCTTAGTCAAAGATTGAACTAGAGAGAGAAGAAGAGATTTAACATTAGTAATGAAATCTAGTACGTTTCACACAATTGACTTAATTAAAAAAAATTGAAAAAGCTTAAAGCTATATTTCACGGGAATAATCATATATCTTGAAGTTTTGCTCGAAGTTAACTTACCAAAAGAGCAAAACAGAGAACTGCAATGGTTTTCATGTTGATTGTCTAGTTTTTTTTTTAGTAAAGAAGCTAATGGTCACGAAGCGTTGTTAAGGTATGATAGTTTATTTTCAAACTAGCCGATATATATATAGGTAAAGTATGGAAAAACAACTGTTCAAACATGCTTTGTTATATGTTTGCATAGTTACATATTACATTATTTAATCACAATTGACCTCGTTAGCTTGGTTCTTTTTTATTTTACTGTCGTATTGTCTTAAGTTATTCCTATTAACACTGTGATTAATAACAAAAGTAGAAAAAAAAATCAGTTTTCTATAATAAAAGATAATTGTAAAATTAAAATACTGAAGGTTTTAAAATAATGGATACAGAAGATTGAATATAATAATATGTAGGTATTATGCCTTATGCCCTTTTTATCAACTTGCCTAGCTCAATAGATTCCATTATTAGTTTGTTACAAGGTAAAAAAAATGGTTCAATAGCGTTATCGCACTAGTAACTTATTCGATTTGTTTTTCTTAATTTAAAATAATTTTGGCAAATCATGCTCGCCAAAATAGATCTGACATCTTTGATTTTAAAATAAAAATAACAATTTGTGGCATTTATCCAATAAAAGCTTAACTTAATAAAAACCCAGTCAAAAAAGCGCCGTAGGTCTCGTCAAGGAAACCATTTTTTTTTTACGTGAAATATTCAATTTCTGATATCTTTTAAAGTATTATTTGGAATGCTATGCAGTAAAGAGCAATTTTATTCTCAACGAAATGATGGTAACTAATTTATTAAAGAAAATAAGAATCAATACTATAATAATCAAAATAGCTTCCCAAGTAACCTATACTTTTCGTTACACTTTTGAAAAAATAAAAACGGTTGTTGTGAGTAAACCTTAGGAGATACCTAAAAGGGTTTTACAATAAGAGGTTTTGTTTTTGATATTTAAAAAACGAGTATTTTTTAAGAGATATCAATGAATTTCATCGTAAAGAGGATGGTACGCCATTAACTTTGAAAACAAAGGCCAAATGGCCGCCATGGCTACACTTGCAGCACCATATCCTTTTCATGAAATTTTCCATGAACAATTGCACATTTGCGGATGTATGTCCTCGATAAGTTAACGAATTCTATCTTTAAGGTCTTGAATCCATAGTGGATCATTAGCATAGACCTTATCTTTCACGTGGCCCAAAAAAAAGTATAAAGGTGTTAAAACACAAAATGTCGGTGGCCAATCGAGAAATAACACGGTCAGGAAACTTTTGTTGCCAGATTGCGATTGTAATTGTAATTGTAACTTGAGCAACTATTATACTAAAATTTCACTTAATATTATCGAGATTGGTATAAGCCTCTAGTGACAGGGGCCTCCGTTGAAATATTTCTTCTGCTCTAAAGTGGACAACTAGGCTTGGCTACGTGATGAAAGAACTTTGCCAAATTAAAGGTTTCTATGGGTAAATGGACAATAAATGGACAATAAAGTGATCTTATATAGGGTCCGTTTTCATTTTAAAATGCGAAACACCAATAATTTAATAGCTAGATAGAAGAAAGGAATAGAAAGTCGCTAATCTTATTAATGCTTTTAAGAGAATATTAAAAGTCCAAATTATTACACTCTATGTAAAAAAAGTCTCAGTTTTTATTATTTGTAGTTATACTTAAGAGTTCACAGAATAATTACTACAAGTTTGAAGCCTATATCTATTACTATTTTACGATTATTTACGTTTAAACAACAAAATCGCGTTTCTTGTATGGGGAAAACCCTTATATTTTAATTATATTATTTTATTTATAATCTGTAATATGCTGTACATATTACCACAAATTCTGTAAAAAAAATCAGACTTTTACATACTTAGATCTAAAAGATAGCGCCACGGACGGATGGTGGGTACACGGACACGGACAGTCAGTAAGTAAAAGGACTCCGTTGGCACCCTTTGAGCACGGAACCCTAGGAAACATACTATGTTTCTTTTTGCGAAAAAGTTAATAGCGGATGTCTTTATGAAGTACCTAATCTTCATATTGTACTTTAAAGAAACAAGTGCTGCCTAAAACTATAAAAGCAAATAAAAATAAATTAAATTTATAAACTTTTAATTGTATTAAACAGTTATGATCATGATGAAAAATTTACATTGGATTATTAGTTGAAGAAAAATAAAATTTTGAAAAACTTAATATGTGGGTTACATCTATCTGAAATGAGAAATAATTACAATTAGATACAAAAATAATAGATATACCAAAATAATAATGGGTATACCAAGATAATAAACAGATATTCACATGATAAGAGAAAAACTTAATGACGATGGATTCGTCTTATCTAATCGCCTTTTACAAATTGTCACTTTTTGTATCACACACACCCACCAGAAATCGAACCCCGGACCTTAGAACTTGGCAGTACAATGATTAACCACTGCTCCAATTTAGTCGTCACTTATAAACAATACGAAGTTAATAAAAGTTTTGCTATAAAGTAACCAAAACTTACCGTTTTCTTTTTTCGTTCTTCAGGTTTTGGCATTTTTCTTACCATCCTTTGCCTGAAAGTAAAAGAATTTATTAGAATAAAGCGTAAAGCATAAGACGTATATAACTACTAGGTTTTGTCAGTTATCGGCGTAGGATTTCTTCAGCAACTTCTTGATTATAGTTAGTTTGCTATAGCAAGCTATAACTTTAGTTATAGTTTGCTTACGTGGAATTTGGTTATTGTTATTTCTGCATAAACATTTAAATTTTCTGTAAAAGTAGACTTTATATGTCCTTATCAGTCTCTTCACCTATTTCTGTGCCGGATTTCATCTCAATTGGGTGCTCCGTTGCGACATAAAGCGCGACAGTCAAACAAAAACAACAACAGACTTCAAACTTATAAAAATTGTTTAACTTGCTTGATCAATTAAGGTTATCTGTACAGTTATTTAAAACAAAAACTATGAATAGATTCTGCATAGATGTAATATGTCGTCAGTTACCTAGTAAACGAAAACGTGTTATTAAATATGTTGTTTTTTTTTATTACTATGGTGTTATTCAATGGGTATCCGTCTATAATTGCATGTAGAATGTAATTTGTGTTTTGTGTTGCCATATCTTGTTTTTAATTTTTTATGGAAATATTTATCGGATTTGTAAGTAGTAATATTGACTGACGAAGCTTAAAGTAAAACATTTAAATAGGGATGTTTTTGTTATTTTTATTATTTTGTATACTAATATAAAGAAACAGAGACATTAAGAAGATTTCTTTAAATTTTACAGGCATGGATAATACAAAAGCATTGAGCTTTTTTTATAGAATATAAATATTGTGCTTTTTATGGACTAATGGAAGACGTACTAGAGCGTAAAGCCTACCACAAAACGTGATATCTAATTTATTAATCAAAAATTATAATTTTACTAAAAGAATTAAAAAAAAAGAAAACTGAAAGTTTTATATGGCCTTAGCCCGCAATTTTCTAGCTTTGAGTGTTCTTAAATAGAGCTAGTTAATTAAAATTGATTTTGCACAAATTAGTTGCAAAAAAAATATTAACAGTATATTTAGCAGTAATTACCGGAATGGCTGTCGTCTTGCACGCTGTTGCTGTTTCGGATTCTATTGCTGTTACTGCCGGAGTTTCTGTTCACTCCTGTGTTGCTGTTCCTGTTGTCATTGGCATTGTCATTGCCGTTTTTGTTGGCATTGTCATTATCATTGTCATTATCATTGCCATTTCTGTTTCCATTTCCATTTCCATTAGCATTGTCATTTCCATTACCATTTTCGTTGTCATCACGGTTACCATTTCCATTATCGTTCCTGTTGCCACTGTCGTGGTAGTTACGGTTAAGTCTGTTACGGCGACTGCCGTGCACATCGAGGTCGCCGTCCCTGTCTAGGTGATCATTACGACCGTGGACGTCTCCACCACTTCTTCCATGCACATTATCTGTTAAAAAAAAATTTAAAAAATTGCTAAAAACATATACATCTCAAAGTAATTTATATGTCATTGTATAATGATTTTTAGTACATTTACATGGACATTGTTCTTATTACAGAGAATGGCTTTCTGGCCTTTATCACCCTCTTAATAAATATTTACCTGACCATCCTTGTGCTGCACTGTATTGGACACAGGCAACCTGAAATAAACAGAATAAATAAGTAACTAAGCGTCCACTTGTAATAGTTTACTTACTTGCCTAAGCATTTTTTTTTAATGTTTAAGTACTAGTATATCAACACAAATAATGTTCACGATTATAGTTAAACTTACCAAGAGAGTGAAACAAAGGACTGCAATGGTTTTCATAATCAGGTAGTTCCAAGACCGTAATGATAACATATCAGGTTCTGACTAGCATTTATATACTGCACTTCCACAAAAATAAAAAGTCACGACAATTCAAAAATTAAACATTTGTTCAAATAGTTTTATTATTATAAAAAAAAAATTCCTTCAACAAAATAAACATTCTTTGTCCTTAATCCAAATGTCTATTACAATATTTATGTATAGAAAACAAAGTCAGTAAGTTTGGTTACATATTTTAACCAATATTTATATGGTTTAATAGCATTTAAAGAAAAATAACGTTCGCATAAAAATTAAAAGGCTAAAAACTAAAACTTATTATTTAATAAAAAAAGGTTTCAAAATTATCAAATATTCTAGAGTGTTATAAGCGGAAGTTATAATGTCTTTACGCATTTAGTCCCCGGGGGAGAAACCAGCGGTTAGATACAACCCACATCATTAACCTTTTTTACTTGACTTAAGGTGATGGCATACCCAAACGTGATAAGTTTGCAAAAATTTGTTTAATATTGTTTAAGTACTGAGTGCACGTTAAAAAAATAGAATAGTTCAAACCTTAGTTAAGTGGATTTTCTTATATTATAATAATTTGGCTATTAAAACAGTTTTAAAATATATCTGACTCTATTTTTGGGCTTTCATATAAATTGTTTGGAAAACTAAGAGCGATATTTTCTTAATTCTTATTTCATAAAATGTATATAAGTATGACCAACTGATTTGCTAATTTCGTAGTTCTAAATAAATAGTAACATTTTTTACCGACAAAAAATCGAGAAAATCGAGATTTTCAACGTGCGGTCACGTGCTAGCGCCTGTCGAACTTAGACTGTCTGCTTTGTATGCTTCAATAGTATAATATGTCTTTGTACACTGGTCGAAACGGCTTTTTTGGCTTTGGTTTGAACCTGTCGTGTAGCCTTTTTTACATAGTTAGAAAACATGCATACTCGTATGAAAGGATGTATGCCAAGTACACAATTCTCTCTGGGCCTGGTCTGTGGTCGAAATCACCCTAGTCTAAGGTTAGGGTAAGCTGGTGACTACTAGTGGGAACATATGCAAGTAAAAATAAAACCTTTGCTTTCACAATCCCACATCCAAAGCGCGCCATCTCTGCCATCCGTCTAAGTATATAGGCTTAAGTAGATGTAAATATATTTCAAAACCAGACACTTTTCTTTTGATATGGTTAATCCCTATACTTGTGGCTACAGGCTTGAAGGTTTTTTTATAATTGCTTTACAAAATATTTTGTCAACCAAATACCTAGGTTTTTAGTGTTTCAACATAAATTTTATACTTATTATTTGATTAACAAAGTATTTTTTAAACCAAAACACGTAATTTTTGAGTGTTAAACATAGATTATATACCTTATTAGTTGATTTAAAAAGAATTTTGAAAACCAAAGTACATAGTTTTTAATTGTTTCAACATAGATTTTATGCTTATTAGTCAATTTACAAAGCATTGTGTAGACCACAATAAACCATTTCTATGTGTTTCAACATAGAGTTCATACTTATTAGTTGATTAACAAAGTATTATGTACACCTAAACATCTAGTTTTAAGTGTTTCAACACAGATTGTAATTATAAGTTCTTTTACAAAGTATAATCTGGACCAAAATATTTAGTTTTTGAGAGTTGGATCATAGATTTTATATTTATTAGTCGATTGTAAATTGTTGTGTGAACAAAATACATAGTTTTTGAGTGTTTCAAAATGGATTGTATATCTTATTACATTATTTACAAAGTATTGTGTGAACTTAACTTCCTAGTTTTTAAGTGTTTCAGTACAGACTGTATAATTATAAGTTATTTTACAAAGTATAGTGTGAACCAAAATACCTAGTTTTTGAGTCTTTCAACATAGATTTTATATTTTATTAGTTGATTCGCAAAGCATTGTGTGAACCAAACTTCTTAGTTTTAAGTGTTTCAGCACAGACTGTATAATTATTAGTTATTTTACAAAGTATAGTGTGAACCAAAATATCTAGTTTTTGAGTGTTTCAACATAGATTGTAATTATTAGTTCTTTTACAATCTAGTCTGAACCAAAATATTTAGTTTTTGAGAGTTTCATCATAGATTTTATATTTATTAGTCGATTACAAAGTGTTGTGTGAACAAAATACATAGTTTTCAAGTGTTTCAACATAGATTTTATACTTATTAGTTAATTTACAAAATATTTTGTAAACCAAAATACCTAGTTTTTGAGTGTTTCAGCACAGACTGTATAATTATTAGTTATTTTACAAAGTATTGTGTAAATCAAAATACCTAGATTCTGAGTGTTTCGACATAGATTGTAGAACTTACTTGTTGATTTACAAAGTCCTGTGTGGACCAAATTACCTAGTTTTTTGTGTTTCTACACCAATTGTACGAGTAAATTAATTAGTTTATTTGCATTTTTTTATGAGTTGAGTGTACTTGAGAAATTAAGAAAAGACTCATTGGTACACGCCGACCCCCCGCCACTTGGTTCGAACCCCCGCCACTTGGGACGTGAAGTGAAATTCAAACCCCTCGGCTACCACAGACTATAATTTAATTAATATAATCATACAGATTTCGACTATTAAATCATTTCTACATTATTTTTCGATAATTATTGAAAATACAAATAGTATGAGCGAAATTCGTAATAGCAAGCGGACAATTCGATCGTGACGGCAAAGACTGCAACAACATACACATTGCCAGGTGCATTTCTTAGTGTATACATATACTTAACTTATTTATTTATCTATTTCATGTTCACAAATAGAGGACACTTAAAACATAGATAATACAAAATAACAATGTACATGGGTCAAGTCTCTGGTTGAGATCTCTTACAGCTGACTTCAAAAAGTAAGAGCTGTACAAAGTGTACGGGTAACACGCATGCACTGACATTTCTAAATTAATATATAAATTATGAACACTTAAATATAGATTCATCCTAATACATGATAAGTACTTATGCACCTAATTTAAATAATCCAATAATACAATACATAATTACTTATCAATACATATAACAGTACAATGTTGAGGTAAAATAATAAATAAATATAAAAAAAAGGAAAATAACATAGTGTTTAACAAAGTAAAAAGTAGTCCTTCACTTTCTTTTTAAAAATGGCAATAGATTGACCGTCTCTTATAGTATGAGTGTGAGAGATCCAAAGGCTAACACCCTGGACAGTAAAAGAACCTTACCGTAAAAAGCAGTGTTGTGAGAAGGGGTTTATAATATAAATATAAAAAATTTAAGTGATGTATGAGATCGGGCTGATTTATCTTTTGAGGGTTTTTTTTTGGGGTTAAGGGATTGTAAAGAAGATTATAAAGTAAAGACAGGACATGAGTGTTTCGGCAAAGACAGATTGGGAGCCACTTGAGCTTTTTCCTACACTGAGAAATGTTAAAACAATTTGAAGTCGCTCAAGTTTGTTAAAAAGCTCCTCTGTGGCATTAATGTCACAAATGTCTACTAAAATACTTAAACTGATTTTAGTATTTATAGGAAAAAATCCTCCTCTCTAAGGAAAATGTGTGCGTTTGTTATTTTCATTGACCTATGTGTCCCAGGAAAGATTGTGATCTATTAGGATTGAGAGGTGTTCTATTGTATATAATGGGTGGAGAAGATGATGTTACTAAGCTACGCATGTAGCTGCCTACAATTAACGCTTGTGATTTGTTGGGATTAACAAGAAGCCCAAATGATTTTGCCTATTCGTTGATGTGACATAAATTCTCGTTGAAATTATTAATCGCGTTAATTATGTTATTAGGTGCAAAGTGGTTTTAAAGATCGTCAGCATACAGGTGAAAGGAAGAGTTAGAGTTAATTAAAATAGAGAAAAGAAGAGGAGAAAGAACGCCACCTTGTGAGACTCCCGTCAGCACCTTGTAGTATTATACGAACGTATGCGGAGAACGACGATGATATCGAACCAATAAATGATTGGGGCTGATATATTGAGAGACCTAAGAATACCAAGAAAAATGTCATACTCAACAGAATTAAAGGCATTTGTGAAACCTAGTAAAACAAGACCCGTGAGCATTTTGTGATCCTATGCCTTACGACTGTCATCAGTATTTTTTTAAATACCACTTAGGTGGCAAACAAGCCTTTGGTCCGCATTATGGTGAGTAGTCACCGTGGCCTATGGACGCTTGCAACATCAGGGGTATCACTCAAGTGTTTCCCATCAAAAATCTAATGACTTATTTCTTGAAGAACCACATACTGTAGTCCTTAGAGAAACTTTGGTAAAGTGTTCTCTGAAACCTCACTGTATGTAACCATTTCGGTTCTAAAGTGTGAGAATGAATTCCCTGCCGATAACAAACGGTGTGATGGTAGAAAGTAACCGTGAGCATAATTTTAAACAATACCTCAGAACACATCCCATTGTAAAAGCGGTATAACACACACAGGGACAGCCTCTCCTCAAACTTAAGGGCTCAATTCACACAGCCCGTCGTTGAACCGAGTCACAAGGGCCAAGCTGGTAGCCGGGTGCACCCACCCAGAGATGGCAGCAGTACTCTACATAGGGCCGTACTTGCGACTTAAAAAGTAGCAACCTTTGCATCGACGTGAAGTACTGCTTTGCTCTGTTGAGTACACCACGTTTTTTTAAACCTTAAGGAAGGCTGTGACAGTACTGTGTCCAGGTAGAAAATCTGATTGATAAGAATTAAGAAGGTTACAATGTTGTAAGAAAGAAAGAGTTGTTTTGTTAATGATGTATTCTAGTACCAACCTTCGACAATAAAGGGAGGATAGAGATAGGTCGGTATTGAGAAAGAAAATTAGGGTTGGGAGTTTTTGTAGTGATATGACGTGAGCTTTTTTTCAAGCGATAGGGGATGTGTAAGTTGTTAAAGAGTAATTGAAGATATGTGTGAGGATTGGTTAGATCTCCATTATAACAAGATAAAGCATGTAAGAACAGAGATTGTCAGAACCTTTTGCAGAAGATTTAATGACAAGAATCTGTGCCTTAACATCGTTTTCAGTGACTTGATGGAAACAAAATGTTTCACACTGAGGCTGCAGCAGGCTAGTGATTTATGGAGAGTTTCGTTTTTAGTATCTTGTTTAATCTTACATAGAAAGGTTATAAAATGATGATTTACAATTACAAGGAGTAGAAAATTTACCAATACCTATAGAATTAAGGTATTTCCACGTCTGTGAGGGATTGACATTATCAATAGATTGATGTATATGCCGTCTTGTTGCATCTTTGAACGCCTTAGGGCATTTGTACGAAGTGATTTGTAAATTGCTAAATTTTTGTCACTGGGTTGCTTCTTGAACTTAGTTTTAGCTTTTTCACGTTTAGCCATAAAATTTTTAATGACTTGGTTTAGCCAGGGTGCCGGAAAATACTTCATTTGCATGAATATCAAAAATATAATGATAGTACTTTTTAAGCTATCGCGCTTTGAACACTAGATATATATGAAATCAATGATAGTATCACGTATCCGAGCCTCAAAAGTCGGATTCGCGAATTCTAATAATATTTAGTTTTTTACCATTTTACCTCTCGAATATTTTGCCCTCGAAAACTTCTTTGTCGGTAACGAACCCTTGATCCGTAATTGGAGAACTACTTTGGTATTAGGGCCCTCAAGAGTCACTAATACTATCAAATAAACCGCAAATGCACCTATTTGTTACCATATTTGGTAATGAACGCGATCCAAGCACTGCTCAGATTCACCCACGAACCACCTACATTTTGTTATGAACTGATTTATACAGTGCAACATTTTTGACACAGGGTTGCTTCTTGAACTCAGTTTAGCCATGAAATTTTTAATGTCCGGGTTTAGCCAGGGTGCCGGAAAATGTTTTTACTTTCACCTTTTTTTCTGGTGCATGAATATCTAAAATATCAATGAGTTTTCCTTAAGAATTCTACCTCACTGTCAGTATCATTAGAAGCTAATACTGGTGGTATACTAATGTACAAAACAATACTTATGAATAGTTCTGGGTCACTTGCTTGTTTATTAACAGTCGCTAAATTATAAGTATATTTTTAAAATCAGTATGCATTTTTACATAGTGTATATTTTTGTACCTTAGTGTGTTTTCCGTAGAGCTTTATTTTTTATCGTTACTAAGCTATGTTGGCAATTAATAAATAATATGAAAAAGTATATGCATATGAAGTTTTGAAATTTTACAAAAAGGTGTCTTACTTGAATTTCTCATACAACGGGAAGAAAATTCTATTTTGCGCACTCTATTGTGTGAGGTGTCATTGAATAACTCTCTGAAAATACCTTTGAGGTATCCACGTACTTTTCTTCTCTTAGATTTATATTTGTAAGATAAAAGTACCTTCCGAAGTTAAAATGTTTTTTTTATTTTAGATACATCGATAACTTTTTATTTAGGTATTCTAGAAATCTGAAGAAAATCAGAAAACTTCCCATTTCCATAATTTGTTAGCTACAGCTGGCTTTTGAGGTAAAAACCTAAGTGCACAGGACTAATCCTTATGTTAAGGTTTGTTGGGCGTGCAGCAGGCAAAAATTTTCTTTCAAAGACATTCCTTACCATTTCTCTAATGCATAACGCATAAGAGAAAGCCATTGGCCGAAATGTATAAACAACTGATGCAAGTTTTTTTCGTTTTGGCAAAAATTAAATCTAGGTTATAATTAGAGAACTAAATTGGATAAGGACTATATAAGAAGACTACATAGGAAAAAAAATATGACTTTAACATGTAACCATACCCCAGTATTACCTGCTAAATCTGTTGCTTTTATTTTTCTGCAGCATTATTTTTATAGAAAAGTACTAGCTTTTGACCGTATTTTCGTTTGCGTAGATTATATTAATATACCCTTGGTCAATCTTCGGGTGCTAATCTATCTTCCTGCTTAGTTTAATAAAAATTAGTTCAATGCCATACAATTTAGCCATAAAAACGTCAGAACGAGAAACGGAAAGGGTAGTTCCCTTTCTGGGTTAAAGATAGTACTTAATATTTTCACGTGCTTAAGTGTTAGAGAGGAAAAGACAAACTACAGTGATAGTGAAGCAATAAACGGAATTAGGTGGGATGACATGGGGGAGCTAATTCCTCTGTCATGGCTAACGTACTCACCAGTCAAACTTCAGGACACATAAGATGCCAATAGCAACCTACGTTACACCATGTAACACATACTTAATAAACGTAATTCTATTTATCAGGGATGGGGTATATAAATAAGTATATAAAATTGAGTGCCAAAAAGTTTAATGCCCATTTATAGATTAATAAAAGTAACAATTTGAAAAGAGCAGGAAGGTAAAAAAAAACATACAAAATATATCAAAAATCGTGCCAATTTAATTTGTAAAATAGTTATAGTAATAATAAAAGAGACACAAAAAAAATTTTGAAAACCAATTTGACATCAAAATGTTGTTTCATCATTCTGAAATCAGAAAAAAAAATATTACAGACAAAAATAAAAGTGCATATACATTTATCTTCCAAGGGGTCAGAGCGTCGATGTGTTCAGAGACATTAGACAGTTAAGGTACGTCAACTTTTTGAGGCGAACAGTTAATAATTCCACCAATTGTATCCCGCCCCAGACGTAATAAGGTAAAATCTAATCGCCAGCATTCATCTTGAACACACTAGAGTCAACAACATAACTTTTACAGTGTATGAATAGTAAATTTTTGTTTTTCTACCCAGAAATCGGTTTCAAAAACAAAGGTTTTCGAGTCGCGGATATCTCATATATTCGCGACTCGTTGCTAATGGATAACTTTCTTAAACAACAAAGAAAATGTATTCGTAATTCATCTGCTGTCTCATAACGCCGCAAAAACTATCTAGAACGCCAAACACTATAATTTGTCCACTGCGCTCGAACATGCTTTCATGCAACACAGCATTCATTGCGCTCAAAGCTTTTATATTCTCAAATATTGACTTCATTTGAACGACCAGACCTAAAGGCATCTTTGCAACTCTGTCTTTTACGTTTAAAATCAGTTTCCCAGGCATGAATGCTATTAAATTCAGGGGCAAAATTACCTAAAACACAGCTTTCTAACTTGACTTGATTACAACTGCTTGGTTACTGTTCTCTATAAAAATATATAACTTTATTACCGCATGAATTTCGTTTTGTTACATTGCTAAGAAATGCATGACAGAGAAATGTGTATTTAGACACTCCCGTGGAAATTACGTACGGTTAAATTTAAATTTGGCTATAGTGCAACAAACTTTTGTGTCCCGGTGGTCATAAATCAAAACTAAAGTCACCATTGTGAAATGGTGTGAACTTACAACAACACTAGCGACCAAACACCTAAGGTCAGAAAACTTTGTTGCACTGTACCTGTGTTCGGAAAGATAGCAGATTTTTTTTTTGCGTAGCTTTTTCTAAGCTCGTCGTTTCGGCCTCTTATTAAGCAGCCCAGATAAAGAATTAGACTCCAATCGCCAATTTCAGACAGCACGCGAATTTAAATGCTATATACATCTATTTAGTAGCTTAATAAAGTGTAAATTACTTAATGATAATCAATACCTTTTTTTTGGCTTCATGTTTCAGCATTTAGTTACCAGCCTCCTTTACCTAAGATAAGAAGAAATTTTTATTAGAGATATTTCCACAACCTGCGAAATTTATTGGTATATATTGACTACATGGACATTAATGAGTGGTCGTATACAAATGGATACGAAAGGAACTGCTGTTAAGGCACAATAACAACAAAACATAATTTGTTGTTATATCCCAACTGCTTATTTTACTGAAACTACACAAAGCTAGGTAAAGCAAAATGCAATTTTTTTACGATGGCACATGCAATGGCTTTGTGGATCGACGTAGTGTAATATAGTAATAGTAAAGCGACGGTTTATTTCCGTATCTTGTCAGGATTAATATTTTATACTACTAAGGTGACAAACAAGCTCACAGTACTCCTCATGATAATCGGATACTACAGCCTATGGACGCTTGCAACACCTGGGACACGAATCGTGCGTTGTAGACTCTTAAAATATCTAATTACTCCTTTCTTAAAGTACTCTATATTTCACTCCTTAGATAAATATTTAATTACATATGTTCTACATTTTATTTTTACAATGCGAAATGAGCTAGGAAAGTTAATAGTTAAACAAGGCAAACCTATATTGCCACTTTGTAAATAGAAACCTCGTTTAAGGGCTTATTTATGTCCTGTTTTTGGTTTATTTTTACGTAATTACCTATTTTAGTAAAATAACTAACAAGGAAAAACGCTATAACAAATAAATACAAGCGCAGTAATTACCTGAATGATTGTCATCATGAACGCTGTTGCTGTTTCGGATTCTATTGCTGTTACTGCCGGAGTTTCTGTTCACTCCTGTGTTGCTGTTCCTGTTGTCATTAGCATTGTCGTTGCCGTTTTTGTTGGCATTATCATTGTCATTGTCATTGTCATTACCATTGCCGTTAGCATTTCTGTTTCTATTACCATTGTCATTGCCATTACCATTCTCATTTTCATTACCATTTCCATTTCCGTTTCTATTCCCGTTATCAAGGTGGTTCTCGTTTAGATTGTCATGATGATCACCGCGGTGGAGACCTCCACGATGTCCTCCATGGACATTGTCTGTTAATAATATAAAACATTTTACATTACGGAATTTTTCGAAATTTCCTAAAGTATGCTCAAAAATAATATAAAATGTTATTTTATTATTATTAGCTTACGAAAATCTTACCTGAATATCCTTCTGCTACACTGTATTGGACACAGGCAACCTGAAATAAATAAGGAATATTTGCTTTGGTGTCCCAAAAATTTAAAACTTATATTTATTTAGTGTTTGCTTAAATCATTCGTAAAGCTTAATGCTTACTTTACCACCAAAAAAAGCACGGCTAATAATATACATCTGATTATTGGTAGTAGGTAGTATTAACAAAAGATATCATAATGGCAACCAACCTCGGTGGTCAGCAAGGCCAAAGCTAGGAAGTTACATAACCTAGAAGGTGCGATGTCCCAGATAAAAATTGCACTTGCTTCACTAAGCTTTATTAATTTGACCTCTAAAATTAAAAATAAATATGGGTATGGGAATGGTACCGGGTGATAGCCTTCATCCCCTCCTTGACCCCTCATCCCTCACCTGCTCTTAAAGCCTGCGCCCCAATTGTAATTATTTTGCTTCATGGTATTCTATTTCAAACTCAAAAGGTTAGAAACCGGACTCTACATAACATTTACAATACCTACGTAAAAAACAAAATCAAAATTTAGACTACACAAACTAAGATTTAAATGTGTGCCTTCATTCCTTAGTCACATTACAATGGAATATTTTATTGCAAAGAGAAAGTTACGAATATTGGGGGGTAAGTGCAAATATATATTTATAAGCATTTGATACTTTATCGTGCACATTATTTAATACATTATTTAATTTAATTTTTTGATGCACTATAATCAATTGTTTTTCCATATTATTAGTTTAACTTACCAGGAGAGTGAAACAAAGGACTGCGATGGCTCTCATAATGAATTAGTTTCACGAAGTTTTAAGACTGTAGTGATAGCATAACTATTTTTTACTAGCTTTATATACCTAATGCATATTTTCCATAAAAAATCACAACAATAATATATATGTTCAAATTGCACATTGTTTAATATTTATTTGCTCCTTAACAAACTTTAACGTTCATTGTGCACTATTCAAACTTTTGTTTACAATTATCAATACAAAGTTTGCACATTTGCTTATTTTATTAAATATTTTATAAAATTCGTATAGAAGAATGTCATTGGCATAAAAGTAAAAAAACTGCAAATTAAAACAAAACAACTCTAGTGTTCTTATTGTCAAATACTCTATTCAAGTGTTTCTTTACTTAGGTTTTTGACTTACCTTTGAAAAGTCTTTACATTTTTCATTTTTCTTTACATCTGACACAGAGCTACTCACTTTGATAGAGTAAAAAATAACTCTAAGCCCCATAAAAGTGAGTATATTTGTAGAGTGAAAAAATTTAAAATAAAATAAATAAATTGTGTTTTATAACTGTTAATATTATATTTATAATATTATTTATTTGTATTATATAATATTAATTAAAATAACACACTGAAAAAGTGATCTTTTTAGATAAAAAATACACTTAATCAAATAATATCGTTACAAAACAAATAATAAAAAATATACAAAAAAATAATGAAACATGGCTCTTAAGCAGGCATACTGACAGAAAATTGAGCAAATTTTCTTAGGTTAGAATTCAAATGCCTGAATTTATTTAGGTTATACTAAAGATACCAATAGATAAATCTATACTGCAAAAAGCTCAATGTACTGTCAGTATGTTTGCGGAAGATATAATAAGTATTGAAGTCGAATTAATATTTTTGTTAAAATTTTATTTTGGTTATTAATTTTTTGGTTCCACATGGACTACTCTGGACACATTTGTGTAGATCATTAAAGTCAATAGTTGAAGAAACTTAGAACTACGTTTTCTAAAATTTTTTAACAAAAAAGTTAATGAGTCACTTGAGGTGAACGAATAGAAGCGGAAAAACGACAACGTCTCAGTTTTCAGAGCCATGGACAAACGAAGAGACATAACCAAAATGTATAGCTTTCGATTGACTTCTTACCACTTATCTACATACCCCTTTAAATTGTCAAATGGACAGACGGATCTACATTACGAAAAAATAAGACTTGGGATCTCACCATACGAACTCGTACTATACATACTCGTATGGCTACTAAACCCTAAAGCATCAAATTGGGTTTGGGTTTTGCCATTAAAATCGTGAATTTCCCAAATTTGAACATTTCGCTGTTCTTCCTGCTCTAGAGAGTCCTATTTTTTTGTGTGTGTAAAAAGTTGTAACAAGGAACCGTACACTACCAGGCAGGCTAAGACAACAAAATCTTTTCAAAGATCATGCTAAACTTACTACATATGACGCAAAATGGATTCTGAATGAGACGTGGGGCCATAGACGCAAAATCTTTAGATCTAGATGTAGCCAATCAAATGGGACAACAATTTTATAAAAACTACATGTCCCAAAACAGATTTTAGGGCATTATGAAATTTTTAGGATTCGACGTGAGTACGTGTAACAAATGCTAATTCCAAGCCTTTAAAAAATCGCTTTGCAAGAAACTTACACCCGAAGCTTTTCCTTGTGATCATTATGTGATCCGGAAAAGTAATTGTACTTCATACATACCTTTCTTATAATTTCATTTAATTTTTAACTTTAATTATTTGTGATTCTGACTCCTACTCAACATATGCCAAAGTTAATTAAAAAATATGTGTAATATGTAAAAAAATTATACTATACATTAAAAATGGATAAAATAGACCCATCGCTTTTTGTGTGAATATTACTTAGGAAGTAATTTTTTTTAACATGTGTGTCCCATAATATCATATCCATGCACGTTTCTACTTTCTTTATCCTCTGTTACTGATGCAATATCTGTACGTTTCGACCCTTAGATATATAAAACCCGTTTGTATGTAAAGGAAATATTAAGAAATATTCCTTATGAAGTATGATTTTCATAACTGTGTAATTAAACAACATTAAATATGTTTATTTTCCACAATTTATATCGAAAAACATATCGTTTCATTGCTGTGACTAATCTTAAGAACCTGGCTAACAATATAATGATCAATACTTTGTGACCGTTGGAAATATAGATCGAGTCGATATAAGCGAAAGATTTCAAGATGTCGTTTTACTATATGTGTACATAAATTACATATGACATTATTTGAGAAGAGATAAAAGTGCAATATGTGCAAAGTTTGAAAAAAAATCCAGTTCTACGATTTAATTGTATGTTGTGCAAAATTTTTTGAAGATGACGTCGATAAATCTGATAAATATGATAGTCATTGGTTTACATTAAAGAAAAATGTTTAAGAATTTCTTTATGACGCAACTAACTTGCATTTTAAAACGCACAGTTCAAGCTCATTGTGATGAAAGCTGATAATGATAGTTAAGCTTCAAAAAGTAGCAAAGACAATCGTCAATTTCGATAACCCAACTAAAAATAATTGATATTTATTTAATTCTATGTGAGTTTGAAGCTGTTATCAATTCAAGACAATTGTCATATAATAATCTTGACATCTAGCTGGCGTTACACCAAAAGTTTAAATACTAATTTAGGAAATCGGTTTCGTAGTGAACATTTTAAACTTTTAACTTACAGGTCAACTATCGAAGGGACAATTATAATTTAAGAGTTAACGATTTTGTCCTGATTGGATCAGATGACACAAAACGTGTCAACTAGCGCCTTGGAATAATTTTGGAGAAGTATCCTGGTGTTAAATTCAATTCAATTCATAATTTTTATTCAAAATAAATACAAACAGTACACTCTTTAAAAGTCATACAATATTTAAAAAATGAATGTAAACTTTGCGTACGCAGATATACAGAAAAAACAAACTCACATATAAAATGAAATAACTTAAATGTAACAATAATATAGATTTCGAGCTCAAATTAAAATACAATTGTTTAAGTTGTATAAACAAATTTTCAAAGTTTGAAGAGTTAGCGTTAAATGTGTGGACAAATCGAATCACAGACTTTTCAGGATAAGCCGACCACAAATTCGTGTTATGTATATACTCATTAATTAATTAGTATTCTTATATATTAAAGTATTTTTTAAATTAGTTTTAAATCTACCTTCCGACAATTTTTGTAGCTGAGTAGGGATTTTGTTATAAAATTCAGTACAATAGCCCATAAACGATGTTCTGACTTTTTCTAGCCTGTATCTCTCAGAATCCAATTGGTCCTAAGTCCTGTTTTAACGTTGTGATGGTCAGTTTCTTGAAACTGTCTAAATTTTGTTTTTCGTATATGTATTATCCTGTCAATGCCATAATGTTTTCATTTCTAAATACCTCTCTCAATGACTCTTGTGAGCTAAGGCTATATATAGCTGGTGTTGATGGCCACAACAGAGTTGTTCGGTTAAGAGCGGCTATGGGGAACGCGTTAGAAATCTACAAAGGTTTCGTTACTTAGAGGTGACACGTAATGATTCAATAGTTTCTCCAAAGTCTACGATCAATCATTTAATGCTTATCCTGGTTCATTGAACCCTACTATTTCAGAAACTCTATCACACTACTTGCTAATGCGCCTTACCTATGAAATTGCAGTATTTAGCTTAATTTTAAATATTTTCTGAAAAAGATTTTAAAACCTTTTTGGAGTAAAGATTCTTGCTGAATTGATTTTTAACTGACTTCAAAAAGGAGGAGGGTCTATGTTCGATGCGTATGTTTTTTTATGTATGTTCAACGATTGAATCAAATTCGCTGTATTTTTAACCGACTTCAAAAACAAGAGGAGGTTTTCAATTCGTCTGTATGTTCTTCGTTTTGTGACTAGAGGAATCCTTTAGTGTATGAAAGCTTCTATGTATCTACTTACGTAAACATTTTAGTGATCAGGTATCTTAAGTTAATATAGACCGAATTTCTACTTCGACTGATTTGGTTTTTCAGACATATTTAACTATCTGTTCGTGACAGCATTTTCAACCTTAAGAGATTTTAGTCTGTCTCTAATTTTAAAGATTTTTTATAATTTTTGTTTTGTTTTGAGTTTTTGCTTTACCGCCATATCATATCATTTATCGTTGACTTAAACTTGTGGTTGACTCAATGTCGTTGTTGAGAAAGTATAATTTCTATAATTTTCAAATTATTGGTATCAAGCTCAAAAGGTAGAAATATTATTGAAAATTCTCTGTAGTAGATGTGACGACAAGTAAACATCATAGAGTTATTTTTTAATTTTGTAATCATTAAATTTGTGTGACAACACCATCCTATAAAGAAAACATTCATTTAAGTCGAAACTAAAACATGTTATGCTTCTAACTCAGTCTTCTCTCAGGTAAAGATTTCTTTTTTAATCTTTGGCATTTCCTAAAAAAAAAATATTATTAAAATGTTTTCACAAAATATTCAATATATGTAATTAAATTAAAGCTATTTTACAAAGTTCCGGTGGTTTAAAAGTTTGCTTTTTATGCTAACAGCTGCATTTTGATGCCTAATTTCTTTGATTTTTTGGCAAGAATGAAAACAATCAATGAGTTCATAATAATCTAGACTAACAGAATTTTATTACATATCCCGCGATGTGTCTCGTAAAACAACGTAACGGTTTTATTGAAAGTGGTTACAATGATAGATTGTCTTCAGCAAAATTCAAAACACAATGATTCAAAAAAGTTGAAAAAAAAACACTTCGAATCGTCAAAACTATCTTATCGTATTTTTTTAAATAATTTAAAAATAATAACGTAATTGGATCATATTGAGGTTAAAAAAGGTCGACTCATTGCCGTCACACTTTCAAGTTAATTCAATCGGTATAATTCAATATCGGTAAGCTATAATTTTGTTTATTGATAACATCAATCACTAGTTTTATGAAAATATGATAAAAAGATTTCTCAAGTTTTATTTGTATCGATTCAAAGAAATCGTAAACACGTCAAATCGAATTTAAGAAATCTAAATAAAAACTATTTCTGAGAAATCTGTTTTAGTCTTTTAAAAATAAATTAAACCTGGTTCCTAATTACCTGAACTGATTTCGTTATGGGCATTATTGACGTTGTGGACCTTGTTGCCGTTTTCAGCAACGTTGTCGTTATCGACGGCATTATGGTTAACGTTGTCATTTCCGTTATCATTTCCATTATCGTTCCCATTATCGTTTCCATTATCATTATCATTATCATCAATATTTTTGTTTCCATTACCATTATTATTTCCATTGTCATTTCCGTTTCCGTTGCCATTTTCATTTTCATTCTTATCGAGATTATGGTCTAAATTTTCATGACGATTATTATGAACATTGTGAAGACCGTGACGAATCACATCTTTACGATGACCACCATGAACATGATCTGTTAAGATAAATAGACATATATGATTACCACGTCAAATCAAAAAAAAATCTAGTAAATCCTAACTTTAAAGTTTGAAAGCGAGATTTTTAAAATAGTTTAACTTTGAAATAATATATTATTAGTAAGTTGAAATCCGAAATATTAAACAAATAACTGTTATGCAATTATTTGTTTAGTACCGTGTGAACGCTTTTCGTACAAATGAAAATAAAAACTCACAGATATATTCTACAAACAATACCCAGCATTCTAAAAATACCATTTGACTAGCTTTATCTTTTCATGTGTGACTATTTATTTAAAAAAGTGAACATGTCTTTGTACATGAAAAAAATTAAAAAAACCTTAAAAAGGCGCTAATACACCAGTAAAAGGCGCTATTACCTTACTTTAAAACAAAAATAAATTTAATTATAAATTCTAACCTGATGAACTTTGAGCTGTAGCGCAGGCGATCTAAAGTATAAAAAAATATATTAAATATTTATATATGTTTATATTTTTACAGGTATGTAATCTCTTTTACACAGAAACTTAAAATTACATACAGTGTATGCAATATTTAAACATTCCTATAAAAATATTATTTGAACGTACAAAATACGTAACCTTACTTAAATTCATACTGGACAAATAATATGTAAAAATGTACTTTTAAAATGATGTAATCAAAACAAATTTCGAGCAATTCTTGCTCCTCAAGGGTTCCGTACATAAATATTAATCTATTGTAATATATTGTATATATATAATATTATATATTATACATATAAACACATGCGCATTTTAAAAACAAAGGAGCAGTTTTGATAATTTTAGGATTTTACCGTAGATTTTAATTTCAGCTTTCACCTTCAGCCGTTCTGAATAAAAAGTGTCGTTAAGAAGACAAATAGACAGGCAGCACAGTAACGAATAAGGTTTTCGTTGTAACTTTTTGGGTAAGGTACCCTAAAAGGTATGAACTTGTTACAACATACTTACCTATGAACTTGTTTTTAATACGAAACATAACTTACGAAAAGGGCGAAACAAAGAATTGAAATAGTAGCCATATTTAGAATGTTGTGTTTAAATATGTCTTTAAATGTCACCCACAGGAGAAATGAAAAGTGTGTGAAAATATTTTTTGGACTCCATGTATATATACTAACCGATTTAAAATCATTTCTGTAGAGACAGCTGTTTAAATATACATTTACTACCATTATTACTACACTGAAGAATAATAACACGGTATTAGCATTTTTCATGTTGGTAACCCAAATAAATACATTTAGTTTTTTTATTTATTTTTATTATTTTAAAAATAAAATCCTCTATTATAATATTAATAGTCTCAGAATATTATTAGTGCTATTATTTAGAAAAAAGTTAGTTATGAATAAATATTAATATATAGGTACCACTAAATAAATAGTAAGTAATGTACATTAAGTAAAAGAGAGAAAAATTGATTGTTTGTTAGTTTGTGTGTGGGGGTTTGTGTTGTTGTGCAGCGACAGAGGCGATTCTTAAGATTCCTTCACTAATAGAAAGCTATATAAGATCTGAGTGACAAAGGTTTTTAGTTATTAGAATATGTTTTTAGTTAATAATGTTAATGTTTGTTAATCAAGTCGCAAGAAAAAAGTCATTATTCCTTCACGTGGCTACAAAGAAATAAGTTGACCTGATTTATTGTACATGTACGTGGGAGGTAACAGGATAAAAAATACTATGTATTCAGATTAAGTTTCCACGGGATATTTTTTGGTAGATTTTTTCAAACGTTGTAGCAGTGCAAACAACTGACTTAATTTTTGTCACAGAGGTTTCTAGAGAAATAGAAAGGATCAAGAATATTTTTAACCCGTTTAAAAGTTCCCACGGTAACGAGTTCTTCCGCAGGAGAAACTGCGGGGTTCGTCTAGTGTTCAATAAGTAAGGACTAAGATACTATTAGTTTTATTAAGAAATGGAACTCAATAATTAAATATTAAAAGAGAACTATAATGGTTAAAAATTACAATTCTTAGGGTTCTGTAGCCACGCCAAAAACGTCCGTCCATATTTCACAGCCTTATAATTCCACCGTCTTTGCATCGATTCAAATAATATTTTAAATAAAAGTGTGTTTTGTTAATCGTCAATGATTATTAATGGGAATTTAGTTTTTTTTTTTTTCAGGTTTGGCTCTGCATATACTCGTTTCGGACCGAGGGCTGATTTTTTATTTTCCGCGCACCGCATCGTATCAAACATGTTTAAAAACGAAACGCACTTGGGCGGTTTTTTTATTAGATTAGGTGCAGTATGGTGCCTATACAGGGTGGCTAGTGATGTGAGGAGTAGCCGAATCACCCCCAGGTATGATCCGCGATCATACCAACCAGTAGTTTAGGAGAAAGATTTTTTATATTTTTAACTTTTTAACCTGACATCGGTTTAATTTTTGAAGTGAAAACTTCTTTAGCGGCGTTGTGCACTTTTTTTGTGATGGGTAAAAAATGTTAATCTCGCGTCAGGATCACGTGACCTGATCGAAAATTCGTAAAACGGAGGGAGAGTAGGAGAGGGAGTATCCCCCTTTCTTTCTACAGTGCGGCGAAGTTCTGAAGTGTTAATAGTACGAGATCCCGCTGCAGGATTGGTGTGCTCATCGACTTTTTGTTTAAAACCAAATTTTTATGTTTATTTATAATTAAGAGAATATATATTTACTAGGGTGCCTATCAAAATTTGGCCGCCATTATTTTTAATTAAATTATTTTTAATTGATTTTTGGTAAAAAATTTCGTTTATTTATTTTATAAATAAAATAACGTCTACATCACGGTAATTAATATGAAGATTCTAAAAAATCACGGTTGCCGTTGCGCAACTGGCCGCACCTCTTTGCAGCCAGGTGTAAACAGGTATGATTTCGATAAATTTATACGTTTATAACCTATTTTTCTTAATTATATGTCAAATTGAAGCTATTTTTTTTCTATTAATTATCATATAAAGTTGCTTAGTTAAATCTGGCCGCAAATAAGGGTTACTGGCTGTTAAAGATAATAAATATTTAAGGTAGAGTGAAAACGAGTTAGCGCGTAACATCATTTGTCAGACGAGGACAGCGATTGCCGGCTGTGCGACGCTTTTAAGCCATTGCGCATGCGTCGAATGTTAGTGTTCTTAACTGAACAGATGCAGCATTTTTATTCTAACATAAAAACCACGCTGTTTTGGAGTTCGTAATAAACAACGTTTTATATTTACATTGTTATTTTATTTGTGCATCTAAAAATTATTATAATAATTAACGTAAAATAAAATTGATAAAGATGAAGTCGTGTTTTTTGTGTAACGAAAAAAGCAATGTACTCGACTTTAATAATGTATCATTCCAAAAGTGCTCGCTAATGTTATTGTTTCGTCGTAAAAAAATATATAAATATCATGACCTTTTATTTACAATTGACTCTACTAATGATTTTGGATATCATTCAGAGTGTCTAAAAAAAATTCAACAGGTTTTTGCGTCTTTAACGAATCCTACTGACATCTTCAATGAAAACAAAATTGATGCAGTCCAAGAGTTTACGTGCCTTATGTATGGAATCCCAAAGTGTCAAAGTGTAAATACCGCAAGTTTTTATTATTTAACAAAATGTACGCTTCAAAACAAAATAATGAAAAATTTATGAAGAGAATTAAAGGTTTGGACTCGACGCACATTCCACCGTGCTGGAAATCTTTGAAACAAAAATTGTTGCGGACAATCTTTGTTAATTCGATGTGGTTAAATGCCACGGAACCAGACTGCATCAAATTCAGCCCAGAAAATAATCGCTGGCTGGTACTAGATGGTTTTTTAAAACCAATATGGTTCCTGGGAGACTCAACTCCAACGGAAGTTAATAGTGTGCTATGTGAATCCACGAACAAAGCTTCCGAAAACGACGATTCTGATATTTGTAGCGATGAAAATGATAGCTCCGATGATAGTACAACTGAAAGCTCCGATGATTCAGATTTTTAAATAAGAGTTACGGAAATATAAGAATTATAAGATAAATTTTTCAGAGAATCTTTTATTTGTACGAAAAAAAGAATTTCTTCAAAATTTATTATCATTTTAAAAAACCATTTAATATCATTAATATCTAATAGATATATAATATTTAAGTTTGAATCATTCAAATAATTTGTAATTGGATTATTGCTTCATCAAAATGTTAAAAAAATCACCCTCCAAAAAATAAGAGACAAATTGCTAATTAGACCGTCGATATATCAAATCAATATTAATTTTTTGTTGCAATTTTTAAATTTGTCATTTTCAAAAAATTACATATTTTTTGGAGTATTTATTATAAGTCGTCTCTATTACTCCCCGGTGGTTAAGAACACTAACGTTCGACGCATGCGCAATGGCTTAAAAGCGTCGCACAGCCGGCAATCGCTGTCCTCGTCTGACAAATGATGTTACGCGCTAACTCTCTTTCACTCTACCTTAAATATTTATTATCTTTAACAGCCAGTAACCCTTATTTGCGGCCAAATTTAATTAAGCAACTTTATATGATAATTAATAGAAAAAAATTAGCTTTAATTTGACATATAATTAATAAAAATAGGTTATAAATGTATAAATTTATCGAAATCATACCTGTTTACGCCTGGCTGCAAAGTGGTGCGGCCAGGCGCGCAACGGCAACCGTGATTTTTTAGAATCTTCATATTAATTACCGTGATGTAGACGTTATTTTATTTAAAAAATAAATAAACGAATTTTTTTACCAAAAATCAATTAAAAATAATTTAATTAAAAATAATGGCGGCCAAATTTTGATAGGCACCCTAGTAAATATATATTCTCTTAATTATAAATAAACATAAAAATTTGGTTTTAAACAAAAAGTCGATGAGCGCACCAATCCTGCAGCGGGATCTTAGACTATAAATATTTAATGTAATATTAATTGTCATGTTTGTGTACGATAGGGCACAATACGATAGGGCAATAAATGAATATTGTATTTTACCACATAAATGATAGTACTTTTATCCTGATAATTAAAGCAATTCGTGCAAAATTATTCCCTAACCATTCCAAAATATCAAAAATTATATTCAAGTTTTCACTTCTGCCGTATTAAAACTATAAAAATTAAAAATTTCTGTATTTTCTAAAATTATAGTCAATTATAAAATAAGGATAACAAATAATGCAAGAGGCTTCTAAGTATATTTCAAAACTACTATGGAGGTTCGGCAACAAAAAACATAAAAAAAACTACTAACTACTACTACATCTTATGGCTGGCTCTTATTGAGCCTTAAAAGGAAACGAAATCATATAATTAATTGTATTAAATTTTTGTTTTTTGCTTTTAATTTAATGTTTCAGAGGTGAAACTTGTGTTTCAAAATTGCACTTGTGTAATTTTTTCTATTTTTTTTTTTGTGTCTAATTACCTACTTTAAAAAAAAATTCAATTTTCATTTTCATTTCGAATGTTTTTTGGCGGACTGATCTATCGGGTTACACGCTATTCCTTTTTCAACGGACTTAATTCAAATACTTTATATCTCAAAAATAGGATATCATATCACTTTTTGAAGTCAATAAACTATTTGTTACTAGTTACTACCGTTTTGGAGTCAAGATGGCGTTCTGTTGTGCCGATTGATTTGCCATTCAAACTTTGGTCTGGTTCACAATAAAACAATACCAAATGTCTTAAGAGGACACACTTCGCGGCGCGCGGCAGCGGGCTTTATACAAACGAATTTCTCATTTGTTTTACTGATCTATCCCTGTAAATTTTTTTAGCCATAATCCCAAGCCGAATACTGTCTGTGGTTTTTCCAAAATCTTGTAAAGTGTTCTATTAACTAGAAATCTTTTTTAAGACCATTTGTATGAAAAACCAGAATCCTGTATAACTTTTGAACTATAAATTTTGACAGAAAACTGGCACACTGCAGACCTAGATATTTATTACTAGAACATGTCTTCAAAATTTCGTGGTGTTTGATAAGCAAGTGTCAAAAATAAGTGAAAAATTCGTTTGTATGAAGCCCGCTGCGAGGCGCCGCGAAGTATATCCTCTTAAATTCTACCATTATTCTACATCGTGTGGATTTTTGATCGCCCAAGTGATCGATCCAAAAAAATTAATGACAAATCTGGGATCCTCTCGCTCTTTTCACAAAATGCCGTGGTAAAAAATCATTTTTCCACCTGCAAACTAGCTTTTTGTAGGGTTCCGTACCCAAAGGATACAAACGGGACCCTATTACTAAGACTTCGCTGTCCGTCTGTCCGTCCGTCACCTGGCTATATTATCATGAACCGTGATAGTTAGACAGTTGAAATTTTTATTTTCACAGATAATGTATTTATTTCTGTTGCCGCTGTAACAACAAATACTAAAAAATAGAATAAAATAAATGTATAAGGGGGCTCCCATACAACAAACGTGATGTTTTGCTCGTTTTTGCTTTATATTGGTAACGGCAACAGGTAGACGCTTGAAATATTCACAGAATATTTAGTTCTATATTCACTTTAAAAATAAAGTATTAAATTTAAATAAAACATAAATTTAAGGCAGGCTCCCATACAACAAACGTGATTTTTTTGCCGTTTTTATAGATAATGGTACGGAAACCTTCGTGCGCAAGTCCGACTCGCACTTTGCCAGTTTTTTTAATTTCATTAAGGTTGCAAACAAGTTTACGGCCCGCCTGATATGTAGCTTATGGACGCTTGCAACACGAGGCGCAGAACTCGCGAGTTGCCGACCCTTTAAATTCTAATCACTTCTTTTTTAAAGTACCCCATACCGTAGTCTTTATAAAAAACCTTGGCAGTTCTCTGAAACCGGACTTAGCCTAAAGAAACGCTTATAAAATAAAATACTTCGACCACACTATGTGTTCAAATATTTGAAGCTTCGTTTAGCTTCAGCTATAAATACGTGCTGCACCCACATGACACATCCAACGATACCTTTTTGTCATGATAGACCGTAAACGTCATGACGTCACAAATGGGCGAAATTTGACGATTCGGTAAAAATATTTTTTTTTGTTCTAACCCAAACGTTTTTTACTTTGATTATGATAGTATATGATTGTAGTTTTTTATTTCAAATGCCTCATTATTATGCACCTTATTACAATCATGTTACCAGGGACCTTATTGAGAACATTCTCGAGCTATTCGGACTCTGGAATTCGAGAGAAAAATGTATGCAAGTACATTAACGAGCTTCGACAGGTAAATCAGACTTTCTTTCATTTTTATATTTTGTAGCTCGAGACTGTTCCTGATAAGGACCTAGAATGAAAACATGAATGTTTCGTTAACAAAAAAAGAAGGAAATGGAAAACTTATTGAAGGTTGATAAGCAATACCTAGTTATTACCTGTTTTTAAGTACTACTAGATTATGCCACCGGCTCCACCCGCACTAAATTCGGTTATCAGTGTGGAATTTCAACGTCAACTCCTTAATTATACAAATGAAGTTGGCTTAAGGAAGTTATAGCTGTAGCTATAGTTTGTTTAAGCTTAGTTATAGTTATTCCCACGAGAACTTTTGAATTTTTGGGGATATACCTATTTCTATACCAAATATCATCTTCAACGGCTTAAGCGTGAAGAGTTAAAAGGCAGACACAGTTACTTTCGTATTTGTAATATTCATAACGAAGAACTCTTCTTAAAAAAAGGTATTTTAGCCTTATTTCCCGTATTTGACCTCAAGCAGTGGTATTAAATTAATTTACCCTTATCGCCACTTTGTGACGCCACAATTCGTTAATTAATTGGTTTAAAGGGGATATATTACCATACCCCCCCATATATTACGTAACATGGAGTGCTAAAATAATAAACCTTAATAGTTTTATTTTATCTTCATCGATATTTTAATACTATTTATTTTACAAGTATAATATTCTTTAGGTTATAAATAATTTATTCTTACGCAAACAGCCGCCGCCATTATTAGTCTGTAAACAGAAACAACTTTAATTACATTTATTTTTATTATTTACTATTTATTTATCAAGAATATATTTTACGGTTTACCTACTACTGTATAGGTACGTAGTTACAAAATATGTTTTTATATATAAAAAAAAAATATTGTCTGGCTGATTGAATGACATATCGACCCACAGCCCAAACCCAAACCGTTGGGTTTGGAGATTTGAAATTTGGAACGTGGGTTCCTTATGTGCCGGTGCTCAACTGAGGTTTGAAAGTTTGTATGGAAATCCGTCATTTTTGAAGCTGGATGAAACTTAGTCTTTTGGTCTTTTCAATTAAAATTGACGTGTTTCACCGTTTGTGGAAAATCATTCCCCAGAGGAGATGATAATTTGTATATAAATTAGCACTCGATATCTAGAGAATTTATGAATCAAAAAGTGATGGCTGAAGTTATAACTTGATTTTGCGCTCTATGTGCACGTACTTCTTGTTTTAAACAGACCTGCTTTTTAAAGTAGATACTAGACTTTGCCCGCGGCTCCACCAGCCCTAAATTTGGTTAACGGCGTAGGATTCTTACGACAACTCCTTGATCATACTAAAGAAGTTTGTTATAGCAAGCTATAGCTGCAGCTAAATTCGGTTATAGTTACTCCCGCGGAAACTTTTGAATTTCGCGGGATAAAAATTAGGCTTTGTCCTTCCCCGGGACTCAGATAAATTTCATCGAAATCAGGTGAGCGGTTCCCAATCCATCCACTGTGATTTACTTCTATATTACCCCGCGCCAAATTCGGTTATCGGCGACTGTGATTTACTCCTTAATTACACTAATGTAGTTTATAGCTATAGTTCATTTAAGCTCGGTTATAGTTATTCCCGCGGGAATTAAGGGATAAAAAGCCTAAGCCTAAGCCTATATGCTATTCCAGGACCTAACCTATATGTATGCCAAGTTTTATCCCAATCCATCCAGTGGTTGAAGCGTGATTGAGTAAAAAACATACACACTCACACAGTCACAATCTTTCACCTCTATAATATTAATAATGGGATACTTTATACTTGATAGAATAGGTTCGTCATTACCACCCGTGGGTTCTATGAACGCGCGCTTTGCTAAGAGAAAATAAAATTTACAAAGAAAAAGCCCGTGTGAGTAATTAAGGTGTCTAATGACACTGTTTACTAGTAAGTGTGATGAAAATAACTATTGTATAGTGTAAGTAATAAAGCCTAGGTGCAGAAATCCAATTTTTACATCATTCGGACGATTATTGATTTCTATGTTTGTATTATTGTGGAACACATTTGTATGTAACTTTTTTAGCGTCAGTTTCTTTCACTTTACAGGATCAATTAAAATTTAACCAAGCATTTCCTAGTTATTTATTAAAACATAGGCCTACTTGCACACCTAAGGCCGTATTTCCCGCCCTGTTTCAACTTCTTAGTATTCGAATTTGTATTTGTATTCAAATTTAAAATAACAAGTTAAAATTAAATAGGTATTTTTCTTCCGAGAACCCGCAGTTTATATAAATATATATATATGTAAAAATACCAAAAATGTCACGAAGTTTAGAAAGACTAAATAATTAACTAAGTCATTGAATTTGAGTATAGGTAAATGTTCCTTATTATCCTATAGTCCTCATATATCCTTTTGTTAAGTTTTTTGTGTATAGTCGAAAAAAATGCATAAAATGCATGTTTTTCCATCTAAAGCATTTGTAAAATTTTTGTGTGTAAAATTGTCATAGAAACCGACGTCATCCAGTTTCCATTTAAAAAGTGCTAGGTATTGTTTTGCATATTCATTAAAGTTTTTTCTATAAATAACTTTTTTTAGACACTTGTAATTTAATTTTATCAATTTATTAATAGCTTAACTATTTATTGGCCAACTATTGTTTTGTAAAGAGCAAGTGCTTAATGAAATTATTTGTAGACATACAATATGTCATAAATGTTATTGATACATTAAATGTACAATAAAACTTATACAAAAATTAGAAATATTTAATAAAGGGAAAAAAATCCACATTTTTTAAATACATGTACATGTTGAAGAAAGCAAACAAAGACGTTAAATATAAAATAATGTACACATATTAACTAAACAACAGTTCTTTAGGAGTCACAACTATTAAAATTCTTTATAAGCTTTAATAATTTGCAATATTGTAATCAAATATTGCTTCATAACTTCAACTTTGTGGTTAACTTTAACACTAGACAACAAAAATAATATATAAACCTGACTGTGATACAAAACTATCATATCCAAAAGTACCTTAACAGTGTATCCATCACTACGTTGATCTTTAACCTGTAAAATATTTCTCAGCTGATTTCAAAATGAAGACCGCAGTTATCTTCTGTCTTGTTTTAGTTGTAAGTATTAAATAAACAAGTTATGTGACTCAATCAGTTAAAAGAAAAATGTAATAGAGAAGAATCTTTATCGTAGTTGAAATAAATAAATTTGACTTACAGACAAATAGTTTCGGAAAATCCTCATCGTATCGTTCAATAAAATCTAAGCACAGTTACGGCGTTAATAACACATGATAACAAAACAAGTCAGTTAGTTAGTAAATTAGTGTTTCCATTAAAAATCTTGAATATTCTTAATATTTTTGTAGTACGCGTGTATTTAAGACACGTAATAAAAGGAACGTAACTAAACGATGCTCACTATACTAAATAATCCGTAAATATGCTTTATAAAAGATACTGATAGAAAAAAAATTATTATTTAAAAAATGTTTTATGACAATCCCATGAAAAACAGCAACATGTCATGTTTTATTGTCTTAATTATACTAAAAATCAAAATTTATTTTAGGTTGTTTACGTCCAATCTGCTAGCACCAGAGGTAAGTTCACTTCATTTTCTTAACTAAGCGCATATAAAAACAGATTTAAATAAAGAATAAGAATAGTAATATTTTCCAAAAATATTATATTTAAAATTATTAATTGCAATGTCTTACTCTTTATTTTTTGTTATAAATATGAATTTTGGATATGGTTGTTGATTTAAGAATGTTATATTTTAAAGCGTCTTTTAAAATTTAGGATCACGTCACAATCTAAATGGCCATGGAAACAGCAATGGTAATGGCAATGGTAATGGCAATGGAAACGGAAATGGAAATGCTAACGCTAATGGAAGCGCCAACAAAAATGGAAATGGAAATGGTAACAAGAATGGAAATGGTAACAAGAATGGAAATGGTAATAAAAATGGTAACTCTAACGGCAATGGTAACGAAAATGGAAATGAAAATGAAAATGCAAACTCTGCCAATAACGACAACAGTTCTGATAATGGAAATGATAACGTGAACACTGTCCAGATTAGTAACAACAACAGTAACCGCGGAGGTAAACAAAATATTACTTTTATAAATAAATAATTTAGTCGCTTTATTTTTCGATAAAAAATTCTTTATAAAATTATGAATAACAAACATATTAGGACATTTTCAGTTATTAAAGGACCAAACCTAAGGATTTCTGTTTGCAAATCAGTCATAACATTCTAAAATCTGCATTTTCTTTGCCTTTAAAACACTAACAAAATATCTCAAATAAGAAGTACAAAAGAAATTACAATGAAGCATTTGTAGGTCAAACTTTCTAAAAATAAATTTGGAAGACTTGGAAGACTCACGATGGCTAGTATGTATGTCGCAGCCATTTGGGTAAATTAGCCAGTTAATATATCATATAACTAAACAGATTATTTTATGAGACATGGCTGCAACGCTCCGCTCGCTTCGCTCGCTCCGCATCTACGTTTACAAACGAGAAACTGAACCTGGCCCAACATACATGACTTATACAGTACGATTTCTGTTCCTTGATTTTCCATACTTGACGAACTGCCTAGGCGTCCAATTGACTGGCTAATTTAACCAGATGGCAGTGACATGTACACATACTAATGCTTATACGTGCTATCTATATCTTTAATATATATAAATCTCGTGTCACAATGTTTGTCCTCAATGGACTCCTAAACTACTGAACCGATTTTGATCAAACTTCGTAACTATCTGTTATTTGATCCAACTTAAAAGATAGGATAGTTTTTATCTCGATATGTCAATTGCGAGCCGGACTCGGGCACTATAGGTAAAAACCAACTTCGCCGGGTACAGAGGGACGGCAGCGGAACAACGTTCGCCGGGACAGCTAGTAAACAGTATATTTGGTATGCGGTGATAAATATTACACTAAGTAAATTGTAATAAAAATTCAATTTCTCTTTTAACAGGTAACCTCAAGGATTTCAGAGGGTTTAAGAAATCTGAAACACTTCCTGGCTTTAAAGCATGGTAAAAAGGTAGTCATTAAAACAAATCGAACGGAACTTTATTCTAACGTATCACGAAAAATATTTTTAACGTATCAACTTATTTTTATATGTAATCTACATATTTAAACTCTTGTTTTTCGTTTTGGACTTGGTGACACCTTGAAGAATTAATTACAGAAGTATCATAGTCTAAGTATTATTATGTTATGTAATTAGATCTACATTTTCTCAATATATTTTAAGACTGATTTTGTCGTTTTGTTAATCCCAAATCACACGAAAATCACAATGTGAAATTCAAAATAAAAACTAAGGTGGGTATTTTTTAGTCACACAATCATAACGGCGAATTTTATTTATGATTTAATCAAGCTCAACGTTTTTTTATTCCAAACTTCATCATTATAAGTAAATTCCAGTAATATTAAGCTATGGAGATGGTTTTTAAGACCTAATAATACAGCATGTCTAACATACATTAGTTTTTGGTTCGAAAAAATATTTTTAGTTATTGGTTAGTGTATTTGAGACATATATTTTTTATTTTTTATCTATATAATTTATATATATGTATGTATACAAGTAAAAAATCCATTTTAAACTAAAATTAACGGGACACAATCATTCCTGCATCCCATTTTCGACTTTGCCGACGCCAGTCGTTGTTTCTAACAGCTGTTCTTTGGTAATGTTGGGGAACCTTACTAAAAAACAAAATTCGGCAAAATGTTAGTCGAAGATCTAAACTCAGACAGTTCATCTGTAGGTCAGCCAAAAAAAATGTTACTAGCTCTGACGCAAACTACGACCTGTACTTTTAGTACTTGATAATGAAATGCTTTAATGACTATTAACCAGATTTTCCAGATTTAGGATGCAAGGAAGATGGAAGGAAGTAGGTTGCTACCTATGCGAAACAAAAAAGTTCGCAAAACTTCTAGTCCCATATCCTCTGTGATTTTCACTAGGCATTATACATGTTTTTACTTGTAGTTTCTGACCGCATTGAAAGTTCTACACAGAGAAGTAGTGTAAATTACAAGAACGTAAGTAACGTAAAATTGTGTAAGTACTGTGGGACGTTAACAGACACGTAAAGAAAACGAAGCAAAGTATTTAATTATTACCCAGCCAACTAAGAACTTATAAATAGTACGCCCTGTGCGTAAGCTCGTAAGTTAAAGCCTAATTTCGATATATACAGGGTGGAAACGATTAGTGATCTCACTCGATTACTTCTAAGCTATACACGATATCACAATATTGATTTATCCTGAAAGTGTTTCACGAGCTTTCAATGCAATGATATCAAAATGGTTTATAAAATTAACTGGATCTATCCGAAAATTACGTATAATAAATACGTAACTTTTCAATAAAATATTTTATCAAATAATTAAGATACAGATGGAGTAATTGTAAATGTTGCAGTTTTATATTTAAATCACCTTGCAAGTTGGTGAAGTATTTAGATTTTCTGCAATTTTTACCTAAAAATTATCAACTGTCGGAGAAATATTTCTTGATGTTTTTTTTTTTAATTAAAAAATCATATTAGGTTTTTTTTCAATCTTAGAGAAACGAGTTATTTATTTAAAGAAGAAATTATTATCAATTTAACGGTTTAAAACTTTATAAACAAACAACTGGAAATATTTTAGTTTATTCACCTAATCATAGATAAGAAATAATATGAAAGCATAAACTAAAATATTTTTAAATTCTTTGCTAAGGTTTATAATTAACAAAAATAAAAAGTAAATATAAATTAGAAGCTTGAGACTTTTTATAATGAAGCTTTAATATATCACAAAACTTATCAACAAAATCAACTAAACAATGAAATCTAAATTAAATAACGTATGTCTTAGAAAAAATAAATTATAGATTTAAAGAACCCTGCATAAAAGAAAGGGGTAATCCTTTTAAAATAAGCTCTAACAAATATTTATCTCTTATTTGCAGTTATTTCTTATTGATTACAATAAGGTGCTTGTAGTGCTGTCTGTTATAAATTTCATTTTCCTTTTTTTTTGTTTCTCACATTAACTTCCTAGAAGTTGTCATCCTAGAATGATATTTAATAAAAAAAAAAAAGTTGCACTCCGGGAGTGCCGGCAGAAGTGAAAACCTTTACACACGATTCGCGCTTAACACTCAAATATGTCACAAGACATGTCTTTGACATTGTCAAGAAATAATAATGTTTGTTTATTTACTTTTTTGACGTAGTATATTTGACATCGCAATCTGTCATAGAATTAAAATTCCATATCCAACCTCCCTATACTACTCATAATCGCGAAAACTAAAAATAAATTATAATAGGCGTGGCATTACGGTTTCCGTATTTTACAATGACAAAGATGCACTTTGTTCAATTTCCATATTTTAAACACTTTATATACACGAATTTACGAATACACTGCAGTATGGCCACTACACAGACGGTCGAGCCATCAGCTGTCACCATCCATGGATGCGCGTAGCACGCTGTAACATAAACACACACGACCATTCGCGCAAGCGCCCTGCGCCGCCTAAACGAAACAGCAGGCGCAGGCATACATTTTCGCCGCGCCGTAGAAAGAGAGGGGGATACTCCCTCTCCTACGCCGCGCCACCTGTCTACTCTCCATCCGTCTTACGAATTTTCACGATCAGGACACGTGACCTGACGCGAGTTTATCATTTTTACCCATACCAAAAAAAGTGCACAACGCCGCTAAAGAAGTTTTCACTTCAAAAAATTTAGGGTTTTCTTAAGTTATTTTTAATTTTATTACAATCAACGCTTTGTCGATCTATATTGATGGTACAATTGTATCGCCATTCTTCTTAACAAAAAATCAAAAAACATACACGATTCAAAATAAATTTTGTGCACAATAATAAAAGATTTATACGGCCAGGTGTAAAAATTTGAATCAGGTTTTAAGGTTTTTTATTTTTTTCCCGATAAGGCTATGTAGGTACAATATCAACATCGTACTGGATGTGACCTCTTATTAAAAATGCGACGCTCTTTATTTTAAATGTTTCTTTTATGTAAACATAAATATGTTATATAATTACTTTTACTCTGTCCTCAGCAATTGTCCGAATAGAATATTACCTCCTTTTCATTATTGTTTTCATCGCTTTAAGCTTTTGAATACCTATGCCCATACACATGAACCAATCTCTATAGCACCACGTTAAGACAGCAGTGCACATTTTGTAGGCTACGTCAAATCTTTAAATGAAAAATCAGTTTTGTACATTTTATTTTGTATAAATATTATCCGATCGGAAATGTACAACATGGGCTTATAACTAGCTTTACAAACTCTAATCGAAGTGTCGTCACCGTTTTGCCAAATTCCCAAATCCCACAACATCCAGCCTTCTTTATTTCTTTTTTAACTTCATAGGATGACGATTAAATTTCTAAAAGATAAAAATTACAATTAAATTGTAAGACAATAGCATATATTAGTCATTTTATAGTGACTTCCCTACAAACTGTAAATAATAACTCACATTACATATATTATCCAGAAACTCTTGCTGCGTAGGCGTATTCATAATAAAGTCATCGTCATCTGCTTCATCAGCAGTCACATGTCTAGTAATAAGTGGCCGAGGATTTGCTTGCTCTGATAAACGAGAATTAATGATCTTGACCAAGATGAGCTAGCAGAGGAGCAGCTTGAAGTTGAGTTGAGTATGATGACAAAGATTGACGAAGACGATGTTCTTTAATTTCCTTTTTTGCCTTAATAGTTATGAGTTGTGTATTGTTCTGTAATATTCAGTGTCAGACCAGGTAAAATCACTATTATAATATGGTAACAGACTTTTATAAGTTTGCGTAGGGTTTGAGATTCCAAGCTTAGATTTCTATAATAAATAAATAAAACATTGATATTAATGAACTCAAATTTATTATTTTAGTGCCTAGTTTTTTACTTAGCTCCAATCCTACTTCATTGATTTCTTTATTCTCCATTTCAAACTGTTCCTCCTTTTCAACAGAGAACTAATTTTCTTACTGTAACTGAAATAAAAGCACTCTTAAAATTTTATAAATAGCAGATAAAATGTGTGGTTTATAATGTACAAATAGTAAAAAATAACTAATTTAACCAAACCCAGGATTTAATAATATTTGTCATATAAAACTTACCTCGTGGTTGGTCTTGGAAATAATAGCCAGTAAAGTTTCATTTTCCATAATCGAACCTAGTACTTATCGTGCCCTAGAAAACTTTTATAAACGCTCGTCATTGGAACCCTTATTTTTTTTTATTTTGCTTCCTATTTATTTATTATTATCCTATTTATATATTTATTTTGATTACAAAACTGCATTAACTTGAAATAATGTCGTAATGCGATACGATATAATTTACACTAAACTGAAATAAATCACAATTTACACGAAAAAATTACGTCTACTTTTCTAATAAAGTAAAATAAGGTTGAATAAATTTAGTTTTTGACTGAGATACGAGTAAAACAATAATTACCTGACAGTAAAACACCGGCTTATTACCCCGCTATCTTAATTTTTTTGCGTGATCTTACCTCGAGCAAAGCCGGCGCATCACTTAATTTAATAACTTTACCAGTATCGACTTGTTCTTAAACGAAAATCAAAAAGAGGACTTCAATCGTCTATCTCTGTCTTTTTCATCGTTTTGAGTCGGCTGGTAGACTTAACGTATTCTACTGGCCAAGTTAATTCACTGTATGGCGAAAACTCGCAAAACGTGAATTTTGAGTTATTTCGTTTTTTGAATAAAGGTGCGACATGATATCTACCTAAATAATTTTGATAATACAGTTTTAACATGTCCCTTTTTTTTTAACATTAGTATATTCGTGTATGGTTTAGAAATAATCGAGTGAGATCTCGATCACTTATCGTTTCCGCCCTGTTTATTAATTTTAGGGTGCCGTACCGAAAGGGTACAAACGAGACCCTATTACTAAGACTTCGCTGTCCGTCTGTCACCAGGCTGTATCTCATGATACGTGATAGTAAGACAGTTGAAATTTTTACAGATGATGTATTTCTGTTGTCGCTATAACAAAAAATACTAAAAAACTGAATAAAACAAATATTTGAGGGGGGCAGTTTTAATAGATAATGGTACGGAGCCTTCGTGCGCCAGTCCGACTCGCACTTGGATGGTTTTTATTTGACACATTCCGTTATTTTTAATAGCATACAATTGTCAGAAATTAATTAAATGTTGCATCGTATGTGATTTAAATCAGCTACGATAGTTTTCATTTTAATGTCGTTAAATATACAACTCCCATGATTTTTTTTCACACATACAAGAACAGCCATTTAGCTGGCAGTGGGAGAGGGTCACTGGGCTCTAGCAAAAATATGTATTTTAAAGCTTAGTATTCCAAAAAATGGTTTATTATTTATTCCCGGAATATTTTTAAACAAGCTATCCAACAACACACTATGGGGTAGACGAGGAAAAAATATTTATCCCCATTTTACGTGTAAAAAACTCTTTTTTTTTAATTAAATTTTACCACTTTGTTGGCCTAATTAACATATACACCCATGCTAAATTACAGTTTTCTAATACTTATGGTCTCTGAGCTAAGTCGCGGCCAGACATACAGACAGACGGACGGACATGGTGAACGTGACGGGTTCTTTGTTGACTATGAAACCCTAAAAATGGATATTATAACCAGAAACATTTACTACAAGAACTATGTAGGTTAAAATTGGAAAAAAAGTCTGTCTGAGTCTATCTAGAGGTAGAAGTTTCAGAGAAACGCTTAGGTTGTGGAATGAGCTTCCTGCGAAGGTTTTCTTAAATGAATACAGTATGGGATTATTCAAGAAAGAAGTTTATAGAAAATTTTGAAGGGTTGGCAACGCGCGAGGCGTTACAAACGTCCATAGGCTGCGGTGACTGTTTACCATTAGGCAGACCGCAAGCTTGTTTGCCACCACAGTAGTATAAAAAGTAATCATTGACATTCAGTTACTACGAGCGATCTTTGGTCAGAAAACAAAACTTATTTGCTTATAGATCTTGACAAAATAGAAAACATTTTTTAGCAAAATAAAAGTTATAAAGGATTTATAAAGTGCTGTAAAAATTAAATTACTCCAAATGTTACAGCTCGTCTTGCTGTCGGCTTTTTGTCAATTCCGGTGTCACAATGTTCTCATCGTGAAATTAATAGCAGTATCTAAATCACAGTACTTATTTGTACCTCGGCGCAACTTATATGGACAGAATTCTTGACCTACGTTTATATACGCTTAGCCCTTGGTAATCGGATAATGAATATATTTATTATTCTATACTACTAGAAAGCGAAAACGACTATGTCTGTCTGATTGTATGTTTGTTACCTCTTCATAAACTAAACGGCTGAACCGATCTCGATGAAATTTGGTAATAAGATAGGTTGCGACTTGGGGAAAGACAGAGGCTACTCAAAACGTCAAGTGTGAGTCAGAGTAGCTCTTAGAGTGGTAAGAAAAATTGAGCTTAACCAGTAAGCCGATTTAATAATTAAAATATTAGGGCAGGGAAAGGACATAGCTACTTAGAAAATCGTCAAGTGTGAATCAAAAGACAGGGTAATTAGAAATTGGTTGCACCGATGAGCCAATTTTGATAAAATTTACTATATTAGATGCAAAAGTGTGTCTGTTAGTTTTTCTTTCTCTAAATCAGCAACAATCTACGGATCAACGTTATTTTTTGCACAGAGATATTGACGGAGAGTGAGAGAGAAAGGTAAGAATGACATAGGCTATTTTCTGATTCAGAATTCCCATGGGATTTCTTTTCGCATTTCCTAATACTTTATTTCTCGAGAACCCAAATGCCTAGATTTTTGAGACAGCTTAAAGGATAGATACTTATATGACCGTGAGCTCCCACGGGAATTGTTTTAATCTTTTTTTTTGTCTTTTTTTGATGTTTGGCACATAGATGCAGAGACGAACATAGAATAATTTTATCCGGATAGAGAGTTCCCACAAGAATAGTATTTTTCTTCGTGTAAATAAAATAAATCAATTGTTATAACACGAAGCAATGGAGCAATAAGGTTTCTTGATTTTGGGCACAAATAGTTGTGGAAACTATTCTTTCAAATGATTGTAAGGTCCCCCCACAGCTTCGCAAAATAATAATTAAAAGCGTTTATTACAGGTGTGAAGGCGCTCCTTAAACCTTTGTTAGGAGTTGCCCACTCCTACGACAGTTCCATATTTATTACATTTGTATTAACTTTATTCCACAAACAAAATTCGTTACAATATGTACTACTCTGCCAAACTGCGAAGCAAATGTATTTGTATTTACCTTTACATTGAGAGCCCTGTTTATTTTATTGTATAAATTGATGTCTTGCGAGGAAAACTGTTTTGATGCAAACACTGTTCTCACTGTATTCGTTTTTATTGCTGTCCGTTTATGACGATTTTTAATATGACAAGGTCTATTGTTCATCTCTTATAAGTTTTTAACTCATAAGTACTTCCCAACTAAACTGTTGGGTAATATTTCTTTACATTAAAACGGTTTGTTTTTTTAATTTAAACGAAGCAACAACGCGGCAAAGTTGACGTAATTCTTTACCCATAGATAGTTTATAGGTCTAAGAGTTACATTGGTTTTATTTATTTCCGCGGGCTACTATTCTTATACGCCCTAATGGAGGCCTGAATTTTCTATAAATAACTTTTTTGAAAGACACTTATAATTTTATTTAATAAAATTACAATAAACTTATTAATAACTTAACTACTTATTTGTAAACTACTGTTTTGTAAACAGCAAATTCTTGAAGAAAATATTAATAAACAATAAACGTATTATTTATTTTATGATACATTCAAATAAAGCGTTAACAAATATTAGAAATATCTAAAAAGGAAAAAAACCTCGGCATTTTTAAAACACATGTTAATTTGAAACGATGACGTTAAAAATAAAATTATGCACACATATTGTAAACAGCAGTCCTATTTAGTAGTCACAACTATTTCAATCCTTTATTTACTTCAATTATTTTGCATTATAGTAATCAAATATTGCTGCTTGTTTAACTTTAACACTAGACAACAAAAATAATATATAAACCTGACTGTGATACAGAACTATCATATCCAAAAGTACTTTAACGGTGTATCCGTCACTACATTGATCTTTTTCCTGTAAAATATTTCTCAGCTGATTTCAAAATGAAGACCGCAGTAATCTTTTGTCTTGTTTTAGTTGTGAGTATTAAATAAATAAGTTATGTGACACAATCAGTTAAAAGAAAAATGTAATAGAGAAGAATCGTTATCGTTGTATAATAATAAATAAATTTGACTTACAGACAAAATAGTTTCGGAAAATCCTCATCGTATGATTCTATAACATCTAACACTGATACGGCGCTGATAATACATGATAAGTTAGTTAGTTGGACTTGTGTTTATGTTTTGCGCACTTAGCTTCATGATAGGGCCATGGTACGCAGATAACCGATTGGTTACTCATACCATTCCAGCTCCGTCCAGAAATCTAGGAGGCATCTGATGTCATTCAGCGCCTCTCTCATGGTTTCATCTCATTCCTAAGGAGCTTTGTCCGTTAGTCACTCACGCTTTTGCGGTGTAGGATCACGTAAGAAGGTGTCTTCTCGGATTGAATGCAACCCCTGCATAGGGGACTGTCGGTAACGCCGATATTGAAAAAGTATTTGTTTAGCGGGCAGTCACAGTGTTATGTCAACTATGTAGCGTAGGTTTTTTCTTCTTAGTTGTAACAGTTTGTGTGAGAACATTCTTGGTTTGTCTGCAGTCTGTTTGTTCTGCTTACTGTTAGTTGTGTAGTTGTAAGGTTCTGTCTCGTGACCACGTTCTGAGTTGGGTGAATGGTATCGGTACGATTGGTTCGGGTCCTATTATTTTAGTGCCCAGAGTATCATTGCCTAAAGACCCACTATTACCACGTATCCATTAAAGAGTAACCTGATTCCTCAATGCAGTTTTTTGCAGTTCACTGTGACACTCCAGGATTAGTCCACTGTTGATGCAGTTGTTATTGAGAGCTTTTAGCATAGCGGCACTGTCAAAAATGATGCGTATCTGTCACGCATCACTTATGTCTAGACAGGACCGCTGTTGCAGTTTGGGTGATCCCAACACATTCTGCCTGGAAGATGGTGTTGAGTGCACCTAAGCTCGTTGATATGTTGATGTTCAAGTAAGGGGAGTATACTCATGCGCCCGTCTCAGACTCTGTTTTATAGCTATCAGTGTAGATCCTCACTTCATGTATGCCAGCCGGAGCTATCCTTTTCCTTTTCAAGAAGCTGGATACGGTATCTTTTGTTGATGTTAAGGTTTTTGGGATGATGTCACATGTCGCCTCTATCATTAGAAGCTCGTTGCCGACTGCCTCCTTGAGACGTGCATGAGTGATTCTGTTGTCCCGTTTCCAGAGCCCTACTTTCTCAAGTTGTATGGCTGCAGCAGCAGCTTCTTGTTGTATAACTAGGTGAAGGAAGGGGTCTGAGATTAAGGATGAGATGAAGGTTGTTTTCATACCGCCTGTGGTGCCAAGCAGGCAAGGCGTTGCAGGTTTTGTAATTTGTTATTTACTTTAATACATGATCCTAAAACAAGTCTGTTACTTAATATACAAACATTAGTGTCGATTAAAAAACAAAAATATTTTTGTTGCATATCAATCAGTAAGTAGAGAGTGGGTTTAGAGCTTCAAACAAGATGCTAATGAAAAATTTTGATTATTTAAAAAATATAATATATAAATACAATTCCATGAAAAACAGCAATATGTAATGTTTGATTGTCTTAAATATACTAATAAACAAAATTAATTTTAGGTTGTTTACGTCCAATCTGCTAGCACCAGAGGTAAGTTAACTTCCTTTCCTTAATTTAACGCATTTAGAAAGAATTAAATACAAAACTAGTCATATTTTCTAAAAAACATATATTAAATTATTAATGCCAACTTTTTTGCTCCTTATTTTTTGTAATAAAAATGATTTTCATGATATTGATGCCGTACATTTTAACACAATTGAGTTAAGTAGGTAAAAATGTTTTATTTTAAAGCGTTTTTTTTTTCAAATTTAGGATCACAACATCACAATCTCAACGGCCATGGAAACCGTAATGGTAATGGCAATGGAAACGGAAATGGAAATGCTAACTCTAATGCAAGCTCCAACGGTAACGGCAACAAGAGTGGAAACAAAAATGGTAACAAAAATGGAAATGGTAACAAAAATGGGAATGGTAACGCTAACGGCAACGGTAACGGAAATGAAAACGAAAACAAAAACTCTGCCAATAACGACAACGGTTCTGATAATGGAAATGACAACGTGAACAATGTTGAGATTAGTAACAACAACGTTAACCGCGGAGGTAAACAAATGAGTACTTTAAGAAATAATTAATTTAAAGGCTTTATTTCTATATAAAAAATTATTTCTATCCAACTAATAATAACACAGGTAAACAAGAATATTACCTAATTATTATTATGAGCGCAAGCTTAAGGATAACTGTAAGCAGGTTAGGTAATATAATCATAAAATTCTAAAATCTGCCTCTCTTTAGCCGAAGGTACTTACAAAATATTTGAAATAAGAAATATAAAAGATTTTAGAACTAAACATTATGTATATCAACTTTTGAATTATTACTAAGAATAGATTTGGAAGACTTGGGAGACTCACGATGGCTTACTTATGTGAATACGTGCTATCTATAAACATACTATATTTAGTAAGTTGTTATAATATACTTAATGGTAACTTAACTTCAATTGCTCTTTTAACAGGTAACCTCAAGGATTTCAGAGGGTTTAAGAAATCCGAAACACTTCCTGGCTTTAAAGCATGGTAAAAAGGTAGTCATTAAAACAAATCGAACGGAATTTTATTCTAACGTATCACGAAAATTCTTTTTAACGTATCAACTTATTTTTATATGTAATCTACATATTTAAACTCTTGTTTTTCGTTTTGGACTTGGTGACACCTTGAAGAATTAATTACAGAAGTATCATAGTCTAAGTATTATTATGTTATGTAATTAGATCTACATTTTCTCAATATATTTTAAGACTGTTTTTTTTTTGTTTTGTTAATCCTAAATTACACGAAAATTACAATATGTAATTCAAAATAAAAAACCGAGTTGGACTCGCGCACGAAGTTCTTCTCGCGCTCCGAAAAAAACGGCAAAAAATCACATTTGTTGTATAGGAGCCCCCCTTAAATATTTGTTTTATTTTAATTCAACTTTTTATTTTTAAAGTGAATATATAACTAAATATTTCAAGGTAGACCTGTTGCCGTTACCAATATTGAGCAAAAACAAGCAAAAAAATCACGTTGGTTGTATGGGAGCCCCCTTAAATATGTGTTTTATTTTAATTTAATTATTTATTTTTAAAGTGAATATATAACTAAATATTATGTGATTATTTTAAGTGTCTACCTGTTGCCGTTATCAATATACGTGCAAAAAAATCACGTTTGTTGTATGTGAACGCCCTTAAGCCTGTACAAGGCTGTTAACAGAGAAAGTATAACAAATTATAGACCTATGTCGCTTATACCTACAATATCAAAAGTTTTGGAAAAAATTATAAATAATAGACGAAAGAATTATCTAGAAAAATATAAATTACTATTTACAAATCAATCGGTTTTAGGAAAAATACATCAACGGTTGATGCTGTAGAGCATCTAACCACACATATAGCCCAAAATCTAGACAATGGTAATAAAACAAATGAAATAATCATCGATCTAGCCAAAGCATTCGCTGCAGTCTCTGTTCCGATATTCCTAGATAAACTTGCTAACAAAGGTGTCCGTGGTTTACCATTGCAACTTATACATAATTACCTAGCAAATAGAAAACAGGTTGTTAAAGTTAATGAAGTTACCAGTTCTGAAGCAGTAGTTTTCTATGGAGTGCCCAAGGCCGTATCCTAGGCCCAAACTTTTTCTTAATTTATATCGATGATTTATGCCATTTAAAGCTTCCAAACGCCGACAAACTTTTGTAGACGACCCCGTTGCACTGTTTACTGGTAAAACTTGGGATGAAGCCAAAAAGAAAGCTAAAATAGGTTTCTTAGCAATAAGTGATGTACTCAATAAAAACCTTACATATAATTAAAACACAATATATAACTTTAAGCATTCGTAACTCCACTCAACCTTAATCTGCATTTTGCCTAAAAAAAGCTCACGACAATTGTTATGACCAAAACTCTCAGTGTAGCTGTGAGTTCCTTACAAGAGTGTCATCGGTAAAGTACTTAGCCGTCATTATTGATCAAAACATGAAATGGACAAACCTTGCCAGTTTAACAAAACGAGTCAGAAAATTAATTTATATCTTTAGAAAATAAAGACACATCTGCGATCTTAAATTACTTAAGACGATATACTTTGCGTTATTACAATCGATCACTATTTACTGTCTCTCATCGTGGGGGGGAGCTCCCAAATCATATAATCTGAACCTTGAAAGGGCTCAGTGTGCCTTACTAAAAGTTATATCCTTTAAAAGAATTTTGTACCTAACCTTTAAGCTATATACTGATATAAAAATTTTAACAGGTAGGCAATTAATTACTAAAAATTTACTTCTGCAACAACTTATTATACCGATCGACACAAATCCACTCAAATGTAGCAAAGATATCAGTTACAGAATACCATCATCAAAAACTACATTTTTTTCAAAGGTGTATTTTACGGCCCTTACATCTACAACAAAATCAATGTTAAGTGTTAATTACATGAAATGTCATTCTATTGCTGCCGCAAATTACTCTATTACAGTAAGAACTCCTAGCTACAGTACAATAAGCAGCAAATATTAAACACAGTTTATTACTTTTAAATATTGTATAAATTCTAATTTAGTTGCTTATCGAATCCACTCAATTAACTAAAATACTCAATAAAATTAAATATAACATAAAATAAGTAGTATTTTTGGTTCATTTAGTGCAGATAACTAAGAGAAAACAGTGATAAAAGATACAACGATGATTGAAGAATTAACTACCAATTACGATTATGTACACAGTGGAAAACTAAGTTACTTAATTACTAAGGCCTACATCATAGATATGCAAGTTCCGTACTATATACATATGCCTACATGTAAGTACAAGTAGTTTTGGTTTATTGCTCAGTTAGACCTACTAAATTCAAAATTTGTGGACGAAGAACATTTGCAGCCGTAGCACAGTTTTTAACTAGTACGAAGGTCAAAGGGAATTCTCTACAGGCCAGGTTAATTACTTACTACTACTTATTATTTAACAAAGTTTTATGACTACTACTAACCTGTCTGTTGGGAACGTAATTTGTACGATTTATTGTTTATTGGCATACAAAGTGAGAAAATAATTAAATGATGTAATGTGATGTCTATAGGAGAAGTAATCGTTGAAATTCAGTTGCTACGGGTCATCTTCGGTCATAAAACCGAACTAATTTATGAATCGATCATGATAATAAAATATAGTTATTTAGAATGTCATAGCTGCAAAGTGGTTATTTATCGCGAGTGCCTAAATTGAATAACAAGCAAAACAGCTAAGTCGAGCGAGGCACGAGATACAAATAATTTTGCAGCCTTGCGAAACACACAATTTTTCATTACACTACAGCGAGGAAAATGTAAATGTATTAACTAGATACAAAAACCAGTTGAAATATAATTAAATAATAAGTGTTTCCATCATCACACTTACCCGTAAACAGTGTCTTTACGTGCTCGTGAACAGTGTCTTTACGTGCAGGCAAAGCGGGTGCTAAGACCTTAACTACTTTTGTCTTTTGCGCGCTGATTTGGACCGATAAAGAAAGTCTTTCCGTGCGAGTGCTATTAAAACAAATTTTATATACTCCTGTTTCAAAATGTTCAAAAATGATACTGACAACTTTATCGAATTGATCTTCATTTCAACGCACTGCATCGTAATCTATACTAATATTATAATAACATGCAAAAGTAAGTCTGTCTGTTACCTCTTTACACTTTAACCACTGTACGGATTAAAATTTGGCATGGAGCTAGTCTGAGTCCTGGGAAATAACATAGGCTACTTGAAAACGTCAAGTGTGAATGTGTGGTTTTTTTTTACGTATTATGCATCTGTACGTGTGTTTGTTACCTGAATATAGAATAAATTTTACCTGAATATTTCAATGGGTTTCTGGATGATTTGAAATACACGGTAGGTGGTGCTGCAGTCGGTGTGTCACTAATCTTCTCCTAAACAGCAGAGATGATTTTAATGATTTTTTTTGTGTACGTTCGAGCACCTGCAAGACCCTGCAAGATTCAAACAAAATTTGACCCAGTAGGTAGCGCTGCAGTCGGTGTGTCACTGATCTCCTCCTAAACGTCAAAGATTGAATATACGACAATGATTTCAACAGCTGTATTGAATGCGACTCCATTATTATCACATCCCACAACTTCAATCATTGTAAAAACGGCTTGGAATTAACTAAACATTACATAAAACGTAAAAAAAACATCGAAAGGGCTAGCTTAAAATCAAAAGGATTTAAAGAAAGGCTTCACGCCAATACTTTCGTCACTTTAGATTTAGAGTCGCCATTGGGTATAAGCCATAAAAAAATTGTCATTTGCAGTGCGCGGATAAAGACGGGAAACAAATACATACACATTTACGCAAAGACGTTTTTTAATTGATTTTTAAAAATTTCTACGTCAGATAGTGACATGTGTTGGAATGTATGTACACCTCCCAATATTACGGAGATAGCTATTATGGCAAGTAATTATCTATTTCCCGTAAAGTTCACACATTTATATGAAAAAAGCCACGAAGATTTTCATAAGTGGTGGGAATTTGGAAATGTACTATAAACGTTATCAATGTTTTATTAGTTTATTTTGAAGAATGTGCAAATGAACTTGAACCATCTACGTTAGGCTACCGTTACTCAATGTTTTTTCTATACAAACATATTTACTAAATATGTATTTAATTTTCTTAGTCGTAGAAAGTCTTCTATGCAATTGCACCAAAATAGAATAAAGTAAAGATTCCTTATACGCAAGGGATATATTCTGTAAAATTCGCCGCAAATGCAGAAATACCGTGAATACGGAATGGTGATTGGTATAGGATTTATTTTTAATCTGCTAATACTACAACGCGAATAAGGGAACCGTAAATAAGGAGCTTTGACTGTATTAACTTGCGCTATACTATTTCAGCATAACGAAAAACGGCACTCCTATTTATATTGCCTTTACTTCGTGACAGTTGCTTAAATAGCTATTTGGAAATAAAAGTTACGAAGGAAAAATAAAAAACAAAAATATTAACATTTCTCCAAATCTAAGAGGTTGTCGTGCTTGTGGATTTTTTTATGAACTTCAGTGTTACAATGTTTTAATTGTGAAATTAGCAGCAGTGTCTTGAAAAGAGTTATTATTTGTAAATCAGTAGCTGTCCAAAATAAGTACGATAATTGTTTGTATAAAACATGCTGCAAGGCGCCGCAAATGCATTTTGTTAATTTTATATTTTCCACAAATAAATATATTAATACAGCTTGCAAACTGAAAGATTAAGGTTGGTTGCTATGAGTTTCTATTAGGCACAACACTTAAATTATACGTATATATATTTATTATACACAAACAAGTTGCTTATTTTTCTAATTTTACTATTATTCTCGATTATATTCACTAAATATTTTAACCGAATTCAAAAAAGGAGGAGGTTCTCAATTCGGATGTTAATATTTTTTTATATATGTTTGGGCATAACTCCGTCACATATAGACGGATTTGCAAAATTCTTTTTTTATGTAAAGGGGAATACTTCCAAGGTAGTCCCATTTAGTGAATTACAAACTTAAACATTTGGTCAGAAAAAAAATTGCTGTTAATTTGGAACTGGTGAAACGCCCTTTATATTTTATATTGATGATAGTATATAATTTAGTTATTAGAGTACGAAAAAAGTATTTAGACACCCAAAAGTAAAAAATGAAATCTTTTTAACAGAAAAAACCACCGGCTTCAAAAAGGTGCACTAAAAAGGTTAAATAATTAATTATTAAAAATCTGATCTGAATTACAGTTTGAAGTTGGTGTCTATGTTCCTTCCAGTTTATAACACACTTCACTTGCATGAAACCAACTTCAAACTGTTCAATAAGTAATTATTTTTACCTTTTTTTTGAAGCCGGTTGTTGTTTTCGTTAAAAAGTTTTTATTTGAATGAGAATTTACGTCTTTTAACAGATTTTGAAATGGATGTAATTCCTAATTTAACCCATACCTACGTTAGCGTTGTTCATACATCTCTCTGTAAAGTCAAAAGCACTCGGCGGTAAAGGTGGTAATCTACCGTAATGGTAACCGCACAAGTGCGTAATGGACGCTATTAAGATAAGTGCAGTAAAAGCAGGTTTAGAAGCAAGTATGTTGAAAAATAATTTATCTGCAGCTAAGGAAATAAAATACTTTTAAAGATAAATCATTTAAATAACAAGAATCAAAACAAAATGCACATATTCATTAAAACCCAAGTTAAAACGTGTTTTGTTGGATATGCTGTTCTGTAAAGAAACTGAAAATTTCGTTATTGATAAGGTTTTGCTCATATTGATGTTATTATCATTACATCTTTTCTTATAATAAGGTATTGTAGTTACCAGAAACTTATAAATTTTTTTTTAAATTTTTTAAACTTATAAAAGGCATGAATGTAGGTAGAGTAATATTGTAAAATTTTTTTGTGAGGATTTACTGGATATGCATAATAATGCAAAGGCTAAGAAATAATTATCAAATATTTAAAAAACAAACTTATGTTATGTAAATCATAATACAAAACTAAATTAATCTTAACTTAATCCCTAATAAATATCTACAAATAACCCTTATTATATATAAAATTATTTTATAAATAAAAAACTGCATCAAGAGCAAACACTTGTGTCGTAGTACAACTCATAATGGTGGCGTTACCTCTCTTAGCGCTAAAACTTATTCGTGACAAGGTAGGTAAGCCCTAAGATCATTAGAATCAAGAACAATTAAGTCTCTATGAAAAGTCTTCAACAAATCAATGAATCCGATGACCAAGGGTTCAGCGTACAGAACGTAAAACGGAACAAGTGTATCGACATAAGTTGCGCCCTACACAAGAGCTGGTCCCATCCCCCCGATCGACCTCGGCACGGTCGTAAAACTATATTTAGGCGGCCTCGGCTCGTACGAACGGCCACAGATGACGATCTCGCTATCCGGATAGCGAGATTAGTCTCAACGACCTCCCCCAATAGGGCCTACCTCCAAACACGACGCCGACGTCCCCGGGTTCGTCAGCGCCCGAACGGATACACGAGGTATCAAAGAATGCCGAGGCGCTTCTCGCCCCTACTCAATCGCAACCGCACCCGCGTAACGGGGAACTTCCCTCCTGGCGGTGACTCGCCTTCGGATTCGAGACTCACGCCGGTCGAAGGGACGCCCCCGAAAGCGACAGCCAAGCCGAGGGTCCCCCCGCGGAGAGCCCTTGAGTGTTGGGCGCTACACGGGCTGAGGCTCCTTCAGAGACTCGCCCAAAAAATTCCGGTGAAGCAGTAATGGTTGCAACAGCCAACTGCAATGTCAGTTCAGAAAAAATAAATAAAAAGAGCTGGTTCTAAACTAAGCAAAGTTTATATTTGGATACCAGGCAACCGAAACAACCACTTATATACCTCTTCTGTAAATACATACATATTATACATAGAAAACACCCATACTCAAGAAAAACACAAATGTTTGTCCTGTGCGAGGATAGAACCTACGAGTATGTCCCTTGAATCGACAGGCAGTCGCTACTCGTACTATCATCGGAGTCACGAAGTAACGTTATGAAAGAAGATACACAATACAAGTTTTTGAGGCATAAGTCATAAAAATAACTAATAAAACTAAACAAACGGTACAATTACATAGACTTAGTCGAGTATTATCCTAATTAAATTCAGTCCGTTTTCGAAAAATGCGATGTCAACATACATTGAATCAATTAGGTGAAACACCAAAATAATTAAAAACATCAAATCAACAATTTAATTTGTTTAACAATGTGGTATTCTTTCGTTAACTGACAACTCTTTTGTTTAGGTCAAATGTAAAATTCATATAATTTTAAATACAAGTGCATCAAACAATAAAACAGTAACACACCTTAAAAATAAAAAAAAAACAAAAGAAATACTCCACTACTTTATATAATTCAACAAAAGACGTCAAATACAATATTTTAATATACATATTAACTTTTCTATGCGGTTTCACACGCGCAAGATTACATGTGTGAAGTTAGTGAAAATCAAGCAGTAAATATTAAAAAATTCTTGCAAATAATAAATTACATAATAATATATGTAGATTAAGTACTATACAATTGTATGGCGAAAACAATAATTAACCAACGAATTTTCAAATTTCGGTTATTGCAGTAGCATTCCTAGATAATGCTCGATCGAAATGGAAAGTATCTTAGGCCCTGTCCTTTCTATATTTGTTTGCCAAAAATCAGGTAATCTCGAACCTTCAACATGAAAGAATCGTGGCCCTCAATTTCAGACACCGAATATATTTTAGCGTTTTGGGTATTTACTTGAAAACTAACTCAATTTTTTAGAGTTCGGTAGAAACAACCATGGACTATCTAGTGAGCTAGACATTTATATGAAGTTGAATGTTATACGTTAACAAATAGCAGTTAAAAACCAAAAAAAATTAAAATTTAGAGGTCTTTTACAGATTTTTTTCTATCGAGCAAATTAATGCTATCGTGTTTTTGAGAGTACAAGCCAATACATATATGTTTTTCTATACAGAGTTAAATTTTTAACCTAAAATACTGATTACAAGTATGGATTTTTTCAATTCAAAAAAGTGTAACTTGGCATTGGTCAGCCTCTTAAGGCGTATTTACGTTCTCGTTATTTTTTTTTTATAAACAAATAAACAGACTTTCGGATATATTAGTTGGAATAGGATATTTCCGAAACAGTTTCGTTATTCGCTTTGAATACTTCGCAACATATAAATCAAATATTGCTACTTGTTTATATTTAACAACTTGACAAACGAATATCATTCATATAAAAACACAAGTTTGATTCGAAAAATCATTTCCAAAAGCAATTTCAAAGCGTACCTACCTACTCTTTAATTATTTCTTTTAATAACATTTCAAAACTTATTTTAAAATGAAAGCTGCGGTTATCTTTTGTCTTGTCTTTGTTGTAAGTACTTATTGTTATTTACTTAAACTATGTTAATGCCTTGGTTTTATCTATGTTCCTTTCTTCCAAACATAAACATTACTTAACATGTTATATTAAAAGCAGATAGCATATTCTGCCACAAGATTTAATTTTATTATTAAAAAGTTTAATATTTTTTTGATCATTCATAAACATAATATTGGCGGAAAATACATTTTTATTCAGTTCAAACAATTATGATTGTATAACTTTATTTTTCTTCGAAACTTAAAATATTTTTTTTTATATTAATGCAAATAATCAATTTTAATTATACTTCCAATTTTTTTTAGTTATACATCTTAAGTTTACACAAAAATCATAAAATATTATGGTCCTCTTAGTTTTCCACTAAAAAAGATATGCAAAAACGTAAAAATATCACTGTTATTTATATTAATTAATTAATATAATCAAATCTATTTTTAGATCATTGCCGTCCAATGTGGCGCTGCACCTAACGGCAAGGGTAAGTCTTAACGTTATTAGTACTATTATTAGGATTCTGTACCCAAAGGGTAACAACAAAGCTCTATTACTAAGCATAAGATGTTTATCTGTCTGTCTATAAATGTAAATAGGTAAAAGCCTGATTTTATCACAGAATATGTGTTATAATGGTGGATTACCTAACAAATTTAAGAAGAATTAAATTTATTTTAATTTTAATAATCAGGTTTTTGTTCTTTTTTTGCTGTATCGTAAACATATTCAAGCTTCAAACTTCATGTGATTATAGTGTTAGCTTTACAAATTATAATAAAAAATCGGCCAAGTGCGAGTCGGACTCGCGCACGGAGGGTTCCTTGCCATTATCTATAAAAACGGTGATAAAAAAACCGTTTGTTGTATGGGAGTCCCCCTTAAATATTTGTTTTATTTTCATTTTATTATGTATTTTTAAAGTAACTAATAACTAAATATTCTGTGAATGAACATTAATTTTATTGCAATTTAGTTTTATAATGTATCTTTTGTATGTATTCATGTGTGATTAATTTAAAATTTTCTTACTTATTTTCTGCATAAGCTTATGTTGCTATTTGTAAGCAATGTTTTTTACAGTTTACAGTCGTCTCAAAATTGGTATCTGTAACCAAAAAAAAATGTTTGTAAACTGATATAATGTAAGCAGTCTAGTTCAACCTTTTAGTAAACGCATAACAATAAGAGAACCCATCATATTTTTTTTTTTAATTCAGGATCTCAACGCCGTATTTTAAATGGACATAGAAACATTGATAGTAATGGAAATAAAAATGGTAGTGGAAATGGCAATGCAAATGCTAATGGAAGTAGCAACGGCAACAAAAATGGCAACAGAAATGGTAACGGCAACGCCAGTAAAAATGCAAACGATAACGATAATGACAACGGTAATAAAAATGGCAACGAAAATGGCAACAAGAATACAAATAGTGCTGACAATGACAATGGCGCTCATAATGCAAACGAGAACGTTAATACCGTTAAGATCAGCAACAATAACGTGAACCGTGGAGGTAATCAAATGTTTTACTAATTATTGGCTACTTAGATTAATTATAGTCTGCTGGTTTCTGATGGTAAACGAAGAAGGAATATACTAATAATTTCATCATTTTTGTTTATCATAAGATTGCCATAGCAAGCTATACCTGTAGTTGTAGTTCAGCTACGTAGAATTCGGTTATTCCTGCGGAATTTTTATTTTTAAACGGGTTAAAAGTAGCCTACGTCTTTTTAGGGTTCTGTACCTCAAAAGGAAAAAACGGAACCCCTATAGGATCACTTTGTTCTCCGTCCGTCCGTCTCTCAAGACCCTTTTTCTCAGGAACGCGTGGAGGTATCAAGTTAAAATTTATATCAAATACTCAGGTCTACCGTCCTTTAGAGCTGTGAAAAAATCAAACTTTTAAGCCAACGCAATCAAAAGATACAGCCGTTAGTGCTGCAAATTTTCGCAATTTTTCGCAAATTTTCGAAACTCGCAAAAGAATCAAAACCTACAGGAACTTCCCGTGAACTCAGAATCTAGAAATTTGTTACGAAGCAAATTTTTTTTAAGAATTTATTTGCTTTCCGATATTTCATATTTTTTTTATTAAAATTAGCTCAGAGTATAGCCCAGTTCTTCTTATCCCTCTGTGCGCTAATCCGACTCCCACTTGATGTTTTCAAGTTCTCGTAGTTTATGTCCTTACCCGCGACTGAAACTATTTCCATGCCAACTTTCATCTTAATCGGTACAGACAGACAGAGTTACTTTAGCATTTGTAATAATAGAACGGACAGTATGGATATTTTTAAGTGTATTATGATTGTGCAAGAAAATAATTATAATGGTAATAATATTACAAGTACTATTAAATATCGAAGTACTCTTAAATATCTGAATTCCTTCAAACTATTGACGATATTTTGGTGCGATATATGGGAGGGGTATGCTACATAAAAACTGAAAACAATTATTGACATGTGAATGCACAACTTTGGTATTAGTAACTTTACTAACTTATTTACTAAGTATTTTCAATATTGATTGTTTACTTGTTAGTTGATCAACAAAGTTTTGAATTATTACTTCAAATAGTTCATTTTCTTGCCAGCTCTTTTCGGCAGAAATAAACATTGTAATATAGATTGTATTGACGATTCAAAAGTGTTCTCAGAGAGATTAGTAGAATAAATAATATTTGATTTAATTTAATAAGTAATTATGGTATAGGTATGACAAGGTCATGGGTTAGTGCCACAGTTTTTTTTTTTTTTTTAATTTTCAACGCAACATATAGAATTACAACCCAATAATCAAAACGTGGTAATGTAAAAATGATTTTGAGGGGTTTATTAGAAGGTAAATTTAGGTTAGGGGTTCATATATTTTACTTTAAAAATTCAATAATTTGCAAACTAATATACTAACGAGCGAACTTAGGTAGTAAACAAGTATATACGTTAAAAGCATTTACTAACAAGCTATCATCAGACCCTGGTTATCGATTTAGACCAGAGTACTTGTCAAGCCACATCAAACAAGCCCAAATTCGATGGAGTAACGTCGTTTCGTTACAGAGGCCCTATGGCCACCTTCCGGCTCTGGTATATTTTCTGTGCAATTAAAATTACTTTTTTTTTTGCAGGTAATCTAAAAGGACTTGGACGTAAGGGATGGTAAGAAGAAATGCTATAGACGTGAAGGTTTTTAAAAGTGAGTAGTTAGTTACTTTTCGATTTTCGATATTTAAGAACCTAAAATTAAAATATGTTATAGTGCACTTCTACTACACTACACAGTTTAATGTTTTAAGTGCCCCTGGTATAACAAGCGTACATAAAGCTACGATAACGGTCGAAAACCAGGCGGGCTAAGTGCTGATTTGCTTTAGGCTATTACAATTGAGATTTATTAAAATACAAAATAATATAGATCCAACGCATGTGCCAAATGTTATCAAACATTAACAAATACACTTTTCTCAAACATGCTACGATATGCGACCATATCTTGCACAAGCTTCTTTAGGGTAAATCGTACTTGCAGTATAATATCAGAGAGCGGCCTGTAATGATTCATATGTAAAAGAGGAATGAACAAACGTAGTGATTCTACTCTCTTTGCAATAAACTGCTCAAAACCCAAACATTGATAACTAAAGAGATAAATAATCAAGTTTTTTCAAATGTCGGATTGGCACATCAAAAAGAATGCGCCATTAAATTAATTAAAAAAGTAAAATAATAAATCGACATTTGAACGCGGCGAATCGGCGACAAAATTACCTAAAATATTTTTATTATTTTTAATACATTTGTCAATATAATTAGGTTTTTTATACGCATGTTTGAGAAAATCACTATTCAAGCCTTGGCCACAACTGAGCATAACCGGACTTTGTAATGCCTACTCACGATAGCACGGTTATGCTGCGTTTGCGGGCCGCGGCAGTTATGTACTATATCGGTACATGAAATGTATGTATAAAGATTTTTCGTCCCATCTATTCGAAAAACGTTGATTGATTCGCTATTCAAAAGCGGGAGCTAAATTCGTGTTTGCTCCCGCTACCGAAGCGGGTAGTAATAAATTTTAATAAATTTCTGATAAAAAAAATGCAAACTGCGTCCCTATTCTTCAACTCTTTTCAACAGTAGTTCATTAAATATAACATTTCGAAACTTTCAAAATGTTTCAACTGTAAATATAATTTTTTAATAAATTCTTTCACTTTAAACAATACCAATTTTATATCATGAGTTGTGTCTAAAAGCGCCTTTTATTTCTTTTTCCATAGAGGGGGATAAAAAGTAGAGTTTATCACTCGGTCACAAAATATTTTTAGCTCAGGCGACGTATATTGAGGGATTCAATTATATTCTACTTTAGAATCCTTCGCTACATTTTGTATTAAAAATTGTGCCCTCATCATAAAAATACTAATTTGCTCCCTTGTCTACTATTGTAGTCGTTCAGCGATTGGGTTGCTATTCTCTTATACATTTTTTTTCTTCAATCCCACTGACAATTGCTTCGTGATTGAATTTCTAAAGGCTTTGGCTGTACAATTTATTCTATATTGTTTATTTGATTATTCTTCACCAATAACAATAATAATACATAGGATAAAACAAACTGAATTACAAATGAATAAAAATGTTTTTATTTTCACAGACTAAATAACTCGTAATTGACGTAAATCATATTTTTTAAATAAACAAAAAATCTTATTTGTTTCCAGATTGGTGAAGAAATAATTACAGCGGAGTCTAGTCCTATTGTAACTACAAAAAAAAAATTCATTTCCCAATATAGATAATATACATACTTATAGTCTAACTTTGTTTTTTTTATACCTCTGAAGTTGCCAAAAAAGCTTACGGTCCGCCAGATGTGAAGCGGCCTTTGGACTCTTGCAACACCGGGGGGCATTACTCGCGAGTAGCTGATCCTTTAAAAATATAATCATTTCTCTACTGAAGAACCTTGGCAGGGAGGTCATCTTACAATTTAGACGTTCGTGGGAGGAAGTTTCTCTCGAACTGCACTGCAAGTGACCCTTTATAGGTTCCAAGGTTCGAGGATGAATTCCCTGCCGATGGCGAGCGACGCGATGGTAGAAAGTAGCAGCGGGTATCATTTCAAATAATTCCTAAGAACACAGCCTGTTATACAACCGGTAGAACACACACAGAGAGGCTAACTCTCGCATGAGACTTCCAGGGGTTCGATACGGCTTGTGAGTTTAGGACTGTCGACTATTCGCATAAATTTTTGCATAAATGATGCATATTTCGAATATTTTATTTATGAGCACGGTGCTCAAACGGAGCCCCCAAATGGCGAGATTTTTAGCACAGATATAGTTGAAGACGATAGATATAGAATACTTGTTATTTAGATTAAGAATTCCCACGAAAACATATTTTTTGCACATTTCACCTCCTAGAATCTCAATTCTTGAGCTGAAATTTAACAGACAGATAGTTAAAGAGACGGAAAATGACATAGGCTACATTTTATCCTGGAAAATTTCAACTAAAACCATGGCAAACTTTCACACTATAATCAAGGATTTGCCACACAAATCTCGCGGCAAATACCGAATTTATTTATTGAAATGTCCTCACATGGTGTACTGCTGCCATCTTAGGGCAGGTGTACCAGAATACCAGTATGGCTCTTTTGACTCGGTTCAAAAAAGAGCTGAGCGAATAGTCGTCAGTCCTAAACTCACAAGCCGTACAGCAACTCCTTGATTTGATAACCGAATTTAACGTGGGTAAAACCTAGGTTTAACATATAAAGAAAAAACACTATTCTATCCCTTTTAAATATACCCTTTAAACTGTTATAAAATGTGACATTTTCTTTATACTTTCATCGATAAACGAAATACAAATGAAATTGAAAAAATCAAATACATCAAACTCAACCCGAGGCAAAAAAATATATCATCAAAAGTAAAATTGAGGACTTATATTGACCAACCTCGGAGTCCATAATACGATGCTTTTGTCTAAAATAATATATTACTTTACCTATATGAAGACCAAGCTGTCTAGGAGTTAAGTAATCTTGAAACTTTACTGATTGCAACGCGCGAGTGATGCCCCAGGTGTTGTAAGCGTTCATAAGCTGCGGGGACCGTTTACAATCAGGTGTTATCGTATTTACATAGTGTTTCAAATTTCTAGTCGATCACACAAGTCTATCGTATGGGTGAGAGCCATTGACCCACTAGGAAAAGTGCAATTATCTTGGTAACCACAGACTGGATTTCTACTAAACGTACCTAAGTAACACCTTAATTAGAACAGCCTTCAAAAATGTGACCCTAGTAGTCACCCGCTAAACGACTGACAATGCCTGACTTCACTTAACTTTACATAGGCCACAAGCTCCTCAAGATATGTTTAACCATATCGCACTGTAGTAATATTATTCTGTAGTACACCACCTCATTCAAATAATTATTTTGGAATAAATAACAGACGTTAATAATTCATTTCTCAAATCAGATATTTGATGAATTTCTTTAAGGCTTTTCACTGGTTGTATGAAAGAAACATTAAAAAATCAATATTCTTTAAGTATAAATTATAAAAGCGGACTTTATTCTAGTTTATTTTTCACATACTGTTGCAGCTGTTTAATGAAAACTACATTCCAATACCTGATATATATATATATATATATATATATATATATTCAATATATTCAAACAATATAATATAAATCTGTAAATACAAGTAATGAATAATCTTCATTACAATAACTTAATATTAAAACTTTGAGCAAACATCAGTGATACGTTTTGTCTTATATACTTTATAAGGAGTGCGCGGACATGTTTTAGTCACATCTTTGTATTAATTTGAAGTGTAAGATTTATACATCTGAAAAATGAAAACTGCTGTAGTGTTGTGCTTAGCATTAATGGTGAGTATTTCAGTTATTATAAATGTATTGAGTTGATGATTTTAATTTATTATATTATCTGATTCACTCAATATTCTCTGGGAAAACGTTATGGATACTTCGACGCAACACAAACTCAGCATTGCATGAGCCACCATTTGCAGCTGTCACGGGTACGCTTTAGCATTTATCCGAAATCAGGGAAGTTAATATCACCGTTGCCATATTTTAGGAGGTATCAACTCCTTTCCACCTTCTTTTAAAGAGAGACATTGAGAACACCATCCTCATTTCTTTCTTTTACGAGGGCGGTTTGATCAGAATAAAATGTATCAATTCAAAACATAATTTCTCTAAACCACATTCCTTGCAAAACCAACTAGCCGTTGCCGAGTTGCATGCATACTCACATTACTTACACTTTTGCATTTATAAAATTAGTACCTATAGTGAATTTTAATGTACCAACAATTTAAATATGTACGTTTTTCGTATTTAGAAATTTTGATTATTTGAATTACCTACTTTAAAAGGGTCACGAAAAAGGATGTGGGAAATATATATGTCCGTTGTACTTGTGTATGGCTACCATGTTGTAGCTACTTACCATCAGGTGTGAGTAACATATCGACACACTGTAAAACTATTCTTTAATTTTAGGCGGTGTACGTGCACAGTGCGGTTGCACCACATAGAGCACCAGCAACAAATGGTAAATTGTAGTAATAACCTTGTACATTATTAGATAAAGCCAATACAGCGATTAGAACTTTGCTTGCAGTAGCAATTAATCCGTAACTCTTTATCATTACCAGATTCCGATCTATCTACTAAACTATCCTTCAAACTTTATTTGTTTTGCTATTTACTATCTTTGGTACGCTCATCGGATATTCTTGTGCTGAAACCTTACGAGCAGCTGGAAATCTCTACCACTGGATAGATAACTTGAGGACAACAAAATAAATAAAGTGTTTGTTTCGTTTAGATTATTTTTTACTAAATTTTACAGACAGATAGCTAGAATATGTATTTTTTGTAAACTTTACTTCGGTCTAAAGTCTTACTGGTTATATTAATAAAAAACATTATACCATTAACTGATTAGTAAACACCTAATGAAATGATAAAAAAAAATTAATTGCAGTAGTCCCTCAAAATAATCCTAACGCCAATAACAGTCGCAATGGTAACGGTAATAAAAGTGGTAATGGCAAAGAAAACAAAAATGGAAGCAATAATGCAAACAGTAACGGAAACAAAAATATTGACCAAAACAGGAACGGAAATAGAAACAATAATGAAAACCAAAATAAGGACAATAATGAAAACAAAAATAATAACGGCAACGCAAATAATAATGCAAATGCTAACAAAAATGATGCAAATAACTATAATAGTGCAAATAATGAGAATGTTAACGAAAATCGTATTAACATTAACAACGTCAACGAAAACACAGGTAAATTAATTAAAAATAATAAAAAATATTTTTTTGGACACTACGCACAGCCATCTGGTCCCAAACTATGCAAAGCTTGTACTATGGATACCAGACAACGGATACAAATACATTTATTTATACTTTTTTTTCGTAAATCTATACATATGAATCAAATGATATATACATATATGATACATAGAAAACACCCAGACTGTAGATGAACACAAATATACATAATATGTTATTATGTACACGAATGTTTGTTTTGTGCGGGTATCGAACTCTTTGATTTTTTTATGCTTTGATTTAAATGATTTAATGTTAGGTACTTAGTATTTAAACACAAATGGTCATACCTGTTTTCTTAATTCTTCAATACTAACAACAAATTCACTTTTTACAGATGAAGGAAGATGGGGATATGGGAGATACTGATGTTGAAAATAAAATTTTATACAGCAATAGTAAAACCGGATTTAAGAAAATAGAAGAAATTTTGGTATTGCTTTGTATGAATAAATAAATATGGTCATGCTTGAGCCAAAAATTATAGTCTTAATATTAATTGTATTATAAATAGAAAACACATTAGTGGTTTTTTAATTGCTTTAGATTCAAACTACTGACATAAAAATTAAAATTGCAGGCTCTATTAAATATAGCCACACATTTTTATTTCTTCTATTATTGTTTTCTTTTTTAATGTGGGCATAACATAGATTAATTGAAAATAATTATTAAGTGTTTGTTTTCTGTATATAAGTGTGTTATTAAAACTTGTTAATTGTATTTTGTGTTTACCTTACAACACCTCAAATCCTAAATTTCGTGCTCAATATTAACAATCCAAAGAAGCCGTCAATCTAATACGTAAACGAAAATATTGATCCATACCCATAAGCTTCTCTGTTTACATTTTCACTTTTTTAAACACATTTTTAATAACAGGTTTTTGTAAAAAAATCGCAGTGAGTAACTGATTTATGAAACATTGCGAAAATTTTTGAGAACGTTAAGTTATTATTTTATTTTTGACGTGACAACGTCTTATAAATTGGTTTGCCGGGTGACACTTCAAGAAACTGCGTTACGCTCCGCTCACGTTATGCGCTCACAATGAGAGCGAGTGAGAGGCACGCGCCCGCCTAAGAGCGAGAGAGACAGACATAAAATCATTGTCACGTAAAACTTTCGCCCGTATACCGACTTTACAGGCAACCAGTTTTTTTTGTTGCTTTTTTTATTACTAAGGTGGCAAACAAGCTTGCGGTCCGTCTGATGGTAAGCGTTCACCGCAGCCTATGGACGCGTTCAACACCAGGGGCATCACTCGCGCGTTGCAGACCCTTCAAAAATCTAATAACTTCTTTCCTGACGAACCCCATACTGTAGTCCTTAGAGAAAACTTCGGCAGGGAGCTCATTCCACAACCTAAGCGTTTGCGGGAGGAAGTTTCTCTAAAAACACATAAACGTGACTATTCAGTTTCTAAGGTGTGAGGATAAATTCCCTGCGGATGGCGAGCGGTGCGATGATAGATGCTGTTTTCATGTAAAAAAAATGTGGCATGGGCTGTGTCGGACCTACGGTCGCTTAACGTTAGAGATTCGTAAATGTATAACAGTGATAAAAATTGGGTTAAAAAGAAGAACCCTTAAGTGCAAGTCGTACTCGCGCACCGAAGTTTCCGTACCATTAGAAAATGCACAAGACCGACTCGCACTTGACCTGTTTTTATAAAAAAAAAATTTCTCATAACACAAATTCTGTAAAAAAAATCGCTCTCAAACATAGAGCCCTTTAAATGTGGGACAGTCAGACAGGCAGACAATCGCAGGCAAATAGACCGACCGATAGTCGTAGTGTAAGCTTAGTTCTTTGGGTACGGAGCTCTAAAAATCTGGCTAGGCTATATTTTGGACTACAGCTAACAACGGTTTGTTATTTGACCTCATTGACTGATTTCAGATTTTGTTTCGCCAAGGGTAGGGACAAGCCTTCTGTATCGTTTACATGTTTGAAGTCGATATGAACCATAGTTCCAGAGTTATAAGCCGTTTAGCGGAATAAGAAATCTCGACAGACTGGTTTTAGACACTTCTGACAAGGTCTCTCCCCTCCGAAGATCTCAAAGGACGACTCTTGGGTACTTATCTTGTATTAGCAAATTAAAAGAAATAAGTTTCAGGTGATAAGTCTCCACTTGTACAAGTCGCTTCTAGTGTCTGAGATCTAAGGCGCCAAAAGTCGGCGTTGCCGGAGTGGATATATCGTCGGTATATCTACCATTGCACCGCTCGGCATCGGAAATCGTCATATTCAGTGCGGTTTCAGAAAAACTACCTCCCGCGAACGCGTGGGCTGTGAAACGAGGTCACTGCCAAGGTTTTCTCTAAGGATGGACAATGGCGGGTTCTTCAAAAAATAAGTTATTACACTTTTAAAGGGTCGACAACGCGCGAGTATTGCCCCTGGTGTTGTAAACGTCCATTTGCTACGGTGACCGCTGGAAAAAATATTCGTTGCGAAGTGATAGTCCTTCTGAAAAGTTATAATTTTAAAAGTCTTAGAGAATTCTGTGCAATGCTTACTATTTCTTTTAGTCCTATTTACCGAATTTTGAAAAACAAAAAGCCATTTATGAAAACCATAAAAAAAATCGATATCTATGCTTATCATAAATGGCTTTTGGTATTTTTATTCCTAAAATTCTAATATTTTTTCATGTCAACGGTTTCATAGGTACTTATGTAATAGGAATTTTAAGGTTTTTATTGGTAAACAAAATTTAAAGGGTAAGAAGAAAAGATAGGGAAGAAGGCGTGGAAATGGGAGTGAGGAGAGATGAGAGAAAGAAGACGTCGTAGGGGGAGAGGAGCGGAGGAGGAATGGGGTGAAAAAAGCGGTGATAAGAAAGAGGATGTATACAGGAAAGAAGAAGTGATGATGAGCGGGTAGTGGTAAATTACTATTAAAACCTCTACCTCACCTTCCCTTGTCTTCCCCTCCTCCTTCCCCCTACTGCCTATAAGAAACCCCTTTTTCTTCTTCTCTCCGTGGAACTGAAATCTACCCTATTGTGAGCTCACTTTTGTTCTCCCCGTGTCCAAGTCTGACTTACTTCGTATAGTTTGTCAATAACTGGCAATGTGGGTATATTATTCTGCTACTGCTCTTACGTGTTACCACTTACTTATCTCAACATGTTGGTTTACCTCAAGGGACGCATAGAAATGAATTCATTCATCGGCATCCAGAAGGACCGTTTACCTTATTTATTTCCAGGATTGACACTCGACTCTGTCTGTAAACGACAAGTGCAAACAGGCGGGCAGCAGCCTGACCATATTCGAACATATTCCCTTAATTTGCGTGGATTTTTTTGTATTAAAGTTGGAGGTATACATCCAATAAAAATTCATTAAAATCGGACTGCTTTATACAAAGTTACGCCCGAACTATATATATATATATATATGCAATTGAATTCAGAACAACCGTTTTTACTATCGTCGGTTAGAAATAGATAATAGTTAGAAAGAGCGCTGGAGCTGTGAACACTCTAACATTTTTGTTTTACGAAATTTTATTGACTCCATGCGCCTAAAACAGTGTTAAAACTGCTTGTTTTAAGATATTTACGTATGCTATTAAATCTTCTTTGAAAAACAAGACATTTTGATCTCCAGTTAGTGCCTCAGATACGCACATAGGCTACGGTGACCGCTTACCAGGCTTGTTTGCCACCTTAGTAGTATAAAAAAAAAAAAAAAAAAAAGACAGTATAGTAATGTGGGTGCAAATGACTACACTTGGTTTGAGTTAGAAACTTTTAATTCTTTTTTGATATTAATGTTATTATAGACGTCATAGCTGTTTCTTAGAAAATAGATATTCATCAACTGTCAGACAAAATAACAATAGACACGTAAGAATTTTGTTTTAACCTTTGGAAGTACAGAACCCTTAAAATCTGAAGTTAACACTACATCACTAAAGTTGACAAATAGTTCGTTCAAAATAACAATGTATTAAAATAGTTTATGTTTACATAATATATTATTGTTAGACAAAGGATAAAACTATTCAATAGGAATATGTTTTATTGTTTCATTTATTTGTTTTTTTTATTTTGTTGCTGAAAATGTTACAAGCTGCCAACTCGTAGTCCGCTGTTAATTAAACGGATTACCTATTTGCTCATTAGTATTAATGACAAATTAAACCTCATTCTATCTGTGCTAATCCAACTTACACTTGACCATATTCAAATAGATATCTCCTTCCCTAAGGTTATCCCCATTTTAGATGTCATCAAATTCGGCTCAGCGGTTCACCAAATTTTTATTTGCCCTGTCTAATTTAATTTGATGCACACTTGACTGGCCTCGACAGGTATTTTCAACCGACTTCAAAAAAGGAGTTCTCAATTCGACTGTATCGTTTTTATGTTTGTTACCTCAGAACTTTCGACTGGGTAAACTGATTTTTATGATTCTTTTTTTATTTGAAAGCTGGCCTTCCCGTGTAGTCCTGTTTCAATTTGGTCCAGTTCTGACAGTGACATCCATGAGAAAACCCTATAAGTCTTAATTTTTATGTGGATGATTGTATAACATTTTGTTAGTAGTATTTATGTATTTAGAATACGAAAAAAGCAATTCGTCACTAAAAAGTAAATAATTAAAAAAAAAAATTACCTTTTTAGTGCATATTTTTGAAGCCATTTGTTTTTTTTTGTTAAAAAGTTTTTTACAAACAACAGTGACCCAGATAAAAACGTTGATGCATTCTTTTAATAAGAGTAGTGCTATATTGTAGAAGAAAAATCATTGTAATTATTGAGCACCATCATATTATTCTTGTTTTTATTATTAAGTTAGGTGAAAATATTCTGATTGTAAGAAAAAACAACTTAATAATTACGTTAAAGGGCCGGTTATAAAATAGTTACTATTTATTGACCATAATACATTCATTCTAAAGATAGAGTTTAATCCAGTCCACTTCTGAACATAAGCTTTGAACATTTCGTTTTTTTAGTTTATTATTGTTTATTGAACTTAGCACGAGTTCTTGAAAAATGTGTAACAAACTATTATTATTTACTCTACAGTACTCTAGGTGACCATTTTAAGTTGTGAGAATTAATTCCCTGCATATGGCCGAATAAATATTGTTTTGCCTTAGCCTTCTCTCCCTCATATCTTCCCGACTTAAAACACCCGAACTCGAAATATATATTCATTTTTTTTATACCTCTTACTTTTGCTTTGCTACTGTTGTCATACGAGAGTTTAATATAAACTCCAAAGCACCAGCGAAGCTCAGAAAAATGTGGCGTTAGCGGTTACCACTAAACGACTGTCCACACCTGCCGTTGCATAACTTCGCACATAATTGAAAAATATGTATGTATAATCAAAGCGCACTTAGTAATATTTTTCTCTAGTACAAACACCACTTCATTTGGATCAATTCTGTAAAATAGATTCCATATGTAAATAATTCAGTTCTCAAATAAAACATTTAATATATTTTTCTGAGCCTTTTAATTGTCGTATGAACACAAACAATATAAATCAATGTTCTTTATGTATCCCTAATGACGTTACTTTAGCTCATTATGTACATATCGGTGCAGCTGTTTAATGTAAAATAAAAATACATGTACCTTTCTTTTTAAGATTTTCATTCAATCAGCATAATATAAATCTTTAGATAGAACTAATGAATAATCTTAATCACAATAACTAAAAATAAAACTAAGAGCAAACATCAGTGATAGGTTTTGTATCAAATACTTTATAAGAAGTGCGCAGACATGTTTTAGTTACATCTTCATTAGAAGTGCAAGATTACACTTATATCTGAAAAATGAAAACTGCTGTAGTTTTAAGCTTAGCATTAATGGTGAGTATTTCAGTTATTTATAAAGTTTATATTTTAAAGTCGGTGGTGGCCGAGGGGTTTAAATAAGTCGGTGGTGGCCGAGGGGTTTAAATTTCACCCCTCACGTCCCAAGTGGCGGAGGTTCGAACCCCGGGGTCGGCGTGTACCCATGAGTCTTTTCCTTATTTCTCAAGTACACTGATTGATTTATTCACACCACTGGCTTTTCGGTGAAGGAAAACATCGTGAGGAAACCTGCATACGTCAAGAAAAAAAAATTACGTATGTAAAGTCCACAATCCGCACTGGGCCCGCATGTGGACTATGGCCCAATCACCCTCGCTTAAGAGGGTAGGCCGTGCCCCAGCAGTGGGGACATATGAAGGCTGGCAAGTATAAAGTTTTTATAAATTAATTAATATGGGTACTGCAACTCTTAAGTCACTCGCCGGCTTATAATGATTACTGAAGATATACTGGGGGCGCAACTTGAGATACATTTATAAAAATCTGCATGTTTTTTCCTATATTTTCCACTCAACTGTCATTCTACTTATCTTAATCTGCATGTATTTTCCGTATTCGTTTTCCTTTCAATTGTATGGATTTAAAATCACTCCTTTTTCCTTATAGAAGCGACCTAACCATAGATTTGTGATTAATAATAATAAGATTATGTCTCTTCCACTTCCCCTAAATAGCTATCAGGTATCCCCGACCTGTTACAGTACTTAAAGGCGACTTAAACCTAGCGTTGTCCACAAGCAGTCCTTAGTTAATGTCTCTCTTCCAGGATTCCAGGAGTTATCATCTTCTTTTAGAGAGACGCATGGGAAACACTATGCTCATTTCTTTCTCTTATTGGGATTTCGCCGGGTGTGGTTATAAAAGCCCCTACCCAAAGGCCAATGACGTGCAGAATAGGTCGGCTGCCACAAGCCACCCAGATGTTTACAACGGACCGACTTGCCACGGCAAGGAGGACACCACTCGAGGAGGCGTATATTTATATCAATGCAAAGTATAATTTTACACACAGAAAAAATCGTCTTATTCATAGAAACTTATAATCAGAATAATAATGTTTCTATTCAAAACATAATATTTTTTAACATACACCAAATTTCAACAATTAAAATACGTTTTTCCGTATTTAGAAATACCTATTGATAACTTGAATTACCTACTTCAAAGGGGTAACGATAAAGGCTGCGGTAAATATATTTGTTTCTTATACTTGTGTACGATCACCATGTTGTATCTACTTACCATCAGGCGTAAGTGGAGTTAGATATCAAAACTATTCTTAAATTTTTCAGGCGGTGTACGTGCACAGTGCGGTCCCACCACATACAGCACAAGCAACAAAAGGTAAATTGTAGTGATACCCTTGTACACTATTAAATACAGCGATTTGAACTTTGCTTGCAGTAGAAATTAATCTCTATATTACCATCGTGCAGCCGTCATTACCCGACTGCCGAAGAACGGAGGGTAATGTTTTTCGAGTGTATGTATGTATGTATGTCCATTTCTTTGGCACGCTCTGTAGCCTAAACGGCTTCATGGATTTTAGAGAAGAGCTTGAGAGGAGTCATTAAATTCGTCTCAATTGTGAGAGTGACACTGGGTACATAAAATTCTTAAGAAAATCAAAATGGCGGATTTTATGCGCTTAAATGTGCAGGTTAATAAGTTTTTAATGTAACTACTACAGTGCGCGCAATCAGTACATTATTTGAAATTGCATTGAAATGAGTCCCGTCTGCTTATAGTTAAATATTTAGTATTTTTTAAATTTCTTTTTAGTTCTTATTGTTTCTACAGTCGGGTTTTTTTTATACTAGGGCCTTGCTTTAGTTGATAAAATTTTCTAATTCACCCAAGTCTTGTTACAAGCTGTTCTGTCTTATCAAAGTACCACTCGTCATTGTATCTACCTCGTCATCACCCCATTAGCACAGACGCCAAACATAAGAAATAGTTAACTTAACTATTTCACAGTTAGTAATTGCATACGGCGTTCAGAGCTTAATGGTATAGTTATTATTTATATTCGGGTATAAGTATCAAGCACATACGTCTAATGGTTTACGTAATTCCGATCAATCTACTAACCTATCATTCTATCAGCTTCCGATCTGCTTTTTACAAACCAACGGTACGCTCATCGAATATTCTTTTGTTAAAATCTTATGGTCAGCTTGAAATTTTATGACAGTGGAGAGATAGTTCGAGTAGTTCGAGTACCTACAGCAAAATAAACAAAGTGTTTTAACTTTGTGTATTTATTATATTGAATACCTTGAGTATGTATTTTTTGTAAATATAACTTTGGTCTAATGGCTTTCTGGCTACTTTTTAAAAAATATATAACATTAACTGATTTGTAAATAATTAAATGATAAACATTATTTAATTACAGCTGTCCCTCACAATAATCCTGTTGGCAATAAAAGTCAAAATAGTAATGGTAATAGAAGTGGTAATGGCAACGAAAACAAAAATGGCAACATTAACGAAAACAAAAATATTGACCAAAATGGAAATAAAAATGGAAACAATAACGAGAACCAAAATAAGAACAATAATAAGAACAAAAATAACAACGGCAACACAAATTCTAACAAAAGTAATGCAAATAACAAATAAATAAATAACAGAAATAGTGCCGATACTAATAACGTTAATGACAATATTATTAACATTAACAACGTTAACGATAACGAACCAGGTAAATGGATTATATGTTGCTCAATCAATAAAGATACTAAAAAATATAATAATACTAATTTTTCACATTACGCTAAGTAAAACTTGTATAATCGATTGGACCAGACAAAGGATACAAATAAACTTTTTTTTTCGGAAATAAAAATAAATGATATATAGACAACACTCAGACAGATTTTATGGTTTTGAACCCTATTACTGAGACTCCGCTGTACGTCCTTCGTCCGTCCGTCTGTCACCAAGCAGTATCTCGTGAACCGTGAGAGTAAGACAGGTGAAATTTTCACAGAAGATGTATTTCCGTTGCCGCTATAACAACAAATACTAAAAAACAGAATAAATATATATTTAAAGGGGGCTACCATACAACAAACGTGATTTTTTTGTCGTTTTTTAGATAATGGTACGGAACCCTTCGTGCGCGAGTCCGACTCGCACTTGGCCGATTTTTAATTTTAATTATTTAGGTCGCGTTAAAACACAAATTTTAATACGAATGAATGCACTTGTTTTCCTAATTATTTAATACTACTAACAACAAATACACTTTTTTACAGGCAACAGAAGATGGGAATATTGATGTTGAAAGTTTTATACAGCAAGTAAAACTGGATTTAAGAAAATAGGCAACACTTACAGAAGAAATTCCGTTGGGGCTTTTTTTTAATTAATTAAATGTTTTGAAGCTTTGTTGATTTGTCTGACAACTTTGTTTCGATATTTATTTATTGTTTTTTTTTTTAATGTAGGAATAACAAAGAGGAATTGTTAATATTTTTTAAATGTTTGTTTCCTTTGTATTAGTGTATTATTAAAACTTATTATTTGTATTTTGTGTGTACCTTAAGCCCTTAAAACAACTGAAATCCTAAGTTTCGTGCTCATTCAAGACCAATATCCAAAGAAGCCGTTAGTCTAATCCGTAAACAAAAAATCTTTGTCCATACCTAGCCTGTTTAACATTTTTAATTCAACAAAATTGTATTTTTAAACCGCTACTTTTAAAAAAAATCGTAGTGAAAAACTGATTTTTGAAACCATCCCTTAATTTACCCCCTATGGGGATCCTTGATTTTCAGTTAAAAAGTCAAATTCCATTTTTTATGGATTTAACGTAAAATATGACGGATTTTCATAAAAACTACAACCCCTATTTCTCCCCCTGAAAATTTCGCAAAATCCATTCTTGAACGTCGTCTTCAATGTATAACAAACTCCTTCCCGAAATTTCTGTCCTAAGTGGGTTGGGCTGGGCGGTGATGGTCCTATTTCAATTCAGTAAGCATTGGTTCAAAAAAACCTGAGTTAGGAGAAATATGTTTCAAGTTTATGACATTTCAGACTTTGATTATTTAGATGTCCTTCTACCGGTTTCTACCTTTAGACAGGCACCACTGTAATGAGATTAACAAATAAATAAACGATAAAATTATCGCTCCGCATTTTAATACGTGCAAAATTATATATATGACGTGCATAATAGTTGTCTTGGCATTCTAAGGCTGGGAGCAGTGCGACGCGTTGGTTGTGATGCGAATTCCAAATCGTAACGCATCAGATTTGATGCGCGCTTTGAATTTGAATTGACCAGAATTTGATAGCAATTATTGGCCTTAAAATTCACTAAAACCATACAAATTGAAGGCTATTAGTAAAAATAAAAGAAACCTTTATCTGTAAAACGCGTAGTGACAACATTCCTTCACCGCGTTTCGAGCACTATTGCGGCGATCTGGATATGTTTTTGCGAAGAGCTTGGGATTTCATATACTTAAGTGCATAGTGTGCAAGTATTCTGTAGATATCTATGTAGTGAAATCCGAACCCTTTTAGTTTCCTTTCTTTATCATTGGTCCGCTTGATTAATTTAGGCTTTCGAAGTTTCTTAAATACCGACACTAGCGCGTCTCGAGTTATGCACCAAATTGATTAAATACGTGCAAGAAACCTAAGAGGACCTTTGCAGCTTGAGCTGTGTATAATTGAGAATTAAACGAACTTACCTTATGAAGTTCAAATCCAATTATACTTTACACCTCAACCGAAGACGATTACTTGATTACTTACAGCAGCACACGAGTTGATGCTGTCGTAGTCACACGTTTAGAGACCTAGTACTAATAAAAATAAGCAATAAATCCCTTCTCTTTCCCTCCCGGGCGCCGGACGGGCGCGCCATTATTTTAGAGTTTGAATTTCTATTTATTTTTGGGGTATGTAGTCAACCGGGCCAGGGTGGGTTGATTACTTGCAGATGTTTAGAGTTAAGTAAGAAATAAAATAAATTGAAATTTAATTAATTAACACACTTATATGTTGCGAGAAAGAAAAAAATACATATAGGAATTTGTCATTATAATTTGAGGAAAGTAGTTTAATTTTTACTAAATAATTTTAAACTTTAGAACTAGGACTTGAATGAAGTACTGAAACAAAGTATCATTTATTATCTTCTTTACATAGGAGCATCAATTATAAGTAAACGATCTAGTTTAATGTAATTTAACTTAAATATTGACTCTGAATAATTAGTAGTTGTTGTTGAAGCATGTCACTCACTGCGCACTCCAAAAATGCCTACATCTGTACCACTAGCTAGCCTTAAGCTTAAGCCTTTGCCCAATGACCTAATACTTGCGAGCCAACTTTCTTCTAAGGTTTTCTAACGCTAATAAACAAAAGATCTTTATCAGACTGCTCACTTCACAACGTTTTTGTTTTATCGATGTATGATTTTACTCCTAGAGCTGGATATATCTCAGGAGATCCCCGAATATATAGTGAAATACAGGGTGGTTTGTAAGATCCAGGTCGAGATATCTTACTGAGGTTCTCACATTAATGAGATTCTCCCATGAGACTCTTATTAAGCTGATGCTGATGATTAATTGATAAATTAAGTAAATTTTCATTTTCATATGGGAAATTATGTGATACATGATTCAATACGAATAAGCGGTTCCATGTGAAATCGACCTTAGATCTAGGTGGCCGAAGTCTGTAAGCACCCTTAAGGAACCTGCTTATGCAATAATCTATAGTAATTGTTTTTCTTAAAATGAGTGAAAGTGCTGGGCGGTGGGAATTGAGGTGGGTAATGTAATGATTCATAGAAATTTAGACATTTTTTTATTTATTTACTTTTGTGCAAAATTCATACCATGCATTTAAACTTGAATAATTGTGGATTGTTTGCGAACGGGACCAAAACTACTAATCAGGTAAATTGCATGGTTGTGCATTTTTTAATAGGTAACTTGTCCTTATTATTTTCATTTGTTGTTTCTTTTGAGGGCCTGTTAATTGTTTTAAATATAAAACTTAGAGATGTAGGTAGAGAAAAAAAACTAATCACATCACATAAAATATTAATAACAATAATACTGTGGTTCTGCTTAATTTAGATACAATATAATTGAAATGGCGATGTATAAGAATAATCATCTAAATATTAACTTTTAAGTTAAAATGGAGCTTTTAGAGTACAAGTTTTCATAACATCATAGGATGTAGACAATACGTCCACACCACAGAATAAAGAAGAGTCCGTATTACTAAATTCAAAAAGTTGATCATTGCGAGATCTTGTCGCTTTTAGCAATTGACACAAAAAATATGGTATCCTGTATGTCTAGAGTTGCCATATAACCATAAAGTACATTATATATCTCATTTTATCAATGAATTTAAATGAAGCCACAATCTTTCCTTAAATGTTCAACCTCTTTACATATAAATAAAAAATCATATCCCGTATGTTTGTATTAGTCAATGGAGTACTTAAAATTCATACACAATGTTGCATTTGTATATAAGAGTGTTATTATTATTTACTTTTCATCTCTTAGTTCCCACGGGAAGAGGCGTTTCGCAAGTGAGACACAGCAAGTAAATGAACTTATTGCTCATTTTTGCTTAAAGATAAATCAACACTTTCCATTAGACTTAGGTAGTATTGGTATTTGTGTAGCAAATTGATATGAGCACGGGGTCTAAGAAGAGTTAAAACCTGATTGTAACAATTCAGTATCCTTTCCACTTGTCTTACGCTGTTACTATATTACATGATTCACAGTAAAACGGTAAGTATTTGTTATATGAAGCCACTCTTTAAAATATCTTAAGATTGTAAAGCAAAAGTTAATAGATAATGGTACATAACCTGTGATGTAAATAGCTTAGAGTTGTTGTACTTGTGGGTACCACGGCACCATCGGCAGCGCGGCGCACAGGCGGCGGCCGCAGTGTCGCTGTGGTGGCACCGACCGGGGGCTGGGCTGGTGTTGTTCCAGGTTTCCCCGTTAGTTCAAAGCCCGACACAATTGACGACGTAATGGTCAATCAGCTGTACACACTGTGGCCTACTGAGGTTACCGCAGGAAGATGGACGTATTGGAACTAAATAATTTATTTTGTCCATTTTAGTATTTCACACTATTATTAACTTATAATAGAAAAATGTTTACGGCGATAAAAGGCTAATAGAGGCTAAAGGTAATTTACCAATTGTCTAGATACAGTTGTACATTTTAATGTGTTTCTGCTTACTAATGTTTTGCAACGTTTGATTTAGCGAGTGCTAAGTTAATCTTAAGTTAATCTTAAGTTAATCTTAAGATTTAATAGAGGCGCTTTTGTAAGTACGTAAAATTTACTTTAAGAGTAACTTTATTACCTTTATATATGCAAGCCGTTAATTAAATAATATCAAAATATTATAGCGTGCAAATTGTCTGAAAACCTTTTATGTTGTAATGGGTCGAACCCCCATTAGCTGCAACGTGTAAGTTTTCGTTAGCTGTTTCCATGAGCTCAGCATGGGATCTCATTTGTAAAATTTTTAGGTAAGTTGGTAGTCGTATATTTTCCACACATACACACGGCAGGAAATTAATGTTGGCGTGATTGTGTCATCATAACCAACCACACACGATAATCGTCTCGGGATATTTTTAATAATAGTGTTTGTTTTTATGACAAAATATAGGTAGGTATCCAACACAATATAATTATTCATATTAAAGTGATGGTATCTATCGATTATACGTCGTAATATTGCAACGATTATTTATTCACACACGCTATACGTCGGAATATTGCAACGATTATTTGTCCACACACGCTATACGCCGGAATATTGCAACGATTATTTATCCATACACGCTATACGTCGGGATATTGCAATGATTATTTATCCACACACGGTATACGTCGGAATATTGCAACGATTATTTGTCCACACACGCTATACGTCGGGATATTGCAATGATTATTTATTCACACACGGTATACGTTAGGATATTGTAATGATTGTATTTGTTTTATGAAAGAATGTAGCTATACACACACGATATAGATACGTCGAGATATTCCAAAGCTTGTATTTATTTTATGACAAAATGTAAGTAGGTGTCCACACGTGATATACGCCGAGATAATTTAATTTATAAGTGCACATACACACATCATAAGAAGTTGGTGCTCACCTAGAAAAACTGTAATTACACTTACAATACTGTTCCTTTTTATTTTTTATTTAATTTTTAAGCATTTGTTCTTTGTTTAAAAATATGTCACTAAAACAAAAAAATCGTAAAACTTCTCTTCTTTTTATAAGATATCATTGTTAAAATGCTTTTTGTATTTTATCATAACCATAAAAAATATTAAGTTTTCCAAGAGAACGCAAACCACCCCTAATGTGCGCATGTCACACATTGATTACGAAATTATGCTTTGGTTTCTTGTTACATTATAACAATGTCTTACTTACATTTGCTCAAACAATATTAAATGTTCAATAAAAAAGTTTCTAAAATCTACCGTAGATGTAAACTAATTGAACATTTAATGGTTGTTTTATCCTTTACTCTTGTTTCTAACAAATCGCTTTAAAACTTACACTGAAGTTCTTGATAACTGACTTAATAATTAGGCCAATGTGCAGTAAAACAACGTATGCGTAGAAGGCAAATTTCTCCTTCGTTTTATCACGTAACGACAGTCAGAAGCATGCATATTTGTAGGTAGTAGAAACCACCCACCAATATGCATGCAATGCATTTACAATAATGCAATATGCATTTACATAGTAGGTAGGTAGTTTCTACCACCTACCCACTATGTAGATTGCTAGGTATTTTGACAAACCACAAGAGACTTCCATTTAGGGAGTGTTTGACAGATTTTCCGTAGGAATTTTAGGTAGGTACCTACTTATCAACGAAACAATAAGAAATCCATTTAGGGTGCAAATTGCTTAGTATTTTGACAAACCATATAGGCTGACAAATAGTTTTTCCTCACGATTTACGTGGGTTTTTGACTGTCTATCGTTGTAACAATAGCTTAAAGTGAGCGTGAGCTCCAAGTTATACGCGAGTAGGTTGGTAGTAAGAGTGAGGTTAAGGTAAGACACTCGAATGCATACGTAACCGACCTGATAAGAGGTAGTCAAAATAACAAAACTGTGTGTATCGGTGACAAAACTATGTTCTCATCTCACGACGGTAGTCCGGACCCCTCCTGATTTGTTGTTGTCCATGAAACACGTGAGTTCTCCTCCGACGAGTTTAATCGACGTCTCCTTCAACTTTTTGTACTCCTTGCGCAGACTAGATTTGAAACTTTTTCTTCTGCTTATAGTGAACAAAACACTAGACAAACTTGCCTATCAATATAATCTATTAATATAATTAAAATGTAACCGAGCGAACGTGCGACTTTGACAACACAAAAACGCGTAATGGCGCGCCCGTCCAGCGCCCGGGAGGGAAAGAGAAGGGATATATTGCTTCTTTTTATTAGTACTAGGTCTCTAAACGTGACTACGACAGCATCAACTCGTGTGCTGCTGCAAGTAATCAAGTAATCGTCTTCGTTTGAGGTGTGAAATATAATTTCGGGCCGAAATAATAGTTCCTAGCCTCCTATTTCTCAGACAATCTGCTAATTTGTGTATTGCTAGCTTTTCATTTAATGGCTATATTGTGCACTTCCAAACTTGAGTAAAAGGCCGCCAAATAGCGTAGACCGCCGAACCAGCGCATGGGCTTAATTACTGCAATGTAGCTAGGTAATTTTATTGATTACGTCTACGTAACGGTAATATGGTAAATAAGCTGGCTTACTGACCATCTCTTGTCAGCCGCTTTTACTTTTACAACTCAATCATTAGGCAAACGCCAGTACATGCAAAGCTATTAATCAAAAAGTCGTATTAACCAATAAAGATATCCTGCATCCCTTCTCTTTAAGTATATTCCTAAGATTATTTGTTGTTTATTTATTGTAGTCAAAGTCAAAGCGGCAAAGTTTCTTCTCAGACTTAAGGGCTCGATACAGCAAGTGAGTTTGGGATCATCGACATTTATCACAGTCCGTCGTTGAACTGACTGAAAAGGGCCAAACGTATCCGGGTGTACCCGCCCAGAGATGGCAGCAGTAGTCATATGGGGCCGAACTTGCGACTTGTAAAGCAGCAACCTTTGCCCCGACGTGAAGTCTCCAGAAGAAGAAGAAGAAGAAGTTTTATACCTGTCTGGTCTGTCAACCTATGTTGACAAATTTAATGTTAGGGTGGGCTACTGAGCTACAGTAAGCTAACTAGCATTCAAGCGAGTACTAAAAAAATACAACAGATAGAAATACTAATCTTTCGATAATTTCAGCGCCTCTGACGAAATTTTACGTAACTAAAGGAATGACATTTGTTTAGAAGCTAAGTAATAGTAGGTAAGGGTTTATTTTATTTTTCACCTTTCAGTTTTTTTCGACGGTTTGATTTTTTGTTATAAGTTTTAATCTATACTAATATTATAAAGAGGAAAGATTTGATTGTTTGTTTATATTGTATAGGCTCCGAAACTACTGGACCAATTTGAAAAATTCTTTTACCATTAGTAGTAAGAGAGGTAGGGCACTGCAAGTACTCGCTCGAATAAGCCATCCGAACAACTAAAGCAGGGCATAGCGAGTACTTGCTCGAATGAGCGGCCCGAACTGGGGAAGTACCTCCACCTTACAGAAAACCGCGGCCATAATAACACTAACATTGAGTAGTGTTGTGTTCCTGGCGGTGAGTAAGGTTGCCAGAGCTCTTTGAGGATTCGCTGCGCGGACAGCGGAGGACCGGCGGTGCTTGTTGCTGTCATGCTCGGCGTAGACGCGGCGTGCTGGTTCGGCGGTCAGGGAGACCTGATGAAACGGCTGACCGCTGGCCGCCCGCAGGTTGAACGGGATCCCGAACACAGGGATCACTTAATCTCCGCCCTGGGAGGCTGATTCGCTAGCCTGTGTAAAGTATCTGAAGTGGTAGTCGTGCCGGAGAAGGAGACCGGAGTGGACCCGGCTACTACAACAGAGGGGGATCAGGGGCCCTTCCGCCCGCCGTGCCAGCAACTGTATCATCTGTGTTGAGCTTCGGCAGTCTTAGTACCGCACCTTTTTGTCTTCTAAGCTGTCTGTGCAGTGAATCCTCATCCTTAGTCTTAGTAACTTTTTTTTATATATATAATGGCCAGAAGACAGAAAAAGAAAAGAGTTTGCACAGCGGCTACTCCATCCACATATAATGTGGATTTTTGCAACATCAGGGGTATTCACGCAAATCTTAACGCAGTCCACCACCATCTCGAAACTGCGCAGCCGACCATTCTTTTTCTAACGGAGACGCAGATATCCTGCCCGGCCGACACATCATACCTTCACTATCCCGGCTACAAACTCGAACACAATTTTATGAGTCGTGCCGGTGTATGTATGTTCGTCCGGGAGGATATCTGCTGTCGCCGCCTTCATAGCCTTGAAGACAGGGACCTGTCGATATTGTGGGTGCGCGTAGATTACGGTGGCCACACTCGTATCTATGCGTGCCTATACAGGTCTCATAGCGGTGACACGGACGTAACTCGACTCTTCACGCACCTGAGTTTGACGACTGACAAAGTTCTAGAGCAATATCCCACAGCAGAACTAGTTATTTTGGGAGACTTTAACGTCCACCATCGCGAGTGGCTCAGTTCTCGAACCAATAACTATGCAGGGATATCTGCTCATGAATTTGCTCTGACCTATGGATTCTCTCAGCTGGTACTTTCTCCAACGAGAATACCAGATATAGAGGAACATACGAGCTCCTTACTGGACCTTCTGCTGACTACTCGTCCGGACGGGTACTCCGTCTCAGTGGATGCGCCTCTTGGCTCCTCGGACCACTGTCTCGTTCGGACTCAAGTGTCATGCACACAACCTGATCCTTCTGGGCCAACTAATTGGCGTCGTGTGTGGCACTATAAGTCGGCAGACTGGGATGGATTGCGAGAATTTTACGCATCGTACCCGTGGAGGCAGATCTGCTTTAACTCAGAAGATCCTGACGTCTGCGCAGCCGCAGTCACTGAGACAATCCTTGCTGGTATGGAATGCTATATTCCTAACCCGCGAGTAGCTGCCGGCGTCAAAAAACGACCGTGGTTTAATAGGTCTTGCAGAAAAGCTAAAATTCTTAAGCAAAATGCATATGAGGCTTGGACCACGGCGCGTTTTAATAAGGATCCGAATATTTCTGAGTTAAAACGCAAATTAAATGCTGCCTCGAGGTTCAGTAAGAAAGCAACTGCCAGAACAAAATTCCAATTCATCGGCAAAATAGGTGGGCGACTTGCGAGCTATCCTTCTGGGAGTCGTGCTTTCTGGTCGCTTGCCAAAGCTGCCGAAGGGAACTTCTGCCAGTCGTCGTTACCACCACTGCGAAAGACCGATGGTGACTTGGCCCATAGTGCTAAAGAGAAAGCCGATCTACTGGGCAGTCTCTTTGCCTCGAACTCGAATATGAACGATGAAGGCGCTGTACCACCTACTATACCGTGGTGCGGTAAGACCATGCCGGAAATCTCCATAACGCAGCGGGAGGTCAGGCGGGCGTTGCTTTCTCTAGACGTTCATAAGTCGAGTGGGCCAGACGGTATACCAGCAGTGGTGCTTAAGCAGTGTGCTCCTGAGTTATGTCCTGTACTCACGCGCCTCTTCGCGCTTTCCTACCACACTAGGCAATTTCCGTCTACATGGAAGACTGCGAATGTGCACCCGGTGCCCAAAAAGGGCGATAGATCAGATCCATCGAATTACAGGCCTATCGCTATTACCTCTCTCCTCTCTAAGGTGATGGAGCGTGTGATCAACACACAGCTTCTAAGATACCTAGAAGTACACGATCTGGTCAGTGACCGTCAATATGGCTTTCGCCACGGTCGCTCGACTGGTGACCTTCTAGTGTATCTCACACACCGATGGGCACTAGCCATTGAGAGTCAGGGGGAGGCATTGGCATGTAGCCTGGACATAGCGAAGGCGTTCGATCGGGTCTGGCACCGCGGTCTTCTATCGAAGTTGCCATCTTACGGAGTGCCCGAGGGTTTGTGCAAATGGGTGGCTAGCTTTTTGTCCGGCAGACGCATACGAACCGTAGTTGACGGTAGTTGCTCTGATAGCATGGACATTAATGCTGGTGTCCCGCAAGGCTCTGTGCTGTCTCCGACGCTGTTTCTACTGCATATCAATGACATGTTGGACATCAACAACATACATTGCTATGCAGATGACAGTACTGGAGACGCTTTTTACACGGGTCGTGCAAACATCCCTCGTTCCGTTGTGGAGGAAAACCGCGGAGAACTTGTGTCTCAAATCGAGAGCACACTGTCCCAGGTCTCTGACTGGGGACGGGTAAACTTGGTCCGATTCAACCCTACAAAGACACAAGTGTGCGCGTTCACCGCTAAGAAAACTCCATTCACTGTGGTCCCACAATTCCAGAACACTCCCCTCTCCATCTCCAAGAGCATTGGGATCCTTGGTGTCGACATCTCCAGCGACGTTCAGTTCCGAGATCATTTACAAGATAAGGTGAAGCTGGCGTCCAAAAAACTTGGTGTACTCAACAGAGCGAAGCAGTGCTTCACGTCGGGGCAAAGGTTGTTACTCTACAAGTCGCAAGTTCGGCCCCATATGGAGTACTGCTGCCATCTCTGGGCAGGTGCACCCGGATACCAGCTTGGCCCTTTTGACTCGGTTCAACGACGGGCTGTGAGAATTGTCGACGATTCCAAACTCACTTGCGGTATCGAGCCCTTAAGTCTGAGGAGAGACTTTGCCTCACTGTGTGTGTTCTACCGCTTGTACAATGGGTTGTGTTCTGAGGAATTGTTCGAAATGATGCCCACGGCTACTTTCTACCATCGCACCGCTCGCCATCGGCAGGGAATTCATTCTCACACTTTAGAACCTAAATGGTCGCGTACAGTGCGGTTTCAGAGAAACTTCCTCCCGCGAACGCTTAAGTTGTGGAATGAGCTCCCTGCCAAGGTTTTCTGCAAGGACTACAGTATGGAGTTCTTCAATAAAGAAGTTATTAGATTTCTGAAGGGTCGGCAACGCGCAAGTGATACCCCTGGTGTTGCAAGCGTCCATAGGCTACGGTGACCGCTTACCATCAGGCGGGCCGTAAGCTTGTTTGCCACCCTAGTGGTATTAAAAAAAAAAAAAAAAAAAAAAAAAAGTAAACATTATCCTTGATGAACAAAGGCTACTTTTTACCGCGGGAAAATGCTTCATTCCTACGGGAAAATGGGTAATAGGAAAACGGGTAGTAAGAATTATCCTTCCTTACTTATCTTTTTCACATAACTTCTAAACGGCTGATCCAATTGGGTTGAAATTTTATATGGGTATTTCGATGGTTTCCTGGATGATTTAAAAATACAATTGGACCCGGTAGGTGGAGCTGCTGTCATTATATCAACTACAAAACAGCTTGGGTTGAAATTTTGCATGTGTATTTTCATGGTTTCGCAGACACGAATGTATTATGCTATTGAAAAGGATAGATTTGATTGTTTGTTTTTTTTCTATAATTGAGGAGTTGCAGTAAGAACCTTCGCCGATAACGAAATTTAAGGCGGGCCAAGCCGCTGGCAGAGCCTATATTTTAGTTGTTATTGTATTATAACTAATGCCAAAGTTATCTTCAAGATGAATTACAAAGTATAAACACAAGGTAGCTGCTGTACCTACACTTTTGAGGAGTTACTGCTTTCCGTCTCCATCCTCAGATACCTACTATTATGTGTACCAAGTTACAACAAAATCGGTTTACGGGTAAAAAATCAGCAGGAAAAAAATCAAACAATCCCTAATTCCCATGTTTTAGGGTTCCGTACCTCAAAAGGAAAAAAAGGAATCCTTATAGAATCGCTTTGTTGTCCGTCGGTCTGTCCGCCTCTCTGCCTGTCCGTCTGTTTGTCAAGACCCTTTTTCTCAGGAACGCAAAAAGGTATCAAGTTGAAGTTAAAACCAAATACTAAGTTTTACAGTCCGGTGAAGCTGTAAAACAATCAAGCTTCTAAGTCAACGCAATAAAAAAATACGGTCGAAACACAGCAATTTTTGTCGCATTTTTTGGCATTCAAAAATAAATCAAAACCTATGGAGTACTTCCCGTTGACTTAGAATCATGAAATTTGGCAAGAAACTATGCCATGTAGCACACATAAAGTAACAAATCTGAAAACCGTAAATTTGTTTTTACATCACAAATTTTTTTTTTGCTATTATACACTTATTTGCAGTTGGTAAAATAACCGTGACCTATGTCGATGTATTGGAATAACAGTTGTCCAACAGCTAAGTTAAGTTTTTCCCTCAATACAATTTTACAGAACCCTCGGTGCGCGAGTTCGACTCGTAAATGACCGGTTTTTTTTTAAATTAAAATAGGGCCAACTTGAAGGTGTACCTTATTAGAGGTATATTTTTATATATGTATATTTGCAGGCTACATAACTCCGCCTCACTCCACGCGAGGTCAAGGGCGACCATAATTAATAACTGTTTCATTTTTAATCATCATCATCATCATCTCAGCCGCAAGAAGTCCACTGCTGAACATAGGCCTCCCCCATAGATTTCCAAAGAAAACGGTTGGAAGCGGCCTGCATCCAGCGTCTTGCTGCATAGCGAAGGCGCTATGTTTTATTTTTAATGTTGAACCATAAATATGAATGTTCGAGTATAACTTTTGTACAGAGCAGTCCGATTTCGATGATTTTTTTCGGCATAAACGAAGGCCACATATTTTTTTACACACCCTTTGAATTAGATACTCTAAATTCTCATTTGATATTATTTTTTTATGACTGACGGACAAAAGAACAACAAAGGCATAAGAGTTTTTTTCACAATATTTTGAAGTACATAACCCTAAAGAATACTTTAGCAAACATTTCATCACTGAAAGTGACAAATAGTTAGTTAAAAAGCACAATGTAAAAAAAAGCAATTATTTTAACATATTAATGTATTATTGTTAGACAAAGGTTATGAATATTCAATAGCAATATGTTCTATTGTTTCGCAATTATTTGGATTTTGATTGTTGCTGAAAATTATAGAAATTGCCAAGCACAAGTCTGCTGTTTATAAAACGAATTACCTATTCGCTTGCTAGTGTAAATGATACATTATAATAAAATCTCATTCCATTTGTACTTATCTGAACACACCTGACCATGTTAAAGTATATATGTTCTTTTCCAAGATTATACCCATTTTAGATTTCATCAAAATCGGCTCAGGAGTTCAACCAAATTATTTACGCTATATAAATATATAGTACCTGGAGGACAGAGCTTTGCTCGGTTTTCTTAACAACGCCATCCATAGTTAAGTAGCTTTAGTGTTGCTTACTAACGCCATTATTGTCAAGTAGCTATAGTGTTGCTGTGTCGGTAAAAATAATAGTAGTACTACTCGCTAATAAATGTCAGGAAAAGTCATATTCTTTAGTTTATCATTGCCTGAAAACACGAATAAAACGACGTTCTCTAAAAATTAAATCTAGCCTAGCCTAGATCGATTTATCGCCCCTGAAACCCCCTGCATACTAAAGAGATTCGAAAAACTCTACTACTACTACTATATATGAAATTTTTAAGCAGCCTATGTCCTTTTCCAACCTACCTAACACAAAATTGTTGCTGAACACTCCGTATAGCGTATAAAATTTCATTGCATAGGTCTGACTATAAAATGTAAGTTATATAGCGTTTGATGCAAATCTTCTGCAGTTACTAAAGCTGTAACTAAGGAGACGTCAAATGGACTGCAAAACAGTTCTAGAAGTGCTAGACAAGAGCGCTTGTTGCAACCGTTATTACACATTTGCTGCTCAATAGCTTAGAAAATATTAGCGTAAATTGAACAAAAGAACGATTACGTCATATTCATTCGATCTGACTCGGTCAACTCGTATGATTTGACTGTGCTCCTTTAAATTTAAGTATTGAATTATATAATAATTATATTAATGGTTTCGGCAGTTAATTAAAATAATAAAATGACGGAATTATAACATAAATATACTTATAAAGTTATGCGTCTTACTCATGTAGGTAGGTAGGTCAAAACATTGGTAAATAGAATTAACTTTTCATTATTCAAAAAACGTTGATTGGTTCGCCATTAGGCGGGAGTAAAGCGCGTATGTGCTCTTGCTCCCAAAGCTAGTAGTAATGAATTTTGATCAATTGCTAATAAAAAAAATGCGAACTGCGTCCTTGTTCTCTACTCTTTTAAACAATAGTTCGCTAAATATAACATTTCAAAACTGTCAAAATGTTTCAAATATCACAATCATACTATAATTATAGTTCGGGCGATCCTTCACTACTCTCTATGCTCGGGATTGTACTCTAGAATCCTTCGCTACGTTCTAGATTTAAAATTGCGCCCTGGTCATAAAAGTACTGATTTGCTCCCTTGTAATTAAGTTTACTAATAATGCTTATATGTTGTTTTTAGAATAATATGAGTGGGCCCTCAGTTTAATGAAGATATCTTACAAAAATGTTTTAAATATGTGACTGGGTTGATTTTGTTTGTCAAAATTTTGTTAGGATTTACACTGGTTTATGTTTATTACTGAATATCTAAGTACACAATAATAGATATTATTGATAGTTAAGTAAGTCTGGCCAATGAAAATACCGACTGCGTATTTACTAGCTAGTCACGAATATAATACAACTGCTACGGATTTATGCAGTCCTAGTACATATATCTTACACACACACACACACACACACACACACACACAAATCCTAATAGAATTAAAAAATAAATTATAAACATACACGCATAGAAATAATCTTTCTTCGTTTATGACTCCTTGAAGGTTGGAGACTTGGAAGAAAACATAAATGCCATATATATGACTAAATATCAATATAAATAAATATTTTCATAGCAAAAATGCAGTCAAATGATTATTAACCTTGAGCCAGGACTCGAACTAACTTACTTCCGTGTAAGTGCAATCTTATCTTATCATATCTTAAAACCACATTTTCTTACCTCCATATCTCCGCTCCCTATGATCCACACCTTTTCTGTGGAACCATCTTTGGCGTAAGTTTAATCAAATTAAGTTAAGTCTAATTATTTAAAGTTGGTATTGGTTTTCGACAAAAAATCAAAGAACATGTATAGAAAAAACACCTCATCATCCTATCTGATGTCGGTTAAAAAAACACTGAAATGAGCCAGTTCCCCATGAAATTCAACCTTCTTAGTCATATGTAATGTTCAGAAAACCTAATAACTTTATCAACACTCAGAGTTTCTTCTTGGGTTTTAAGTGAAAACCATGCCTTTATCAAAATGTATAGTTTTAGCAATGTTTCACAGCGAGCTTATGGAGATTTCATCTACACGAGATCCATCAATTTAGAGGAAAAGTGTAGCTCCCACTAAACCCACAACAATAGCCCGCCTGGAGCTTTGTAGTGCCCTACTACCAGCCCAATTAGTACCGTAGAGAATGACATCTTTTATTTGTAAGATGTGTTGGGAATGCGTATTTGGAATGAAGCACCACGTGGTAGAGTGACGTCACAGGGTTTGGCGTGCAGTGTTCCACGCGGACTTTTATGACGCCAATCGCATCAGCTTGCTGGCGAAGTCCCAAGGTCGAAATAACGGGAATTGATATTTTTAATAACGGGAGCCTTTTGAGATTCAAGTATTGTTCTTGACTGGTTAAACTAACCTAATAATACGAAAACATTGTCGCAAATTGAATGTTCGCCATTAACGAACTAACCTACTAGTTCCTGTACGGTCGTGACGTCATGTACCCACTACTATGAACCCCGCAGATCTCGTCTTACGCGGAATTAGTTCTCAACATGTAAATGAAACTAGTATGTGGTCGCATTTTCACAGCCAAAAATTAACTGGCCATTTTCTGATTTATATAGTAAGGTAGCAGACTTTACCAATTTGAAAGCTCTTTCCGCTCTGGTGTTGGAATCTTCTTCTTTGCTGCATGTAAAACCATTCGAACCCAATCCATTTTTAAATTGCATAAATGCACAAAGAGTCTATTGAAGAGAGGTGCTGGAAGATATAGACAAACTGTACTAGACCCTCAATATACTTTTCAAATTAGCTCAAACACAAATCTTTCAGAAAGAAATTGCTCTACTAAATAAATGTAAATCTATTAATTCGAAGCACATTTTGTATCTCTTGTCATCAGAGTACTTTTTATTAAAGCTTACTAAAGCCAACAAATCATTTATGGGAAGCGGTGCAAAATTTAATTATAAGTTAACTGTAGAAATTTCTTAACTTAGGTGACAAACAGTTTAAATTTTATATTAAACATCTGCTATGTAAGAAAGCATATTATAATGTAGATGAATATTTGAATGACAAAATTGTATGGCCTAGTATCACACAAAATTAATGTTAGGTTTCCTATTCAAACTTAAATAATTAAGGTTTGATAAGTTAAAGGAGCACTCTAAAGACCAAGCTAAGTAACGATGTTATGTCTCTGTTGTTTACTTTATAGTGGTTGGTGGCGAACTACCAGGGGATGCACCATGTGCAATCCGCCTTTGTATGTACGTGTATGTGTGTAAATACATGTTTGGATAGATATTGTGTACTTGATGGCTTGGTTCCTGCATGACTGATTGGTAACAGGTGTACATCCGGGAGTTTCTTGTCACTTCTTCTCCCTTTAGGCTAGTTTCCGAAGTGATGGTAGTTTAAATGATGTGCATTTGTTGCCGGGCTGTTGTGTAGGGGCTAGGCCACTTTCGGGTGTGCAACGTCTGTTTGAATATGTGTGTGCATTTATGTATATGTGCGTGTTTGTGTGTAGCACCCGCTCGTGTTCGGAGCCCTGCCGCTATCGGGCGGCCGAACGAGGATTGAATCAGATAGGACCTATAAGTTCTTTTACGTATAGTTTTATTTTCTATCTTTTATATATATTTGTATATTTATATATATGTATTAAAATTTTGTCTGTATGTGTATATATGAATATGTGCATGCATGTTTATCTTATATTATCCTTAATATGTTATGAATACCTATTTATTTCTTTATTGCATTTTTATAAAATGTAAATATGTATGTATGTGCATATATATATATATATATATATATATATATATGTCTGTTGTGTAATATTATATGTTATATGAATATAGTACAATCGAAGTTTTATTTGAGTTGCTTGAGTGTGTCATGCTCTCTCAAAGTGTCTCTGCGGTGGTGGCGTGTGTGTCGGGTCGTTACGTTCCCTAAAACATGGTTGAGCGAAGCGATGGCTGATTCATGTGTCATACTTGTGAACGGGTGCCGCCTGTGGAGGCTGTTCTGCTCTTGCAAACTTCTTCGTATTCTTATTATATATATATGTACGTCTGCTATGTAATATTATATGTTATATGAATATATTTTTCTCGGAAGTTGCTTTTAATCCCGTCACAGAATAATTGAAAACTTTTAACGTATCACATGGTGCCCCCCCCCCCATGCAATCTGAAAAACAATAGGCAATTGAAATATTACATAAATATTGATTGTGTTTTTTTTTAAATCAAACTATTTACATTGTAAATCTTACTTATTTAATGTTTAAATACAAAACATGTATTTATTAGTTGATACACTAATTTTAATTTTATGTTTCGTTTGTGATTTTACAAATATTACCTATTGGACGCACGCAATAAAACAGTATTGTAATTAGTTTGTAAAGCTAGTTGTAGTTAATTTACTTGACGATTCGAAAGTGTTCTTATTAACACATTTGAATAAATTTTTTTGATTTTTTTTTTTTATTATTCAAAAATAGTCAAGACCCACATTCAATTAATGATATTAAGTCTGAAGTGAATATGTATATCTATACTAATATTATAAAGAGGAAAGATTTTATTGTTTTTTTGTTTGTTTGTTTGTATTGAATAGGCTCCGAAACTACTGGACCGATTTGAAAAATTCTTTTATCATTAGAAGCCGACATTATCCCTGATGAACATAGACTACTTTTACCGCGGGAAAATGCTTTTTAGTCCTACGGGAAAACGGGTAATAGGACAACGGGTAGTAAGAATTATCCTTCCGTACATTCCTAATTACTTAATTACGTAATTACTTCCTTTTTCACATAACTTCTAAACGGCTGAACCGATTGGGTTCAAATTTTATATGGGTATTTCGATGGTTTTCTGGATGATTTAAAAATACAATTGGACACGGTAGGTGGCGCTGCTGTTGGTTTGTCAACTATTAAACGGCTTGACCGATTGGGTTAAAATTTTGTATATGCATTTCCATGGTTTCACAGACACGAATGTATTATGCCATTAAAGAGGAAAGATTTGATTGTTTGTTTTTTTCTATAATTGAGGAGTTGCCGTAAGAACCTACGCCGAAAACGAAATTTAGGGCGGGCGAAACCGCTGGCAGAAGCTATGTTAAATAAAACAAGGAAGAGCACAAATCCTTAAGGGAGGCGCTAAAGACGTTTTTGGTTATAGATTTGTGAAAAAAAGCTGTCAACAAAGAGCACAAATGGTACTAAGGACGGTTTTTGGATATAGATTTTTGAAAGATTTTCAACAAACTTAACCCCTTGAGACTCCTTACATATTAGAGGCAACACATAACTAACAAAGCAGTTTGATTGCAAAATGTTTTAACAGGTACCAAAGCACCTTACTACTTAATATATTGATTAAATAAAATTCAATAATTCAGAAGTATTTTTGCACGTAAAAAAAGTCTGCACTGAAAGTTTTCCTTACAGCGGAAGAAAATGCAAAGGTTTATATTATAACGGATCACTAAAATATAATAAAATGTACAGCACGAATATAGGCTTTTGTTAAAATTAACAATAGAAAACAAATAATATAAATAGATGTACAATGCATTGATATGTGTTGGTTCCAGGAATTACGTATAATTTTGTCTGAAAATAAAATAAAAACAATCAAAATGAAATTATTCATTGTTTTATGCCTCGCTGTAATGGTAAATATTTGCATTGAAATTAAAGTGAATATTGCTTATCGTTATTGTTAACCTATTGTCTACTGTTGTGTTTTATTATTTTATATTTTATTAATTTATTTGATTTCGAGAAAAAGCAAATCCAAGCACTTCGTCGCGGCTCTATCGCCTGAATTAGTTTTCAGTGTAAAAGTTACAATAAAGTTATTTTCTAACAGCGAAAAATTCAAGTCAAGCATAATTCCGGAAATAACCCCACAAATTTTAGTAACAAACAAATATTTTACAATTTTTATGGATATATAGATCAATGATAACATAATTAAGCCAGCCAGTCATTTGTCGGAACTTATACAAACATATTTTTGAGCAAACCAATTGCATGTTTAACTCCACCTATGGCAACACTAAAATTATTTAAACTTTGTAAAAGTGTAAATCTTTACATATTATCTGGAGTGATTGAGATTTTTGAAAGGTATTAATTATTATAAGGATACATCTGTAGGTTCTAAAAATAACTAGACTGCTGATATTGGGAATACCATATGTTGTACCCAGTCCACTACATGATAGACGTTATATTCATTGGATTGGTCATTCGAAAAGGGAATCATTAGCTTCCAGTTTAATCATCAGCTAGCAATCTTCTCGTTTCTTTCCTTTATCCAGCTCTTGCACGCACATTATAAAAACTACCCAGATGAAGTGACCGCGCCATATTGCTTCACCCATTGCTTGAACATCAACTTGCATACGCGTCCAAGTGTCATCCAATTCAAAGTTTAAAATATTGCAATGACCAACAGTTCAGTGCTCCTTGGTTTTATAATGTTAAAATTCCCCACGTTTCCGATTTCTTAAGGCAGTGTAAATCAGAATCCCGATGTCATCAAAATTCATGAGTGCACCCATCTGTTCCCTCCGATATTTAACTTTATCTTTTTTGTACAATCATATTTTAATTTCATTTTCATTTTCCATTAAACCACCCATAATAATTATATAACCTATTAAAAGACCTAGGTCTGCCAAGAGATACAGTAATTACTATGTGTATGTATCCATAACTGTATAATTAGGGTTTTACTATTTTGAATGGTCAGCTAGCGTAGGTGAGCCTTGATGTACGGTCAGTTGCAGAAATGCATATAGAGTTTCAAAACAAAATAGAATGGCAAGCGCATTCACTCACACATGACTGTACATCGTAATATAATCACTTTTTACTAATAATAATTTCATCATATCACTTTACGACGCAATAATTACTCATATGAGTCTCTTTTGAATCTCAAAATATCTGGTAATTAAAAACTATCACAACACTTATAAACTACTATTTACTAATAAACAATTTTTTTTTTGACACAGAACTTGTAGGGTGATATGGTAAACAGTGAACCACTAAAAGTTTAAACATTTATAAATCCACTGAACGTGAATGTAATTAAGTACTATAGTCATAAGACGAAAGAAAATTTATTAAACTTGCGTTTTGCATATCAATTTCAGCACCAATTCTAATCGTTTATTGGTTATATTGGTTTTTTTAAAAGATGGCGAATGGTTCACTGTGTACCAGTATAAGTACACAGTGAATCGGGGGGTGAGTCGACAGTGGACCAATGTGTATACAGTGAACCATCACTTTAATTACCTAGCTTTATAGCATATTATAAAAATATTTATTGATAGAAATGTCGTTAAATAAAACTATAGTAATGTAATATTTAATAATTTGTTTATATATATTTGTATTCGTCAGCAACAATCACATAGAATCAGTACAAAACAAACAAGTAGGTACTAATTTAACTTACAAATCTAATTAGGAACACTGACTATATTAGTTACTTGGCTCTTTATATTCTACATTACAATTAACAGTCTTTAACAGTATTACCAGTCTTTTAATCAAATCTTACAAGAGCTAAAGCTTCTTATAACATTTTCCATTAAAAAAAAAACAAAAATTATATGACCCCTTGTATTAAATAATTATTGTCAAAAACAAAATAAAAAAAAGGCTACTTCTGTAGTGAACTTAAAAAATATCAAAATCAACATCACTTCTGAAATAAATAATCTTCCAAAATAACAAAATAAACATAATAGACTACTCCTGAAATGAAAAATCTTTAAAGATATCGCTTAAAAATATCTCTCCCCCAGAAGACGATCCACTGGCACAAAAAGTTTCATCGCCACTGCTGGTGTCAAAGTCATGTATAACTACTTTCTCAAATTTCTGGTCTTTCTTTGATTTCTTGTCTTTGAAAATATCACTTTTCTTCACATTCTTAAATCCCTTTACCTTCTTTTTTTCTTCTATCTTATCCTTCTCAGGAGTGTCCCTCGCTATCATACTTTTGTCCAATAGCCTTTCGAGGACCTGCTTTCAGTGGGAGTCTAATCTCTTTAGGTGTAATGAAAGGGCCGACCCCTTGTCGTGAAATTGATGGCCTTGGCGAAATAGTCATTCTGGGCACTGAATCCTCTCGCTTTGGTTTTAGTGTGGTCATGGTAGGAGGAGCTGACTCTTTTTGAGCATTGGCGTTTATTTCTGGCTGTTCAAAATTTGGAAGTTGGTCAGAGTTATCTAGAGCCCCAAATGGAATCTGAGGACTTCCTGTTTCTAGATCCAAAAAAATAGTAGGTGAAGAGAGCGCCTCGTCGTTTACAATTTGTGGGTCTGGCCTATCTGCTACAGCACTCGGTAAAAACTCCTCTTCCGTAAAAACTGATTCATCAAACGGAAATATACCGCATTTCTTAAAAGCGCTAATGATATTTACCGGTGTCATTGCTTTTAAATATGCTTGACCTACACATTCAGCTATTTGAAATATTGTAAATGCATGTCCTGCATTCCGGAGCATCCACGAGTCAACTGTTGCATTATAAAACGTTTTAAAGGGACCATTCAGCCCAATATCTAGGGGCTGAAGTCTCGCAGTAGTGTGGGGAGGTACGGTTAGTATTGTTACACTAGAAGACTTTGCAATATTTAGAGCTTCTATTGATAGATGACTTTCGTGATTATCAAGAATGAGAAGTGCCGGATTTTCCTTTGATGCCGAGGTGTGCTTTATGAAATGATTCATCACCTCAACAAATAACTCTGAGTTCATCCATCCTGAAGGTGAGGCTAAACCAAGTGTTCCAGCTGGTGCACCATTTAGCATATGTGCTTTAAAATTTTTTCTTGGAAAAACCATGGCGGGAGGCAGGGCATGTCCGGTAGCGGAAACGATACAGCAGGTGGTTACTAAAACGCCTCTTTCGCCACTAGTAACTTTGCAGACGTTACTTCTTTTTGGCGCTAAGTCTTTTTGAGGCCTTTGTACAGTCGTCGTAGAGGTTTCGTCAAGGTTGTAAACACGAGTACCATCTCCAAATCCGGAATACCGTTGAAAAGCCTCTTTAAGTTATTGAAGAATAATTGTACATTCGTTCTGTTAAACGCTGTAGCACGCGCTAAACTGCACGCCTCGGGTTCTCTAAGACTTATATCACTGTGCCTTTTTCTAAACGATCTCAGCCAATCAACTTCTGCCATTTGGTTGGACAACCAAGAAGATGGTACTTTTAACTTGTTTTCAATTGCCAGTTGATAAGCTAATTGCCTCGTCTCCTTAGCTGTAAGCCCGTAGAACATGAGAGCACATTCGATTATATAAGCTTTTAATATTTCTTCCTGTTCGCGTGAAAAAATAGCATTTACCTCGTAATTGGGACAAATCCAGCATTATCTTGAGTCTCGTGTTTTTTCACATATCTTCTCACAGTTGAATATTTTAAATTACATTCTTGTGCTGCTTTGTGAATACTCATTCCGTTCTTTACAAGATCTACAGCTTTTTTCATGTCTTTTGCATCATGTCCGCCAATTTTTCGGTTTTCTGTTTTAGTTCGTCCCATTCTAAAACAAAAACATTATTATTATTAGATCTTCTATTAAGGACTTTTTTGTTTATTATAATCACAGTTGAAAAGTTTATGCATAAATTGCATCGGACATAATGAAGAAGTGATTGGTACACAGTGAACTTTTGAGCCACTGTGTGCAGATACCACTTTTTAACCTATAAGATTACATAACTATTAAACATATCAAATTCAAAGGATATTTATATATCCAAATTATTAAGGAATAGTTACTTTACACATGGAAACAGTGCATATAATGTTTCTAAATATAAAACGCTTCTAAAAAGAAAATAAATGAAAACACGTGTACTTTTTTCGGCTCCAAGGACAAAACCATACACTGTGCGACCTTTACGGGCGGGAGCGCGCCGTCGACTAGGGAGTGCGGGAGGTGGTAGACGGCAAATTGTTTCGCGTTTGCAGTACGGTTTGGCAACGTCGTGTTTTTGGGATATGAGTGGTGGTGTACTGTGTACTACTGGGCCACTGTTTATCACCTGACCCTATCATAATCCGTTATACGCTCACCCATAACACATAATGATAGGGAAAGCCTGTTGTTACCAACCATTTTACTCCTGCGTAACAGGTGATGAGCTGATCGCCACAATTTCTCTTCTGATGTAGTTAATCTTAAATAATGTCCTGAATTCAAAATAATAAGTGATGAAATATAAAACCAAAGACGGAATAATGTATAGTACATCTACAATATCTTGACACGTCCCACAAAACACCACAATGTAAACAAGTGGCAAATATCAATTCCTAAAATATAACCTTATATAGAGTCGGTGAGGATCTCACACTTAAACTACATACGAGGTTTTTGTTAATTAATACATCCTGCTAAGCGACATATTCATTCACGTATTAGATACTAAAAATAAAAAAAACAGAATTCGAAATACACAAAAGAAAAACAAAACCTCGATAAATCTAAACACGATATAGAGATAAATCGACGTAGGCATACATATATTTTTATGGGTAATAATTTAAACGTATTACCTATAAAAATATATTTATGCCTGCTTATTAATAAGTCTTCCTTTCAAATTGATTGAATGTATTTAATTTTTCAGATTATTTATGTCCAATGTGGTGTTGTTAGTCCCAGAAAAGGTAAGTACTGCACTAAAAGTGTTCGGCAGTTTAATTTTTGTTAATTTTCCGACTTAAATGTTGTGGTACCTGACAGGAAACTAGAGTAAAGAAAAGGAAGACGCGATATGTAACGAAGCGTGCGGGAATAGCGCAGCTAACTGATGATTTCATTTTCTTTATAATTAATTAAAATTTAATAAACAACAGCGCTATCAAAAATGCTTAAGTAATCATCACGACTTTGTTCTACAAAAGTTTTTAAGTAATAGCAAATTTAACTTTGAAGGTTTCTTTGCCTAAGCATTTTAAATTTGTAAAAAGGGGTAAAATTATATTTTTTTTAATCAAACAAAAGTACATTAATCATGTTTTAACTGTTCAAAGTTTATATCATAAACAAGGTCATTCAATTTTAGTCGGAATATCTCAGGACATCCAAAAAAATCTTTGCCAAAAAAATTAGATATTAATTATGAAAGCCATAAAAATATATTTTACAGAAAACATTTTTACAGATTCTGTTAATCGTAAAAATAATGGCAATAATAATCTTGATGCCAATGGTAATGGAAACGCTAATGATAGCAGAAACAAAAACGCTAATACCAATGGTAATGCTAACGGAAACAAAAATGGGAACGGAAACAGCAACGGAAATGACAACAAAAACACTAACAAGAACGCTGCCAACAACGATAATAGTTCAAAAAATGCTAACAAAAATGTTAACAACATAAGTATTAGTAACGGAAATACTAACAACGCAGGTATATAAGTTATAATATCTGTCTTATTATTTTATGCTATGCTACCTAAGCCAGGCAGATGTTGTTCTGCCCTTAAAGTTAACTCACTAGTGGCGAGTTACAACTAAGAAGTAAACAAAACCATCTTCTCTACAACGAAACCCTTCGATATGCCAAGTCTCATGATAATTGGTCAAACGGTAATGGAGTTTATCGATCTTACACTATTTTTAAAAATGTAGATAGATAGGCATTTCTGGGTAAACTAGATTTATACGTTTTTTTTTCGATTTTTTTTTTATATTTAATTAATTTTATCGCGGAAATAGGCTATCTAGGATATAGGTATTATTTTAAGAAGGAAAATAAATATTTGAGCCAAGCGTTGCGGTGCCGAACTTAACGAGTAAGTGTTGTATGACTGCTTGTGCAAAGTAGATATTCGTTGTATGCAGATGCATGTACAGAAAACTACCCTGAATATTTAGGTTTGAAGCATGTAGAATGACAATTGTATATAATACGTATGTAAAATAAACTAAACAGACCGAAGGGCAAACATTTTTGGGCAATCAGTAGTTATTAATTTAAAGGTAAAAAGGTATGTAAATAAAACAGAAAGAAACGGCTAACTTAACCAACAGATGTATATTTTTTTTACAGATAGAAAGAGATGGTAACAAGATCTACAATCGCTGAAAAAGACGAGGAAACGAAGCATTCAACATCCGATTTTTGGACTGCTGAGGTTTTGGTGAAAGGTGGCATTCGACACAGAAAGTCATTTGTAATGTTTGCTATCACTTTTTTTTTTCTAGCCACAAATGTGAATTTATGAAAATGCACTTTTCAAGGTATAAGCCTTTAATTATTTGATTAAGAAACAAAAAAATAAGCCCGAATTTGGTACTCGGTGGTAGTTAAGGTACCTGAAATTAAATTTGCCCATAATCGTTACTCAGTTTTAGGTCCCTGATCACGAATACGATGGTTAAAAAGGTCCTCGAGGACCCTAGAGACCAGGACGTAGTGATCATAGGTCATCTGCGTGACGTTACTTTAACCTTTTTTTCTTTACTCAGGGGTTTTTTCGGTCGTTTATCACGAATGTAATGTCCAAAAAGTAAACACCTCATATGTTTTGTTTTATTATTATATTATTGGGTCCTCGAGCAATATGATTTGGGCATCATATTCGTGATCAGCGATCCCAAAAACCACAATTTTTTTTTTTATCGAATAACTAAATGTTTTTTATATACCTTGGAAAATACATTTTGAAGATGCATATGTCCGGAAACCACACACAGAAGTGGTAGCTAACTTTTAAATGTCTTTCTGAGTCAAACGCACCCTTCACCATATACACAAAAATTCGTTTAGCAGTTCTAGAACTGAAAATTTTGATTGGCTTTATTTGTGCTTCGTTACCGCAAACATTGTATACTGAAAGACGATAATCAATTTAACCCGTATAAATGCAAAATGGAAACCGTAATCTAAAATTGATCTTATAAACGTATATGAATTTTAAAATTTTCAGCTGATTTCTCTTTCTTCAAAATATTGTTGTGTCCTACATATTTAAGCTATCTCAATTTTATAACCTTTATTTTTGTCTAAACTTCGAAAGTACAATAATTTTAAACATATTTTTTTTTGAAATAAAATTATCGTGCAATGTTCTTTTAATTTTTTGCCTATATAAGCAACCAAAAATGCAATGCTTGGTTATCGCTTGATCAATACAGTACAGTTCAGTACAGTTCCAACATTTAATGTGATAGAATGGCTAAATAATAAAGACAATCTCTTTCACATCATATTTAATAATTTAACAACATATAGTTTTAGTACTTAATTAAAAAAAAATACTAGGGGAAATTATTATACGTGCAATTTTTGGCCGAGTGGTTTAGATTTCACTTTGCTTCCTGAGTGGCGGAGGTTCGAAACCCAGCGTGTACCAATAAGTATTTTTGTTAATCACAAAAGTATATTTACACCACTGGCTTTTCGTTGAAGGAAAACATCGTAAGAAATCCTGCAAACGTTAAAGAAAAAGACATGTGAAGTCCACAATCCGCACTAGGCCCTCGTGTGGACTATGGCCCATATCAACCTCGGTGAGGGTAGGCGGTACCCCAACAGTAGGGACGTATGAGGCAGATAATTTAGGATATTCAAACGGGCAACTATACTGTAACGATGGCTAATAGTTGTAAGCTGGCAGCATTTTTATACCATTGCGCGAAAATAAGCAGATAAGTTAGGCTTCATAAAAGTAGTAGGAATAGAAAACTAGGAGGACTTTTTTTTACCAACTACCTACTTGCTGCCATATAAAAAAATCTTTTTTGGCACTGTGTTATTTATAGTCACACATTCTAGATTTATTATTTGGCGTCGTGAGTTTATGAAAATGGCTTTGCAAAACTTATAGCTAATAGCAACCAGCACAGGGTAAGTAGTACAGAGGTCTTTACATCGTAAAGTATGGCCAAGCGTTGAGTAACTTTGTGTAAACAACAATATAAGACTATAAATTGCCACTTCACCCTTAGGATTGTTGAATGATTGTTTTTTTACATTCGCTTTATTTTCTCCATTCATAATTACTTCTACAAAAAATTGATAATGATATAAATCAAAACTTAACACTCCCTCTTCAAACACATTAATTTAAAAATATTGACCAATAATATAATAATATTTGTATGATGTTTGAAAACTAAATAAGGGTTTATAAAAAGTTGATGAACAGATTATTTATTAATATATGTTTTTTGTTGATTACCAGGTAAAATAAAGATAGTAATAAAGAGTAAATTCTCATATTCTCTTATTCTAATTATTATTCTGTACAAGGTTCTAGCCTAACTTAACTCAATAATAAAAAAATAATTCTCGCTGCCATAGTAAATTAAAAGATATTGACAATAATAATCAATTACGTATATCAATATTTACCACCATTTTAAAATCTTTTTAATTAGTTCACAAAATCGTAGTTCTAACAAAGACATAATGTTCCTATTTTTTGTTTTTCAGAGGCCTGGTATCAGACGCTAACCTATTAATTCCACAAACCATTTCCATTTTTACGCTCCCTGATTACATGTTTTTTCCGTTCTAGATACAACTCAATTATTAAGTAATCCCTTTTTAACGTTGTTTACTTCCTGTAACAAAAACATAATATTAGTGATGGTCTTATATACAAATCAGATCCATGTGTGCGCCAAACATACAGACACATAAAGGCTTCAATCTTATGACACCCCTATCGTTGCATAGCAAGTCAAGAATAAAGTCCTCCATCATCATTTATCTAACTGAGCATTATGTTGTCAGTGCATACTGGTTGGATTTTATTTAGATTTTAAGCGCTTAAAGCATTGATTTATTTATAACACTTTACTTCAATGGGTTAAAGAGAAAAGACCTTTTTAATGCACTTATATCGAGTCGCTGTTTTATTCGGAAAGAATCCTACATTTTAAAATAATTATTCATATGAAATCATTAGATACTATATTAGTGAATAAATACATCTTCACTGCAAAACTTACCGTAATTGAAACTCTTTTTAATATTTCTTTGTTATTAATATTATTTATTGTTTGAGTTCTCTATTTTGAGTTATTATTTCCGTTACCATTTCCATTAAAGTTTCCATTGTCACCACCACCTTTATTATTGTTTCCGTTATGATTCCCATTGGAGTTACCATTGGTGCCTTTATTATTGTTATTATTTCCGTTGCCATTTCCGTTGCCATTCCCATTTAAGCCACCACCGGTATTAGCATTCCCATTGTCATTTCCATTTCCGTTGCCATAGGATCTGGCTAAATTGGTGTTGTTCTTGATGACTTGTTTTATATTGAATAATAACAAATAAATATTTATATCAATATCATAATTATAATCCTCCTAATATTATAAATGTGAAAGTTTGTATGTCTGTATGGATGTTTGTTACTCAATCACGCTTAACCACTGGACGGATCGGGATTAAACTTGGTATACATATAGGTTAGGTCCTGGAATAGCATATAGGCTAATTTTTATCCCTAAGAATTCAAAAGTTCCTGTGGGAATAACTTTAACAGAGTCAAACGAACTATTGCTGTACCTATAGCATGCTATAGTAATTCATTAGTATAACTAATTAATTAATTGGAGTTGATTAAGGTGTTTGACGCCGATAACCGAATTTAAGTCAAGCGTAGCTGCTTGAAAAGCTTATAAATTAACTAATTTACTTATTAATTTTACAAATGCGACAGTTAAGATGTTTGTTACTTAGTAACGCTTTAACCACTCAACGGATCGGGATGAAACTTGGCTCACATATTAGGAAATAAGCCACTCTTCTTCCCGAAAACTCAAAAGTTTCCTCAGGAGTAACTAATTGAACATACTAAAGCTGCAGCTATAGCTTGCTATAACAAACTTCTTTAGTATAAGAAGTTTCGGGAATAATCTTATGCCGATAACCATATTTAGGGCCGGCGGAGCCGCTGACAAAGTCTAGTAACAAATATTTCTGGACATTTAACACAGCGCCATCTGGTCCCAAACTAAGCAAGGCTTGTACTACGAGTATCGAAAACCCGATACAAATACTACCGTACTTTATTTTTGTGATAACATATAAAATATTTAAAAAAACACCCAGACTCAAGACAAACACAAAATATTTATCACAATTATGTTTGTCCTATATGGGAATCGGAACAGCGCATTCTGCACAGTAGGCAGCCTCTATCGCCACTGCGCCATGACAAACTGACAAACTCTGCTCGGATTAGTCAATTTGCATATCTCGCAGCCAAAATTTATCTTTAGATATGTAGGTTACAACATATAGCTTTATAATTATCTAGAATCTATTCCAATCGCTGTGCCCATTCCAATCTCACGACTCAAGGACACCTATCTAAGCCCTGAGTCATTTATCGTTTGTGTTACCATTCATTCAAAGACTACAATATACTAGGAAACATTCATTGTGGTCACGTCGCGCCTCGTCTACGTGGCTGATGGAGCAGACGTATCGTAGAATACATACCGTATAATGAAAGGCAAAGCGTGAAGCACTTTCTAGCCCAATGGACTCACGACCTTAAAATGGTGGCCGGTAGCGGCTGCATGCGGAATGCAGAGGCCCGGAAAAATGGAATGCCATGGAGGAGGCAATTAGGCTGAATAATAATAACAGTCTTTTCCTTGTAGTTTTATCTATATTTAATGTTAATAAAATAACTTACTTCCTGGAGGATTACAGTGTACTTCGTACAGCACCTTTAAACAAAAAGTAAAATCTTGTATAAAATAGTGTATTTCTACACTTTGCACCACCACCATTTGACAACAAACAATATTAAAATTATGCTTATTGTTCTCATATTTACGTCTTTTTGGGATAGACTTGTAACAAAGTGATTAGTATTGGGTATAGTAACATATCGTTATTTTTTTCTTAAACCATGTTTTTAATATTTTTATAAAATTTTTGCTGATTCATTTGCTGAGTGTTCGGTCGCTAGTATCGTTTCACACCATTTCAATATTTTTCCAAAGACCTTTGTGAAATTCGCAATTAGAACTCGAAGTGTTAATTTAAAAAAAAACTGATAAGGCTACTTTCTACTCTCTGCCGAGTGATTATAATCACTCGCCCGATTCGGAACAACTGTTAGACCGTTAATTTTGACACTGGCAACCGTATAGATACGCGAGTGTAAATATAATTTAACTTGGCAGTCGGAAATTACCCTTGCCAAGTAACTTAACGTCCATGTTGCTTTTGGAAAGTAGCCTAAATTCTGGTCACAATAAAATATTATTTCAAGATAGATTTATAAATATTAAAAAATGAATCTTAGCAAATTTCTTTACTTTACACCATGAACGAATCCAAAGAAAATAAATAATCTAATCCAGATACGGGTAATAAATAAATAAATAGCAAGCAAACCTAGCACTGAAAAATTTACAGTGAGGCAGATAGGGAAGAGTAAATTGTTTAAAATTGTTAATTAACATCCCTGTGAAAACTAATTTTCACCACTTCTTGTACACTTGCAATTTAATTACATAAAATTATTCTTACCAAGAAGGTAACCAAGCTTATTAAGCCAACTTTCATATTTTTTCAATTTGATTTAAAAAATTATAAAGTTATTTTAACTTAATATGTTATCTCGTACTACGTTCTACACTTCAACAATGTCGAGTTATATACAAGATATAACAATAAGATCCGTTTATTCAATTTAAATAACAATAACAGATATTTAAACAATTGCAGAAATTAAATATATTTGTCATCTAAAACACAAACAGTCAATATTTGTAAGAAATAATTATAAAAGATAGATTTCTACTGAATGCCTTGTGCGTACTCACTATCTGACAAATGCAGTGCCGATGTCAGAATTTTTACATTAAACATTCAATTGCATTTTCTTAAATACATATTTAGAACTAGACTTTGCTAGCGGCTCCACCCGACCTGAATTCGGTTATCGGTGTGGAACTCCTTAATTATATTAATGAAGTTTGCTATAGCTAACTATAGCTACATCTATTGTTCTTTAAACTCTGTTATAGTTATTAACGCAGAAACTTTTGAATTTTTCGGGATAAAAGGTAGCCTATTTGCTATTCCAGTACCTAAACTATATGTATGCCAAGTTTCATCCCGATCCGTCCAGTGGTTAAAGCGTGATTGAGTAACAAACATCCATCCAGACATACAAACTTGTATTGTTTTTTTGAACTTTGTATTGTTTTCAAGGGCTCTAACTTATCTGTGCCTCGAGGTGACTCAAAAAAGTATGATAATGTAGTGACTCATCGATATCACCCAGCAACTGAAGTCTTTCTGAGTTCCACCTATGGAGCTGAACCTTGGATTAAAGAAAGCAAAGTGACATCTGCGACCAATTAATACCACACTACTTCGGGCATATGATAAAAAGATGACATAAAAGTTTTATCGTTGTGGGAAACAAAGCAAGCAAAATCATATGGTCAAATTCTAGGACGTATAATGTTCTATATTTTTTTGAGTACTTAGTCGTCCGTTGTTACCTTGACTTACCTAGATAAGGTAAGGTAATGGGGTATTTTTTAAAATATTTTGATGTCAATAGTCATTTTCTTATAATGCTTACCAAACTTCAATGTTTTTTCGGAAAGCTGCCTTAAAAGTTAGTTTGTAGAAGAATTTGGAAAAACACGAAGCCATTTTGTTCTTAACCTAATTATTATTATGTCTTTGTACTTATTAAAACTTTCTTAGTTTTGCAAATAGCTGTGTGTTTATAAGATTAATGTTAAAGAAACGCATTAGTTACTTGGTGTTTTTACTACAAAAAAAACATGACAATTTAGACGATTCGTGTATGACCTTAAGCACAAAATACTCTCCCTCTCATTTTGCATCAAAAGATTAAACAAAATCATAAATCAGAAAATTTTATTGTCATAAAAGTTACTTCGCAATCGGTACAATTAATCTAAAGTATGTTTTAAACAAAATCTTTAAAAAGTTAAGAAAATGTTATAAAACTGGCTAAGGGTGAATTTGACTCTCACACTTAGGGTTCTGTATCACCACGCACACAACACTAAATTTATGCAAAAAAATTAAAACAATGGGTGTAGGTATTACAGGTAATAGTCAGCAAAACATGCCTTTGTTGGTTATTGCTATTGCAAAATGTTGGCACATGATATATATATGTTTATACTTGATATGACTCTTTACGTAACTAATACTAGCCCTTGACACACTTTCTAATTTTCAAATCTCGTAGTTCAGCAGAGAGAATTAACTCGATGACCGCGGAAGGATAGAACAACACGGCATCTTGACGCGACCAGGGCGCTTATTGGGAACAGTCTCGAGCTATTCGAACCACTTGGACCAAAATGTATGGAGGTCTGACTTACCTCTCGAAACCCGTGAATGTGCTTGCATACATTTTTCTATCAAATACCACAGTCCGAATAGCTCAAGACTATTCCCAATAAGGTCCTAGGACTCAGGAGGGTAGGCGCCATTGAATCTAAATCTCGTATTATAAATATCAAGATTTTATTTTCGATAATATCTGTAGACAAGAACACTATCGTCTTCTCACAAATCTAGCCAGAACAGTTAAATAGGGCGCTACTTTATGACAATAGTAATGAAATGATTGGTAAACAAATCCAGGCGAACGAAACTTTATTTAAATTTATGACAGGTAATGCCATCATTTTGTAATTTAGACTTCTAACAACAAAATTCCGATCAATTTGACATTATTGAAGGGCATTACATTCAGTCGTGCAACTAGATTTAGTGTAGTGAAAAATCCGATTTATCTATATAAATAAATCGGGGTCCCCCTAAATGGTCGTGTTGTTCTATGCATGAAAGTAATATAACAGATATATATCTTTACCCGTGACTTTTATAGTACGTATCAAAAATGTTGATTTATGAGGCAACTACGGAACCCTATATTGCGCGTGGCCCGACACGTACTAGGCCGGTCTTTTTTTTATTTTCTTAGAAACATTCTCCGGCGTGTTAAATTTTTCGACCGAAAAAATAAATGTTTTTTCGAAAATCGTTAATATCTCAGAAAATTTAACATTTAACTTATAGAGTTCGGGCAAATTGGAAAAGTGGAAGCACTCAAAAGTGTACATTCAGTCCAAATTTTAAATATATTGAACATTTTTTTGGGGCAAAAAACAAAAATAAACGAAAAATCGGTTTTTTGCCAATATCTCGTAAAATTTGAGGTTAGGTCGAAAAGTACCCTGAACCAAAATTTTGTGATCTGAGCAGATGCTCCGCCAAAAATGGCAAAAAACGATTTTCAACCCCTAAAACCCACCCCCACCACCCCTCGCCAATCAAAATCACTTGGATTTATTTTTCCCTTTTTTCGAACCCCTTTTGCCGTCCATTCCGCCTACCTTCATCCTGTAACTATTTTTTTTTCCTCTGAGCTATTATCTCCGGGCTATGTGTATAACAACTTACCCAAATTTCATTACAGTAGGTTTTCCCCTTATTGCGCGAGTTAAAGGTACGTGTAGTCTTGTGTGGTACATGAATGATGAAACTAAAATGAACTATTCCCTAAGCGTAATCGGTCTCGTTCTATTCGGACATGTGTGACAGTAAGCAAAGGAACAAACTATTGATGAGCGAGAATGAAACAAATGCTTGGCGTAATCGTTCGGTCACAGCGCTGCGTTCAGCGCTGGAAAGATTTTACTTCTATCTCAGTTGTTTTACGATGGACGCATAAGTGAAAGCGGGATGCGCGTCCGAACTATGACCGCGATATCTAGGAAATAAAAGACCTAAGTGTTTCGTGCCTTGTATTAATTACAAATTTAATTTCCACAACATAAAATCTATTTTACGAAATAACAGTACAAGTGAATCTAGTACCTGAATTAATTCAGTCATTAATGTTTCATAGTTCATTGATACTTGTCACTTGACGCTTATTAGTTTAGTTGCTGTGGCTGCGGTCCGAATTGCGCTCACAAGACTTACGAGCGTAGGCGCGATTATGAGTGGACCGAATTGAAATTCGCACTTACGGTCGTGAGTGACGTTTTCAAATCGGACCAAGTCGTAAGTGCGCTCAAAAGTTAACCTAAAATATATAATTTTGACGCCCTTACTCTTCACCGAAGGCACTGTTAGCTCGCGGATATGACGTCACTAATGACGTCATATGATTCAAGAGGCAGATTTGTAAGTGCCGTGAGCGCAATTCGAACCGACTTATGGGCGCGCCGATGGCGCTATCGGCACTTTCGGCGCAATTCGGACCGCAGCCTTTATGTCACTCAAGTTACTGCATTCGTCATTTATATGTAGTGTTTAATGTATTTGCACGGTAATATGTATTTTAACTGTAAATATTTATATATATATATATATATATATATATATAAGTGTGCTTAAATTAATTAATAAATAATGTCATAGTTGATTAATAAGTGCTTTGGTGGCGGTACCTAGTACGGCCCAACCTTTTTTTAAAGATTTTTACTTTTTATGTGTTAGGTTTAGCCATTTAAAATAGCAACAGATAGGCCTAAATGAAGCAACATTTGCAACTACAAAATTAAATTTAGGGAACTGCGAAAATTATGGCAAATTAATTTGTATGGTTAACTTATTTACCCTTATCAAGGTTTTCAAACTAAAGGCTCCATACGCACACGTATATCGAATCGAATCCACATTTTATACACTTTTACTTTTTACCGAGATTAATGTTAAATACTGCTGGGACACACAGACAGACACCGAAGTCATACCTAGGTTCGTTTTCATCATTTTGGTTGGAAACCAAAAAATAAGAAGCAAAATACCTACGTTCGATGCTGTCGTGTTTGTTAATCGAGTCTTGTAATACGATTACACAGACTGAAATGAAAATTGACATGTTTTAGCTCATCCGTACTATGTAGTGTACTACTGAACTAATAGGACTAGAATACTGTACTGGTACATCTGAAAGAATGTACTAGTACGGAGCGATCAGTTTAGTGACTGAATAAGAACAAGACTAGGTACGTGCTTGCAGAGACTATTACTATCTTGCCCGTTTAGAGAGTAATAATAATAATAAAAAAAAGCACTTTCTATTTGAAAGCTGACGAAAAAAGCTCAATAACTTCTTTTTATTTGGAACAGTGCCATCTGTGATTATAACAGCTAACCAGTTTCAATTTGAAAAAAAGTAAATCACTATTTATAAACAACAGAAAACATAATCATAGCTTGGAATTATTCGGTACAGTGCCATCTATGTTTATAAAAGTGAATTATTATTTGTTAAGTATATTAAAACTTTAATTAATTATATTTTATTATCCTCGCATTTGTAGTGTAAATAACTATGTTATCACTCGCTTCGTGTATATAAAAACCCTCATCAATCAAACTACACCCTCATCGGTAATCGCTCACTTTCACCTCGCGGTGTACAATGTACTATTTACCCGACGTTTCAGTTAGTTTTTTCTGGTTCTGGTTGGGGTTTCAGGTTGGAAACTCCATTGTGACGTGAGTTATGAACAAACAAACTTACTTTCGCATCATAAGAGAAGTTATCACATATTCAGCTTCCTTCTTAAAGTTGTCACGGCCTGTTTGTAGCCTGTCCAAGATTGACATAACCCTTGAGCTCCTCAAGTATGCCTTGGCATGACTTTTTTCTTATAGAAATTCAACAAAGGCCCACTAGTCGTCAGGATTCATCTAAGTCCTAGGGAATCCTCACATCTAGGGAATGCAACATTTCGCTAATCCTGGGACTTTTACCATGTCTTCTGCCTACCTGATTTATGAAACCGCGTGACACTGCGTCTTATATTCTTTGGGGGCCAATCAAAAACGTTTCGCACGCTTAGAAAAAAATGCCAATTTTACTATAAAAAAATGCAAATATCTCCAATAGATATGCAACGAATAGCGACATAGTCAGAACAAAGTATTGGATATGCTATTGGTGTCTATCATTCGATCAGCTGCATTCGTAATCGACAAACTACACCAGAAATACTTTTACTATATGATAATTATGTATAAGTATGTATTTTACTATTGCGTTATAAAATGTGGATATAAAATGTTGATTGTGGTTATTCTTTCCCCGCCTTTAAGACACAAATAATAATAATAAATACTTTTGGACATTACACACAGCGCTGTCTTATCTCAAACTTAGCAAAGCTTTTCTGCTATATGGACAACAGCAATATACACAAATACATCCTTTTTTTTGTAAATACATAGCAAATATATAAATACATATAATAGATGATGTTTATTTATTACTTAAGGTTCCCGAGGGGGAGGAGGGTATCGAAAATCTTTACATGCCCTTATTCAAACAGTTGGCAATCGAAGACATGGGATGAGATGCGTGGGAGAATACACCTGACTAGCCTTTATCGTCATTTATGACTAGTCGGGTCTGTCCAGCCACTCATACATTTTGTCGCGGTGCCATGACTTCACAACGTTATCGGATTTTTCAAAAGCAATAACTGGCTGCGTGAATGAACTGAATGTTTGGGCTGTGGCCTTACCTTGGGAAGGAGGGCTATTCTTACGTAATATTTTACTACGAGTCGAAGTTCGCTTGGAAGCGAGATTTAAACGCAGCAAGAGAGCGTGATCAACTGATATTCTTCGACTGGGCATGGTATGGCTTTCAAACACGTTCACCCTGGTCGACTCGACAATGGATGATCTAGATTAAATCAGCTTTCACTCTTTGACTGACTTCCTTTAAGATGGTCGTTACTGATTTGTATCCTTACTTTAAGATACCGTGGAATCAAAGGTAAGAACCTTTGATTATTTTATTATAATTCGCATTTTCCAAATACTAAATAATAATTTTACTATTCATCTTTGATTTATGAGAAATATAAACTCTCTCCTGTTAGTGAGTTTCTATATGGGTTCAGATACTTTACAGCTCCGTGAATTTCGAAGATATTGATAGTCAAATAAAAGATATTTTTCACAGAAAATTTTGAATTGTATTAGTCGTCTTAAAACTATTTACAATATTAAAATGAGGATTTATAAATGCTAGAGGTAAAAGGTACTCATCCTACCAAAAGTAAAGCTACGACGAAAACTTCCATTCTGAAAATTATTTGAATTTAAATTTTAAAAACAATAATTATGAGAAGATTTCAATAGATATAACGTAATACTCTAACCTACTATGTATGTTACATATTATATCTTAAATACAATTATGTTGCCACACTAGGAAAACTCTAGATATAGCGTTATAAAAGAACGGAAGTATTAGGGTAAGGGGGGGGTCAAAAATGGCTAATGTAGTCCTTACGTAATTAATGAACTGCCATCTGGAAACATCAATCACATAATCAAGCTGAAAATTCAATCAAGAAATTAGCAGTAATTCATCAAGGAGAGGGAAACTATGAACATGAGAAACTGAAAACTGTACGATAACGCTGAGTAAAACTGAGCCGTCCAAGCACAGGAGCCCGAATGTATAGCTTTATTAATTAATATGAAACTTGTCGATTTGGTCTCAAAATAACATTTCTATGATCGTTCTCGATGCTGTGCACACTTGGCTAGAGGATCTGGAATGATGCAGTCGCAAATCGCGATGCAGTGTTGCGTTTACGAAACGCGCAACTGCATCGCTACAAGGATCGCTGTCGAGGATTTATTGTGGGACTAGAGTATAGGGATCCTTAAAATGGGGACTACAGTATGGGGAAGGTAGTGATTACTTTTTAAAAGGGTCGGCAAAGGTCGGTAAGGAACACACCTGTGGTTTCAATCGTCTATAGGCTACGGTGACTATCGGCTAAAAACAAGCGGGCCGTAGGTTTGTTTGCCACCTTAGAAATGATAAAAAATATGCATTTTACATGTATTCAATTAATTACAAACAAGATGTGCATGTTGGTGAAAAAGACCATACAATGTCATGATCTCTAGCGAATCTAATACAAGTGTAATAAAAAACTAACTGTGTGCAATGTGCATCATCCTATATTCATAATATACTTTTGTTACATTTCACCTTTTTAATGTAAAGTTTCTTCGGTATCTGGAAACAAAATTATTTCTTTACTTTAAAAACACTTATAAAAAAACATAATTTAATTTCAACTTTGTTGACTTTCGTATGAAATACAAATAGGTAGGTACTTAAATAAATAGTGATACCTCTACCATCCATTAGTGATTTGATTTTTAGAGGGTTTGCCAACGCGCGAGTAATGTCGCCGGTGTTGCAAGCGTCTATAGGTTTACAGTGATCGTTAAGCTTTAGTGGGCCGTTAGCTTGTTTGCTACCTTGGTGATTTAAAAAAAAAATTGTTTGACGAATACCCCAATTTAAAAAAACGAAGTTTCTAATAAAATTATCTACTCTTAGGAGCACGTTTTAAAAAAAAATCAGCCAATAGTTAAATCTGTGACGAGAAACAAGCATTTTAATCTATTCCTTTGTATGTTATTTGTACGTAAGGCACTGTCGCGTATATTATCGAACTTTGACGTTCAAAGTTCATCCTGATTGTTTTTATGAGTAACCTACCAATGTTAATAGTTATTATACAATAATTAATCTCAGAAGATCACTAAATGGATTATTTTATCAATAAACTGTTGGATTACATGATAGTTAATTAAGGGCTTAAAAGGCAGTTTATACGGGGCAGAGTAAAAACAAGGATGACGCGATATGTCACTAAGCGTGCGTGAATAGACATTAAATTTTAGTCGGATCTCTTCAGAGGAAAATTTAGATAGTACTGCCTCTTAAACTATCGAAGAAGTATACCTAACAGAATTAACATAGCATCGTAATAATTCGTACTTGATTGCGCTTCAAAACTGACGGAACCGCAGTGTTACAATAATTGCGGAAACCTGAAACAGATGTAGGCAGGTTTTATTCCAAACATTTTCTTATGACGTATTTATAAGTCATTGGAGTTTTCTAGATTGTACAACATTTTTTAAGTTAAGAAGCTAACTTGAAACTACACAAATTAAATAATAAACTTAGTAACCTAAAATGCATTTTTGAAAAAAAAAACCTTTCTCAGTTTTAATGAAATTATAAGTTATTGTATATTGGTTTACATAACAAATCCACCTTAAATTTTTTATCAGAATCATTGAATAAATGATAAAATATTTAGCTGCGATAAACGGATTAACGGACAGACAGAGCGACGGACATAAAGAAACTAATTACAAGGGTGCTGCCTTTGCCATTTGGCGTCCAAACCCTAAAAATGAAATACTTACTTTGAAGAATGCATTAAAAATCATTGAAAACAATCTGGTGGATAAATGCGTCATCAATTACATCTGAAAGAAAAAAAAACGGATACTTATTTATTTTTCAAATACAACAAGCATTTGGCCGCGGTTCTGTATATTATTACCAGTATATTATTCCCACCAACTCCTTGATTATTATAAGCAGGTTTAAGCTGTAGCTATTGAAATGTGTTTAAAGTTATTCCCGAGGAAACTTTTAAAATTATTCGAATTAAGTTAGTAAGATTAACCAAGCATATATTCATGTTATAAGCTACGTCCTTTACAAATTTTAGCCGAAAAATATTTGATTGAGTGGTTGTGACTGTGACTAGATTTGATTGAGTGGTTGTGACTGTGACTAGATTTGATTGAGTGGTTGTGACTGTGACTAGATTTGATTGAGTGGTTGTGACTGTGACTAGATTTTCTACAAAAAATTTCGAAAAAAGAAGCTGCACGTAGTCGATTTTAAATTTGCGCAGAATTTATGAATTAGTACGCAAATTAGTCTGCATGCATTAAATTCGCAGTGCGGTCTACGGCTAATCTCCAATCATTTTTATACTCTCCCCTCTTGTGTGGGGGAACCAAAGAAAGCAAGTGAGAAGCCAAGTTTCAAAATGAAAAATCAAAGTTTTCAATCAGGGACCAAAAATAATAAAAAATTAACAACTTAATATCTTAATGTAGTCAAGCAGTTTCCAACCAATTGAGCGCGGGCGGAGCAGCAGACAAAAGATGTATTAAAATAATAGTTACGATTACATGTTATACCTATCTATATTTTTAGATAATAAAACAAAACATCCATATAACAAAGTAATAGTTATCTATTATCGAAATTGTCAACCGTATTTTATGTTGGTTGCCTACCACCTCGTATTATAAGATTCATTTCTATTAACTACTAGCTGGTTCCCCGCGAAGTGCTCGCGCAATCTTACTTTTCCCGTCGCATCACTCGTACCTGGCGAACGTTGTTTCTCGTTATTTGTTGAAACGACTGGCGCACCACCTATTATTGTCAATTATTATATACATTGGTATATAGAGAATTTAGATTCTGTGACATGCGCAAATGTGTGTGTTAACTTTGCGAGTAAACACAAGATCATTCCAGATTTCCAGAAAGGCGCTGGGGTCAACACTAGCAGAGTATATCGAGTAAGTTCTTTTTTGAACATCATATCCGTTCAAGGCTTATAGAGCGAGATAGATTCCTGAGGAATAACAGAGGTGCGTAACTGTGACACGTTAAGGTGAATCTAGAGCTATCTCGCACTATTAGTCCTGAGCGGTAAGGGTGACAGGTTAGGACTAATCTAGCACTATCTAGCTGTATTAGCCTTGACCGGTAAGGGTGACAGTTTAAAACTAAACTAGCGTTATTCCGCTCTATTAGCTTGACCGGTAAGGGTGACAGGTTAGGTCTAATCTAGCGCTATCTCGCTCTATTAGTGTTGAGCGGTAAGGGTGACAGGTTAAGACGAATCTAGCACTATCTCGCTGTATTAGCCTGGACCGGTAAGGGTGACAGGTTAAAACTAAACTAGCGTTATTTCGCTCTATTAGCTTGACCGGTAAGGGTGACAGGTTAAGACGAATCTATCGCTATCTCGCTCTATAACCTTTGACCGGACATGATATTAGAAAGAGAACTTACTCGATATACTCTGACATTACAGAGCGGTACATTCTCCGTGTATAATATTACTCATACTGTAATTAAACTGTTAGGTGTTTCTTTATTCGCATTTTTTTTCTCGTTATTAATAGCTAATAGCTCGACTATTAATAATTCCTAAATATTATATTAGGTCGTACCTGAATCGTCATCATAACCATAGTAGTTGCTGTACTTGTGACTGTCACCTGTCTTTCCGCAACCCCGCCTCAAGTTATCAGGGTATCCTGCACAAATAAATATTGTACGTACTAAACACATACATAAACTGTTTGGTACTTAACGTATATACCTAACTGCATTCCTACTAACCTTAGGACCCTATTACGGCTATTACTAAGCCTGAATTGTTTGCCTGTTTGTTTGTACGACCTTTAATAAGCTCTATCTTTTGAATGATAACAGGTAGATGTCTGGAATTTTCAAAGAATATGCGTTATTATAGCGAATTAAATAAAAAAAGTAAAATTAAAGTATAATTTATAACTCATAATCAAAAACCTGAGACGAGTTCGCGCCATTACCTCTAAAATATAAGCGCCATCACACAGGTTATTAACAGAAATGGTTAATTCCCAGCGAACGCCAAAATCTCTACGGTGACGCTAATAAACGAAACTAAACTGTACCTAACAACAAGAAACTTGTAAAACGCCCTGCAACATGCGTTCGATCGATTAGATGAGAGACGACCTTTTTTTTTGTTTTTTGTGTTCGTGAATTATATGATGATACGAAACCCACGGAACGCGAGTTCGACTCGCACTTGTTTATCTTTTATCAACCCTTAAAAAGCGAAGCTATCGGTACTGCTGTATAATATTAATAGACTCATGAGGTAAACAAAAATTAACAAAGAAAGATAACCAGTAATAAATAAAAATACCGCATGACGTTTCGCGTGAAATATGCTCTTTAATGGCAGAACCAGATTTTCAAAGAAAAAAGGATACTTCACACCTAGAATGATAAAATTGGGTAAGAAGCTAGATCTCACAGCACAATGAAAGGTATTTATAGTCATGTCACATACAAAATTATTTTTGCGAAAAAAGTACAAACGTGCATTCATTTTCAAGACTGATTTCCGTGATATACGAACAATTCACATACAAATATCTTTCCTTATATGGCACCCACGTGTCTATGTGTGTTGGATCAATTTTTCAAAGTGAACAACATTAAAACAACACGGTGTTAAAACTTAAAGTTGCATATCTATACATTTATATATGTACTACAATTTTTGAAATAATTAATTAAAATAATTTATTCAATTAATTACTTTAATGATAAATTTAATAATTAATTCAATATTATGATTTTTTACCTGGTTGTGGTTGTGATTGGCAGTGGACTTCGTAAGCAACCTGTAATCAAAACTTGTATCGTTATTGTACATATATTAAAACCTAAAATGAAATAGCAATGTAATAAATACAAAGTAAGTAAATAATGTATGATCAGTATTTATTTTATTTATACATTACTAGCTTTTGCCCGCAAATTCCATACTCGCTGGATTCGGTTTTTAGCGTAGGATTCCTATGGCAACTCGTTAATTATAGTAAGGAAGCTTGCTGTAGTTTTGATTATCCTGTGCACTAATATGACTCACTCTTGACGTTTTTCTAAGTTGCTTTCTTTTTTCCTTTTCCTCATAAAACTTCAATGGGACCGGATCAGCGGTTCAGCCTAATTACTTTAACCATCTGCGCTCTAATCCGACTCACACTTGCCATTTTTAAGTAGCTTATGAGCTTTCCTCAAAATACAACTGTATTAAACATCAAAATTAAGTAATACAACAATACTTTGCCAAATATTAAGACCGGTTCAGTGTTTTAGCCGTGAACAATATTTTACAAGTAGTACGTGTAAATTCAAGAGATTGCCTAAGCTGTGTACACCCCACTGCAGGGTCACAGGGCTCTCCTTGGGGAAGGTGCCTTAGGCCCTAGTCCACCACGCTACTCTACTGTCAGAACTTTTAAACCGCCCATAAGGCCTCTGACTTGGCTTTAGCCTTTCAAATCAATAGTTTTTCCTTTTGAAAACGGTTTTTTTTATATATAATTCATAGTTACAATTATAATAAATCAGTTGGACCACGGGCCTAGTTATAGGGCCATTTTCTAGGTACAAAAATAGTTGGACCACGACCCCTAATAAAGCCCCGTAGTCCAACTGGTTTACGACTGAAAGACATTTATATAATTTGTGTCACGTATATTGCTTGCGACGAACTCGTAAACGATTGAACTGAACTTGCACACTGTGTGCAGTTGGTTTAACTTCGCGGTAACCGTAGCCTATGGATGCCTGCAACATCAGGGGTATCACTCACGCGTTGCCAACCCTTTAAAAATCCAATAACTTCTTTCTTGAAGAACTCCATTCTGTAGTCTTTAGGGAAAACCTTGGCTCATTCCACAACCCAAGCGTTTGCTTGAGGAAGTTTCTCTGAAACCGCACTTCACCGACCATTTCGGTTCTAAAGTGTGAGAATGAATTCCCTGCCGATGGCGAGCTTTGTGATGGTAGAAAGTAGCCGTGGGCATCATTTCGAACAATTCCTCAGGAACATCCCAGTGTACAAACGGTAGAACACACACAGGGATGCAGTCTCTGTTCAGACTTAAGGGCTCGTGCACCCGCCCAGAGATGGCAGCAGTATTCCATATGCGGCCGAACTTGATCTTGGAACTGAACAACGCTGGAGATGTCAACACCAAGGATCCCAATGCTCTTGGAGATGGAGTGGGGAGTGTTCTGGATTGTGGGACCGCGAATGGGGTTTTCTTAGCGTTGAACGTGCAGACTTATGTCTGTAAGGTTAAATCGGACCAAGTTTTCCCGTCTCCAGTCAGAGCCTTGGACAGCGTGGTTAAGATTTGAGACACTAATTCTCCACGCGTTTTCTCCACAACGCAATGGCAAAGGGTTATAATACAATCTGTGCGTTTCATATTCTAACTGATGGTGGTGTACTTGTAAGTTAGTTTATCGACATAAACTTGTCCGGGTCGGATATGTATCTAATAGATGGCGCTCTGTTAAAATTTCAAAGGTTTCATTTATGCTACAATTTATTTCTTATCACCTCAAGTGAGTTCGTTAACGCATTACGAGTTTCATATTAAAGTTTTTTAACCAAATTCAAAAATAATAGTTTTCTTAGCGCAATAAGGGATTTCTTACTAAAATAAATTCAAAGGAATCAAATTCACGCGGGTGGATCCATGGGTAATTGCTACCTCTTCGTTGTAACTCGCCACGTGATGGCGCTACAGCGCATCAACTTTAAAGGCAAAACAACGTCTGCCGGGCCATCTAGTATTTTGTATATAATGAGCTAGTCACTTGCACCGTGAGAGATGAGTATTCTGTGTAGTGGAGCACATTTGATATTGTTTCCGACAAACCACTGTTAAATGGAGCATCCCGCTTCGCTGGTTGTCAGTGGAGCGTAAACTGGCAACATCGCACGCAGCATGTCATTTATTTACGACCTGCTTAATGGCAACGAGTAAATTATAGTGCCACAAACTTTTCTGACCCTTTGACCATGGCTGTTTGGTCGCTAGTTTCGTTTTAAGTTTACATCATTTCAATACGGCGACTGTAGTTATGATTTTTGACCACCGGGTCTGAAAAGTCCGTTGCACTGTACAATATGTTTATCATTGACGCAAATGGAACAGCTAGCAGCGGTGCGTTTATAAACCTAGCCCGCGGGCATAAGATAGTAAATAGAATTTTCTATGCGACAAAGCTATGCACAGGCAAAAGTTGGCTGTAATGGTAGATAATTTTTTTGGTACAAAACAAACAATAACACTCACCATAATTGTTAAAAGAAACATGATATATGTTTTCATTTTAATGTCTTTAAGTAACAGCGTGAGAGAGGTATTGTGTTGTTTTTATGGTAACAAAATGTACACGACATCGCTTTTATATATGTAATAATTAGTAAAGTGCCAGACAGCTTAATGCAGCTGGGGTTCCGTAGAATGTATATAATTATTAATAATAAATCCGCACCTTTAAAGCGCGGATCCGCGGATCCCGCAAATTAAAAATTTGGCTCTAAAACATTCGCGTAAATCGCGAGTAGCACGAATGCGACGTTTCAGTTGTTCATAAATGGCACTGCACTGCGCCTGCGCACGTCTTTCTGTAGTTGACGAGTATTTTGTTTTCGTATTCACCGTCCAGCGTTTAATACAGCAATACAATAAATGCCAATTGCATCTTAAGAGCGTATTTTCAATATATAATAGGTTGATATCATAGTATTAGGACTGAATTAAAAATATGAAACTGTTGTTAGGAGTAAGGGTAATTTAAGTGTTTGCTATTTATGAAAAATCACAGCGAGTGCTGATGAATATGTATTGTATAACCGCTAAATTAAATGAAAACTAATATCTGCAATAGTCTGTAATTTTTTGAAGCACCTAGATACATTAAATGTTTTATATGACAAGGTACACTTTTTAACAGCAAAAGCGAAAATCCGATACACACATGTGTTACTGTAAAAGTGTTACAGCCGATACACACATGTGTTACTGTAAAAGTGTTACAGCCGATACACACATGCGTTACTGTAAAAGTGTTACAGCCCATACACACATGTGTTACTGTAAATACATCCGATGCACACATGTGTTACTGTAAAAGTGTTACAGCCGATACACACATGTGTTACTGTAAAAGTGTTACAGCCGATACACATATTATTACTGTAAAAGTGTTACAGCCGATACACACATTGCAACACACTCACAAATTCTGTCAGCTAAGTTTATTTTGGGCCCGGTTTTTTTTAGTCTTTAAAGTCAAGAACAGAAAGAAAAAGACAAACAGAATCTTAAAAAATATTTAGAGTTATTAATGATTATAACGAGGCCATTTTTATTAATAACTAAAGAGTCTATGTAGTTAAACATTTAGTATTTTTATAACACATGTCAATGGCGTTCGGTACATTAGGCTAGGAGGTTGGTAGTTCTGACCATATAGAATAAAATACCTTGGCCTAAATAAATAAATTTAGGTGACTACATTTTGAACATTTACTATACTTCGGGCTCTAAGAGTTATTTTTTAACGTAAGTATATATAAATTGGCGCGGTATAATTTATGCATTCAATTTATCTCTTTGCCTACCTATTTGTAGTAAATAGAAAGGTAATTAGTAGCTGGACGCCGAAGGCAGAAGACTACGATAAGTGGCGCACCATGGAGCAGGCCTCTGTCGAGCAGTGGGCCAAAATAGGCAGATATGACGATAATGCTGATGACAAACTTCCATAGCTGCATACCTATAGCTGAAATCAAAAATTTCCATTTCCATTACCAAATAAATCCATTTTAGTAAAAAAATCTTCGTTAAAAGAAAGGTTCCGTTATTCCTTTTTTTTGCACATAACACCAAATTCAATAGTTGGTAAACTAAATTTCGTCACAGAAAATTTATTAATGCATTTTATTTTTTCACCTAAATAAATACATTATTGAATATTGCTCCAATGGTTTGATAGTTATGAATTAGCAACGGGTGTTTTCTTTATATTTATCACTCATTGGAGCTGTATTTATTATTTTTATTACTGTATTTATTATATAACTGAAACTGTAAAAGAGCTTACAATAACATTTGTGAAGTTCGCGCGGATCTAATGCGCGCGAAATAATTGGCAACATTCGTTTGTTGTTATTGGTTTAACCCGATAGCATCTAAACTCACTCTGCCGCTTAGTTAATCGAATTTTTAAACTTCAAATCTCTCGGCTAAATTACATTTATATAATAACCTACCTACAATAATATAGTCATACAAATTTTTATCCCCTATTTTGACCTCTAGATGATTTTTCAAAAAACTATAAAACACAACCTTAATTTTAAACCTCAAGGCCAACTACCAATTATTATGGATTTAACTTCAAAATGACGGATTTCCATAAAACTTTCAACACCTAGTTTACCACCTTAGGGAACGTATTTTGCAAAATCTATTTTATGCCTTATCTGCTTCAGAATAGAAACCTCTGTGCAAAATTTTAAGTCACTAAATACAAAAGTTTTAAAAGTCTCATACGAATTTTCATCCCCTATTTTGCCCTCTTGCAGATAATTTTCCAAAAACGGTAATATACTTAAACCCTTATTTTAACCTTATCGATCGACCAAATATCGATTTAGCTATGCATTTAGCTTTAAAAGATTTACTAATTTCCATACAAAATGTCAACCCCATTTAACTCTCTCAGGGAATTAATTTTGCAAATAGATGACGAAAACTCGGTTGAGCCAAATGAAACGGTCGCGTGTATAGTATATACTTACTTTCTATCAGCGTCTCAACGAATATAAACTTTATATACTTACTACAAAATTGAAACTGCTTCAACAGTGAGTGCACGCATTTGACCTTTTCGCTACCAGAGATTTGAAAGCTAGTATAGAAAAAAATAATTTTAATATTGTTTGATTGAACAGTGTGACTAAGTGCAAGAAAATTCATGAGTGTTTTAAGATCACCTACAGGCCCTGTCGCTCTCACCGTCTCGCAGCCTGTTTTTGAATGTCAGTGGCGAATGTCATACGGCAAACAAGATTTAACACCAAAATACATCAAGGGCGCTCTTAAAATTGAATCAAAAAAAAAATTAAAGCAAACATATACCCTATACCGTAAAAAATAAGACACTTCAACATACTCTATCAAAATATAAGAGGACTGCGTTCAAAAACAACGAAATTTAAGAAGTTCGTACATTGACAGGCGAAACATTCGGACAGAACTTTGTATTAGACTGGCGAAACATTCGGACTGAACCGGCAGGTTAACGGCATTTTTTGCCACCAGGATTTTTTAAACTATTAAACCCCGCTGAACACGATTCTGCTTGGTGTCAACCTTCACTCCTTTCCCCCAAAATGTGTCCCGATCTGCCGTGTTTTTTTTTTATAAAATAAAAGAAAAATGACAATGACAAAAATATTATTTATAAAATTCTCTATAATATTTACATATAAATTTTCTGACAGAAGAAATAATGTCTGCCAAAAACATTTTTTTTTCAAAAAGCAGTCGAAGCTGTAACAAATCTTTTCTCTGAGACAATACACACAGTTTTGCATCGTCTCTGTCACTTTTTTGCGACCATTTTTTTTTCACACCTGACTAGGAAATGCGCTGTTCATATCTCTATGTATTGGTGCCACCTGGCCAAATCGAAATGTTGGCTAGACTGAATCCTATTATTTAGGTCTGTTCCTGCATCCTTGCTTTATCGCGATGTAATATGTTTTGTTCTATGTTTCTTAAGAATTCCGGCGCACCTATAATCGTCGCATTTACAACGCGCGTAAACCACAGCTGTTGTTTATCTGCAGTAAAATGCCGCATGATCGAATTTACTAAATCGCGCTTACTGAGTGTAATAGTTAGGGAGCTGAGCAGCTCAACTTGTTCGGCTAAGTGCTCACACGTTGAAATATTTTTACTTTTGTGGTATGAGTTATGTGCATCAACTTGCATTTAGCGGTTTCCTGATGTTGTTCCGACCAATAATTTTTTTTCGCTCATACTTATGTATACCTACTTATTTTTTAATTACCACATTTTTAAATATTTTCGTTACTGTGCTACTGTGTGGTTTTATGTATTTTTGAAATAATTTGCAGTTTTTAAAATGCAGCGGCCGTCATTTTGATGACGTCATATCTGCGTATCCAGGATATATATCCAGTTAATTACAGCTTGTGTTCCGACGGTTTTGTTAAGAAAATAACATGTTTAATAACATACTAAAATTTGGTGCTGGTACTGCTGGTATGGTTCGTCAACTAATTTTGTGCTCCGAGAATCGAACATGGGACATTTGATCATCAAATAAATAATAATGAAAGCAATAAGTTTTTTTCCTTAAAGTGCTTTATTTAAAACAATAAAACTGCATTCACGCATCTAGGCCTTCGGTGGGCTGTGACTTTTATTTTGCTGCGGCTTTGGTGTACCTGGAACAATAAAGAAATGTTTTAGCACTCCGAATTGAAAATAAAAAACGAAACAATCATATTATAAGTTCAACATCTGTCCATACTAAAATATAAACACACAGCGTTTTAAGCCATTATTATTTGAATTATTTGTAATATTGCTCATTCTATAGGGTTCTGTCTTAATAAATCAAAAACGGCTTTTAATTATTATTTTTTTAAGTAAGAAGATGAAGTGAAATTTAAAACATATTTTATATCATTCCTTTTCGTTTGTCGTGTAGTTTCCGGTAGACCGGAATCGTACCACTTTCTATCTTATTTTTCGAATGTCAGTCATGCCTGTGATAGATGACGCCAGACATACTCGTAGAATCAGCAACCTGAAGTGGTAGTAAGCTGGTCACGTCTGTCGGGGGACAGATGATCAATGGAGCAGAAGTATCCTAGAGTGTAGATCGCGTATAGAAATTCAAAGTGTGGCTCACCCTTCAGCCCGGTGGACCGACCACCTGAAAAGGGTGTCCGGTAGTGGTTGGATGCGGAAGGCAGAAGACGGAAGAAATCGCGTGCAACGGAGTAGGCTTATATCCAGCAGTGGATCAATATAAGCTGAAGATGGTGATGATGGTGATGTTTAATTTGTACGACATTTTTCATTAAATTGTCAAAATCAGGTGGCATCCTCATAAGGCTACCTGCACCCACTGCTAGATATACCTTATCTACGACCAGCTCTACATTTTCTTAATTCATCTACTGTGATTCTATTTCTACTATTCCTTCATGATGCAACGGAGCAATTATGATTTATGTAAACTAACTTCAATTGACACTATTGTTAATACTATATCAATGATATAGTGTTTAGAGCAGACACTTCACTTACTTTTATTATTATTTTTGTCATTAGTTTTTTCTTTTTTATTAGCATTCGCATTGACACCTTTAGGATCAGGTTTAGCAGGCGCCTTGACGTTTGTTTTTGGTTTGTTGTATCCGTTGATTTTTGCATCATTCGCTTTCTCATTGTTTCCTTTGACTTCTGGATGTTTTGCTGTTGCGTTAGCATCATTATTGACGTTATTATTGGCGGTATTTACGCCGTTGTTATTGCTATTAGTGCCGTTTACATTGTTATATATAATAATGTTTTGTTTTTCTGTAAATAAAACATTTTTTACATAAGAATAATTTGTGTATACAGGTGAAACAAAATATATTTATACTTTTTTTATGTTGTTACTTTTATTGGTTGTTTATTAGCTGCAACAACAGGTATATTTCTTAAGCAAAAATATTTGTGCAAATGGTAACAAGGTATATAGGTATACCTAATAGATATTTCTTGTTCCACCCAAACCGAAAAAAGTGTTGGCTTATAAGAGTTCAAAATGTGACTATAGAAAATCTTGTTCCCTACAATTTTTACGCCTCCACGTCCTACTACCGACAGAAGGCAAGGTTTTATAGTAGTACATTATTTACTAACGGAAAAAGTGACATATTGCTAACGAGGAAGTAATACACAAGAGTTTGGTTGCCTTGGAATATACTACAACTGCCAGTTGCTATATCAAAGGTCGCAAAATAAAATAAAAAGCGGCATGAGAAAAGTATGCATTTACTTCCCGGCGGGTAGAAAAAGTATAATTTATGATGATTAAAAACGAATCAGGATTTCCAGGTGCAGAGGGATCTATTGAGATGTCGATGTAGCAAATCGCAAATCAGTTGAGGTTTACAGACAAGTTTACGCATTTACTTAATATGACAGTTACTTAGCTCAATGTTTTGTTTCCTTCCGCGCTTTATTTTATGCTTTTAAAATCGGTCTAATTTTAACCAAACTTTTAGGTTTTCGTACCCAAAGGATGCTTACGGGATCCTATTACTAAACTTACGCTATATAGACTGTCAGACCCTTTATCTGTCTATCTATCGGCCCTTTTATCAAGGTCTATCTTTTGAAGTGTAATAAGTAGAATTGCCACAGAATGTGTGTTATTACGGTGGAATAATCGAAAAAGAATAAAAGACAAAAAGTAAAAAACTAGAAGGAAACAAAAATCTTGTTATTTTTTTTACGTTTTTATTTCTTATTTTACCTGTGTAGTTTAAACTTCATATTAAAAATGACTACGTTAAACCATAATATAAAACAACAAATAATAACATAGTATAAAAATGAATTTATTTTAAAATATTAATAGCGTCATCAGTCTTAAAAAAAAAAAAAAAAAAAGATACATTGACAACTGTTAAACAATTGTTACCATTTATTTTTGCAAATATCTTTTTCTTAAAACTAATATTTAAGAAACTATGTTTTAAATTATATAAATTATAATTTGTAGTTTTTCGAAAATTAATGTACAAAATAAATTGAATTTGTTCAATGCTATAGCAAAATGTGCACGCGACACCCAAATAAAACAAAACATCCATGTACAAAGTTCTATATCAAAAATCAGGGATAAATAAATAAAGTTATAATACGTACAGTGTGGCAATCGTTAAAAAAAACATCCGTAAGATTGGCAGTGAGTGGGAATGATAAGTTAAGTTTGCTGTTATAATTCAACACAAAAACAAAGATTGAAACATTACCATTCTCGTCTTTTGAAAGAACTTTGTCAACTTTTGGTATAAGTTTCTTTAACGTATCTGTCAGCTCTGCACTTTGGCCTTCATAACACAGGACCTTGTAAAAAACAACAACAAATTATCAAAGTTAGGTAAAAAATTTAACTAACTGTATATGCAATTATTGGGATCTCCCCCAAACTCAACCAAAAAGATGTATGCCTTTATAGCTTTTTTGCGCAGTTCCAAAAAGATTGCTAACCTTTTTTGAAAGAAATAAGATATACGTTGCGGTTTCGCCACAATCGATGAATTTCACACGTAATTTCAAATGCGCAATGTACATCTTATTTCTATGGATTTCAAACGAGAATGGTTAGCAATCATTTTACGGAATCGAACCGCAGGTGGTCGTGGTTCCGCCAATTTTTTTTTTTTACTTAATATATATGTTAAATGTATTTTAATTCACTTACAATAGCAAATAGGGCTACGAAAACATTTCTCTCCATTTTATAAGTCACAAATAGGCAAATGAAATATATTTGAAATTGTATTTATAGTGAAGTAAAAATAGGAAATTTTATAAAGAATAAGCATTATATTAACCCGTGTAGCTAATCTTATCAATAAAACTTGTGCGTCTGTCTGTTATTGATTTCAATAGAAACGTATTTAAAGCCTTTTATTACTCGAGATTTAACATAACAAATTAATTAAGAATTATTTTTGTACATTTTTCTGTCTGTCTGTCTATCTCTGAGTTTGTTAAATATCAATGTAATTGAATGTATATTGCATTATTGTTTATAAGCTTTTTATTTTTGTTGGTCTTGTTGCTTGCGTCACAATAAATCGACAGAAAAAGATGGTGTCATTCAAAACCTCTTACATTTTATTTTAAATAATGTTTTTTATGGGTACCGACATCGTGGTCACAGCAAGACCGGCTGAAGTGCGCGGCGTCGACTTCTGAATGCTTACTCAGTTTCTGTCACTACATTCCCTCATATTGTCTAAATGTTTCCTATACACTGAAAAAGGTACAAAAAAACATAGAAGTGAAATAAATGCTTTCAATTGGCCAAACGAAAAGTATGCTGTGAAAGGTTGCGCACACTTTTATTACTGGCGTAGACGTAGTCGCGATACCTGATATGTAATCACTATTTAATTTAAAGCTATTATTATTTATTTAACGAAGGTTAGTATCACATTTTGTGATTAAGGTTATTACGATTTGTACCTGTACGATTTTAAGTGCCGAGTATTAACTGATTTATATGCCAGTAATGTTCATTCGCTGGTAAGGACCCGGAAATTATTTAAAAAGAGTAAAAGAGGGAAAGTTTAAAATAAATTTCTTATGATATTTTTTATTATCTTGATAAAGTGGAACAACAACTTTTTATAATCCACCGATAGGATGTAGCTTTTATTTAATATTGAAGTTGAAAATGTGATATGTGCCACTTTAAGTTGAAAATGTGATATGTGCCACTTTAAGTTGAAAATGTAATATATGTGCCACTTTAAGTTGAAAATGTGATATGTGCCACTTTAAGTTGAAAATGTGATATGTGCCACTTTAAGACGAAAAGCGAGGTTAATCTTGTACAGAGAAAGGCCATTGTTCTTTGGTTTAAACCTTTCGGTTTCGAGCAGTTGTATATGCTATGTTACAAAGTTCAGTTAATTTTCTTTGAAATGGAAACCTACTATCCTGCCGACCTAACGCAGGCAAAGCCGCATTAATAGCCTATATTTATTATAATAAGGCCACAATATTTAACTGTCACAGACTAAGCCCTTTGAAATCTAAACATAATTACTTAAATAGCTTAGTTATATAGGTATTACAGCTAATAGTTGATTGCACTTGTATAAATATAAACCTGAAAGTCGTATATTATGGATAAATAATGAGTTTTTAAACGAATGAAAACTGACGTCCATAGTTGAATGAACTTATGAAAAGGTCAACGTCACTGTTGAACTCCTAACGTCTAAGAGACATCGACCAAAACTCAAAAAATGAGGACCATTTTACATCCAAAATTGTACGAAATTCTTAGATTACTTCATACTGAACCCGACTAGGTGAGAATAACGTAGAGTAAAGTAAGTCGCACAGCGATACTAATTTCTGCTACTTATGTAAAAAATAGGGGTTGGGCTGAGTTGGAGCTACAGCCGCTTAGCTTTGGAGATTCAGGAATTTGATGCGGCGGAACAGAGTCGAACTCACGCACCGAGGGTTCCGCAGCAACAGATAATGCACATGCCATACTCGTATTTGACCGGTTTTTATTATTTGTGTTACCGTTTTTACGATAGAGCAAAAACAACATAAACATTTTTCTTATGTAAAGAACCCTTAAATTTTCAAATTTTGTTTTTTTATTATTTATTGACAAATCCCCCATAATGCATGATATGTGTGTGTGTGTGTCATGGTAGCTCTTACTCCAGAACTAAAAAATGTAAAGTAATAATGGGACCCCCGAAGCTGCGACACTTTAGATCATTACTTTCTACCTAGTCAGCTTTTGTATGACCTAATCTCATCATTTCGACAATAATACATGAATTTGTTTGTGATGTCTGCTACTATATACATGAGAATTATGACAAACGCGTGAGTAATGCCCCTGATTTTGCAAGCGTCCATAGATTATACGCTTAATATCAAGCAGACCATAAATTTGTTTGCCACCTTAGTATTAAAAGTACCGGGATTCTAATTGTCCACATAAAAAAAATTACGGACCATAAGCTTAGCTGCTAGAGGCTTACAAGATTTTTACTGTCCTCCGTTCTAATTTAAATATTAAATAATTTAGTAATGATATAAAATATTATTTCATTGTGTTTTTGGAACAGAGAGAATTAGCGGCATCGGGTAGTGCGGAAGACATGAACCTTTGCAGTGTAGGCATACTTGACCAGTGGGCCATCCTATATGAGTAGGAGTGAACAGAAAATAGATGTCAACGGTGAAAGATCTCTGGGATCAGCAGTCACTATGGGAGTCCCTCAGGGCTCAATTTTAGGTCCTTTTCTATTTCTTACTTACATTAATGATCTCCCATATCATATAAAAAACCATGAAATTGTCATTTGCTGATGACACCTCTTTGCTTTTTAAAGTTAAGAGACGACAGACATATTATAATGAATTAAATAATGCCCTTTCTAAAATTGTAAATTGTGTTAAATTTACATTACCAAATGTTAGTCAGAGACAGACATGTATTCATATTAATTGTAAAAAGACATGTATTAATAATAATGGCGAGCAATTAGAACTTGTTAATTCAACAGCCTTTCTTGGCATAACGCTGGACTCCAAACTTCAATGGGGTCCTCATATTCATAACCTAGCCAAAAAACTTAGCTCTGCTGTGTATGCGATCAAGAAAATAAGACAATTAACCGATGTCGACACTGCAAATAATAGTATATTTTAGCTACTTCCATAGTTTAATGACATACGGTATCCTATTGTGGGGTAGCGCTGCTGATGTAAAAACAATATTTTTGTTACAAAAAAGGGCAATTCGTGCTATTTATAAATTAGGATCTAGAATATCTCTGATGGATAGGTTTAGGGAAGTAAAAATTTTAACTTTAGTGTCGCAATACATATCTGAAAATCTTTTATATGTACATAAAAATATCAATAGTTTCAGCAAGAAAAGTGACGTTCATAAAGTAAATACTAGAAGTAAAAATAAATAAGTAACTCTTCAACTCCAATGAGGTTGCAAAGCTTATTTTAATTTTCGACGGTGCTGACCTGTGTCTTCAATCTTTGAGTGCGATCTATGTGACTTATAAAGGAAAGGTGCGAGCAAGGGGAGGAAGATAAAAACTATTGCCGACATTATTTAAACAGGCATCAACACTAGTCATATTATATAATATGCATAATATAATAATTTAAAAAAAAGATATGAAAAATAATACATAATTACATACATTAACTTGCAAAATTATTGAAAATCTATTATATACTCATAGTATTATCTACGTACATTTTGAATAAAAAGTTATTGCAATTAAAAATTACTGAGTAGGTAAGAGACAAAGCCGTTCAACGGAGTGTTTCAAAGTTCCGTTTTTTTGTTTCTACCTCTACAGCCCCCATTCACTGTGGTCCCACAAGCATTTGGATCGTTGGTATTCCAGCGATGTTCAGTTCAGAGATCATTTGCAAGACAAGGTGAAGCTGGTGTTCAAAAAACTTGGCGTACTCAACAAAGCGAAGCAGTACTACACGTCGGGGCAAAGGTTGCTGCTTTACAAGTCGCAGGTTCGGCCCCATATGGAGTACTGCTGCCATCTCTTGGCAGGATACCAGCTTGGCCTTTTTGACTTGGTTCAACGACGGGCTGTGAGAATTGTCGACGATTTCAAACTCACTTGCGGTATCGAGCCCTAAGTCTTAGGAGAGACTTTGCCTCCCTGTGTGTGTTCTACCGCTTGTACAATGAGATATGTTCTGAGGAATTGTTCAGAATGATGCCAACGGCTACTTTCTACCATGGGCAAGGAATACATTCTTACACTTTAGAACCGAAATGTTCGCGTACAATGAGGTTTTAGAGAAACTTCCTCCCGCAAACGCTTGGGTCATTGAATGAGCTCCCGGCCAAGGTTTTCCCTAAGGACTACAGTATGGGGTTCTTTAAGAAAGGCGGACCGTGAACTTGTTTGCCAACTTAGTGGTATTTTTTTTTAAAAAAAAACATCCTTTTCACACCTTTCCCAGGAAGCAACTTTGTTAATATTACAAGTGGCCACTGAAGAGGGCCGTGCATTTTCTATATTTACTAAAACCACTGTTCCTACAGTAAGTGGGTTCGATGGTGTATCCCATTTATAGCGCGCAATGAAATGTTGAAGATATTCTGTTTTAAATCTTTTCCAAAATGATTGCACAAGAGAATCTATCAAGAAGTTCATGACGTTCATTGATTAAATCTGCAGCCAGTAGACATTCAAGAGCAGTGTACGTGTACATGTATGTGTGTTCACACATATTTACATAGATTTTGTGTGTTTGGTGGCCTAGCTCCTGCGTGGTTGATGGAAACAGGTGTACACCCGGGAAGTTTCTTGTTACTCCTTCTCTTAGGCTTGTTTCCGAAGTGACAGTACGTTAAATGATGTGTATTTGTTGCCGGACTGTCGTGTGGGAGCTGGGCTACTTCATGATATACAACGTCTGTGAGGATGTGTATGCATGTGGTTATGTGTGCACGTTTGTGTGATGCGCCCTCTCGCATTTGGAGCCTCTCTGGACTCTTATATTATTATACTTGTACCTATGTAAGTTTATACATATATTGTTAGTTTTTTCTAGTAGTATCAATTTTTGATACACTGTTTGTGTTTTATATATATTTATGTATGTCCTTGTGTATGTATTTATATATTTATTTAGTAATATTATTGTAAGAAATTTGATAATTTAGTAAATGCTTTTGTCGTTCCAATCTTCTTCTCTTATCTTAATATTTTCAAAAGCAACTATAAATCAGTTTTAAGTTCCGAGTACGTGTGTTCGCCGTGTGATGTTAAATCTAAACTTGTGTGTGTAAATCTCAATATGAATCGGATTTATATTTTGTTCCTTTACTACACACATTGTAACTAGTACAATCGAAGTTTTATTGGAGTTGCTTGAGTGTATCATGCTCTCTCAAAGTGTCTCTGCGGTGGTGGCATGTGCGTCGGGTCGGAAGCGATGGCCGATTCATGTATCATACTTACTTGTGAACGGGCGCCGCTGTGGAGACTGGTCTGCTCTTGCATTCTTAGTATTCGGTCATCTTCTTCAGTGTAAGATTTTAACGGCAACACCTCAATTATGGGAAAAAAAACGAAAGGATAATACTTGACGTTTTCAAGTAGCTTATGTCCTTTTCCGGGACTCAAACTATCTGCATGCCAAATTTCATCTTGATCGGTACAGCGGTTTCAGCATGAAGAGGTAACAGACAGATTTAATTTCGCATTTATAATATTTATTTTTATATTACATTCATGGATAGTATGGATTGTTTTAAGTATATGTATGTACATATGATTGTACAAAAATATAATTATGATGGCGCTAATGCCACTAGTACTATTAAATATCGGAATGCTCTTAAATATCTGAATTCCTTCACTCGATTGACGATATTTGACGCTTCACATGGTGCGCCACCTATGCTACATAAAAACAAAAAAATAATAATTGATATGTTTGACTTTTTTTAGTAGCTTACTAACTTATTTTGTTTATCTAATAAGTGTTTCGGTACATATTGTATACTCTTTAGCTATTTATCAAAGTATTGTATAATTACTTTAAATAAAAATTCTTGCCAGCTCTTTTTGGCAGAAATCAACATTGTTTACATTGTATTGACGATTCAAAAGTGTTCTTAGAAACCTATTTGAATAAAATTTGATTTGAAAGTTTGAAAGTGGTCGAAAGCAAATTGAGCGGGTGTGAGAGCAGTCAGTTCAGACGGATCGGAACTTAGTAGATAAAGCAGGCGGGAGTTGAGTATAGCTTCGATCTGATTTAGAACCGTAACCATTTTCTCATGGGTAAGTATTTTTTTGTTTAGGTAAGTAGCCTATGACACGGAATAATAAGTTTTTGACGCATTTTATATTTGCCTCCCACATTCCTCCAAAATGAAGAGCACAATGTGGATTGAACACCCCACGATGATGATTTGCAATTACTTTAATAAAAACCTTGAACTAGTCCTCTAATAGCAAAAATGTAAAGAAATCGTTCAAATTTGAGAGAAATCTTTTGAATGCGTCAAGAAAAGTGGCTTAACTAAAATCAAAAAACCAGTTCCAAATGAACTGCCTTTGTAACCAGGCATACGAATAAGCATAAGTACGCCTTTTGGTTACGTATACCACGTTTGCGATAAAGAGTTACATAAAGTGGACAGGCATAGTCCACTCCAGTGTGTGTAAATGCTTTACAAGGTTCGACGAGACATGATGGTAATTTAAGAAACGTAGAACATACACAGGAGGAAATTTTTGTACTCAATGTTATAAACGGATGCTCACTAATTTTAGTAATAATTTTTACTGGCGCTCCGCGTGACTTCGAACATACCAGCGTGATGATAGGTGGGTCAAAAAATCGGCTAACTCAGGAATATTTGTTTTAGCGCGTTAATGGACGTGTTATACTTATCGATAAGCGTTTGATAGCCTATGTACGTATTAGCATTAACTTGTTTCATTTGCAATAATAAATTGGTGAACGTACGAACTAGCGAGACCACGCGAGTCGTCGTAGCGTTGGATAAGCGCCTGCCATATGATTTTATAATTTTCTGGAGTCGCGCTTAGGCCGGCGCACACCGACAATGCTTTGCGGACAACTTACCGATCAAGTAATAAATACGCTCAGCATCAGTCAGCTGAAGATTATCGTAAATAAGGCGTCGCGCTTGACTGTCAATATCTGTAACCACAGCAAAAACCTTGTATAAAGTATATGTACCTACAGATCCTTAGCGAACAGTATGAAATCCCCCTTGGCTTTATCTACAGAGTTTCGGCGCGAACGAAAATAGGTAAACTGACTCGGTTTAATATGTATCTATTCTGCAAAGAAGGGACAAGCGAGTTATGGAATGTACTCGTACGCATCTCGTTGAGTACATTCCATAACTCGCTTGTCCCTTCTTTGCAGAATAGATACATATTAAACGTCGACAACAAAATTATGTATATACCCACTTATATGTAACAGTCACCAAAGGGCAGATTCTCTGCGAATGAGAATTACATATGAAAGAACTTATATCAAATAACAAAATTAGTTTAACAGCAGTTGTAAATAAGTATTAGGTATTAGGTTCACTAAGAGCGACGCGAAAATATTTAAAAAATAATGTGTGTAACCTTTATTACCTATACTAGCGGGTGCAGGGTAAAAACAAAAAAAAATATAAGTACCTATATTTGCAATTTATTATAGGATATATATTTGATATGATTTGGGTATATAAGGCACTAACTGTTTTAAATGAGTATAATAAAGGTCTCGAAACGGACAAAAAAATGAATTGGATGGAAAAAGGAGTAGAAATAATTTTAATATAATTAAAAATATCGCAAAATCAAGTGGACTGTAGGTAACTATTCAAAATAAAAATGTTTTGCACTCACCGCGTGCTTCTTCCATACAGTCAATCCTCAATTATAGCACTTTTATTATCATAGTCGACTGGTTATTCATATCCAATATGTGTACACTTCAAAGTATTTTTTTTTTTACTAAAAACACAAAAATGCAGCGAGCGACGACAACTTCGTGAGGGTGCGAAATTAATTTTAATTTTCGACGGTGCTGACCTCTGTCTTCAATCCACGAGTTCGATTTATGCCATTATTAGAGGAAAGGTGCGAGCAAGGGAAAGAAGATAAAAACTATTGCAAACATTATTTAAACAGGCATTAACAATATAATGTGATACAAATTCCAGTTGTTACTTGTGTAAAGCAGGTATAAAATATAATTTTGTGAACCATGTAACATCATAAAAAAATTAATTCATAACATTCTGAATACTAAATCTAGTGAGTATGTTTAGGTAAATTTAGGTTTGAATAACGCATTGGACGAATCGAAGTGACAGATCCAGCGAATAGCAGCTGCGCTAGCGCTCATGAGCTCATGCTGTTCGGATGTGTCTCTCGAACCACCTTTATATATATAAGTTTGTGATTTGCGCTTTAAAGGTTTAGTGTTCGATTGATTTGAGTTGAGTATCATTTGAAACTTTAAAGTGCGTTAAATAAATATTAAAATTAGTCTTTAAAAATAATTATGTTACTATTCATCTGTCCCATCACTATTCGATTGGGGGATTCATGGAAACTAGTAAATAAAACCCGTGCTACCACTGGTTCACCGTTGTATGAATTTAAGGACCTGGGGGTGCCACGGGTCCAAATTCAAGTTCCCATTGCACCCCTAGGGGTGTACTCCAGGGGTGCCTTGGGTCCGGAATGAATTCAATATAGTACTGACCCTTTTTATAGTAAAATTTCTGTTAACTTCAGTTTCGAAACGCACTTGGCCGGCTTTTTATACAGTACTAGCTGTTGCCCGCGACTTCGTCCGCGTGTATTTGATTTTATCACGTGGTTAACTGTTATACAGCAAAAAATTTGACGGATTTGAAACATTTTGACGGATGTCTCTGAGAGTTCTATTAACTGCTCCTACTGCGTTTCGGTGTGCCATAGTGCACTCGCCCCAGATAATTAAACAGCAATCGCGTAAAACCTTTGATTTATCACTGCTTCTAGAGATACCACATACAGGATGTTCACTTATGTCCAAATCTATGGGGATTTTAAACATCGTATGAGTAGTTTTACCGCCGGGTAACAAAGTGGCTGCTACTCCAGACGACGCCACAGTAAGAGCTATTTTGGCTTGAGCTCGTAATTGTGCCAAAGTTATTTTAGTGAGAAAAAATTTTCCCATCCCACCGGGTGCATCTAGAAATATAATTTCTCCTATAGCATTGTCAACACTGCGACATACACGAATACAGTGCGCTGTTGAACTCCGGTTTGTTAAGTATTTTTTTTTTCTGAACTGTTGAGGCTGTTGAAGCCATTACTGCTTCATCGGGCTTTTTGGGGCAAGGAGGGGAGTTCCCCGTTACGCGGGTGCGGTTTCGATTGAGTGTGGGCGAGAAGCGCCCCGGCACTCTTTGATACCTCGTGTATCCTTGTGGGCGCCGACGAACCCGGCGGGAGGCCCTATTGGGGGAGGTCGTTGAAAATAATCTCGCTATCCGGATAACGAGATCGTCATCTGGGGCCGTTAGTACGTGCCGAGGCCGCCAACTATAATTTTACGACCATGCCGAGGTCGATCGGCGGGATGATTCGTTGTAGATTGCACAATTAGTCGGTTCGGGGGATTTTGTGTACGCTCGAAAAAGCGAACTGCCAGGTCTTTGAAATATTTTGGAATCGTGGGAGTTTGAAATCTCTGTGTAGGTCCGAATTGCGGACGTATCAGGAGGCTCCGGAGGCCGATCTGAGAAAGCGGTTTTGGAGGGTCTGAAGTTTGTGGACAACGCAAAGACTACGCTAGCATAAGCTAGTATGGGGCGGATGCAAGTTGTGTAAAGATTCATCTTATTTTTTAGCGACTTCTTACTGTACTTGCCTATCATGGGATAAAGACGACCGAGGACAAAAGCGGCTCGGTCTCTAACTATTTTGGTGTGATCGTGGAAGTCCATACGCCTATCCAGGGTCACACCGACATATTTGGTCTTGTTTTGTCAGGGAATGGCACGACCGAAGAGTGAGAGGGGAGATGGCCGCGGAGGGCGGCCAGAGGTAAAGAGAACGGCAGAGCTTTTGTCGGGATTCACCTCGATTCTACATTTCCGAAACCATTCGCCTAGGGCGGTGATAGCGGGTTGGAGTCTCTTAGTTATTCGACTTACTTGCCTATCGGTGGTATAAATAGCGGTAGCGTCCGCAAAGAGGGCTAATTGGGCTATCGTTTTAGGGATGTCGTTGGTGTACAGAAGGTACAAGATAGGGGCGAGCACGGACCCTTGCAGGACTCCTTCTATGGGACGGGGGGAAGAGACAGTGCCTTTTACTTTGAAGCGAAAGCTACGGTTCGACAAATAGTCTCGTATGATAAGTACGAGACGGTCTGGCAACTGAAAGTTGTATAGTTTATAAATTAAACCATTGTGCAGACTTTGTCGAAGGCTTTCGCTTCATCGAAGAAGACAGCGCCCGTGTGCCGGGGCTTACCTAATACTGGTTTGAAAGCCAGTGAGAATATGTTCCGTCATGCGGACTTGATGGACGCATGAGTGTTTGGCACGGAAGCCGAACTTCTTATCTATTAAAATGCCTCTGGAGACTATAGCGTTCCGTAGGCGAGCGAGGAGGAGACGTTCGTAGAGTTTAGGGCCTTTAGTAAACTTATAAGGTGGTAGGAGGACGGCTCAGTGCGAGCTTTGCCCGGCTTGTGGATGCCTATAACAATTGCATCTTTCCATTGAGAAGGAAATAACCTATTTTCGAGCAATTGCCCGAATTTATCCCAGTCCGTCACGGTTCTAGTGTCGGAAGGAGAGTCCGAAGGGGAACCTAATCGGAGGAGGACAGGGCGGTAGTCCGAGTCAAGTTTGTCAAACACCTCTTATAGAGCGAAAGCTTAGCCTTACATTATTTAGAAGTGCTATGTCGAGTACGTCAGGGTTGTTCCGAGTATTGTGGGGAAAGTAAGTGGGCGTCATGTGAGCGATGATGTCAAAGTTTAGTCTGCCAACTAAATCGTCGAGGAGTCTGCCTCTCCGTTTTTTTTTTTTTATTTGAGCTGACTATGCAGTTGGCTGTTGCAGCCATTACTGCTTTACCGGACTTTTGGGGCGAGACTCTGAAGGAGCCTCAGCCCATATAGCGCCCAACGCTCAAGGGCTTCCCGCGGGGGAAGCCTCGGCTTGGGTTGTCGCTCTCGGGGGCGTCCCTTCGACCGGCGTGAGTCTCGAACCCGGAGGTGAGTCACCGCCAGGAGGGGAGTTCCCCGTTACGCGGGTACGATTGCAATTGAGTGGGGGCGAGAAGCGCCCCGGCACTCTTTGATACCTAGTGTATCCTTGTGGGCGCCGACGAACCCGGGGACGTCGGCGTCGTGTTTGGAGGGAGGCCCTATTCGGGGAAGTCGTAGAGACTAATCTCGCTATCCGGACAGCGAGATCGTCATCTGGGGACGTTAGTACGTGCCGAGGCCGCCTAACAATAGTTTTACGACCGTGACCGGGTCGATCGGGGGGACGATACGTTGTGGATTGCACAATTAATCGATTCGGGTGATTTTGCGTACGCTCGAAAAAGCGGACTGCCAAGTCTTTAAAGTATTGGGGAATCGTGGGAAGTTCGAAGTCTCTGTGTAGGTCCGCATTGCGAACGTACCAAGAGGCTCCAGAGGCCGATCTAAGAAAGCGGTTTCCTTAGAGAATTCCTTAGGAACTCCCCTTATGACTGCTCGGAGAACGCGTTCCTCGGCCAGCGAGTAAGTATGGTACTCATACTTTTGGGCCGTGAGGAAAGCCGTCAGATTTCGGAAATCTGACGGTGTCGGGACGTGCACTTTGATGCCGCGCTCGGCATCATTGCGGGCGTGCGTATTATTTATACGCTTGGCCTTCATAGCGTTAGCTATATTTGGCCAGGCCCCTTTGTCTTTGATGACAATGGGGGGCGGAGTTTTTTTCCGTCCGTCCCGAAGTGGGACAGGCGGCCTGCGAAGAGGTGGCGGCGGGGGGGGTTGTGTCCATGGCGGCTAGCTCAGGGCTGGCCGCCGAGGTGGACGGGGACGGGGACGGGGAAGCGCTAGGCGCTTTGAGGCGTTTAGCCTCGGAATCGGAGGGAGGAGGAGTAGAATACTCCAGAGCGGATGCCGCCGAAGCCTTTTTGGACTTGGCGGACTTCTTCCGCTTTTTCCCCTTATTGGTCCCCAGGCCAACCACTTTGAAGCCTTCGTCGTCCTCGGACAACGCCGACTCAGCGGACATTACGGCTACTGGAGACAGGGGTGCGGTTTCGGAGGTTGCGGGGGGCGGGGTAGCGAGTGACCGAGAAAGGGTCTCATCGGCTACCGGAGTGGGGGGACGATGTGGCACAGGGGCCTGAAGAGCGCGGCGAGCGAGACGCGGGTCGCGATTGCGGGGTTCGCGGGAGAGAGAGCGCGGAGTCGAACGCGATGAGACGGACGGGGGGGGCGCGGTTGTGCTGGACGCAGTGAGGGCAGGCCCCACAGCCTTGATGATGGCGTGGGCCAGCTCTGGGTGATCGCGAACAAGATTTATCACGATTGCCCCTAGCTGGTCCGGGGACAAGCCGATGAGTTGCTCGGCCATCACGGGAATGGCCGGGGTGTAGATTTTGAGTGCCTAGTGACTCCTCACCATTGCTGGCGAGGAGCAAGAATACCTAAATGTGGCCAGGCGCCCCGCAGTGCTACGGATTGCCTGGTGTATACCTAACACCTTCTCCTACGGCCGGGGCTACATTGTCACCGTTAGGTTTCCCCCCAGCAACGAGACGTGATTTAAGAAGAAACGTTAGGTAGACCGCAACTCTGACAAGAGCTATACGATCTCACCCACCAGCCCTTGAGCACTCGGAACTGGATTTCTACAAACTAAACGCAATCGATACTTAAAACGCGAGAATGCGCGGAGCGGCGAACCGCTGAAGCGGAAATACTACACTAGCGATTTAACCCAAAGCCGGACTCAGACCGGGCGAACCGGTAACAGTCAAAGAGGAAAGCGAGGGTCACCGCTATGCGTAGTAGTGCCGCGACTACAACAACACTCAATCACGCACAAAAACACACAGTATCGCTTCGATAAACTTCGCGTTATGGGCGCGTTAAAAAGCGCGCAAACACACTCAGAGCGGGCCGAGAAGCAATTTCCCAGCCAATACACACTGCCGAGCAGCGCTCAACACTCAGGCCGATTTTCCAGGAATTGCGGGCAATGATCCAAACAACAATTCGAGGTCGTCAGGGCTGAGGCAAAACACCACACAGGAATGCGCACCAGCTGAGTCACCACTGCACGGAGCACACTGAGAGCACTTGACGCTCTAGAACACGACCGCACGACACGAAAGTCGAATCGGGAATCGCCTCTCCGTGAAGTTACTGCGTTAACTTGATAACTTTTGATTAAATTCAATAGCGCATTCTAAAATCTAACAGCGCCATCTATTGAAAATTTGCTGTAAAGTATAGGGTAAAAAGTCACCTACGTAAGAACTCGCAGAAAAATTCCGTTAGAGCGTTGTAAAAACGAACAGCGCCATCTACCATATTTTTAGAGAACGATTTTCTAGTGTAGAATAGAAATTAAACATACTTGTAAAATTTATACTTAATTCGAGCGGTAATATAAAGTATCAGCATAAGGTAAGTACATAAATTGTGTGCACTAAGATGACCAAGTTACTATGGTTTTTTAACTATCCCACGGGAACCCTTTAATTTAAACAAAAAAATTAAAAAAACATATTTTGGTATTGTCCCTCTGTTTACATCCCCCTGACTTGGTTTTAAGCATTTTTTCTATGTACAGACATACGACCTCTACAGTTTTATTATATGTATAGATAACATAACAACAAAGGTGCGGTGAGTGCGGAGCAGGGGACCTTTGTGCTGCTAGTACACAATTTTATGAAAATTATTTTTTTTTATTAGAAATTGATCAAAATTCTTTACTACCCGCTTCGGAAGCGGAAGCAAAACCGTACTTTGCTCCCGCCTAGTGGTGAACCAATCAAAGTTTTTCGAATTGATGGAATGAAAACCGAATGACGGGCGAACACGAATGCAAACAATGCAATAAATTTAGCATTTCGCAGAGGTAAACCCAAGCAAATGGTACCAATATTAAAAAGATAAATTTATTCGTGAGAATTATTTCTATGAATAAACAAGTATGTCTTTGTAGGTATTTTTGTAATTACGTTTTTATTTGTGCTACTTCTTATTCCATGCAAAACCTGTTTGCGGTCATTTGTTTGTGCATTTTTTCCCAAAAATCGTGTGATATAAAAGCGTCTTTCGAAAAGTTCAAATTTTTCTTTAGTAATTTCTTTTGTGAGAATTCCTATAGAATTTTCAGTTTCAAACTGCCGAAAAACTGTGGAATTTCTTCCAGCCGTGGAATATTGGGATTTGAAAAACAAATGCTTGATTTATATTCATCAATAATTTTCTAAAGACACAGTTTTTAATATAAATTATTGACTTTGAGGACGCAGATACACACACATTTGCAATATAGTTCTGCAATCTTCTTTTCTCCTTCTGACAATAGGGTTTTTCATATTTTTCACTGACTGTAGGTACGAACGTACTCGTGATCTAAACAAATACCGTATATTTTGTTATTCATCATATAAAATGAGTATTTTTACAGATGTTTTAAAAAATATGGTTAATCAATAAAAACAACAGCATCTGTTTTTCAAAACAAATCGATTTGTCAGAAAATGTTGTTCAATATCGAAAGATAATTTCTTTTCTATCATTCCTTAAGTATAAAAACAAAACATCATAACACTTAAGCACATTTTATACGCTTAAACACTTGTACGATTGTCGGGTGACATGAATAAAAGATGAAGACAATATTCTTTTACGGCTTGGTTATTTTGGTAAGTCTTTTTTTGGTACTTACATGTTTTTATTTTAATAAACTATATTTTACAATAAACTAAATTGGAATAATCTAATCTAAATATATCGAAAAAAACTGTGTCTATGTGGCAAAGTAGCAAGGTTCATAATGGTCACCCAACCAATCACTGACCAAGCCCGACGTTTCTTAACTTTGAATATCGTTTCCACCAAAAAAATATTACTAACAAGAGGTTATTCATAAGCAGAAGGCCGAAGGCCGAAGGCTTTAATGGCTCGAGTTTGTGATTTACGTACCGCCGGTGTTACAAACAATGTTTTTCATCACATTTGCGAGTAAATTAATAAAAATTTAAGGTGAATAAATGAGCTTACCAAAACACAATTGAAATGGCGGGAATAGAAGTAGAGATAACTACGTCACCGCCAGATATCTAGAGATTTTATGATTTACCATCAGGTGGACCGTGTGAATGACACTGTTTACGAGTAAGTGTGATGAAAAATTAATTTTATCATTTCTATTCAAAAAGAGCTGGTTGGTTCCTCGTAAAGTGGGATTAAAGTGCAACTTTCAGTTTGGAATATGGATATTGTTAGTAAAAGTTCCACTCACCAAAGAGATCGATCATCATTGTATGAACAAGTACCAAAACCTTATTTTTTCTTAGTTGTCTTATCATCATGTAAACAGAACCTCGTCTAATCAAAATTACAAGATTTTGTCACAATCATTAAATCTTACCCACCCAAAATTCATTTGCGGCGAAAAACAAACACATATACAAAATATACCACATCAGTAAACAATTCGTATTGTCCTTTTAATTACAACATACCTACAATTTACCTATTTCCACAGAGTATAACAGATACAATATTTGTAAACTATTGTTATCTATGAATCTTAGAGATGGGAAAAGCGTACAAATAAATCAACCGACACCACAATTTACTATCGATGTATCGGAATTAGAAAACAGTGATGATGATAGTGGTGACGAATCTGAATAAAAATAAATATCATTTTTTTTTCACAACAGCAGTTTTTGGATTCCGGTACGTCCGTAAAAAGGAAAACTTAGATTATCAATTTGTTGTCCTTTTGTCTGTCTGTCTGTCATGACCCTTTTTTTCAGGCATATTTTGGCATTCACAAATAAATCAAACCCTATTTGATACTTCTTGTTGTCTTGAAGAATCATGAAAATTGATACAGAGCAAGGTCTTATATCACACATAAAGGAAACAAATTGTTAATTTGTAGTTATAACACATTAAGCTGAAACAGACTTGGCAACCCTGATCGTCACTGCTTGTTTACCATCTCACCGCTCGCCATCGGCAGGGAATTAATCTCCGTGATTAAATTTACGCATTCATTCAAAGGTATTCACTAAAATAAGAAAATATTCGTTTAATAGCTCAAAAGCCGATTTCCCAGCACTAAAATTGTCTCTGGTCTCCAATACGCCATATTTGTTTACATGATAAGACAAGAAATAACAAATAAGGTTTAGCTGTATCTATAATACAAATAAAACGGGATGGCCGCGCGCGGACCAAATCAAAAAAAGTTTTTGAAAAAGTAAAAATCGCAAGAAATGTATTCCGCCTTTGTAATTGTTAACTCAAATACGTATTTATAATGAGACAAGACTTTGCCAGCGGCTCCGCCCACCCTAAGTTCGGTTATCGGCGTGGAACTCCTTAATTAACTCCAATTAATTTAATAATTAGTTATACTAATGAATTGCTATAGCATGCTATAGCAATATTTAAATCTGTTATAGTTATTCCCGCAGGAACTTTTGAATTTTTAGGGATACAAAGTAGCCTATATGCTATTCCAGGAACCAGGACCTAACCTATATGTATGCCAATCCCGATCCGTCCAGTGGTTGAAGCGTGATTGAGTAACAAACATCCATCTAGACATACAAACTTTCACATTTATATTATAGTAGGATTTTTATAAACACCTTTTCCTAACTTTTCAATAATTTTAGTTCGTTTTTGTTTTATTCCTACAAGCTATATATAACTCTTATTTGCCATAGACGTTAACCTACTCGTAGTCCAATCCATTGTTCTTTACTGACTTATAGTTGTTTATGCTACATAATATTCATTTATCTACGTAGGTACTACGTACTACTACTACAGCACATATGTACTTTTCACATCATCCATGTCGCACAATTACTATTTATTGTTGGGAATACTACTCTGGAAGTTATAGACAGAACACATAATGTTAGTAATAAGTTACTTTTATAATACAAAGGTGGCAAACCAGAATATGACTCGCCTGATGTGAAGACGTAACCCTAACCTATGGACGTTTGTAACACCAAAGTTTGTAACTCACTTCTTGCCAACCCTTTCAAAGTCCAATCATTTTTTTTTTTTTTTAGGGTTTCGTACCCAAAGGGTCTATTCTAAGCGGAATAATAGGGGACGGGACCCTATTATTCCGCTGTCCGTCCGTCCGTCCATCCGTCTGTCACCAGTCTGCATCTTATGAACCGTGATAGACAGTTGAAATTTTCACAAAAGATGCATTTCCGTTGCCGCTATAACAACAAGTACTTAAAAAACAGAATTAAAAAATATTGTAGGAGGTTCCCATACAACAAACGTGATTTTTTTAGGTCCTTTTTTGCACGATATTGATAACGGCAACAGGTAGATGATTGAAATATTCAAAGAATATTTATTTATATATTCACTTTTAAAATAACAAATTAAATTAAAACAATACAAATATTTAAGTGGGGCTCCTAAACAACGAACAATGGTACGGAACCCTTCGTGCGCGAGTCCGACTCGCACTTGGCCAATATTTTTTAGAACCTCAAACCGTAGTTTTTTATAGAAAACCTCTACAAAGCTGCATTCTACAAACTGAGCGGTCGCGTACAAAGATAATATAAAACTACACTGTGCCTATTATATGTTTTTAATTCAAAAATTTTACTTTTGTTATAAAATTTATTTTTATTTATTGACAGGTCCTGTATGTTAACGCAGAGCAAAGATCATTATCTTACGATGCTACCATACAATCGGATTACAAAAGTAGTAAGTACCCATTCAAATTGGCTTACCTACATATATATGTATATATAGTAAGTACTCATTCATCACTCATATTTTGGCTTATCTACATCTATATGTATATATAGTAAGTACTGCTTTAACTTGACATATTGGTTGGTCTTCTCATGGATGCCCCTGTCAGAACTGGACTTAAATGAAATGGGGCCACACGGGAAGCACCAGCTTTCAAATAAACAAAGAATCGGTTAACGCAGTCGAAAGTTTTGAGGTAACAAACATGAAACAAAAATTGAGGATCTTCTCCTTTTTTCAAGTCGGTTGAAAAAATAAACTAAAAGGTAGAAAGTAAGTCCCCATACATTACGGTGCAAAGAAACGTGAGCAGTTTTCAACTGTCATACAGCTATACAACTGTCATATAGCTATACAACTGTCATATAGCTATACAACTGTCATACAGCTATACAACTGTCATATAGCTATACAACTGTCATATAGTTATACAACTGTCATATAGCTATACAACAGCATCTGTCAGTCAGCATTAAAGGAAAATTAAAACTTTAAGAAAAAATGCTCAGATGTTATTGTATGTATGTATGATAGTTAAAAAGCGCCCACTCGTTTTGCTTCGTGATGTATGGAGGTTTACTTTCCAATTTTTAATTCATTTTTTATAAGCATGTTTTTTATATTTATTTTATCACACTAACTCGCAGAGTGTCATTACGTGCAGGCAAAGCGGGTGCTAAGATCTCAAGTACTCCAACTGGCTTTTTCTTAGTAAATTTTATTTTACTCAAAGCAAAGCGCGCGTTTACAGCGTTTTATTTTTGCAATTTCAATTATGTTTTTGTGAGTTTTTTTTTTATTTATATATTTATATTTTTTTCAAATGTAAAATAAAACATAGTGTAACACGGGTGGTACGGTAGTTACAAACTCGAGTCATTAAACTTTTCGGCCTTCGGACTTAGGCTTCTAAATAGCCTGTCGTTAGTAAGTTAGTAAGTTAGTAACTTACTAACGACAGACAGCGGAGTAATAGGGTCCCGTCTTTTACCCTTTAATACATAATGTACCTTTAAACTATCACTTAGGTACTGGATGTTTTTGTGTAGATTCATTGGACTAATACCACTACCTGTATATTGGTATACACACATCAATATAAATTGAATTACTTTGACCAAAATTAGGATCCCTTACAGTGAACCATTGCTTTTCAACAGGTATCACCAGTACACACAAGATATAAATTTTTATATGTAAATAGTAAAGATGGCAGTGCAAACAAAGAGCAGCAAGATAATTATAAACATATTGGTAAGTTGTGTGTGTACACGGCGTTACATTTCAATGACCCTCTAAAACTCTAAAACAGGATGAATTCTGTTATTTGAGACTGTAGATTTGAAACGCACGTTTGATTCTCGTTTAAAATTGACAGATAATGTTACAAAACAGACGGGCCCTATAAATTGCGCAAAATTAATATAAAAAACCAATTAAAACCCCTAAAATTTAAAGTAGTAAATGTTAAATTTGCTATTAAATATTGAAACCACTCAATTTTTATGTTATTAATGAAATTTAAAAGTCTATTATTATAATTTTAGTACCAGTCTTAGCAATTTTGTGGGTTTTAAAAATCGGCAAAATATTTATATCAGTATCATAAATGATGTAAAATGGCTTTAAATCATATTTATCCTAACGAAGTAAGACTTCAGACAATATAGAATTTTTAAGGTTAGTTCAGAAAAAGTTAAAGCAAACAAGAATTTATGTATGATTATTTAAGACAAGATATCCCAAAGTTGACCTTAAAATAGATTTGATCTATTACTACTTAAGACAATTTAGGTTCTATACACTCTTTTTTTATTTACTTAATATGATATTGCTGTAAATTTTAATATAATTGTATTGTTTGTGCCAGAAAGGTTTATGCAACAAGTAAGTTTACAAAACTTGAACAAAACTACTATGTAGTGAACTAAAGATACGTTGTAAGAACGGTACGTATGTACCTATTTTTTTTAACCTGCGTATAGGTAAATTATTTTATGAAATAACTTTTCAAGTAAATATGTAAGTAGGTGTTCTGTTATGTCTGTCTTTCTCCTCAAACTTTAGCATATTATCACATCAGAATAGGGACATTTATATTAAATAGGACATTATTTGGCGAAGGTACCGATTTTAAACCTCCTTTTATTTGACAGGGAAACAAATTTTTTTACGGTGAGGGTGCAATATTTAATGGGATGTTAATTACAGTAGGTCACTTAAATATTTTTTTTACAACTTTATGTTATGTAAGTAAATATAAAGAAAAATATATTTAGGTACCTATTTATATCTGTAGTAGTTTATTTTTATTTTAATATTACGATATTTTTGTACTTTTTGACACGCCGACGAAAGTCACCAGATTTTTTTAATTTTTAACTTTATCCATTATATGTAGACAGCTTGGCAAATTTTGATTAAAATCGTCCCGTTAATACTATTTTTCATGAAAACTTACTTAACCAAGCAATCAATCACTTAAATTCTGAATCGGTTCAACGACGGGCTGTGAGAATTATCGACGATCCCAAACTCACTTGCCGTATCGAACCCGTAAGTCTGAGGAGAGATTTTGCCTCCCTGTGTGTGTTCTACCGCTTGTACAATGGGATGTATTCTGAGGAATTGTTCGAAATGATGCCCACGGCTACTTTCTACCATCACACCGCTCGCCATAGGCAGGGAATTCACTCTCATACCTTAAAACCGAAATAGTCGCGTACAGTGCGGTTTCAGAGAAACTTTCTCCCGCGAACGCTTGGGTTGTGGAATGAGCTCCTTGCCAAGGTTTTCTCTAAGGACTACAGTATGGGGTTCTTCAAGAAAGAAGTTATTGGATTTTGAATGGTCGACAACGCGCGAGGTTGCAAGCGTCCATAGGCCACGGTGACCGCTTACCATCAGGCGGAACGTGTGCTTGTTATTGTATGCTGTGCTTGTTATTCAGTACTTAGTGTTATTTTTGACTTGAGATTATTTGAAAACGTTAAATAATCAATTTTTGCTTAAGAAAAGTTTTTGTTTATTCAATCATACCTTATTTAAGTCTTTAAATAATCTTACTTAAGTCAAAAGAGAATTTTGAGGTATGCGTTGTAGATATACTTTAGGGGAAAAGGTTTTGGATTTACTTAACTAGGTTTAAATAATACACAACTCACTGAAGAAGCAGTAGTCAAAAGCTATAAGGACTTAAAGAAAAATAAGATTTAATAAAATCAATTTTCTCCTAAAAAAATCTTATTTCAGTCTCGGTACAGACATATTAGATTTAATACTTATCCACAATTGCTACTTGGCTAAATATCTATTCATCAAAAATTGAAATACACTGCTGTGTATAATAGCCAATAAAACTATTTACAATTTCAATCAGATAGTTAGCTGTCAAAATTGTAGTATTATATTTGATGAGGTGTTTCTCTTTAATCAACGTATATAACGAAACAGATGAACCATTTATATCGAAACTTACATGGATTTGCCATTCCTTGATGATACCATTAGTTTTTTTTATAATAGAAATAAACGTATTTAAGCAAAAAAAGGAGTTTATTAATTTGATGCTTAATTTTCTTAGGATGGCATCCCATCACTCGCCATTGGCAGGCAACTCATCGGCAGAGAAGTCATCGGCAGGAGAGTCATCGGCAGAGAACTCATCGGCAGGAGAGTCATCGGCAGGGAACTCATCCTCACACCTTAGAACCTAAATTGCGTACAGTGCGGTTTCGGAGCAGCTTCCTCCCGCGCTTGGGTTGTGGAATGCGCTCCGTTCCAAGTACTACAATATCGGGTTCTTCAAGTAAGTAAAGTAATTAAATAGTTCAAAAGTAATTAGATTTTAAAGGGTTAGCAACTCGGAATGACTTAGAGAAGAGAGTAGGAGAGAGTAAGAGGTAGGAGAGTTTCATCAAAATTAGTGATGTTCAAGATTAGAATGTTAGGTATGTACTAATCACTAGAAAAACACGTTATCGGTCTAACGCATTGATTTTAGGCGCAATTCTAACGTGGGACTCATTGTTTGTATGTTGCTCGATATCTTTTCCGATTGTGAGCCGATTTCATACTACTAAGATGGCAAACAAGTAAGTGGCCTGCCAGATGTTAAGAGGTCACCGCAGCCTATGGACGTTTGCAACGCCATCCAGTGGCATAACTCGCACATTGGCAACCTTTCAAAAGTCTAATCACTCCCTACTTAACGATTCTCATATTTTTAATTTTTTATAAGGGTTATCCGTCACTGATATATGTATGAGCAACTAAAAATTAAAAAATGTATAAAAATATTACACCGACTTTAAAATCCACTAAAAGTTAATAACACCGCCTTCAAAAACCCACAAAAATTAAACTTACGCGCTCTTCTCCTTGAAGTCGTATGCTAAAAAATTGTACCAAAGATACAACTGGAAGCAATAATAATTCTGGACATAAGCCTCGTCTGGCCCCAAAGTAAGCAAAGCTTCCGTTATGGATACTAGACAACGGATACAAATACATATATAAAACTATTTTTTGTAAATACATACATATCATACACACCCAGACTCAAGACAAACACAAATGTTTATCACAAGTGCGATAATCGAACCCACTCCTTCTGCACAGCAGCCGACCATGCACCCTACCAACTATGCTGCAAGGGATAGATAACATTATAATTTATTCTGTTACAGCACACTGAAGCTGATCAGCAACCCTACATTTAGAAAAGCGTTATGATTTGCTTTCTTCGTTTAGCTGCTACTTCGTTTAGCTGCTACTTCGTTTAGCTGCTACTCCGTTTAGCTGCTACTTCGTTTAGCTGCTACTTCGTTTAGCTGCTACTCCGTTTAGCTGCTACTTCGTTTAGCTGCTACTTCGTTTAGCTGCTACTATCTTAAGTTAGATTTAAGAAATTTGTTTTAGAAATAATTTTAACTTATGTACATTGTTATTTATCTTTTGTTCATTTATTCTACGATAAATTGATCCTGAAAACTCTCAGCGTCTTAATCAATTTCCTTCATAGCTATACATATAAAATGCTTTGTCACGAATGACTGATGGATCAACGCACAGCCTAAAGAGCTGATCGTAGAGACCTGAAACTGGGAGGGTGTGTTCTTTGTATGACGTAGGCATCCGATAAGAGAGGATTGTCGGACTCCCGCAATAAAGGTAAACCGATTGTAATGAAATTTTGGTAAGCTATTATGTACACGCTGTGGAAGGTTTCTGAATTAGTACAACTCTTTCACAATAGGTTGGTGCGGCAATTATTTTTAAAAAATCGGCCAAGTGCGAGTCGGACTCGCGCACGAAGGGTCTATAAAAATGGAAAAAAAATCACGTTTGTTGTATGGAAGCCCCGTTCGATCTTTATTTATTTCTGTTTTTTATTATTTGTTGTTATAGCGGCAACAGAAATACATCTACCCATTTGCACAAACCCTCGGGCACTCCGTAAGATGGCAACTTCGATAGCGGACCCCGGTGCCATACCCGATCGCACGCCTTCGCTTTGTCCAGGCTACATGCCAATGCCTCCCCCTGACTCTCAATGGCTAGTGCCCATCGGTGTGTTAGATACACTAGAAGGTCACCAGTGGCGCTACCGTGGCGAAAGCCATATTGACGGTCACTGACCAGGTAGTGTTCTTCTAGAAGCTGAATGCTATATATGTTGAATGAATATCACAAAATATATCTTAGAAGCTGTGTGTTGATCACACGCTCCAACAACTTGGAGAGGAGAGAGGTAATAGCGATACGCCTGTAATTTGATGGATCTGATCTATCGCCCTTTTTGGGCACCGGGTGCACATTCGCAGTCTTCCATGAAGACGATCTAGTGTGGTAGGAAACCCCGAAGAGGCGCGTGAGTACAGGACATAACTCAGGGGCACACTGCTTAAGCACCACTGCTGGTATACCGTCTGGCCCACTCGACTTATGAACGTCTAGAGAAAGCAACGCCCGCTGGACCTCCCGCTGTGTAATGGAGATTTCCGGCATGGTCTAACCGCACCACGGTATAGTAGGTGGTTCAGCGCCTTCATCGTTCATATGTTTAACGATGGGATTAATAAATATTTTTTCAGTAATAAAACAATCGTTTATTAATAAATAAACAATAGTTTTAACGTAAGTCAATGTTTGAGTTACCTTAGGACATAATAATTAAATTTCAGTCAAATGTATCAAGTGGAATCAAAGAAATCCTTACCAAACATTTTGTAACTAAGGTACTGCTGGGTGCTGGCTCTTAAAAGTTTCATTTACACAACAAGCACAATATTTTTATTCTAATTTTATTTGCTAATATTTGAAAATTGCCTTATTAAATAGCCTATATTATACAATTACGTTATCAAATAGCCTATTCTATACAATTATTATAAAACTCTAAATAAATATCAGCATGAATATAAAAACATTATTAATCATTTTAACTTAGATAAGTAATATAAATAACATCTATAAATTTAAAATTGAAGTATTTCATACTTATTTTTAAGTACATACATACGTATATGGCAACTTAATCATAAAACTTATCCTCTTTAAAACTACCCAATTATTCTGCAAACATTAATCAAGTGTCTTCTTTGAATTAAATGTAAGTATAAGAAAAAAACAAATGATTTTTAATTAACATTATTCATGTGCACATCATCAGTCCAGCTGATTAATATATACAGATAGACACTTTGAAATTAGTTAACTATTTGGATCCACTTATATTCGATTCGGATCTGTGTATGGAAAAATTTAAGAAATGAAACAGTGTCGAGGCGCATGAAAGAGAAAATAGACATTCTTCTTACAATCTAGAACAGAAAATTAAAAATCTTCAAGAATGGTACGAGTTACTATTACTTTTCCACTACATAAAAAAATATCTTAAAGGGATAAGATCATGGGAATGATGAGAAAGAAAGATTAGACGGAGAGTTTGTTAACTATCGTACGTTTAGTAAAAGCATCGGATCTGAACTTATAGCAGTGTCAAAGATCTAAATTGCTAATAACTACAAAAGAAAGATCTTTAGGAATGGGTGGCTATGGGCTTTATTTACACCGGAGACTTGGGACAAAGCGTTTGAAACCAGTCGAGTGATAATTCTTAAGACATCCTAAAATAAATTTAATGTAATAACGAATGTGATCTGTTACCGATGAGTGCGTATTAAAAACGCAAATTCATAAACAGGGACCAAAATAAAAGCTTTTGGCTACGACTCTTTTTGTTTAATTTTTAAGAGCCATAATGTAAAATACATTTAATATATTAAGTAGAAGAACTGCACTAAACCCTCAAAGGGAGTATCTTACGATAGCCATGTTTTGAGACATCCTTATGCTTTTGGGAATAAAACTCTATTAATTACAGTTTTTTTATATCATGGTAAAATAATAACAGTTTGTATGAGGAATAATCCTGACACAAAGAAACTCTTACCTCCTAATCCCTAATGAACACTCCTCAGAAATAAATTTTAAGAGTTAAAGCAGGACATTTAATTATTAAACTGTGGAGAATTTACGGAAAAAATCAAATTTTCTAGTCCAAACTTTAGTTTCATAACGGGTAAGAACTAGGTTATAAAACAAAAAACTCTCAAAATAATGTGTTTCAAACTTCAGAAGTATTGCTTTAATCCAAACTTCTCCCTCTGTGTGTGTGTGTGTGTGTGTCAGAGATCAGATATCAGTTTAGGCGTATAAATGTGCGGTCACAGTCATAAAAAACTGGAGTAACCTATACCGACAACTAGGAGCGGCTCAATTTCGATTGAGTACGCCCAAAATGGCTTATTACCAAAAGCTAACACAATACATTATCAGACGCAATCACGATATATTTTCTTTACCACCACTATTTAAGACAAGTATCTTTAATTCAATAAAACCTCGTCCACATTGGTCTACTATAACTATTTACACCACCATACCCTCCTTGACCAAAACCACTCTCATACGACTCATAATTATTATGTCTCCTATTATTATTATGTCCATTAACAGTTTGCGGAGATTCATTCACATAATCACTTTCAAATTTACTTGGACTTTCACCAAAATCTCTGATACCGTCACGATCGTAACTATTTGTTACTCGATTAGTTTTCGGAAGTTTGCTACTGCTGTGATCGGCGGAAGAATGACCGTTTCTATCTTGAACGTTGAAGTTTTGATTGGTGAACACGTGCGATGCTATGAATGGGATGTTCGCTATGGAGTACAACCCTGGGGTGTGACGCGCACCACAACCTCTGCCAACTGACGTAACACCAACTATTCTCCAAACGCAGCCATCTTGAATTTGTGCTGGACCTCCTGAATCTCCCTGTAAAGAAGTAAACGTTCATTATTATCATGAGAATCCTAGCTGATAATATACTTAATATAAATGAATATGGAGAAGAGAGAACGCCTTCTCTACAGTCGGGTCTGGCACTGGGGTTTTTATCAAATTTGCCATCTTGCAGACTCCCTGAGAGTTTTTGCAAATGAGTGGGTAGCCTTTTGTCTGGCAAACTCATACAAGCTGTGGTTGACAGCAGTTACCCTGATAGCATGACCATAACGCTGGCGTCCCGCGAGGCTCTGTGCAGTTACTTACGCTGTATATCAATGATATGTTGCCTATCCACGACAAACATTGCTATGCAAATGATAGTATTGAAGCCGCTCATAACACGTTGGCAAAGCTCGTTACGATGTGGAACACAACCACGAAGAACTTAAAATGAAAATCGAGACCACTGTCTGTGTAAGGTCCTCTCCCCTGACTGGGGTCGGGAAAACTTGGTTTTGTGGTAGTCTTAAAATTGCCAGAGCATGCCTGCCTGCCTACCTCCAAGAGCATTCTGTCATTGTCCACGGTGTTGACATTTCCAGCAACATTCAGTTCCGAGAACATCGGAGAGCAAGACATGGTTGGCGTCTTCAAAACTTGGTGTATTTAACAGAGCGAAGCAGTACTTTACCTCGGGGCAGAGACCCCGTGCTTGCTTGTTTGCTACTTTGGTGCTATATAGCAATAAAACATGATTTACATACCTGGCAAGTATCTTTCCCTCCTAGTCTCTCGCCGGCGCAGATCTGACTGTCCGCATTTGGTCCATTTGGCAACTTCTTGGAGGTACCCAGTGTGGACCAGCAGTCTTCAATGTCCCATATGGGAAGAGACACGCTGCGAAGCTCTTCTGACTGGTCACCTAAAATTTGTAGAGAATAAAATAAAATCACTAGCTTCAACAACCACTCTTAGCTTATAGTTAAATATGTATTCAATCATAGAATACGCAAAAAATTTTTTAACCGACGATATAAAAAGGGGAAAATGTTATAGAGCCAAAATATATAATTTTAATATACCTAGATAATAAGAAAATGTCATAAATTAATTGCTCAAATATTTTCAATGCTTGTTTTCATAAATATCTCTCCGTCGCCATCTTGACTGTTTTTTTTAATAATATATAAATGTATTTTAATGGGTTTTAAACCAAAAGCATTATTAAAAAATGAATAAATTAAAGTCCCTGCTAAAAAACAGATTTCATGCATATACACCCTCTTAGAACAAAAGCGGTAAAAAAATATTTATTTAAGTTTATAAGATAACGTATTGAATACATTTGATGACTCATAATTGACTCCGACAACAATTTTATTCTTATTTAAATATAACTCTTACTAATGCAAATTACAATTTCAAATCAGCAGACTACGGGCTGAGGGTCACAGATTGTATTAAAAGTAGCATTTTATCGATTTCTACGGAAAATATATAAAAAATAAAGGACAATTATTGGAAAAGATGGTCTCAATCAACATATGTTCCCCGCGTCTATTCACCATGCAAAAGGGGGTTGTTTGCGTTTGCATTGCCCGTGTAATAAATAGAAAGCTACATTTTAAAAATAAACTGTTTTTAGTAGGTATTTAAAATAAATAAAAAACCTGTTAAGACCGAAATCGTCGGCGGCGAGTCCGACATGCACTTCTGGTTTTATTTTTTTAACATTTAGTTTCCTAAATTAAAACAAAACTATCAAGTATACGTTTGATTTCTTAATATTCTTATCGAGTGAATAAGCAATAACGTGTCGTATACCCATTAAACACCATTTCTTTATTTTATTTTATTTCTTTATTTAACTTCAACATAAAACTTCATTCCATAAAAATAAGTTTATCTTTGACCAGATCTTTGTAATGAAAAAAAAAAAATCTACATTATATAGGTTTAATGATATTTACTGAATTCGGTTCGACCCCATCCAGTTGCCACAATGGAGTACCCGGCGGACGGAGTCTTTCCTAAGCAAGCTGGTTTTATTCTCTCAGAAAACCTGTAATAAAAATAAGATTAATTCAGCGCTGTTTGCAGAGCTAAGAGCATGCTAATAATATATATTCAATTAATACTTAAATAGAGGTCTCATACATTTGCTCAAATTTATGGCATTTACTATAATACCTACAAGTATTTTTTTTTTGATACTTTGTTTTTCTAATTGTTCTTTAATAACATTTTACTTTTTTTAGGGTTTAAAGAACTCCGGAGAAAATGACCCCTTCTGATCTGAGACCTTGACCACACGAAGTTGCGTGGGTCAGCTAGTAGTAGCTAGATAGCGCATAGGATAAATACATAATTTCTATTGTTTTAAAATACCGTTAACTAAGCGGTAGTTTGTTGGAGTGCCGTTTCTAAGTGCCCATTTGATTCCCGTTTGGGCAACCAACCAATATTGTTAAATGTGTGGATTGCAAAGTTGCCACAAAAAAATTAGGTTAAACAAAATATAACTTGTCCATTTAACATTTGAATATCCAATAGAACATTAAATTTTAATACTGATGGTAGTTGGTAGGTATGTGTTACATTCAAATGTAAATATGTAATCCACTTACTTGACAGGCGAAACCAACTTGGCGATGGCAATGTCGTGGTACGATTTAGGTGGTTTGTATTTGGGATGACGTATCACCATTGATATCTTCACGACAAGCGCACCGGGGTCGTCTAGATAGGAGGACCCTAACTGAGCTGCTCGAGGAGGTCCACTGGAAACAGAAAGCTTTAGCTAATAAACCTTTAGAAGTAGACTCTAATGTCATATGTAAATTAACATCCAATCTACTTATCGCACACCAGATACTGAGATGTAGGTGTACGAATATGTCAACGAATTGGCAAACGTGACTATTACTGCTGAATATTCAGCAGCATAGCATTTGTAACCAGGTAATTTAGTTAGCATAGAAACAAATTAACTTTTCTACATAATGATCTACATTTCGACATTCGAACAAAGTGGTTATACTACGAATTCGACCCTTCATGCTGAGTTGAGAAAGGCCAAGCTTCCTAGTCCCTTAAATATATAAGTAGGAGCAAACAAATTTTCTGATTTTTGAAGAGACATAGCTGTAGTGGCGGCAAATTACAAAGGAATATGCCAATCAAAATTTCCCACGTAAAAAAATTATATCACGGGAGATACCGCAGGGCACTTATTCGTTCATGTCGTATAAGATCAGCGAGCTGAACTGACTTTTGGAACAGTAATAGCTGGAGGAACATAGAGTAGTAACATAAGATACTTTTTATTAGGTTGCCGTAGAAATCTCACGGCAAAGACCAAGTTTTGCGGAGGCAAAGCCGTGAGCAGAAGCCAGGTAAAAAGTTTTTGACACAAAAGATTATAAATGGTATAACTCACGTTATAACAGTGTTGTCCCTCTCCTGGTTGGCGCAATGTGCTGCTGTTAGGACGAACTGTTCGCTGATGAGGGATCCACCGCACTTCCACGAGTATCCTCCTACCTTTAACCACAGGAAGTTTAGGTGATACACAGTGTAAAAAGGCAATTTCAAACATCAAGCTACTTTCAAACAAAAAACACTTGGGTGAAATTTTGTCTGAATATTTTAATGGGTTTCTGGTTAATTTAAAAACACAATTGGATCCAGTAGATAGCGCTGCAGTCGATGGGTCTCTGATCTTCTCCTAAACAGCAGGGACGACTTAATGATATTTTTTGTGTACGTTTCAGTGAGTCCCTGCATGGTTTGAATTTAGAAATGGACCCGGTAGAAGGCGCTACAGTTGGTGTGTCACTGATCTCCTAAACGGCAGGAATGATTTTAATGATATTTTTTGTGTACGTTGTGTGGGTCCTGCAAGATAGTTTGAGTGCCGGGGAAGGGTATATAGGCTACTTGAGAACGTTATTTGGGCGAGTCCCTGAGGGAGCCTCAGCCCGTATAGCGCCCAACGCTCAAGGGCTCCCCACGGGGGGAGCGTCGGCTTGGGTTGTCGCTCTCGGGGGCGTCCCTTCGACTGGCGTAAGTCTCGAACCCGAAGGTGAGTCACCGCCAGGAGGGGAGTTCCCCGTTACGCGGGTGCGGTTGCGATTGAGACGGGGCGAGAAGCGCCCCGGCACTCTTTGATACCTCGTGTATCCTTGAGGACGCCGACGATTCCGGGGACGTCGGCGTCGTGTTTGGAGGGAGGCCCTATTTGGGGAGGTCGTAGAGACTAATCTCGCTATTCGGACAGCGAGATCGTCATCTAGGGCTGTTAGTACGTGCCGAGGCCGCCTAACTATAGTTTTTCGACCGTGCCGAGGTTGATCGGGGGGGTGATACGTGGTGGATTGCACAATTAATCGATTCGGGTGATTTTGTGTACGCTCGAAAAAGCGGACTGCCAGGTCCACATTGCGGACGTACCAAGAGGCTCCGGAGGCCGCTCTGAGAAAGCGGTTTTGAAGGGTCTGAAGTTTGTGGAGATTGCGCTTGGATAACGCGATGAAAGGATTTTGCGAAATTAATCCCAAAAAAGGGGTTAAATGGGGGTCAGAATTTCGTATGAAAAACCGTCAATTTTCAATTCAAAACTGATATTTCACCGTTTTTGAAAAATCATCTCCCACGGGGTGAAACAGGATGAAGTGATAAAAATTTGGATAAGAATATAGCGATTTTTTTTATATGTTTAACAGTTGAAAGCATTTTTGTTTTGAAAGTCCACGCGGGCGAGTCGCGGGAAATGCTAGTAATCTTTAAAAAGGTGATATAAATACTTTAGTAGTAATAACATGTTGACAATTTTGTCCAGTAAATTGAAAATGAATCTAAGAAACGACATTTTACTTAATTATATTTTGTCCAACAAAAAGTCATAAAAATTATCTACTATCCAAGTTTGCATAGTGGCAATAGTAAATCACAACGTTACTACCAGACCAAATAGACATATCTATCTTCTATCAATATATATAAAAAAACCCGGCCAAGTGCGAGTTGGACTCGCGCACCGAGGTTCCCGTACCTACCATTTACGTAATTTACAAACACAAAAAAAAAAGTTTGCCGCTAAGCGGTCACCCATCCAAGTATTGCCCAGCCCGACGTGGCTTAACTTTGAATTTCGTTTCCAACAAACAAATACGTTACAGTTTCTCTTAAAAATAAGCTAGATGGCGCTGTGACTGTATAATTAAAGACTGTATATAGATGACACATTTTTTTTGTTGGAAACTTTATTCAAAGGTAAACAACGTTGAGCTTGGTCAGTGATTGGATGGGAGACCGCTTAGCGGCACACTTTTTGTTTTTGCTTGTGTTCGTAAATTACGTAAAACCGTGGTACGGAACCCACGGTGCGCTAGTCCGACTTGCACTTGACCGATGTTAATAATACGCATGTTATATTACAAAATTTACGAACAAGCGTGGGGTTAGGTTGACGCTCTAATATCTGCAGCCGCTGTCAGTGATGTATTACATTTTAAATAAAGATTACTTACTTGTATTTTAGGCCATCCAAGCAGAGCCATGTGCGGGAACTCCTTGATGGTGACAACTTTTCCACCAATTACCAGAGGAACAGTGAGCGGCGTGCAGTCTGATATGTTAACTCGCACTGGCTCCGGAGATGGTAAGAGCGGGATGGCTTCCACTTGCTTTGTTTGTGACGCTTTATATTTGTCACACACTGAAAATTAAAACAATACAAGTTTTATTTCGGACATTTCTATCCATACAATTGCATTTACTTATCTAAACTTATAATAAACACATTAAATAACATTTGGATTAAAAAAAAATAATTATAGATTATTAAAATCGCCAATTGAACTTACAATATTAATAAATAACAATCAAAATGAAAGGACACTTCATTCCATAAACATTTGTGTATGGTGGTGTATGGAAGCGTGTTATTTATTATTTCTCAGGCGTGGCGTAAATCCTGGAATAGAATCTTAGAATCTAAGAACACAGAAGGAAAATTAGGCAGGACTTACCACTTTATAGCTATTTTCAGATGCCGAAGTAGAATACTTATTTATATTACAATAGTTCGTAGTTAGTGTACACACATGAGTCTATCCAAAAGTTTACTCTTTTTCGTATTCGTAAACAACACCAACGCGAGTGAATAAACAATATTATAACTAATTATAATTAAACTTCAAATTAAATGATAGATATATAGTCAGCGGCGGCGCGGTGCGTTCGATGCTTCTATTTGAGCTTTGCCAAACCACTGGTCGCAGAGGGCACTGGTGCGGCGATCTTTTTCTTCGTGGTAGGTAGGTATATAGGAACATATATATGGATGATAATTAGGATTGGGTAGGAAATTCAAACAAAACCATTACAAGACTACTCCACGCCTGAATTATATATAAATACTTTGTGTTTCCATCCTCCTAGCAATCAGTCGCGGTACATGTTGCAGCTGCCTCGCACTTTTGCATTATAGTTGAAAAAATTTCTACGCATTTTCGATGCGCTGCAGAAACGAGGCAACCCCAACAGTAATATCAAAGTTGTATTGCACACCAATACAACAACGCAACACTCTGTATGTCTTTTGCGTATACTTTACCCAGAGGCGGCAATATGATCTAAGCATTGTGGTTTGGTGACAATGTTTGTTCTGACTGACAGCGCCCTACGATTCCTCTTTATATCTAAATCTGGTAACATTAATTAATTTTTTTACTCGCAAAAGTAATGAAAAACATTGTGTGTACGGGTGGTGCGGAAATAACAAACTCGAGTCATTAAAGGCAAATCATGCTTCTTAATAGCCCTCGTTGGTAATAATAAAAGTAATATAACAGGGTGTACTGAAAAATTTAACTAAGTCATACTTACTTTTTTCAGCGATTCCCTCGTACCTCTTTCTTTCTTCATAGCTCATATCTTCTTCATCCCTGCCATTAACTAATGCTGGACCATCTTTTGCGTCTTCCGGAAACATGATAGCATCAACATCAGCGGGTCTGGTACCATAAGAAGGCGTCCTTTCAGTGTTACTAATTGGCTTATTTGTAAATGGAGCTCTATCATTATTTACTACAGACGGTTTCACTCCAATGCTAAAAAATGGATTTTGCGTCGTAACAGAATAGACATTTTGTGGTCGAGAATAACCACTAAAATATGAATCAGGTGTTGCATTATCATAATCATTACGAGGTTTGGAAGTTGTAGTTTTTCTAATTGTATTTTGGTGGTGATTGGTGACGCTACCCTGCTGGTAACTATGTGGTTTAGAAAACGTCAATTTCGTTGAAGTTTGAAAATTTATAGAAGGTCTAGTTACTATTCTTTCATTGCCTCCTTGAATTTTACTTGGTCGATCTGGCTTTGATACATACGAATCCAAATATCCAAAATGTTTATAGCTCTTTTCATCTACGTCCTCTTCATCGTCACTATAATCAGAATCTATTCTGAGTTGTTGAGCTTGAGGAATATCAATATCTTTATCACTAATTCTAGATTTTATTGTAGCATTTATAATACTATTTTTATGACTAGATTCATTGGCCGTCTTTGAAGAGGCTTCTAATGTATCAACATCTGTTATACTGTATTTTGATTTTTCTTGCAAATGTGTAAGATATTTAGGATCTCTTTCCGATAGTTTAACACTTGAAATATGTGTCGTGCGTAATTGTAGACTTTTTAAAGTTTCTTCACTTTGAACTTTACTGGCTCTTGGCAGCGATGCAAAACTTCGCTCCAATATATCTGCAATCAGTATAAACACATTAATTATAGTCAAACCTACGTATATTCACAGTATCAAAAAGATACAGACGTCACTTCACTTGCATCCCAAAGAAATCTAAAAACGAGGTATAGGTATCATTTATTTTCTCTGCACAACCAAAAGTTTTCGATGGCAAGCTTAGTGCCACACGAAAGTCTCTACCAGCTAGTCATGAACTAAATAAATAAATGAACTTGCTAACTAATAGTTAAAATTAAAAAAAAAAAACATTACCAATACTTTGAAGGTTATGGAAATAGAGAGGTCACTAACACTTATTTTACACAATAAGTTTTCTGTTAATATCTTAGTTTGTTAAGTTTTAAGTATCCCAGAAGAGAAGCGCAGTCAACACTAAAGTTAATAATAACTGGACAACAAAGATGACTTATCAGGAAAAAGTATTTTAAGTGTTTATCGTTTCGCGCCGCTCGTGTTGTAAACGCAACATGAACAACGTACCTACTAGAATGTCGACAATGTGCGACCTTATAGTGTTAGACTTGTCATCTAGAGAATCGGTTTCTGTAATGGTCCCTTTAAATGTGTTGAAAAATAAAAAAAAATCTGTAAAGTAAAAGGCACTTGTGCGGCAATTGTCATTAACGCATAAGTGCGTAATGGACGCTATAAAAATGCTAAAAACGAAGCAATTAAGGCTGCTTTATGAGCAAGTGTGTTTTAAAATTTTCTACAGCGTCAAACAAACATCTATTCAAAAATCTCTGTTAATTTTTCTTTGTTTACAATGTTTTTAAAAACCTTAAAATAATGTCCGCCGCATCTAAAAATAAAGCTTTTTAGACAGTATCTATTAATTCATGAATTATCATAAATATAATGACATCGCGATAGCAAAAAAGGAAAATTACGAACAAATTTAAATGGAACAAGTTTTTTAGAATAGTAATACCGGGACAAGTGCGAGTCGAACTATCGCCCTAAGAATTCTGTAAATTCTTATAATTATACAATGATAATTTTAAGTTTAAGACTTCACTTGAGATCTTATTTTATGTTAAATTTCAAGCATCAGTAAGTAATTAAGTACCGTACCTACATACAGTAGGAAGTGCACCGTTAATTAACCATATCTAAATTCTATACTAATATATAAAGCTGAAGAGTTTGTTTGTTTGAACGCGCTAATCTTAGAAACTATTGGTCTCATTTGAAAAATTCTTTCAGTGTTATATAGCCCATTTATCGAGGAAGGCAATAGGCTATATATCATTAAGCTAAGACCAATATAAGCGGAGCACCAATGAAGAATGTTTCAAAATCGGGATTTTTTTTTTCCTTTTGAGAGCTTCTACTCCGTGCGCTGCGTAAACGGTTAAATTTTGGCAAAAATCATGTATGACAGAATTGTTCCTCTTCAAAAGTTCTTTAAAAAATTCCGCGACAGAATATGTCTAACTTTTAAGGTTGGCTCCTTTTTTATGCTAACCAAATTTGTTCTTAAATAATGCATTATTTGCGAAGGTGTTTCTTTAAATATGATATTAATCCTTATCCGAATAAATACGTTATTCGTCACAAGTCTTTAATTTAAAACAAAACTTTACCTTTACCACATTCGATTTCAATGAATATCTTAGGAGATATCGCAGTTTTAAAATAACATGTCATGAAAATAATGATCAAGTACTGCGCGCGCATTTATGATGTGCAAGGCCGGCGGGCAGTCATGAGGGAGAAGGGCGGTACCTTTTATTTTCAAAATACTTTCACCTTCTAAGTTTTGTTTCTATAATTAAAGAGTTGCCGTAAGAATCCCACGCCGATAACCAAATTTGGGGCGGTCGAAGCCGCTGGCAAAAGCTAGTACTTATTAAACGTGAGAACCAAACATTTATGCAAATTGGATTACCTAGAAATTGGTTTTTCTGCCAACGTCATAAGAAATATCATAAAACGGTTTATCTCCCAACTTCATGCAAAGTCAGCCAGCTGACTTCAAAGAGGTGTTTTCGAAGCTGTTGTGTTGTTCCCGAGGCTAATTCCTAACAAGGTAATACTGTGTCACACTGGCTTACTGTCCGGGGAGGCGTAGTTTGATACTTCACATTCTACGTGGACGAACTATAGCTATAACTTTAGCAGGCTATAGCAAACTTTCTTACTATCATCAAGAAGTTACCGTGAGAATTTTACGACGATAAACGAATTTATATTAGGAAAAAAGATATTCCTTTTGAGATACGGAACACTAAAAAACATTGATATTAAAAGCACTTAGCGTTTTTATTATTTTAAGTTTACATAATTGAAGAAGACAGAGATGTAAATAAAGTATTATGTTATGTAAAAATGAGAATTACTTTTATTATTCAATTCGGTGCTCTGGTAGAGATCACTTCGTAACTCAATTACTATTCCAACTATAAGTTAAGCTTGGAACCTTTCTAGTTAGTAGGTATATGAAATACCTGTGGCAGGAGCTCCCGCTCTAACATAACTTCCTATTATTTTACGACGTTTCTATTTATCAGAGACAATTAACTATAACAATAGTAAACAAAAACGGTAAAACAGTAGGTATAGTCACAGACATACAAGTTTGTGTGTGTGCATTAATATTCTAGTCAAATACATTTTAATTGTATTTTTTTTATTTTATCTACAATCGATAATTATATTGCATAAGGGCTTCCGTCTCTTTGTAGTCAGTTGTCTTTAACCAATCATCCAAAGTTTTTTTCAGTCACGAGATTTCGATTTGTAAAAATCTAGTTAATTATTAAGTTTATTATAAAGATAAGCTGACGTGCAGAGAATTAACGTTGTGCGAATTTATCATATAATAACTTTCTCACTGATAATACTTCCCTTATTTTATAAAGTTCTTATAATATAATTTCTATATCACTATGAGGACTACGGGAACATAGGTTATAAATTGCGTGTAAGTGTAGCGATTATGAAACTATGGCTCCGCGGACAGTAAGCAGTGTTACACAGTACTACCTCGTTAGAAATTAGCCTCGGAACCAACACAACGGCTTCAAAAACACCTCTTTAAGGTCGGCTGGCTAACTTTTCATGAATTTGGGAGATAAACCGTTTTCTAGGTAATCCGACTTGACGTAACTTTTTGATTATCACGGTTTTCTGCTGAATTTTATAAATTTTAAATTTCTAGGTATCCAATCTGCAGAAAATTTTTGGTTCTCACGTTCAATATATGGCTAATTAACTTCGCACTTCCTACTGTAGGTTCGGTACTTACTTGTTTACTGATGCTTCTCCTACTAATATTATAAATGTGAAAGTTTGTATGTCTGGATGGATGTTTGTTACTCAATCACGCTTTAACCACTGGACGGATCGGGATGAAACTTGGCATACATAAGGTTATAGCTTGCTATAGCAAACTTCATTATTATAATTAAGGAATTCCACGCCGATAACCAAATTTAGGGCGGGTGGAGCCGCTGGCAAAGTCTAGTTTAAAATAAAATAAGATTGATAAAATACAAACATACTTAATCACAAAAGTAATAAACTAAATTGAAATCGTAATTGAGTTACGAAGTGATCTCTACCAGAGCATCGATTTGAATAATAAAAGTAATTCTCATTTTTACATAACATTATACTTTATTTACGTCTCTATCTACTGCTTATGTCAATCTAAACTAAAAATAATAAAAACGCTAAGTGCTTTCAAACGAGCACCTCTCGTATGTGTGTGTATACATATTATACATATTTAGATATATATTGTGTACTTGATGGCTTGGTTCCTGCATGGCTGATTGGTAACAGGTGTACATCCGGGTCTCTTGTCACTTCTTCTCCTCTTAGGCTAGTTTCCGAAGTGTTGGTAGTTTCAGTGATGTGCATTTGTTGCTGGGCTGTTGTGTGGGTGCTAAGCCAGGTATATATGAATATGTGCATGTATGTGTATTTTATTATATCTTTAATATGTATATAAATACCTATTTATTTATTTACAGGTTTGCAAAATGTAAATATGTATATTTACGTCTGCTGTGTAATGATATATGAATATATTTTTCTCGGGAGTTACTTTAAATTTCATCACAGAATAATTGAACACTTAACGTATGAGGGGTCTCCTATGCAATCTAAAAACAATAGGCAATTGAAAGATTAATTAAATTTTGTTTTTTTTTTTAAATCATACTTTTTACATTTTAAATCTTATTTATTAAGAGAACACGATGCGCGGTGCCTCGCAGCATTCTTCATACAAACGAATTTTCCACTTATATTTGACACTTACTAATTAAACATCATGAAAATTTGAAGCCGGGTTCTAAGAATAAATATCTAGGTCTGCAGTGTGACAGTTTTCTTTAAAATAGTATAGGTAAAAGGTTACAGAGGATGCTAGTTTTTATATATTAGTTTATACAAATAGTATCAATTAAAATTTCAAGTTAAAACATTTTTCAGTTTTTAAGAAAACCATAGACATAGACATTTGGCTTGAGTTTATGTCTACAAAATATCACAGTGTTCTTTAAATGTCAAAAATAAGTGGCAAATTCTTTTGTATGAAGCACGCTAGGAGCCGCCGCGCATCGTGTTTCAATACAAAACATGTATTAATTAATTGATTTATTATAATATTATGTTTCGTTTGTGATTTTACAAAGAGGACCTACTGCCGTTTGCTGTTGAGACCTTAGTCCATGGGGTCCATCGGCCAAACGATTTTTAAAAAAATTACTCCTCGTTTAGTCGCCGCTGCGTGAGACAAGAGGGCTGGCTCATTTCTCTTAAAAGATAAGTATCCACATGGACAAGGACTTTTTTAATTTAGATTTGTTTATAGTTTTATATGAGTTTAGTTAACTAAATTTGAACTAGCCTAAACAATGCTAACTAAATATAATAAGTAACCATAAAGCTAGCAAATTGTTGTAAAAGATTTCCTAAAATTAATGTAATATTTTTTTACTAAATTGATTTATTTTTTATGAATTTATTTTTGTCACAGAAAAATAAACTCTATTTGAGTTGAAATCAACATCGTCAATTTCCTATTAACGCCCATAAGACAAATGTATATGCGCATAAGGGACACTCTTAAGTACCGTACTGGAATCATCTAGTTGGTACTGCTACAAGATATATGGGTCAGACCTCTCTTCACCGTGCGTGACGCAATCTACCTTAAATTTTCCACATAATGCCATAATAAGTTTTTCTAAAGAATCTTTAGTATTACGGAAATTAGCTTACTGGCCTACGTCGTCCTCTGAAACCAGAGCTGCTGATTTGTTATAATATAAGCTAAATGAGTGACTGGGCTTATTTTTATTCTGAACGTTTGTCTCCTGGTTGGTTCCCACGGTAATTTAACTCTTTCCGTCGTATTAAGCGATGGAACTTCTTATGGTAAAGATTTCCCAATATCTATATAACATGACGTTACTCCCATAACACTCCTTTCTTAGAATAGGCCTACGTTATAACAGGAGCTCAGGACTGGCCTACGTTATAACAGGAGCTCAGGACTGGCCTACGTTATAATAGAAACTTAGAACTGGCCTACGTTATAATAGAAACTTAGAACTGGCCTTCGTTATAACAGGAACTCAGAACTGGCCTACATTATAATAGAAACTTAGAACTGGCCTACGTTATAATAGAAACTTAGAACTGGCCTACGTTATAATAGAAACTTAAAACTGGCCTACGTTATAACAGGAACTTCTGCTAAATTACAAGCCTAAAAATAATCGGAATTGTCGTATTAATTTTCATTCCCCATTTCGTCCTCTAGAGGAAGATTCCCCGAAAACAGTGTAATACGTAAATCTTAATATCAAGTTTTATTCATCTAACTAAGAAACTGACGGATTTCTGTACAAATTTCCAACGCCCATTAACCCCCTCAAGGGATGAATATTGCTAAATCCTTTATTAGTGCTACGTTATAACAAGAACCTCTGTGCAAAATTTCAAGTCCTAGACCCAGTTGATAAGTACATCAGTCAGTCAATCTGTCAGTCAGTTTACTCTTTCATAAATATAGAATAATATAAACTATAACATAAGCATGGAAAGCCCTAAACTCCTGTGATCTGCGATTGTTGCGCCTGATATTGAGCTAGAACCGTAGCCTATAGACTCTTGTAACACCAGAAATGTTACCGAGTTACCGACCCTTTAAGAATCTAATCACACCAATCGAATCAGAAACGCAGCAATCCAATCGAACCCCATATTCCTATGGAAACCTGCACAGGAAGCTCATTCCACAGCCTACGGGTTTTAACATTTAGATTTATTAGACATTTCCTCAATATACAAGCAGAAGTACACATATAAGTAGACCCTTTCTGATAAACTTCAGTACCGCTCGTAAGTTTGAGACCATTAATTATTCTTACAACTCGTCGTAGAACCGAGTCAAAAAATCAAAGTTGGTATCTAAATCTAAAATGGCGGGATCTAAATATTGTGATCCAAATCGGCCTTGGTAAAGGGCAGAAGCATCGCAGAATTAAGTTTAAAAACGATTAGCTCCACCGTCTTATAATGAAATAAAATTCTTTATTTCTCAAAAATAGGATATCATATCACTTTTTTGAAATCAATAAACAACAATTTATTGGATACTACCGTTTCGGAATTGAAATCTAATGCGTGTTTATCATTGAAATCTAATGCGTGTTTATAATTGAAATCTAATGAGTGTTTATCATTGAAATCTAATGCGTGTTTATCATTGAAATCTAATGCGTGTTTATCATTGAAATCTAATGCGTGTTTATAATTGAAATCTAATGCGTGTTTATAATTGAAATGTAATGCATGTTTATCATTGAAATCTAATGCGTGTTTATAATTGAAATCTAATGCGTGTTTATAATTGAAATCTAATGCGTGTTTAGAATTGAAATCTAATGCGTGTTTATAATTGAAATCTAATGCGTGTTTATAATTGAAATCTAATGCGTGTTTATCATTGAAATCTAATGCGTGTTTATCATTGAAATCTAATGCGTGTTTATCATTGAGATAAACACTTTTAGTCGAGTCTTTAATTGTATAATAAGCTTTTTGACTAGTTTCTGTTTTACAAGATTTTTAATTAAAATATAATTTACCTACAGACGCAGACTTCTGCAGAGATGTTATTGTAGCACTAGATACATTGTAGCACTAGATACATTGTAGCACTAGATACATTGTAGCACTAGATACATTGTCCTTTATATGATTTATCTATTTACTTAAGCCTTGTGTGGATCAGAGCAAGTTTGTGTTTATTTCGAATATGAATATCGCTATTCTTTTTAAAACAAAAAAAAATATTCTTATCAACATTGATTAAATTATGTAAAATCTAAATCGAGAATAAAATGAGATGGTAAGATTGATACATTGATTTCCTTAAAACAACTACGTGACCCCACAATATAACACCGTACAACATCACCCTATGAAAGTAACTAAAGTTAACCGCCTTCGTCCGTGAGTTGACGAATCTTTTTAACCGGGAAAACTTCTCACCTCAAGGATCAGTTTCAAACTCTAATGTTCTGTGGTTTCAAATCAGCATTAATTATATCACTAGTATCTATCTACTGACAACGTACGCGATGCCAGGCCAACTGGCAAACAAAGTAATAACTTACTGCTATGAGTCACTTTTCACAAGAAAATTCTTTAACCGCAATATCAATTACACACGACACAGAATTTCCTGTCAGATAACTGCGCGTGCATCTGTTTGTAAGTACGTCTAGGTAGATATAATAAATCATTAGAGGTGCTTCCCCCGAATCGAGATAAGTCGAAGAATGGTATTAAACTAGATTTCGATGTCAAATCTGTTGTTAAAATTATATTATATTAGGTTTCGCCCGCGGCTTTTCCCACGCTAAATTCGATAATTTTGGCCGGTTTTCAACGGCAAGTCTTTAATTATAGTGAGCAAGATTTAGCTGTAGCTATAGTTAGTTCACGTGAAATTCGGATACAGATATTCCTGTGGGAACTATTCTGGAATACAATGTAGCCAATGTCTTTCTCAGCCCCCTTAAACTCTGTCCCAAAACTCAGCTCAGTTGATTGCTCCCACGGAAAACTAAGCAAATACAAACAAATAAACAAACTGACTTTCAGAAACATAAGATATATTTGATTAGGTATATTTGGTCGGTGGTGGCCGAGGGGTTTCGATTTCACTTTGCGTCCAGAGTGGCAGAGGTTCGAGACCCGGCGTGTACCAATGTTTTTTTTTTTTTAATTTCTTTAGTACATTGATTATTCACACCACTGGCTTTTCCGTGAAGGAAAACATCGTGAGGAAACCTGCATAAGTCAAAAAAAACGTATGTGAAGTCCACAAGCCGTATATACTGGGCCCGCGTGTGGAGTATGGCCGTGCCCCAGCTTATAAAAATTAATTAGGTAGTTTTAGATACCTTATTTATTCTTATATCGTTCGCTAATTATGACATTCATTTTATTTCTGGCGAAAAGTAACAAAAAAATAGTACATCCAAAAGGTTCATAGGCCTTTGGTAATTTGGAGTTATATCACATCAAAAAAAATGTCTGTCAAGACCTTTTTTCTACAACGCGTGGAGAGGTCTAAATAACCTCAAAATATTAAAAATATTAGACTTCTAAGTCAACGCAACAAATTTAGGTAGGGAACCGTCGGTGTACGAGTCGGGCTCGCACTTGGCCGGTTTTTAGGGTTCCGTGGTCAACAAAGAACCCTTATTGTTTCGCCATGTCCGTCCGTCCGTCAGTCTGTCCGCGGCTTAGTTTAAAAACTACTTATACGAAAAAGCTGCAATTTGGCAGGAATATACACATTGATCAAGCCGACAAAGTGGTAGAATAAAATCTTTGTAAAAAAATTTTTTTAGGGTACCTCCCGTACACGTGAAGTGGGGACGTAATTTTTTTTCTCGTCTACCCCATCGTGTGGGTTATCGTCGGTAGAAACGGTATGCAAAGATCATTTTTTGATTTAGGGCTCCGTTTTCGAAACATTTAGCTTTAAAGTACTAATTTTTGTTAGAGTCAAATGTCCCCATTTACCAGCAAAAGTATAGTATTTGGAAATGTAAAAAAAATAACGGAGGTAGTGCATATAATGAATGAAATAGGAAAACTATCACGGGTAAGTACACCTAACAGGCTAACGCGATTATAATATAAACGTGATTTTTTGCTCGTTTTTGCTCGATATTGATAATTGCTTGATTTTGCTAACGGCAACAGTTAGACGCTTGAAATATTCGCAGAATATCTAGATATAACTAGATAAAAATAAATTAAAATGAAACAAATATTTAAGGGGGCTCCTATACAACAAACGTGATGTTTTTCCGTTGTTATAGATAATGGTACGGAAACCTTCGTGTGCGAGTCCGACTCGTACTTGGCTGATTTTTTTTGATTATTCAACGACATTTTATTGCAGCTATTTAATTGTTTTTTTAAAAAGGTGACTGCTAGTAAACTACTTATATTATTCTAGTATCATGTTTTGTTCTGATAAGTTAAGGATGGACTGCTTGAGTATAATAATACCATAAAGTGCATGAGTTTCCTCACCTGGAGTCACTTGCACCGCCGACGCCAGCAGCAGTAGCAGTATTGATACCAGGCTTCTGCCAGGCATATTGACATTCTCTGAAATAAAATAAGTAAAATTATAACTATCGATTATTCTCTCTGACGGGGCACCACGTAGCACTATAACGGATCCACCAGTTAGCAGACACAACGTGTTACAACATTATTCAGATATCAGATAAAAAAAACGAGAAACTTCACGGTCTTAATCACATACACATTTCAATTCATGTCAATAGTAATAAATAAAAAAATAATGATTAGTAAACGCCTAAACACATAAGGTGTTCCTTACCTTAAATAATGAGCTATAAAACAAATATTATATATTTTCCACTTAACTAAGAGAAAAAATCGAAAGTCGTAAGCCTGCCTATTCGAATCGATAGGGAAAAAGTCTCTAATTCGTTGGAGCTACGCGTAAGCATGATCCAGGCAGCCCACTTGCACGGTGTCTTCACGACGTTAAGGTGCTGCGTCGCTGACACCTACCCGGCTGTAGATACCAGCTCCGAAGTCTATTGGGCTACTGCGCGGATTTGCCTAAACGCGACGGCGAACAAGGACAAGTACCTATTGGCAGATTCAGAGGGCTGAAGACCTGCTGTCAGAGTCAGATCCCACCTTCCAGGAGGCGGCACGGAGGACGCAACGAGATGCGCGGCTCCGGCACGCAGTTGTAGAGCTCCGTAGAGTCGCTCAGATGGCGAGCAGGACAACTCACGCTGATAGGACACCCAAGAGGTGCGCTAACTCGATCCGCAAAAAATGTATATCTGGGGAAACTTTGGATTGTAATAAAAGTATATGCCCTTCTTTGTCCCTAGAGCTATCCTTGTACCAAAAGTCAGGTCACCCCGTTTGCTTAAATACTTGAAAACAAACAAAAGTTTAGTCATCTCTGACGTAGTTGTAAAAAACCATCCTTATCTTTTTGGAAAAAAAACCACTTCGCCGCGGTTTACTATATTAGCATTTTAATTGGATTATGTTTTTTTTTGGGTATTTATAGCAATTGTACAAAATATAGATATCCGAGTCTTATGAATCACAGATAAAATAATAAAACAGTACAATTATATAAGCAACTGTTCTATTTTTACAAGAGTTTTAGACCAGTCTATTTCTAACCGACTTTTAAAAAAACTTTTTTTGACATTTTATATAATAGGGCATGTAGCTGAATTTTCTGTCATTAAATTTCTTGCTTTAGGAGCTTATTTTTTACCTTTTAGTGCATTTGAAGTCAGTTTATGTTTTTGTCAAAAAAATAATTTATAAAAATATCGTACAATAGCTATTATCTACATATAAATCGGGCTATTTTTCAAGGTGATTCCAGTCTGTGTGTAACCTTATGTACCTTTGGGGTGATATATTGTCCAACACAACCTAAGTGAGAGGGACAAAATATTTTAAAACAGGACATAACTCTAAATGGTGTACGAAAAAAAACCTCAAGTCGATGAAGAGGTTAGATTTTTGAAGGATTGGCAATGCGCGAGTGATGCCCCTGGTGTTGCAAGCCCACATAGGATGCGGTGACCACTTACCGTCAGGCGGACCCTAAGCTTGTTTGCAATCTTAGTGTTATTAAAAAGACCATTTGGTACACAAGCACTTTAGGTTAAACAATTATTTTGAGCTGCAGTTCTTAAAAATATTTCCCTTAGAGAGTTATGTCGTCATTAATTTTTTGTATGGGATTTGAATATTTTTTTCGGAAACCTAAAACTATAACCTTTCGGCCACTTATTTTCTAAAAAAACATACCAAGTTTAGGCTCCTCCAGGTTGAAGACGGCTGAGTTAATTTTCAAAAAATATACCACAAATTATAGGTATAACCTCAAGAAAGCAATTTTGAAAATCTTTTAATTTCATGTTTTTTTATTTTTTATTTTTACTAACCGAGATAGTTCCTTAAAATATAATAAAAACCCGCCAAGTGTGACACGGCCCCAAGCCACTTACCATCTCGATATCACCGTAACAGCACCATCTAGAGTAACACTTTTGTTTGTTGGAAACGATATTCAAAGTTAAGCAACGTCGAGGTTGGTTAGTAATTGGATGGGTGCCCGCTTAGCAGCACACTTTTTGTTTTTGTTTGTATATTACGTAAATGGTAGGCACGGTACTCAGTGAGCGAGTCCGACTTGCACTTGGCCGGTTTAATTGAAGTCTACAAGTTACTAGAGAGAGAGACTGAGAGGAAACATAAACACACTAGGTATACACGCTAAAAAAACGATTTTTATGTAACATAAGTTAGAATAATTATTTAATTAACTCCAAATTTTTACTCAATTTACATACGGAATACTGTTATTTTTATACCTAAACGAATGGATATTTCACGTCGCGGTTAAGAACCGCATGATTTAATTAAAAACTTTGCGGTTAAGTAACATAATCTATACGTGATAAACAATCCAAGATACACCTATTCCAGTATCTGTAATATTTTCCATAAATTGATGTTCGTTGTACTTAGTTAGAAATATGTAGGTAGGTACTGCTTAACAAGGTAGGTAAATATTGTTACCAAACAATGTCCAACAAAACCAAGACAGGTTCAGTCTCTATAGTAATACCAACATCATCTTTTTTTAGATGATCGAGTTTCTTGCCGACTCTTTACGGTAGAAATCATGATTGCGAACTGGTGGAAAATTAAAGCAAATGAGTGTTTTTTGACGATTCAGAAATGGTTTAAAAAATCTACTTGAATAAAATTATCTTCAGCTCGATTAGACACATTCATGTTTTAAGACCCCAGTACACAATGGACCATGTGGGCCCATAAAAGACACAGGTGTGTGTACAGCGTAACTGGCGTTAATGACCTATCCCTGTGAGCAGTTGCTTGCGTTACAAGCGATTTCCGGGACACACTTGAAATGAATCGTGGCTAGGGTAGCATGGTGGCTTGCTTTTTCACACTTGCCTGTCATTTACTCAGTCTCACAAGTTGACTGTTCATTAGAAATTGTATCAGAATGAGCAATATTTTTAAACTAAATAAAAAAACAGTCACATCTGTTTCAATTTCTATGTTCCATCTATCGCCTTACATTAAATGAAGAAGTGACCATAGTGTGAACAACGGCTCTACGATAGCATGTTGTGGAGCATAAGTGAGCGTGGTCCACTATGGTCTATTGTGTTATAAGGCCATTATACACTACTCTATCGTAAACAACACATACACAACATAGAAATAAATGACTAATAATCTATCTATTCATATGAAAATCATAAGCGTGGGACGCATCCGCGCAGTTTATTTGATAAGAAAATGATACCTACATTTCCGTATCATAGGACCGTATTCATACTAATACTAGTTTCTAGTTATGCTATCGAATAAAGTAAACAGCATTCGCAGAACTGGTCAATACAAAGAAGAAAACCCTACTTTAACCGACTTAATAAAAAGAGGAGATTCACCATACTTACTACCCGATAAATTTTTCCGATATGTTTTACCACAATTTAGAGAATTCTTTATCTTAGTTAGGATTCGGTCAGAATCTGAACATATAATGTAAGAGTTAATTTACGTTTTTATATATTTGTGTATTTGGATACTTAAAGTTCGTTTAGAAATTAAAGCATTGGGTACATGTTAGATGCAACTGCTGTGGAGAATAGCTGTGACATACAAACAGACGAATATAAATTAATTTTATACAGTGAGTGACTGTCAGTACTGTATTTTTTTTATATATTTCCTTCGTCTTGTTGTAGGGTGTCAATCAATAAGGAAATTGATGTCAATCAACAGTTTTCTTTTTGCTGCAATTTGAATACTAAATTCAACTTCAAGATGATGGAATCCTTAGCGTAATGTTTTGACCGCTTTATGTATAGGTAATTAAATTACTGAACTGTATATATAGTTGTTAATTCAAGATAAAAAAAAAAGAATTGTTCGCTCCAAAGTCCGTTTTAGTTTTTTATTCAGAAAATACGAGTAGCGGTAAATAGATACGAATCAGTTTCATTACGTATTTCCGCTCATCAAAATGAAGCGGCCCAATTAATTTGCATAGTTAAAATAATTTTGTACGTATAATTAGTAAAAAAAACAGTAAAAAAACCTCTCTGTGACGTGCATTCGGTCGATTGATGACTTATTGGCCAGTGGAATCATCCTTAACTACTTCATAAGCGCTTTATAAAAAAATCCAGATTTTCCTCCTTTGATTATTTATTTGAAGCCCAGTTAAAAATATTCCATAATGATGTGGTCTTTTAACTGGGTTACACAACACCATAAGAATAAGTAATAATATTTAGTTTCAGTTCAGTTCAATTTTAATGTTTTAAGAAATTTAAGGGTTCCTTAGTCAAGGTGGGTGCTATTCGTTTCAACTGAATTGGCGCATTGTCTTTTTATAGGATGGTAAGTATATATCTTTTACAAGTTTCACATAAAGTGGGGGTGATTTTTAGGGTTCCGTAACCAAAGGGTAATCAGCGGAACCCTATTACTAAGACTTCGCTGTCCGTCCATCCGTCCATCTGTCACCAGGTCATGTCTCATGAACCGTGATAGTTAGACAGTTGAATTTTTTACAGAAGATGTGTTGTTGTTGCCACTATAACAACAAGTACTAAAAAACATAATAAAATAAATATTTAACCCATTCAACAAACGTGGTTTTTTTGCTCGATTTTCCTCGATATTATCGTGCGCGAGTTGACTCGAAAACCATTTTTCTCTTCCCTCTTTTTAGATAGCTATTTTTTTAAAATTCAAGTGAATGCCATCTAAATGGTTGTTTTTGTTGATGTGAGGAATTTCAGGGCAGTTGTATATAAATAGTAGATATGAAAATAAAAGACTATCACAGCTAAGTAGGCTGTACAAGTTACCGAGTAACAGTCAACCAACTTATAAAATATTCTAACATCAATTCTCTAAAGCTGAAACCTTCTTTTTAACTCTATCTGTGACAAAGTTACGAATATAATCTCTATTAAATCCAAAGAAACGAGATGTGTTGATGTGAGTAGAATGACGAATCCTCGTATTCTGAACTGACTGACACACATCATTAATGTCTCCTTGTTCACTGGCGATTTCACCGATATATGCTTATTTTCCAAAAGCATGAAAAAATTGCCCTACCCAAAATTTCAAATCCGATTACGCTAAATAGGTGGATCGGCAACTATCTTATTTGTCTTTAAAATTTGTTTTTTGTTCTAACTCCTTTTGATTCCGTTTTTTGCTCAGGGATTAGCACTTGCCCTGCTCTGCTCTGCACATTTAACATTCAACAGAGGACATTCGTGCTGGTGTAAAACATTGACAAGTCACGATATTAATACAAATAGACATCGCTAATGCTTTTAATACCGTTAATAATGAGATTTCACTTGCTATCTCGCAATCCCCCCGATCGACCTCGGCACGATCGAAAAACTATAGTTAGGCGGCCTCAGCACGTACTAACGGACCCAGATGACGAGCTCGCTGTCCGGATAGCGAGATTAGTCTCTACGACCTCCCCGAATAGGGTCTCCCTCCAAACACGACGCCGACGACACCGGGTTCGTCGGCGCCCACAAGGATACACGAGGTATCAAAGAGTGCCGGGGCGCTTCTCGCCCTCACTCAATCGCAACCGCACCCGCGTAACGGGGAACTCCCTCCTGGCGGTGACCCACCTTCTGGTTCGAGACTCACGCCGGTCGAAGGGACGCCCCCGAGACCGACAACCCAAGCCGAGGCTCCCCCCGCGGGGAGCCCTTGAGCGTTGGGCGCTATACGGGCTGAGACTCCTTCAGAGACTCGTGAAGCAGTAAATTGCAACATTTCACTTGCTGTCGTTGCAACATTTCAATATCCCTTTTAAAGCATTATGCTGGTTATTATCGTCTGTTTAAGGTCGGAATTTTAATCGGCTTTCGGGTTCAACAGTTAACCTACCGTTTTTTCAACTGAGTTTGAGTGGAAAATCAGATCAATTGGTCGCTTCGTCACGACACCAAGCAGTAGTATGATAAAGTTATACTGGCCATTAACCTAAAAACTATATACTATAACCTAATAGCGCAATCAGGGTCCATTAGAAAGAATAGTATATACCTACCAATTTTCTTTATACCACTAAGGTGAGAAACAAGCATACGGCCCGCCTGATGGTAAGCGGTCACCGTAGCCTATGGACGCTTGCTTGACCATAGGGGTATCACCCGCGCGTTGCCATACCTTCAAAAATCCAAGAACTTCTTTCCTGAAGAACCCCATACTGTAGTCTTTTGAGAAAACCTTGGCAGGGAGCTCACTCCACAACCAAAGCGTTTTCGGGATTAAGTTTCTCTGAAACCGAACTGTACGCTACCATTTCGTTTCTAAAGTGTGAGAATGAGTTACCTTTTAATGTTAAGGATTGATGATAATCATTTCTTATATGTACTTATGGTACCTATTACCTTTCTCCAACGGTCTATCTATGTACTTGTGGTACCTATAACCTTTTTCTAACGGGCTATCTAGCGCAAAATAGCCTATATGCAATTGTTTCAAAAATACGTTACCGCGGCAGAGTGTTAAAAACACAACATTCATTAAATTTTCAGTACGGTGTAGTCGCGTAAGTAGTTAGTACCTAATAGTATTGCAAGTAGATACTTGTCGAAAAATGTTGCGGAAATGATTACCTTCCAATTTGAAAGTACAGTATTTTTTTAATGCGGCTGGTAGCTCCTCAGATAAGCGCGTTCAAAGGACCGCATAAACCCGCGCCGATTTACTATTTATGTATAAAACATTTCAGACGAATGAATAATTTTGACTCAGACATAATTAAGATAACACGCCGGCCATCGACCTCAAACAAAGTATCTACCAAAGAAGTTTCTTCAAATATAAATAGAGGTACTTTAGGTTTTAAAGTTAGGCTAAAGCTAGACACGAAATTCAATTTTTTTGTTCGTTCGAGTGCTCATATTATGTTGCAATTAAAAAGTTGTACCTCAGCTTAAGGCGCATGTATCAGCTAACTAGAGCCGCCAGATGTTGCAGTTTGATAGGTATGAACGTACCTCAGTCTAAGGCATGGGCGTAGCCAGGTACGGGCAGGGGGGGCAGCTTCCGAATTAGCCGGGCATGGGTTGGCATATTTTCGGGATAATTTGGTAATTTAAAAAAGTACCTATTCGGATCACCCGCAATTTTTACTGCTACTACACTGCACCGTCTTCCAACAGTCGTCCGTTCAACCTTCCACATGTAGAGAGAGAGAGGCAATTCGTAAGTATTTTAATGTTAAGTCGTGTTGGCCCGCCATTGCTTCAGTAGCGATTTTGTACGGTCGACACTACAGGATCGTCTAAAGGTGCCTACAGATTATTTGCAACACAAAATTACCTATATCTACATTTTAATGTGTTCGCGAACGCACTAGAATCTACTGCGCGCACGCTACGTGCATTCGCAGGGCGCACGTTGGTTTCCGCCTATTGTCGGTTTTTCGACAAACGTTTTGAGTGTGCGCAGTATAATCTGGACGGCTAACTCGCGGCGGACCCGCCTGCTGCCCGCAATATTTGAATTGGCAATTGTAGTAATGGATGACGATGTCGACAGATGACGACTGGAATTTAGTTTATACACTGGTGTAATAAAATAATTGAAACACCGATATAGTCATGTACACTTCAAAATCAAACGGCTCCATGGCGTGCGCGCTGAACACTGCCAGGAATGGCCGCTGTTGACGCACGCAACGTGCGCGCGGACCGTCCACATACATTTTTGTTGCATTGCATCTTGTGTTGCAAATAATCTGTACCAACCTTAACAGTCAACTGTTCGCCCAACCTTTAACGAGTAGAGATAGTTCCTCAGTTTTGATGATGTTAGATCGTGTTGACACGCGATCTATTTATTTATTATTGTTGTTCCGATGCCGTCCCTCTGTAATTGTTGATTTTTACCTAAAGTGCCCGAGTCCGACTCTAACTTACAGATCGAGATAAAAACTATCCTATCTTTTAAGTTGGATCAAATAACAATTAGTTGCAAAGTTACATCAAAATCGGTTCAGTAGTTTAAATAAACGAAGACTTGCACAGAAAATCGTTGTGGTCGGAGAAAAACTCTTTGGTACTAAACCCGATGAAGTCTAAGTACATGGTATTGGGATCGAAGCTCCAGATAGACCGTGTGCTCGCAAACAGTCCCGCTATACGTATTCACGGTGAACAGATTGAACGCGTCACAGAAACTCGAAACCTCGGCGTGCTGATGGACGATGGGTTACGCTTTGAAGGTCACGTGCTTGAGATCGCTCGAAATTGCTTCTATAGGTTAAAGGTATTATACCGAGTACGTGGCTTTCTCAGTGAGGACCTACGCATAAGACTCTGTGACTCGTTAATCCTAAATAAGATAGGTTATGCCGATGTTGTTTATGGCCCCAGGTTGCTGGCAAAAACTTCACGGGTAGTCCAACGAGTACAAAATGCGTGTGCTAGGTTCGCTTTTTATATCCCTTCACGTAGTCACGTGAGCCCATATTTAAATAACGCAGATATGCTCAACATGAATTCTCGTAGGGAATTGCACCTGGCGACACTTATGTTTGGCGTAGTAAAATTCGGTAAACCAGAATACCTAAATATAAAATTCATTTGGCGTAGAGAAGACGACGTGCGGAGTATGAGAACCATTGACAGCGTATTAAAAATACCTCAGCACAGCACAACCGCTTTTCGAGGCAGTTTTAGATACTCGGCCACCAAGTGTTGGAACAATATACCTCCACCTATTCGCAATCTAAATAATTTAAAAACTTTTAGGTCAAAATTAAAAAGATATTTTTTGGAATTTCAAAAACAGAGTTTAATTTGCAGTGGCCAAAATCAACTCTCAAATATAATTCTTGCCAAGTTATAGTAAGGTAATGATTTATATGTGTATATTTATATATATGTATGTGTAAATGTATTTATATGCACGTATGTATGGATATGTTTATCTCATATGTATGCTCATATTTTTTTTAATTTTTTTTTTATATTTATATGCAATTAGTTATCATTATAAGTCAGTATAATTATATATTTAACAATACACACGACTACAAGTCTCGCGGATACACCTCCACCATGGGCGTCGCTGAAAATCAGCGCTGTAACACTCGTGTTGCAGCATATGCTGAGTCGATGTCCAATTTTGGCATCATAGCACTCACAATATTCTGTATAGTCCTGCTTTTAAATTTATTATTTTTTTGTTATTTTTTTTGTTCGTATGTTTTAAATTTTTTGTATTTTTGTGTTTTGTTTTATATTGTGTGTGTTTTCTGGTGCCAAATAAATGTCTGTCTATGTCTATGTCTATGTTTAGGAGTCCATCGCGGACAAACAACGTGACACGTAATTTTTGTATATATATATAGATTAGCTTTTGCCCGCGGTTCCGCCCGCCCGAAAATAGGTTATCGGTGTAGGATTTCAACGCCGTATCTCAATTATAGAAAAAATCCGACGCTTGACGCTTTAAAGAAACCTATGTCCTTCCAACGGACTCAAACTATCTCCACACCAAATTTTCCCGCGGTTCCACCCGCGCTTAATTCGATTATCGGTGTAGACTTTCAACGGCAACTCCTCAATTAAACAAAAAAAAACGACTCACACTTGAGGTTTTCAAGTAGCCTATGTCAGACAGATAGTTACTTTCGCATTAATGATATTATTATAGACTACTTGTCCCAAAAAGAGCAGGTAAGGGCACTGCAGTACTGACGAAGCTTCCTAAATCCTGTCTGCCTAAATGGACCCTCTCCTTTTCGGCTTCTTTTTCGAAATATTTTTTCTTCAGAAAGACTTCGTCCACTTTCCCATCTCCACCAATTTCTGAACTCGTCCTCCTACAATTAGCGCCACCACAGGTCAGTAGCGTTCATAACTTGTCCATTTTACAATCCGTCCAAATTAAAATGGACTATCTAGTCCACTTTTTCACTTGTCTATTTCCTAAGTTGTCCGCACTATTTAAACGACTTAGATAGTTCTCTTGGTATAAAATACTAAGGTCTTTGAATTTTATTAAAAATTTAGCTTTATACCTATTTTTGAGGAAAAGAGTCTTGACAGACAGCTGGACAAACGGACACACTGACAACAAAGGGATCCTGGGTTCCGTTTTCCGTTTGAGGGACAGAACCTTTAAAATAAAAAATAAAAGTGAAATTATAATAATTTTAATAACAAAATATTAAAGATTAAGCTAAAAATAAACTTATTTTGATCTTAACGTAAAAATGAATGGGAGTGTTTTTGTTAAATTGTGATAAAAAAAAACCCCTTGACACTTCAATTTAATATGTATAATTTTTTTCAGAAAATTTATAGGAGATATTTTATTCGCATTTATTTGTTTTGTAGCTTTGAACTTTGCCGTTCTTCGGTTTTTTGGAAATTGATGAAATATGCGCGTCATTATAATGTGGTTAAAATGGCCTTTCTTTTTAAAATGCTGGATATGTAATAAAAAAATTTGGGTGTCTTTTCCCAGAGAATTTCTGATTTAATCTTCGATGGTATTCTTCTGCTGAGTTTTTTGTTCTATGTTAATTTTGTGCACAACTTAGCATATTATGATCTTTTTTAAACCACTGCTCTTCGAAATATTTTCTACAATTTTACCATTCAAGGAAGTGGACGGGTAAGGAAAGTGAATGAGTTAGGAACTGGATGAGTTAGGAAAGTGGACGAGTTGGGTAAGGGGACGAAGTCGTCCTAAAGGATGATTTTACCCAACTGCACTATAATATTATCGACAGAAAATTGTAAATGTGAGATTTACTCGCTGTTTTACTTATGCCATGTCTTTTCCAGTTAACAAGACTTAAAGAGCGATTGTAAACTGTTTCGAGGACATGATATTACCCCATTTCACTCCTTTTTGTAGCTTGAGATCTTTGACTGTGTTTTAGAACTGATTTCGGTGTCGATTTACACACACATCTCAAACACCTCGACGTATTGCCAGTCAACTTTTTCATAGTCCACAGAGGATCTTTCAAGACAAGCAAGAAGATTTCAAATCTATTGGTGATAATGACCCTCGAAATAGCTTGGCCAGATCTGGCAATAATTTTTAAGCTGGGTGTTATCTACCGTATTGAAAAATAGGTTCAAAATATAACGTATCAAAATCAAGAGCAGACGTAGCTTCATGCCTATGGAGTTTTACAATATAAATGTAAATGGAGTAAAGTGCCTATAATGCCATTTTTGTCGTATGAAAACAACATTTTGTTCCAAGTCTGCTGAAATATTCAGACAAAATTTCACCCAAATCACTTCACACACAATGACTAACACACGTACAGAAGAATTATACGTAGATTAAAAACCGACTCACACTTGACGTTTTCAAGTAGGGGACTATCTCCATGCCAAATTTCATATTAATCCGTACAATGGTTTAAGCGTGAAGAGGCAACAGACAGACAGAGTTACTTTCGCATTGAGTCCGGAAAGGACAAGGACATAGGAAAATTGATAACGTCAAGCGTGAGTCGGTTTGTTTTTCTAATAAATCCTACACCGATAACCGAATTACGTGCCGGTGAAACAGCGGGCAACAGCTAGTGGTGTAATATGTCTTTGTACACTGGTCGAAACGGCGCGATTTTGGTAGGATATGCCATAGCCGTATCTAAATAAATCCAATTTTCTAGACATCGCATCGCTTGTAGAACAATGAGCAGTCTTTTCAGCTTTGTAGCCTTTATATGTGAATAATGACGTTTGACTACGGAACCCTAAAATAAACGGCAGAGAGAATATCGTCAAAATATAAAAAAACTTCTGTATTTTTTAAATGAAGCGTTTTATTAAACATCCTAGATGTCCGTGCGGATTATGGATATTGAATGAATATGTGTCGTGCTTATGTCATTACAAAGCTTCTGCACCCACCTTCCGGCTCATCAGACTCTGGATATAATCTAAGATCAGAGTACTCTTGTCAGAGTAGTTGTCAAGACAAATTAAACAAGTCCAAACTTGATGGGTTGTTTCGTTTCGTTACAAAGTCCCTATGGCCGTCGGGTACAGTGGCACAGGTGTGTGCAAAGATTATAAGAAGTTCATTGAAAAAGGCTGGGACCTGGGACCAGTGCAACTTGTACACTAAATTTTTGTTCTACAAAAAACCGTGGGACGCAAATTTATACGGAAAATTAAATAAATTTTAATTTATTTATTCAAGTTATTTTAGTTTGACACAGCTTCAAACATATATTTACATATTTAGGCTATGTTCCAAATCACGCCGAGTAATTATCGCCCGGTAGAGTTGAAAAAAATTTGGAAAATCCAAAAGTGCACGCCTCATAGCGGTCATTCACATTACAAAAAAAAATCTAAAACTAAAACTCAAGTTTTTTAAAATAAAATAACAAATAAGGTGAGGAAAAAATATACTATAAAATAAAAATAAAAAATATATATATAGATATACAGTATACAGTGGTATATTAGTTTTTTATAAATTATAATTAAACGACAGTACTTAGAACGCTAATATTAACTAGGAATCGGCACAGTGTAATACTTTATATATTAAAAACAAAAGTATTCCGGTAAGATGAATTTTTCGACCAATTTCTCTGCCACATACATGGTCACATAAACACAGACTCACGGACGTCCAAGAATGATTAGTTTTAATGTTATTATTTATTATATTAAACAAATTAATTGTTTATAAAATGTACCATATGTGCTAGACAGATTATTTAACTTCATATTAGTGCACTCATATTATCCTGTAAGTGTTATATTAAAAAAAAAAGGTCATTTAAGTTTCGAAAGACTGGGTTTTTTAATATGTCGAGAGTAGAGCACTACCTCACCGCTCCGCTTATGAGGCGTGCAAAACCCGTTCTGCAACGAGCGTTTGACACACGCTGACAGGAGTGATTTTCTACCTTTTCTATAGCAGTGTAAAGAATTCAACTTGACAGTTGGAAAATAACTCTACCCTGGGTGTCCCAAGACCACTTTTTTAACTTCCTCGTTGCGATTTGGAACGCACCCTTAAAAACATAATGTGGCACGGACATTTGAGCATTTTTCCTTTTGAAATATCCGTGTAAATAAGTACAAATTATCAAGCAGCCATGGCTCGGCTGAAACTCGCTGTAAGACACGAAAAACGAAGATAATTTTGATTATTTTAAATCCTTGATTTGTTTATATTTTAAGGCAAATTAAAAAAAAAATGTAAGTGTTTGCTGTCCTCGAGTAAATATCGTGCGTCGTGGAACATCAGACAACACCAATACAGTTATGATAACCCAGGGAACAGACGAAGCCGAAGGCGACCACTAGTCGTAAATGATGATAATGATAGAATCGTTAAAAACGAACTAATTATCTTCCTAATTAACTGTTACAATAATCGAATAAAGTTATCGTTTACATACCTGCTAAACAATGGAAAATAAGATCACTTTGCACGATTAAAAGTCCATTAAATCATTGTCTTTAAAAATCTCGTTTCGAAACACCTGACTTTATTTTTAATGATAAATCCACGGTTTCTACGGTTTTTTATTTACACTTTTATATACTACTTAGTCACTTAAGTTTTACACTGTAAATACAAAAATTATGTATTTTTTGAACTGCACCATAAAAATTATATCCCCCTTCTTAAATAAGTAAATTATAATTTAGGAAATAAATAGGTAATGCATTATAAATATTAGTACAAAGAGTACGTTTAATAAATTGACTTAATTTGGGAGTAAAAAAATTACGAATATTTAAGTCGACGAACAAAAAACGCGTGCGTTTATATGATCATAGAATATGACACTAGATTAAAAACGTCATGAGTTGTAGTTGTTCATCTTCTTGCAAAGTGGCCGACCCTACCATTAGCGATATTCATTAGGGTTGTCACAAAGAGAAGTTCACAAAATGTTCAAAATCAAAAATTGGTCACACATATATTAACTGGGTTAGGCAAGATCCTTCTTCTTGCGTACACTCTGTGTGACAAAACCAACCTTTAGATCTTTAAAAACCAGATTTTATATGGTACATATGTAGTTTATGGGTGAAATCCATCGTAAGGAGTGTGAAAGACCAAATATAGAAGTTGTATGTGCCTATATATATGGTAAATGCCCTAGTTTGAGTGGTAGGAAGACACTGAAAACAGGTGGTTCGGCATGGAACATTATGCAGAAAGCCTACCTTCACCAATGGACGTCTTTCGGCTATAATGATAATAATATATTTTACATAGCATAGATCATAATGATTTTGGAACTTTTAAATAAATCTGATTCAATTATACGAACATACTTTGAACCATCAATTTAAACAAACAAGTGACTTTTTTTCATTTACTAACTAATCTCTTTCATAGCTGAATTTTCGTTTAATTCAAATAACTGATATCGACAACCCTATAAAACTGGATGCTATTAATGAGAAGTTGTCGTGCGCACGCGCAGTTATAGGACACACATCCTCCACGCAAGTTGTTGACAAAGAAAGTAGCCAATAAATACCGTGACGTCACGCTTCTGTTTAATTAATATTTACACTTTCAAAAACCCAAAACTTCATCCGTTTAGCTATCTGTACGCCGTACTTCACTTTCTCCAAAGCCATTGTGGTCATTTCCGACCCCCTGTTACTTCGTTGTGGAAAAAACTAGAAGCTTAAATTTTCAGTTACCAGCAGTTATACCCTCTGCCTTACATAGCTTATATATTTCCAAATTACATTAAATTTGAACCAGTTGTTTAAGAATTATTGCAAGACAAATTTCCTTAATTTTGTCACTAACTCATCGATCATCAAAATTCTAAGGTAGTTACTTCCCTCTTGCAGAGCCACAAGCTCAAAATTTGGACACAGTTATTGTTTATCCTATAAAGCAAGGAAAAACTCTGACATTCCGAATTTTTTGTTTCGTTTTCTAAATATACAGTCTGAAATTCTAAAGAAGTTACTTTGTAATTTGTAACGCACCCTAATCATTTACCGTGAAAATAAATGTTGCAATGAAATCTGAAATACTGTACGTACATAAAGGTCCTTGTCCACACTAGGATGTTCCTATTCCTGGAGATGGTTCGTGTTTGTTCCATTCTTTGTCATTCTGTATGTATCGCAATTTTGAATCGTTATATGACATCAGAGTATGTGATAGCGCATTGGAATGAGAGGCAACTATAGGTCTTAATGTAAACATATACTTTGTAACATTTATCTTAAATTACTGTAAGTTTCTTAGTCGATAAACACTAAACTTTATACATTAGATCAGCTCGGAGACCCTTACATTAATGCTGATCTATACTCGGTGGTAACGCTGAAAACTACTAAGTACTTATGGTTCCGTATCCGAACTGATGGTGGCTACCACTTTGTATCTGTTTACTTTCGAGGTTTATGAAAACGGCTGCTTGGGAGGATCATTTGGTAGTGATCCTGGGAAACCGAGGAAACGGTTACGATTCTTGGGTAGTTTCTTAGGTCATTATAAAGTGTTCCTTTATATCCCTGATGATCAATTAAATCGAGATATTAAAAACTTGCCTAAAAAAGGAGAAGGCCCTAAAAAGGCTGAAAGAGGAAGGCCTAAAACTTCAAAACTATCCTGCTCTCAGCAAATCAAAGGAGCAGCTAATTCGTTATCCCCCTAAAATGTAGAAAAAAAAGGAGGACTACCTACAAAAAGAAATGAGATTCGCAACGCAGTTCTTCTGCCATAAAAAGTTGTGAAATCGAATGAAAACTAAGTTGGTTAATTTAGCACCTATACGTGCCTATAGGAGCAGCTAACTAACCACTTTGTCATAAATTGATACCTTGTAACTTAGGTAACAACACTTTATAGTAACCATATCAATATTACTTTTTTTATTTCTTTAACAAAATTTCATCGAGTGACTTGGCAAACGCACACATCAACAATCTACAAGTTATGTTAATTGTCCTCCACATAGGTACTTTCAAACAAATACAAGCACAGAGCACTAATATTAGATAGATTTTGTTTTATGTTGATTCTTTTGCCGTATGCAATTGCCAAGTCACTCTATATATTAAAGAAATAAAAATAGTTTTTGGTGTTAGTGTTTGGTTATTAATTATTGGACTTATCACACAGCGCCATCAGCTCCTAAACTCAGCAAAGCTTGTATTTTGAAAACCAGACAACGGATACAAATACTTATATACTTTTTTTTGTAAATACATACATATCATACATATATACATCCAGACTCAAGACAAACACAAATGTTTGACCGGTGCCGAACGAAATCGAACCCACACCTTCTGCACAGCAGCCTGCCACATTACCAACTAGGCTAAGAGGTAGTCTTTATATGAATTTTTTAAGTGGGCGTGCATGGCCAAAACCAAAACTATGAAGAATATCGAAAAATATTCCAAGGAGTCTCGGGCCCGATTTTGATAAAAACTAAAACTCATTCATTGGATTATTGAAAAAATAATTTTCCTAGCCAGAAATCGAACCAACTGATTAAAAAAAAAACACAAACACTGTATTATTACACCATTCGGTAGTATTTCTTAACAGTAACGATTTCTGGGAAGTAATGACATACAGAAAACTTTAGGAAAGTGTAGGATTTTTAACAAATTACTTTTTTGTTTTTCTTAGGTTACCTATACCTAATAAATCTTAATTGATTTGTTGTCCGAAATTATGGCCATTGTTCTCAATACATAGCTTGATTCGACGTCTCAAGAATTGTACTGCATTCAGCATCACAATATTATTGATTCCGTTTAGAATATTTTACAAAGATCATTTTAAGTGATCAATTACATTATTTGTGTCATTATAGATTTCGTTGTTTACATACCCAAGAGAAAATCATCTAAAGGGGTAAGATCCGGTGACCTCGCTGACCACGGCACACAGGTGACACAGCGCCATCTATTATTAACCAAAACAGTAATCCATTTGTTTGTTAGAAACGATATACATTGTTAAGCAATGTCGGGCTTGGTCAGCAACTGATAGGTGACCGCTTAGCGGTAAATGGTGGTAGATACGAAACCCTCGGTGCGCGAGTCCGACTTGCACTTGGCCAATTTTTTTCTTTTACTTTAAACCGCAAAAAAAGATAATAAAAATATAAAATAAAAACATAATGTTGTAAAGATACGAAGGTGTGTTGAACAAAATATTGAGAATTATTTCGATCAAGGTACAGGTAATGTAGGTACGATTATTAAAGACATTACTTAAAAAATAAAAATAAAAGCAGTTTATTATAAAATTCAACACTTTCCTTAAGTTTCCTATATGTCATTACTTCCCAGAATTCGTTCCTTATCAGCAAAACTATCGAATGGTGTACCTAATAAAACAGTGCGTGCCGTTTTTTTTTTCAAAATCAACGGGTTCGATTCCTGGCTAGATTTATTGATTTTTTAAAAATCCAAAGATGCAGTTTTAGTTCTCATCAAAATTAGGCCCGAGACTCCTTGGAGTACTTTTCGCTATTCCTCGTAGCCATTCACTCCCACTTGAAAAAGTGATGCCCCAGGTTTTGCAAGCGTGACCGCTTACCATCAGGTGGACCGCAAGTTTGTTTGCCACCTTATTGGCAAAACGGTGTATGTTTTGGTAAGTAAGTACCTGAAAATTAATCAAGCCAATAAAAATAATTTATATAGGTACAATTTGATTAGTTTTCTCACTTATGTGACTAAATATTCATTAAAAGTTTCAGCACAAAATAAGTAATAGTACCTAATAACGTAGGTACAGAAGTCTTACTCTCGTCGGCTTCCGTACAAAACTATAAATAGGTAAGGTATAAATAGGTATCTACCAAATGTCGTTCACCGAAAATCATTCAGTGCAAGCCAATTTGTCCCATGCGCATTAAATAACCCCTAAAATACAGTGAACTGCTCAGCACGATGACATCATGCGACAGGTGCGTAATTATAGTTACACATTTATTCTTAAAGTTTAAATTTCGGAAAGCGGACGACTGGCTTCACCAAGCATTTTCGAATGAAAGGCATCGTCGTTGTATCCAGTCAAGTAATGAATATTTTATCAATAATACCGACTGGATAATATTTATTTATGAATTTTTGTCTTGTATTTATGAAGTGCTTGTGTGTTGGTGTTGTTGCTGAATCTTTCCGCAGTAGCAAAAAAGCACACGGTCCGCTTGATGGAAAGCGGTCACCGTGGCCTATGAACGCTTGCAACACCAGAAATATCACCCGCACGTTGCCGACCCTTCAAAAATCCAATAACTTCTTTCTTGAAGAACCTAATCCTGTAGTCCTTAAAGAAAACCGTCGCAGGGAGCTCATTCCACCACCCAAGCGTTCGCGGGAGGAAATTTCTCTAAAACCGCACTGTACACGACCATTTCGGTTCTAAAGTGTGAGAATGAATTACCTGCCGATGGCGAGCGGTGCGATGGTAGAAAGTGGCCGTGGGCATCATTTCGAACAATTCTTCAGAACACATCCCATTGTACAAGCGGTAGAACACACACAGGGAAGCAAAGTCCCTCCTCAGACTTAAGGGTTTGATACGGCAAGTGAGTTTGGGATCGTCGACAATTCTCACAGCCCGTCGTTGAACCGAGTCAAAAGGTCAAAGCTGATATCCGGGTGCACCTGCCCCGAGATGGCAGCAGTACTCCATATGGGACCGAACTTGCGACTTGTAAAGCAGCAACCGCTGACCCGATGTGTTTTACTGCCTCGCTCTGTTGAGTACACGTAGTTTTTTGGACGCCAGCTTCACCTTATCTTGTAAATGATCTCGGAACTGAACATCGCTGGAGATGTCAACACCAAGGATCCCAATGCTCTTGGAGATGGAGAGCGGAGTGTTCTGGAATTGTGGGACCACAGTGAATGGGGTTTTCTTAACGGTGAACGCGCAGGCTTGTGTCTTTGTAGGGTTAAATCGGACCAAGTTTGCCCGTCCCCAGTCAGAGACCTTGGACAGTGTGGTCTCGATTTGAGACACAAGTTCTCCGCGGTTTTCCTGAACAACGGAACGAGGGATGTTTGCACGACCCGTGTAACAAGCGTCTCCAGTACTGTCATCTGCATAGCAATGTATGTTATTGATGTCCAACATGTCATTGATATGCAGTATAAACAGCGTAGGAGGCAGCACAGAGCCTTGCACAGACACCAGCATTAATATCCATGCTATCAGAGCAACTACTGTCAACTACGGTTCGTATGCGTCTGCTGGACAAAAAGCTAGCCACTCATTTGCGCAAACCCTCGGACACTCCGTAAGGTGGCAACTTCGATAGAAGACCCCGGTGCCAGACCTTCGCTATGTCCAATGCCTCCCCCTGACTCTCAATGGCTAGTGCCCAACGGTGTGTGAGATATACTAGAAGGTCACCAGTTGAGCGACCGTGGCGAAAGCCATATTAACGGTCACTGACCAGGTCGTGTTCTGCTAGGTATCTTAGAAGCTGTGTGTTGATCACACGCTCCATCACCTTGGAGAGGAGAGAGGTAATAGCCTTAGGCCTGTAATTCGATGGATCTGATCTATCGCCCTTTTTGGGCACCTGGTGCACATTCGCAGTCTTCCATGAATTGCCTAGTATGGTAGGAAAGCGCGAAGAGGCGCTTGATCACAGGACATAACTCAGGAGCACACTGCTTAAGCACCACTGCTGGTATACCGTCTGGCCCACTCGACTTATGAACGTCTAGAGAAAGCAACGCCCGCCGGACCTTCCGGTGTGTTATGGAGATTTCCGGCATGGTCTTACCGCACCACGATTTAGTAGGTGGTACAGCGCCTTCATCGTTCATATTCGAGTTTGAGGCAAACAGACTGCCCAGTAGATCTGCTTTCTCTTCAGCACTATGGGCCAAGTCACCATCGGTCTTTCGCAGTGGTGGTAACGACGACTGGCAAAAGTTCCCTTCGGCCGCTTTGGCAAACGACCAGAAAGCACGACTCCCAGAAGGATAGCTCGCAAGTCACCCACCTATTTTGCCGATGAATTGGAATTTTGCTCTGGCAGTTGCTTTTTTACTGAGCCGTGGTCCAAGCCTCATATGCAGTTTGCTTAAGAATTTTAGCTTCTCTGCAAGACTTATTTAACCATGGTCTTTTTTTGAAGCCGGCAGCTACTCGCGGGTTAGGAATATAACATTCCACACCAGCGAGGATTGTCTCAGTGACTGCAGCTGCGCAGACGTCAGGATCTTCTGAGCTGAAGCAGATCTGCCTCCACGGGTACGATGCATAAAATTCTCGCAATCCATCCTAGTCTGCCGACTTATAATCCCGCACACGACGCCAATTAGTTGGTTCAGACGGATCGGGTTGTGTGCATTACACTTGAGTCCGAACGAGACAGTGCTCCGAGGGGCCTAAAGGCGCATCCACTGAAACGGAATAACCGTCCGGACGTATAGTCAGCAGAAGGTCCAGTAAGGAGCTTGTATGGTCCTCTATATCTGGTATTCTCGTTGGAAAAAGTACCAGCTGAGAAATCCATACATCAGAGCAAATTCATGAGCAGATATCCCAGCATAGTTATTGGTTCGAGAACTGAGCCACTCACGATGGTGGGCGTTAAAGTCTCCCAAAATAACTAGTTCTGCTGTGGGATATTGCTCTAGAACTTTGTCAGTCGTCAAACTCAGGTGCGTGAAGAGTCGTGTTACGTTCGTGTCACCGCTATGAGACATGTGTAGGCACGTATAGATACGAGTGTGGCCGCCGTAATCTACGCGCACCCATAATATCAACAGGTTCCTGTCTCAGGCTATGAAGGCGGCGACAGCAAATATCCTCCCGGACGAACATACATATACCGGCACGACTCAAATTGTGCTCGAGTTTGTAGCCGGGCAGGATATCTGCGTCTCCGTTAGGCTGCGCAGTCTCGAGATGGTAGTGGACTGCGTTAAGATTTGTGTGTAAACCCCTGATGTTGCAAAAATCCACATTATATGTGGATGGAGTAGCCGCTGTAAAAACTCTTTTCCTTTTCGTTCTTTTGGCCATTTAAAAAAGTTACTTAGAGTAAGAATGAGGAATCACTGCACAGACAGCTTAGAGGACAAAAGGTGCGGTACTAAAACTGCCGAAGTATGGCACAGATAATACGATTGCTGGCACGGCGGGCGGAAGGGCCCCTGATCCCCCTACGTTGTAGTAGCCGGGTCCACTCCGGTCTCCTTCTCCGGCACGACTACCACTTCAGAGATTTTACACAGGCTGGCGGATCAGCCTCCCAGGGCGGAGATTAAGTGATCCCTGGGTTTGGGAACCCGTTCAACCTGCGGTCGGCCAGCGGTCAGCCGCTTCATCAGTTCTCCCTGACCGCCGGACCAGGACGCCGCATCTACGCCGAGCAATGAGAGCAACAAGCACCGCCGGTCCTCCGCTGTCCGTGCAGCTCTGGCAACCTTACTCACCGCCAGGAACACGACACTACTCAATGTTAGTGTTATTGTGGCTGCGGTTTTCTGTAAGGTCTCCCCCAGTTCGGGCTGCTCATTCGAGCAAGTACTCGCTATGCCCCGCTTATTTGTTCGGGCGGCTTATTCGAGCGAGTACTTGCAGTGCTCTACCTCTCTTAAGTAAGACCTCTCTGTTATATTAAAATATACAAACATTACTAAAATATTCCTTACTTTATTTAATATATTTGTATATTTTATCCTACTGTAAAGTGAAAAAAAAATACTTGGTATATAAAACATTAAATAAAGTTATTTTAAAATAAATAATGACTTAAAGGTCTTGACCCCAGGCCATAAAATAAATTTAAAAAAATTATTGTTTTTATGTTTGTTTACTGTATGCTTTTCCAATTTTGTTTTTAGTTACCTAGTAGTTTTTTGTTTTTGTAGTATACATAGACTGAGTAAGCTCAATATTTACTTCAATAGAACCGTTTACCAGCATCTTATTTATTTCGTGTTAACTGACATTGGCAAATAATTGAGTCTTCTGACTTAATTAAAGCCACAAAAAAAAAAAAAAATTACTGTATGCGTGGTATCCCTATTTAGTCTGAGATATAGGCTGCGGTCCGAATTGCGCTCACAAGACTTACGAGCGTAGGCACGCTTATGAGTGGACCGAATTGAAATTCGCACTTATGGTCGTGAGTGACGTTTTCAAATCGGACCAGGCGTAAGCGCGCTCAAAAGTTAACCTAAAATTTATTTTCAAGATTTCCTTATTTTCGTTCTTAGATATAGTTATTTATATAGTTTTACCTCGCATATTTCAAGGCAAGCTCTGTGTACGGTAGAAAATTTAAATGGTATTTAATTAATAACAACTGAAATGGTTCGAGGCATTGACTCTATATTTTGAATTATGTACTCTTATATTATGTTGCATTTACAGGTTTACCATGGAGTAACAGTTCGAAAGTTCGCGCCAAAAAAAACAATAACAAAAAACCAAATAATAACAAACCTTCATGTGTCAGTTTGACGTTTGTTGACCGTGCTTACGACGCCTTTCCTCTTCACCGAAGGCACTGTTAGCTCGCGGATATGACATCACTAATGACGTCATATTACTCAAGAGGCAGATTTGTAAGTGCCGTGAGCGCAATTCGAACCGACTTATGGGCGCGCCGATGGCGCTATCGGCACTTTCGGCGCAATTCGGACCGCAGCCATAGGCAGTATTTGTTTCCTCTATGGCATAGAGGAAACAAATACTGCGTAAGACTCTATGGATATAGGTATGCAATGTTATATCTGTAAATGTTTGTCCTTTCTACAAATTTAGTAATTTATATTTTAATCATCATTCTCTCTTTGCCTAAAAAGGAATTTACTTACCTTTAAATGGATTCTAGCCCTGATATTATGTTAAGAAACTTATGTTGCACTTGTCTCAGTCAAGATAGAAAACTATATCAACTGTGCAGAATTCCTGACGGCATAAATAATTTATATTCTCTCCTATCTTCAGACTTAGAAGCTTATAAGGTAACTGCACTATGTTGTTGCTCATTTACTATATATCTATGTTTAGACTTTCCAGATATTTACCGCTTTTATAAAGTTATAACAACGAAAAAAAGAGACTTAAGTACTCTTTGTTTTAGGGTACCTAGTAATCGAATAGCCAAAGGTGGTTTGCAGAATCTGTACTAGGATTCTAATTCAAACCTTCTAGTTTAATAAAAAAACAGTTGTTATTTAAAAATAAATAAGTAAGGTATTGAATGAAGTAATGCTCAGCCACATAGCTTGAGTACAGACAGCCAATGAAAATGTGAAGTACCTTTTGAAATGTGTCATTTTGCTATACTGAAACATCAATGTGAGATTATGTCAGACTATCAAAATTTTATAGATAGGTTATTGTATTTAACCAAAAGCCTGTTCAGATTAACTAAAACAGAAAAAAACCCAATGGACACCCCAAACAATAATTCAAATAATGCACAACTTCTCCACAAAGTAAAGCAAGTCAATTATGTAAATTAAAAATAGAAAAGGTCCTAAAACTGAACCTTGATGAAGTCCTAATTTTACTTTTGAGCCTTTAGATTTTTCTTCATTGATTTGAACCTTCTGTATTATACTGCTTAAGTGTGAGAGGATAAGCTCAAGAGCCAAACCTGCAATACCATGATGACTTAGTTATAAGAATGTAACGTCATGTTGGACGCAAACAATTTCCTTTGATAGATCATAGAAGATACCAATGGCATTTTATGACTGTTTCCAAGCATCAGAGAAGTGAATTATTTGAAATACAAAATACCTATTTTTATTATGCATTTTAAAGACTTTCATCAAAAAATAATATTTTATTTGAAATACTAAAAACACATGTACTCTGTATTTTAGAACACAAAATGCTTTTTGGCACTTTTTACCATAAAACAAATCATACTGTGCGCATTTGTATGTATATCTTTGGCAGGATGTGCCTGTGACAGAAAATTACTTTAGTATAGTGTTTTTATTGCTGTTCTGCTATACCTCTCAACAGCAGTGATAGCATGTTTGGAAGCATTAAAACATTGTTGTTAATTTTATGTTATTTTTTTTTAAAGAGAGCAATATTGAGTTTCTTGCTGGATTCTTCTCGGTAGGAATCTACATTGTAAACCAAAGGGATTTCAAATATGTTTTTGTAAAACTGAATACTTTTACTACCTATGTTAACATCTGTGCCAACAACTGTGTTACTTTTGGAACTCCTTCTTGTATAAACAAATTTTAAGGGTAAAGTAATCCATTTTAGTTTAAATGTTTTAGTATCTAATTTAACATAAGTTTTTTAAAAATTTTGCTTAAGCAGTAGGCAGAACAAAGATCGGTGTGGAATTATTGGGCTCATCTTAACTTCCACTTTCGAAAAGTGGTATAATTTACTAAATTACATTAAGTCTGGCAATATTTCTTTATTAACACATATTAAATATAATGGCTAAGATTGGTTCTATTATAATCATTATAATCCCTGTAAGGATTGACTGATATACCCTTTCATAGGTCACTAGATTCCCACTCAAGACAAACATTTATGCAATAAACATTTGTGCTTGTCTTGAGACTGTGTGTTTTCTATGTATAGTGTGTATGTATTTAGAAATATATATGTATGTATTTGTAATTGTCTGATGTCCATAGTATAAGCTTTGATTTGTTTGGGGCCAGATGTTTTGTAATGTCCAAATTTTTTTATTTATTTATACATATATATACATGTTTATTCTGAGGGGATTTTAATGAAGTATGAACATATGTTTTAGGAAGGGTTTTTATAAAATATAATGTTAAATGGCAAACAGTCAACAGTTTCCACTTAATAGGCTGTTTGCCTATTTCCAAGTTAGTGAGTCCATTATCCTGGAAATATATTATTGGGAGGAGCATATTTTTTGCTGTAGCACAACTAAATAAAATTGTTGCAAATATTTACTTTTTGTTTTTAACTAGTATGTTTTAAATACAAGTTAATATTCGATTGCTATTTCTATTCCCAGGAGGGCTTCTACAAAGACACTGCCAGTTTATTTATGTGTTGGGAATGCAGAGCCATTTTAAGAAAGATCAACAGGTTCCGGCAGCAGGCCTGTGTTGCTCAAAAGCAGCTCACCTGTGTTGCTGATGGACAAGTAGATGTTAGTATTAAAAGCACACTATTCCAGATTGCAGCGCAGGGACAGAAATATTTCTTATAAAATACTTTTTGGCCTATTTTACTATTTAAATAAATGAATGATAATTACTTAGTAAGTTGGATGATGTTTTGTCTGCTTTGAGCCTCACAATTGGGTCATTAATAATAATAATTTACTTTATTGCACAAAATATAACAAAAACAATAGGAATGTAGAAAAAAAATACAAATGGCGATCTTATCGCTATGGAGCGATCTCACCCAGATAACCTTTGGGTGAAGGATTTAAAATAAAAAACATAATAAAAGGTAATATGTGCATTAAAAATAAAGTAGATAATAATTATATTCAATCCTACATCTTTAACAAAATTTATGTAAAAAGATAATATTAAATACAAAATATATATTTAAGATAATATTAGATACAATTACATAATACTATACATAAATAAATAAATATTTAAGAATATATATAAACAAATACATACACATATATACATAAATTTACATACATATTGATGCAGAGATGAATAATCAATAATATATATGGATATTAGAAATATGGCTTTGATGTGATATATCAGCTTTAATTTATTATAGTGAGTAATAACAAGTTTTTAAAATATTCTCAAGGACTGTGCTCGTCATTCTATGTGGATAACCAATATCTAGGATTATTCACATCATTACTTAGGACCTCACTCATGGCTTCTGGATTGTTTAGACTCATATTCAGTGTAAGGACACAAGCTGGTGTCCCCAAATCTTCCAAACAACGTCTAATACTGAGTTATGCAAACTGTCACAAAGCTAATATTGTTAAAGATAAATTTTCGAATAAGAATGACATTTACGCTAATATTTTCTTTTATGTTGTGGCCCTAGCCTAAACACTATCACCGTCCACTCATAATAAAACATAATCAGCATTGCGGGAACTGAACCTGCAAGATAAGCATGGCAAAGATGGTGGGCGGCGAGCGCCCGCGGGCGTCTTACATGTACTTAAACCATAAGTTAAAGAATAATTTTGGCTCCTTTATTGAGTACCATTTATTATATTACCTCACTTAAGTATTTCAAATGAAATAATTATAGATTACTAGACTTTGTCAGCGGCTCCGCCCGCCCTAAATTCGGTTATCGACGTGGAACTCCTTAATTAACTCCAATTAATCAATTTATTAGTTATACCAATAAATAGCTATAGTATGCTATAGGTGCAGCAATTGTTCGTTTAACTCTGTTATAGTAGCCTAAGTAAGTAGCCTATATGCTATTCCAGGACCAAACCAATATGTATGCCAAGTTTTATCCCGATCTGTCCAGTGGTTGAAGCGTGATTGAGTAACAAACATCCATCCAGACATACAAACTTTCACATTTATAAAATAAATTATAGCGAGACTCTATCTTAAATGTTTGTGTAATTTACTTATATGTATAGTATGTGCATGTGCAAGTGTGTTTGTGTGTGTTTTGTGTGTGTGATCGTCGGTATTTAATAGCAATTTATGGACAGCCCCAAAAGAATATAAGAAAATCATTTCTATAAATTCTCATTGAATTATCTCTTTCAGATAAAGTCTCTAACAGTTCGTTTATCTCACCTCTCTAACTACTATAAAATAACATATGATGATGCTGTTCTATCAGATTCTGTAAATGATTTGTCAGAAGACAATTTTATAGACTGCGGCCCCTTAACACATACAATTAAATTAGAATCCGACATGGACGATACACCTCTGTCTGAACTTCAGAATAATGATACCCAAAAAGATGATTATCATGATAACACTACATCAAAATATAGAGAAGTTGAGATTAAAAGTAAAAAAAATTACAAGGTCAAATTACTTCTTGAAAATCAAATCAATTTTAAGAAAAAGAAAAAAGCAAAAGTTAAAAATGGAAAGAAAATTTGTATTACTGGTAAAGGTGGTAATATCAATTTTAATACAACTATAAACAAAGAAATGTCAGCATCTAGAAAGAAGAATGAGCCAGCCGTAATTTATACTAATTCAGTTTTTAAATGTGAATCATGTATTGAAAGCTTTAACTGTAAGACTGAATTTGAAAATCATAATTTATTCCATATCAAGGTAAGTGATAAAATTAAGTAAAACTTTTCAATAAAGGTATTTTTGAATTTTGATAATTATTTGTTACTTTTCCCAATATTTTTTTTGCTTAATCTACAAACTGATATGTACAACTGTCAATTTCTGCTCTTAAATTTATAAAAGATACATCCCATTTTGAACACGCGCGGTTTGCAACAATAATAGGTACAGTGCTATTTAACTAGGCATAGGAATGACTGCGCGCCATCTTGTCAGTCAGAGCGAGTCAGGAAGTGTAAAAAAGAAGTTATAAAAAGAAAAATATTAATTACTTAAATAACTGATATTTATTATTTTAAAACTTGTTGCTACAGCAAGCAAAACAACATACCGCAACCTGACTTAGTAATAATATCTATCGTTTTTTAAATGATAACATTTGTTTTAAATTAATAAAAATAAGATAAATAAATTCGATTATCGCTTATATGTTTTGATAATACTCATCAACTTAACTTGAACTACAATTACAACTTACACTTTAGATGTCTATTGATGGACTTAGGCCTCTAACGTAGATTTCTAAAATGAATCGGTGTTAGACCTATGCAGAGCTGCTACGATAACTGCTACCTACCTGTTTTTGACCAAATAATCTTCACTCTCAGTAGGAGTCACCATCACCAACTCTTAAGCCTGAAATAATGTTCCAATGCTGTATATTGTGCAAAATGTTTTGGAGATTTAAGTCCGTTGTCTTCTCACTTCTCTCTCGTCTTATGTTTGCACTTTACAAGTATGTTAACATGCTGTTAGTGAGAGAGTAGGAATAAAAAATGGACTAACAGAGTATAATAATAATTGTAGTATCTACTATCTAAATATGTTTATAAAAAATTTTAGAGTGAAATGCCCAAAGTATTAAGACCAGGGTCAAAACCAAGAAGGAACCAAGTCATGATGGACAAACGGACACCTTTTGGGTATTTATGTAAGGAGTGCAACAAATATTTCGAGTGAGTTTTTGTAGATTTTAATCTCTCTTCAACCTCTTTCATAACAGGACTTAGGACAACTTAGATAAGACAAGACTTTCAGGACTCCATATGATATGTTATTTTGATTTTTTTATTGGTACCAAAATGACGCTGCATTTCAATGTTTTACAGAAATAAAAATCAAAGGTGGAAGCATATACAGCGGCACCACAGAGAAGGATTCAAATGCGATACTTGTGGAAAACGATTTGCCTTCAAAAACAACTTAAGCAGGCACATACAGTGAGTGGTTATGAGGCAGAGCAAAAACAAAAACGTTACATATAAATTTTGACGTGACAACGTCTTATAAATTGGTTTGCCGGGTGACACTTCAAGAAACTGCGTTACGCTCCGCTCACGTTATGCGCTCACAATGAGAGCGAGTGAGAGGCACGCGGCATGGTTAGCCCGCCTAAGAGCGAGAGAGACAGACATAAAAAGTGAAAGGCACAAGTTGTCACGATTCCGGACGGTTGTCCGACACTAATTTTATTAAGTAAAATAACCTTAGTGCACTGGTCAAGTAATTGATTTAATTACTATACCAACTTGGCGTATCAACAATACTATTCAACTGTAGTAACTTTAATAATCCATAAATTATGTATTGTGCCAGTTCTTTTTGGCAGAAATTAACATTGATTACATTATATTGATGATTCAAAAGTGTTAGAAACCTATTTAAATAAATATTGTTTGTTTGATTTGATATGATGTAAATTCCAAGGCAAGCGTCTTTCGAGAACTGTCCGCTTTTGGGGGGGCTACTACTAGGGAAGGTTGACAAGACTAGTCTCGCTATTTGACTAGCGAGATCGTCGCCAGGGGCTGTTAGTATGTGCCGAGGTCGCCTGACAATAGTTTTTCGACCATGCCGTGGTCAGTCGGGGGGTTGATAGTTTGTGGATTGCACAATTAATCGGTTCGGGTGAATGGGCGTACGCTCGAAAAAGCGGACTGCCAGGTCTTTGAAGTATTGGGGAATCGTGGGGAGCTCGAAGTCCCTGTGTAGGTCTGCATTCCGGCTGAACCAGGGGGCTCCGGAGGCCGCTCTGAGAAGCGGTTTTGGAGGGTCTGAAGTCTATGGCGGTTGCGTTTTGACAACGCATAGACGACACAAGCATATGCTAGTATGGGGCGGATGCAAGTGGTGTAAAGAGTCAGCTCATTTCTAAGCGACATCTTACTGGACTTGCCTATCATGGGATATAGACGACCGAGGACAAAAGCGGCTCGGCTTTTTTTTTTTTTTATACCACTAAGGTGGCAAACAAGCCTACGGTCCGCCTGATGGTAAGCGGTCACCGTAGCCTATGGACGCTTGCAACACCAGGGGCATCACTCGCGCGTTGCCGTCGCTTCAGAAATCTAATGACTTCTTTTTTGAAGAACCCCATACTGTAGTCCTTAGAGAAAACCTTGGCAGGGAGCTCATTCCACAACCCAAGCGTTCGCGGGAGGAAGTTTCTCTGAAACCGCACTGTACGCGAATATTTCGGTTCCAAAGTGTGAGAATGAATTCCCTGTCGATGGCGAGCGGTGCGGTGGTAGAAAGTAGCCGTGGGCATCATTTCGAACAATTCCTCAGAACACAATCCATTGTACAAGCGGTAGAACACACACAGGGAGGCAAAGTCTCTCCTCAGACTTAAGGGCTCGATACCGCAAGTGAGTTTGGGATCGTCGACAATTCTCACAGCCCGTCGTTAAACCGAGTCAAAAGGGCCAAGCTGGTACTCATACTACTCATACTCATTTATTCATAATAAAATTATATGTCAAATGTTGCAAATATTTCATTATTATAAGTTTTCATTATTACATTTTAATTGTTATTTAAATAAATTCTTTTATGTTATAAAATGCGTTTTTAATAAGCCATGTTTTTAATCCAGAAAAGAAGATTGTACTCCATATGGGGCCGGACTTGCGACTTGTAAAGTAGCAACCTTTGCCCCGACGTGAAGTACTGCTTCGCTCTGTTGAGTACACCAAGTTTTTTGGACAGCAGCTTTACCTTGTCTAGCAAATGATCTCGGAACTGAACATCGCTGGAGATGTCAACGTCAAGGATCCGTGGGACTACAGTGAATGGGGTTCTTAGCGGTGAACGTGCAGACTTGTGTCTTTGAAGGGTTGAATCGGACCAAGTTTTCCCGCCCCCAGTCAGAGACCTTGGACAGACCGATCTCGATTTGAGACACAAGTTCTTCACGCTTTTCCTCCACAACGGAACGTGGGATGCTTGCACGGCCCGTGTAATAAGCGTCTCCAGTACTGTCATCTGCATAGCAATGTATGTTGTTGATGTCCAACATATCATTGATGTGCAGTAGAAACAGCGTAGGAGACAGCGCAGAGCCTTGCGGGACACCAGCATTAATATCCATGCTATCAGAGCAACTACCGTCAACTACGGCTCGTATGCGTCTGCCGGACAAAAAGCTAGCCACCCATTTGCACAAACCCTCGGGCACTCCGTAAGATGGCAACTTCGATAGAAAACCCCGGTGCCAGACCCGATCGAACGCCTTCGCTATGTCTAGGATACATGCCAATGCCTCCCCCTGCCGCTCAATGGCTAGTGCCCATCGGTGTGTGAGATACACTAGAAGGTCACCAGTTGAGCGACCGTGGCGAAATCCATATTGACGGTCACTGATCAGGTCGTGTTTTTCTAGGTATCTCAAAAGCTGTGTGTTGATCACACGCTCCATCACCTTGGAGAGGAGAGAGGTTGTAGCGATAGGCCTGTAATTCGATGGATCTAATCTATCGCCCTTTTTGGGCACCGGGTGCACATTCGCAGTCTTCCATGAAGACGGAAATTGCCTAGTGCGGTAGGAAAGCGTGAAGAGGCGCGTGAGTACAGGACATAACTCAGGAGCACACTGCTTAAGCACCACTGCTGGTATGCCGTCTGGCCCACTCGACTTATGAACGTCTAGGGAAAGCAACGCCCGCCGGACCTCGCGCTGTGTTATAGATATTTCCGGCATCGTCTTACCGCACCACGATAAAGTAGGTGGTACAGCGCCTTCGTCGTTCACATTCGAGTTAGAGGCAAAGAGACTGCCCAATAGATCGGCTTTCTCTTTTGCACTTGTAATCGCGGAATTTCAGACGCCTATCCAGGGTCACAGCAAGAAGCCCGCTCTGCGTATTAGTTCCCCTATTTAAAGCGTTTGCAATAGACACAAAGTATCTGTGTTGCCAGCACAAATTTCGAAAATGTAGCTAAATTATCAGAAATCATGGCACAATTCATATGATGAGCTAAGCTAATTTTCTAATATTCTCGTAAAGTCGTGTCACCACATGATTTTGTTTTAGTTCATTTATTTTTCAGAGTGCATCAGAAGCCCCCACCGCGCAAGGAATGTGCGACTTGTCACAAAATGATCAGAGTGGACCTGATGCACATTCACTCGCGAATCCACTCGAATAGAGAGCAGTTCTACTGCGCTGAGTGCGACAAGCACTTCATAAGTCGTGCTTCCTACGAACACCATCTTAGGTACACTCAAGCTCATGCTGTCGTCGATATACTCAAGTAAGTATAAGACTCAATATTTTCAACTTTAATGGATGAGGATGGACTGTTTTTACTACACCCAGTAAACAAAGTTTAGTTTTGAAATAAATGCTGTTCGCTAATGGTTGCCCACTAGGCAAACTACAGACAAAAAAAAACCCACAAAGAATATCAAATAGTACTAAATAACTTTCAGATACAAATGTCGTATCTGCGACAAGGGGTACCGGTCTCGGGGCGAGCTGCGTGACCACGTTAACTATCAGCACATGGGGAAAACCCAGCACAAGTGTCCGGTCTGTAGTAAGGTCAGTTACAGCACATACTACAGATGGTCAGTGTGAATCTTTTACTTTATTATCTTTTACTGCGTATTCGACGATTTATTATTGAAGTATAGTAGAATATAGATAACTATGTAGAAACGAGAAAATTTGCGTGTGTTTTTAAACATAAATAAATGTTAACAATATAACTTCCTTCTTGCTTCTATACACTTAAAAGTATCCGAGGGTCAACAATATTAGTCACTTGTAACATTTTTTTGTGATGAATAATTGTTAGACTAAATTATAATCAGCCTTTTGAATGATTTATAGTTCCTATGTCTATGGTACTTAGGTAACTTCCTAATTAGTATATAGGGAAAGAGCAAAGCTTGAAAAAATATAACAGAACCCTACACTGCATCATGCATGTTACTGTGGTGCTCTGCCGGGGTTTTTTAACAAAAATAAAAATATTTTTTTCAGATGGATCATATATTGGTATTTCTGTCCAGGCCTTAGCGACTCGTCGCTGCATAACGCGGCACGTAAGAAGAGCACATCACGGCGTGAAAGAGAACGCAAGAGATAAAATCTGTCAACAGTGCGGAAAAGCCTTCCGGGTTGGTTCTCATCTAAAATATTATCTAATAAACATGTCTGCTACGGAAGTCCGAAGTAGACAGCTAGATACTGTCGCGGACACGTGTGCTGTATCAGGCTTAAGGCAAGACTCATTTACATTTGTTGTTATTGAACGTGTTTGCATGTTGGGTAACTATCGGCTTTATGTAAATGAACTTGCCGGTGTAGTGCAACAAACTTTTCTGGACCGGTGCGGTGATAAAACTACAGTCGCCATATTGAAGTGGTGTGTGAACTTACAACGACACTAGCGACCAAACACTGAAGGTTAGAAAAGTTTATTGCAGTATAGTTTAGACCGTATCGCACCGCTGATTGGTTATAATAAATTTACTACAGCCAATCATAGCGCAGCGTTGTAAATTGTAGTTGCGAAATTAGGAAATTTAACTTGATGTAGTAAATCGCCTGAAATTATAGGTTGTGGTTTTAAGTTATCTAACTAAACAATTATTTTTTCTCTGCAAACTAGGACAAAAAAGGTTTAAGAGAGCACGAATTCATCCACACTGGTGAGAGACCGCTGTCCTGTGAGATATGTGGCTGCACGTTCAGACAGGTCAGAGAAAATATATATTTTTACATATCAACTTAACATTTTGCCAGGTTCTGTAATAAATAAAAATTGATAACCGAAAATGAGAGGTCTTGTCTGGGCCGTAGGTGGGGGTCTCTTCTCTATCACCCTATTGGGTGTTGAGGTGCGGGTGTCGGGGGAGGGGGAAATTACCTCCCACCATGACCCGGGCAGAAGCTCAGGGGTGCTGAACACCCCCGGTGAAATTGAAAGGAGGCCTACTTTTCAGGCCCCTTGATGGTGGTTGAATTTTTCACAATTCGAAGGTGAAAAATGAAAATAATAAAATAAAATAGAAATGAGATGAAAATAGAAATAAAAATGTGGTAAGCGCATACAATAAAATAAAAAAAAAACAAAAGAATAAAAACCAAAAAAAAAAAAAAAAACAAAAACGAGCGAAACAAAATGATAATAAAATAAAAGCAAAAATAAAAATAAAACGAAAAGAAAACAGAGCAAAATAAAAATAAATAAAAATAAAAGCAAAATAAAAATAAACTAAAAATCGAACTAAAAACGAACCAAAAATAAAGCGAAATATCATATGAGCGGGATAAAATCAAGTAGAGGTGGAGTGTTAGGAAAGGAAGGAGGTGGGTGAGTGGGTAAGTGGGTGAATAAGTAAACTTATTCACCTCTGGGAATGAGCTCTCGGGGGAGAGGACGTCCTTCAGGAGGGCGGGCGTGTAGTGGGGCAATGCCCCTAAGGTGTTGATGGTGGCTGTTATCAGCGCGATCGAAGAGGTGTTTAGACAAACCAGAGATGAACTCTGCGAGTGATTCGGTTTTGGTGTCACTAGCGATGGTGGAGTTACGGACGTAGCGGCCGGCGCCGGTTAGTATTCTCAGCGACTTATTTTGGACAACCTGGAGCTTATGGACCGTAGGAAGTTGCAGGATGTTAAGCAGGTTCGTAGGACTGTACGTTATAGACGTCACTTTAGCGAAGTCTGTGCTCGGCAGCGGATGTCATGAGATTTAAGTGATGTGCTAGGCCTTCATTAGTTTTACATATCATTAATTCTGTCGTTGCTACGTATTGAATTGGTGGAGTAAGGAAAAAACTGAATGTGACAGATAAGATAGAGCGATGTTTTATCAAAAAGCACATTTTGTCGTTACCCCGAGCAAAGCAAACGATATACACGACGGACACAATTTATAGACTATTAAGGTCAAAATTGTCAAAACTAAACCTAAACATCAGATACACCAAATGAAAACAAATGCAATATCTCTTTCATCCTCGCGTCCGCACATGAGTAAGAGAGTTATAATTCTCAGTCACTTTGTGCGTTTGTATTTATTGCATTTATTTATTTTATTGCAATTATCGAACATCGTTTTGGAAACTTGGGATGAATGGTATGTCCCTTTCAGCCAAAATCAATCGCTAAGATATCAAAAAAGGCAGAAGGAATCCAAAGGACTAACGACCCAATCCCAAGTCCCAAGTAGAGTAATGCGTAGGCACTACTCTAATGTTAAGATAATCAGAAAATTCGGCTCGGCTTAACAGTCGGAACGCGTGTATTGATTTACCTACTGTTTTTAATATAGTTACGATAAAAACATAAAAATAAATTTTGACAGTTTTTTTTATTTGATAAAGTAAAAAGACTAGTACATAATCGTCAATTTCATGCACAAACATCTACGTAATATATCACTTTTTGAATACCTGTATTAAGTTTTAGATGCAGTTATTGACCGGGATGAACCCAAGTAGAAATTAAATAAAAGTTGTTATTTTTGATCTACAGAGCGCATCTCTATATACACATCGCAAGAGAGTCCATAAAATCTACCCGCAGAAGAAAAACGTCGAACTTCTTGATACAGAAGATACGCTACACCTACGGAAAACTGTCGAATTACAGTAACATATTTATGTAACGTGCCTAGTTGACTATTATTTATAAAATAGAATTAGTAATAAACTCCTACCATATTAATCCTAAATATTTTAAAACGCATCTTTTGATTGTAAAAAAGCTACACAACTATTTTATTCTTTAATTTACCGCCTAATTTATTTTAACTATATTTCAATCAATAAAAGTGAAAGGTATAAATGAGATAATCAATTGTAAGGCAGTTGGTATTTTTTTTTTAATTAAAAAGCAATTGCAATTAAAAAAAATATAAAATACAGTCAATAAATTATGAACTAAGAACTAAGGTTTTTTTCTTTCGTTCCTATTCCAATTCGTAGACAATTATTTCGTTGCATGTTGATTGTCCAGCAGCGCACATCTACGGCTGAAATGATGTGAATTTTAATTGGACTTTAATGAAGTTGATGTAGTGTGTCGGTGTAACGTTTTGTTGTGCGTATAGAGGGCGGCGGCGTGCGCGAAAGAGGCGGGGCAGCGCACGCAGCGCAGGGGACGCTCGCCGGTGTGCGTGCGGACGTGCGACCGCAGGATCGACAGCGTCTAAAACATAAGTCACTTTTATACCCACGTGAAAATCCAGTAGTAAGTAGCGAAGAACCTACACTTTAGCATAATCGCTGCTCATGTATTGTTCGCGCGAGAGAGGTAGTAAGAGTACCGAACGCACGCAACAAGCCGGTTTGGTATGTATAACAAACGCCGCTTGCCCTTAAGCCGTATTTACACGATACACGACAACCATGACACAACACGATAAAATGCAGTGCCGCTCCATACATTTCTATGAACCGCTTTACTTACGTAACGACACCGCACTGCAATATTTATGCTGCGACAACATACCCACTGCACTAAACCTAGATGAACTTTACGCACCGCAAGACAGGACACGACGTTCCTTACTCCTTAGTTGCATAAGTAGTTAAATAATAGCTAGGGTGTGTGCGTGCGTACTTACGTAAAAACTATACGAACAGTGACTGGTGTGTCGGTGCTAAAATCGTGTCGTGATAAAATAGCTTCGTGTCCGTCTTATACAGACACGCCCTAATAATTTCACCGCGTTAATATCTACTCTGATTCTGAAATTTTACAGGAAGATCCGTCCGCTATAGTTTGGTAATGAAATTGAGAAAACACATTTATAGGTAGCTTTCCAAGCATTGTAGAGGATTTTTTTGAAGTGAAAACTTCTTTAGCGGCGTTGTGCACTTTTTTTGGTATGGGTAAAAAATGATAAACTCGCGTCAGGTCACGTGTCCTAATCGTGGAAATTCGTAAGACGGAAACCGTAATGCCACGCCTATTATAATTTTTATTTTTAGTATTCGTGATTATGAGTAGTACAGGGAGGTTGGATATGGAATTTTAATTCTATGACAGATTGCGATGTCAAATATACTACGTCAAAAAAGTAAATAAATATTATTTCTTGACAATGTCAAAGACATGTCTTGTGACATATTTGAGTGTTAAGCGCGAATCGTGTGTAAAGGTTTTCACTTCTGCCGGCACTCCCGGAGTGCAACTCATTTTTTTTATTTTACGCACCCTTATGTGTGGGTTTTTCGTTGGATTGAAGGTTTAAAAAATGCAATGAAGGTTTTTTTTAAAAGTTTTTCTCTAAAGCGTATATTTTGTGTATTATTTGGCTTCCATAAGTTTACACAAAACTTGTGTTTCGATCTAGCGTGATAAAAAAAACCTCAATAATAGGGCTTTATAAATACTTTCAACAAAATGTTTTGAATAAAATCGGTTTATAAATTTTTCAGAAATCGCCAATAATTCTCATTTTACGTTTATCTTTAAGAAATTTGCGTACTCACATATTTTAGCTAGATTGCTAGAGAGTTAGAATTTTCCCCCATGTATCCCAAAAGCTGGGCACTCTTTGGACATTTTATCTCGTGTGCTAATGACGTACACAGCTGGTCCGCCTCCGCGTCTCGCTGCGATTTACCGAGGGCGCGGTTCAGCGCTTGCGGTAGCACTATAGAAAACGTATCAGCAAACTAAGGTTTCGTCAAAACGTGTGTTTAATTTTATACTTACAGTGAATCCCCGTCCGCAGTGATCGCAGATCTTGTTCCGCGGAGGACGTTTCTTCTCGTGCACAAAACTGTGGTGCTTCTTCAATGACGAACCATTTTTGAAAGTCTGTAAATTTTATCAAATTTTACCTTAAAACACGGTCATCTGCCGCAATGCATAACCAAGCTATGGACATAAAGATGTGACATAATTATAAAGGTTCCAAATGTGTCTATAAAAATCTAAACGCTATTTGCAAATCAGTTATTGGTGCGTCCTACCTGTCGTGACTTCTGGGGCACGGCCTGCCATCATAAGCGAGGTTAATTTGGGCCATAATCCACAAGCAGGCCCAGTACGGATTGCGAACTTCACATACGTCTTTTTTTTTAACGTATGCAGGTTTTTTCACGATGTTTACCTAACACTTACTTACTGATCCTGATTAAATCGTAAGCTTTTAAAACCTTCGACTTACCACGGTAAGGATAAGTGCCTCACACCTGTGATGAAATCTGTGAATCTTTAAAATTCTGAACTTACTTTAAAACATTTCTCGCATTCAAATTTCGTGTTCTTCAAATGTACCCAGTCAATGTGCTCTTGAAGAGAACTCTTGGTCAAGAACTTTGTGTCGCATTCGTGGCACATGAACCTGGGAATAAGAAAACATGCGGTACAGTTTTGTGATTCTGTAACACCACCAAACTGCTATTGTGGATTGTATATTATGATATTTCATGATGTGTCAATTGTGTAACAAAAAGCCATTGAAACTGCTTTATGTTGTAAAAGACAAATAGGATATAGAGGCCGTGAACTGGACACCTCACAAAAAGTGGACTTGTGACTGCAACTCCTGAAGCTTGTGGCCTTAGCCTCGGTTTCTGACTTAGCTTTTTTGCTGTTCCTTGTCATGGGGTGAGCCCATCGCCGCAACAATGTTAACGATGCAGTGAAGCTGTTTTGCACTAAGGTGACTTTATAAACGTATGTCCCATACGTTGTAACTTACCAACTTAAGAGAAGGAAGCGGTAAAATAAAAGAGCAGTTTCAGAAAAAATCAAATGCAAAGTTCTAATATCTGTAAAAAAAGACTCTGAGGCTCGGTGGGTAATGACCTGCCTACTGAGGGGCGCGGGTTCGTTCCTCATTTATTTTTGAGCATTTGTTTTTGTCGAGTCGGGGTTTTTGTCCGTTGTCTGGTCTAGCTTTGCTTATTTTGCACTAGATGGCGCTGTGTGTAATGTCCAGAAATATTTTATCTATCTACCTAATACCTTTAAACGAGCAATTCTTGTATATATATAATCTGAAGCTCGAAAACGGCTCCAACGATTTTCATGAAATTTAGTGTTCGGGGGCGATAAATCGATCTAGCTAGGTTTCATTTTTAGAAAACGTCGTTTTATACGTGTTATCAGGCAATGAATTTATGTAAAATATGACTCTTCCTGACATCTAGCGGAATAGTAATACTACTTTTTTTACCGACACAGCAACACTAACGCTACTTGACAATAGGTGGCGTTGTTAAAAAAAACTTCCAAGTACTATTATTTATTTGCGTCCATTACCTCTTATCAGTGTCCGAAATATGCCTCGAATGCGTCTTCAAATGATGCCTCAAGTTGTGTGCGGTACGGAAGTGCACGCGGCAGGCCTCACAGTACGCGGACTGGGCCCCGCCGTGCGCGGACGCCTCGTGTGCCAACAACCCGGACTTGGCGTTGTATACTTTGTTGCATAAAGTACAAGAGTACACCCTGCTTGATAGTTTGTGGATTGTACTGAAATAAAAATAACAGTAAGTAGATTGCTGTTTGTGCGGCGGTTGTTCGTATGGCTTGCGACTAGCAGTTTGTCGATCTATAGAATAGAGCCCATCTCTTGTAGATCAACCGCAGGTGAGGACTTAAGGAATGTATACTACTCACTACATATGTATCTTGAGCGCGGTGTTGTTGACAAACGTGTTGCCGCACTCAATACACTGCGGCTTCTCTTTGTGCTTGTCTCTGTGGTACCGATAACTCCTATGTGATCTGTAAAAAAAATCTTGTTCATTTAGCCTGTACTACGTTTACGAAAACTTGCGTAAGTGAATATCGCCGTATAACCCAGGAAGTAATTTCGCGACAGTCAAATACATAATCTAGTAGGAACTGCGAGGAGTCCGCCAAGGACCGCACTTAACAGACGCCTTTAAGCACTCTAATATAAAAATGCATGTAAGCATTCTAGTTTGTAATGCAAGCTTTCTTATTAATGTGTAAACTTTCTAAAGAGCTGGCCACTGAAGCCTATTATTTTATCTTATATATATAATTCTACTGTACGTGTGTATGTCACTGTACTCCTCCTAAACGGCTGGACCGATTTGAATGTTTTTTTTTGTATGCGTTTGGGTGGCGCCCTGGATGGTTTAGATTCACAAATCAGCCCAGCAGATGGCGCTGCAGTCGGATGCAGGACAACGTCTGCCCGGTCAGCTAGTTTTTTATACATTGTTAATAAATAAATGAATTAAACTATATGAAACTTTTATTGTATTCTAGAAATTAGGGTACAATATAGATTGTGATGTAAAATGATATTGTAACGCATAGGACGCGAACACCTCGTATTATCCACGCGAGGGTGTAAATTAATATTCGATATGCCGAATTCAATGTAAATAAAAATAAGTCTTTCTTTCTGTTTAATTCAAAACATATCTAAAAATTAATAAGTGCTACCATCATAATATGGGCTAAATTTAAAAAAAGTAAAGAAATTTTATTTCGTCATTTCCCGACTCGGCCACCACATCCGCAAAGCCAAGCGAGTAACAGCCACAAATTCGAAGACGCGAACCCCATGGTACCTACATTCTTTCTGTAGTAAAAATTAAAATAATAAAACTATTACTGAAGTATACTTACTAAAGTAAAAATCTTATTTATGAACCTCAAAAAAAGTTTCACATAAGCAGATAGGTACCTATTGTAAGAATTTTCGTACATATCACCAATAGGCTACTTGCCTTACTTTTTTTATGCCTATGATGAAAGGTCAATTAGGAACAAATATAATTTTCCTACCTTTTGAGATATTAACCAAATTAAATAAAAAATCCAGTGTGTGTTTATAAAGCAAAAGTCTAAGACTAAAATTGACGCCAAGGGATATACATAAAGGTCAATAGTCGTTGCACAAATACGTAATTATATCAAAGACCGATATGAAAATGAGAAAATCCATAGTTCAATAAAGTGGCAAACTTATCTTGTGAAGTCAATAAGTACACGATGGTCAAACAAGGTTTTAGGATGGGGACTGTCATCCAGATAATGCAGTGTAGGATGGAGTGTTCCTAGTTGGACTGACGATCTGACGAGGGCTACTTTAAAGCGGCTGAACGCAAACCCCTCAGAAACTTTCCGTTTGGAAACCTAAGTAGGAGGGATATGTCCAGTTGTAAACATTTGGCACCTGATGAAACAGGTGTCGAAGTATTTCTATTTCAGTTTATCTTCCAAATTGATTTACTTAATGCGCGATAAGGCCGTTCTTAAGGAGCGGCGTAACGATCTATTGAAACCGTGAACCCATCGCGATAAACGGAATTCCGAGCGGGCAAAGCTGCAGGAAAAATTAATTATATATAAATATAGCTATGTATGTTTAACTCACTGTGTAACGAAACCGCACTGTTGGCACACGTACTCCGTGCTAATGGTTCCGTGGTTGTCGTTGTAGTGCTTCACCACGGTGTAGATGTTGCTGAACCTCTTGCCACACGATTGACATTCATACCTACAACAAAACGAAGTTAATTTTGACTTTTTGACTAAAAAAAAGGTTCCAGTCTATCTACCTTACTCTCAGGATCTGCACAATGTGCCTACTTTCTCTTCCCAAAAATAAAATTCGTGGAAAAAGCAAAACGTTTTAACACCAATCGACATTGAGAGGGCTATGACGAAGTAGCGAAAAGACCTTCCGTAAGTAGCCTTCCTTCCAAATATGGAATCAACGTTAGGATAAGTGCATCGCTAGCCAAGACTATAGTATGAAGATTAATTCAAATTTGATGTCAGCTTCACAAAATTATTTAACGAATTTTTAGGGTTTCATGCTTTAAGGAGAAAATCGGTACCCTATAAGATCACTCCCCAGTCCGTTCTAAAAATAGCTTACAACTAGTTCTAAAAAAGTTATTTTTAACATTTTTGAAATGTCTTTTGTACAAAAAGAAACTAAAGAATATATTTTAGCGGCGCTAGATTGGTCGTCAATTTTCTTGTAGTGTAGCGGGTAACATTAGTTTAAGACCGGAGTTTTGTTTAGTAATAAATGCTACAAAAAGAGGTTACGTTTGGAATTTCAATACGGTATAAAATCTGAAATGCGGAAATCTGTAAAAGAACTAGATTGGACAACATAGTATAGAAATATAAAATAGGAGTGGCAATGGACAAAATGAACTTAAAGTTTTGTACTGCTGCTATCTGGGCTGCGCTCGAAATCTTCCAACACAACAGTGTAACTACGCTCACCCGAGAATATCCAAATGATAACCCGCGTTAGAATGGTTATTGTATACAAGCGAACTTCACTTTGCAATATGTGACGCAGATCACTATGAACCCTGCTGAAAGCGGTGTCAATGATGTAAAACAGTTTCCGAATGACTTATGTTGTCACCCGGGGTTAATTCCAAACAAATTATTTATTTATTAGTAGGAAATCTAACACCGGGGTTAAAAACCGAACGGCCTCTCCTGGTTCTTTTGACTAATTTGACTATTTTAAGGATTTTTAAAGCTCACCTCCTGGTATGTCTTTTTGTATGTTCTTTGTAAGAGGTGACGGAGCTTAGAACAGAGTTACAAATGCTGCATACATAACTGCCTTCTTTCTGAAAACACACAAACTGTATTATTAATGTCTTTTTTTTTTTATTTTTTTTTTTTTTTTATATCACTAAGGTGGCAAACAAGCTTACGGCCCGCCTGATGGTAAGCGGTCACCGTAGCCTATGGACGCTTGCAACACCAGGGGTATCACTTGCGCGTTGCCGACCCTTCAGAAATCTAATAACTTCTTTCTTGAAGAACTCCATACTGTAGTCCTTGCAGAAAACCTTGGTAGGGAGCTCATTCCACAACTTAAGCGTTCGCGGGAGGAAGTTTCTCTGAAACCGCACTGTCTTACTCTTTTAAAACTAAGTTCGATAAAATTATAAACCAACATCGAAAATGTGAACTAAAAATCAATTACAAAAGATTATTGAATACGTGTTAACGTCAAAATTGGCCCAGTAGCTTTAGAAAATCTCGAATATACCCATATACGATACGACTGAATTGCCACATTGATAGTTCACTAAACTGCGAAGGTTCGATTCCCAATACAGGCAACAAAAGTAGCAATTTTATTTCTATATTGTTCAACATTGAATTTGTATAAAATGTTTGATTATTTTGTATACATAATAATTGATTTGAAAAAATATACCTACTGGTTAACATGGATGCTTTGAAATAGCTTTCCGCTATTTCAGGTATTTGTAATTGTCTAGAACTAGCATTTGGCTAAGGCCATCAGTCTCTATGGGAACTCTTTATATAGAAACGATAAATCTTTTCTTCCACTTAATTGTTGGGACTTAAAAAAATGGTTCCCTGTGGTTTCACTCACCGTTTCCCCAATCCTAAAACCATCTGTTCCCCCAGGTATCCAAGTGCCAAACATCAGGTTAATTTGATGTTTCATTACGATGTGAAGGAAGTAACAAAATACAGACTTGTACTTAAAATACTAGGAAAACTTATTATTTAACAGTGGCGAAGTCACGGGTGCTAAAACTACCCCCAAAATCAGTAGAATTCAATAATCAAATAAAATACGCTAAAACCATTAAAAATCAAAAATCTGCCACTGTAATTTACCTTAATATGCCTCTTCTCCATGTGATCTTTTAAAGTCAATTCATGGTCAAACCCTGTAATACAACTCTCACATTTATATGGCAAGTTTACATAAGCCGTTTTTAATGATTCTCTTTTTCTCTCTTCCACCATCTCTTGTTTACTAAGCTCAATTATCCTTATTTTTCCTTCATACTTAGCATCAAACCCTGACTTTTTATTCCCACCTTTCTTTTTTTTACTTGCAACTTTCTCTATTTCTTCTTTTATCACCGCTAAAGGCAAATCATTTTCATCATCAGAACTTTCTCTTTCGAGTTTGACTTCAATGTCAGTTGTAAAGTAAGTATCATAATTTTTAAGATCATTTTCCACATCACTATTTATATCAACACCTTTGTTATTTGTATCGTTAATATCAATTGATTCATTGTCTGTATATGTTACTTCAAGAGGTGAAAATTCAAATTTGTACACTTTGTTGATTGGTTCCTTGTGAGTTAACTGAAAGCCAAAATCAGACAATTTGTTAATTATTTATCTTTTAAATAGCTGAGAAAACACTGTAGTTTTAGTTTTTGTAATGTTTAGAAGACAACTTTACCTCTCCTCTTAATATCAGGTGACTCTCGTCCACTTGCTGCCTGAACTCTTCAATTGTCTTTAACAGCTTGTGGCATATATAGCAGACCATGGCATCGCCTTCCATCTAAAGATCAACAACCTTGTTAAGGAAACAGGTTTAATAACAAGTATTATTATTGAAAAAATAAATAAAAAACTCTCAATTGATATTTTTTAGACAGTTGGGTAGTTTGCTAAATTGGCCTGTGCAGATTTGAGCAGATGTTGTTGAGATATTGGTTATGGATATTGGATATTGGTTACCCCAATTTTAATTGTACAGTAATCTCATATTGTACAAAAGCCAATAATATTTAAAATTTACATTGTAATTACATTTATAGTTATCTTAATAGAACTATTTAATTTTGTAGCATAAAAAGATGTTCAGTGATTTATTTGATGCCAAAAGCCCAGTGAAATTGAGAATTGAGAGCTACCCCACTTGCTTAGCCACTGGTTTTATATGATTATAGGTACTCAACCTATGGTTCAATTTGCCCTTTGAAGCACCATGTTGCTTAACTTTGGATATTGTTTCCAATAGACAAAGGTATGTAGGCTCTTAGCTTCATGTTTAACTCAGGGCTGACAATTGTTGTAAAGATAATCTTAATTTATACAGGTTCTTGGTTAATATGGAACGCTCAAATTCTAGTCTATAGTTGGAAATTTCGATATGGAATACTTTTTCTCGTAAAGTGTAGCTGCATCTACTGACCATTAGGAAAATCTACTGAACTGCTGTTAACATGCTTTGGTCTGGAGTATAAATTCTGATAACAGTTTACTATGGGAAAAGTAAGTTAAATTAAAGGATAAGTAAATCCTGATTCGAGTGTAATTGTCGCAAATCTATAATCACTGAATTTTTTCAAAAAAAAAAAAAAATTACAGTAGCCAATACATAACAGGAGAACTATAACTATGTACTTATTTAAATATACGGCCAAAACATTGAGTAATAGAAATAAAAATTACCTGATGCCTAAAAAAATATTCAATGAAACTGGTGTGACTGCAAGAACTGAAACGTACAAATGGAACATCTTCCACCAGACAGCAAATGCAGACATTTCGATTTGGTATCGTAAAAGGATTTTGGTTCAGACTACTACAATCTGTAAAATTAAATGCGACAAATTGTGCCATTTCAACTGCGCTTTGTAATCGCCTGTCATATTATAGGAAACATAATTATTTATTTTACAGTTATTATCTTTTAAATTTTCACTATTTTTATTTTCCTATACGAGAAATCCGAAATTAAAAACCAGCGACGAAAAATAACTATAAACAAAACAAAACCTAAGTTGCCAGCCTATGATTGAAATTACCATAGAATTTTACAATTTCGTTTTGTAAATTAATAAAGTAAATTCTTAATTTTTGTACATATATTATTACTATAAAACAGTTGAGGAAGTTAGCACTACAAATTCTCCTTATAAAATTATACACTCAATAAAACACTTAAGTCACTTACAACAAAATTTTGTGGAAACCCTTGCATTGGTATTCTTGCTTTAGTCAGTACTTACTTTATTGCATATAGGTTCTACGCTGTCTTCTTCTGTCTTAAATAGCTATTACTTATTTAAATAGATAAAAAGGGATATGATTATATTCAATTTTTGAGATTTTGATTTGCATTTGAATTTGATTATGTACACAGAATTTTGTGTGATCTCTTATTTTTCTGTAAAACAAAATTGGGCATCATACTGTTTGAATTTGTGATCAATTGCGAGTTAAAAACACAAATATGTTTATTGCATCCATGTAAGTAAAACTGAAAAGTGAAAAATTTTTCAGTCTTACTAAAAATGAGTAGGTAATTTATTTAGAGTCGGTTAATGTTGAATTATTTGTTTAAAATAATTTGATTATCGTAGTTAGGTACTTAATTGTTTATTTAGCGCTAACAAAAAATTAGTTACCTACGTAAGTCTTGGGTTTATTAAATTTTTTTATCTGTTGTTGGTACCTTTACAGGACTCGAGAGAAGACGAAAAGACCTACTTTCAAATATTTTTTTCTCGAATTCCAGAGGAGTTCTCTAAAACCTTGTTTATTGTCTGTCAAAAAGTGCATTTTTTATTAAGCTAACTAATTATTACCCATGATATAGGGATATGTAAATTATCTACAAAATGGCAACAAAAAACAAAAAAATAAAATAAAAAAATGTAAACAAAACTTCCATGAAAGCGCACGAAATAAATTGTTATAAAATTAATACATACTTAAGTTACTTATAATAATAGCGTTTGTTACGTACAAATCTTTATATAAAATGGGCAGTGAAAATTTATGTCACGTATGCTTTAGCTCTGGACGTAAAACAAAATCAATCGATGGAGACGCTAAATTATGTTTTCTAGGAATCATCAATGAAATGCCTGTAGGTATTAAGTATTATTAATTACAAACTCTTTTTATTACTATGTTCAAGGCTTTATTGGCATGGAATACTGGACATCTCTATTTTTTTTGCTATTGCTGAAAGCTCAGGTTAGATGTTCTAAACAATTAATAGCATTAAGTATGTCACACCAATCACCTATTTACCGCTTAGCGGTGGGAAGAAAATACAGATTTTTTTTTCGAGTCCAGTGTTTTCCCTTGCACATCCTTTCAGTTACTCTGATCCTACAAGGGGTTGAAAGGAAAAATATTACTCTCTTGTAAGCACTCCCTCTTGTGCACCCCAAACCGCATCAGTGTTTTATTAGGAGGCCGACGCTCTTAATTCACTTTTGGTCCAGAATGATAACATATAATAAGCAATAAGCTTGGAATAAGCAACTGAAATCTTAAATCAAATTGATGCACTTTTAGGTCTACCCATTGATTTAAGTGTATGGCATGATTGATTTGCAGATTGTCCAGCTTGACCCCATCCCGGTATGGCTGTGTTGGGAGTGTGCAGGTTTGGTCCACCGTTTTACCAAGTTCAAAATACAAGTAAAACAGGCCTACACCGTGTCCCATCAGTATGCTAAACAGGTATTTATTTTCAAAATAAGGTCTGTTGTTAATAATAATTTGTTGTTGTTACCTCAGGCTTAGACTTAGGCCATTAAGTCACCACTCTTCGGATTGACAAATATATGTGACCACTTGGATGTTAATTAGAGTCTCCAAGTAAAAACAGCTGTCATGGGAACAGTCAGAACCAAAATACCTTTCAAAGCTTGGATAAATTTATGACTGACCACACCTAACACTTTCCAAATTATTATGATAGACAACAATTGGGCCATAGAGCTCCATAAGTTATCTACTAGCTTGGTTTATAAATATTTGTTATGAATTCCATACATTAGTAACTCTTCGATATAAAAAATACTTCAGCCTATTCAATTTACTATCCAAAAGAAAAACAAATGTATGTCAGACATGTTGTGTTTTGGTTTCAATAACAATCCTAGCATGAATCAATTATAAAACATGTAACTAGCACTTTATTTAGCTGATATATCAGTTTATGTTTTTAATTGACATTTGAAGAATTAATTTAATAATTAGACCACACATAAATAAAAACAGAGAAAGTAGATAGATAAAAGTAACAAATAACAATTTCTGTAATTTCAGAGAGAATAGATATTTTAATAAAATAACTACATGATAAAAACTGAAATTGTGATCTATTTTATGTATTTGATAATAAACAAAAAAGTAAAATATATAGTTCTCTATTTTTATTGTAAAGCAATAAACAAATTTGTTTTTAAGTAGTCAAAGTATCTGATGTGAAACAATTTGATGCAATAAGCACAATTTTAGTTATATTAACACTCTTTTTTTTTTTACTGTAACCTTTTCACTTCACAGTGATATATAAGTTTAAATTAGTGCTTTGAAAAGAATTTAAAATATCTTTTCACCATTTTTTCATAGCAAAATTATACATGCTTCATTTTTCCTGACCAATCCTATAATATAGAGCTTAGTTTTTTTTTTACAACAGCAATAATAGAAAAATTTTGGTAAAATAAAAATGATAATGATGATACATATTTTTAACATTATACTCAGAACCATTTCGTCCCAAACTAAGCAAAACTTTTACTATGGATACCAAACAACGGACTAAAGATTGAGATCTTGTATAATTTTTCCTAGGTATTGTAGGAAATTAATAATTTTTGCACAAATTAAAGAAACTGTATCAATATAATGTACTTTGGTTCAACTTCACTATTATACTATCAGGAATGGACAGAAAAGGTTTTTTTGGCATCAACAAAATATCGAAAAAGCCAAAATCATTCAACAATCAGATTCCATTTATATTAAAAATTTGATCTGACTAAAACCATCTTGGTTTGTACTATATTATATGAACAAAAAAACAATGCAAAACAAAGAATATTTTTGGAGCAACAAAATCCTTGTTGACTAGTTCAGTGTTATTATGTGTTTAACATTTTGATGTTAATAGTCTGCTATATAAATAAAAATCAATTGCCACATCTATGATGGAGCATTATGAAAATGGCTTGTCAATTTCAATTTGAATGATTTCCTTTGAGTTGTGTTCATAGTTGACAGATAGAGATATGTTAAAAGAGAAGGCGAAAACACTATTGTGATGAAAGCCAGTTAAGTAGCTGTACACAGTCCAGGAAAGGTTTGTGAATTAGTATATCCCTAGGACAATAAGTGGCCAGTCAGCCGTATCAACAAAGGAGAAACAACGTCCACAGGTTATGAGTGATGCAACGGTAAAAAATAGATGGCGCGGGGAACAAGCTAGTTTTATATATTAGTTGCAATTGTTATCCATATTAAACGCTCAAAATTCTAACACATTTCAAATTGCAGCTTAATTATTTTCAAAATGCTTAGATACTTACTTTGTTTATTTTACTATTTAGAATGGGGAACAAAAATTTCATAAACAAGGAACATCTAAACTCAGAATATGTAAAGTTTTTAATTTAATGTTACTGCCAGAAAGTTTAGAACCCATCATAAATGAACCATTATTTGAAGTCATTAAACCTGAAATTGAGAGAATGAGTCCTGAAAAAGAAGAAGAGAGAATACCAATATTAGATATCAAAACAGAAACAGTTGACCCTGACAATGCTTCTATATGTTCTCCACCAAACACAGAAGACGATGAAAAATTCCTAATAGAATTCAGTTCCAAAAAATGTAGAAAAAAATCAAGTAAAGTTTTAAACGGTAGTTTAAAAAAAAAGAAAAAAAAAAAGCCAGAGAGGATGATCTTCAGAGAGATAGAATTAAGTAAACAAGAGATAGAGGAAGAAAGAAATCTAATGTCTTTAAGAGAGGAGTTTGTAAATGCTATGTTTAAGTGTGATAGATGCATATTATCATTCCCTAATGCTGATGATTTGCAGGACCATTTGAATATGAAACATAACTCTGTAAGTATCTTTTTATTACCTCATATACCTATAAATAATCAAATATGCCTGGACATTTGGTCCCAAGCCAAAATAAGCAAAGCTTGTAATATGAACACCAAACAATTGATATTTGTTTGTATGTATCGTCTCCTGATAGTTGAATTCGCTGTTTAACTAAATCAAAATCAAGTAAAAAAACATGCTTTTTATACAAATTAAGTTTTTTACGAACACTTCTATATCATCAAATTATTTAATGCTGATTTTTTTTACTTTTTGCTACTTGATGAAATGCTCAGGCAGAACTTTTAGTACAGACTAGTAGAAGGTGCACACAAATAAAAACCGTAAATCTATGTAGAGGATAGCTGTTTGGTACACAGGTACTTTACGTTAAAATAATTATTTCGATTTGAAAAATTGCTTTCTTGAGGTTAGAAATGAGGATATTAAATTTTATGAAAATTAACTTAACGGTCTTCAAGCTGGAGAAGCCCAAACTTGGTATGTTTTAAAAATACTTTTTGGATTTCTGGAAAATAAGTGGCCGAGTGCTTATAGTGTAGTGTATTTTTAGATCCGGCTCGTAAAGCCCTTTAATTTTATATTCCAGATGATAGATTACTGAAAAAAAAAACAAATTTCAAATAAAAATTCAAATAAAATTGATGACTCCCCCCTAAGGTAGATATTTTAAGAACTGCAACTTAAAATATTTTTTTTAACCTTAACGCGATTTACAGTTTTCGTGCAAAATAGGCGTGGTACACCGACCACTAGAACAGAAATGGCACCAAAGCAACGCTCGCCATCGGCAGGGCATTCATGCTCACATTCTACTCTAGAACCGAAATGGTCAATGAACCCTGGGCCAGTGTAGATTGGCGAATGTTGTCAGCTGTCGGCCACTCGACTTAAGAGTTTTCATAATGCCTCTGAAGTCCATTACTGACAACAATGTTTATGTTCGATCCTATAATAATTGGATATTTGGGCTACATTGGAGCTAAATGATGTTTTTATGTTACCATAGGTCTCAAAATTTAAATGTGATATTTGTGAATGTGTGTTCCGTATGGAGATGTCGTTTAGCTATCACATGAATAAACACAGAAAACGCTACCAGTGTCAATTGTGTGAAGACATGTTTCTTAGCAAAAGGATTGCTACTAAACATTATGGAACTGTCCACTTCGGAACGTTAGTAGTTTTTTATTGATTGTGGTGGAACAAAGATGTGTAGTCCTTCCCGTGAGTACGCGCACTGCTACTGGGATGACCGTCAGTTGAAGTTTGTTCAGGATTTGTTTGATATTGGTCAAGGGGTACTTGAGCATCAATAACAAACGCCAGACCATCGAGTTGTCGTCGATGTTGTTTTTCACTGACAATTTAAACCGTCTTTTATACAATGCATATAGTTGATTTTCGCGTATATAAACCTAATGATTTGTCTTCGTCTAAAGTGGTGCTATTTTGCCTAAAGTAATAATGCGACTCATTTGTCGATTATTTTTTTCATTTAAACCTCGTTGTTTTCACATATTGCGTTTATAATACTATTTATGAACGAATATTTTACTTTATACCAATATTTGTTTTAATTTACAAATCGATATTTTATTGTATTCACAAAGTTGTTAAAGTTGCCACATTTTAAGAATTGCATATTTATTACAGATTAGAGAGTGAAACTGATCAAGAATTAAATAATATCCAACAAGAATCACAAAATGTAGGAAACAGGTAATTGACGTGCGTCTTAAAAAAATAATTAATATATACGTAATCACTACAATTTTTAATGTTTTTTTAAAAATATATTTTTTTTTTTTAAAAGCAAAGAACTACACTATTTGAGTAAACAGACTTTACCTATATTCATCCGCAAGCCGTCCTTCGAACTCGAAATCACAAACCTTACGGAAGACACATGCACTTAAAGGCCAGCTTGTAGACTAGGGGGAGGCCGACTTGGTATAAAATTTTATTTTTAGGGTCTTTATAATTACCGTAAGCATGATGATTTGAGCCTATCCAGTACGGAGTAGTAGTAGTAGTTACCCCCACAGATCAACTGCGCCAATTTTTTTTAACTGAAATATTTTTTTAAAGATTAACCTTTTTCCAGTACAGCACCAAATACAGAGTCATTTCCCTGTGATTTTTGTGAAAAAGTGTTCAAATGGAAAACTTCTCTTCGGAAACATAGTGAAACGCATCGAATAGAGAGCGGACAGAAACGGAAACCATACTGCGAACCCTGCAAGTAAGTAAAAAAACAAAGCAACAGAAATAGGTAGAAGGTAGTTAAAAACGAAAAGTTAGGAAAATCAAACGGAGATTTAGATCAACAATTAGACTCAAACTAACAGAAAGGGGGCGTCGAACACGAAATTCAAATTTCAATTCAAAATTATTCAAAATACTGATATTTTTTTCAGGTTGTCATTTACAACGACGTCCAACTTGCAGAAACATGTCAAAACTAGTTCAAAGCACCAAATTCAACTTAAACTCAGGTACATGCCAAATGTAAAGTTAATTATAAGCTAGAATAACAAAATCAAGTGAAATATCGTATGACATTGCTTTGCTTGCATATCAAAACCTTTTAATTCTAATGAGAACAGTCAAAGTTTTTTTGACTTTTAGAAATATCAACTTCATTCTGCTACAAAAATAAATAAGGAATTTTCTTTGAATTCTGTATTTTAATATCTTTTTTCGCATAAAGCGCTGCAGTAAAATGTGAAATGGAATGCAACTTTACAGAAAGCTAAAGGAGTCCCTTCCAGAAGATTCCAAGAGTGTGGAGAAGCTGGACAGCCACGTGGAGCAAATCAAATCGTCGGTGAACAACTCCCGGGAGCAGTTTCCGTGCCCACAATGCGACAAACGGTTCCAATGGAGAGGGAATCTGCAACGGCATCTTATGAGCCACGCTGCCAGGTCAGTGTGGGGAGTGGAAGTATAGGGAAGTCAGACTAGCATGTATGACTAAGTTGAGTTGTAATTGCTGCCATTAGCAGATATAATATGGCAAAAAAAAAATATTACTTATTTCAAAGTACTGAGTAGCTGTATTCTCTTCTAGCAACATTGTTTCTGAAAAAGACGAAAGTCTATAATCAATTTGTGTTGCCAGTGATGACTTATGGTACAGAAACGTGGTCTCTTACTGTTGGCCCCTTAAATAAGCTCAGAGTCGCTCAGCGAGCTATGGAAAGAGCTATGCTTGGTGTTTCTTTGCGCGATAGAATCCGAAACGAGGAAATTCTCCGAAGAACTAAGGTTACCGACATAGCTCAAACAGTTGAAGTGGCAATGGGCAGGCCACATCGCTCGTCGAACCGATGTGAAAGAAAGGTCCGTGGGTCAGCCACCTACCAGGTGGACAGATGATCTGGTCAGAGCCGCAGGAAGCGGTTGGGCGCGGGCGGCTCAGGACCGGCCACTGTGGAGACATATGGGGGAGACCTACGTTCAACAGTGGACGTCTTCGGGCTAAAACGAACGAACGAAACAGTGTTTCTTGATTTAATTAATTTGGGAGTTCACAGACGATACCTCTCTAGGTTGAGGTCAAAACTAAAGTTATAGCTGGCCACCTGTCTGGTACGTTATTCTCGTGCTATAGCTGCTTTATGTTAAACTCTTGCCTTAACAAAATACTAAACGTGTATAATACGTGTCGATTTACTAGGTACTACAGTTAAAGCTCCGTCATAATTTTGTCAGCCTTGTAGAGTTGCAAACAATGGTTGACAGAGAATTATTCTAGACACGATTTGTTTGTATCATTAGCTAAAAGAATATATAATTTAACTTCTTTTAACATGATTTAGCTTTTTCTTTTCGGCTCGGGAGATTATTTTTATCAGTTTTGTGAAAAATGTTTTAAATAGATCTTTCACTGTAAAAGTTTAATAAGGTTCTTGATAACGTAAAAAAATCGGCCAAGTGCGAGTCGGACTCGCGCACGAAGGGTTCCGTACCATTATCTATAAAAACGGCAAAAAAAATCACGTTTGTTGTATGAAACCCCCCTTAAATAATTGTTTAATTTTTATTTAATTATTTATTTTTAAAGTGACTATATAACTTAATCTTCTGTGAATATTCGAAGCGTCTACCTGTTGCCGTTATCAATATCGAGCAAAATCGAGCAAAAAAATCACGTTTTTGTATGGGAGCCCACTTAAATATTTATTTTATTCTGTTTTGTAGTATTTGTTGTTATAGCGGCAACAGGAATACATTTTCTGTGAAAATTTCAACTGTCTATCTATCACGGTTCATGAGATACAGCCTGGTGACAGACGGACGGACGAACAGACAGCGGAGCCTTAGTAATAGGGTTCCACCAATTACCCTTCGGGTACGGAACCCTAAAAAATAGCAAGAAAAAGTGACGAATTATGTCCGCAATATGTCGCATCAAACTAGTACCTGTATGATATCCAATTTAATATTTTATTCCCGCTAATCGCAGTGGGATTTTTACCTATTGATTAACTTAAATAATAAATATTTTGTGTTTTTTTTTTCTTCACCTACCTCTGTGCGAAAAATAAAATCACCCGTGTGTAGCACCGTTACGTGAAAAAACTGCCCCGCGATACAATCCGTAGAAAAATCGATTTCCATTGAACTCAATCAAGACAAAAAGTGTTCTATGTCCTTTTACATCCTTCGAGTTATGTACCAAAACTTAGGTCACGTAGTAGAATAGTACGTCGTTGTATCACTCGCGAGAAATGAATTCCAGTCGAATCTCTCGATCGGGATAAAATAATTCTTAGTCCTTCTCTGTCACTCCATCTCAGTGCTAAACACCAAGTCAACACATGCACCGTGAAAGGAATAGTGTCTTGCAAAATAGTCCCGTGGGATCTCACGATCGAGTAGAACGGTATAATATATTCTTCTAGACACTTCCAACTATTTTAGCGCCAAACTGATTTATTTCGAAAGAAATTATACTACAGCCTTTGCTACTCAGAAATAGTGTAGTTTTCTATTAGTGAAAGAACTTTGGAATAGGTTTAGCGGTTGTAGTCATTACCTCTATATAGGAGCAAACAAACTTTCCTCTTTATAATATTACTATAGATAAAACCCTGAAACGATATGTAACAATGTATTGTTTTTCTTCCCAGGGCTAATGGCGAGTTGGTCTGCGCTCCATGCAGCAGAACTTTTTCATCCATCGCCACGTACAATCAGCACATGAAAATCAGCAAAAAACACGTCACTGAAAACGATTTTAAGTGAGTATATGCGACTCTGAGTTTCTACGAGTAGTTAAATAATGCAACAAAGGTAAAGACATGACCCTTAACTTTGTTGTAAATTTTTTACAACATTCTGAATATACAAACTATTACATATCTTAACACGTAAAAACTTGTGTAATATATAATTAATATATAATAAATATATAATTAATTTTATTTAATATAGGATTGTTCGCTTAATATATAATAATATAGGATATGGGGCATGGACATGAGCTAAAACACGCAGCCAGGGGTCAGGAGTGCAATTGATGAGCCAAGACCACGTCATATATGCGAATTGTCCAAAATGTCAGGTCAACAAAAAGTCCTGAAAATCTGATATTGTTTATTTAAAATTTACACACCTAGTTCGTATCGAATTAAAAAGGTATGAAAACAATATAAAAATGAACATGATTGTCGTGATCTTAATTGAAATATAAATGTTCTTAGGTACATGTGTAGTGACTGCGGTAAGCGGTTCGCGAACAGGACACGGTTAAAAGAGCACGTCGACTGGGAACACTTGAAAAACTTCGTCCATACTTGTTCCATCTGTGAAAAGGTAATTTTACTTACTTTAAGCTCTATGTATCCAAAATTCTCTGCTTACTTATTGAGGCTAGAATTTGGCAATTTTTCGTTTTTGTTGCTTTGCAGACTTTGCATAGTTAGTTGATAGCCCAGTGCCGGAAAAGGCTGGCATCGCCACCGCACTGGTACAGTATATGTAATAATAGCACTCTACTGTCGGTCTCATCTCCCTTCTACTACGATCCTGTTATCGCTCGTATGGAACACGCACACATGTGCGTGTGTACACACGTCGTTTCTTTATATATAAAGTGTCCAAGGTGTGTGTGTTACATTTTCTGGAGTATGCACATTGTAAGTGACTCAACGGAGTAAACTTAATGACTAAACCTGCTGCTAACAATAGTATTGACTGCTACCATATGTGTTTTAAGATATATTACCAAGTCGACTCCTTTGTCGGCACGCGAAACACCTAAATTTCGCATTGTCGGTTTGAATGTTAATGGTTGATTGTTTTTTAAATCATTGATTATTCTTATTAAATCCAATTCTTTTTAATTAACTTAGAATTATCATCATTTTATTGCTTTATGCATATCATTTTTAAATCATAGTATTTTTACGAAGTACGCTTCAAAATTATAGACTGAAATTCTGGGAATTGAGGAATAACTACATTACTCTTTCTCTTATATATACATAGCGACCAACCCGACTGTAAGTGTTTTCATTTCGCCCAAATGACATTTATAACAAGTCAGAACTGGCAGTTTGCGTTTACGCTGAATTATGATACAACTCAAGAAATTTTGTCTCGAGACGCATATGGTAACTCAGTTCGTCGAAACGAAAAATTACAAATAGGTCACTACCTTTTTTCTTTGAATACTGTAACATTTTTAATCTAAAACATTTTGTTTTGTGTGCAGGTGTTCAAAAGTCACACATCTCTGTACCTCCACAAGCAAGTAGTTCACAAGGGCTCCGCTGAACATCTCTGCGACCACTGTGGGAAGGCCTTCCCTGTAAGTATTGCCATTCCTTGCACACCGAGAAGGGTTTCTGGTTTCTCGACCTTTTTTATTTCTCTGTGCACGAGAATTCTCGACCAGGATTTCTCAAGTTTGTCGAGTATTTCGAGAAATTTTTAAATTCTTAATAAATCGCGATGTTATTTTAAAATTTTCGATTTACTAGAAATTGGACTATCTATCAGATACGAGCATTTAAATAAAATCACTCTATACTCGGCTGATCTATATAAGAAGTAAAGAGTAGGATAGTTCTTAACTTTTAAATATTTATTGGGTCCCTGCCAGATGTACAAAAGTCTTTAATTAAAAAAAAAATAATAGCAAAAGTAAATCAACAAAATTACTAGTACATATAATAACGTGTTTAAAATATTTTAAAATTTGTTTAATTAAACAAACATTTTGCTACCAACTTTACCTAAAAATGCTTTTTATATTCATAAAATATTATGTTAATAACATCACAGTCTTTGATTAAACAAATAATATTATTTAAATATATAATATCTCAGGGGATAATAGCTCAGGGGAAAAAAAAATTAGTTACAGGATAAGAGTAGGATGGGACGCAATGGACGGCAAAAGGGGTTCGAAAAAAGGGAAAAATAAATCCAAGTGGTTTTGATTGGCGAGGGGTGGTGGGGGTGGGTTTTAGGGGTTGAAAATCGTATTTGCCATTTTGGCAGAGCATCTGGCCAGATTACAAAATGGTCTAGAAAAAAGTTGTAGATAATCAAAAAATCTACAATTTTGGTTCTAGGGACTTTTCGACCTAACCTCAAATTTTACAAGATATTGGTAAAAAAGCGATTTTTCGATTTTTTTTGTTTTTGCCCCAAAAAAAAATGTTGAATATATTCAAAATTTGGACTGAATGTACACTTTTGAGTGCTTCAACTTCAATTTTCCCGAACTCTGTATGTTAAATATTTTCTGAGATATTAACGATTTTCCAAAATAATTTTTTTTTTTTCGGTCAAATAATTTCACGAATTTTTTTTCGATTTTTGACGTTTTTGACGGCTCAATTTTTTCGTCTTGAAGTAAAGTTTTATATAAGTAAATAAAAAAAATACCTTTACATTTAAAAAATATCTTAAAAATGCGATAAACCAAAAATACCGATTTCCAATATACGCAACTTGTCACCTATCGTTCAAATGCCTTGCAAATCATTTACAATTTACACATTTACTGCATCATCTGATATGCGGTTTACTGACAATGCTTTTCGATAACGAGAAAACACGCTCATTCTTAGTAGATGTTGGCTTAATAGTCATTACAGCTTTGTACATTTTTTCAAGAGTAGGCGTTCATTGCCCAGTAGACTCAAATAACTGAAATTCTTTTTTTATTAAATTTCTAGTTATGTGAGCGACTGGTTTTTTCTGAAGTTTCGGCTGTCTGGGGACAGTGATGCGGATACTCTAGACTCGTCATGTGTTATATATATATGCGTGTTATATTTTAGTTACCTACCGCACCGAATTGATTTCTCGATTTCTCATGGCGTTTGTACCCGTCTCGACTAAAGACAAATTTCTTGAGAATTCTCGCCTCCTGGAACTCTAATACCGAGTTTTGAAAAGTTTACTGGCTCAGTTTTCTAATTACTTGCCCCCTGGTTGTCTCACTGCAGTGGGAATGGGAATTGGTTATAAGTCCATTACCAATAGTACTATTGCCGCGCACGTAACCTACGGCGTGAATAGAACACAGTAATGTATATGCTAGTAAAATACTATTCAGGCGTTCTTAGCAATACTGTAAAGCTGTAATATTGTAAAGGACGCACGAATAGCCCCCCTTTTTTGCGTTGGAAATCCTCATGGATACCTTTGCGCTGCGAGCTCGGCTAGGGTGGCAAATGGTGCGTCAGCACCAACCGCCGGCGCCCAGTTCGCGGTCGCCGCATTGCATTTGCGGCAGGATCCCTCCATTCGGTTCAGATACCTCCTGAAGCATCCGTGCCCCGAGAGTATCTGCGTCTGGTGGTAGGATAGGTCGCCGTGCCGACGGTCACACTACTGCTGCAGGACAGGCCGGACGGCGTCCACGGTTATCTGTCCAGCCGTCAGCTGCTCCAGTGACTTGCGCCACTGCACCATGAGGATTCAAGTTGATAAATATCATTTGTTTCGAAGAAAACTATAATTTGCATTGGTCGTTTATTAACTTCGGCTCAGTGTGCAATGACTGAAATGTGGGGATTGTTCGATTCCCGCACAAGACAAACATGAATGTGATAAACATTTGTGTTTGCCTTAAGACTGTGTGTTCTATGTTTAATATGTATGTATTTACAATAAAAAGTATATACACTCCCTAAGGATGAGCAAAAAGTTTTTATCCCGTTATGAAGCTGTCATCTTTTTCGTATGATATTGTTTAAAAATCGTATACAGAATACTGAAAAAAATAGAAGATTATTTAAAGCTCTTCATTATTTTCAAGAAATATTTTATTTAATTATTAATTTAATTCATTTAGGTTGGATTTTAATCTTTCTGATTATTGTTTTCATTAAAAAACAATATAACCTTGAACTATGAGTCAATTTAAAAATAACTATATTACCAGCATTGTCAAAAATTCTGAAGAAGCTTCTAAACGTCCGCCTTAAAATAAATTTGGAAAAAAATTTAATTCTAGCCCCAACCAATTTTCATTTCATTCATTCATATGGGATTCAGGTATGGTAAGTCAACGAAGGATGCTGTGGCTTTGCTCACCGATCAAATAGTCGATATCCTTGCTAAAGAATAATGCCTAGGCGTCTTCCTTGATCTCAAAAGTGTTTGACTCTGTCTCTATTCCACACCTCTTGTTGAAAATAGAAAGTATGGGAATCCGTGGACACGCATTGCAAATGTTTAAAGATTATCGTTGTAATAGGACACAATGTGTTAAAATCGAATCGTTTGTTAGTGATAATGCTCCTCTGGAATTCGGCGTACCCCAGGGTTCGGTCCTAGGACCTACTCTCTTTCTTTTTTACTTTAATTCCCTATACAAACTCTCCCTCGCTAACTGTTCCATTATAAGCTATGCTAATGGCACTGCGTTACTCATTAATGTTAAAAATTGGTCGCATGTATTCAAAGATGCCGAATCAGCTCTTTGTCTAGTAATGCAGTAGCTATAAGCAAATATACTTACTATCAATCTAAAGAAAACTACGTACTTGACTTACTCACTGACAACTTCTACACAGCCTGCTCACAATAGTTTCTCTCTTAAAGCACACATCTGCTCCACAATCATCCCCTTGATACCATGTGACTCAAATATTTTGAATTATTGAAGTCCAATATTAATCAGGTCCACCCAAATATCACCTTGGTGTAAATATCGACAACCACCTTAACTGGAAAGCACAGATAATATATATTCAAAAAACTACGTTATTCTGCTGACACTGATACCCTCAAAATGGCTTACTGTACCTTGTGCCAGTCTATTCTAAGCTATAGCATATCCGTCTGGGGAGGAGGCAAAACGCAACTACTGTCCCTGGAACGTGCGCAAAGAGCTGTGAGTTAAATTTATGAATTATAGTTGAAGGGACGACCCCAAGAGCGACAATCCAAGCCGAGGCTCCCCCCGCGGGGAGCCCTTGAGCGTTGGGCGCTATATGGGCTGAGACTCATTCAGTCTCGCCCCAAAAGTCTGGTGAAGCAGTAATGGCTAGTCAACTGCAGTAGACAGATCACAAAAAAAAAAACAGATGGGCTCATATCTACACATATTTCAGCTCATATAATAGCTTCATAGCAACTAGTAAATACAAATGTGAGTACACAACTTCATTTAAACCATTTTTGTGTTCGAAGAGTATAACAGAGGTACTTCGAGACTGGCGGCTTCGTTCGTCGTCAAGGAAGACCAGGAATTCGGGTGATAACTGAAGGGCAGGACCGGTTTATGACTAGCTGGAAAAACCGTTATCTAACCAGCCAACTTCTAGACTTCTATGGAGTGACTGTGAGCTCTCGAACTGTTCTAAGAACTGTGACATGTAACCACATTAGTCAGCCAATGGTCCCAAACTAACTCGAGAGCAGCGCGCCTTCAGTTTGCGCGTACTCATTTGCAGTGTACTCAGCAACGTTGGAGCCAAATACTCTTCACCGATAAGTCGAATATTACGTTATATGGAAATGATGGAAGAAATAAGGTTAATCAAAGAAAGGGAGAGCTTTTTGCTCAGTTGTGCATAGATGATTTGGGTTGCTTTTAGTGCTGACTCATGGATAATCTGGGAAGGAATATCCGCAAACAGAAAAACTGAGCTTGAGGTGGTTAGTGGGCTACGACTGTCATCATTAGGTAGTGACAGGTACATTCGCCAGTGCTTAGAACCTTACGTGATGTCATACGCTGAATATGGTGGCCCAAATTTGTTTTCATTACAAAATGTTCCAGCTTAATAACTGCATAAAAAGTTTATGCCCATTCTAACATTTATTTTTAGCTATGGGCGATCAAAAATTAAAAAACCAAGGTGAACCGATAGATGGGTCTGGGCGTTTATATGTATTTGTATCCGTTGTCTGGTATCCATAGTACAAGCTTTGCTTAATTTGAGGTAAGATAACGCTGTGTGTAAAGTCCAAAAATAATTATATTTAACAGAATGACTTGAATAAGAAGACTTAAGGATGGCATGATTTTGAAATACCACTAATGTTATAAATGTAAAAGTTTTTTTGACGATATTTGTCTGAAACGCGTCCTGGATAAGCACATAGGGTACTTTTTGTCCAGATTCAGTATCCCAAAAGGAATGTGTATTTATTTTCTTGTAACATATAGTACTTATGTTATTAATTTACGACTCTATTGTATATATTAAACCTATAATCACAATTATATTCCAGAATCACGCGAAACTCCGCTGTCACATAGTAGCGCTACATACAACAGACTCCCCGTATAAGTGCGGTTGGTGCTCCGCCAGGTTCAGCTGGCACTCCTGTCTGTCGCGGCACGTGCGGCGAGTGCATCGGTCTGTCGCGCCCAAAAAACGGAAAGGGGCAGATGAAAACGAGGAAGAGGGACGGTAAAACGAAGGCGTACGGAAAATTAAAGTATAGAAAGACAAATTACTAACCTATTAATAATTTGCTTTAGCTAAATTGTATATTATATATTCACAAACTTGTAATCTACTTAAAACGTAGATTTTCAGTTTTTCCGAAACAACGGCAACCGCCTTGCTAACTGACCTATCAGTACTTACTATCGCCTGGTAGACGATTATGAAACTATTAATAATTATCGTTTTCAAGTATATTATTTTATATTTATATGATTGCGTAGGTGTTGTGTACCATTCAGTACCTAGAGGAACAACTAGTTGTGCCGTTCAGTTGGTCCGTAGGAAATAAACGGAGATTACCTATGTTGCCCATGGTACACCCGCGAAGTTCACCTAGCACGACGTATAAAAAAAATTACCCGTGGATCACCTGGTAAACCACGCCTGGTAATAAGCGAAAAGAATTTACCCGTGGTCCATTTGCGTAGGTTACCTGGGCCTGGATGGCAACAGTCAATTTTTTCAGGGCTATATCTCCGAAACTACAAATCGTAGACTAGGTGTTTCTTTGGATGATAGATCTTTATTTTAGATGACAACTGTTAAACTATAAATTTATAAGCTATCCCTGTGCAAAAAATCTCGGCAATCAGTTGTTCCGTTGCCGAGTTATAGTAGGAAAACCAACAAACAGACTTTAACATTTATAATATTAATATGGATTAATATTACTAATGCAAAATCATCTGTCTTTCTGAAATCAGTCCCGGAATTGAGAACCTTCCGATATTGCATTTCCTGATAATTGTGATCACGAAACTAATTTCACCATGATAACTAAATACCAGGCAAAAATTCAAATAAAATTATTACACTTAGTTATATTATTATTACGTATATAGTTTGACAGCTTTCATCCAAAATGAAGATCCTGATGAGTTCGAATGAAACACCGTTTACGGATCAGCGGGTCCGTAAAAGATTGCTAACCTTTTTTGAAAGAAATAAGATATACATTACGGTTTCGCGACAATCGATGAATTTCATACGTCATTTCAAATGCGCAATGTACATCTTATTTCTGTGGATTTCAAACGAGAATTGTTACCTGTCATTTAACGGAATCGAGCCGCAGTAGTTCCGGAGATACAGCCCTTTAGTTTGACAGCTGTCATTTGAAATGAACTCCTGAATAAGGCCATCCATTTAATACGTCACGTAAATTTCCTAGGTGAACTACGCGGGTGTACCATGGGCAACAAAGGGGAGATTACTAGAGAACTGACGGCTTCTAGCCATGAGCACGGCCTGTTTGAGGGATCTATACTAACTTCTGTTCATGTGACCTGACTATTGTACTGATGTATTTGATGAGACTGTCCCCAGACTACTTTCTGTCTTCTACCGTGCATGTCTACTACAAAGTGACTATCTCAGCAAATGATTGTCTTATAATCAGAAAATTCGTAGAACTAGGGGTTAGTAGCAAGCTGAGGTGGCAACTGGCAGGCCACATGCCTCATAGAACTAATATAGGATAGGGAAGGGAGGCTCAAGAGTGGACCGCGATGCAAAAATGTAATGTCGTACGGCCATTCATTACGTGGACTGATAATAGGGCCGCAGGATATTATACGGAGGCCTATGTCGACCATTGGACACCAGCTTAAATGTTAACAAGTTACATAGCATGAATCGTAATATTTGCACGGGCCAAATAAATCCTCGTGGCATAGTAGAAAGGAGGTTTCCCCGGCTATTTTATTATTGTATTTGTTTATATGAGCGATTTTCTAGCAAACATTTTGGAAAATCAATAAATCCTGCAGAAATCATAAAGAGAACTGTTTTGCATTCCACTGAAGTTTGCTAAATTAGAATTTAAGGAATTAACGAAAATCAGTATTATATCATGGACTGTACAATTTATGTTATTTATAGTATATTTTTATATTACGTGTGCAAAAATAAAACAATAAAAGTTGTTGTGTTTTGTTTAATATATGTATATTCAATTAAAAACTAAGTGATGCCGCATTCAGCTGCTCGTGCCACTGAAAAGAGAACGAGCTAACAAGACACTTAAAATTGAAATTCAATTAGAATGTTTACTATCTACTAGAGGTCAGTACTGTAGAGTAGGGTACCTGTTAACCAATAATAAACCATCGTTTTCAACAGAAGTCGTTAATACCGGCCTGCGATTCGACTCAATGTTTATGTTGTACCTTATGTGTCAGTTCTGTACCTGTACCTTATGTGTCAGTACCGACCTCAATTGTAATTTTTGTGACTGACCCAGCCTAACTAGCGACACCATTCGATATATTGAATTTTCATTATTTAAAAAGTTAATTTCAAAAATATTAATAAGTGAAAATTATTAATAAGTGAAATAAACTATTTTCGATCATTATATCTGGGAGCACGGTAGTGCCCCCGCCGAGATAAGCCAACCGAAGCGCAAGGGCACTACCTACCTTTTTTCGTAGCGCTTCGTCGTTTTTGAAACCCTTATAACTTAGGTTTCGATTATACCAGATGAACAAAATTCTCGGAATATAATGTCTTTAGTACACTTAAGGCTTCAATTACATAGCTCTTATACTTTAGATTTAATATACATCTAAAAAACCACGATTTCGTCACCGACTCACTGATGATTATCAAAATCCTTAAGAGTACTTCTTGAAGTCCAAGAAAATGAAATTTGGTATGTAAAGTAGTGTATATGAGGATACAAAGGAAAATGCAGTTTTTAACAATTATGTTATATAATTTGATAATAAAAATAAATAGAAGCGTTATGGCGTCGGGGTTTTGTTCGAGTGAGTGTGTATGACAGCTTGTGGTAAGTGTTTGATGTATGATTGGTGTAAAAGTATGACGTATGTAGCGTGTGGAGTTCTAATTGGTATATAGAATGTGTGTACTTAAAACTAGTTTGAAGATGCCTTGTTGACGGTTTCCGGTTGACAAATAATATGGCGCAGACATCCTCCCGCCCGTTGAAAGATGTAGAGCTTTCAAGGTTCTTGAGTCTCAGGGTTCGGAAGGAGACACAGACGATTAAGGGCTCTCCTTAGGATGCCATTTGCTGTGGTGACATCTGCGACGCGGGGAACACCGTCGGGCCCAGGATAAAGTTTGCTGATCCTTCCTAGTCGCCAGCACAACGGGGGGATATTATCTTCCTTCAGGACAACTAGGTCATTCAGTCTTAAGTCCATGCTCCTTGTGCGCCATTTTGTGCGTTGCTGCAACTCCGAGACATATTCGCTGGCCCATCGTTTCCAAAAATGCTGTCTAATTTGTTCTAGTCGCTGGAATTTTTCAAGTCGATGGGTGTTGTAGTGTAGGATGCTCGGCGACGGCATAGATGTAAGCGGCCTGCCTATCAAAAAGTGTCCCGGAGTAAGCGGATAGAAGTCGTCAGGAGATGGGCTGAGAGGACACAGGGGACGGCTGTTAAGGATAGCTTCTATTTGTGCAAACAAAGAAGATAATTCCTCGAAGGTAAGATGTGTGTTCCCTAAAATCCTACGCAAATGGAACTTTGCTGATTTGACCCTAGCCTCCCAGAGGCCTCCAAAGTGAGGAGCGTATGGTGCTGAAAAGCGGAATTCAATTCCCTGACAAGCTGCAAAGTCACTGATGGAGTCACCTTATAACTGAAAAAATGTTTTTATTTCTTTTGCAGCTGCAACAAAATTGCTACCATTGTCACAGTATATTTCTTTAGGCACGCCCCTTCGAGCTATAAATCTTTTTAAGGTTAAAATGAATGCGTCTTTAGACAAGTCACTAACGGCTTCTAAATGTATGCATTTATATCTGAAGCATACAAATATGCACAAGTAACATTTACTTATTTTGCAACCTCGACCCTTGCGATCAGTGATCAAAAATGGACCGGCAAAGTCAGTACCTACAGTAATAAAAGGATAGCTTGGCTCCACTCGCTCTGAAGGTAAGTTACCCATTACGTTAGACATTGACTGAGCCTTGAAGCGGCGACAGGTAACGCAATTACGAGCTATACGTCTGGCTAAGTTGCGTCCTCCGATAGGCCAATATTGTTCTCTGATAGAAGCGAGGAGATGCTGCGGCCCAGCATGCATTAAACGTTTATGTTCTAGCTCAAACAATAGTTTTGTGAGATGGTGGTCAGCCTTTAGTATGATAGGGTGTCTTTTGTCATAGCTGTAAGAAGAAGAGGGAAATCGTCCGCCTACTCGTAATATTCCTTCCGTGTCTATAAAGGGGTTGAGGGACAGTAGAGTAGCTTGGGATTTAATTGGTAAGTTTTTACGTAATTGATTTAACTCATTTTGAAAACATTGCATTTGAGCTATTTTAATTAAGGTTTTTTGAGCTTTGTTTAATTCTTTAACTTTTATTGTAACTCACAGGGAGTTTGTCTGAGTCATACAATTTATTATAGGAATTTTTATATTTCTCAGACCGTTCTAATAAATAATTATGTGAAAATCGCAAGACTCTAGCATAGACCCGTTGCATCGTTGTTAGCCTAGAAATTTTATAAAGATTGAAAGACTGATTGTCTTGCAGCGGAGATGCAACTTCCGCCACCAAGGTAGACTGGACTTCGGCCTGTGGCAATTTGTCTCTTCGTGTAGATTCTAGAAGCGGCCACGAAGACTCTGGTAGGGACAAGAATGGTGGTCCATATAGTAGAGTCACCTACGCATTGTGGATCTACTCCACGAGAAGCAAGATCGGCTGGATTGGAAGAAGAAGGTAAGTAGCGCCAGGCAGTAGAGTCGGTGAGCTCGTTTATTGCGGCTACTCGGTTGGCGACAAATGTCTTGGTTTTATGAGGTGATCGCAACCAGCCTAAGACCACATTTGAGTCTGTCCAATACACGTGACGATCTATGGAGCAGCGTAGAGCCTTTGTCACTGTAGAGCTCAATTCAGCCGCTAGTAAAGCTCCGCAGAGTTCTAAGCGAGGTATAGTGATAGGTTTAATAGGTGCGACACGCGCTTTAGCACATAATAAATTGACTTCTACTCTACCTTCTTTATTTAGCGAACATAGGTATATAGTAGCACCGTAAGCTCGCTGTGATGCGTCACAAAAACAATGCATTTCGATGTGGGTGGAGTTGTCAATCAAAACATTTCTTTGAACGTTTAAACTAGAAACAATGGCTAAATGCTTAGCAAATTTTGTCCAGGAATTCCGGATGTTTTGGGGTACTGGTTCGTCCCAGTCTAATTTAAGTGCCCATAACTCTTGTAGGATTATTTTCGGTTTAATGGTACATAGAGAAAGTAATCCTAGAGGGTCAAAGATTTTAAATGTCGACGATAATATTGACCGCTTAGTTAAGACGTCAGTCGGCGCATAATGAAGGTTGAAATGAAGTTGATCTAAAGAGGGAATCCAACCAATACCTAAAGTACTAGTGGAGCTGCTTATCAGTAAGTCGCTCTCTTCAAGATCAATAGATTCGGCAAAAAGAAGATCCGGTAAATTTGATCGATATTTTCGTAAATGGAACGCACCTTTGGCTAGTTCGCTTGACACGCGACTCTGAATGTGACGTAACTCTTTTTCAGAATTAGAACCGGTAAGTAGATCATCACAGTAGAAATCATTTTGTATGATGGTTTTTATAGTACACTCGTCACATTCTTCGCCAAGTTGCCAAATGCATCTAGTGCTTAGAAAGCTTGCGCTAGAGAAGCCGTAGGTCACCGTATTTAGACGTAGTGTTCGTATGGGTTCGTAGTCGTTGTCCCGCCAAAGTATAAGTTGTAAGTCGCGATCCGGCTCTGTTACGTTGATTTGTCGGAACATCTTCTCTATGTTACCGGATAAAACATATTTATACTGACGAAATCGAATCAAAATATTAAATAATGAGTCCTGTATATTAGCTCCAACCAATTGGATGTCGTTGACAGACACGCCTGAACTAGAGGGCGCTGATGCGTCAAAGACAACGCGGAGTTTAGTAGACTCACTTTGCTCCTTTATAACAGGATGATGTGGAAGAAAATAGGAATTGATAGGCTTTGGAATAGACGTTTCGGATAGATGGCCTAGTTCAACGTATTCGTGTATGAAATCGCAATAAGACCTCTTTAAGCCTGGCCTTTTCTTTAAGCGAGCTTCTAGGCCTAAAAATCTCTTTTTAGCTAAGTTATAAGAATTACCTAGGCAGTTTCTATCCTCACAAAGTGGTAAAGCGACGTTGAAACGACCATCACTAGATCGGCTAGTATTAGCAAGAAAATGTTGTTCGCAGAGTTTTTCCTCTGCAGTGAGAGGATGAGCCTTTGGAAAGCTTTCTAACTCCCAAAACTTAGTTAGCTCATCATTTAGGTTGCTATCGCCTGTAGATAAGAAATTGCAATGTACAGATTGATTACCTGTTCGTTTTGTTATAGGTAGCATGGGACCTGCGATGAGCCACCCAAGCTTGGAACTCCGTAGAATAGGGTTCTTCTCACCTAATGAGTGCTGCTCTGAACCTACTAAATCCCAAAATAGGTCGGCACCGATGAGCATATCGATAGGGGAAGGCTCATTAAAACTGGGGTCTGCTAATGAAATATTAGTTAAATTGAGATGTTGGATGTCAAGTGCGACTTTAGGCAGCTTTCCTGAAATTTTAGGTTAAACCAGACAGGAAAAAATTACACTAAAGGAAGTGTTTTTGGAAGCTAGATGAAGAGCGCAACGCACGGTATTAAAATTAAGTGGTGTGTCACCGATACCTACAATGCTAGTAGTAGATGGCTGAGGATCCAGGTTTAACCTTTGCTTAACTTCTTCGGTTATAAAAGAAGACTGGCTCCCGCTGTCCAATAAGGCTCGGACTGTGATAGTGTTTTTAGTGACAGGGTTGGAAATATCGACTTTGGCAGTGCACAATAATATTTCGGGGGAGGAAATAGCTGACATAGTAAGGGTCTCGGATTTGTTTAACACATTATTGTTATCCGACTTGTGTAGCAGAGTGTTGTGCCGTTTTTTGCATAGCTTACATGAGCCGGGAAGTCGGCAACGAGAGACGTCGTGACCTCGTCGTAAACAATTTTGGCATAACTTCATAGTATTTACAAGAGAAAGCCTTTCTTCCTGCGTTTTTGTCTTAAACGCCGAACACTCATAAAGACGATGGTTGTCATTACAACCCGGGCATTGAAAAGGATTTGAAGAAGTGGAAAATGATTGACTAGTAGTGACCAAAGCTTTTGTTTGAGCTTTTGGCTGAAATTTACTTCCTAGTGCCGGCTGAACTGGCTGAATAGATTTTCTAGAACTAGACGCATCTTGTTTGTTACAGCGAACAGTTTCTAGCACGTCGGCGCGATTTTTCAAAAAACTAAAAAAGCTATCAAGGGTCGGTATATCAGGTAACGAGTTTCTGTGTTCCTCCCATTTAAAGCACGTGTTACTGTCTAACTTTGCTGACATTATGTAAATAATTAGGACATCCCACTTATCAGTAGGAAGCCCCAAAGTGCTAAGAGCCCGTAAGTTTTTATTCAAATGATCGATAATGAATCTCAGTGACTTATCGGTGGCTTCCACTGTTTCTACACTAAATAAGGATTTTAGATGATTATTTATTAATTGTCTTTTATTATCATAACGTTTGCATAAAATTTGCCAAGCTTCGGTATAATTGCTTTCTGTTACCTCTAAATTGCCTATAACTCGGGCCGCTTCACCTTCTAAGTACGAATTTAAATAATGGAATTTGTGAACCTTCTTTATTTTAATGTTGTCGTGTACAAGCGAGCTAAACATTTCTTTAAACTCAAGCCATTTGTAATATGTGCCGTCAAAATTGGGAATTTTTATAATCGGCAGTCTAAATCCTAAAGAGTCGCAGTCGTCGTTGAAATGGCACTGACTAGTGGAAGCTGAAGACTTTGACTGTTCGCAAGGGTTCGGCGGTGAGTAAGCATTAATTAAGCCTTGTGCCGTCGCAATACAGTGGTAGAAATCCTGTTCTATGAAATCACGAGCGGCTAGCTCGGTTGTAAGATTTTCTACGTTTTGAACTTCCAGTTGACCCTGCAGCTCGTCAAATTCAATGAACAGCGCTTCAAATCTTGTTAGCTTCATCGCAAGTTTACTTATTTCGATGGCGGAAATATTTTCCAATGTTGACAATGTGTCTAAATTACTTTTAAATTTCGTTATGCACCCTTTAATCGAACCACGCTTAGCAATTAACTCTTTATAAACGTTTTCGTTCATACTTGCGATGTAGTTATACAAGTTAGCAGTAAATATCGGCTCAGTTAAATGTAGGTAAAATGAGTAGGTAATAACCAAGCATACGCTCCTCGCTTTGTTGCCCGGCTGCGCAGTCGGCCGGTGTGCCAGTTCTCAGTCGCAGTGAGTCGACCGGCGGCTCGGCGATCAGCTGGGAGGTGACGTCACTCTAATATTGCAGCACGAACCGCGCGCGCGCAGTGATTGTTGCACTGGAATAGATTTTTTCCAATATTTAAACAAACACATAATATTCGTAAATTAGCTGTAAGCCGCAGAGTGGAAGAATGAAATTGTAGGTATATAGGTTAGCTAAGCGTAATACAAGGTGATGACAATTGAGTATGGAATAGTGAATGATATTATTTAAAACGAAGAGAATATAATCACTACGTGTTTAAGCATAGAAAGGTGAAATGAGGTTAGGTATTTAAGATCTATTATAGGTCGAATTGTTTTCTTTAAGCTGTAAGACTTGACGTAGGTACAAAATGAATCTTATGCGAATAGCAATAACAAGATGAATGAATTTTGGCACAAGCAATGACGAAAATTTTGATCAAACTTGGCAGTTTATATGTATATTTATGTGGAAAATTGCTGAACTAGTAAGAACCTTTAGCAACTAAATTCCTTGATGCACAAATAGAAAAGAAAAGAACTAGGAAGGTAATGGAACGGGCTCACAGTTAGAAAGGCAGGCAGGCAATGCTGGGGCAGTGTCTTGGCACGGCTTGCTGGCTGCTGCTGCTCCGACGTAGGTGTTCCCGTGGGACGTTGCTTGGTCCAGATGTTCCCTGAGAAGATGAGATGTCGAAGGCGGGTCGTTGTTGCACAATTCACGTAGTCGCGGCGAATTCTTTAGGTAATCCACACCAAAGGCACTGTAGTCTAACGAAATTTGCTGCGCGATGTGTTGTACGTGGCAGTGACCTTTGTACGGCCTTCTTGCGTTAGCTATGTATCGACTTGGAGACTTCGGAATCAGTTGAAATTTTGGTTGCAGGTCCTGTCACGGTCGCCAATTCTTTGTATATGAGGATACAAAGGACAATGCAGTTTTTAACAATTATGTTATATAATTTGATAATAAAAATAAATAGCCGTCAGAAGCGTTATGGCGTCGGGGTTTTGTTCGAGTCAGTGTGTATGACAGCTTGTGGTAAGTGGTTGATGTATGATTGGTGTAAAAGTATGACGTATGTAGCGTGTGGAGTTCTAATTGGTATATAGAATGTGTGTACTTAAAACTAGTTTGAAGATGCCTTGTTGACGGTTTCCGGTTGACAAATAATATGGCGCAGACAAGTAGTATTAGTACACAAACAAAAATAATTCAAAATTTTGATGCTAAAAGTCTAAAAATTGATATATGTCCTTGTTATAAATAATAAAATACATATTTCAAGATTTTTAGTAAATCACTCCACCCTTTAAGTTAGGGGATGGAAGTTAGTATGGATTTTCCTATACAAACTTAATTTCATACTAAAGATCTGAAAATTATACAAGTACACAGACTTCTTATTAAAAAAAATATCCCTCAACCCCTTCAATTAGGGTTAAAAAGTGTATATCAGGTTTCAGAATATTATGCAAATAATATTTTACTTATATTATGCGAATAATATTACTATACTTATGTAGGTACTTCGTTAAAAAATAAAATGTGGTGACAAGTATTTACAAAGCAACGCTTCTATTTGTATGGGAAATCACAATGGTGTAAAATAAAACTATTGAAATACTGAAAACAATATTATTTTCTACGATATTGTACACTATTGTTATTCTCTCTCGCCTCCATTCGACCGTCAGCTCTGACGAATATTTCCAAATCTTTATTAATAATTATAACCTTACCGACTTTTGTCGGTTTATCTTCAGAAATATTATCCTCCTTATCAGAAACCGGCAGGAGTCCTTCTAGGCTGTCGCCAGGATCCACCATTAAAGTCTCTCGCTCACTTTCTGATAGTTCGCTGCTTATTTTCTTAGATTTATTTTTCATCATCCGCCTAGATGCCATTTTCAAACTGTCCTTGTCTTCATCAACAAAATAGTTCCTTAATTTTGTTATTTCTTCTGCTAATTTCGCTTTACTAGTGTAATTTAATTCATTAAATTTTTCGAAAACGACAGAATCGAGTGAATCTTTAAAGGCTTCTTCTAAATCTTCACGCTTAGGATCCGTTTTGTTAAATTTATTAACAAGTTCTTTAAGATCATCGTTATCATTTTTATCATAAAATTGATTAAGCGCTGACAAAAAATCTGTTAAAGGCGTTTCATCATTTTCCATAGCATTTCTTAATTTATCTTTCAATTTTTGTGGGACAGCAACTGACCAGTCTGCCAAAATATTCTTGACAAAAGTTTTTAAATTCAGATCAAAAACAATATCATGAAACACTGATCCGTTTACGTAATACTTCTCAACTTCTGACTTTATTACTTCAGCTAACTTTCCAAAATTTTCGTCGCTGTAATTTAAAATAATTGTTCCAACTTTCCTTAGAAATCCAGTAAATGTTCCGCTACTTTTATCAGACACTTTGTAGTTCCTCCTCGCCATATCCTTCCTGAATCCTGCATGACTATCGATTTTTTTCAGCAACGTCCTGAGTCCATTGATTAGAGACGAATGAGCATCTTCTTTGTCAAATAAGAATGAAGTGTCAAGTTCTAAATTAACAGTTCTTGAAGGCACATCTTTAGTTCTCGTTAAAACTGCAATAACATTGTTTTTAATAATATATTGTATATAGTAAATAACACGACCAAGGTGGTTGATAAAATATTTTATCTTTAGGCACAAGTCTCATAGAAATAAAAGAAACAAGTATCTTTTTGGCAAACAGTATATCTACTCTGTAAAGTAAAAACAAGGTGGCGGAATTTAAAATATTTAATAGTTAAAATAGATAACCACCAATATAAAAAATAGAATCCTTATAAATTTGTTTGGCTACTTTTTATACCGATCAAAGGAAACTGGTGAATTCGCACACTACCGCGGGTGACACCGGACACCAACGCGGGTGAGACAAGACACTACCGCGGATGACACCGGACACTACTGCGGGTGACACCGGACACCACCGCAGGTGACACCTGATACTACCACGGGTGACACCGGACGCCACCGCGGGGAACTATTTCTCATTCTTTAACTATGTTTGGCGGGTTCTTAGTAAAACTCTACAAGAAAAGTATACAAGAGGCACACTTTATGCTAGTATGATTTCTGCCACTATACCTAGAAATGTACAAGGAAAACTTTTATCCTTGAACAAAATTCCGAGGGCGGGGCCACGGCAAAGGTATGTATTTAGTAGCATGAGGAAACGTGCACCTGCGAATGTGCACCCGGTGCCCAAAAAGGGCGATAGATCAGATCCATCGAATTACAGGCCTATCGCTATTACCTCTCTCCTCTCCAAGGTGATGGAGCGTGTGATTAACACACAGCTTCTAAGATACCTAGAACACGACCTGGTCAGTGATCGTCAGTATGGCTTTCGCCATGGTCGCTCGACTGGTGACCTTCTAGTGTATCTCAGACACCGAAAGGCACTAGCCATTGAGTCAGGGGGAGGCATCACTCTGTCCAAGGTCTCTGACTGGGGACGGGAAAACTTGGTCCGGTTCAACCATACAAAAACACAAGTCTGCGCTTTCACCGCTCAGAAAACCCCATTCACTGTAGTCCCACAATTCCAGAACACTCCCCTCTCCATCTCCAAGAGCATTAGGATTCTTGGCGTTGACATCTCCAGCGATATTCAGTGCCGAGATCATTTACAAGATAAGGTGAAGCTGGCGTCCAAAATACTAGGTGTACTCAACAGAGCGAGGCAGTGCTTTACGTCGAGGCAGAGGTTGCCGCTTTACAAGTCGCAAGTCCGGCCCCATATGGAGTACTGCTGCCATCTCTGGGCGGGTGCAACCGGATACCAGCTTGGCCCTTTTGAACCGGTTCAACGACGGGCTCTGAGAATTGTCGACGATTCTAAACTCATTTGCGGTATCGAGCCCCTAAGTCTGAGGAGAGAATTTGCCTCCCTGTGTGTGTTCTACCGCTTGTACAATGGGATGTGTTCTGAGGAATTGTTAGAAATGATGCCCACGGCTACCTTCTACCATCACACCGCTCGCCATCGGCAGGGAATTCATTCTCACACCATAGAACCGAAATGGTCGCGTACATTGCGGTTTCAGAGAAACTTCCTCCCGCGAACGCTTGAGTTGTGGAATGAGCTCCCTGCCAAGATTTTCTCTCTTAGGACTACAGTATGAGGTTCTTTTTGAAGGGTCGGCAACGCGCCAGTAATACTTCTGTCTGGTGTTGCAAGCGTCCATAGGCCACGGTGACCGCTTACCATCAGGCGGACCGTGTGCTTGTTTTTTTTTTTTTTTATACCACTAAGGTGGCAAACAAGCCTACGGTCCGCCTGATGGTAAGCGGTCACCGTGGCCTATGGACGCTTGCAACACTAGGGGCATCACTCGCGCGTTGCCGACCTTTCAGAAATCTAATAACTTCTTTTTTGAAGAACCCCATACTGTAGTCCTTAGAGAAAACCACCTTAGTGGTATTGCACTAACAATGGGCCTGATCCAGCAGCTAAAGGTAGTAGATATTTAGGGGATCTCACGAAGAACCAAAGAAACCGAGATAGTTCACACAATAAACAAGCAGGTCATATCAGTTAGACCCGTCGCCCACACGAGCAAGCGTCGAGGCGCAGGTGAGCTGAAGGTTCTATCGATAGACATAGCGCCGTGAGGCTGCATCGACTTACCAGTGAGCGACGCGCCTTACAGAACCATAGGCAAGCGGAGGTCGGCCCCCGGGCAGGTGGACTGACGACGAAAACAGGTAGCTGGAAGTGGGTGGATGATAAAGTCGAAGGACTGTTACTAGCCGGTTGATTGATTAATGAGAAATCTAAATCACCAAAATACTTTTTATCATATTCGTTTATCATATTTTTATCGTTTACATTAAAATCGCCATAAAAAGTTTAAAACAATAAATGTTAAGGTACTTAAAGATTTATTTATTTAATTAATTAATTACATTATTGTACCTTAACATAAATTAAGTTACTGAAAAAAATATATAAAAAGATTTAAAATTTCATTAAAATCGGGTGTTGTAAATGCAGACAAATCGTAAAAATAGTGGGATTTTTTTTTTTATTTGACTTCCACTACTAAAGCTAATATAACAAATAATAATATTCGAGCAAAAAACTTTCACATAACAAATTCAAAATATAATATTACCATAAAATTTTAAAAATCCTTAAATATTTTTAGTTTATTTGTTCAAGAAATATAGCATCATAAGTTTTGACCTGAATACGGTATTTATACGGGTTCCTATACTAAATTAAACTATTGAAGATTTCATACATAAAAATACTTTAAACATAAATTTATACCACACAATTTAAACACAAACATCACAACTACAAAAATTGGCAAGAATATTGTAAAAGAAATACAATTTTTATTTAAAATGATTTTCTCAAAAATATTTTTTATTAATTAATAAGTGTTGAAACTTATAAAATGTAGGTATCTATCAAGATTACGACAACAAACACGAAACGCATTCTATATATCTACTATGTACAGGACACTTCATATGTGTTATCTGTCAAATAATCTCACTCAATACAGTCTTGTAACAAATAAGGCAGGCTGCTGTCACACTACCAAAAAAATATAATAAAATGTGAGAATTGATTATTTTAATATTTTATAGAATATAAAATTAATTAAATACTGTGACACGTACCTATGAACATAAGTGCAACCAACACTAAACGCATTCTGTGTATCTATATAATATGTACAAGACACTTGAAACTTGTTATACTGTAAAATAAATCAATAAAGTCTTGTAGTAAAAAAAAGCTGCTGTCACACTGTTTAACAATATATTTCATAAAAATGAGTAAAACTTATTATATTCTTGTTTATAAAATGTACTATATAATTACATCTAATAGGAAAGTAGCACAATTATTGTGTTGAAAATAGTAGGTATTATTTCTAGTTTGTGCCTAAAATGACCGGCGACAAATAAACTCAACCCTCTACGGAATATACCGGGCGTAATAAAATAGATGTTACGATTTTTAATTATTTTAGTGTAGTAGTGTAATATTAATATTAAAAAAAATATTTCAGGGGTCACAATTTGGTGTAAAGTAAAGGAGAATCAGTAGCTTCGTATCGCACGTAAGTACGTATCGTATCAGTTTTTTAGTCTCTGCCTACCCCTTTGGGAAATAGGCGTGTGGTTATGTATGTAAAATCAGTAACAGTCTAGCATATCTTGATATTATGATAAGCGATTTGAAATATAAATCCTCGTCACTCTTATGCAACTAAATAAAAACAAGTACATAATAGTTATTTTTCGTAAATAAAACTGAACTATACTTTTTGTTCAGTCTTCTAAAAAGTTCTAAAAAAATATAAATTGCAAATAACATAAATAATTTTTTAATATAATAAATTACCAACTTATGAACCGATATATAAAAGTTAAAAAAAAATCTTCTAATCAAAATATATTTCTACAGTGTGACGGCACCTTTACGTATAAGAAACATTTAAGGCATTACCCAACATCGATATAAATAATAAAATCCATTACATTTATATCGCTCACACACAAGCCGGCACAATACATAGAAAAAACACATTTCAAATAAAACCTAGTAACAAGCAATAATACTGATACTCTGCCACGGTTTTGTCCGCGTTTGTTACGAAATAAAACTTTAGTCAAAATTCCATCTGTGGTAATGCAACTTTATAACTCTAAGTTATATTTATTAATTACAGTAGAGCGTCGATTATCCGAACTAATTGGGGGACTTGGGTGTTCGGAAAACCGGTATTTTCGGATAATCGAACTACCTTTATGTATATTGATTCAACCATACATATTTACGTACAGGTAAATGAAAACTATATTTATATTTACATGGGACACTCAGAAAGTTTTGAGAAACTAAAATACTAACTTCTATGGCTAAAATATTTTAATTAAATCTTTTCAAAGTACTCTCCACCAGCCTGTATTCAAAGTTTCCGGCAATGAAAACTGTACCCCTTACAGCTAAATTTTTATTATATGGAATAAAAAGAAGTCCCACGGTGCCAGATCAGCACTGTAAGGAGGGTTAGCTAAGACTCTGACCGGTGTGGTGTCCAGGAAGTCCCTCGTTTTGAGCGCTGACTGTGCGAGCGCGTTGCCATGGTGAAGCAGTACCAGAGCCCTGTGTTCGGTCGCTTGTTGCTGATTGCAGACAAAAATTCTGGCAGGCATTGTGAGGTATACCATTTGGCGTTGATGCTACATACGAGTACAATTAACAAGTCAACACGTCGCGACACGTGCGCCAGCACTGTAGCGCGGAAGGCGGGAGAGAGGCACGCGCGGGTCGGGGTGTAGTAGTTCGGATAAGCGGTCGTTCGGTTGAGCGACGTTCGGATAATCGACGCTCCACCGTACCCCTAAATTAAACAGGCCCAAGCCATTACTATCTTAAATTACCGTATCACATTTGTTTGTTAGAAACGATATTAAAAGTTAAGCAACGTCGGTCTTGGTAAGTCATTGGCTTAGCGGTAAAGTTTTTGCTGTGTTCGTAAATTACATAAATAGTGGTACGGAACCCACGGCGCGCGAGTGCGATTCGCACTTGACTGATTTTATCGTAAACGTTAAAAAAGTCACATATAGATTGGATTTAAATTGTAACAGTTTTGTAAACACAAAAAGTACCCTAAATGTTATCGATAGAAATCGGAAAACTGCAATACTATTAGTTTTAATCCGCTGCTAGTTTCACTCGGGGTCGCGAAGGTTACGCCAAGGTAACATGACCGCTTAATGTCGGTGACAGTTGTAGTCTTTTCAGTTGTGAGAATCTTAAGTCTACAAAACGCTTGTGACTCTAGGGTCGGGTAATGATTCACAAAACCCGTCTCTAAACAGAGTTATTGTAAACGCTCTATTGTACGACGCTTCCCCATCGGGCGCAACCTCGCAACTCGCCGACTCCACTTTCTCTTCCTTCTTCTTGCACGAACTTCTTTTCGACTTCATATTCAAATGTACCTTCAAAATAAATACATATTAATTTTACTTTTGCCTAAGCCGTTGTTTGTCCCCTTGTTGGGGTACAGGCATCTTTCGAGAAAGGAGACTTAGGCCATAATCCGCCGCGCTGCCCCAGTGCAAATTGACTCTACCTTGGCCCATCGATTGCTGTCATAATATGACAACAAGGAACTTTTTATTTGATTGTAAACCTAAAATATTTGTCATCTTTTTGCTCATAAAATGCTACATACGTTCTCAGTAAAGCTGTAGTAGCTTTATACCACAGATACAATTTTTTTAAACCACCAAGGTGACAAACAAGCTTACGGCCTGTCTGATATTGAGCGGTCACCATGGATGTTTTTTACACTAGATTCTTACGTGAGAGGATGAACTCCCAGTCGAGCGGTGCGACATTATTTAGTACTTAATTACCTGTCTGTTGTGCTTGTACAGATTCGACTGCTGAGAGAAGGTTGTCGGACAAAACTCGCAGATGAACGGTCTCTCTCCGGTGTGCGTTCGGATGTGGGACTCCAATTGCACTTTTGTCTGTACAAAAATAACATTCTCAGGTGAATGTTAAGTTAAGGCTAAGCTTCGTTATTCTTTGTAGGATATGATCAAAAATGAGAAGATACTAATTTCAGTGAATACAACGAAGACCTAAAGTCACTGACGAAGCTCAGAGTAAGCGAGCTGAAGCAGTGGTGGGTAGGTTATATGTCAAAGAATTGATGGGAGTTGGGGCAGACGTGCTCTTGAGACCACGGATTTGAAAGCGCAGCGTGGACCCATGGTGGGCGAAAGTGTCCGAAATAAAAATAAAAAATAAGAAAGGCGAAGAAGCGAGTGTAGTGGCGTTTATTGGTAAAGCCTTTGACCAACAGGGACCTGTTACATGCTGTTTGATTGATTGTTGAGTTTTTTACAACTACAAGTCTGTTAGTAAACACTTGAGGAGTTGTTACGGAACAGCGATGACCAGAGGCGCGGAGGACGTACGACTGCTATGATAAGACTTACTTTTTACGACGCCACTGTCCGTGAGAATTTGAAAACAAAGGTAATTATGAAGTTCTAGTACATCAAATCTTACAAATACACAAATAGAGTTAAGAAATACATGAAAAATATACATAAATAAAAATAATCGTTGCGTTATCTTTTTAGATTTATGTGTGTGCGTGTTGTCTATACGTACCGGGAACCCCCTTCCGCAGTGGTGACACATCTTGTTGTTGGGCCGACCCTTGTGCACGTTACGTATGTGCTGGTCCAAACCAACGCGGTTCTTTGAGGGCTGGAAATTAAGTTTATATTTATTTTTATAAAAAGAAATGAAAAAGCACACAACTCTATATAGTGCCGGGCACAAAACAGAATCGAGACAAGTTGGCAACTTAACAATTTTGAATGCCCTTACCGGGATTCAAGCCCTGTACATGCAATCTAACATCCTACCATTTCTCCAACCCGATAATAGGTCGTCGTTACCAGCATTCATACATCCCCGCTGTTAGGACGGTTTGGGCCATAGTCCACCATACATTTTCTTGACGTATGCAGGTTCTTACCTCACAATGTTTTACTTCACGGAAAAGCCAGTGGTGTGAATAATGTAAGTACTTGACAATTTTAGAAAGACTCCTTAGTACACGCCGCGTTCGAACGTCCGCCTTTTGGTATGCCCGAGACCACTAGGTCACCACTGACCTGATGTTGTTACACTGACCTTATGACAAATATGACACTCGTAGGTCTTGTGTAGATGCTTTTCCTCGATGTGGTCTCTTAACTTAGTCTTGTCCGCGAACCGGCGACCGCACTCGTCGCAGATAAAACTGAACAAAACAAAATATCATTATATTTATTACTAGCTCACTTCTTCCTACGGCTCCGCTCGCGCTAAACTAGGTTACTCTACGGCAAGTTTTGAAAGCTTTAGTAAGATATCTGTGCTATAGTTATTTATTTATTCTATTCTGATATTTATTCCTGTGGGAACTTTTAAATTTTCCGGCACAAAGTTCCTACCTTCCTACGTGTTACAAGCTATCTCCATTCAAAATTTCGGCTTATTCAATTCAGTGTGCCTAGTGTAAGTTTTTAACGCTACTATCGCGTTCATATCAACGAAATACATGTAGGGTAATGAAGGAGCGCCTCTAGCGGACGCGTTTCGAGACTATTCTTTCTCATTGGACTTTTAATGAATACGCGAACGCGATAGAAGAGTTACGAATACGCAAAAACTCACACTAGGCACTCAGTTGTGGCGTGAAGGAGTAACTAACTTACTCACAAACTTTCCCAATTATTATATTTCTAGAATAGTCATTGCGATTTCACCCGTAATATAGAACTTACTAACCGACTCGACTAACGTATAAAAAACACTTATTATCGAGGCATTTGCTGATTTTCAATATGTTATCTCAGCCGTTTTAAGTCCCCACTACAGGGGCACAGACTTTGAGAAGGCTTACGCCATACCACCTCGCTGGCCCAATGCGGAATATCAGATGTATTAAAACTATAACTAACCGGAGCTGCTCCTGCGTGACGTGCTTAAGGCTGTTCTTCATGTGTCTCTGGTACGAACAGACAGACGAGAAGCTCACTCCGCATTGGGAACAGTACGCCGCCGCTTTCTCGTTTGATTTACTCTGCAACATTTTAATATATATATATATAGCAATGTATATGTTATTAGGAAATACTTAATGTGAAACATGTCATGTTCGTTCATGTCCCCTCTTCCTATACTCAGGTCCTTCCTCGGCACTACACTACTCGCTCTCGACTTCACTTGCACGTGTCGGTTTCTAATATTGGGTCATATGGCCTGCGCAATAGCCTCACAAAATTGACCATAGTTTAGAAAGAGACAAAACTAACTTGTGCCTTTTTGCTCTTTGTATAGAGATCAGTTCCGCTTCGTTTCTGTCACAATTTTGCGATCATTTTCATTCACAGCTGGCTAGAAGATGCGCTGTCCAGTTCTCCATTTCTATGGCGTGAATGCTGTTAATAATCGCGGTAATTGGAACTAAACACAGGTGCAGCCGCGACTTAGAACTTTAGATCGTAATTTATAATCATAATAATAAAAAACTCTCTATTGTACTGTATGTGTACACAGGCGGATTTAATGACTATAGCACGGACTTCGCGTCGCGCGGACAAAGAATTTCGTACATTGACCTTTTACTTTTTAGCCTGTGTCAGTTTTCATAATAGTAGTAATTTCTGATGACAGCGATCATGGCATCTATACGAGCGCGACGGCAAATCATTATGCGCGCGCAACAGAGACAAATAGTGACCGGTCATTGAACGAAATTCTTCTTGCTTCGCGTCCATGCTACATAGGCATTTTTCTCTAGTTAACCTTTGGTGGCAAGAACAAAAAAGGGGTCTTGTACGGTATATCGTTAGGCGTTAGCCAATTTAATCAATGTGATTTAAGACAAGCGACAACAACTTAGGGAGTTGCGTTTAAACATATGTCTAGTGTCTACACTATAATAAACGGTATTAAACCTTAATGTGGCCTCAACCAACCGCCAACCAATACTTCTATGCGTCTGTTGTATTGTACGGTCGCGATCAGAAAATGTTTACCAGTTTAGAAATTACATTCTATATTACACTTCTTTCACTAAGTCTAAAATGCCATATCAAGTTACTTATTACCTTTCAAAAGCTATTATGCAAAATGACGCATCGAGAAAAACAACGAGAATTATTGATCACTCTTTGATAATGGAACTTAATATCTTTATTTGTTAAAAAGACATTTATCAAAAAATATTGTTTAAACGTCGTTTTAACGAGAGTAAAATTTTACAAAAGATTTTTTCATAACGAAATAAAATGGCAAGTTTAACCCTGGAGCAAAGGGCTGAAATAATATTTCTCTTCGAAGATGGACATATTATAAGTGCCATATCACGAGAACTCAATATATCGCGATTCACTGTGAGGTTTTGGATTAGGCGTCACGGCGAAGAAGAGCGATACTGACCGCCGCGCAAATAACAGAAATGATTCGTCGTTACGAAGAGAGTGGTTTCACACCAACTAGTTATTTTGCTGCTTTTTATTATATGAGTGCTCCGACGATCCGACGAGCTGTGCACAATGTTGGACTACATTACAGACACCATGCTATTAAAGTGGAGCTGAAACCTCACCACAAAACAGCCCGGCTTAACTTTGCGCGACGACATCTCGATTTTGATTGGTCGAATACTGTATTTACCGATGAAAAAACTTTTAAATCAAGCCAAATCCGAAGATTAACTTTATAGCGCTACAATCGAACTCGGTATGATGAAGCTCATATCGTGCCTCAAAACGAGTCAGGTCGCATTACAGTAAACTTATGGTGGTGGATGAGCCTTGACGGCGTCGGAGAACTGGCGTCGTTAGAGAATAGGGCTACGGCCATTAATTATGTGTCGCTTTTGGAAGAAGTGATGTTGCCTACTGTGCGCGTAGTGTATCCTGTAACGGAATTCCCACACATTACTTACGTTCAAGATAATGCACAGATACACACAGCCCGTGCTACTATGGCGTGGTTCAAAATGCACCGTGATATTCAATGGCAATTGAAAATTTATGGGGGGTCATGGTTTAACGCTGGGACTGTTAAAATGAAAGAAACCCTCAAACTCTCTTAGATCACACTCGAGTATGGGATGAATCAGAGGGACTGATCTATGTCGAGTCTTGTTGCATCAATGCGACTATTTGCCGTCATAGCTACGGATCGAGGTTATACTAGATATTAAATAAAGATTTTTGAAGTGTCCATTTTATTATTTCTTCACCTTAGCGTCGTGTTTCTCCAGATGTCGTTTCAGGCTGGTCTTCCACCGGAACACCTTCCCGCACACTTCGCATGGAAACTCGTTCTGCAGTTCATGGACTGCTCTGAAAATATAAAGAGGAACCCACATTCGGTTTCGAACCGTAAAATGTATGTATCATTGTAACACATACCTACAGAAATCAATATCTTTCATACACTGTTGCTGTCTCAGTCTAACACATACATTTGTACATTATATATCTGTCACACATTTCAAGAATCTTCGAGTTCCCGGACGTGATTGTCGATTAATTCGTTTTTAAAGTAAGAATACTAGAACTAAAAAATAAGTCAATCCGTTCTACTGATTTTAGGGAACTTCACGCAAAATTAAGAACAGAATCTAATCCACATATAATATGGAAGAATAAATTGATCTGGCACATCCCAGTTACAACTTTTTGCTACGTCTCTGGTAGTACCACGACCATACAGAGCGTTGTAATGTCGTCGCTCTAGCTCCTGGCTGTTTTCATAAGACACCCAGTCATTAAGCCAAGTCTGAGGCCTTGTTAACAGCTTGAAAACTCTGACAGTTTAAGTTATCTAAGTCTCCTTTCTCCTATTAGAAGTCTATGTCCCTGCCCTTGCAGTACTATGTACGAGTCATGATATGAACTCACAGTCGATGGTTCATGAGTCCAGCGCGGTGACTGAACGTCTTGTCGCAGTCGGAGCACGCGACGCGCGCCTTGTGGGAGTCGCGGTGGTAACGGTGAGTGTCGATTGAGCTGGAACGGAGATAAACCGGTCAAGAGGGTGTCGGGACATGAGCAGTGTAGGGTTCCGTAGACGTTTGTTAAATAGTTAAGGCGCAGACTATTGATAGCGCCAACATTAAAAACTTTTAATTTCCTTTTCGTACAAATCGTATATCAAACATTTACATAAATAAAATAATAAAGAAGTCATTTTTAGCTATTTAAAACTATTAAAAAGCTATTTTTACATTGTTTGTATTGTTTATAGAATATACAGGGTGACCTGAAATTAGTGGCGGAGCCGTTTAGGGGTGATAGTATGGGGCAATTCCAGTCGATATTACTATGAGACCTACCGTCCTAAAGTTAACCCTTTTTAAGATATTCCTACTTAAAGAATTTCACAAAAAAATGCTACTTAAAATCTTGAAATAACTATAAATCCTAAAAAATTGGTCTTTCTGGCCCATTGTTGGTTTTGCAACAAATATATTCCAAATAAGGAATATTGATAGTCAATTCTTCGTATTTGTCGGTATCTTACTAGAAAATGATTAAACAAAAACATTAACTGAAAAAAAAATACGGTGACTGCCTATAAAACGTCAATTTACTCAAAAAAGTCCCCGTAAGTTATTACGTACATAATAATTTAAAAACATACCTACCTTTTAAATGAGGTATTAAAATCTAAAATCGATTAAGACACCACGAAGATATGACTAATAATAAAATGAAAGGATAAAGCAATTAAAATCATAGAATGGTATTTTTTGAAAAAAAAACCAGTTTTACAGCTTATTTTTAAAATGCCCGCCCTTATTTCTAATGCAAGCTCGTGCCCTTCTTATCACACCCGTTTACACAACCCTCGAATCTCTGAGCTCCCTTTGCATTTCCTGCACTGCGTTTGCGCAGAGGTATTGCGCAGGTCTTCAATATTAGGTACAGGAATCTCAGCAGCGTATACAAGACTTTTTAATCGACTCCACACAAAGAAGTCCATGGGTGTAATGTCGGGACTACATGCCGGCCATGGTAATGGACCACCTCCACCGATCCATCAATTGGGGAATTGTTGGTCCAGCCAATTTCTCACACTTAGTCTGAAATGCGCTGGACATCCATCGTGCATGAATACCATGTTTCGCCTTGTTTGTAGCGGCACATCTTCCCCATTAAGGTTCTCCGGACACATGCAGGCTGGTCTTTTTAAGTGTGAATTACCCGTAGCACGTTCTCTCCAGTAATGAGAATTATGATAATTTGTAATACCATCCTTATCAAACGGACTGAGGCAGGGAGGGGCAAAGCAAGCAAGGCCCTTTGTTCTCGGAAATCCTTTGTTCTCAGGCTCTCTACCCGGGTTTGTTCCATTGATCATATCTTTGTAGTTTTTAACCGATTTTTGTACGTGATACGTTACGATGAAATGTTGATGTATTTTAATTCTTATGTACGTAATAATTTTGGGGGACTTTTTTGAGCAAATTGATGTTTTATAGGCAGTCAACGTTTTTTTTTTTCAGTTAATGATTTTGCTTAATCATTTTCTAGTAAGATACCGACAAATACGAAGAATTGACTATCAATATTCCTTATTTAGAATACCTTTGTTGCAAAACAAAAAAAAAATGGGCCAGAAAGACCATTTTTTTAGGATTTATAGCTATTTTAATATTTTAAGTAGCATTTTTTTGTGAAATTCTTTAAGTAGGAATATCTTGAAAAGGGTTAACTTTAGGACAGTAGGTCTCATAGTAATATCGACCCATACTATCACCCCTCAACGGCTCCCTCACTAATTTCAGGTCATCCTGTATATTTGATATATATGACAATGACAATCAAACTCAGACAAAATATAGCAATATGCCAATGATAGTGTGTATGTATTAAAAACACTATACAAATGAATATTAACCTTTAATATGATAATTTTCTATTAACATCTGCTAATTGAATTAAAATTTGAAATAAAAAACCTTGACATTTTGCAAAATTATTTAGTTAATTTATACAAAAATATTATAAAAATGGTACTTCATCTTTCATTTACACAGGGTAGGTTGAGCTTCAACCAAACACCATATTTAAATAAACCTACCATTACGGTAGCCTCCATTTTCAGAAAGACATAAGAATACCGCGCAAGTACAGTTCAACCCACGGCTCTTGGTGTTACAAGGTTATCTGCGCAGATCGCAGTCCTCATATTCAACTATTGGTCCCTCACCGTGCATGCGTCAACTCGTGGTCACCGAATGATTTTCTTTAGACACGGAAACCGGGATTTGCAAATTGGCGAATTTCTGAGTAAACTCGAGTAAAAAGGGAGTAATATTGTAATAATAATTAAATAATTAATATAGATATAAATTACATTTTAAATCCTTTTGGACTCAGTGTACATGCGCATCATATGACCATAATCCTTTTGGCAATAAACCGTTATCGTGTGAAAAAAGTTTCGCTCTGAAATCTGACACAATACAAGTTTAATTTTTATTCAAAGTGGTGTTAAATCGGCTATTTCTTATTTAAACCCCTAATTCTTGACTAGAAAATTCTTTATGAGAAATAAATATCTTAGTCCTAGTCCTTTTTCGCATCTACTTATAAGGTCATTGTAGTAGACAATGTATTTTTAAGCAAAACAAATAACGCAAGCCTCGTTCGTTGTCCGTCTGTCCGTCAAGATATATTTTAAATAAACATATTGCACTTATTTTTTTCTGTTTTGCTGCGTATTTCCATGAAACATCCATATTACTTAAAAAAACCCTAGCTTTTTTATTAAAATTACACGTTTTACACCAATTTAATATTGGGAAAAAACAAGAGTTGCGATTCGACTAGAAAGATTATTTTGAACTTTCATAGCAAAGGTTGGTCACTGAACAGAGATAAATATGAACACTGGACGAAACGAAAGTGGAGAAATGTGTGTTTTTTATGAAACAAAAATTAATACTTATAATTTATTCTAATGGAAAACAATATGTTAAACGCCGCTCGAAAAAATAAAAGGATCCAAAGTACACCAAAAAAGTTATCAAACTTGGGGGGAAAATATCAGAGTGGACCCTTGGTGTTTCCTTTTCAGGAAGATAGAAGGCAACATGGAAACTTCCAGTCTAAGAATATTTTAAAACAAACCATGCTGCCTCATGCCGAGCAATGTTTACCAGTCATTTAAACTTTCTAACAGGATTATGATCCGAAACACACTGCAAAAGTAGTAAAAGACTTCTTAAGGAACCAGTTTGTGACAGATTGCTACGTGCCGGAATAATTTAGAAATGTGTGAGGAATTTTGTCTAATATAATATAGATAAAAGTTTTTTTTTATATTATTTTGTTTTAACATCACAGAATACCCACACAATTAGTTTTAAATTGTGTAGAGACTCCCGATAGTAGTCTGATAAAAAATATACAAAGGAATAGCTTAGTTATTTTAATACGCTTTATTATTTTAAAACGTAGTGTCTGTAATTATATGACCGCCACTGTATATCTCGGGAACGGCTCTAACGATTTGGATTTTTTTTTTTATGTAGATAGTTTTGCTTTTAAGGTTTAAGGTACAATTGGCGTGCATATTTTCATACTTTAATTTTTTTTATGAAGTGACGAGGGAATGAATAATCCCATGAAATAATAATAATAATAAATGAGTTTTTGCAAAAATAGTATATGTAAACGGCTTATGTTATCTCTACCAACTTGAGGTGACGTGTTATATCTAAATTTAAAATCAAATAACAAAGCCTTAGCAACTTTTATATCCAAAAACACCGCCATGTAGTGGGAAAGTAAATTTTGGTAGAAAATTAAAAAATATGTAATAATCACACGTAAAAACAGCATGCAAACTCTATCCTCCTGCGGTCACCTCCTATATCAAACTAAAGAGTACGCGCATTACTTCTCTGTTGCAGATCTTTGTCTGGCAACTGTGATTCATAACTGTTTTTTTTACAAGTAACTCTATACCACCAGGTTTGTTATAAAGTAAAGTTATCTTGATTTTTATATTTACTTTAATCGGTAAGCAGAAAGTACTGTATTCACTTGTTTACACCTGGCAACCCAGTTATAATGAACAGAAAAAAGTAAGCAACCTAACCCTTTCATGTTTCCTATGCTTTGTGATTTCTTTTCATATTCAATTTGTTCAGTAAGCCAGTGGGTGAAATATTAAAAAAAAATACTCCATGAGCATATTTCACTAGGTAACCCATTCGCGATGTGTTTGTTAAGATAATATGATGTTTAATATAAAAAAAACTCTTTATTTGGTTAGTAAGCAGATGGGTGAAGGTCGATGTTAGGTGGCATCTTCAGAATATAGGTGCACTACTCACGCAGGACCCTTGGTAAGCGTGTCGTCCTTGTCTTTCTAAAGGTTAATTTCAAGTGACACAGCACTTAAATTGAACAACTTTTGTTATGATGCTAAGATGTAATGTCAAATGCAGACGTCATCGGAAAAGAAAAATATAAATTTTTGGAAGTTGGATAAATAAATTAACATAAATATTTCTTTATATATCACACAGTGCCATCTGGCGCCAAACTAAGCAAGGCTTGTACAATACGAGGCAACTGATACAAACTAAGTAAAGTTTGTACCATGAGCACAAGGCAACTGATACAATTATTTCTAGTTACAAAATTTTGTTTTAAATTGAGTGACCACGTTGTGATAATGGGCAGTGAATGTGTACGCACTTTGATATTTTCCCGCAGAGATTGCACTTGTAGTCTTTGAGCGATATCTCGTGTGTCGAGTAGTAGTGCTGCTGCATCACCTTCAGGTCCATCGTGCGCTTGTTGCAGATGCTGCACTGATACCTGCAACGTGCAACAAGCTCACTGTAACACGTAACGTGTAACGTTGCGTTTTAGTGTAGGTTCCACTAAAGCTAGATGAGAACAACTGAAAGTGATTTACGTGTTAAATTATCGTATCGGCTATACAGTTATTACAGTTGCAATTGGGTAAGTACCTACATTGTTCTTACAATTGACTATTCCACTGAGTTAAGAAGTATCAATTTAATAAGCGTTGACAGTATTCTTATGTATGTAAATAAAACTTTTTAAATTATCAAAAAATACCAAAAACTGACTGAAATCAAAGTTTTTAGTAAAATGCCTGACCCGCAAAACTGGCGAAACGGATGATCGTCCCTCGGCTAACGTCACAGCGCCTAAGATCGCCGCGCGTTTAAACATTTTACATAGAGTTTCTGCTCGCAGTGCGCATTGTATACATTATTTCCATTTCCATTAATGTATTAATCCAAAAGGGTAAGTTTTAAGTGTTTACCGTAATAAGTGAGGAATATTTATTTCGTAATATAGCTATTTATGCTACTTTTATAAAAATAAAGATATTTTTTACATGGCGCGAGTACGAAAATACCAATTTCGTGCAGTTGCGTACAAGATTTTATCTACAAGTGATAAAATAAAAACCATTGAGGAAAATAAGCATATAATAAAAAAAATCGTAAAATATGTTTTTGACACATTGCTAGATTCTCGCCACTTATAAATTTCTACTTGTTTTTTCATATAAACACCTAAATTTTACTGGAAGCAGATTATTATATGCTATAATAGCTCTTTTTAATGTTTGGACATGTATATCCCATTCCATGCCATTATCTGATTTGTTAATTTTAATGATGAAACGAAAACAAAACATTTTGCGTGAATGTGAGGAAGGACTCGCACTTGGTCGTTTTTTTATTTATTTACGTCTTAAGGCACCATTATAAATATTTTTTCCAGTGAAGATTAAGTTGTTAACTTGCATTTTGGAACAACACAATATTTATATTTATTATATGACTTCTTCTTAGACAGAGACACATTAATCAACTCTCGTTCTGTAGATTAGTGAGCGTACCTATAGCGGTTTGCAGTGTAGCTACGCTGGGTTTGCGCAGTCTCAAGCGCTGTGACGTTAACTTACTTTGCGTCGCTAGTGCTACGTAAGAGCTAGCGTTTTTGGTCACGGACTAAAAAGGCAAACTTTAAGCTGCTCTAACTTTGTCAGTTTTTATAGTATGATAATCTAATTTGCATCAAAAAAATGCATTTAAATTTAAAAAAATGTTTTCATATAAAAATAAAATAAAATTAGGTGCAATAGTCTATTGAGATATAAAAAAGGGAGGTTTCCATACTATTATTATAAATGCGAAGGTAACTCTGTCTATCTGTTTGTCTGACTGTTACCACTTCACGCTTAAACCGCTGAACCGATTTAGCTAAAATTTGGTATGGAGATAGTTTAAGTCCCGGGGAATTACATTGGATGGTTTTTATTTCGAAAAATTAAGTACCTGCGGGAATAATTATGTATAACCGAGCTTAAACGAACTATAGCTACAGCTATAGCTTGCTCTATTAGTATAGTCAATGAGCCGCTGACAAAAGCGAATATTTAATAATTATTATAAACGCTTCTCAACACCCTGTAAGCTATTGTTGAGAACTCCATCATGGCTGACATAAGGTTGATGCATTAATTAAGTCACTGGTTGTTGTGGCGTTTTACTTGTAGGTATCACAAGACAACTATTTTAATTTTTATTAATTTCTTAAATAAATAAATAAGACAACATCAACCTTGACAGCTATATCCGTATTTTGAAACCGATTAAATTTCATGGACAGTAAGACGATATACCTAAGTACTGCGGCAAACTAGCAAACCGATAAGTAAATAATTAGTAACTGATCATATTAGTTGGGTAAGGTGATGTGGTAGTACGATTGATGTCCCTATTGACGTTGCCGCACCGTACGAGCGTGCAGTCGTGCAGTTTGAGGGGTTGGGGAAATACAAATCTTTTAATTCCGAAAGTCAACAACACGCTAAATATTTACGCTTTCGGGTGTAAAATCTCAATATTATTACGCTTTATGGTGGTTAACATAGGACATGACAATCAATCCTAAGAAACCTTTCTATACCAAAATTTTAATCTTGACTTCATTCTTAAAAAAAAGAGAGGTCAAGAGTACCTTATAATCAGGTATAAAATCATTGAGGTTAGGATGAAGAAAAAGTATGTTAGGACCGTGTAGCATTAGGAAAGTATTTGAACTCTGCCTAACCCTGCGAGAAAAAGGAAATGATACATAGATATGTGTGTTTGTATCTATGTGCGATTTTATCATACCTTTTCATATGCCTTTTGTAATGCGCAGTGAAGGACTCCACTGAAGATATGACCGTCTTACAGATAGGGCAGCTGTAATTGCCAAGCTCCTGGAATGTAAAAAAAAATCGTTCTGTTATATAATCTAATTGCTAGTACAAGAAGCTCCCAGGATAGGCTGGAATGATCAAACCAGACAGAGGTAACATACGCTGTATAGTTCTATACCATATTCCCTTTGATAGTGAAGTTCCTTTAAAATATCTATTCCATTGCTCGAAGCGTATTCGTTTTTACCTTTCCTAGATGTGCTGTACCAAGATGCTATTAAAAGGATGTTGGACGTAAGATTTCGTATATATATATATATATATATATATATATATATATATATAGATTCAAAATGGTTGCGAACATCAATATCAAATAGTCTACATTTGATTTTATTGTTTACTATATAAGAGTATATACTCACTTATAAGATAATAAGGAGACACACAATATTACTTAGTAAATTACTTTGTAAAATTTACAAGTTTTCAAAATAATAGAGGTTTGATTTTTTTCAAGCCTAGACATTTAACTCGTGTTGTATTTGTTATCAATATTCCTTTCAGCGGTTATAATTATCTAAGGATAGGGCAAGAAAGTATTTAAGACATATTCCCTCAGAATACAAATAAAACAGACATAATAGAATAGATAAAGTTGCCCATATTAGGGGTACGTTCGAAATCACAACGAGGTAGTTAAGAAAGTGGTTTTGGGACGCCCGGGGTAGAGTAATTTTCCAACTGTCAAGTTGAATTCTTTACACTGCCATAGAAAAGGTTAAAAATCACTCCTGTCAGTGTGAAAATTAACTGTCAAACGCTTGTTCCAGAACGGGTTGATTTTTCAACTTTACCGGGCGATAATTACTCGGCGTGATTTGGAACATAGCCTAGGAGTTTTTAACCTAACCAAAAAAATATATGACCAGGTTTTCTCGTTGGAAATGGATTTTCCTACTCTACAAGTCTCAAAAAACCAAGATAAAAAAGGGACATCTACCTAAGGATCTATATCAATAATATAAAGAGGTAAATTTATTTGTTTACATGTAAAGGGAAAAGGCTGCAACTACTAAACCGATTCTAATTTTGTTTAACTTATAGAAAGCTACATTACCCTTAAGTAATTGGGGCTAACTTCCGATTAGCGTTCTGCCCCTGTCTCGCCGCGCACCGCACACCTCACTGCATTGCTCTGTCTAGACGCATTCGATGGCCGACTTATGTCAGACTGTAATTTTCATGTAAAATATTCTAAGAATCACTCACCAGAGAATGCTTGTTATCTAAATGAGTCTTATAACTCTTACTGTAGTTGAACCCTATGAGGCAATCTTGACATTTATACTCTGACTTTACATAGCTGTCTCTAACTGACTCTTTCTCTCTCTCTTTTAGCATTTCTTCATATGACAGTTCTATTGTCAAGATCTTCTGTTCGTTTTGCAGTTTCGAACGTTTAAGCCTCTGTAAAATTATTATAAAAACATATTAATACATAAAATATGAACCTTTTATTAAAGTAAATTTATTTTTATTTTATATTGCCAGGCTACCCTGCCTGTTATAAATAAATTCACATACACATAAAACTTTTATGTTTCTACAATTTTCTAGAGCGGAGGGCTCTTGTCGGCGAGTATAAAGGGCACGCGAGCCCACGGGAATACTTCGAGAAGTCAATGCACCTGATAACGACTAGTCTATTGTAGGTACTTCATAAGTACATATAGACAAAGTTATGAAAATTGGTTAAAAATCAGCTTCTTCAGAGTTAAAAATTGGTCTTATATGGTGTATGGTGGTGACCTGCCAATGGCTTTTATTTTATATTATTGCAAGACCAACATCGGTACAATTCTTACTTATTCTTAATGTTCTCACAAAAACAATTAGAATTATTTTGAGAAATACCTGTAAAATACCATTATTACTGGACTTAAGCAAAGGCAAAAACCTGTGTGCACTGTAGTTCTAATACGTGTTTCAAGCCACAGTCAACCACCCCATAGGTGCAGGTGTCCTCGAGTGCTCCGTGCTTTCCCCTCTATTCTATTCTCTGTTCACTAACGACATACCTCGTCCCTCTAACGTCAATGTGGCGCTCTTCGCGGACGATACGGCGCTCTACTGTTCTCACCGACACGTCCGTCGAATAAGCCTGGCCCTCCAGTCTGCCGCCAACGCCTTAGGCGATTGGTTTCGGAAGTGGTGGTGGAAAAGTGCGGCAGTGCACTTCGCCCGGGGTAAAAAATCGAAAAAGGCCACGAGGCAAATCTCCCCAGTCCACCTATATGGCCAACCCATTCCGTGGGTAAATAAGGTCAAATACCTAGGAGTCACTTTAGACTCTCGCCTTAATTTCAGAGCCCACATGAAAGGATGAGAGACCGAGCAGCCTTCGTTCTCGGTCGCCTTAAGCCAATGTTAAACAAGTACAGTAAAATGTCTCTTAGAAATAAGGTGACTCTTTACAAAACTTGTATACGGCCCATACTCACATATGCGAGCGTAGCGTTTGGTCACACCAACACTACTTCCTTGCAAGTCTTACAAAATAGCTTTATGCACGCAGTCGGCGCCCCGTACTATATGCGTGATATCGATCTCCATAGTGATTTCGAGCTACCGACCATAAAAGCCTTCATCAAGGATGCGTCTAAACGCTACTTTGAGTCGGCAGCCCTACACCCCAATCCCCTCATAAGGCAATCTTGTCTTGTGACTATTTAGATATCCGAGGCACGTTATAACAGATTCTGACGATGAGATCACCAGCAGGCTAAGAGCTTAAGCGCCTTCTGCGCCCGTGACCGCGAACACAGCTTCTACAAATATAATATACAGAATACGTCGCCGCCGGCGGCGACGGGACACAGAACAGTTTAGCACACACACACACACTCAAGCGCGCGGGTATACAAGGTTCACTAATTGGCATAGGCGCTTTGACTAGTTAGATTTAAATAATAATAGGCGAAGGCTGAAGAGTTTCTTGCCGTTTCTTCTCTTCAACGCCTTTGCTTTTCCGAAACGGCGGTAAATTTTAGTCAGATACAAATTTAGTTTTAAGAGCGGTTGCCCAACACCCTTGCACAAACCGTCCCAACTTTTCGCTGAAGATTGCAAGCAGCATCGCAGCAAAAGTTATTCCGCGTGTAGTTATCAAAGCCATCTGCGGCCAACAACAGTAGCCAGTAGTTAGAAAAAAAAAACCACAGTCAAGTGTTTGGTAATACTAGCATTGTTTAAGTTATCTTGTATCTTAAATCACATATTATGTAATATTTGAATTAATAGTTGATGCACATAAAAATTTGTTATTTTACTTTATCATATTTATTATATTTTTCCTGAAAATCCTATTTAAGTATTTTTAACACTTTTATACCCTGTATAGTATTTTGAGACTGGAAATAACAGGTTGACTATGGTTAAAATTAAAAAATGTAACGCTTAAGGTATTTATACCTTTTTGTCATTTTTCAAATTGTTTACAACCCTCTTGGCTTTTTTGGCTTTGACATCTAATTTTTTTCTTCTTTTTTTGCCCTTCTTAATGTTGCCAATGTAAGCTTCTATCTCTGCATCTATCTCCTTTTCTGCTGGGACAAAATGGTGTGAAGTGCGATCTTCTGTTTTAAAATCTGCTACAAAAGCATCTTGGTAATCTAGAATAGTTGGAAATAACATAGTAAGTATATAATTTTAGCTATAAAAAACCACAGAGGTATTATTATTATATCAGACTTATTTAGTCCACTGGACATAGGCCTTCTCTATGGAGCGCCATTTCTCCCAGTCCTCTGCCTCCCCAATTCAGCCACCACTGACCACCCTTTAAAGGACTTCAGCCTGTTGGGCTGAAGGGAGTCCTACACTTCGCCTTCTGGTATGCAGCCTCTACTCAAACTAATAATAAATTTATCATTTGACAACTAAATTGGTAGTGCATTGCAATGCCAAGTTCAGGTCGAAAGTTTAATTTGCAACAAAAAGTCACATATTTTAAAGGATTCTCTGTGTAGTTTGTGCCTGATAAACTACAACCGCACCCTCTAACATTATAAGGATGGAATAAAACCAGTGAAAGGATATTATGAGCATTGTTAGCTATTTGCCTTATCAGTTAATGTTTATAATATCTCTGACACTAAGATAAATGTTATGATGCAATTTTTTTTAGATTGAAAAAATGAATATATAGGCAATCACCCCTATCATCATCATCCCAGTCAATTTTTAATTCCTCTTTCACATAGACCTGTTCTCCTCTGGTATTGTGCTCACTGCAGACCTCTGCAGTAATGCTGATGGGCTCTGTTACTTGTATTGTCAGCCTTGGAGGACGAATAACATCTGTTGCTAGACATTCATGGAGATTCTGTAAAGTATCACATTTTATTTAATTTATTTGTCTATCACATTTTGATTAATAACACTATAAAATGATTGATTATGTACAAACCACATGAGCATAAGTTTGTAATATCCTATAGGAATCTTTTACTTGCTCCCTGAATGCAACTACTTTCTTTAACATAGCGTTACACTCCCAGCAGACAATAGGACCTGTCTCCAAAACATTACTTATCTGCAACAATAAAACTTGTGAAACCAAAATTTGTGAGAGTGGATAGAAGTGGTTTAGTGTTCTTGGGGTATACTAGAAAAAAAACTTCTGTTTTACTGGGTAGAATGGGGTTACAGTGAATTTTCGGTCAGTGGATTGATATACATAGCTGAATGTATGGTACACACAAGGCCTGTACATCAGCAACATTGACATTCTTACACTACTCCCACATCCAAAATATTTTCCATCCAACAAGTAAGCGAACATTATTATTTTACATGTTTTTGAAAACCATTTTGCTGTTCCGTATGCTAGGATTTTGCAATTTTTATAATAAGTAATGATCTATAATTAATGTAAAAGGAATTTATCACTCTAATTTGTTTATTTAGCAAATAAAAATATACTGGGAATTTTTTAAATAAGATTTCTATCAGTGGGGTACAGTGGATCATTTTGAATTAGGGTACAGTGGTTCTTAATTCATTTTCAGAGAACAGAAAGATGTAAAGGTAAAGAAAAGCATTGATGGCAGGGGATGAAAAAGTAACATTATGACAGCAGAGAGGAAAAAATGATGAGTTTGTATCCAGAAGAAGAGCTAATGATGAGGAAGAAGACAAGGTCATGCACATGGATGTTCAAGACACTCCTCCCCTTTCGACTAGTCCATAAAAAAAAACTTTGTATGAGAAGAGTTTTAAGGTGAAAGAAAAAAAATATATTACATTGCAAAGGTTTTTGGAGATAAAATGGAAACATTGAGGACAGTTTTCTTAAAAAATCTAATAATAAATTAGAAAAGATAATAAATAATGTGTCTATATCATGGGTAGTGGTCCACTTGGGCCATAGCTTAGTTTTGGTTTTTACCTTATTAAATATTATATTAATATTAATACCTATTATATCCGTAATTGCATGCTATGCCCATACTAAATTCAATCATTGTGTTGGGGTTTCCTACAGCGAGTCCTTAATTAATATGTATAGTGAAAGTTAGCTAAAGCAAGCACAATCTGCAGTTCCCTCTTTACACCCCGATTTCCCTTATCCTGTGAATTTATTGTGATGACCGCAGTACAATTTTATCTGATACATTGTTGTTCCATGACCACTCCACCACATTTGAACAAACACATGTATTATTTCATATGGATTCTTTGTAAGGCTGTTCTTGTCGTGTAGTTGCACACTTAAATATATTCTAGGATTTTGTCCAAACTCTGGCCAATTTAGTCATACATAAATATATACATACGTAACATCACGCCTGTTTCCTAGAGGGGTAGGCGGATACCAAAGACTGCCACTTGCTACGTACCTAGCGTACCTCTCTTGCCTCATCTATATGCATCAATGCTTTCATACATTTCCTACAGTTCCAAGTACTCCTGACCTGGCCTTACAAAATCTTTTTGTACACCCCAACTCCAATTTGGAGTGGGAAAGGTAAAGTAAGTTCTGACAAATAAGGTTCTACTATTCCTATGTTGCATGTTGCCCTGTAATAAATTGCTCTATTGGGGTAGTTATTCTGACCAGTATTTTACTTACGGGAATGCCGTTCAATGCTTCTAGATAATACTGTTTTATTTTTAGATCTGTTATTTTTTTCAAAGATCTGCCGACACACAAACAAGCCATACAAAGCAATTTATATACGATTTCTTCTTTGCCGTCCATTATATAGCAATTTTTCAAGTTAAACGTTTTCAGTATCGAGCACAGATTTTTGTGTGACATAAAACATATTGTTCTATTACATAACATTCACAGAGAAAGTGATTCTACTCAAATAAATACATTTCTCCAACAATAACATTTCAAACAACTCAAACAAAAACAATTCTCCGCCATATTGGTTTTTGTTTTTAGAAAGGTCTTTATAAGGCAAAGATATTTAGTCATAAGTCTCTTTATCAATCTCTTTTATATTTTGCCAATTGTTGCTAGTGAAATCAAATAAAGTGGATAAGTCTAAGTTTCGTCATTATCCTTTTTTTTCTTCACCCTTAGTTTTCTTTGGTTTTCAAACCTTTAATGTATTTTTTTTATATTTCTTCTATGATTTCATGATTTCCAAAAATCAGTTCGAAACTAGAAATCTGGCAACACCTGGTAAAGCAGCCATTTTGTGGTGTCCTAGGTGCATTGAATAATACATGTCAATTTTTGTCTATTTTACATGGGAGTATAACTTTTTGTTTAGATTTTATTTTGAAGCCATCAAAGTCATCTCGAAATTAATTAATTATTACTAAGCCAAATTAAAATGGAGCAAGATGTTGATACAGGGTATAGAGCTATGTGTAGTACCTGCTTGAGCAGTGATCGTAATTTAATTTCTATAAATGGGTTAACGCAAGTTTATCAAGTTTTTCGACTTCTTATGTATGATTTCGCGGGAGAAAGGGTAAGTTTTTAAATATTTAAAAAGTTTAATATTCTTTTTTACGAGATAATTGAGGCTGCTCTAATTTAAAAATCAACCTAAAGGTCGGGAGCTGTTAAAGGCGCAAAACCGAACTTAAAATATTTTCTTCTTTTCTGTAATAGTCAGCCTGGGTTGGGTCACACAAGCAGCCCCTGGTGAAGAGTGTAAATATGTAGTTTTGAAGATATATTTAAACTAATGTTTTATTTGTGAGAATATGTTAGTGCTTAACGTTGCTATGGAGCACCCTATTATGCTGAAATTTAGCACAGATAGTTGTAGAGACTGAGAAGACCATTAACATAAAATACAAAAACTTAATTGAGGAGTTACCCTAGAAATACGACATTGATAACAGAACTTAGTGTGAGCGGAGCTAAAGCAGCAGTGCCTGACTTTGTGGATTTAGTTGAAAACCAGTAACAATGAAAATACATGAAGATAGCCAAAGATTTTATATAATCTGTATTTGTTTTCACATGACAAAAATCACAATGTCCCTTAGCAACCATAGACATATAACAATATATTAAAACTGTTTGATGCCATAATACTAATATTCCCCTCATCAAGTTAGTTTCCATTATCTGCTAGGAGACCAAGTTCCTTACAGGCATTTTGAAGACCTGGTTTGCCTACAGCTTTTGTCATAACATCTGCTACTTGATTTGCTAATGCTACCTTCATCACTTCTAAGTTGGCTTCTAATATTTGTTCTCTAACAAAGAAGTGTTGAATCCGTATATGTTTTGTCCTTCTATGAAATTCAGGATTCTTTGCTTGTCTAATAGCAGTCTCATTATCGACTTTGAGTCCTGGTACTTCATCCAATTCAGTAAGGCTGTCAAATACAGATGTCAGCCATATTAGTTCTCTAGTAGCCTCATTGGCTGCAACAATTTCCAATTTAGTTGTGGAAACAGCTACAGATGCTTGTCTCTGGCTCAGCCAAGAGATAGCTCCTCCTGCATATCTGCAAATTACACCTGAAGTAGAGCAGCCTGTGGTCTCATCATCACCATGATTAGTGTCACTAAAACCTTCAAGTCTGTTTGATGTATTCTGGTCTGCTTTATATATGATGTTGTAACATGAAGTACCTTTTAAGTAGCTCAGGATGCATATAACTTTTATCCAATCAGCTCTTGTAGGGTTCTTTAGTTTCCTATACACTAATCCAATTGCATAGGCCAAGTCCGGTCTTGTTCCTACTATATAAACAAAGAGCTCCAACGGCTTCTCTATAAGGAAACTGAGCAGAGTTTACTTCAGGTATTTCTACTTATGAACTTGGCGATATCCTGAATAATCATCTTTAAATAAAATGAAGTGTCTGTAATGGGATATAAGAAATGGGCCACATACATCTGTATGTATGACTTCCCTGGGTTCAGTAGATCTATCTCTGGCTCTAAATTTAAGTCAGTGAGCTTTTCCATACCCACATCCTTCGCATAGCTAACTGTCTATTATTGCGGATTTTAGCTTAGTTTGGCATAACTTTCGATCTAGAAATGCATACAATTTAGATTTCTTAAGTACCATTTCATTACAGAATGTAACCAGTTTAAATGCCTAAAATAATAATGATTTTTTTTAGTTCGGAGATACTCTATCTGATGTGCAGCAGATGGTGTGCTGGGAGTGTCTTGCTATGATGAGGCGGTTCACCAGGTTCAAGCAGCAGGTTCATAGTGCACAGGAGCATTTAAGGGTCCTGGCTATGAGCCAGTCCCAGGAAGTAAGTTGATTAACCTGGATATCTTCATACAAAAACAGCATTGGTCCATTACTTCAAAGGTTTTTGAAATATGCATCCAGCTATGCTATTCTGGCCAAGGAGTGTATACTAATTTACTGAAATAAAGCAAGAAAATTAAAACAGTCTGAATAATTTCGTTATTAATAATATAAGTTACCTATATATTAGGGTCCATCCATTTAATTTTCCGTAACCTTAGACCCCTCTCCTCCCTAAGCGCGTGACATATCAAATGGATGGCCCCTTATGTCTTCATGTTATCATCTTTCTTTCGACTTGGATGGCAGTTAATTATTTATTGCCCACTGAGCATCACATTTAATTCTTTCTTGATTTTTCACTTGAACTCATTTCAAATTGTTTTTATTATTTATATTAAAAAAGTTCTTGACTTTTGCATTTCCGCACTTTAAATATTTTAATCCATGTCGCTTTTTCATCCTGTTGGAATTTTGAAAAGTGCTCACAGAGAATGCTATGAGACTCACATACGTAAAGGATGTCACAAAAATTTGGTTTAAGATAGGTTCAAGATAGTAGGTATATTGCTGGTTATCATTTCCAGTTTCATGATTATAAGCAGGTAGTTTACCAGTCATGCTTGTTTGCCACTTTAATTTTTAGAGGCAATATTATTAATAAGGTATATCCATCTATAATCTCTTAAACTAATACTTTTATTTTATTAGGTGTGCATCAATATTATTAAATTTAAGCAGGTCTTAGCACAATAGACTTTTTGAGGATGATGAACTCCAAAAATGCACAAGATCGAGGGCAAATCGATATATCTACACTTAACATATCCACAGTCCAACCGTGACCATGGTGCATGAAACTGTGCCGAAATATCGGAAACAAAATAAAACATATTGTTGTAAGAACCATAGAAAAGATCTATAATAATAATATATATATTGAAGCAGCAGCTCAAAAACAAAGTGAGAGATGAGCTAAATTAAAAGTCTTAATGAAGCTGCACATATTCATATTAAATCCCATAAAGTTAATCCCTCCTAATACCCTGCCCGGTTTTTACAAATTTTGTCTTAATTAAAAAAGTATGCAGTTAAAATATTCACAAATTAACTAAATATTTTTTTCAGATTCTGTCATAAATGTGCTGATGTTGTACATCTTACATGACAGCTTTGTTATCGAATTGTAATTTATATTTGATATCCTTTCTAGACGTTAGACCACACATACATGTCACAATCTCTCTCCACCCTTGATGTGGTGTCCAAAAGCGATTATGACAAGATATACTTCAACTATACAACCCAAGATACATCTGAGTGGCCCACCCACTACATAACCATCACTCCAGGAGATGATGTCAAGGATGAGGAGTATGATGTAGCTCAGGCTGTTCAAAATAATATTAGTTTGAATATGGACAGTCATATTTTGGAAGGTATGAACCTTATTATTATTCTATTATTATTATTCTTATTTTCTTTAACTGATTATTTTATTTTTTCCACCATTTTCTTTCATTGTTTTTATTTTGGCACTTTTTCACGGTTACACGCATTTTGTAGATCGATGTTTTGTAAACAGATAAAATACTTGTGATAGTGCTGTTCATGCACTTTCCCCTTACCAGGCCGACTTGATTAGATTCATTCCTACTAAAGGTGAATCTAAATATTTTTTCACACAAGCTTCATTACACTAATGTAGTGAGTTGATTGACAATAAGTTTACTTGATTATATACCCATAATGAATTTAGTAAAAACTGTGGTTATCTAATGATTTATTGGCTTGGTTGGTTATCTAATGGTTTTTGTGACTTAAGTAAATAGTGATAATAATGATTTTAAGGTTCTTAGTGAAATGTATATTGCTAAAGATATTTAGTGTAACCCAGTTTGAATGAAAAAAATCAGAATTGGTTTCACCTTAAAGCAAATCCAAATTCTAAATAGCTAAATGGCATTCTAGCATTCAGTGGTTGGATTTAGGTTGGTTTTTTTTTTTTTAATTTATGATTCCTTCTCACCAGTTCCAGAAATCGATCTGGATGGACAGGTGACAGCTGTTATGTCTCACATTGTGGTCTCAACCAATGACCTTGTTGGATGCGATGACTACTCACAAAATATAAAGGGGGAACTAACTGAGTTAGCTTCAGGGTATGTATTCAAAGAGTTGAAAGTAAGATTCTATGAACTTTCAATTATTTTTTCTAGCGAAAGTACGATTTCTTTACTGCCTAAGGAAATAACAAAACAACAGTGTATCATTCTTCGATAATATTGACGATCGGTTGACAAAACCTTAGGCTGGTGGAAGTCAAAAAAGTAGAAGTGATAACAGTTTTCTTAGTTATTTCTTAGTAATTAATTTATTTATTTATTTACTTATAAAATATCGCCATATTGAAATATAATTTTTATTTGTTACAGTTCTATACCCACTCAACAAATAGAAGCGGTGATAATGTGCGAAAGGAAGCCAACGAAGCTAGACGAAGAGGAGAAACCGTTTGTCAAGTCGTACATCACGGAGTATATGTCTGAAGCGGACATGATGTCGTTTAGGTGAGTAAAATCTTTATCGTCATCGTATGAGGCCGTCTTATGCATTCAATTTGTAGTTGCCAACCGAGAATGTTCCTTGTCCATCAGCTATCGGTTCGGCGAGCAATATGAACTCTAATTGTTTGTGGTCACCATAGCCTATAGACGTTTGCAGCATCAGAGGTATTACTCACCTGTCGCTTACCGAATTAAAATTGGGTTTAAAATCGTTTTTTTTTTTATTTGGTTAATAAGCTTATTATTATGATGATTGAAATTCAAATGGCTTTTATGGCTTGTTTAACTTTCAGTTACGTTATTGTGCTTGTTTGATTTTTTATTCAAACACCGAGGTGGCAAACATGCTTACGGCCCCTGATGTTAAACAGTTACCGTACCATATGGACGCTAGCAACACCAAGGAGATTACTAGCGCTGTGCCGATTATTTCCGATTCCAAACCTGATTCCGAGTAAGCGTTGAATTAGAGTACATTACATTAGTAATCGATTATGATATTGTTCCAGGGAGGATGCCAAACAGAAGGTGCAATATGCGAGCGCAATATACAAATGTGAGCTGTGCATCATAGGGTTCTACACGCAGCAACAAGTCGAGGATCACTTTAATTCTGTCCACAGAGCGGTAAAGCAGCCTAAACACTCATGTTATTCACACAGTCGGGCATCGCCTGTGATAAATCAATTATCATGGTGCCACGACAAAACCAGTGACTGGCTGCACAGCACCTGGCTTAGCCTATGAGTCACATAAAGCTGTATCTGACTCATAGGCTAGACTTCTTCAATGGCCAACTGTATAAATGAAATAAAGTTTAAGTTGTGTCTGTAATGTGGTCAATCGTTGTGATAGCATGTTTGACTTAGCGGCTATACTACCTAAATTTAATTTTTTTGGCAAATGTTTCATCGGATCCGCTGAGCAGATCCGACTAAAATTTAATGAATGTGTTCTTTGGGATACGTAAAAACACGGATACGTAAAAACACGAACAATGAACTTTCGTTCGATAAAAAGAAATCCTAAACTGACCCCATTTCTTCAAAGTTCTAAGCATAGCTATGATAGTGCTCTCAACCCTAAAAAAATGCATTTTTTGATTACAATAATGTGTAATAAACCATTAATTTATTTCATGTATTTAAATGAAAATCTCAGTGTGTTGACATAAAGCTGCACTACTCTCGCACGCAGTTACATATTGCGTCATCCTTGATTCAAGTTTTCTGTCATGAAGTACTGCCTCTTAACAAACTCTTCTAAAATGTTTCACTGTCGCGTCCATCTGTTTGACGCATTTAATGGGTAATCCATAGCCATTAGCAAACTAAAAATAAACAAATAAAATAAAATTCAAATTAAAAATTAAAAAATAAGACTCTGAAGAAAACATATCATTTAGCTACGTTGTTTTTTTTCCCTTTGAAATTAAGTACCAAAAAAAATTCAGTAAAAAAAATGCTATGGGCATTGCGGAAATGCAAACAAAACACGTACCCCAATGTTTAATCAGTAAGCCTGTTTATTTTACAGTTTTTTTTATTGTTTGTGCTATGAAACAATAAACATGTTATAACTTAACACAGAAACCAGGGACAGTTGCCTGCAAAGTATGTTATGTCTACATCCAAGAGTCCAAGCTGCAAACCCACCAAGACACGCACTATACGAGACACACGTGCAAACTGTGCGGTTTCGTAGAGAGCAGCGTTCGGTTGATTAATCTGCACGTCAAAGCGCATCTCAGCAAGCAACAGCCTACAAACGTGATCAAAATCGGAGATGTGGGGCCCACACGTAAGGTAAATATGACATTATAAGTTTTCTATTTGTAAGGTATCGGAAAAAGAAAACATCGTTAGAAAGACATATTTGTAGTCCACAATCCGCACTAGACCTACGTGATGCACTATGGCGCGTGGTCAGCCATTAGATGGGCGACTACCGACTGGTGGTACGGTACATAGAAGGAACCATTATGGGTTCACTTTCTTGTCCGTCGCAAATACAAATTTTCCAGACTGTTCCCCATTAAATAAGTGAATCCCATCAAGAACCGAGTGGCGCAGTAGAGAGTAGTAGAATATTGAGCTGCTATGGTCCGGGTTCGATCCTTGGTAGGGGCAACCAATATTATTAAATTTTAAGTGAAACATGGAGGCTACTATGATATAATATACGTTTATAATATTCGGGGATAAGTGTCGTGATGGATATTATAGTATAATCAAATCATTCATTAAATATCTTTCTTGTTTTAGGGTCGGAACAAGAAATCCTTAAATACAGCTGACATCAAATCGCCGCCCAAACCGGGTGACCTTCGCAAGCTGCTGTCCAAAACCACTATAGAAGGGTACCAGTGTTTAGAGTGTGATATGTTTTTCAAGTAAGTACAAACGATTTAGTTTGAAAAGTGTTCGGGTAATTTTTTTATGGTCTATTTTGAATTGTGTTTTGCACTAAAATGAAAGTATAATACTTTATTGTATCATCTACGTAAAAATTGTGTAAGATAAAGCCAGTGGCGTGCCTAGGATTACGGAATAAGGCAAGCCCGATTTTTTTGTTAAAGGTGAATAAAGGAAAATCTATATGGTTTATGCTATATACAGGTGTTCTGCGAAACCATTTTTTTTCTGACAAAATTGTAAAGATTTTATTTTATGATAGTAGGCCGTTGGCAGCCTGGATACGGAACGTTGAAAACATAATGAAACTCTGTGCCGAACTCGTTTAACTAGTTATTTATTACAAATCCTAGGTTAAAATTAGTTAAAACATTGTAATTATAATTTTTTGCCAATTCTTATACTTTAAAATCTTGTAATTTCCTTAGATATATTTTTTCACAGAAATTCACGAGCTCGTAAAAACCACGTGGCTAGATTTCATAGAGAAGGTCTACAGTGTGACCACTGTAAAAAACGTTTTGTGAACCGGACCACGCTGGCAACACATCTCAGGTAAAGGTTCGTTGTAGCTCGTTTTTAACATTTTATCAAATCTAAATTGTTCATTTTCTTATTCTTTATTTTGATAGCTTCTAAAAAAGTATAGTAGACTTTTTAATTCTTAAGTTATGTTTAAGTATTTCTTTAAATAATTATAGCATCTCAATTGATTTACTTCAGGCTACACGAAGGCCCTCTGCCGCGGGAAGAGTGTCCGATCTGTCACAAGATGGTTAGAGTGATACAACTCAAGTACCACATCCAGAGGCACGAGAATAAAAGCAGATACGAGTGTAGAGAGTGCAACAAAGTGTTCTCTCACATGGCGACGTACCAGGCACATCTCAAGTTCTCGAGAGCGCACGCCACCGACCACGTGTTCAAGTGAGTATGTTCTAGAATTAGTGTGAAAGAGATAGCCAAATAAAAACTTCAACAAAGTGTTCTCTCCCGTGGCGACGTACCAGGCGCATCTCAAGTCCTCTAGAGCGCACGCTATCGACCATGCGTTCAAGTGAGTACATTCTAGAAAAAGTGTGAAAGAGATAGCCAGATAGGAACTGCAACAAAGAGTTTTCTTACGTGGCAACGTACCGGGCGCATCGCAAGTTGTCTAGAGCGCACGCCACCGACCCCGTGTTCAAATAGATACAGTGATACAAACGGTGACAAAATGTACGCTCACATTGCGACGTACTTTCTTGACGCATCTCATGTTCTCGAGAGCGCACGCCACGTACGTATTGTAGAAATAAGTGTAAAAGAGACATCGCTAGGGATAAACAGATTTAGATTGCAACAAAGTGTTCTTTCACATGGCGACGCGCACCAGGAGCTAATAAAGTTCGTGAGTTTAAGCTAGAAAGTTCTAGAATTAGTGTGAAAGAGATAGGCAGATACGAACTGCGCAACTAAGTGTTCTCCCACATGGCGACGTAGCAGGCGCACCTTAAAATATAGGGGGCGCACGCCAGCGACCACCTAATCAAGTTAGTACGTTCTAGAATTAGTGTGAAAGAGATAGCCATAGAACAAATTCAATTGCACACTACTATAAACATAGAAGACAATACTAATAATTAAATTATACTTATCTTGCATACAGATTCCCGTGCCCGATGTGTAACAAAGGGTACCCCACGAAGGAGGCCATGCAGGACCACTTCAACTACCAACACCTAGGGAAGACATCCCACAAGTGTCCCATGTGTGAGAAGGTACAATCTATTTTATCTATATAAATTGTTGTAACCTCAGCCCTATTTATACATTATATGTCCCTAAGACAGGGCAGAAGCCTCTTCTGGGATAAAGGAGGCCAAGGCAATAGTCCACTACGCTGATCTAGTATGCATTAGAGAACATTATCAAGCTAGTCGGCCTTCGACTGTGACTAGTTTTCAAGGCACCCATAAGGCCTCTGACTTGACTTAACGACTGTTGTCATAAGACAACAAAACGAGTAACTAAGAAGAATAAGTTCCACTAAGCGGTTAACCATCTACTGACTGACGACGTCTGGCGTTGCTTAACTTCGCATATTTTTTCCGATAGACGAATGCAACTGCTCCATGAACCCCTTAAATAATTCTATACTTGTTATTAAATTGTAGGGATTTTTATCTTTTGAACTTCTTTAGCGGCGTTGTGCACTTTTTTTGGTATGGGTAAAAAATGATAAACTCGCGTCAGGTCACGTGTCCTAATCGTGGAAATTCGTAAGACGGAAACCGTAATGCCACGCCTATTATAATTTTTATTTTTAGTATTCGCGATTATGAGTAGTACAGGGAGGTTGGATATGGAATTTTAATTCTATGACAGATTGCGATGTCAAATATACTACGTCAAAAAAGTAAATAAATATTATTTCTTGACAATGTCAAAGACATGTCTTGTGACATATTTGAGTGTTAAGCGCGAATCGTGTGTAAAGGTTTTCACTTCTGCCGGCACTCCCGGAGTGCAACTCTTTTTTTTTTTTTACTGTACAGTAGTGGTTCGGAAACAATAGGAATCAATTATATATATGGCTATGGAAATAGTCAACTTGACACAGTTGAATAAATTGATGGATCAAAAATTTACTTTGAACCACTACACTACACAAATTATGCAGGAGGCTTATATAAATAAAATATGTAAACCTTTAAAAAAAACACTTCTGATTCTTTATTTCTCATTTGTAAGATCCTTGCTGGAGTTTGTAGTGTATGGAATCCTAATTATAAGAAACATATCAGCCATATCGAAAAAGTTCAGAAAAAAATTTATTAATATGTTAAACAATCATTCTCATGATACTAGCTTGAGTTACATAGATTTCCTTAAGAAACTTAACAACCTCATCCTAGGAAATAGATGGAAGTCCATTGATATCGTAAATTTCTGCCTTACTGACTGTCCTTATTTACTTTTTAAAATATCATTGACGGCACGGCACGTCCTAGACTACCAGCTTACTCCTGTCGTAAAATAAATATATTTGTTTCGCCCCGTTATCCAAAATAAATATACTTTTAATAGCTTTATACCACGACCCTTAAACTAATTTAATAACGAGTTTTCTGATTTGGATGTTTTTGGATCTTCTTTTGACAATTTCAAAAAAAATAATTAAAGTAAATTTTATTTTCTTGTGATTCTCTTTGATGAAAAATTACCCCTAAAGGTTTGTGTTCCAAAACTTCTTTTTAAATATGGTACAAAATCCTTAAAATATTCGTATTCCAATAATGTCCAATTGTGTTTTTTTATAATTTTTTAGCCAATAGCTTCGAAAGCGAACGTAGAGAAGCACATGATGCGCGTCCACGGCGAAAAGAAAGAGAAACCAAGAAACCACACGTGTCAACAGTGCGGAAAAGCTTTCACAGTAAGTTACACCACATATAATTTAATAACTGACCCAGCAAACAATTTTATAGCAATATTACAATGCGCACCAAAAACACAGGAACTGTCGCTAAATTATGTGAAAGGACACGTTTGTTATAATTATTCAAAAAACTTCCTCGGCTTGCGCACTGTAACTGACGAAAGTTTTATTGCAAACGAATGAATGGTTTAGGAACGCATAGAATACTAACACAAATATTAATATTTATGTATATGTATGATTTAATCACATTTCTCACTTTCAGGACAAAAAAGCTCTGACACAGCATGAGGTGATTCACTCAGCAGAGCGACCCCTGTCGTGCGATCTGTGCCAACAAACGTTCAGACAAAAGGCATCGCTTTACACACACAGGAAACGAGTCCATAAAGTTTTTCCATCCAAAAAAGTCGTAGAATTCATTAAAAAGTCTGATACTCAATAAAATTATATTGTATAGGTATATTACATTACTATAAAATCTCAGTTTGGGAAAAGGTTGGGCTCAAAAATTTAAGTTATCCTTGGAACTTGAACCCACGTCTCTTCATTAAATTCCAGGCATTCTGCTAACCGAGCCATGCTATTTATACAATACATTATTGCCCATGTACATTGTAAGTGCAAGTGTCAAGTGCATATTGTTGGTTTATGTCAAATATAAATATAATAAGACGCTGATAAGTGCAGTTTTATACCTGCCTCTCCTAACTGAACAAAGTGTAAATTACCCTTAATTATTAACCGGAGTGTCTATTTAAACAGAGTACAGACACTCAGATAATTCTCGAACAACGAGTATCATAGGACGAAGCCAGTATTAGTTTTGCCATTTCACTCGCACTTACGCACCGATGTACAGGGGACAAGTACACATGTGCGCACTCTAAGATATATGTGTGGGTATGGAGCGCGCCCGACTCTGCTTGTATAATCATTTACTTTTCTCCTTTATACTATGGTTCAAACGCTAATATTATTTATCACATAACACTTGCACTTATTACCTGCAGTTACTCCATGATAAACTGTAAAGTATTAAGCCTTAAATAACAATACAAAGCGATAGACAATTGTTACTAGTAACTCCTGTGATGTGTATTGTAGTGTGAAGTGAGCGCTAAAATCTCCGCGATCCGCAACTGGCTAACGTGCAACTTGTCGAAGTGTATATTGTCTTTGCTACGAAACTCAAATTACTGGAAATTGTTATCCTTTGAATTGGCTAAATATTTATAACAAAACATCAACCAAAGTCATTCAGAATTTTTAGATATTTGAAATAGGTGGGGTTCGAAATATTTATCCGATTCAGCCTTCACCTTTTTTATGAGTCTCCTTAAATAGTAAGTCTACTTGGGGATGAGAAATTCAATGTCTTAAATTTATGTGAAATTGGTAATTAGCCACTTAGCGCTGTGTAGAGCTAGACAGTGTACTAGCCCTAACGAAAGTGCTCTTAACCAGTTTTTTTAGCAATAAAATAAATGCCTTTATGCTGTTTCTAATAATGTACAATAATGCCTAAATTTATAATAGATGCCAATTAAGGCATGTATACATATATAAACAAAATTTTAAAAAATGTTTACAAATTAGGGTAGTTTCCAAATTTTCAAACAATAAATGTCTGTATTCTGGCATATATTATAACTAAGTACCTGGGCACCGAGCTTTGCTCGTTTTTGTTTATTGTCAAGTAGCTTTAGTGTTGCTGTGTCGGTAAAAATGATAGTAGGTATTATTTATTACTCGCCGATAGATGTCGGGAAGAGTAATACTGAAAACACGGTTAAAACGACGTTTTCTAAAAATGAAACCTAGCTAGTTCGATTTATCGCTCCCAAAACCCCCGGAATACTAAATATCATGAAAATCGTTAGAGCCGTTTTTGATTTTCAGGTTATATATATACATATATACAAAAAAGGTATTAAATAAGATAAAACATTTATTTTACATGAAACAAACATCTAAAAGTTAAAATAATGTGTTAAAATTTAACTACGTAAATGGTTAGGGTTTCTGTGACGTCACTTTTACCAACGGACAGGCTGTGTTCGAAAGCTTTAGTATCCAGACACTAACCCAAAATATTTGGGGTGCGTTCCAAATCGCAACGAGGAAGTTAAAAAAGTGTTTTTGGGACGCCCGGGGCGAAGTAATTTTCCAACTGTCAAGTTGAATTCTTTACACTGCCATAGCAAAGGTTGAAATTCACTCCTGTCAGTGTATAAATTTCCTGTCAAACACTCGTTCCAGAACGGGTTGATTTTTCAACTTTACCGTGCGTACATTACTCGGCGTGATTTGACACATAGCCTAAAATGATAACCGGTGTTTTACACAACAAAACGTCAATTTGACGTTTGTGACGTAAAGTCGTCGTGTCAGAGTTTATCAGTGATAACTAATCACTATCTACACAATCACTCAAAATAGTTATCCGAACAGCCCTCCTACGATTTTTTTTTTTTAATTTTTTCGACCAGACGTTTGTAAAGTCGACGGGGAGTCGCTAGTGTTCATGTATTTATATTTGTTATCATACAAAATGAGTATATTATAAATTGGTAGGGAAGGGTGAAGTGATGAACTAGTACTTTTATATATCTTTTTACTGGAAACTACCCTATTTTCAGGATTTTTGTATTTGGAGTAGAATTGTCCTCGAGTGTATCATATTGTCTGTAAGCACCCTCTACATTAAGTAGTTGGTACTAAGATATAAATGTATCTAAAAACCTTCTGCATGTTATTTAAAAATATGGGTTATAATAATAGTTAATTGATAATATTGTATTATAAATAGATATAATTTATTTTATACAAAATAAATCATTGCATTTTTATCGTGTTTTTTTTTTATTGAAATACCTAACGTACATATTATGTAGGTTATAGTATTTTCAAAAAATTTAAATATAAATAATGGTAACATCATAGCTACCGTAAATGGTATTCAGTGTAAAAGTAAAAGTCTGAATGCACTAAACTGTACTGACTGCCTAAAGTGCACGCAGTTAATTCCGTAGCAGCATATGGCACCGCCAGACAATGTCTATTTCAGCATTCAACTATTGGTTGTAGTACTAGTATAGTATTATATAATCTGTGGTTGTAGCAACAAATTCTATTTCTTTTTGGCGATCGTTAAAGGAATTTGGACTATTGACGATCGATGTAGCCAAACTATCAAACAATTTATGTACATTTTTAGCCAGGATACGTCGGTCTATTTAATGCGAAAGCCAGAGTATTTTCCGTGGGTCCAACCATTATGTCGAACTTGTTACACGAACAAGGATTTTTTTCCCGTGGACTAACTAAATAGTTGAACATTAGAAAACCTTAATTTGCATGGCCCTTCGTACAATATATAATATAAAAGCTTTTTAACCGACTTGAAAGGTTCTCAAATGTGATTTTCATGAAGGTTTTATACTAATCTAAACATCATTCATTTTTAACCGACTTTAAAAAGAAAGGAAGTTGTAGTTAAAAACGTCAAGTGTGAGTCGGATTAGCGCACTGAGGATTTAATACGGAATATAAATACCAAAGCATTTTAACCAAGTTCCATTGAGGACAGGGTTAAGCATTTCAAACCTTCAAACTTTATTCCAGGTAATAGTTTTAACATGGCTACCTATATCTTCAAAACTGTTGATTGTAAAAGTTTCTTAACAGAAGTTATAGATCTCATCAAGATCTTCATTTTGGATGACAGCTGTCAAACTAGATAGGGCTCTATCTCCGTAACTATTGATCGTGGACTAGTAGTTCCTTTACATAAGTGATAGATCTCATTAATATCTTTATTTTGGATGACATCTGTCAAACTAGATAGGGCTCTAAGGCCGTAACTATTGGTTGTAAACCAGTTGTTTAGAAGTGATAGATCTCATCAAGATATTCATTTAGGATGACAGCTGTCAAATTAGAAAGGGCTAAATCTCCGTTCCTATTGATCGTCGACTAGTAGTTTTTTTACAAAAGTAAATAGAATAATAGTTTCGCATTTACAGTAGGTATATTTTCGAGGTGTTGTACTTTACACGAACACAATCCATTAAGGCCTTTCCTTGTTGGTTCAATAGTTGTACGTTCGTCATGCATTGCCCATTACCGGGGTCTAGTTTGTGATTTTAGGGTAAAATTAAAAAATCATAAACAGTTTATGATGAATTTTAATACGAAATCATACATTAAACCACAAAATAATTTATAAGGCCATTTAGTATTTATTTAAAGGCACATATTTATATTATGTATATTTGTACAATAATTATTATAACTTTGTTAATATTACAGGATATTGTAGACATTGTCAATAATGGTAAAAAGTACCACTTTCAGTAACACATCATACCTACTTACTTAGAATATCTGTTAACATTCTTTGATGACTTTTAACCGTCGCTATACGCCTCACTTATGGGCTTCTCCATAAAGAAAGCGGCTTGTTACGATACAGCTACTGAAAGGTATTGAAATTTGAAAATAACTAGTGAAATACCAAAAAATGGAAAATTTTATAATTTAACGTGTTCATAGTAGGTAATAGAATTATACTTCTTGGCAATAAAAATAAGGGTTTTGATAATAAAGTTGAAATGTATAAATTGATTCTCATATGTGACATTCCATTTTAAAATGTCTTGGAGAATTTACAATACACATTTAAGATAATGCACATATGTTGACAATGTCATACAAAACCACACACTTACTAAAATTTCGTTTCATATTTAAAAACGATTTAATGCACCTACTATGTAGGCTTACTAAATAATTCATTATAAAAATATTATAACACAAATTTGTTTGTACCAAATAATGGTTAAATGCTTTTATTAAACTTCAGTGACAACTAGCACCTATGTTTTAAACACACAAGGTCAATGTGACTCTTCAACAGGCTGTTATTTTAAATATTTATTAACTCACAGGATTTTTCCCAACAGTTTAATATATTTGATCTTATTTGCTTTATAAACTAAACTGAATTATAGGTCTGAACTAAAAATAACTGTACAAGTAAAATTGCATGATTAGTTAACAGTCATTACTGAGTACTGCGGGATGATTCAAGTCAGTAAAAACCATCTGGTTCCAAGATGACAGTGACATGGATTAAATGATTTTTTTATTTGCTTGAAATGCGGTACATATCTCATCTCGCTAAACATTAACATGCAAATATTATCATTAAAATTTACAAAAAAATAATTAAACTAACACCGTTGTATATTGATTTATATTTAAGTTGGGATCATTAGTTTTCTTGTAAATATTCTCTAACATCATAAAAACATTTCTCCAACAAAATTGTCCATTTACTTTAAATTTATATAAAATTGAAGAATAACTATTCAATAAGCAATGTAGGTCATAACCATCAAATTATTCCACACATTTTTCATTAAAACATAGGAAAACGGACAGTGCATGTAACAGTCATCTCTAACCAGATTATTGCAGTGGTCATTATCGGGCTGTGCTAAATCTTTAATGTTCATTATTGTTTTCCAAATTAATCACAACTGCTTACCAAAGAAGTTAGAAAATAGCCCTGCATACAAAACATTACAGAGGGTTGGTATGAATATAAATTCTCCTATTCACACAAAAGAAGTTGCGTTGCTTATAAAGCAATAAAACACATAGGTATATAAAAAATATACAAAGTGTGGAAGAGAAACATTGATCATTACAATATATCTTATTACTAAATGAGTTTTTGGTTGTGTCAATGTATTATATAAAAAAAAAACTTATTGTTAATACCCTGCCTAAAATCTATGCTTAGTTTGCTTTAAAAATCAATTGAGACTATTTTATACAAAATTGACTTAGTTACATTATATATGTGTATATATCACTGCAGTTTTGTACATAAGGCCTATTAACTCTACATAAAATATGAAAATTTTACAAAATAACTCTTTAGATGCTTTATTTAACTTGACTTGTGATAGTGAATGCTCTAAAAATTCACAAAAATGGCATGTCTACTGAATGCAGATAAAGTAATAAATATAGATATGTATAACAGATTGTGATGTTTCCTTAGGGATGCATCCGATACTGATGATTTATTTTTTTCCGATATATCAGAAACAGCTATAATAATTTGCTGAGATGTCGATACATATTAAAACACACATGCACTCGCTAGTTTCTATAAGGTACCTTTCACAAAGATTTAATTTGTATCCAATCTCTTTACAGTTCTCTGTAATGTTTATAATAATCAAGGACCAAAAACAAGATCGGGAAAATAAATTGCAGAGATTTTTGGCTGGACACAATGTTTAAATATCAGCAATTAAGTTTAGTTGAATAAAAAGTGTAATATTACCAATTTTACACATTTTTCATTTTATTACAATTCTAACAAGCAATCAATTCAGTGTAAAAAATTAACATTAAAATTTAAAAATTTGGCCCTATTAATAAGCTGATCAGAAACTATCACAATCATAACTTAACTACATTGAATCAACAGAGTTATGTGTACTACAGGTTGAACAGTTCTTGACTTGAGCTTCTAACTGAGCAAGTCGCTTTTGTAAATGCATAATTGTCGCATCTTTCTGCCTTAGCTGCATCTTCAGTGTCGTAATTGAATCTTCCAATGCTCCATAAACAGCCTGAACTTCTGGTTGGTAGCTTATAACTTGTGGAGGTTCATCCAAACAAAAGAACTCTCGGACAACTGGATTGTTACGCAGTTTACTTACAACAGCATTTACAAATACTTGTAAGCCTTTGACACGTTCTTCGAGAAAGACTGGCTCGAAGTTGTCTCGAAACCAACGTTTTCCAGGTAATGGTAGCAATAAATTTGGTTGATCTGATTTCAATCTAGAATACAATCTTACAAAGTCTGTATAGCGGCGAAATACAAGCCATGATTGATCTCTTTTGTCATCTTCCACTTTTAGCTTATATATTGTAAATCTAGCTCGCTCCTCCATCACTTCATAACCCACTATGGGTATTTGTAATGATTCAAATTTTTTTATCTCAGATCTGTGGAGGTTTATGTCAATATTGCTGATGCTCTCATGAAAACAGTTACTATTTCTATAAACATTTGATCTGTATGTGTTCTCATTAATATTACCCATGCTTTTGTGATGACTTCGAGATTGGATTCGGTTAGTGGATCGGTTTCTTGATACTTCTGTAATTTCATTGTCTGATACGGCAGATTCTTTATAACTTGTTTTGTAAATTTCATTTATTTTTTTTTGGATTTTTTCTGGGTCTACACTATCTTCACTAGATGTTGATGAAATTTCATTGTTTAAATTGTCGCTCTTATCTGGTTTACTATTTATCTTCACAGACAAGTTTTCTATTGTTTCCATTATTGTATGTGCTTTTTGTGACCCTATTGCAGCTATAAAAAAAAAAATTCATTTATGATATAGTGAAAATGTGTAAGTAAGCTAAATGGCAAATTATGTTCAATTAAGAACAGTTAAGATTAGTAAATACAGTGAAAACTCTTTATAACATTGTTCTTTATAATGATAAACTCTCTATAACATAGAAAAGAGCACAATTTGGTTGGTTTATCTTAAAACCTACACATTGATACACACTTTATAGCGCAGCAGGAAAAATGTGTTCATATTTCGACACAGAAAATATGCATTATCAGTATTATATTGTCTTATCAGGTTACAAAAGACGCCGACTAAACAGTTGAGGCCCTGAAACTTCTGAGGTCGTAAACAGCCACCTTGCTTTTGTTTTTGTTAATGCCTTGAACTCATGCATCATTATGCTTGGTTTCCTTGAAAATGATGGTCTCAACTAAACACACCAGATACCTATCATATTATCAGTAGTAAACAAACTTTGAAACTGTTAACATGGCCAGCAAAAGAAAAGTGTTATGCATTGCAGGAAAGTTTTTGAGATTTGTGCAATTTTTTTTTTTTTATACCACTAAGGTGGCAAACCAGCACATGGTCCGCCTGATGGTAAGCGGTTACTGTGGCCTATGGACTCTTGCAACACCAAAGATCCAATAACTTCACTCTTGAAGAACCCCATACTGTAGTCCTTACAGAAAACCTTGGCAGGGAGCTCATTCCACAACCCAAGCGTTCACTGAAGGAAGTTTCTCTGAAAAATTGAAAAGGGAGAAAAGAAAGTGATGTTGGGAAATGTTTTGAACTAAGTCAATTTACTGTTGTGTTTCTGGCTTGGTGGTTTTTTTTTCTTCACTCCGTAAAATGGTAACTCTATATAATGATAAAAAATGCTCGGTCTCTCTTTATTAAGAGTTTACACTGTATAAATATTTCTAAGGAAACATAGTGATGGCTATTGAAGTCAGTAAAAGAAACAGCTAGGCCACTCTCTTTTTGTATAAAGCAAGTCAGTTCATAGCAGAAGCTACCAGCTAGTAACAAAAAACTGCCTATGGATGTGATTTTAGCCTAAAATATTATTGATTAAGCCTTTTAGGTAAAAAATCAAAAGCATAGACATAATCTCCCACAGTTGTTTGCCTTGCACCCCTAACAGTGACTTAAACTGTAAGCTGTTTTGAAAAATAAAATATTTATATTAAAACTAAAAAATAGGGTTGGGGTGTACAAAAGGGGCGCTGAGAAAAAAGACTTAGAATTTTTTTCACAACGAAGCATTTTCCCTTGCGGGTGTTTTATTTTATTACTCTGACCAAAAATAGGTGAACATAAATATTTGTTAAACTGATATAAATGAAATGTAATATAGAAAGTAGGAAACGGAAAAATTATATTACTTTTTAATTGAGTTCAGCAATGAGCATGAACCATAAAAAAAAATTTATAGTGTCTAATTAAAATAGTGAAAGTTAGTTCTAGTATTTCAAAATAAGTTATGATGATTTATAATATTATAATGAAACTGCTTTTCTCGCCATTTTCTATAGCAAAATATTTATATCAATATTGGTAAATAAGTCATGTCTGTCAAGAGAATAAACCTGAAATTGATGGATACGTAAAACATGTAAACATAAACACAGTGTTAATGAGATTTAGATCTTAACACTACAAAATTTTATTATTACTTACTGTTATTAGCTCGTGTACTAAAAATAGAACGTCAGATGAATTGATAATGTACTGCCCTGGCCATTCATCAACATATGTCCATCTAACAAAGTATCTATCACAATAAGTTGCTTTGTGAAAGCTTGAAATTGTGCGTATTGGGTTCACTACTCACACTGCGTTAGGTTAGGAACTTAGATAAATGAAATAAGTAGAAAATAATCGAAACTACAAAACGGGCGTAATGAGCGTACCAACAAATTATATAGTATTATGTACAGCGTACCTAATCAACAAATAAAAACTTGACATAAACAGACACTTTTTTTTTTCTTCTATGTGATTGTAGAGTCTAGTAAAAACGTAGTGATTATATATTCTCTTTGGAGTCTAGATTTCGCATTATTGCATATCATTTCTCCCAACATGTGTAAAATATAGTCCTATGCTATTTGTAGATATGTCGCAGGCAAATCGTATAATCCGCCGTTTCATAATTTGCCTAGGCAGATCGTAAAGTATGGAAACGGAAGGAACAGAAATCGCACTGTATAAGCTATGTATGTTAGGTTAGGTTCAGTTTCTCAGTTGTAACCGTATATACAGAGCGAGCGCAGCAAGGGGAGGGTACCAGCCAAGCTTCATATAATAATCTGTTCAGTTATATGATAATTTCTATTCCATACTATACGATCTGCCTAGGCATATTATGAAACGGAGGATTATACAATTTGCCTGCGACAGATATATTACTTCCATATAAGATACCAATACACTTAATTCTATGGTAGGTTGCTAGGCGACTACTGTTATTGTAAAATGTCTAAAGAAGTTAAAAATATATAATACAAAGGGTGCGTTCCAAATCGCAACGAGGAAGTTAAAAAAGTGGTTTTGTGACGCCCGGGGTAGAGTAATTTTCCAACTGTCAAGTTGAATTTTTTACACTGCCAAAGACAAGGTTAAAAATCACTCCTGTTAGTGTGAAAATTAACTGTCAAACGCTCGTTCAGAACGGGTTGATTTTTCAACATTACCGAGCGATAATTACTCGGCGTGATTTGGAACATAGCCTAAGTTGTTTCTCTATTTTGAAACAACTGCCGCGCCACCTGTTGTGAAAGGGTTGTACTAATTCAGAAACTTCCCCGGCGTGTGCACAATAATTTTTCATTACAATCCGTTCGACTTTACAGTACGCGAGTTCGACTCGCACTTGACCAGTTTTATTCTATCTCAGAAACCTACCCCAGCGTATGCACAACAACCTACCAAAATTTCATTAATGTGCGAGTAATGCGAGAATATAAATTTTGTTCTAACAATAACGGACGCAACAAAAAATCGAAATCGGTTTTTTGTGAGACTAACAAACCTCAATTTATTTTCTCATATAATTTGTATGCAAGCTATTATTTAAACATTCTAATTTTGTGAGTCTTGTTGTATTTTACCACAAAATAATGCATTAAAGGCTTGAAAAAATGTAAATGTTTTGCAAATCACAAAAAAGTAGGTGATTTCTATTTACCTAGAAACGTGGTGTGTAGATACGACATATGGGGCGTGTACACAGAACATTATAAGTCATTAGAAGTGCTATGTTACTCAAACAGAACTGGAATAAAACTAACCTTATGAACCAATCTATACATATAAAATGCTTTGTCCTGAATGACTGACTGACGGATCAACCCATTGTATTTTGATACTTTAAGATATTGTTTATCAATGTCAATTTTGATTTAAAGGTTATTTTTCTTATAATTATGTAAAAGCTTATAATTATGTATTCTTCTACTCACCAATGAAAAGATCTTCCTCCCTTTGATACATTTAATACCTGGCTTCTTGCTCTGCAAGTAATTACTGCACAGGAAGGCATTTTAAATATTTTTGCGCAGCAACACACAGCGATGTAGTCGCGAGCAATTAAATGACAGATTCGCGAGTTTCGAAGTGAAGTGCGCGTTTGCTCAAGATTGTGGCACGCTCGCCGTTTTACATACCATTTCTACTGGGGTACACGCCAATCTTATAATGTTCTGTGGGCGTGTACATTGCGACACCCGAATCGATTAATTGTGCAATCCACAACGTATCATCCCCCCGATCGACCTGGGCACGGTCGTAAAACTATAGTTAGGTTCTCGCCCCCACTCAATCGCAACCGTACCCGCGTAACGGGGAACTCCCCTCCTGGCGGTGACTAACCTTCGGGTTCGAGACTCACGCCGGTCGAAGGGACGCCCCCGAGAGCGACAACCCAAGCTGAGGCTTCCCCCGCGGGGAGCCCTTGAGCGTTGGGCGCTATATGGGCTGAGGCTCATTCAGAGTCTCGCCCCAAAAAGCCCGGTGAAGCAGTAATGGCTGCAACAACCATCTGCATAGACAGTTCAGAAAAAAAAAAAAAAAAAACATGGTGAGTAGAAAAAAAACGCCAGGGGCTTTAGGCATGTGTGCACAAAAGCGATAGCGTTCATAGAAACGCTGATATCCGACCGAGTAAATAAGTTATCTTTAATGTATAATTGCGCCAAGTAATGTGCAACTTACATACTTGGTCGAATACTAACGTTTCTATTAACGTTTCCGTTGTTTTTCTTACTTCGCTGGAGGCCCTGGGCTGTCAAACTTACTTTCAAGGTCTACTGTCTTCTTAGGTAGGTACTTTTAATTGGTAGATTTTATTGTAATGTTGTAGTTGTTTAAAATAAATTATGTTTAATTCTGCCAAACCATCGTAAATAATGAATTACTATTAAGACCTTTTTTTGCTACCTATCAAGTTTCGAATTCACTAATAAGATAAGAAAAGACTTGTACAGTCTTTATTTCTATTTTAAATGTGAAATTAGCACGTTTGACATTTTATAAAATGTTTCGTTATATTAGTGAATTCGAAACTTGATAGGTAGCAAATATTGCGAGTTTTGTTCTTTTAAATTTATGGAGCTTCAAAAAAATTAAATAAATAATTTATTTTAAAAGTTTTTGACAACCCTAAAATTCGTGTTTCCATTAACCCCTTTTTCATTGCTATTAGCCCCTCATGCATATCTATTTACCTCGTTCGCCATTCTTATAACCCCAAAGGCGTTTTAATTCACCCCTCATTCGTATACTATAAATTGGAAGAATGAAATCAAAGAAATATTAGTACCGTAGGAGAGTAGATTACAACAGTCAAGAAGATAAGCTATCCAAATAACTAATTTCAAAACCCACGAACCTATTTTTTTAAATAAGTGTTCAAGGACGTAGCCAGCTTTTGGGATAGAATAGGTATAAAACGTTGTTTTCAGCGGCAAAACTGGCATTGTAGGCACTTTACTTCATTATTATTCATATAGTAAAACTCTATAGGCGTGGAGCTACTTCTGCTCTTGATTTTGACACATGACGTTTTGAACCTATTTTTCAATACTGGAGCTAAAAATTATTGCCAGATCTAGGGCTCGATTCCGTAAAATGATCGCTAACATTCTCGTTTGAAATCCATAGAAATAAGATATACATTGTGCATTTGAAATTACGTATGAAATTCATCGATTGTCGATAAACCGCAATGTATATCTGATTTCTTTCAAAAAAGGTTAGCAATCTTTTTACGGAATCGATTTGCTGGCCACGTTTATAAGCTATTTCGAGGGTCATTATCACGAATAGATTGGAAATTATCTTGCCTTTATTGTACGATTTTCAACCACCTGCAAAGGGGTTACGGCACTTTGTACGGAAACAGTGAGGTAGACTAAACAGAAGACGTCCTCCGACATCAGCCCATGTGTCAAGCCTCTGTGGACTATGAGAATGTTAACTGGCAATACGTCGAGTATGAGATGTTTGTGTGATTCGACAACGAAATCACTTCTACACAGAAGTTCACGTCGAAACAGTCAACTATCCAGCTACAAAAAGGAGTGAAACGGAGGATATCATATCCTCGAAACTGTTTACAATCACACTGATGTCTTTAAGTCTTGATAACTGGAAAAGACAAGGTAATAAACAGCGAGTAAATCTCACATCTACAATTTTCTGGCGATGATATTACAGTGCAGTTCGGTAAAAATCATTTCGAAAAAGAAGCCTCGTCACGTCTTTACGTCGTCCATAATGCAGTGCTCTTACCTGCTGTTTCTGCGACAAGTAGTCCATACTAATATCATAAATGCTGTCTGTCTATTTTTCTGATATACGCTACTTGAAAACGTCAAGTCTGAGTCGTTTTTTCTTATTAAATTGAGGAGTTGCCGTGTATCGAATTTAGGGCGGGTAGAATCGCGAAAAAATTTGGCATGGAGATAGTTTGAGTCCATGGGAAGGACATTGGTTCCTCCGGTGCTAGTTGACGCAGACAAATCCAAACGAATAGACAAATTTCTGTATGCACTCCCTGGGCCCGTCTCAGTCACGCGAATTCCCTACTCCGCCCCCCTCATGTCCCGGGACATCCCGCGCCTGCGCCAGTTGCTTCCGCACTTCTTGCATACACGCGCCTTGCCCCCCCGCGCCATCCCGTAAAGCCACTGAGCCGATCGAGCAACATCTCGATCTCCTCTTTGAGCTATCCCGGGCCTTCGAGCCCGACTACACAGAGGTCACACAATACGAACTGGTCACCACCTCCCAACCGATGCTCAGATTCATGTCTGAGTATCGCCTGTTCTTCAACGCCCTCCGTAGAACAATCCCCCAACAATAAAACCAAAATTAATTGCACAACCGCGCGCGAAAATCTCGCTCCATTTCCATCGGCTATATCCACGCCAACGGTCTCCGTAACCAAAAGGAGGAATTAGCGAAATTCCTCTCATCCCATAAACCGGACGTCTTCCTCATCCAGGAAACGTTCCTCAAACCCGCTATCCGCACCCCTTCGATTGCGAACCATCGCACAGTCCGTGGTGATAGAACCGCCTCCCGTCTCGGAGGCACTCTCATCTGTTACAGACGCGCCCTGCATTGCTCCCCTATCGATCCTCAACCCCTTAATAACTTAGAAGCATCCGTCTACCGCTTAGCGATGACCGCCCATCAGCATTGCATCGGTTTATCTCTCTTCATTAAAAGACTTGCTGGAGAGCAATCTTCAGTCGCTCTTAAATTTAGGTGACACCGTCATCCTAGCCAGCTACCTAAATTGCAAGCACCGTCGATGGAACTCTTGAATCACTTCACGGCAAGGCAGACTTCTCGATCAGTTAGTTGACAGACTAAACTTTGACATCATCGCTCCCATGACGCCCACCCAATTCCCCAATAACGCTCGCTGCAGCCCTGACGTGCTCGATATAGCACTTCTAAAGAATGTTAAGCTAGGCTTTCACTCTATAGAGGTGCTTGACGAACTTGACTCTGACCACTGCCCTGATCTCCTCCAATTAGGTTCCCCATCGGACACTCCTCCTGACACTTGAACCGTGACGGACTGGGATAAATTCGGGCACGCCAACCATAAAGCCCATACAATCAAGACGCTACAGTGATGAAGACAAACAATTTATTGAAGCAGAAGTATCTAAGATGTTGGATGATGGAATAATCGAACCCAGCATATCTCCACACCGTAAGCGGCTAGTTACTACACTAACTGACAGTATAAAGCTTTTAGGTTATAAAATACATAACAGAGTAATCAAACCAGATGAAGATCGATTAAAACCGTTAATAGATTTGGCATTAATGGTATTGACAGATTTTTCGCTCCGACATACATTAGCTAATAATAATAATAATAGGTATATTAATGTATGTATTTAGACAGCAGTTTTTATATTTACTTTTGAGCGCGCTTACGCTGGTCCGATTTATAAACATCACTTTCGATTGTTTGTGCGAATTTCAATTCAGTCCACGAATAAGCGCGCCCACACTGAGCCACACTAAGTAAGTCAATGAGCGTAACGGGCCACAGGGTGTGTGTGATATTTCAGGGCCTTAAAATCAAATTGGAGGAGACTGGAGAAATACAAAACGAAACGAGTTACTATTGCATGTTGCAGGAGCAGCTTGCGGCTTTACCGACAAAAACTCTAGAAGCGGGTTTCAAAGCTTGTGGCCTATATCTTTTTGCTCCTAAGGTATTCCTAAAGAAACTGAAAGATCACTCAAAGCCAATGGAAGAAATTCGAGACTCAATAGGCAAGACTTTCAAGACTTACTTGACAGAACTGCGAGACAATGACTTACCTACAACAGAATACGTTAAAACGTACTAATTCGTGGTAAAAAGCGTGTCTGTAAAAGTAGAAAAGTTTTATCTGGAGAGAAAAGGCCAAATCAAGATCCACCAAACTTACTACCAACATTTTTAGTGGACCCTGATATTAATCTTCCAACATCACCCCTACCGAAACCTTGTTCAACAATGAAACTGCCGTCTTGTGTAGACCATCGCCCTGCAATGATTATCTATCTTGCACTATTACTGCCTAAGCAATTAAATATGCTTCCTCCATCACCAACTGAAGAAATTGAAGTAGAAACTTCACTAGACAACATTAAAGGAGAATACAAAGTGCGGGGAGGGTCTTTGAAGAAAATAGGCAATAAGGAAAAAGAGGAAGTCAATATTGTGTATTCAGGCATGGAGAATGTCTTTACCCAGGACGCATCCTGGAAGAGGATGGTCAAAACGTCAAAATAAAAATCTGTCATGCAAGACTATGATGAATGGACGTGGCCTCAGGGCTGTAGCTAGAGTTGAATCTAAGGTACGGCAGCGGTGGTTTCATGCACTGGTACGGCGCAAGTAATTTTTCAATCTTTCATTATTTTACCTGCTTGTGAGCGTGGGTAATTAAGGCAGAAAAGGTAATTGGGTGGAATCGCAGGAAAACAAGAGCAAAATGGTATTAATTTATAGTACGGGAAAACAATTTATATATATTATACCTTAGTTTATGGTACTTTTAAGGTAGGGCATTAGTATTTCAAGGTAGGGCCCCCTTAGCTACGGCCCTGCGTGGCCTTCAAAATCTGAAATCTCAGATCCTGAAATGTTGACGTGTGATCAAAAACACTATATATATAAATACACTGATTTTTACCTAATTGAAGACCAATTTTCTTACTGGGTAATGGGGTGATTAAAATATGCATGTTTTTTCGTTTATACCATTTTTTTGTTGATTTCTTATATTTTGGCATGTATTTTCTGTTAGTCATAATAAATAAAGACTGAATGGTAACATTTACTACATAGATATGTTAATAATAAATAGAGTGTTATATTTACCTTTATAGATTTTTACTGGTAGCCCTTAATTTAGCTCTTTTTAGGGAAATTTAGAATCGACAAAATGGCAATGAAATATTTTATTACAGAAAATAAACCAAGCGTTTTAAATATGATAATACATCAAAATGTTTTGGTCCTCCCAACCGACCCCGGCGCGGTCGAAAAACTTGTTAGCCGGCCTCGGCAGATACTAACGGCCCCAGACGACGATCTCGCTATCCGGATAGCGAGACTAGTCTTAACGACCTCACCTAATAGTTTTATATGAACCTTTATAGATTTTTACTGGTAACCCTTAATTTAGCCATTTTGGGAAATTTAGAATCGACAAAATGGCAATGAAATATTTTATTACAGAAAATAACCCAAGCCTTTTAAATATGAAAATACATCAAAAATGTTTTGGTCCCCCCAACCGACCTCGGCAGGTACTAACGGATAGCAAGGCTAGTCTTAACGACTTCCCCTAATAGCCCCGCCCCTTACACTCCTTCAGAGTCTAGCCCCAAAAGCCCGGTGGAGCAGTAATGGCTGCATGAGCCAACTGCAGATTCAGTTCAGAAAAAAAAACTAGTTGCACTCCGGGAGTGCCGGCAGAAGTGAAAACCTTTACACACGATTCGCGCTTAACACTCAAATAAGTCACAAGACATGTCTTTGACATTGTCAAGAAATAATAATGTTTGTTTATTTACTTTTTTGACGTAGTATATTTGACATCGCAATCTGTCATAGAATTAAAATTCCATGTCCAACCTCCCTGTACTACTCATAATCGCGAATACTAAAAATAAAAATTATAATAGGCGTGGCATAACGGTTTCCGTCTTACGAATTTCCACGATTAAGACACGTGACCTGACGCGAGTTTATCATTTTTACCCATACCAAAAAAAGTGCACAACGCCGCTAAAGAAAAAGTTTTGGCAGTTTCTATGCTAGTAATGTTATCTGAGTCATGGTATGGCAACAACATTTTGTCAATTTAGTGAAATTTGCTTTCTATATTTAAAAAAAAATTGCCTTGATTTAAGTTAAAGGAGTTAGAAACTCACCGGTAAACAATTTTTTGGAATAATATTCAGTCAAATGGAGACAAACTATACAAAAACGTTCAAATATTGGCACAAAGTCACCCAGATTGACTGTAAGAGACATATGAACATTTGTATTGAATTTAAACAAAACAATGCAACTGGTGTGACAAGATACCCAGGTACCATCATTGAAAATAATACAGATAGAATATTTGTAAAATAATTTTTATGTATACTGTCATTAAATAAATACCAGCTTTTATACCAAGTTCTTTGTTTGACATTTGAGACACTTGACCAACTGAAGTGTTATAAGGAAAAATAATGTAAATAAAATTATGTAACGAACAGTAGATTAATAATATAGTTAGTTCAGTGCAGACAGTTACAAAAGGCTTAGGTGTTCTGTGTATATTGTTTCGTGTTGCTTTCAGTCTGGATAATGAAGGAACATATAACCATGCAAAGGAATATTTCTGAAGAAATTGCAGAAATATTACGTGAAAGTTTGAGTGATGAAGAAAATCCTTTTGATAATGATAAATTTTTTAGCCTGCCAACTGAGATATATAATACCTTGGAAATATGACATTGAATCTGTAGCTTGAATTCAAGATGATACAGATTTGTATGATTAAGATGAAAGTGTTGAAAAGGAATCAATTAACAAACTCGGAATCGGATGAAAGTCTATGCAACCAATGTTCAAAAGATTATGTTTACTTTTGGTTTCAAATAAATGTAATAAATAATATTATTTTGTTCAGTTGACTATTCTTTATCAAAAGCATTGTTATATCTGATTTCATTCCAACACAATATATAGAGATACCCAGGCACAGGTTCCTCGTCACCCAGTTACATGGTAAGAAATAGTTTGGTCAATATCAGTAGCTTTTTAAGTTTAAAAAATTAAAACAGTAATTTAAACAATAGTTAGGAGCTCTCAGAAACTTACAGCCGCTTAGCATGCCTATCAACTATTTGACTCATAGTTGAAATTGCAAGAGGTACCCAAGTACCTCATCACTTACATAAGGGTTAAGCAATATTTGCTTCATACAAATTATTTTGTCTTAACCAGGTTACTCATAGTAATAAGACCCTGGCACATATTCCTAGGAGTCTTTACAGATCAACCCTGGAAACAAATGGAATGGAATTATGTGCTATGACATTAATTCACAAAATTCACATTTTTGGAAAAAGTATCTTTGTAATCTCTCTGGTTTATTCTTCCATATTTACTTGTTCACCCCACAGTTTAATATCATCATCACAGGCTGTCAATAGAAAACTTTCTGTGGGATGATGAGTCAAAGATACTACTGGTTTATTTACTGAATGTTGAAGTTTCTGGGTACAACTACTACTAATTAAGTCCCAGAAGAATATTTCACCAGACGCTGAACCTGAAATGATGTGACTGTCTTTATGATTTACTGCATTTTCTAACAGATAATCTTTACTTTCATGACCTGAGAATGTATTGAGTTTTTCCCCAGAATCCTTATCAAATAATTTAACACTACTATCAGCACAACTTAATATGTAACACTGTCCATCATGTGTTAAACTTCCATAAGTCACAATATGACCGATGTAGTCTGATATCATCTTTCCTACTCGTATATCATATCTTCTTACATGACAATCAACAGAAGTAGTCAATATTTCATGATCTGTGATTTGCAAAGATGTTACAGTGTCCTTTGCATCTTTCAAGACTTGTACGGGCTCTTGTCTACGACTAACAATGTCCCAAAAGGCTACTGTATTGTCTACCGAACCTGACACAGCCATAGTGGACTCTTCATTGTATTTGATACAAGTGACAGAACCCGCGTGACCGCGATACCGCCGCAAGGGCTGACCAGTAGTAACATCCCACAGTATAACCGATTTATCCACACTACACGACACAATATGGCTACTGTCACAAGAACCAGCAGCATCAAGGACTTCATTTGCATGTCCACCATAGGTTTTTAGAACAAGCTGGCGATGTGGATTCCATAGTTTTATTTTCTTATCAGCTCCACATGTAAGACAGTAAGTCCCATCCACGTTAAAACGAACTGCCCGGACTACTTGTTGCTTGCATTTTATTGTGCATATTTCTGCTAGATCAGTCATTTTCTTTACAGTTCATATGTAATAATTTTCTATTATGAGCTAGGGAACAGGGATGTTTTGCTTGCAACTCAAAATGAAACTAGAAAAATATTTTTCTTTTTTTTGTAGCTTTAATTAAGTCAGCTATTTGCCAATGTCAGTTAACACGAAAAGAAATAATATGCTGGTGAACGGTTTCTATTAATACAAATATTGAGCTTACTCAGCCTATATACTCTACAAAAACAAAAACTATTAGGTAACTGAAAACATAATTGGAACACATACATATTTAAAAATATCATTACAACACATAGACATAGATACAAAACAATACATATATTTCAAAGTCTAATATTATTAAATGAAATTAATTTAGACAAAATTTGGATGACTTTACGTGAATACACATTAGTAAGAAGGCATTTTAGGTTAATAGGACGAGAATATGATGTTGTATCATTCTTTCTTTCTTTTCTTAATGAATGGTTGTCTTACTACTTCTAATTATATTTTGCCAGTGGCATATCTGGGAAACCATATCACTTCGTATAATTTTAAGCCACGATCCATCAGAAAATCTGAATTCTTTTACTTGCTTTTAACGCAATAAATTTTGTTATCATGTTATTTTATTGTCAGGGCATGAAGTTTGGATTTGTAATCTTCGTTCGCTCAATACTACTACCCTACTAAGTACGGAATGTACTACATTCGAGAACAACTTATCTGAGTTAGCAGTATTTTTTATTTAGACGGATAGTAATTTATGTTTGTTATGTTACCACCACTGCATCTCAGTCGAATTTCGTTTAGAAACTGTGGCGGCTGTGTGTTATGGCGGATTGTGTGTATATAATTTTAAGATTAATAATTTTATTGGGAAATATTCAGTTTTTATGAGTTTTAAAATCATTCTAAAGCCAAGATGAAAAACAAAGTATATGGGATGTCAAAGGAGACCGGTGACATCAATTTAAGTAGAATTCCTATACATGTAAATGGGTACCTAAGTACTTAGTATAAAAAAACAAGTCTTTTCATTATATTACTTTGAGATGTGATGAAAATGTTCAAAAGGCTAAATTATCCATTTTATTTTATTTGCCTGTACTGCAAATTAAAATTTATTGATGTATATACTGTGAAATACATACACAATACTGTTATGACTAGATAGAACTTAACTGTTCAATTGAAAAGTTGAACTGAGAAAACCTATCTATAATATACCCATGTACTCTTTATCTTAGTATTTTGTGGTTTTCTGTTTCAAGTGTCGTGCATGGGTTAAAAAGTTCTCAATGAAGATTTGGTGTACTTACGTGTTTAAGTGTTTTATAATTTAAAATTGTACTTATGTTAAAAATTTATACATAAATAAATATTAAAAGGTTTTACTTAAAATACTTTATTGTAAATAAAACATCTTTACTAAAGTATACTACATTAGTATAGCTGTTTTTATTATCTTAATAAATGAATTAAATGGTTAGGTATGCTTACTTATGGATAACATTCACTAGATTCCGAAAGTTAAAAAGTTTGTTTGATTCTAAACTCACTGAAAAAAGGTATGAGGTGGGACGTGTAAAATGGCCGATAAGAACACTCATTGGATATTTCAAGAACAACAAATATCGCCGGCAAGTACGAAGTGAATTTATCGATATCGGTAAATCTTGGTATAATTTTTAATTACACGGCATGTAAATAAATACATGATAAAAACGACGTTAAGCGACAAAATGTTTATAGTTGTAGATATTTTGTGGCCTATTTTCATTCCCGATTCGGCTTTCATGTTTTGTGGTCGTGTTCTAGAGCGTCAAGTGCCCTCATTGTGCTCCGTGGTGTGGTGACTCAGCTGGTGCTTCTGTGTTAGTGTTTTTCCTCAGTGCGGACTACTGAGTATTGTTGCTTAGTTTATTGCCCGCGATACTTGGGAACTCTGCTTGAGTGTTAAGCGCTGCTCAGTCGTGTGTTATTAGCTGGGAAATCGCTTCTGGGCCCATTGTGGGTGAACGTTCGCGCTTTTCAACCCACCCATAACGCGAAGTTTATCAAACCAAATCAAACAATATTTATTCTAATAGGTTCCTGAGATCACTTTTGAATCGCCAATACAATGTCAACAATGTTGATTTCTGCCAAAAAGAGCTGGCAAGAAGTTCTATTGAAAGTAATAATAGAATACTTTGATAATCAGCTAAAGAGTATATAATATGTACCGAAACACTTAGTAGGCTCTAAGTAAGTAGGTAAAAAAAATAAGAAAGTAAGCTACTAAAAATAAAATTAAACAGATAATTATTATTTTTTTGTGTAGAATAGGGAACGCACCATGTGAAGCGTCAAATATCGTCAATCGTGTGAAGGAATTAAAATATTTAAGAGTATTAGGATATTTAATAGTACTAATAGTACTAGTGGCATTAGCGCCATCATTATTATCTTCTTGCATAATAATATATACATACATATACTTAAAACTATCCATTATATCCATGAATATAATATAATAATAAATATTATTAATGCGAAAGTAACCGTATCTTTTACCCAAATGAAATTTGGCATGGAGATAGTTTGAGTCCCACATAAGCTCCTTGAAAACGTCAAGTAATATCTCTTTTTTTCCATAATTGAGAAGTTGCCGTTAAAACCCTACACCAATGACCAAATTTAGGGCGGGTGAAACCGCGGGCCAAAGCTAGTATATTATAAATGCGATAGTATGTCTGTTCCCTACATCACGTCACAAAGGAGCATGCAATTGAGCTAAAAACTACGCACCGGGATAATTGAAGAGACGGAGAAGGACGTAGGCTAGACTTTTATTTCGATAAAAATAGAAGTTCACACAGAGAGGCTCCAAAGGCGAGAGGGCGCATCACACAAACGTGCACACATACACATACTCACAGACTTTGTATATCATGAAGTAGCCCAGCTCCCACACGACAGGCCGGCAACAAATGCACACCATTTAACGTACTGTCACTTCGGCAATAAGCCTAAGGCATGAAGAAGTGACAAGAAACTTCCCGGGTGTACACCTGTCACCATCAATCAAGCAGGAACCAGGCCACCAAATACACAAAAACTATGCACAGGTGTGCACGTCTATGCGCCACACCCACCCCCATCCCATATCGAAGCGATACTGTGTGTTTGTGTGTGTTTCGTAGTCGCAGAACTACTACGAATAGTGGTGACCCTCGCTTGGTTCTTTGACTGACGCTGGTTCGACCGGCCTGAACCCGGCCTTGGGTAGATGGCTAGTGTAGTACTGCCGCTTCAGCGGTTCGCCACTCTGCGCATTCTCGTCTTAAGTCGCGTCTTAAGTGTCGATTGCGTTTAGTTTATAAGAAATCCAGTTCCGAGTGCCTCAGGGCTGGTGGATGTAATCGCATATAGCTCTTTTTAGTCTTGTTGCTCGGGGGCAAACCTAACGGCGACAACAACGCCCCAGCCGTAGGAGTAGGTGTCTAGGTACTAACCAAATAAACCGTAGCACTGTGGAGCGTTTGGCCACGCATAGGTACTCTTGCTCCCAATCACCAATGATGGGGAATCACTAGGGGCCGAGTTACTCAGAAGATTGTCACGGGACCAGCTAGGAGCCATCATTGAGGCTCTTATACGAGATGGCTCAGAGCAAGTCCAAACCTGAATTGCTAAGGCTCTGGGGTCATTCAGCACCAACATCACATCCACGCGCCCGTCTCTCCCACCACTTTGCCTTCTCGCTCGCGCACTCATTCGCGCTCTCTCTGCCGCGACCAGCACCCCCGCGTCCTGCGCCCCTCTCGCATCTTCGGGTCTCCGCACTCATTCATCCCCCCACTCCGTTATCAGAGGTGACCCCTTCTCGGTTCGTTCATACCCCGTCCGACCCTTGCCCCCTCAGAGACCACTCCCTCGTCCCCAGACTCCGTAATGTCCACGGAGTCAGCGTCGTCGAATGAGGACGATGAGGGTTTCAAAGTGGTTGGCCTGGGGACCAAAAAGGGTAAAAAGCGGAAGAAAACCGCCAATCCCCAAAAGACTTCGGCGATGTTTAGCGAGATGCGTCAAAGCTCTCAATATGATTCTTACAGCCTACTATATGTACCGCATTTCAAGCAAATAAATAAATCATTTAATCGTTTAGTGAAAAGTGTAAGTGTAATAAATCAACCTTACTAAATGGTGTATAAATAAATAAAATCGATAATACAAATATTTCTAAATATTTTTTCAAATTTATTTGTCCTACTGAATGATGTATAAAATGATATTTTTGTGTTTGCTAAATTATGTGTCAAAATAAGATATTTCTTTCTTTCATAATAAAGTACAAAGTACAAGTTACCTAGATTAAATTTAGCTATAAGTTTTAAATATAATATCTTTGTATCTTGTACCCAGTGCATTTGCAAGGCTGGGCAATCAAACTGCAGCCATAAGCAGGACGGCAAGGCACGCGCTAAATGAAAGGACGCAGCACATTCCAGTGTCGCACGCATGCCAAGTCGACGACTTAACCGACTTGAAAAAAGCGGGATTGATTTGTATAGCAACATAGCGTTTATACTCCAATCTTTATTTTTTTCAAAAAAAGATAGAGAGGGGAGTGATATGTCAACAACGCTAAACAAGCAATTGTGCTGTCATAGCACTGAGTCCCACACCTCGCCAAGACCGCTAGCCCGTGACGCCAGTCACCGCCGCGCATCCGTACTGGGAACTAGCTTCCTAGCTTTAAGCTGAATTTGTAACCTCACTTTCCGTTTTGCCTATAGCAAAATAAATCCAATTGTCTTAAGTGCACCTTTTCATTTTATTACCTTCGCCAAGTCACGCCGTCATAGCTGCATTACATAAGTATTCATCAACACCATAACAGAAAAACTAAAAAGCAGTTAGGGGCGCGTTCGTTTTGGGATTAAGTGTTCCCACGATTGAAACTTTACACACTTTTGATAACGTCAGTTTTGACACCGACACCTATCGCTCGTGTAACTTTGAAACGTAACTAACAAAATTTTTGGTTGCAAAATTGCAAAACGAACGGTTGGCGTACACACATTACGATAAAACACATACACGCTACCATAAATAAAGAAAATGTATAGGCCTTAGAGTATACGTTTATGTATACTCTAAGGTATAGGCAGTTTGACAAATCCCACCTCCAGGCATGGTTCTAAAGTTTAATTTTTCGGTGGCAAAAGTGACAAAAATAACAATAATATCGTAAACGAACGCATGACAGTTTGTTATAGATGATCCCAAAATTTTCATATCATTGGTACCAAAGCTAAACGAACGGATGACAGGTGACAAAAATAAGCTCTTGCTATTCTGCTGTCTGTCAGTGCCAACGCCCTACCCTACGTGTCGTGTACCCGTATACCACATTATTTGTTGGCAAATGGCAACACTTATTCTTTCGTTTTTTGTTTAAATCTGTGGCGTGCAGCGTCGCTTGATTTTATGCCGCTATTTTTTAGATAATTTTCTTAAAATTTAGTCGTAAATATACCCTCTCAGTGAAAATCGATGCAGTATCTAAAATGCGGCCTAAAAGTTCCAAGTTGAATGGACGCACAAATACGACATGTAGTATATGTGGCAAAAGACTTGCTAGCGCGGCTGCTTTGCGAGCGCATAAAAATTTAGATCATACAGTGCCAATGAAGTCGGTGAATAGATCCGGAAAATCGAGACTAATTCCTGTAACGAAAAAGAAGAAAAGCATGAAAAGTTCCAAACAGCAAATGGCTAAACTCAAGTCAGACATTATATCCTCGCCTTTAGTGATTCTTAATAAAAAAATAAAGAAGCCCGCTACTACGCTGTCAGTAAAGTCTCCTGAAATTGATTCGACTGCAGCAGCTAAAGTGGTAAATAGCAGACCAATACAATTTGAGTGCCCAAAATGTCAAAAACTATTTCCTATTTTTTTTTCTGCAACCAGGCACATTCAGAAGTTTCATTGCGTTAACAGTGAGGGGGAACCAGTGTAAGTATCATTGTCAAATGGTAAAAAAATGTCGCTAAAGTTGTTTGGTTTTCAGCAGTTTTAAGCAAAGCTTTACAATAACTTTGGTTGATATTCTGGTGACTGTTTAGAATCTTGCTGCTGGTGAGGAAGTGGCAGTGGAGAGAAAGCTGTCTGCATTTTTTTTAATATTGTGTTTCAAAGCTGATTGCCTGACTATAATTTTTTTCGAAACACGTTTGAATCTAATTACCTATTTACTTCTGCTTTGTTTTAAACTGCAGTTATTTTGCAAAAAAATATTTAGTCATAAATTCCAGCATAATTTTGAGAAAATATGTTGTCAGTTTGTTGCTTTAGAACATTTGATGAAGTAATAAATGTTTTTGCAATTTAATAATTTCAGCTCTCCAAAATCTCAAGAACTTATCAAGCCGATAAAAGTTGAAATTTGCAGTGGTTGCAATAGTAGAATTTATCCAACAAAATCACACATATGCCAGAATTTGATACCTACCTATTTGTGTTCTGGCTGCAATAAAGCTTTTTCAACTATGAAATCATTTGACTTTCATATATCTCGAATTCATCATGAAGGAATAGAGAGTTTGTTTTTTCCATCAACTGTTGGTAAGCATAATTCCTTTTTTGTTATTATACTTATTTAAATTAAATTTTTTTTGAAATCCAAATGGATATTTTTTAGAAATCAATTCTTTTAAGTCAATAAACTACAAGTTACTAAAATAATTAATGACTTACCAAGCCTAACAGCTTCAACTGTGTTGTATTACAACTAGTTACTTTTAGCAACTTTAAACAGTTAGGAAAATAATCAAATCATTATTAAAATCAATTCAGTATTTTGTTGAAAGGTATGGGGCTGAATGAATATGTAATAAAGAAAAATTTCTGTGACATGTTTTGATAATACTAAGGCTACTTAACAAGAATACAGCAAGTCTCTTGTTGAGCGGTTACTGTAGTTGTTGAACCCCTTGAATGTCTTGCTATGCTTAACCCGTTACGCATCCTAGGTCCCACAGTGGGACCTAAGTGACTTGTGTTGCAGGGGAATTTTTTCAGGACGACTTTTATCAGACAGGCTAATTGTAAGTATTCAGAAGTGAAGCCAATAATGGCCTTTCCTACGTTCTAGTATTTTTGGGTGGACAATATTTTGTGCGTTTAATATTTTTTTTATCGGAAATTGTTTTGGTAATTTGATCCGGCCGCCATTTTGAGTTGGATTTTAGATTTTATTAACAGTAGCATAGTGTTCATTTTGACCCCGGGTAATGTGCTATTCCACAAAAACTATGCCTTTTTTTAGTTAATAAATTTATTATTACCTATTATATTTATTATAAACTTATTCTTATTACTGTTTTTTTATACTGTATATATTAGGGAACATACCTAAAAAGAAATAAAGAGGAATAAACATAATAAAGTTAGGTGTATGTCCGTTTGCAAGGGCGGATTATTTCCTTAGTACGGGGACGCTTGACAGGTTAATGAAAACTAACTACTTCCTTTTTGAGTATTTTAATTTACTCTAAATATTGTAAAGCTACAAAGTGCATAACTTATATTCCTTTTGTTACCCATACTATGAGTGTATCAGAGTATATGGTGTTTTAGGTTATAAATGTAATTGTTTGAACAAGTGACACAAGATTATTGACAAACAAAATAATATCAACATTATGTTGTTTTTAATCCTTGTTAATAGGAACTAAATGTTAGGCAGGAAATTATATAACTTAGAATCAGCATAACAAACTAATCATATTACTCAGCATAACAAGATACTCAAATTATTTAAAACAGCTTCTTAGGGTGTGCTTTTTTAGCTGTTATGATTTCATTTGCTTTTTTGCTGTCTCTTACTGTTTTCTTGAAAAATCTATTTGCTATCCTGCTGTCAGTTCCAAAATTGGCTAAATTTGCAAGAAATTGTAAGCTACAAAAACAGGTCCTTAGTGTGCTACTTATATAAGATAGTAGAAATATTTATTTATGTATAAACACTTTATGGCAATAAAATCACAATAGGTAGACTTAATGTAATTGGCATTATCTACCAGCCAACCTTTAGGTCATGCAGAAAGCTTAAAGGTAGTGTTAAAATAGCAATAATTAAAAAAGAGTCAATATATATCTATCTATATTACTAGGATTGGAATATTACATTTTTTTTCTTTCATAGAATTCCTATAAACTTGAATAAAATATGATTTGATGGCTTGCAACCTTGGTGGTATAATAGATAGACTAAGTGAAATGGTTGAAACTTGTATGCAGCTAGCACTCGCCCAGTCTTGAGACTAATTTAATGGAACCCCTTTGTCACTCTTCCTTTAATGAAAACCCTTATCTATATATTCCTGTTTTTAAAATATGCTTTTAAAATGTAGATGTTTATGATAAGTACTAACTAAAAAAATTTAAATGTACTTTTATATACCACAGTAGCATTTACATAAAACAACTTTATTTCAGAATTCTCTAACTGGAAAGATAATGTGGAAATGCAGATAGGGGCAAAGTACTCAATTAGAGGTAAACATGAGAACAAACAGTACTATGGATGTACCACTAAACCTACCCTAAAACTACCTGTGGAAGGAGATATATGTTTTTGCCCATCTGCAATAATCACCCAAGAATTCACTAAAGGAATACAGGCACATTTTTTTACATTACACTATGGTCATGCATGTAAAAAGTTTAGTTTGGGACCAAAATATAAAAAGTACTCCATTAGTTCATTCATGGAAACAACAGAAGTTGATATAACTAATGTCAAAGCAGATGACAATGATCTCTACATACAGTTTAAAACGTTAATGGAGTCTATTGTTCTTGATTCTGCAAAAATAAATATCGATAATCTAAGGCTATTAATTGGAAAGGCCTTAGAAATGACTTCATTTCTTAATAACTATGAGGTAGATGATGACATAGAAACGAAAACCAAAAATAACACAAATGAATTGTTGATGTCTTCATGTAAAAACAAATTAACAGATAAAGAAATCTCAAAAGCTCTCGAGGGGTTGAGAAGTTCAAAAAGAACAAAAAGGAAAGCCAGCATTGAACCAACAAATTCAAACACTGATGTAAAAATGAGTAAGGAACTCAGATCAACGAATGTATCACAATTAAATAAAGAACTTGCTAAAGTATGTCAGGATCTAAATCGTAAATATTCCACTGAAACAAATGATGAAAAATTTAAAGGTAAAGCAGACAAAGTAAACAATTCATCTAAAATGACTAACGAAGTTGTAAAGAAGAAAATAATTAACAAATCAGAAAAAGCAAATGATTTAACTCAAAAAGTTGATGAAGTTACAAAAGAAATATTACATGAAATAGACCTGACAATCAATGATGTTGGTGTCATTTCTCCTGTTATACCTCCAACAAAAAGGCGTAAATCAAAGTTGGAATCTGTACTGAACAAGTATGACGCTACTCAAAAGCATGATGTTAAATCTCAAAAGGAGTTTGTAGAAATTGAAGTACCAGTTCCAACACCAACTGAGCCACTTGAAACTGGAGATAAACTAAGGAATGCATTGTTAGATAAGAAAGATCCAGAATCAAACAATGAGAGTACTCCTTTGCCAAAGCCAACCATTAAGCCCAAAGATATAAAAGATCTTATCCATAATCCTGCATCATTCAATGATTCATATAGAGAATTTGTAGCACAATGCAAAGTTGTGCCTAAACCTGACAAAAATAATCTTGAAAACAGTTCTAAAACTCCACCAAAAGCAAAGTATACGAAAAAGAAATCTGTATTCAAAACTAAAATGGGACATTTTACACCCAATTCTTCCCCTAAAAAAGTCAGTATAAGTCCTCAAGTTAGATCAGCCAGTCCTATTTACGAAGATTTAGCACCAAGCCCAATTTTAAAACCTAAAAAATCATCCAATATTAAGCCTAAAATTGCAAAGCAATTAGAAAAAACTATACCACCCATAAAACTCGTATCCCCACCCCACTATAAACATTTAAGTCCAAACATAAAATCTAAGAGCAAAAGCCCTAGCATTAAATCAGTGAAATCAGTAAAAACTAATTCTAAACCCTCTAGCCCTTACAACAAATCCACTAAAAGTGAATCCTTGGCCAATCTGTCAAATGTTAAAATTGACAGATACGAAGTAAAAGAACAAGAAAATGACTGTAATATATTGATTTTAAAAATATGAAGTAAGATATTACAAACAAATAATTAAAGATATTTTTAATTGTATATATGTTTTATTCAATGAAGAATACATATTAATTGATTTAAACCGTAATTATAACTAAATAGGAAATGCAAAACCTGGCTTAGGTTCAATCATGTTTTGGAATTATTGTTTTTTTTGTTCCATAAATCAATGCTATAAGTTTACTTGCTTCTTAACCCTTTGTGCACCATGTGGAGCTTAATAGACAAAAATCATTATCTCTTATTATTTCTATGGTTTCTTTGACGCTTTGTGTAGCTAAGGTCCCGACGTTGCGAATCCCACAGTTCGACAGTACTACTGACAATTGAAAAGTGTGCTAGGTTCCACTTTTGTTTATGTAAAATGTATTATTTCTAAATTAATTTGTGTTTGTTCATTCGTTTCAGTCAGAAGACGTCCACTGCTGAACGTAGGCCTTCCCTGTATATGTGAACACAACGGCTGGTCTGGAGTCGCTCGCGCCCTTTGGCTTTCTGTGGCTCTGACCAGGTCATATGTCCAACTGGTAGGTGGCCATCCCACGCGGTATCTTCCGATCCGTAGTCGCCGCTTGAGAACCTTTCTGCCCCATCGGCTATCGTTATAGATTCGACAAACGACGTGGCCAGCCCATTGCCACTTCAGCTTGCTAATTGTTTGAGCCTTGTTCCAGATTTTTTCGCGCAAAAGAAACACCAAGCATAGCACTCTCCATAGCTCGCTGAGTGACTCTGAGCTAACTTAAGTGGCCAACAGTTAGAGACCATGTTTCTGTACTGTAAATCGTTACTGACACATTGGTTGACCTTTGCCTTGGCACTGAGGTATTTCGTTGCTTAAACGCTGCCTAGCCGAGCTGCATTATTTGATTTATCGCTTTCTTAAAGTCGGACTTACCTAACTGCACTACCTGCCTTAAGTATGTGTATTAGTCAAAATCTTTGAGGCGCGTCATGGATATTGAACATTACCTTTGTACATCAGTAATGTGCTAATCATTTATGTTGATGCTGTATCCTTTCCACTCCAAAAGTCTAAATATTTCCTTCATCACTATGCTTAATAGTTTCGGAGAAATAGCGTCTCCCTGTCCCACACATTCCTGCATATGGATTGGTTTCGTATTCTGGTCTTGTAGTCTGACAGATATTGTGGCTTTTTTATACAAACACTGAAGCACATCGATGTAACGATAGTCAATGTGGCACCGCTGAACAGACTAGCATCGCCCAGGTCTCCATCGAAACGCTATGCAAAGGGACAGAGTATACTGCTCTGTTTTCCGTATAATATGGCGGAGCGTATGTATGTTGTTTTTCGGAAGTTTAAAATTTGTTTAATCTGCGTTCGAGACAATTCAGCATAACCACAATATTTTTAGTCGATAATATTTCACAATCTTGTTTCACTTAAATTCAAAACTTAAATAGAAATAACCACTGTATGTAAAAGAAACCAAAATAATACCTAAACCATTATTAGAAATTTATGTTGGACCTACATGGTTCAGGAGGCAGATCTTATTCACGTGGTGCACGAAGGGTCACTAACACCGTAAATCACGGGAAGTTTAAAAGAATTGTGTATTTTTCTTATGAAGTATGGTTCAATTGGGAAAATGAGTTAGTGCTTGATTGAATAGGAATTGTGTATTTTGCGAACTCGTCAATTCTGCCAATAACTTGAAGAACAAAACGAACACCAATCAGGGAAAAAAAGAATATAAATAAGTTTTAAAATTGTGTATATTGCGCGAAAATGTAGAAAATACTAGATATCGTTTATATTAAATGAATATGTTTTTAAAACAATTATTTTGGTAGATGATTACAGAGTATTTGCTTTGATTAGTCTTATATGGTTTACGGTAGTGGAACTTATTGAAGGAATTATTATTTGCAGTGCCACTCAAAAAGGAGCAGTTCTTACTGTTCCATTTCTATGAAGAAGTGGATATACATACGTTTCATTACCGATAATTGCTAAGTTTCAATTTAATAAATGTGTTACAGAAGTGAACATTGGGCCAAAGTATATTTGGACTTAAGTTTGCATGCATTGTAATCGGATTTAATGTACAGAGAGATAGAGATTTGGTTCGCATATTGGAATGAAATAGAAAATATTTTCAGCTATTTGTTTTAAAAGTAGGTATTTCTATTGTAAAACAAAACCTGTTTTAAATTTAATAAAATCCAAGTTCAAGGAGACTTCTTTACCGTTCACCAAAAAATAAATAGGTATAGAAGTAACACTACACACTAAGGTTGGTAACCCCGTGTATGATTGAACTGAAGAAGTTTCAAAGGAATTTACGAAAAGAAGTCATCGCGAATCTATTAAATAATCTATCACGGAGTAAAGTGATAAGTAGGAGTGGCGATGATCCCTGAACTTCTCTACCTATTTATTTTGTCTTTCAACTTTATTGTCTAACTACCAGTAATCTCTTTCCTTTTTATGAAATCGGTTATAAGGCAGAATCCCCGTTGACCTTATAATGCATAAGAGTATGTCTATACCTTGACTGACTGGTGTCTTGAGGCTAAAGAAAAGGGCAACTCCTGCAGTGCGATAAGTATTTAACAGGCCTTAGGATACTTTCTACATATTTTAAGTTAAGACATACTCTGTAAGTCATATAATTTTTAATTTAGCTATAAGTAAGATCTGTATATACAAAATATGGAATATTTCATAATTACAATTTAAGTTTTTTAAAATAATGGTCCTAAATGTACTTTATATAGGAAAAACGAAAAAAAAATGTGTTTTCGTTAATAAAATTTTATTTGTTTTTATCATATTCAACACTTCTTGTTATGTGGCTCCCATACAAGCGGTTACGGCAGTAGTCGATCGGGCGGTTGGGCAGGTATTTTAGGGCTTTGAAGTTTTTTGTAAGGGAGCACTAACATCGCCCCCATTTTATTTTATTTTTGAATCGCGGTGCACTATGGAAGTTAGATATTTGTATAGGACACACTTACACTACCAAAAATGTCATAACATTGTGTCCTAAACCGTCAGGTTTTGAAGATATTCACAAGTTATGAATTTAGAGCGAAAGTAAATTTAATCTATGAATATTTCATAAATCCGACGCTTTGGTTACATTATGTTACATATTATTTTTTGTTTGTATAAGTATCCCTTATCCAAATATATACCTTTAATTGAGCACCGCTACCTTGAAAAACAAAAATCACAGTGGCGACCGATGTTAGGGCCAAAATCTTCAAAGTTAGTAGAGTTATATTTTCTAACTTAATTTTCATTTGCTTATGCGCTTCTGACATAGGACAGTAGAAAAACAATTTTGTAAATTTGATAAAAATACAAAATCTAAAAATTCACCTGTGCGGGGCGGGCAGGCGGGCAGACGGGCACCGACCGGCGAACCGCCTCGTCGTCACCGTCTGTATGTTCCCACTATTAGAATGCTGTTAATTTTGTATGACCTGCATGTGTGGTGTAAGTTAATTATGTAAAAGTTAGAGCGTAACTACCTGCATTGTCTTATCGGAATTATATATAAACAAACATTAGTCAAGTAGGATATTTTTCATAAAAAAAATTGGTTTTGTCTTATCTTACAATAAATCTATGCCGCATAAGGTTTTACTAAATTAATTAATTATTTGTTATATTTATGGGACAGTATTAGGATTTTTTGTTTGAAATTGTGTATAAATAAGACAGTGCTGGAAGAAATAGTATATAAAATTTGTTTGCGTACTTTATGTAAGTAATTGAATTATGTTTTGTAGATTTTCTTTTGTGTAGTATAGTATTAAGTATGAAATGCATATATTGTTTTTATTTTGCTTTTAAACAAATGTTGGTATGGGCCTATCAGATGTTAGTTAAAAGTAACAAAAGATGACTGTCTAGCTAGAGAAAGAGAGAAAGAGCCATTGGGCTTAGACACATTCTCTTACCTTGTTGAGACAACGCTGTTGTGAATGTTGGCTACTTTTTGAAAAGTTCGGAAAAGACGGTGAGATCCACTGGTGACTTGGCATATTGGGAAAAAATATATTTTATGTAGACACAAGAATTTTGGTAGACGGAAAAAAAGGTTTAAAATATTTAAATAGTTAATAATTTTGGTTTTCAAAAATCACAAGACTAGAGAAGTTATAGGTATGTTGTAGGTTATGTTCATTTTCTGCGTTCGTTAGAAATAATTTATTTTATCACAGGTAAATGGCTAAAAACTAAAAAAATCTAATAAAAGCGGTTTGAAAGTATTTGTAACAGAAAAAACTTATGAAAAAAAACTAATAAATCATTCCCAGAGGGTAAAATAGAGGATGAAACTTTGTATGGGATTTTTTTTAAATACCACTAAGATAACAAAAAAGCTTACGGCCTGATGATATGCAGTCACCGCATCCTATGGACGCTTGAAGCACCTGGCGCATCACTGGCGCGTTGCCGACCATTCAAAAATAGAATAACTTCTATTTTGAAGAACCCCATACTGTAGTACTTAGAGAAATCATTGCCAGAAATCCTGTTATTTTTGTAAATAAAACCATAATAATTTGTATATACGCTTTTGTTTGCAAATAAAGAATGACGTGTTTCAGTATTTTTCGAAATTCAACTCTAAGTTGGTAAAAAGAAGTCGCAAAGTTCGGCGTATGCTTAAAGTGGAATTATAAGAGTTTGAGTTAGTGTAATTTTAGTAGAAATGGGGATAAAGTTCTGCAAGCGCCTTAATGAGTGTAGAGTGAAATGGACTCTTAGATCAAATCAGGTACATTCTAAGATAAGTTGGAGTCCATAGTTAGCCCAAGATTTTTAGCTGTGTCGACCATTGAGATAACTTTATCATTATACATTATTGGAGGGATTGGCATAAAGACTAAATTAGTCATGTATCTACTGCCAATAATCATACATTTTATTTTGATGGATTGACAAACAGACCATATAAATTAGCCCAATTAAATATGTTTTGCATATCATTATTTATAAGATTTACAGTATTAGATATATCAGAGACGTGACAGTGTCCGTAAAGCTGCAAATCATCAGCATAAAGATGGTAGAGTGAAGAAATAACAGAAGAGATGGAATTAATAAATATAGAAAATAGAAGAGGAGAAAGAACCTACCTACCTTGAGGTACGCCAGTTGATCACACCAATCTGAAAATAATTGACCGTTTCGTATACATTGCGAGCGTCCTCGAAGATAAAATTGAACCAATTGATGGCAGAATCAGATACGTTGAGAGAAGCAAGTATGTCTGTTAAAATGTCATAGTTTACACAGTTAAAGGCACTACTAAAATCTAAAAAAAAACAAGAATTGTAAGTTGTTTATTCTCCATTGCAAGGCGAATATCATCCGTGACTTTGAGCAAAGCTGTCACTGTGCTATGTCCTTTACGAAAACCAGATTAAAGACAGTAAAATAAATTATTTATAGAGATAAATGGTCAACTGGTCATTGACTATCATTTCTAGAATTTTGGATAAAATGGGTAAAATGGAAATCAGCCTAAAATCCGTGGAAGATTTGGGTAAAGGGATAACATACACCTTTTTCCATATGGTGTAAGTACTACGCGCTTAATATGGTGGGAAAGGTGCTTGATTCTAGCGAGTAATTAAAAATATGAGTAAATATTGCCAAGAGCTAAGTGATAATAGGAGATAGCATAAGGAGGCTTAGCTCATCATGACCAGCGGCTGTAGAAGTTAAATATAGAAAATGTTTCTTAACAACACCTTCCGATATGGGCTGTAGATGAAAGACTTGGTTTGATTTTTAGTGGACTTTGACGAAGATACTGACAATTTTACCTTAAAAAACTTTTTCACAAAAAAAAACAACCGGACACAAAGATATGCATTAAAAATGTAAAAATAATTACTTATTTCCAAAAATCTGACCGGAATTCGAAGTTAGTGTCATGCAAGTGAAGTATGTTATAGGGCCTGGCTCCTGAGATGTGATGTCCGATGAAGCCGTGTAAAGCCCAATGTAGTACACCATATGGAGTACTTGAAAAAGCAACCTTTACGCCGAGGTGCAGTACAGCTTCGCTCTGCTGAATACTGCAAGTTTTTTGTACGCTAGCTTAACCTTGTCTTGCAAATGATCTCGGAACTGAACATCGCTGAGGATGTCAACATCATGGATCCCAATGCTCTTGGAGATGGTCAGGGGTGTGTTCAGTGCATGGGGTTTTCGTAGGGTTGAATTGGACCAAGGTCATACAAGTTCACGCTTTTTCTCCACATCAGAACGAGGGATGTTTGCACGGTCCATGTAATACATGTAAAAATGTATGACACGAGTCTCCAGTAGTTTTCATCTGTATAGCAATGTATGTTATTGATGGACAACACATCATTAATATGCAGTAGAAACTGCATAGGAGACAGCACAGAGCCTTGCATGACACCAGCATAAACGTCCATGCTATCAGAGCAACTGCCGTCAACAAAGGCTCGTATGCGTCTGCCGGACAAAAAGCTAGCCAACCCTCGGGCACTACGTAAGATGGCAACATCGATAGTAGACCCCGGTGCCAGACTAGACCTGATTGAACGTCTTATGTCTAGGCTACATACCAATGCCTCCCCCTGACTCTCAATGGCTAGTGCCCGTCGATGTTTTACATAAACTAGAAGGACACCAGTCAAACGACTGTGGCGAAAGCCATATTGACGGTGACTGATCAGGTCGTATTCTTCTAGGTATCTTAGAAGCTGTGTGTTTATCACACAGAGTACAGGTAGAGGTAATAGCGATTGGCATGTAATTCGATAGATCTGATCTATCGCCCTTTCTGGATACACATTCGTAGTCTTCCATGAAGAAGGAAATTACCTAGTGTGGGTACGAAAGCGTGAACACTGTTTAAGCACCACTGCTGGGATACCGCATGGCTCACTCGACTTATAGACGTCTAGAGAAAGCAACGCTCACCGGACCTCCCGCTGTGTTATGGTGATTACCAGCATGGTCTTACCACACCACGGTATAGTAGGTGGTACAGAGCTTTCGTCGTTCAAATTCGAGTTTGAGGCAAAGAGACTGCCCAATAGAACGGCTTTCTCTTTAGTAACGATGGCTGACAAAGGTTTCCTTTGGCAGCTTTAGCAAGCTACCAGAAAGCACGACTTCCAGAGGGTTAGCTAGCAAGTCAACCACGTATTGAGCCAATGAACTGGAATTTCACTCTGGCAGATGCTTTCTTACTGAACCTCGCGGTTGGCACGATGAGCTTCGTAATTCTTAAATATGTTTTCAATTTTGATGTAGCTTGTCACTGTTACGTAACATCCCCCCTAAATACGCCTACGCCTGAGTAGGAGACATTTTTCTATTGCTAAAAATTGCATGCATGGCATGGACTGAAGTTTTTCCAAACCACCTCTATTATAGTCGTCAATTCCGAAGTCCTAATTAGTCCTTTGCCTCTGCCAGCGAAGCTAGGTCAGTGTTACTTCCGGTAAAAGAGTGGATAATTGGTTTTTTTTTATACACAGTGTTTATGGAAGCTACCACTTAATAAATAGTGCTATACTTACTACTTATTCATACACCAAAGGCAATCCACAATTCTTTAGGAGCAATTTGGTCACTTAAATGCAAAGCCAATCCCTCTTTCTGCACAGAATCTGTCAAATGTAAAAACTCACGCTAAATTAGCGAAGTCTGTATCTGAACTAAGAAACACATATTCCTATTTCTATTTATAATAGTAATTGATGCAGACGGCAGCAATTTCATATTCATGTGCATACATAAAACATTATTATATAAAGTTGTCAATAGTGCTAAGAGATGGCGGTGATCAGAGCAGAGATAAAAATTGTAAAATAGCGTGACTTTCTAATATTACGGTAATTAACGTGACGTATTAAATAGATGGCCTCTATTTATTTATTATTCGGTTAACCAATCTTCTTTTCATAGCGCGTTTGTAGAAACTCCCTCACTCCTCTACTCTTTCTCTACTAAGTAAAAAAAAAAACTGCACGGCAGTGCCCCTGCTAAGACGAGCGAAGCGCAAGGGCACTATCTACCTTTCCTCGAAGCGCTTCGTCGTTTTTAGGGTTCCGTAGCCAAATGACAAAAAACAGAACCCTTATGGATCCGTCATGTCTGTCTGTCCGTCCGTCCGTATGTCACACACACACACAGCCACTTTTTTCCGAAACTATAAGAACTATACTGTTGAAACTTGGCAAGTAGATGTATTCTGTGAACCGCATTAATATTTTCACACAAAAATAGAAAAAAAAAACAAAAAAATTTGGGGGTTCCCCATACTTAGAACTGAAACTCAAAACTTTTTTTTCATCTAACCCATACGTGTGAGGTATCTATGGATAGGTCTTCAAAAATGATATTGAGGTTACTAATAAAAAAAAATTCTAAACAGGTAAAATGTGTGTTACTTCTAAAATAAGAGAATGATAAAACTAAAAAAAATATATGATGTACATTACGATGCAAACTTCCACAGAAAATTGGTTTGAACGAGATCTAGTAAGTAGTTTTTTTTTAATACGTCATAAATCGTAAACCGCAATTTTCCTTTCATTCAATCAACTCAAATATAAAAATATTTTTGTTTGTGTTTGTAGATTACATAAATGGTGGTAGGTTACGGAACCCTCGGTGCGCGAGTCCAACTCGCACTTGGCCGGTTTTTTTTAACTCTTATAACTTGGGTTTTGATTATACCAGATAAACAAAATTTCTAGGATATGATGTCAATAGTGGCTTATTAAACATATAAAGTTTCAATCATAACTCTTATACTTTTGATTTTAATATATCTAAAAAACCCCGATTTAGTCACTCATTCACTGATGGTCATCAAAATTCTTAAGGTAGGTTATTCTTGAATCCCTAGAAAGCTGAAATTTGATATGTAAGCTAGTATTAGTTCACAAACAACAACAAAATTCTAAAACTTGGAACTTGTACCCCCGACCCCTTAAACTTGGGGATGGACGTTTGTATAATAAATGTGAAATTTTGATGCTAGAAGTCTGATAATTTATATAGGGACTTCTTGTAATAAATAAGAAAATACATTTTAGTAAATCACCCGCTACACCTTAAATTTGGGGATGGAAGTTAGTATAAATTTTCCTATACAAACTTAATTTCATGATAAAGATCTGAAAATTATACAAGTACACAGACTTCTTATTAAAAATAAGAAAATACGTGTATATTTGAAGTTTTGAACATTCTTACCATGGCATTACATATTTTTCACTAGTTACTTTGAAAAATTTGTCGTCTTTTGAAGCCAATAGAAACTTATGTAATTATAAAGGTAGGTGTGTACTACTATTGCCACAAATTTTTGTCTTTCTTATTCGGCTTCGCTAGTTCAGAGCGCTACTTAATTTAATATTATGTGTATTGCCTTCGAAGTTTACTGAACACGAATTTCAATATTGAGCCAGCTATATACACTGCAGAACTAAGAAAGCAGAGTACCTAATGTAGTGAGTTGCTTCATACTCCTGACATCAGCCAAAAATCTAGGGACTGCGGACCTTTGACTGGGACATATAACATACTGCCAAAGTTCAGAAGTCCGTAATGGCGAGGCGACGTTGCACTAAGTTAGTAGAAATGCCTTTCAATACTCTCGTCCAGAAGTAGTAGCGCCGACTCTATGGAGTCAGGGTGCTTGAAGCCCCAAATGTTAGTGTCCGGGGCGCTGAGACCCCCTAATATTTAATGGTTTTACTATGGTTTCTGGGAGTCAGCCCCCCCTAAAAATTTTGTAAAGCGACGTGCCTGTACGTGGATAGTATAGTGGGCGCAATATGATAGTTTGTAGGACTTTGGTCTCGTCTCTATAAAAATATTTTAATTTATGACGCTAACTTAAAGATCAAGTACCCGATCGACCGAACTTACCTCGTTTTTTTTTTACTTTAGATGACTATTGTTTAGTGTTGCTGTGTCAGTTAAAATAATATTATTACTTGCCAATAGATGTCGGGAAGTCATATTTTTCAGTTTATCATTGCCTGCAAACACGGATTAAACGACGTTTTCTAAAAATGAAACCTAGCTAGATCGATTTATCGCTCCCGAAACAATAAATTTCATGAAAATCGTTGTAGCCGTTTCTGAGATTCAGATTATATATATTTATATATATATATATATACACTCTAGCGGTTCCGGCGAACGTTGTTCCGCTGCCGTCCCTCTGTCACCCGGCGAACGTTGGTTTTTACCTAAAGTGCCCGAGTCCGGCTCGCACTTGACAGATCGAGTTAGAAACTGGCGCGCCACCTATTTTGAAAGGGTTGTGCTAATTCAGAAACCCCAGCGTATGCTTGACCAATTTTTATTTCTCAAAGACAACTTCCTCGGCGGTGTGCACAACGATTTACCAAAATTTCATTACAAAAGGTTTACCAGTAGTGCGCGGGTCCGACTCCCACTTGAGCCCTTTTTTATTTTATATAAACAGATAATAGACGAATTATTTGCATTAAAATAATATTGCGACTATAAATTAAGATATGAGCTATCCTATCTTTTAAGTTGGATCAAATAACAGATAGTTACGAAGTTTGATCAAAATCGGTTTAGGTTTAGGAGTCCATCGCAAACAAACAACGTGAAACGTGATTTTTATATATATAATAAGAGATATATACAAGAATTGCTCGTTTATAATTTGAATTATTTAAATTAATAACTATAAGACAGTTAATGTTCTTGTATAGAATAAATACATTTTTATATGCAACATTTTATTTTTCTTCGTTTGAAACAAAAAATAATTTTCCTTAGTTGTAATTTTTTTTGCGCCAACATAGGTTTTCTTTATTCTGTGACGGTCACTTATTAAAAACTATATGTTTCGTTTAAAATAATTGTATCTTAAATCAAAGCCAGTGAAATGTTCAGTTAATATGAGTTTAAGTTAGAGAAAATAATAATTTTAACAGAATTTGTTAGATTTTTGACTCAAAATCTGATGTTTTAAGCTAAAACCCTGGTTTTAGTTGAAACAAATAGAATACCTGCTTTAAAATATTAAAAAAATTCGTTGAAATTAATCAGCTAGTATCTGTTTGAAAGAATTTTCTTTTCGTTTAAGTAATTATCTGCATTTTTAAACCTGAATGAACCTCATCACAGTCCCTCATAGGATTTCATATTGGGTTTTAATTTTAAATAGGTATTTTTTGTAGGGTTTTGTGCGTCAAATTAGTTTATGCAAGAAACCTAAAGTTAATTATTATCTGAGAATTGAAAAGCACGGGGCCCAGTCGCATTCGTCTATCTGAAACGATACGCGAAGTTAAGCTTTAAGTTCTTTTTTCTTTCTTTTGCGAGAATAGCTACTAGCTCGATAAACGTCCGCCAAGTATACAAAGGCAGTGCGGTAGATTAACTCTATATGGCCTAAGCCTCCAGAAAAGAGACTCAAGACAAACACAAATGTTTATATTATGTCAAATGTTTGTCCAGTGCAGGAATCGAACCCACACCTTCTACACAGCAGCTGGCCACACTACCAACTAAGCTGCGAGGGATATCAGTTTTTTTTATTTACATTGGACATTACAGGCCAATAAATTGGGATTAAAAATAAAGATGACTATTATTTCAATAAATTTTATTTATTTTTAATACGAAAGTAATAATACTATATTTCACACGATTAAAATATCAAATCGATATTAGCTACTAAGATGGCGCTACAAAATAAAAACTCGCCAACCCCAAATAAGAAGCAGACATATTTCGATTAATTAACTAACAGTTATTTAACATTATTAATAAACAGTTCTTACTAACAAATACTTCACTCTTATTGTAGGCAAATACCTGCGCAGCTACAATTATCTATACAAGAGTATTATTAACCAAAAATGTACCTTACGTGGATGCCCGAGAGTACCTTCTAGTTACTTATCTCGCCGCGAAGGTCCCCGAGCGCAATTATTGGTCGTCGTTTCAGCCGGAAGATGTCCTCTGCTAAACCTAGGCCTCCCGCATGTCTCCACAACGGGCGGTCCTGAGCCGCCCGCGCCCATCGGCTTCCTGCGGCTCTAACCAGGTCGTCTATCTACCTGGTAGGAGGCCGACCCACGCTGCGTCTTCCGATCCATGGTCGCCACTTTCTTCCCCATCGGTTATCGGTTCGACGAGCGATGTGGCCTGGCCACTGCCACTTCAGCTTGCTAACTTTTTGAGCTATGTCGGTAACTTTGGTTCTTCGGCAAATTTTCTCATTTCGGATTTTATCGCGCAAAACAATGGTTTTTACTTTGTAATAATTTTTTTACACCCTCGAAGTGAAGTGTCGTCATAGTCTGAAGAGTGGCTCGCCCACTAGACCGGCTTGAGGTTCCGTACTATATTGATGATTGTCCTCTGGAACTCTATCTATATTTTACGATTTTGTTGGTATCTAAAACTCGGCTCTTTTGCGGTATATCCCTCCAATGGGTGTTCATAAGGGAAAAGGGAACAGTAGTTGTACATTCCTAGACCGGCAAATCCACCCATTAAAGGAATTTGTGTTCGTTTGACGGACGAATAACATTAGGATTGAACCCATTGCAAGCTAAAAATGGTCAGTCATCTCTACGGGTGATAACATCGGACTTTGAATTCAAATACGCTTGTATTAATTCCGAATTGGGCGGCAAAGCTTTCCTGGACACCCAGGTCTTTAGTAATTCAGCAACATTATCACATTTCAGCTTCATACTCATTTTCATCGATTTATTCATTATGCATGGGTCAAAAAATGGTGTCACAGTCTGTATGGTTAGTTCTGTCCTTAGGGGCGGATTGGGCCCAAGCAAATTTTCTATATATTTCTCATCATAGTGTTTGTTAGTGTAGTCTATGCCGTTTTTGGTTATGACAGGTAAGGGGTTGTATTTAGGCATTTCAGTCAATTGGTTGACATTGTCAGTGTAATTTTGGTTGTATATCTGAAGCAATGACATTATGTCTTGTCCGGAGAGTTGAGCGTCTTCACACGATTGGTAGCCCAGACCTGGAAGGAACAAATTACAAAAGGAACTAATTAAATCTCGGTTATCACAAAACTGTAACACGGACCAGTCTATGCTAGCACCTATTTTTTTAATCTTTTACTGTAACAAGGCTATTTTTATGAAGATTTAAATGTACTGCGGAGTTGCAAATATACCAGTTCCGATGAAATGAAACATAACTCAAATGGTGGGTTTAAGTTGCCAAACATAACATTTTATTTGCTACTGGAGAGGTGAAGTCGAGTGTATTGAATATGTCTGCGCGACTCTGCGGCCCAGTCCCAGCCGCACGCGCCACTTTGTTCCTTTTTCTTGCAATTGACGCACCGACATCCGGTTGCATACCATACCGGCCGCTGCACGAGTTTCTTTAGCTCGCGATCGACGCGCCGTCACTCAGATAAAAACATTACTGGCCGCCGCAAGCCACTCTGTACTATGTTTTTTCCGCTCGCCAACGACCTGGCAATGAACGCCCCGCTACGTTGCGCACGCGCTAAAAGATGATTGTTGGCGCCACCAACTTATAGGTGCCCCAACGCTTATCTTGATCGGCCTGTTCTGCAGTGCCACACGCCGTCATAATATATAACATAAACAAATAAAAACCTTTCTTATATAATATATAACATAAACAGATAAAGTCTAAGCGGGCCAAGTCGTGGGAAAATACTAGTTAAGGATATAGATAAATGTATAATTCCCTAAAATGTTATAGTTTTGAAGTAAAAAAACAAATAAAAATAATCATATTTTATATAAATCACGTAGCAAGTAAAAATAGTAATACCAACCTAAAAGTTCAGCAACTTAAAACCTATAATTTGAGACATATATCATTTTGGCGATATATTTGTCTGAATCCGGCGGACAACTATTTTCTCGATGTAGACACTGGTCTGGACAAATTAAAAGATATTTTGTAAAGGAGACCATTCACGTTGCATACAAGTCTAGACCCAAAAGTCAAAGAACCGGCCAACGAAGAAAATGTGTCACTACTGTAGGGAAAGTTAGTCCGAGTATTTTTTACTATGGCACCAAATCTCTATAACAATTCCGTCACCTGATATTTTTAAATAGAAAAATCTGATTTATATTCATTGAATTGAAAAAATGTTTTCGTTTTCTAGCGAAAAATGAGATTGTTGAGATGATGCCCAAACCTCTATGATTATTTATTCCGTCATTAATTGACCATCAAGTTAAATCGCGTGCATAGGTGTATACCTACTCGGTACCCTACGCTACCGCCCCGACGTCGCCGCCTCCGCCTGTTGCTGGTAGTGATCAGTGCTATTATTGTATACTTTTAGATAATTTTGTACTAATATGTGCGTACGTTACTTTGTACTTATAGGTATAATATTCAAAGTTTATAGAAAACATTCTAGTTTTCAGCCGCAGCGGCGTTAATCACATCAAAACCACGTCATTGTCACGGGGTCAGGTAGCGATCACAGTAAATCGCTGTAGATCTTTATGTTATATATATATTTTATATCATCGTGGTGGCAAACATGCTTACGGTCCACCTGATGCTAAGCGGTTACCGTAGCCAATAGACGCTTGCAATACCAGTGGCATTACTCCCTTCGAATCACTCCCTTTCGAAGAACCCCATACTGTAGTCTCTAGAAAAAACCTAAAATATTACACAGTGTGATGCGATTTCGATGCGGCAAGATAAGAGGCTGTCCCAAATGTGATTTTATACATAATAAGTTTTTGAATAGATATGTCGGGATTGTATACGTCCCCGAATAATAGAAATATATTCTCCTAGTTCTCTGGAATGTTCTTCTGGGAGTGAGTCTCCCACCTTAATAGTAAATGTACCATTGTATTTTATATGCTCGCCGTAATAGCGCCTGCTTTGTTTTAATTGATATGAGCCAAGGCTCAATAATATAAGGTCTTCTACTGTAAGTCTCTGTATATAACTTAGCTCTGGCAACTCGGCTGAGATGGGGTGAAAAATAGTCCTACGTCTCTTATAATTATACCTGCTGATGAGGTCAGCCATTTGATTTGGAATATTCATTATTTCTTGAATTATTTCCAGAAATGTTTCTGCATGCACATTGTCTTCTATGACCACGTAATAGGCATTGGTCAAAGCCGCAGGCACTTTGAAATAATTAAACATGTTTCCCAAAGTGCAGTTTATGTATATATTTCTCAATAGGCGATAATTCCCTGTAAACCTGCCATTAATTACTTCCACGACCAATCTGCAAAGAGTGACCTGGCGTGATTTATTGGCTTGTTCCATGGTTAGCTGTGTTTCATTTGCATGCCGTGTCTTTCATGCGTTCACGAACCACTCGTTCTGGCGTCAATATCCTCGCATTGTTCGAAGTTCAAGACGTCGTGACTGATGTGTGCTCTCATGACAGACATGGCTCGAACAACGTGATCGGATAAGAAATCCTGTATAAGATTTTCTTGTATTGCTACCTCGTTCATGACAGACTCGAGTTTCATCACACAAAAGTAAATTGTCTCTAATAAGTCAACCAAGGACAACAGCTTCCGGTATCCGAAGCCGGGATGTATTTTCACAATGGGAAAACACAGGTGCGTCCAGTATTTGGGGTCCGAAGATAAGCAGGTAAAATCATAGTCGCTGGTGCGGGAACCACAGGGTTAATCTCGTTAGCTGGCTCAGGAACTTCATCTTTTACTTCTTGCGCTACTTCTCGAACTATCCGGTGGTGCGTTCTTTTCGCCCTTTGCCAACACAGTCGGCAAATAGAGTCCGAGCCCTTTGTCCTATTAGTTAACAGAAGTGCTTTGGAGTGGATTTTTGTTTCCAGAAAATAGTAAAAATGACTTTAATCTATTTAAGTCAAGATAAGATTTAAGGATAATTGAAGCCCCTACAGTAGCTAAAATATTAATTACTCAGTAATGTCCTCAACGGTTTAGACACCTTTTTTTTTGTTGGCCGGCACTTCGGTTTTGGGTCCAGTATGAATGGTATCCTTTTTTAAACTTTTAAGTTACCTGGAATTGGTAAAAATGAATACTGGTGGTGCGGCTGGATACTTGTATGAGTGCAACTATATACTTGAATGTGTGCAACTATATACTTGAATGTGTGCAACTGGGTACTTGTATGAGTGCAACTAGATACTTGAATGTGTGCAACTGGATAGAAGTATGTGTGCAACTAGATACTTAAATGTGTGCAACTGGATACTTGTATGAGTGCAATTAGATACTTGAATGTGTGCAACTGGATACTTGTATGAGCGCAACTAGATACTTGAATGTGGGCAACTGGATACGTGTATGAGTGCAACTAGATATTTGAATGTGTGCAGCTCTATAGTTGCATGTACCTTCAACAGTCGCTTTCAGCAACGGAGTGGCAGCGAGCGACGAGATAAACAACACGGGCTGTCCGGGCGCGACCGCCACGAACAGCGGCGCCTTCCGTTTACTCTCGGACAGGAGTTGTACGCTCACGTAGATCAACTCCCGACAACTGTACGTGTGGACCTGTAGCATTATTATAGGTAGGTTACTTACTTGCATTGACGTGGAAACTTCTAACCTTGATTATATTAAAGGCAATATACCCGTGTCCAATACTAAAGTTTGTCTAGAATTAGTAAAAGGTGTATATAATTCTGTCCCCACCTTAGTCCAGGTACACTATTCCAGACGCAGTGTAGCAACGACAGTTTCACCACCTAGGACTAGAGTGGTTGGTGATGTGTTTCCAGCCACTGGTCACCCCGTCGCACAGTGGGCTGGATATTTTTTTTTTAAATGCCTGAATATAATAAATTTTCAAAAAATATTTTGGGGTTAAATTTATGGCGTAATTTAGACTTGAGGAGAGACTGATAGAAAGAATTACTTAAAATCGCTCCGCTGAAACGACGGCACCTAGTATGACGATATTTGGACGGTTTATTGGTCTTATTTCAGTCGTATCAACTTTGTGAGCATTTCGGGAAATTATTACGTTAATAAGTTAAAATACGGCTTATAATTTTTCATAAAAATCTGTCATTTTCAAAGTTAAATCCATAAAAAATCGTATTTGTTTATAAAATATAATCAAAGCCAAGAATGAAGTGTGTCATTTAAGTAACTGCAAATGTGATAAATGTCCCAAGTAACATTTTAGCGTTAAGAGAAGCTGTAGTGGACCTTTTTTTCGGATCTGCTTAAATATTAGGGAGTTAGCGTATAATTTATAAGAGAGTTATAGAGTGTAATAACACCTTTATATCTTCGATTTTGGCGCAAAATTTAGCAGGTAAAGCCTGGATAGACCGTTTATAGTGGTTTTATATAACCTTTAGTAGAAGTGTATAAGAGGTGTTATAAGATCGTCAGTCTTCCGCTCGAACCTTTACTGCACCTTTATAATGAATTTTATTGAAACTTTTAGTTATGTATGTTATATATAATGGTGTCAAATAGAACTTGGATTTATACCCGTATTTTGATACCTTATTACTAATTTGAAGCGTTTTCGGGGTTAAAAGCAGATAGTAAAAACTTCTAAAGTCATAAAATTCACCGTTATAAAATTACATTAATTTATAAATATTAAATAAGTGCTACTGTTTATCTACGGACATTGCAACATTTTCCATCACGAAATGTAAGTATTGTTGACTAACAGTGTTCTTGAAGTGTAATATTAATTATTAGTGCACTTGCAAGTTTAATGTGATATGTATCATGTTTCTCGTCTCAATTTTGACGCGCCTTAGAAAAAATATGATTTTAAGGAAAAAAAGTAAAGCAAATAAAAGTCCTAATAATCTAAAATAGTTTTTAGACATTCAATTTCAAATTTTGGTCAGTTTTAGTGATAGTATGCATAAACTATGTAAACTAATTCGGAATATTTAGGTACCACGTTAAGTAAAAGTGATTTTGTATAAATAAAAATTTAGTTTTTTTTTGACAGAAAGTGATTGAAGATGGCGATATTTATCTTAAAGATGCAGACTTTTCTTAAATCTATTACGACACTCGAAGAACTACAACGCCGGTAGTAAAGAGTATTATGCGATCTTTGGTTGACATAAGAGAGGAACTACGCACTTAGCGAAGACATCTACTTTTTTTTTTTTTTTATGCTACTAAGGTGGCAAACAGGCCTACGGTTCGCCTGATGGTAAGCGGTCACCGTAGCCTATGGACGCTAGCAACACCAAGGGCATCACTCGCGCGTTGCCAACCCAATACTGTAGTCCTTAGAGAAAACCTTGGCAGGGAGCTCATTCCACGACCTAAGCCTTCGCGGGAGGAAGTTTCTCTGAAACCGCACTGTACACGACCATTTCGGTTTTAAAGTGTGAAAATGAATTCCCTGCCGATGGCAAGCGGTGAATTCCTCAGAACACAACCCATTGTACAAGCGGTAGAACACACACAGGGAGGCAAAGTCTCTCCTCAGACTTAGGGGCTCGATACCGCAAGTGAGTTTAGGATCGTCGACAATTCTCACAGCCCGTCGTTGAACCGAGTGAAAAGGGCCAAGCTGGTATCCGGTTGCACCCGCCCAGAGATGACAGCAGTACTCCATATGGGGCCGGACTTGCGACTTGTAAAGCAGCAACTTTTGCCCCGACGTGAACGCCAGCTTTACCTTGACTAGCAAGTGATCTCGGATCTGAACATCGCTGGAGATGTGAACACCAAGGATCCCAATGCTCTTGGAGATGGAGAGGGGAGTGTTCTGGAATTGTGGGACAACAGTGAATGGGGTTTTCTTAGCGGTGAACGCGCAGACTTGTGTCTTTGAAGAGTTGAATCGGACCAAGTTTTCCCGTCCCCAGTCAGAGACCTTGGACAGACCGATCTCGAATTAAGAAACAAGTTCTTCAAAGAACGAGGGATGCTTGCACGGCCCGTGTAATAAGCGTCTCCAGTACTGTCATCTGTATAGCAATGTATGTTGTTGATCTCCAACATATCATTGATGTGCAGTAGGAGACAGCACAAAGCCTTGCGGGACACCAGCATTACTGTCCATGCTATCAGAGCAACTACCGTCAACTACGGCTCGTATGCGTCTGCCGGACAAAAAGCTAGCCACCCATTTGCACAAACCCTCGGGTACTCCGTAAGATGGCAACTTCGATAGAAGACCCCGGTGTCAGACCCGATCGAACGCCTTCATGTCTAGGCTACATGCCAATGCCTCCCCCTGACTCTCAATGGCTAGTACCCATCGGTGTGTGAGATACACTAGAAGGTCACGAGTGGACCGACCGTGGCGAAAGCCATATTGACGGTCGCTGATCAGGTCGTGTTTTTTTAGGTATCTCAAAAGCTGTATGTTGATCACACGCTCCATCACCTTGGTGAGGAGAGAGGTAATTGCGATGGGCCTGTAATTCGATGGATCTGATCTATCGCCCTTTTTAGGCACCGGGTGCACATTCGCAGAATTCCATAAAGACGGAAATTGCCTAGTATGGTAGGAAAGCGCGAAGAGGCGCGTGAGTACAGGACACAACTCAGGAGCACACTGCTTAAGCACCACTGCTGGTATACCGTCTGGCCCACTCGACTTATGAACGTCTAGGGAAAGCAACGCCCGCCGGACCTGTCGCTGTGTTATAGAGATTTCCGGCATGGTCTTACCGCACCACGGTAAAGTAGGTGGTACAGCGCCTTCGTCGTTCATATTCGAGTTGGAGGCAAAGAGACTGCCCAATAGATCGGCTTTCTCTTTTGCACTATGGGCCAAGCCACCATCGGCCTTTCGCAGTGATGGTAACAAAGACTGGAAGAAGTTCCCCTCGGCAGCTTTAGCAAGCACGACTCCCAGAAGGATAGCTCGCAAGTCGTCCACCTATTTTGCCGATGAATTGGAATTTTGCTCTGGCAGTTGCTTTAACTCAGAAATATTCGGATCATTATTATTATGAGCCGTGGTCCAAGCCTTCTACGCAGTTTGCTTAAGAATTTTAGCTTCTCTGCAAGACCTATTAAACCACGGTCGTTTTTTGACGCCGGCAGCTACTCGCAGGTAAGGAATAAAACATTCCATACCAGCGAGGATTGTCTCAGTGACTGCAGCTGCGCAAACGTCAGGATCATCTGAGCTAAAGCAGAGCTGCCTCCACGGGTACGATACATAAAATTCTCGCAATCCGTCCCAGTCTGCCGACTTATAGTGCCACACACGACGCCAATTAGTTGGCCCAGAAGGATCGGGTTGTGTGCATGACATTTGAGTCCGAACGAGACAGTGGTCCGAGGAGCCAAGAGGCGCATCCACTGATAAAGAGTATCCGTCTGGACGTGTAGTCAGCAGAAGGTCCAGTAAGGAGCTCGTATGGTCCTCTATATCTGGTATTCTCGTTGGAGAAAGTACCAGCTGAGAGAATCCATAGGTCAGAGCAAATTCATGAGCTATATCCCTGCATAATTATTGGTTTGAGAACTGAGCCACTCACGATGGTGGGCGTTAAAGTCTCCCAAAATAACTAGTTCTGCTGTGGGATATTGCTCTAGAACTTTGTCAGTCGTCAAACTCAGGTGCATGAATAGTCGAGTAACGTCCGTGTCACCGCTATGAGACCTGTATAGGCACGCATAGATACGAGTGTGGCCGCCGTGATCTACGCGCACCCACAATATCGACAAGTCCCTGTCTTCAAGGCTATGAAGTCGGCGACAGCAGATATCCTCCCGGACGAACATACATACACCGGCACGACTCAAAAAATTGTGCTCGAGTTTGTAGCCGGGATAATGAAGGTATGATGTGTCGACCGGGCAGGATATCTGCGTCTCCGTTAGAAATAGGATGGTCGGCTGCGCAGTCTCGAGGTGATGGTGGACTGCATTAAGATTTGCGTGAATACCCCTGATATTACAAAAATCCACATTGTATGTGGATGGAGTAGCCGCTGTAAAAACTCTTCCTTTTTCTATTTCTGCCCATTTTATGTAAAGTTAATTAGACTAGGGATGAGGATTCACTGCACAGACAGCTTAGAAGACAAAAAGGTGCGGTACTAAGACTGCGGAAGCTCAACACAGATGATACGGTTGCTGGCACGGCGGGCGGAAGGGCTCCTGATCCCCTTCTGTTGTAGTAGCCGGGTCCACTCCGGTCTCCTTCTCCGGCACGACTACCACTTCAGAGAATTTACACAGGCTGGCGGATCAGCCTCCCAGGGCGGAGATTAAGTGATCCCTGGGTCGGGAACCCTTTCAACCTGCGGGCCGGCCAGCGGTCAGCCGTTTCATCAGGTCTCCCTGACCGCCGAACCAGCTCGCCGCGTCTACGCCGAGCAATGACAGCAATAAGCACCGCCGGTCCTCCACTGTCCGCGCAGCGAATTTTCAAAGAGAGCTCTGGCAACCTTACTCACCGCCAGGAACACAGCACTACTCAATGTTAGTGTTATTGTGGCCGCGGTTTTCTTTACTGTACTGTACCTGCAGCGAAGAGTAAAATACCGGCTTTAGCTTTAACTATATACCTTAAGATTAGGGTTCTTTGCGGAGTAGTGAAATCCCAAATTTTAGCTCAGTTCGATAAATATTTTCATAATGTAATGTAAGATTATAGGCAAAAACTTAAAGCTAAGCTTTTTAGAAACTTAATGTTTAATGGTGTTATAAAAGAATTATTATTTGTTTATCTTACACCATAACCCTTATATCAGGATCGTACAAAACTGCTATAACTATTTTACTTATTATTGTCTTTCGTATTACAGGCGTAAGCTGTATGTAAGAGTTATACAACGGATGTAGTGTTTGGTGTTACTACACTCTTAATTAACTCCGTTGCAGAACCAATAACGTTAATGAAGTTGAACAACAGCCTTATAATATATAAGCAACTCTGATATAGCACATTTATAGCAATAAGAATTATAGGGAGTTAATGAAGATGTTCAAACAGCTTTTGACGCTGCAGGCCGAAACAAGCTTTAACATCATAAGTATATAAGCGTCCGCTGCTGCTACACTAACTGGAAAGAATATTTAACTTCTTTTTGACATATCTAATACAACCTATAGAGCTAAACTTATTTCATAAATCAATAGTAGTACTCTGAGTTTCAACATGACCTGTAACCAACTGTAAATTGTTTGTTGGGGTGTATGAAGCTTCTAAGACACTAAATTATTTAACAACACCTTAATCTCCCACGGTATTAAATAAGCGAATAAGAAGTATCCTCATTATTGTATTTACCAAATATTGCAAGAGTTGTGCCAATTAGTTAACGATAAATGAAAATAGTAATGAAATCTTTTGTAATAAATAAGGGAGTGCAAAAAATGAGAATTGTTCACTTTGAGCATTAAAAATAATCACAACAAACATGGGAAGTATTGTATCAAATCTTGATCTGTTTGTTATTTTAAAAAAATTACAACAAAATAGGTATATATTAACAACATTTGTTTGACATTATCTTGTATAGATAGATTAAGCCGAAGACGATCGTGTGCCTTTAAAATAATTTTGCCGACAATCTACTAGAGTGGTAGGCAAGCATTGGCGTGCAGGCGACCGAAAAATAGAGATGTTCAAAAGTGAATATGGAAAATGGTTTGAGAAAAATATTGATTAGCTTAGCTGTATCAAAGAAAATGTTCCTGAAGCTTTAGCGTCTTTTATTTGTAATGAAGAACTGCCATCTACATCAACATCGTCAGTTGGTACGATGACCAAAAGAAAGTTTCCTCGTATACCTTTTGAAGAATGAGGAATAAAACAATAAAACCGGCCAAGTGCTTGTCGGGCCACACGCAATGTAGGGTTCCGTAGTAGCCTCATAAACCAAAATTTTAGAGGTTGTTTATATATTGCCAAATACAACGGTTTTGCTGAGAGGGGGAGACACACACACAATGTTTAGGTACGTAGTATAAACAGATTTGATCGCGCCGCTGCTGATATAAGACCCACGCTTTGAACCTACTTGTGATTCCAAGATATCATCAAACAACCAGCCAGGTAAAAGACCTAAAGGCATTTGGTTTATTAATATCTCTTTAACTTTCAAAATGGCAATATATAACATTAACAGAGTTAGCTGTTCGAGAAGGTCTTTGCAACTAGTATCCATATGGCGTCCAAAAAACAAAAGAAGGAGTGTTATCCACTGAAAAAAGATAATGCTGTTATTGTAAACTTCTGCCAGAATTACTCTTTAAGCTCTGATCCTTCAGATCCAACAGATGAGTTAAAAGAAAAAGACATGGTTTTAACTTCTAAATGGGGGTTTGACGGACCCTGCAGCCAGAGCTGGTATGAGCAAAAATTGGAATCTGCTCGAGATGACTCCAGTATTCTTAAGACATCACTTGCACCATTAAAATTAACATGTGAGGAATCACAGGGTGGGAAAATGAGATGCCTTGCTCACCAGCCTTCTGTCGTCCAGTGCAATTTTCGTTTGTAAAAGAAAGTGAAGCAGTGGTAAAGTCTGCGTGTAAATGTATAATATGTATGTAATTACAAAAAAAAAAGTAATATAAAAGTATTTGTATCCGTTGTCTGGTACCCATAATAAAAGCTGTGCTTACTTTGGGGCCAGACGGCGCTGTGTTGTTATGTCCAAAAATATTTTTTTATTTATTCAAATGTATGCATAAATGTTTGTCCTGTGCGGGGATTGAACCCGCGCCGCAGTACTTAGTTCAGCAGGTAGGTCATTACCCCACAGAGCTTACACAAAAATGTTCAACAATAAAATGGAGTAAATAGTAACTCTTACCGCTGGCCTCATTACTTTTCCAGCTCTGCTTTGCTTTAATGCATGTCCAATCCTGGATGCAAGCACTCTACTTAACATGGCAGGTGGGTCCTGCTTCACCTGATCCGTTAGTATAACAGTATGCCATCTTCTCTGTTGGACTGTCACCACTAAAACCATAAATTTTGTATTAATGATGTATTATTTCATTTTCATCAAATTCGAATTAAATATAATTTATCAGTTTAGGCTACAATAATTGAGCACTTACGAATGTCACTACGCCATCGGTTCGTAAGGATATAGGGCGGGAGACCTTGTACTGAGAAGAACCGGCAAGAAACTCAGCAAGGGCATTTCTTTTCTCCCTTTCTCTTACAGTGTCCAATTAAAATATTGGAAAATGCCCTCCCTATCATAAAAGGACACTTTCCATTACAAACATAAAAAAACATGAAATATAAAGCACAAGCACAACATAAAAAAGTATCTAATTGCAATATATAAAAAAAAGACAGTTCATGTATTCATCACTAAGAAATAATCAATGTCTTACAGTATTGATAAACAAAACAAAAAAGTAAGACTAAATACTAAGAATTCAAAGAAGTTTGCAAGAGCAGACCAGCCTCCACAGGCGGCACCAGTTCACGAGTATGACACATGAATCAGCCATCGCTTTGCTCAACCATGTTTTCATCATGTACAAGCAATGGCGTATGGATGCAGATGCCCCCGCCTCTTTACTGGCGAAATCCCCTTTGCTGGATTATGCCCTCCCGTAACCTAATAGCTAGGTAATGTATAAGGTATTTAGGATTATCGTCATGAGAATTGTAGTTCCTAAATAAACTAACCACTGCCTGCCACCAATCATTGGACTTTGCTCAGCTTGGTGTAATAGACACAAGACAGGCTATAAAAAATCAATATAATGAAATTATTTACTTTTCACCATTTTAGCATTGATAGCTTTATATTAGTTGTAGTTATGCTAGCTAATAGTAGTTGTAGTGATAAGCATAAGAGGAACTTTTTTTTTTAATAATTCTTATAATTGACCATAGATAACAATTTCTTCAGTTGCATACATTTTAAGGTGATGGCTTACCCAAATGTGTTAAGTTTGCAAGAATTTTATTAATTTTGTTACAGTCCTGACCCTGAGTACACTTTTTGATGTGAAAAAAAAAAATGTTATAGTTCAAACCTTAATTAAGTGGATTTGCTAATATTATATTAATTCGGATATTCAAACAATTAGAAAAAATAATAATTCGGACACTCTATTTTTGGTTGTTAGAAAAACTAATAGTGATATTCCCTTGATTCTTATTTCAAAAAATGTATATTAATATGATCAAGTGGATTTGCTAATTCTAAATAAATATTTGCATTCCATACCGACAAAAAAAGTGGCGTTTTGTTGACCGACATAATGTACATAATGCGGTTATCCTACCAAAGAGAATGAACCAAGATTTGTACTGTGTTATACAGAATTTATGACTTTTTAACTTGGCAGGATTATGACATTGAACGCATTGAAGCAGTCATCAAAACGCACCTAAACAAAGAACATCGAGATTTTCAACATGCGGTCACGTGCTAGCGCCTATTGTATGTGGAACTGTGTGTCTTTGTATGCTTCAATAATGGAAACGGCACGCTTCGGCTAGGGTATGCAATAGTCTTAAATAAGGTAAATACTTGTGAACTCAAATATAAAAGACAGCAGTACAAAGATGTTCTTTCTTTTGAGCAATTTACAAATATAACGTTTTCACTTCTTAGTCTAATAAATTATTAGAAAATGTCCTTTAGATTAATAACAACTGAGCGGATTTATGTTTTAGTTTGACAGCTGACATCCAATATGAAGATACACCTAGTCTCCGATCAGTAGTTTCGGAGATATAGCCTTTTTTAGTTTCACAGCTGTCATTTGAAATGAACTCCTAGTATTGGAGAGTCCTGTTGCAGGAATTTCACTATGGACAAAAATTTACTGTTGTCATCCAGGTCCACGTGAACTACGCGGGTGGACCGCGGGTAGATTCTTTTCGTTTATTTCCCATTGTACACCAGGTGATCCATGGGTAATTTTTTTACCCAGTGGGTGTACGGGCAATAAACAAGTATTTTATCTGATCTTACTATAAAATTCAAAATCTTTTTATTTAAACCCATAGAAACCCTATAAACACTTTTGAATGGTCAAGAGAAATAAACAAGAATTAGGATATAATTTTATGGACATACATAATATTTTCATAGATATATTTCCTCCTATATTCATATTTTTTTTATTGCTTACTTTCTACCACCCAACTAGTTATTGGACATGCATTTTGTATTTTCTTAGTGAAACATACAATAGACTAATGGCCCTTTAAACCTGAACCAAATTGCAAGTAACTGTTTAAATAAATAGAAGCCCTTTTTAACCTTTTGAGCGCTCCTGGCCCCATGCTTGCCGATATCATTGAGCGTTACGGCCACTAGGGGTGAACAGTGTAACCTATTTTTTTTTTCATTCAAAAACTAGATTATTACTTTTCTTTCTTGAAAACAATACTACACAACAAACACTGTCAACACACAACAATCAAGTCATATATTTTTCAATTATTACTATTTATGTAATATGTATCATTAATTACACTTATTACATTTTGATTACAACATTAAAACAATTTGTAACACTAAATTAGTTAAAAAAAATTTTTTTTTATGACACTGAGCTTATGAAGACCTTACTACTACTAATACCTTGAATTATCACGGACTACCATTACCCCATACTGTGCATTCACAAACTACAAATGTCAATTTTTATTATTCATTTTTCAAATGGACCAATCAAACATCACATTCTAAGTAAAGTTTTTCAAGGTTCTGTCTTCCAATTGGTCAACCAACTCTGCATGCAGGTTCATACAGTATGAAGTTGAATCGAGCACTGCAGGTGTGGTAACCAGTGTACACCGCAGATGCTTAACATTTTCATTGTGGTAACCAGTAAACGCCAGAGATGCTAAAGAGGTTAAAGAATAAAGGTGTATAAGTTAATTTGTAATGACAATTGGTGAAATCCTTACACTTCAGCCGAAGTTTTTCTAGTATTTCTTCAACATCCTCATTTGGTAATGTTTGTGCATGCAGCCTCAACACTGTGGCAATGCTGGAGGAAGTCATAGGCTGCCGGTTATTACGAACAGTACGTGACACACCATGCCACCTTAAGTCAAACTCTGGCAACACTGCAGCACAGCACATGCGCAATGACATTTTTGATATTATTGCTTGTAATTCTGACAAGGCTGAAAATTCATAAATACAATTTTAAACTGAGCAACAATTTTTTTAATTGTTTATAAATATATCCTGTTGATCGGTATTGGTCTGTCTCCAAACACTCTAGGCTCCTCAGGAGGAGTGTTCAAAAGCCAAGTAGAGTTATGACTTCTAATTCTAAAACTAAGTTCAAACCTGATGCCATTCAAAAATATTGTTACTCTAATGTTGACAGAAGTAAACCATACTTAACATGGGTTCAATAGAGTTGGCAGCCATATTTGAAATTAGTTTTTGTTTTGAAGTATTTTTGTACAAACTTCAATTTAAGTTTAGTGTTCCCTAGGCTTTACATAGGTACTTCAAATTTAAATATGACCCTTAAAAATTACAAAATTTCTAAAAAACTAAACATTAATTTAAGTTAACAGTTGTAACTCTGTCATCTGTATAAAATATTTAGGGTTGAGTTGGGAACCCGATGATGTCATTTTTATATCAAGTTACTGATTTTTAACCCAACCCGATCCTGACAGGTTTGGGTTAAAAACAAGGGTGTAGCCACTAGCGCGACAAACATCCACCAATTACAACTGGCCAAATGGCAGAGGAGTTCTCTGGCCAGGCCTGTGCGGTAGAGCGTAGTGATACAGAGGCGAAATATGAAATCAACTACGACAACACGGAAGTAAAACGAAGATTAGGTTGAATGAGCCATATATCAGCCCCCTAACCTTTTTTATCAACTTTGAATGGTTATAATCCATCTCATAATAAACAATAACCTAAGACTCTTACTCGTTACTTGTAGCTTGTAATGTTGAGTTTGAATTATTATGCATAAAAATGACAATACTAGAAAAACTATTAAAAAAACATGTTTTTGTGAATTTTGTGGTATATTCCAAATATCAGTTGCCTTGGATGTAATAACAGCCTCATGAGTACCAAATATCAGCCTAGCATTTTTCGTGATTTTAGATGATTATGCTCTAAGACTTGATAGAAATATTTTTACCATACATTTAGGCCATGTGATTTGTTGCTAGTGCCAAAGAAAATTCATACTACTACTAGCTTTCATCCGCTACTTCGCCTGCGTGAGATTCTTACATGAAGCTCTGATTTAACATAGTTAAAAATTATTCTTTGTTAGTTTTTGTTCCTCAATCTTACGTTTACCAAAAATCAAGTAGACCCTTGCATCGACGACATATATACAGACTACTAAGTTCAGATATATTGCATTACAAGCAGTGCTGTGGTGATAGGCTCACCCCCTCTCATGTCGGACTAAAGTAGTAGGTGAAAAGAAACAATACCCTAAACAATGATATTATATATGAATATATGGGAATAAAAACCGTTAAGATATAAAAATAAAAAACGAAAAGCATAGTCATTATATCAATTACTACAAGTCTCACTATACTAATAACTAAAACAAAATAATGGAAAAGACTTATGGTCGTGATTGTACTTCACAATTAATTTGTTATTATTTTAGTTAATAAATGACAATATAGACATTTGAAAGCTAAGGAAGCTGTCTCTAAAGTAAAGCTGTACTAGATAAACATATTTTAACATGTTATTAATAATGTCAAGCACGAAAAAGTACAATCGCAAACAAAAATCGATAGTTGAGTTAAAAAATATAAGTGGTGGCTGATATTTGAAACAGTTCCGGTACCAAATTTCAGCCAGCCCGGCACTCCATACAAACAAATGGACCAAAAATCAGACCTCTATTAAATTCTAAATCCAGGAGCAAAATTTACTTAATATTTCTTATTAACTGTACGAAATATTCATACTTGTTCCCTTAAATTATAAAGATATACCTAAGCATTAAAGTAAGTGAAATATCGCTAAGTGTGAAAAATCACGCGTTTTTGTAAAAATTTGCGCTTATTGGCACAACAATCCGTGAAATGGATCCCTAACCAAGGGATAGGAACAAAAAAGCACGCCCGGCTGATATTTGGGGGGAGGCTGGTAATAGGAGCATTCACCCTATTTAGGCTATTGTATAAAGTATAAAAATATCGATGGTCGTAAGTCATACTGTTACTAACCGGCACCAGAGGCAGTCATTTTGAGTTTATTTATTTTAAAGTTTGTGCTGCAAATTTATCAATCCAACAATATACAATGGAAAAACCGCAGGAGAAAATGAATTTAATGCAGACCAAAATAGTAACCGTTCATTTTAGTTTGAAAGTTTTTTTTTTTAATTGAGAAGGTCTGGCTTGATACAAATCCTTCAGCCTAGGTAGCGGTCCGTCGCTAAGACCACAAAAAAGCTTAAGTTTGTTTTTAACCGACTTCAAGGAGTCCCTACATTACCGCGTATTGTACAGTAAGGGCCACTTGCGCTCCTCAGGGTTAGCGCCATTTTTGTCAAGTTATAAAGATAACCTGAGTCAAAGTCATATTTGTCTTGCGCTACTACTTAACCCGGGTCACTGCCGAGTTAAATACTAAAAATTTAACCCGCCTCCATCGGAGGGTTAAGTCACTAACTCCGCCATATTGCGCCAACATTTTTAAGTTAAATTCGTGTTGATATCGGTTTTCTGGTTAAGTTTATACGTTCGACTATGAGTAGGTACCTATAACTATAAATAGGTAAGTAGGTAGAAAACATTCAATTTTTCTGACGAATACATTATCTTAAACCATTTTAATAGAACTGTGCAAGAACAAAGTGTTTAGGTATTTTAAAAGTATGAGAAAACTAATCTTTTACTCACTATTCTCAGATAATAATTATAGGTATGTTCACTGAATTCCGGGGTTCATTATTTTTGCTTTGCTGCCTGCAGGCATTCAAGGTACCTCGGTTTTTTTTCTATATTCAACACATACACATAGGCAAGGACTCCACCGTAGAAAAAAATGGAGCAAGAACGAACGCGTTAAGACAACGAAAGATCTGTAGTAGGTCCATTTTTAACACTTTCTATTTGCACAATTCAAATTAAATAAATATGTAGTGAATAAACCGACAGACTGAGTACCTACGTACGCCTATAATGCAAAACATGGAATAACACAATTTTTAAAAGCATCTTTCATTCCTAAAACGTCATTCATAAACATCTGGCCATCGGCTGCATGGCATCACGAAGGAGTCGAAGGACGACATAATAAGGTATTATCTTTGAAAGTTCATTGTAGAAGAATAACAGAGATTGTAAAAAGAGATAGATTTATTGTTTCTAACAAGAGAGAGCGAGAACCATATATACTTATGCAGGAATTTCTTATTTAGGCGGTTTATAACAGGATGCACATTTATTTTTATTATGTTGTCACTTCTGAGGAATAGTTAACTTTCTGCTTCTGCAAGACAATTGACAAGTTATCTAGTTATACATTTGACCCAGGTTTAGTTATTTAGCTAGTTATTTAACTAACCCTGAATCTTCCGCAAGTCGGCCTAAGCGACACACCAATCTAACCTTAATGGACTTTGAACCCAAGGCGCAACGCAGCGAAAAAGTCGCGAAAGGGAGAGAATTGTAATTTATTATTTCGTCTCACACTGGCTTCGCAACCGAAAATTATGAATGAATATATAAGTGTGCGTGCGTAATTATTATTGGGATTTAATTTTTCTTACCTACGATAACAAAGAGGCATACAAAAAGGTGATCGCCCTTGAAAACCTTTATTAACTTATTTTTTTTTCTTATTTTATATCAATCTTCTACAAAATCTACTCGGTGATTTATTGATTTAATATATTGTTCTATTTGGATTTGGTTTTTGTGCCGCCGTAATATTTGTCCATCGCATTCAAAAGTTGGATTTGGGAGATACTGGAATAGGAAAAAAATCGTCTCATTGTAATCTATATACCTATATAAAAATTACGTGTCACGTTGTTTGTCCGCTAATGGACTCCTCAATTACTGAACCGATTTCGATCAAACTTCGTAAATATCTGTTATTTGATCTAACTCAAAAGATAGGATAGTTTTTCTCTCGATCTTTTAAGTGCGAGTCGGACTCGGGCAGGTAAAAACCAACTTTCGCCGGGTTACAGAGGGACGGCATCGGAATAACGTTCGCCGCCGGAACCGCTATAGTTTATTATAAATATAATTAACTTTTAGTATTTTACTTACCATCATCGTTAGAATTACAGAATTGGCTTTTAAGCCTATTTCGCACCCAGTGTCCTCTATAATTAGCGCGCACTTGGCCCGTGTGGGAGCCTAGTGCGGGGGGTGCCTAGTGCGTAAGCGCAAACATTCTTCTTAGTAAGTACTACGGACGTTGACCCTTGTGCGTGACTAACTATATAGGCTTGAGGTGTGAAAATGGACTCCCTCGCGGTGGCTAGCGATGCGATAATAGAGAGGGGACCGGACGTGTGCATAGTTTTTAACAATTCCTCAGATATACACAATGGTTAACAGACATCAACTTAATCCACTGATTTATCTCGACTAGTATTGACAAAAGTCATCAGTTGGCAGACTCTTTGGTAATTTGGTCGAGATTGGCCTTTTAGTAAAAGTAAAATAAAATATCAGAAGTCGTAGTAACGTCATTTAATTACTTAAAATCAACATGCCAATTTAAATTAACAACAATTTTAAGACATTATTTGGCAGTAAAGTTATTAACAATAGCTTTTAATATAACGTATTTCCATTAATCAGTCCTAAAACTTTTGGAATATAATTGACTTTTTTAACTACAACAATTCCACAATTAGGTAATCCAGATCACAGGAACCTATATGAAAAAAATAATAATCATAAATTAAAACTATTTACCTAAACCCTTAACCTTTATTGCCCAAACGCGTGAGCTCGTCTTATCTTTATTATCTATTACTGCATTTATATTACACATCACACCAAAAATATAAAAAAAAAACCAAGTGACAGTCACTGAGTATTAATAATAATCTAACATCAGACGTCCGAATACTAAAACCCTTATTAAATTTAATCTCTAATTTATTATATTATGCTGTCTCTTAAAATTTCGATATACCCATGGTATTATATGAAAGTGAAATACCTAAAACTTTAGGTATCGAGCTAATTATCTACATAGAAAATTTTGAGCGAGCGAGCTACTTGAGTTTTACCTAACAAAAGTGTTAGTATTTGGGTTAGTTTATTAGTATAGAAAAAATAAACTCACTCGTATTATTGTGGCCATAATTCATTACTGTTAATTTTATTATCTAACAGAAAAGCAAGTTCAGCTAAAATAACCTACAGGTAATCATTATAATTTTGACTGAGTAAGAATCATGTGTTATGTCAAAAACAACATAAGAATTGCTTGTTAAACGCCTAGGTAGGTATTATCCAAGTTCACTATCGACATAAGTAGGAAGACAATCATTTTCCATCTGTTAAGAAGATACACTTCGCGGCACCTCGCAGCGGGCTTCATACAAACGAATCTCTCATTTGTTTTTGACATTTACTAATCAATCCCTGTGAATTTTTTTAGTCACAATCCCAAGCCGAATACCTACGTCTGTGGTTTTTCTAAAATCTTGTAAAACATTCTATTAACTAGAAATCTTTATAAAACCATTTGTATGAAAAACTAGAATCCTGTTTAACTTTTGAACAATAAAATTTGATAGAAATCTGGTACTCTGCAGACCTAGGTATTTATTACTAGAACGTGTCTTCAAATTTTCGTGGCGTTTGATAAGCAAGTGACAAAAATAAGTGAAAAATTCGTTTGTATGAAGCCCGCTGCATTGACATTGTTTCGAATCCATAAAAGTTTTCTGCCGTCCCTATGTGATTGAAAAGTTTTCTCGTCAACAAATATGACGGTGTTATTAACACAGTCAAAAGCTTACTCTTGCTTGAGCATGAGTTTCTGTTAGCGGAATCTTTTTTGCTAGCTTACGGTGCCGAAGCCCTACTTCTTTCAACCCCCGCCGAACAGTCTGCGTCAAAATCTGAATTTTAAATTTTATTAAAAAATATCCAATAGTAAAAGCGGAAGCATACAAAGAGGTAGCGTTGCCAACTATCAAAAAGTCTAATCCTATTAGAAATTATTTTCTCATTTTGTGTGTAAATAAAATACTATTTAACTTTAATACTATTTTTAATAAGAGAAACTAATACCTACCTATACATAAATTTATTTAAACAATGTTATTCATATAAATTATCCTCCTTCATCAACAAACATCCTTATAAATTTTTAGGCTTCAGTACCCAAAGGGTGAAAAACGGGACCCTTTTACTAAGAATCCGCTGTCCGTCCGTCCGTCTGTTACTAGGATGTATCTCATGAACCCGGATGGTTAGGCAGTTGAAATTTTCACAAAAGATGTATTTCTGTTGCCGCTATAACAATGTATATTAAAAAACAGAATAAAATAAATATATAAGGGGGCGCCCATACAACAAACGTGATATTTTGCTGGTTTTTGCTCGATATTGATAACGGCAACAGGTAGAGGCTTTAAATATTCACAGAATATTTAATAATATATTCACTCAAAAAAAAAAAAAAAAATTAAAATAAAACAAATATATGAGATAAAACATACAACAGACGTGATTTTTTTTAATTGCTCCCTGTTACCTATTATTAAGATAATTAATCACACTATAATATTATAAAGGCGAATGTTTGTGAATGTGTTCTTCACGCTCAAATGGCTGGACCAATTTTAATGAAATTTGGTAACGAGGTAGGTGACACCCTGGATTATCATATAGGTATGCAAATTTTTTCCCAAAAAATAAAGTGTTTTCGAGAGATGAGCAAGGAATCAGATATGGCTCGATAACTGAATTTAGCGCGGATGGAACCACGGGCACAGCCAGTAACATTATAGAATAACAAAAAATTTTTTTTTACACTGACCGGCGCGGCGTGCATATTTAGCAACTACCTATAATGGGAACGGTGTTTAAATCCATTGCAGTTACCATTGCCCCGCGCGTATGTGTTGTGTGTCACGCATTACCACAACATACCTACGCGAGCGGCAATGGTAAAAGGCATAAGAAATAATACGTGTAAAGGCTAAACAATGGGTTTTTAAAATCAATTTCCTTGAAATTACAAAATAAGCAAACCGACGACATGTTTCAGTAAAATATCTATGTCTATGTCTGTGTATCAATTTTCCAAAATCCTACAAACAGTTTTTATTAACTTTTAATGTTATTTGAGATAATTTGTATGAAAAACTAGAATCCTGCATAGCTTTTAAACTTCATAATTAAATAGAAAACTGGCACACTGCAGACCTAGCTATTTAATACTAGAGCACGTCTTAAGAATTTCATGGTGTTTGCTAGCACGTGGCAAAAATAAGTGGGAAATTTGTTTGTATGAAGCGCGCTGCGAGGCGCCGCGAATCTGACCCTCTTAATATTATTTTTTTTTGCTGAACTGACAATGTAGTTGGCTGTTGCAGCCATTACTGCTTCACCGGGCTTTTGGGGCGAGACTCTGAAGGAGCCTCAGCCCATATAGCGCCCAACGCTCAAGGGCTCCCCGCGGGGGGAGCCTCGGCTTGGGTTGTCGCTCTCGGGGGCGTCCCTTCGACCGGCGTGAGTCTCGAACCCGAAGGTGAGTCACCGACAGAAGGGGAGTTTCCCGTTACGCGGGTGCGGTTGCGATTGAGTGGGGGCGAGAAGCGCCCCGGCACTCTTTGATACCTCGTGTATCCTTGTGGACGCCGACCAACCCGGGGACGTCGGCGTCGTGTTTGGAGGAAGGCCCTATCGATTTGGGTGATTTTGTGTACGCTCGAAAAAGCGGACTGCCAGATCTTTAAAATATGGGGGAGTTCGAAATCTCCGTGTAGGTCCGCATTGCCTCCATACCAGGAAGCTCCGGAGGCCGCTCTGAGAAAGCGGTTTTGGAGGGTCTGCAGTTTGTGGAGATTGCGCTTGGATAACGCAAAGACTACGCTAGCATAAGCTAGTATGGGACGGATGCAAGTTGTATAAAGATTCAGCTTATTTCTAAGCGACATCTTACTGTACTTGCCTGTCATGGGATAAAGACGACCGAGGACAAAAGCGGCTCGGTCTTCGACTATTTTGGTGTGAGCATGGAAGTTCAACCGCCTATCCATGGTCACACCCAGATATTTGTTCTTATTTTGCCAGGGAATGGCACGACCGAAGAGAGAGAGGGGAGATGGCCGCGGAGGGCACCCTACGGTAAAGAGAACGGCAGAGCTTTTGTCGGGATTCACCTCGATTCTCCATTTCCGAAACCATTCGCCTAGGGCGGTGATAGCGGGTTGGAGTCTCTTAGTGATTCGACTCACTTGCCTATCGGTGGTATACTTAATGTTATAGTGCCGTGTTCAAGTATGAACTTTGCTGACCGGATCAGCCTTATTTTTTATTTCTCTTACTCTTGTCTATAAATGTAGGCTGCATTCCAGATAGATTTATATGCTCTTAAGCAGTTTTATTTATTAGTATTGTTGGTGTAAGTAAATAACTTATTAAATCAAAACAAATGTTAATGAGAAACTGCTGCTTATTTATTATTTTTAAAACTCGTAGGTAGTGATTAGATTACTTTCTTACTGGTACCAGGAATTATTATAAAAGACCTATCTCATAAAATAAAATAAAAATAAATTTAGAAGAATCTGCTAATTTGTATACCTCGAGGCAGTGAATTCGAGTACTGATATCGAAGATGAATCTCCCTTCAGCCAACATAGAAAGTCTGCCTTCAAAAAACATTAGCAAAATATTCATTGGGATCAGACGGCGAACATAGCCAAGATAGTAATGATATGCCATTGCTTTTTTTACAATCGATGCATATAAGATTATAACAAAAATATCTGCTATCATAAATTAATAACTATTTCGTGCGCGACAGTACTCTAGCGCAAACATCCCCCCACGTTTTGCTCACCGCGAGACTTATGAGCCGTGGCGTATAAATTGTATTCATTAGCGTCCTCGCTCGCAATTACCCACAATAGCTATACAGTCAGAGACCCGCGGTCGACCCACCCGACCCACCGCACCTTACCTCATCCTTACTCTGTTCATGTACATAAGTTTAACCACTGTATATTATTACATTTTGGTTTCACTTTCTCTTATTAAATTGTGGCCAATATCGTCAGCCTATTGCGCAGTCTATTACAGAACTCGAAGTCTATGATCATAGTACACCTACTATTCTTTATTTAGATGAACTACGGTGTTATAGGAAATTAGCCCATAATCTATCGATCATGTAGGTAGTCCCCGCTCTATAGCTTTTGATCGCGACGCCGCTTGCTTGTTATCAGGCAAAATTTCATTTTTAAATAAAATCACAACTATGTACAATTTATTATGCTTTATTTCTATAAATACCTACATACTAAAAATAACATATCTTTAATTTCTACTAAAATGCATCGTCTTAAAAAACAAATCATTAAAAAACGTCCAGTAACGTATTAGTTACTATGCTTAAAAGGTAAAATGTAAACTACAGAATTGTAACAAGAAACATTTAATAAGAAAATCGGCCAAGTGCGAGTCAGAATCGTGGACCAACTATATATGAGATTTTATATAGTAAGTTGATAAACATTTTTTTTAAAAAAAGGCAATTCGCCTTTTCTTTATTATTGAATTATATAACTATAACGAATCCAATAGAATTAATTTAGTTTGTCAGAAGGTAAGGTGCTGGTGGCCAAGGGGTTTTGATTTTACCTTGCGTCCAAAATGTGGTTCGAGCCCAGCTTTTACTAATTAGTCTTGTGAAGTACATTAATTATTCACACCACTGGCTTTTCGGTAAAGAAAATGTGTGAAAAGTATGTGAAGTCCACGATCCGCACTGGGCCCGCATGTGGACTATGGTCCAAACCGCCCTCGTGCCCCAACAGTGGCGACGTATGAGGTTCATAAGGACGTTTGTCACATACCGAAAAAAAAGATGCTGCGGTAACCGCTCAATATCAGACGAGCCGTGTGCTTGTGTGCAACGTTAGTGTTATAAAAAAAAAATGTGCAGATAACCCTTTTTAGACACTAAAGAATTCAATTACAACAATTGCATACAAATTAAAATATTTCAAACCATTTTTTACATTAAATTTGCAGAAAGATTTAATTTGGTGTAACACTTGTATACGTGTATACTTAACAAATAACATATATACCTAAAAACTAACATTATAAGCGAAAATTAACAAATATTATATTTACAGCATACTTTGTGATAAGAATTCTTAGTTACGAAAAACATCTAAAAATAACACATAAGAAGCCCCGTGATTTTTTAAAAGATTAAATAAATACTACAAAAACACTTAATATACAATATGTAATCCAAATTTTTAACTACAAGTATTTGACCCGAAATAAAATATTATAAAGAAAATAAACAAATGTTAACGATATGTTATATTTAATTTGCAATAATGAGATAATCACATAAAAAACTTTATTGTATTATGTCGTGAGTGACAACGTGTTATACGCAGGCGTACTCTCATGAACCAGTCTGTTTTTTGTATACCATTGTCGCTGTACAAAAAATTACATGCTATAACTTTTTTGTAGGGCGTTATCGCACTCAAATAGACGCGTGGCTGCGGCATTTATTAACATGTGATCTGTAGAAATTAACTGTCAATGAAGAAATTTTTTTTTGTAAACAAACTATCAGTTTTATATAATAATTACCCGACCGCGGCGAAGCTTAAAAAGAGAATAATGATGTCATCCGCCTATACAAAGCGATCTTTATCCACCAGTTTAATTATCATTAGATAATTTCTTATTTGGTTCCCGTAGGTACTTAAAAGATTCAAAATACATTTGAAGCCTATTTATACGATACGGTTTATTTAATAAGTTGGTATGAAAAAATGTATAAAACTTTTATTTCATGCAAAATGAAATTTGTTTTATTAAACGTTTACGTGCATCGCACAATAGGGACTTTCCGACACGCTTTTTGACAACAGTCAGTCAATAGTGCTCCCAGAACATAGGGAGGGAGAGTTACAGAAGTACGTAGCAGCTTAAAGGCCGTATAAGAGAGGATGGTAGGAAGGTAATGTGTTCAAGTTAATTTTTCTGGTTCCTTAGTCAATCAAGGAACCCATAAAGTTTGCCATTTCTACCTGTCACTGTCTAACACTGTTACTACATTTAATAAATCTTATATTGAGAAAAAATGTGTGACGTATTAATAGATGTCAGACAATAATTTTGACAACAAACATTGGAATCACTTCGATTCCGTTATGATTGGTAGTTTGATTTTGAAGAAATTCTGTATAGAAGTCTGTACTAAATTGTCTGAAGTCATTTCTTGTTTCACATACTTCCTTTTTAATGGAGTCACGTCCGTTTCCGGTTTGACTATTGTTTCTTTTGACGACGAAGCATCCGGGGAATACTTGAGAACATACTGTTTTAAAGTTTTTTGAGGAGATACAATTAGTTTTTTAACTCTTTTAGTCTTTTTTTTGATAATTTTTAACCTTAGACGTTCTTCGCGGAATTTTATTTTGACTTGGATATTTTTATCTCGTATAGAAACTTTAGTTTTGATGTTCTTTTTTAATTTTATGGATTTTTTCCTTTTATTTCTTTCTTGAGTTTTATCACTTTTGTCTTTTGAACATTTAATTCTGAGACGAGGGTCTTGTTTTCTATATCTCAAAACATATTTTTTACCGTCATCCAATTTTCTTTTCTTATTGGTTCTAGTTTCCGTAGTTCTTATTAGTTTTCTTTTAATTTTTTTTTGCTTTTCATTTTTATTTTTAATATTTTCTTGATTTTTGAAAGTAGCATCTATAGCAAAGTCTATGGCTGTTTTTAATTTAAAAGTATCATTTCGTTTTTTGTCAGTTTCATGTTTATGGCTAAAATTACATTTAAAATCTCTGTCTACTTCGTTTAAATAATGGTTTTTAAAACTTTCTAAATCTATATCAATATTATTTTTCTGAAGCATCTCTTTATCTATTGGACTAAATTTGAAAGCGCACTTTTTATTTGAAACTGGACTTTTGATTTTGATATTTTTAATGAAATCTTTATTATCCGAATTGTCTTCGATTTTAATTAGATCTACGTTTATAATTTCATTATTTTCGGAAATCTCCATGCTGGAGTCTTTTTGGAATTCGACAGTTTTTAATTTTTTTGGCGTTTCGTGTATCGATAAACTATCGTCACTGATTTGGTCAGCAATGAATTCTGATGGTAGTTGAAATGTGCTATTTGAAGATTCCGCGTCTGTTTTTGTATCATAACTTCCAGTAGATTTCGGAGATTCTTCATCAATCATTATGATATCATCATCAACTATAGTGGTTTCCTCAGCAATTATTATGTCTTCATCATCAATTATTATAGTTTCTTCTATTTTTGGCCAAGTTTCCTGTTTGTCAGGGCTATAAGCATTTGTGTTGTTTATATCGTTTTCAGTCTCGGCGCACTCAATCTCTGGTGCCTGCAAAAATAAATAAATATTACGTCGTAAATTACTAGCTCTAAAGTTATAAATGTTTAAATATAAGACCAAGAACACAATTATATACCCAAAATTGCCGGGTTCTGACAAATTTGTTAGGCTGACTGGATTAAGGAGGGGAAAGTAAAATATCTAGTTAATTATAAAGGTTGCCGCACACCGATATCAAATCATATCCAATATCAAAGATATGAATATGAAATCATATTTACAGATTTTTTATGCGGCAATGTTAAAAACATATGTTAGAACTAGATAACAATACTTCAACATTTACCTTTTGGACCACTTCGTCGCAGTCACACTGTTTCTTTGGAGAAACCCATTCCTTTATCGGCTCTTTTATTTTCACGCATTCTTTCGAGCTGTTGAAAATTTTTTCCAATAGATTACTGAAATAAAAACAAAATTTAAATTTATCTAAATTAGAGAAATTTTTAACTTCCTTTGTACGAAAAAATTATCTATAATAAATAATTATTTTTCGACATTACACACAGCGCCATCTGATCTCAAACCAAACAAAGCTTGCGTTATGGATACCAGACCATATATGACTATTATGTACATACATTTTTATTGTAAATACTTACATATTATACACAGATAACACCCAGTCTCAAGGAGAACACAAATGTCTATCACATAAATGATTGTCTTGTGCGGGAACTTAACCCACGCAACATATTCAGGAGTCGGATCATTCACCCACTGAGCCGACAATTAAAAATTTAAATAGCTATATTGTGTCTTCTTTATGTTCTGACACACTGTTTGAGACTATTTTAAATATTTTAAAACTAAAAAGCTTTTTGGTCGAGCAGCGATTTGTCTTGAACTAGAACCGATAGATGATGGGCAAGGAAGGTTTTGGAATAAAGACTTGACCAGGATCGTGTGGGATGATTTCCAACCAGGTAGTCTAATGACCTGGTAATGACCATTTCGAGGTCTATGTCTAGGAGTGGATGACTCTCATAACATTATAGCAGTACTTACTTGACAATTCTCCTCTTCTCACACAGAGGTCTAGGTTTCTTAAACTTTCTTCTCATAATTTCGACTATTTCACTTTTGTTCACAAACTCTGGTTCCACATTGACTTGTAATATCTTCTCGCTAAGGCTTTCTTCCAAGAGTTTCATCGGAGACAACATTGTGTTTTCAATACCTTTCAGTACAGTTTCTTCAGTTTGTCGTCGTTTAGGTTGTTTTAGGTTCAGTTCTGCTCTGCTTTGTGTAGTGCTGGTTTGGTTTTGTGTTACTGAAGTAGAAAATAAAAATGTAACATTATGAAGTTATAATGTAGTCAGTGATCACAAAATCTTATCTTGGTAAACAAATATTTGAAGCACGTTCAAGTGTTCTTAGCGTGGCTCAGTGGGTGCCTGCTGGATCAAGGAGCGCGGGTTCGAACCAGAAAAAACATTTATATAATGAACATTTGTGTTTGAATTAAGTTTATTTTCTATGTATACATGTATCCATAAATGAGCTTTGCTTAATTTGGAACCAGATAGTTCTGTGTGTTACGTCCAAAAATATTTATATATGGAAAGTTTGCTATAGCGACCAATAATTGTAGCTATAATTCGTTAACATGAAATTCTTGTTTCGGAAAATCTGGTACGGATTCACCATTTATGTTATTTTGGGAAATAAATATTCTAAACACTTACATAGGTACTTCTGAGAAGGTTGAATATATTCTAGAGTAGAAATAGGACGCATATCGGCGAAATCGGATAGGGAACCTTTTCAATCCTTTTGTATAGGAATGGAGACATCAAGAAACATGAAAAAAGTTAACAATAGACAGATGGACAAAACGATTCTTACCATTAGTTTCTATAGATTCAGTCTTGGGCACAGGCAATCGGTTGTTTGCTTGAGATGTTGAGGCACTAAAAAAAAACCATATTATTTTGACACATTACAAAAAAAACACAGAATAATTAAAAAAATAAAGGTTTTTTTGCAATGAAGTCCACTACTTTTGTCTTTTTCGAAGGCCACAAGAGTCAAAGCTACATTAACTCAATTTAGTCTCGTCACATTCCGCCTTCCAAAATCAACTTCTTGGGCGTCGTTCAAAAACCCACTGTGTCGAGTAGAGTTAAGACTAGAACCGTCGTTCAAAATCGTTCAAAAACTAACTGAGTTCCAACTCGATACTCATCTATTCTTCTACTCAACTTCTATACAGCTGTCCTGTACAGAAGTTGAGCATCTCATTTTTGTGAGTGTACACAAGCCGCCTTGTACAATCCATACTATTATTATAAATGCGGAAGTAACTCTGTCTGTCTGTCTGTCTGTTACCACTTCACCCTTACCTACTACCTATTAAGATGAAATTTGGATTGGAGATAGTCTTGAGAAAGGACATAGGGTACTTGAAAAAGTCAAGTGTGAGTCGGTTTTTTTTATAATTAAGGAGTTGCCGTTGAAATCCTTAATTGATAACTAAAGGACTAAAAATTAAAGGACTGATGAAACCGCGGGCAAAAGCAAGTTTATGATAATTTTGAGTTTGTTATGGAAGAAGTGCTGAACAAAATTAGCAATTCCAATAAAACAAATCATTATTTGTGGAGACTTTAATATAAACATTTTAGAAAATAGCGCATTAAGCACCAGATTGCTTGCCTTATTTTGGGCTTTTAATTTAAATATTTTGTTTTTTAAACCAACTAGCACTGCTGTATCTAGTGCAACTTGCATCAACAAATATTTACTTATATAAAACCAATTCAAAAAATCGGCCAAGTGCAAGTCGGACTTGCGCACGACGGGTTCCGTACCATTAATATGGTATGGTACGTATAAAAACGGCAAAAAAAAATCACGTTTGTTGTATGGGAGCCCCCTTAAATATTTATTTTATTGTTTTTTAGGGTTCCGTACCCAAAGGGTAATTAGCGGAACCCTATTACTAAGACTTCGCTGTCTGTCCATCCGTCCATCTGTCACCAGGCTGTATCTCATAAACCGTGATAGGATTTTTACATAAGATGTATTTCTGTGTTATAGCGGCAGCTTCTTCTGTGAAAATTTCAACTGTCTACCAATCACGGTTTATGAGATACAGCCTGGTGGCGGACGGACAGCGAAGTCTTAGTAATAGAGTTTCGATAATTACCCTTTAAGTACGGAACCCTAAAAAACGGGTGCGTCGCGGGACGTACCGCAAAAGTCAGAACTGAGAGCGAGAGAGGCAGCGGCTATACGCGCGCGCCTATCCGCCCCTCTTCGCCTTCCGCGCCGCGCTGTTTCCTTTTGAGCGCTGTTCTGACGGACGTACGTTCAACGAAATAGGTCCCCAACCAAGCGCGCGCAATAAAGTTCTCACTTCTAAAGGTCAGTTATAAGCAATCTAGAGTCAGATCATTATGGACAGTTAGTGGTTTTAGAAAGAAAGATAAGTATTACTAAAAAGGAAATCCAATTCATACCAATTACAACTAAACGGATTGAATAATTTAAATCTAACTTATTGCATACACTTCCGGATTTACTTTATAATAGCAGCCCAAATGATATGTACAATACTGTTCTTGACACTATCACTACAGAGTATAATAAAATATTTACTGCAAAAAAGAAACATTTCCAGTCGCTTTAGTTTTAGTGAATGGACTACCCCAGGTATTTATGGAAGTAGGCGTAAACTGTATGAATTATATAAAGAAAGAACATTATAATAATAGCCAACTATTTAGGGAATATGTAAAAAAATACCTTTAAGGACTTTCTGTAAAAAAATTTAATAGTTGTGTTGGTAGTGGTGTGTTTCCTGGTAAGACGAAACTTTTTAATGTCCTACTTAGAAGTAAACAGTTTGGCTTTTGAAAAGGCCGTTCCACAACCAATGCAGGAGTGGCACTATTAAAAAGTATATTTAACGCCTGGGAGGATTCGCATAATGCTCTTGGAGTGTTTTGTGATTTATCCAAAGCATTTGACTGTGACCAACATGAAAACCTCATCAGAAAGCTACATCACTATGCTATTAGGGGCAAAACTCTCGACCTTTTGACCTCCTACATGAGTAGTAAAGTACAGAAAATAGATGTCAACGGTAAAAGATCTCCGGGATCAGCAGTCACTATGGGGGGGACCAGGGCTCAATTTTAGATCCATTTCTATTTATATTTACATTAATGATCTGAATGTTATGTAAAAAACCATGACATTGTCTTATTTGCTAACGACACCTCTTTACTTTTCAAAGTTAAGAGACGACATGCATGTTATGATGAATTAAATAATGTTATTTCTAAGATTGTAGATTGGTTTAACGCTAATAAATTGTTATTTAATGAGAAAAAACCAAACGGGTTAAATTTACATTACCAAATATTAGTCAGATCCAGACATGTTCATTGTATTAATATTAATGGCGAGCAATTAGAACTTTTTGATTCAACAGTCATTCTTGGCATAACGCTGGACTCCAAATTTTAATGGGGTCCTCATATTCATAACTTATCCAAAAAACTTAGCTCTATTGTGTATGCCATCAAGAAAATAAGACAATTAACCGATGTCGACACTGCAAAAATAGTATATTTTAGCTATTTCCATAGTTTAATGACATATGGCATCTTATTGTGGGGTAGCGCTCTGCTAATGTAAATACAATATTTTTGTTACAAAAACGGGCAATTTGTGCTATTTACAAATTAGGATCTAGGATATCACTGAGAGACGGTTTAAGGAAGTAAACATTTTAACTTCAGCGTCGCAGAATATGAAAATCTTTTAAATATTCATAAAAATATTAATAGTTTCAGTAAGAAAAGTGACTTTCAAAAAGTAAATACTATAAGGAAAAAAAAACTGTTGGTGCATGATACACGTCTACACAAAATTAGTTACTCTTTTATGGAGCTGTAGTAAGTTCCCATTAATATTCAAAAAATATCAATAATTAAATTTAAATCTTTTACTAAACAACAACTTTGTAAAAAAGCATTCTACAATATTTCAGACCATGTAAATGATAAAAATTCATGGGACTGAAGATGCTCAATTACAGGACGCATAGGTAAACCAGATTAAAATGGAAATAATATAAAATGGTATGGCTTAAAACTTTTTGTTTAAAACATTGATTGTATTTGTATTTTTGTATGATTTTTTAAAAGAGTAACTATCGAGTTTCTTGCCGGATTCTTCTCGGTAGAAATCAACATTGTGAACCGGATTTCAAAAAATTGTATATCATAACTATGACGATTCAAAAGTGTTTGTAAAAACCTAATTTGAATAAAGAAAATTGAAATTGACTTAAAAACAAAAAAAATGGATTTGAATACCGTTCAAAAACGTGTATAGTTACCTAGTATTGACTCAAGTGAACCGAACTCGACGCGGGTTCGACGGAGTTGGTGTCCATATTTGATTAGAAATGTCAAACCAATGTTACTACTTCACTATTAGGATTTAGTTTTTACTTACTATTTTTTAGTAAATGCCTTAAAATATTGATTCTAGACGTAAAATTTAGCTGTTTAGAAACAATACCTTTATTTTTATTTTATTATTAGTCAAAATAAAAACAAAACAATAAAATACAACACACAACACAATAATACAACTGAAAAAAGGTACACAATCTTACAAATGGTTAATAATTTATAATAATGATAATAGTAAGTTATACTATAATAGAAATTAAAATAAAAGAATTTACCAAGTACCCACCTAGTTTATGAAAACTTAAAAAAGGAAAAAATATTATTTTATTCTCACTTAAATATTGTCAAAAAAGTAGTTAAAGTTTTAAGTTCAATTGAATTTGTGTTCCATAGGCGTTACGTAGGTAGCTACTTCAAATTACATTGTTTCAATTTGACTGATGTAACTTAGCCGTTCAAAAACTTTAGGGTATAGTTAGGAACCCGAGGAACGTTTGAACGCAACCCTGATGAATTTCTGAATTGAGTACAGTTTACGTCCATCAATACGCGATTTTGCTCTCGTAGCATGAGGTAATATCAGTTAACAAAAAGCGGCACAGATATTTGGCGCCGAAAAAAAGGGTATTCTGTATTGGTGAGTAGTTAGCGCTGCGGTTATGAAATAAGTCTACTGCGTAATAAAATTCCTGCAATCAATATAAACTTACTACGTACTACTGCGCCGAACGTTTGACAAATTAAATTAATTGAATTATGAAGTGTGTTGAGTATTTAATTAGCTTTAAGAATGGAGGGCTAAAGCAGTGTGACTGATTATTCTACTCTGGTACCTGTGTGCTAACGCCCTCTGCTTGGTGCGTCGCAGAGACATGCGGCTCGGCATCAGGGGACCGCTGCGAGTTCTAGATGGCGTTGGTTGTTCACTTAATATTACTGAAACAAGTCGCACATTTTAAGGGATTTAGTGGTTTTGTCTTTATTTCTCGTAAACATAATTATATTCGATTTTGTGACAAAAAAATATATTTCTAAGGATTTACTTAATAGCAATTATACACTTTTTCTTGAGAGTGTTACCTTTCAAATAAAGGAAGGTAAAAAAATTTGAAATTACTAGTTACAAGAATTTATGTTACCTGCTGCAATGCTGCTCTCCAACTGGTCTAGATCCGTGGGCGCTGCGGGCTGGCAGGTCTTGCACACGTAGCGGAGAGGTACGGCGATCTCCTCTTGTTGCGACACTTGCAGACAATACGCGTGGACACCGGTGCTTCCGCACAGGAGACATATCTTTATATCCCACATTGTACTGGAAAGAATAAGTTCAATTGAAAACAGAAATAATTGTTTACCGGCTAAATATTTAAAATGGGCAGCGTAATTAGAGCAGAAATTAAGATAAAATAATTATAGTTTGTTTTAGTTTAAGAATTTATATAATTATAAGTATAGTATAGTGTCCCTGTGGAAACTTTTGATTGAGGTAAAAACTATCCCTATGCCAAAAATTACGTCAATTGGATGCTCCGTTGCGTCTTCAAGAAGTAAAGAACAAACAAACAAACTTGTGTGAAAAGCCTATTTCAGGCTGGAACTAAAATATCTCGTCAGAAATGGGTACCTTTCCCCTTATCCCTGAGTTAACAATCTACTACTTTATTTTTCAGATTTATTACTGATTTTATTTCTTACTGCCAAATCTGTTTATTTACTTTCTCATGTATTTTATATGACGTAACTGAAACCTTCTCTTGCCTCGAACAAGGATGTCTGCCCACAGACGCGGCTGGGGCCGTTCAATGTTGCGTCTCCCAGGTCAAGGTCGTAACTCGAGAACCCTCATCCTCCATTGGTTAATAGTTCGACGAGGGGTGTTGCCTGCCCATTACCACTTGAGCTTGCTACCTATTCCAGCTATGTAGGCGATTTTGGTTCTTGTGTGGGTTTCCTTATTACCAAAAAAACAACTTCTGGCTAAGAAGAAAATAAAGAATATTGAACCCTTCCCGGGTGGGAATGGTCACCTTACCCAGTATCAGCATCGTGTTCCCTCCCCATTGGACACTTGCATTCACTTGCGCTACAAGTTACTGGTCGCTCGTATATTTCCGCAAAAGCGTTTTGTTCCAACTCCCACGCTGCATCTCTGAAAAGCAATATTACATTTTGTACGCAATAACGGCTACTAATACTTATATCAGTTTGTTCGACATCCCATTGCGGGATTAGGGCCTCTATTTGTAAGTTGCTATGTCTATGACATTTGGAACCAGAACGAAATCTGTAACATCTTGATTCAACTTCTGACATACATTCATCATGGATAGACCAATTGCTGACCCACTGTTTATTGAGTGGAACGCAGAATATCGTACCACTAAGCGATCACCCTTCTAATGCCTGACCACGCTTTTTTTCAAATACGACCTTCACGTTTCGGTGCACTCCATATCCATAACTATTATGGGGGCCATGGCAGGCACCAAAGGCTACGCATAGAAATACTAGAACCCAGAGCCGTAAAAACTCATATAATAGAAACAATTACTGCGCTGAGCAGTCACCCACGACAGGTCATTCCCATTCGTTCGCTGGCTTTGTCACAATTGGCCATAATGTTCGAAATTCCGTGAATAATACTTTGTATTTTGAATTAAAAAAAAAAGAAAAGCGGTTTTCGGTTTTATGAGATTCGGATATACCATTATTTTTTTATATTTTTTTCAAGTTGCTCCATACAAGAATTTCCGGCACCTTTGCAAAACTATATAAAAATAACTAGCGGTCCCGGCAAACGTTGTTCTGCTGCCGTCCCTCTGTAACCCGGCGAAAGTTGGTTCTTACCTAAAGTGTCCGAGTCCGGCTCGCACGTAACAGATCGAGATAAAAACGATCTTTTAAGTCGGATCAAATTACAGATAGCTGATTTACCAAAATTTTTTCACAATAGGTTTACCAGTAGTGCGCGGGTCCGACTCCCACTTGACCCTTTTTTTATTTCATATAAACCTTGCCCTAACAACAATAAACAGAACTTAAATTATCCAATTCAATGCAGTCGTTTATATTTATATTTTTAACATAGCGCCATCTATTGAAGAATCGTTTGGAGCTAACAGATAATAGACAAATTATTTGCAATAAAATATATAGCGACTATAAATTGAGATGTGAGCTATCATATCTTGCTGTGCACAAATCAAATTTTAAATCGGTTCAGTAGTTTAGGAGTCCATCGCGGACAAACAACGTGACACGTAATTTTTATATATATAAGAAAAATAATATTGCGACTATAAATTGAGATGTGAGCTATCCTATCTTCCAAGTTGGATCAAATTGCACACGGTGCACAAATCAAATTTTAAATCGGTTCAGTAGTTTAGGAGTCCATCGCGGACAAACAACGTGACACGTAATTTTTATATATATAAGAAAAATAATATTGCGACTATAAATTGAGATGCGAGCTATCCTATCTTCCAAGTTGGATCAAATTGCACACGGTGTACAAATCAAATTTAAAATCGGTTCAGTAGTTTAGGAGTCCATCGCGGAAAAACAACGTGACACGTAATTTTTATATATATAGATAGATGGCTTATCAGATTCTCATGAAACTAAAATCGGCGAGCTCTTAAAATTTTGTTCTTTTTTTAAAATCAAAATGTAAAGTAAAGTTAGGGAATTTCGGAAATTTTAATTTTGTATGATAAAAAACTGCAGCGTTTACCCTTCATCATAAAATGCCAGGGAATTATGAAATAATTAAAGATTTTGTTAATTTCATACATTTAGTTATTTCAAAAAAAATTTGTTCATTAATAATTCACAGGCATTTTATAAATGAATATGCGTTTTCCGACTGGGGTAAATAGCGCTTTATCTTAATAGCACGTTTTGTGTAGCGAAATGTCTATAGTTAAAGGTTGACAGACTTTTTATGTGAAGAACATAACAATGTCTGTTTATTGATGCAAGAACATCTGGAAATGTAAATAATTACCTGTCAGGTACGTAGTATCCTTGAGAGACCACAGCTTGGTAGAAGTTGTCCTTGTCATTGCACAATGGGCACTTCAGGTAATGCATACCAGCACTGAGGGCCATACGCTGAAAAAAATAGTTTAATTTTTTAGTTTAGTCTTAACTTGTGAAAGTACAGTAATCTGCATAAGAAGACATTAGTGTATATTCTTCTCTCACCACATAGTTTAATTGTTAAAACACAATTGATATTTGTAAAACTGTTTTTTCTTCCAATGACAAAAATATAGAAGTGTAATGAATGTTTCAAATTGGCGAAACGAAAAGTATGCCGTGAGAGGCGTGGGCTGAATGCGGTTGTGATTGTCTGACGCTGAAAGTTAAAGATTAACTATTTACATGCCATCTTAAATAATTATAGTGCGTCTACATAATCTTGGCACATTCTAAAAGTACCACAATGGATACAAGTGCGTGTGTGTAGTGTAAAGAGCAAAACTTACTTTGAGTTTAGTAAATGACAAACTATGCGAATATAAACATACATACATAACAGTTTACTTAGAATACGCAGTCGTATAGAGTAGAGTGGCAGAGCATATTTTGTAGACAGTATATAGGTTCATACTTAGTGGTTAATGCTACAAGACATACATACGAATATATCAAAATTTAAAGAAAACAATGATTTTAACAATGGGTAAGTAGAACAGTGCGTTTAGGGTGCCAAGTTATAACTCTTTAAAATTAATGTAGCAGTCATCTTGTTTTCCACCATTTCGATTTTTTTACCACCACTAGAATTTGCCTGGGGATTAGGTTTATATTAGTTAAGACATGACTCCGCTAAGTCTTACCGTTTAGCCGAGCAGTAGCACACTATCTCCTCAAAGGGTTGATTGCATACGTCAGCTACTCTATTCTTCTCAACAAACCCTTTAATTTGATACCCATATCATGGGAGTGCACAAAATGTAATAAGTCAGCTATCTTGGGCCGTCCATTAAGAATGACGTCACTTAGCTAACCATGCATTGTCATATAAACGAAAAGTGTATGCAAAATTTCGTTTTAATCTCTTGAGGATAACTTCTTTAATATTCACTTGCAAGATTTGACCCGCACTTACATAAATTTACTTCAACTTACATACATTAAAAACATCTTGATTTACGTATCAAAACCAACTTTATAACAATATGCTCAATTCCGATACATCTATATTGAGATACAATATCGGAAGTCAGTATCGGAATTGAAAACCGTCCGGAATTGAAAACAGAATTTAACAGAGAGTGAGTTTAGGGTGACATCTTTACCGATACAAAAACAGAATTTCAGCCACTTTTAAGTCAAATGTTTAAAAAATGTTTTTACCCAATTATGCCCATAATAAACTTTTAAAGTGCCGCTTTCGGGCAGTTTTGTAACAAACGAGGTTTCTAGAAAAATCATACAATATAACAATTTCAGTGGTGCAGAACAACTCGCCGCGCCAACAAATATTTAGAAAGGTTTCTATTTGCCTGTAGCAAGAAGTGCATAAGTAAGCGCAGTGGACAATATTTTAAGTCTTCATATAAATTTTGGTCTGTAATTTAAATTGAGATATGATTACTTTAGAGTTTTTTTACTTATCAATGGTTTCATGCCCAGTCTGTAATCATGGGACAAGGATTTTTATTAAAAAAAATGTGAAATAAGTTATTGATTATGAAATTTCAGGAACAGAGACATTACTTGTATCACTTTGAGATCTAAAATGCGTGTAGTAACATTAAAACAGATGTTTACTAAAAAATAAAAAAAAAACAGTAATAACATCATGGTGCTATAGAAGCTGATACACTAAATTTTGAGAAACTGTTTAAGAAATCTTCGATAAATTTGATAAGATTATAAGAAATGTTTTCATCCCTACTGTTAGTAATATGTTTTTTCTAAAATGTTGATACATATGTTTATAGCAGGTACAATTATCAATTATCAATATAAGGACTAATTCTAATTGCTGCAGTGGTTTCTGAATAAACTTTTCCTGAAATGGTTACTTGTATCAATATGGAATCTTTATAGTTTTTATCCCTAGAATGGGATAACTAGCGACACACCAACATCATAATGTGGGAGACAGCCCCTTTTTACCAACCACTTTAGTGAGCCTATTACAGTTACACTGCTTCAGATGCATTGTATCTGGACTAAGGTGGTTTTATCTCCAATACCTCATAAATTACCAGATTTAAGTAATAAGCGGTAAACTAAAAGACCTGGGACAGAATAATGTACCACAATGCCAGTTCTTAATGAATTATAAGAAGTGAGTCAGGATTGGGCAGAGGAAATAGAAAAGAAGTTAAGTGAAATCATCCTTTTAATATTTTTCATCTGTCAGTTGCTCTATTACAGGCATGAATAGTATAATGGCTTACTGTTGTTATTCAATGTAACTGTTTAGTTAAAAACATGCTCAACGGCTGTAAAATTTATACCTGTAAGCAAGTCCTATGGAACCAGGCATCTCGAGCACAGCATGGAGGCCAAAATGTCTGAGTGGTTGGGTAACCATCCACTTCTTCGTAGCATATCACACATACTGCTTCAGTTTCACTCTTTACTGGTTCTGTTAAAAAAAAATACTTCACACAAAACCCTAACACATATCAATGTGACGTCATGTAGATAATATGCGTTTCAAATTAGTTGGCCCATGGTCAGGCACCGTATTGGTTCCAAATGTCGCCACATTATAAGTGAGTTGCTGCGGTGTGCTCGTGCTCAGGGGCTTTGGCCACCAATATCGCGCCTGAGCATTGACTAATTCATTTAAAACACAATTACTTTTGTTAATTCCACATATACATTACAACCTGTACTATAATACTGTTCATCTAACATTTAATACTTTTAATTAAATGATTATAACTAAATTAATCATGGAAAGAGACCACATACAGTGTTATACCTAAGTTTAGGAATACAATTTAGAAAATCACCTCAAAAATGTATGCTGCCCAAGATTTTGATATCACAATTGTGCCTCACCAAAAGTGTTCCATTTTACTATTTTATTTTGCTGATATTCACACTTCCTAATGAATAAAACTGATTATAAAAGAAAACATTTTAGTTGCTATTTCGACTATTACTGAAACTATAATTTTAGCAAATTATCAGACTTAAACAAATATTAGAACCCTAATTTTTTTACCTAACTCTGGTTTCCATGATTAGATCCTCAACAAATTTAAATGGAACCATTTTCAAAGCGAATTTATATATAGAACTGCCTCTTTTTAATTAAGCTACATTAGTGGTGGGAAGATGAGGTAATACTAAATTAGTACCTATAATGGCGTTATTAGTATCCTCTTTCGATTCCTTGGTAAGCTTGCGCTTTTCACTAGTTTCTGTTGTTTCCACCCCATCCAATTGTCTTGAATTGTCTACATTTTCTGAAGAAATTTTCACATTTTTGTTTGCTTTCCTCTTTCGAGTAGGCATTCTTAATTTTGCTTTTGCCATTATGTTTTCCGGAATTTTCTGTTTTGGGGCGTGGTCTACGCAGAAAGATCTGAAGCACCATTGAATTTTGGTTAAAATTTGTAACTAGGCTATATTTTAGACTACAGCTGCCAGGGGTTCGTTTAATAAATTTGCTATGCTACGCTGTTAGTTGGACTCTGTAATGCTGTTTCAGCAAAGGAAGGGAAAAAGCATTTTACATATTATGGTTGAAATTTTTGCATAAATTCGCATCAATACAAAAATTCCGTACCTCTGATTATAGAAAGGCATCTCTCTAGCCATGTTTGTGCACAGTGTCTAATTCCTATTATAATAAAACAAATTAAACAAAAAAAATGGTTAGAAAATAAATCCATTTTAATAGAAATAAAAAAAAATAGATACAATCCATATAAATGCTAAGTCAGTTACCTCTTCTCGCTTAAACCGCTGTATCCATCCATTTGTCATGGAAATAGTTTGAGTCCCGGGAAAGGACATAGGCTACTTGAAAACGTCAAGTGTTAGTTGGTTTTATCTATAATCGAGGAGTTGCCGTTGAAATCCTACATGGATAACCGAATTAAGGCCTCAGGCTAAACAATTATTAATATTAAATAAAATCATTTGGATATCTAAACTGCATTTATATGGAGTGAGTTTGATTGGGCATAAAAAGATAACACGTTTGACACTTATGCCACTTACGCTATTGGTATCTGTCGTTCAGTTAGGTTTGAAACATTTACAAAATTATTGGTTTTCAAAAACAAATGGTTCACGTCCAACTTGAAATAATTTGTTTCGTTAATTTATTTACTCATAAGTGACAAAAAACAAAGTGGAAGATTAAAATATAGTTCTCCACCACACCCCCTTACCACCCTTTTGTTACCTACCACCTACTTATAGTGGCAACACACACCGGCTGCACTGAGGTATTCTATATTGTATATTTTGTGTGCACAAAACAGTAACTCACAAAAGCGTCATACTTACTTATAATTATCATAAAATAATGATATAGCATTCCGTTCCCGTCCGCAGGGCAAGTGGAACTGTTTGCGGCATTGGGTGACACTGCACCCCAGTGTGGCTCCCTCTCGCCCGCAGAACGAACATCTCTGTAAGAAGTCACAACCCTTAACCATTGTTGCTGCGGGTACTCTATATGGAAAAAATTGATAGGGCTGGCTGGCTGGACCCCCTCTCAATAAGGCTGCGGGTTTTATGAAACGCCGACTACGGCCGATGACACGCCAGTAGTTGGCTACGGCTACTCCGTATGAAACGCCGTGACACTTTCATGGCATGCTACCACTATTACTTTTTTTCTGGATTCACAGTTAGGCTATATGACTCACTCCAGCCTACAAATATATTGGATATTCTCATTGGTAAATGCAATAGCATTTGAAAATTCGTTAATGGGAGCTTGACCTCGCTGATATGTAAAACATTATATTTGTTATTACCTGAGAAATAATTAGTTATCTATGTGATGTTTTATTTAAATATATAATTTGATACCTACATTGGTGATTTTGTTTTATGTCATTTCTAAATAATCAGATAGTAGTAGAAGTGCAAATATGTCAACATAAAATTTTTAAGTATTTAAATTTGAAGGCAATAGAGCGAGGCCTGATAATAAGTTTTTCTCCCCTTTTCTCCCCCACTTAAGCTACTGTACAGACTTCAATTCTAGGTTGTTACTTCCATGATTTTGCCTTAACCTATTAATGCATAAAGTTTATTTACGCCTTTTTCATTATGATAACTATAATATATTATCATTTATAGTGTCTTTGATGATTTAATGGCAGTTTTTTTTATGTGATAGCTCATATCTTATAGCCCGTCTGATAAATCGGACTCTTTGCATGGTGGACACAGTTGATGTTAAAAATAGGTTTAAATAAAAATACGAGTTTTGTGACTAAATGAGTTATAAAAATCAAAAGAAAAGAAACATATGTCAGTTTATATGGTATGCCATGTGGAATTTGGGGTGAAGGCCTACATCACATTTCTGACATTGAAATTTACTTTTTCCTCCACCTTGGTTGGCTCGCCGCCGTTCCGTATTTATTGGGACAAGCCAATAATCTCTGCCGTCATATCAGATTGTATACAATGGTTTTGCTAACTTGCGTCCTTGATGTGGTGGAGTCCTATGTTAAGTAAGTAAGCTTCTTTTCACCGAGGCTATCAAGAAGAGGACGCAATTTGTACAATCTATTGTATAAAAATACAATCTTTTATTTGGTAATTTGACATAACCTGATAACAGCATCTCTCCTAATATAACGTAGATATCATCTTCAGTTACTATCAAAGGTTTCTTTTTCTGCAAAGCATAAAGATTTGTTTGGTTGACAATATACCTGACAAGATTTTGGTGACACACACTATTTGTGAAGGTTTTTTTTCTACTTGTTACAAGAAATAAAAGTGGATAGGGGCTCATCGTCTTCACTATTGCTACTTGATCAATAATTATTCAAGGGTTGAACTGAGGCATGTAGATGTTGATGAAGTAGAAACATCGCCGTCGCCTCGTAAACGTCGCAATTTGCACCCAGTTTGCAGCAATCTTCATCCTAAGTGATTCCTTAATGCCCTATGCTCATTAGACTGGTCACTATCCCAGCACTCCAAAGCAGACAATATTTCATGCACTTGCAAACTGTAACAATTCTACTAACACTATGCAGTACCTGCTATGCATAGCGTACGATAAATCGGACATTACAAAATTCGCAAGCGCAGCAATCAATGTTAATACATTAGTCTTGCAAAAGCAACGTTATATATAAATAGTCTAATAGTTAAGCAATAGAAAATCAATTTTTTTGATCATAATCGTAAACAAAATCCCAAAAAAAACACAATAAACTCCTACCTTCGCCGTGATTTTTTTTGACCGGGTGCCGCCATTTTGGAAAGTGACAGCTGACGAGCAATCGGTTAAATCATATCTTAATAGCATTGCTCCCATATGAGTAAATATGTTAAACTACTATCCTAAAATGATAACTGTTGACAAAATGAATGAGTTCTCACTAAAAAAAATATTTATTTAAGTTCAATTTATCAGACGTTATGCACTAATGGGTAAATTAAAGTGTGTTATTTACTCTTAGCTCATTTATGTCCATTGATACACAGGGAAACTTTTCAATGACCCGCCATATTTTCAGAGGAAGTTCAGAAGCAATAATAGAACCCACCTAGGCAATAAAAAAAAAAACTTTTGTCCCTTAATTTTACGCTGAAATAAGATTACATGGACAATAACAGCTGTGAGAGGTTATTAGGAACCAGTAATACGCGCCTTCACGTAGGGTTGAACTTATAAAAATGAACCCTTTTTCCTAGAAAAGTCCACAAACAAATAAATATCGGTGCGTTTATCTTGCCTTTAAATTGCCCCGATAGCCCTTTTATTCATTAAAACAACACATTCGCAAGTCAGTACACACATACACACGCATAGATAGGTTTTTATTTTTGTCCGACAACTAGGTACTTCGGTCGGTCCATGTCAAAGTCAAAAATTTTAATACAATTAATGCACAAGTCAATACATTACATCTCTAGCTCACATTACAATTTTTACAATTTAAATATAAAATAAAATAGAATAGTTAATTTTTATACAAAATGTCAATATTAACTGAAATTCTCATCATTTAAAAAATCTTTAATGTAATTATAAGCCTTTTCGATCAGTATTTTTTTTAACCTATCACAAAATGTTTCATATGAGGGTGCCTCTTTTATTTTGTTGTGGATTTAATTATATATATCTACTCCTACCGCCTTTAATGATACCGTTGTCCGCTTCAGTCGTGTCTGTACAGTTACAAGTTTAGTACACTTACGCTTAGACTTAAATGTTTGGAACTCGTCTAAGTGTCTCCAACATATATATTAATACTTCATAAATATGAACACAGGGTACTATAAGTATTTTCACTTTTTTGAAGTATTCCTTTGTTGGTGTATATATGGTTTAACATTAGCAAGTATTCTTACAGCTCTTTTTTGTATTAGGAAAATTCTTTTTCTTTCGGCCGCAGATGATTCTTTTTTAAAACAAGTTATCACGAACTTAATCTTAAAATTATCCAACTAAACCTAGATTACATAAAATACCAGTGGCTTATTTCATGATTTATTAAATAATTAAAATTATCTGCCAAAAACAAAATAAAAATGATTAAAAAATTAAAATAATCCTAAACAAACAAATAACCACGCATTAGTCTCCACACAATAGTCTGGACTTTACCCTATGTACAATTCCCCGCGCAGGGAGCAGGGTTTTCGACTTTCTTTTGCAACTAATTTTACCTTTAGTGCTGATCTTGACCTAGTGTTGTTTTCATGTGCGCCTTTTTTGTTTATTGACTCAGTTCTCAGTGTTATTATATTATATAGTTATCAAACTATGTCAAAGAGACATACTTACAGCAATCGGGAGTATTATGAAATGGTGCGGTGTTACTTTTTAAGTGGTGAACATTTACGGTATGCTCAAGACTTATATGAAACGAAAATTTTACCGCGATTAAGGTCAACTTCATAGGTAGAGTAGGTACTAAAAGCATACCGGCAGACATGGTGTAGGCGGAGAAGGGTTACGCTACGTAGCGCATCACTGCTATCACATCATTCATTTAATGTTCATATTGGTGTCCATAATATTAGAAACTTTTGGGATAACTACAAGCTTTTGTAAAAAGAATATATCTTATGATTTTTGAAAAATTAATCCAAATATATCTTAAGATTAATTTTACGAACAAACCTTTTTATAATAGCGGGTCATTGAAATGTTTCCCTGTCTCTAGACTTCTTTAACTCACAAAAAATTCTTACATGCTTTTTACTCCTTTCCACTTCAGCAACAATATCTTTGTACAGGAACCCGAGTAATCCATCTTCATCTTTGCCTTTTTGTACCAGGCAGCAGGACAGTAACTGAAACAAAATAGTGACATTATTTGAAATACTCTTTATTTCTATATACCACAAATAAGAAGTGGATACTACATAAATGATAATAGGATCACCCCCATCATAGAAGGACAGGATATCACAGTTCTTAATAATTATGTAAATGGTGATTGGTGAAAATACTTTAATTGGTGATAGGGTTACCTCTTATCATGTAAGAACTAACTTTCATTTGTAGTACATATGAAAGTTATATATTACATAAATGGTGATAGAGTCATGTTAGACAGGATACCACAGAAAGGTGGATCTTATGAATATGTAATGGTTCACCACAACTGTTAAAGTTTTACAAAAACTTCTAGGATAAGAGTTGTGATAGCAACTTTTATAGTTCAGAATTTCAGAAACAGGCAACTTATTAAAGTCAGGTTAACTGTCAATATGTACCTCATGTAGAGAGAGAACATAATAACTTATGAACTTTGGCCACCAATATTCATCTGAGCATTGGCCATCTCATTGAAATGCAAACTTCCTATTATCTTAACCCAATAATAATGTAGGTACTACTTTACCCAGGGTTTAAAGCATAAGGTGTTGCTATCATTGATAATTATGGAGATAAAGATATTTGCTTGCTTGGCTCAACTTTAATACACCACTGTCGGGGCAAAGCCCTCTTCTTGGAGAAAGAGCTTTAGGCCATTAACCACCATGTTGGCCCAGTGTAAATCGGTGTACATTTGTCAAGCTAGTGACCAATCAACTATCACAATTTTCAAGCTGCCCATAAAGCTTAGGACTCGGCTTAGCAACAGCTATCATAATATGACAATAGCCAGAACTGACTGACTAGTATTATCCCCTGACATGTAGAGGGATTTACTTTGACACCAAATTTGGCAAACCAATCACTAATACTTTTAAGGTCTTTATTCAATTAATGCACCTTCCAAAACTTAGAAAATGTGCCATCAATGTACACATTTTGTAAACAACAGCACTGGTAGATTTTTTACTCTGACAGTAATAAAAATCAACTGTATAGCCAAATTACACTTCAGTGAGTACAGTACTTATTGTTTCAACAGGGATCTGGCACTTAAGTAGTAACTTATTTTTTAGTGAAGAAAATAGAATGAGGTTTTATTTTGTTTCGCCAGTCAAATGCAAATCCACCCTACCCGTGAATCTCACATATCTTGACAACTGAACTCAAATTTCTATTAATGTTTCGTATTTGATTTCTGTTAACAGAACAAATACTAATTCTGATTAATTTTCCTAAATATGTGCAACAACAGACAACTGTAAACTTTGTCATGGAACTGCCATTAACAGGGCACATTAATTTTGGGATAAAGAATCATTATTTTCATTACTTTTGCTACCTGTCATCTGTTCATTTGAAATTGTTATCAAAAATATTAAAATCTTAGTATCATCTGCTACGAACTATCAAGCGTCCGAGTACAATATTTTTGTTATTTTTATTACTTTTGCCACCAAAAAATTCAACTTTAGACCCATGTCTGAGGTGGGGTTTTGGTGTAAATCTGTCAAACTGCCTTTTATTTTGCAACCAAAAATTTTGTAAGTAATGTTTAAAAGCTTCATTAACAATAGTAGCAAAATTGGCACTATCAAAAGTGTGAAGTCTCAAATGTGGGAACCCAAAACGAACTAGCTTGCCAAAGTTCTGACGCTTCTGACTACTTAATGAAATGTAAATCAGTCATATAGTTGTGTTATTAATTAAACTTAAGAGTTGATTCTGATATGGACGGCTTGTGTAAATTTTACTCTTTTCCTTTAGATCATAGCCTAGGAAGGCGAGGCTCAGGTCATGGAGTGGCCGCCATTTATCAGGTATGTAATCGCAAAAATCTTGGAAATTGAGGCATAAATTTATATTGATTGAAATATTTGAAACTCACCACACAGAAATAATGACACTGAATATCATTAATTTCATACAATTTTCCATAAATAATCTCGTCGTCCGCTTTGCGATTGCAAAATGCACAAGGCAGTTTAGTTTTACCAACTACAAGTTTAGCTGTGAGTTTATCTTTGGTTTTTGTTGCTCTCTTACTCGCCATCTTATGTTATTTACATTCAATGTGAGATAACAGATGATTCAGCCATAATTAATACATTTTCATAAATATTTAAGAAACACAAAACCCATCAAACAAAACGTCAAAACAATATAAAAAAAAAATTAGAGTGGTGGTGGCGGGAAAATCATATTTCTTTGTTTTTCGGTGTGGCAATAATTCCTTTTTTTTAAACTTGCAAGCTGGTAAACTGTAGCCCCAGCCAAAACCACATTTTTTTTTTCTGAATTGACTATGCAGTTGGCTGTTGCAGCCATTACTGCTTCACCACAGATAATAGTATATGTCCAGGCTTCACCGGGCTTTTGGGGCGTGACTCTGAAGGAGCCTCAGCCCATATAGCGCCCAACGCTCAAGGGCTTCCCGCGGGCGAAGCTTCGGCTTGGGTTGTCGCTCTCGGGGGCGTCCCTTGGCGTGACTCACCGGCGTGAGTCTCGAACCCGAAGGTGAGTCACCGCCAGGAGGGGAGTTCCCCGTTACGCGGGTGTGGTTGCAATTGAGTGGGGGCGAGAAGCGCCCCGGCACTCTTTGATACCTCGTGTATCCGTTCGGGCGCCGACGAACTCGGTGACGTCGGCGTCGTGTTTGAAGGGAGGCCCTATTGGGGGAGGTCGTTGAGTCTAATCTCGCTATCCGGATAGCGAGATCGTCATCTGGGGCCATTAGTACGTGCCGAGGCCGCCTAACAATAGTTTTACGACCGTGCCGAGGTCGATCGGGGGGATGGTACGTTGTGGATTGCACAATTAATCGATTCGGGTGATTTTGTGTACGCTCTAAAAAGCGGACTGCCAGATCTTTAAAATATTGGGGAATCGTGGGGAGTTCGAAATCTCTGTGTAGGTCCGCATTGCGTCTGAAGTTTGTGGAGATTGCGCTTGGATAACGCAAAGACTACGCTAGCATAAGCTAGTATGGGGTGGATGCAAGTTGTGTAAAGATTCAGCTTATTTCTAAGCGACATCTTACTGTACTTGCCTGTCATGGGATAAAGACGACAAAAGCGGCTCGGTCTCTGACTATTTTGGTGTGAGCATGGAAGTTCAAACGCCTATCCATGGTCACACCGAGATATTTGGTCTTATTTTGCCAGGGCACGACCGAAGAGAGAGAGGGGAGATGGCCGCGGAGGGCAGCCTATGGTAAAGAGGACGGCAGAGCTTTTGTCGGGATTCACCTCGATTCTCCATTTCCGAAACCATTCGCCTAGGGCGGTGATAGCGGGTTGGATTCTCTTAGTGATTCGACTCACTTGCCTATCGCTGGTATAGAGAGCGGTATCGTCCGCAAAGAGGGCTAGTTGGGTACGTATCGTTTTAGGGATGTCGTTGGTATACAGAAGGTACAAGATGGGGGCGAGCACGGACCTTTGCGGGACTCCTGCTTCTATGGGACGGGGGGAAGAGAGAGTGCCTTTAACTTTGTAGCGAAAGCTACGATTCGACAAATAGTCTCGTATGATAAGCACGAGACGATCTGGTAACTGAAAGTTGTACAGTTTAAAACCTGTACAACAGTTTTAAACCGTTGTGTCAGACTTTGTCGAAAGCTTTCGCTACATCGAAGAAGACAGCGCCCGTGTGGCGGGCTGTACCTAATACTGGTTGTAAGCCAGTGAGAATATGTTCCGTGATGCGGAGGACTTGATGGACGCATGAGTGTTTGGCACGGAAGCCGAACTGCTCGTTTATTAAAATGCTTCTGGAGACTATAGTCTATAGCGTTCCGTAGGCGAGCGAGGAGGAGGCGTTCGTAGAGTTTACCAAAGGCCTTTAGTACCCTTATAGGGCGATAGGAGGACGGCTCGGTACGAGCTTTGCCTGGTTTATGGATGATTTCCATTGAGAAGGAAAGGTGCAATGTTCGAAAGCGGCGTTAAAGATCGCTACTAGGAGGCAGAGAAGGGGAGGAGTGAGGCGCTTTAGGATATCGTTAGAGATACCGTACGCACCGGGTGCTTTACGGGGGCGTAGGTCTTTGATGACCTGTTTGACTTCGTCGATAGTGACAGGGGGCAGCGGGTCTTGTGGAGGCAGAAAAGTTCTGCGCTCCACTTCGCCGTCTACCTCGCGCACGTGGTCGGGATCTAACGGCTGTGTGCTTAAGGCACATTGGGCTTGAAGGCTAGACGCTAGGCAATCCGTTTTTCGTCGTCATTGAACGCGGGAACGTTGTTGGGACGAGTTAACGGAGGGAGAGAGTTGGCGGTGTCTGATTTTAGAGCTCTGGCTAAGTGCCAATAAGCTTGGTAAGAAGGAGAAATGTTCTCTATAAGATCACCGAAACGTTGGGTGCGAAGCTCAGCTACAGCGGTTATTACACGGCGGTGTAAGTCGTTGAAGCGAGCTTTATTTTCGATAGTGGAAGCGCGATCGTGTGCGCGGCGGGCCGCGTTACGCTTAGTCATTAGTGACCTGATGTGCTGAGGCAGGATTAGGTGGTGACACTCACCAACCGGCACTTGTCCTGAGCACTCACCAACGGTGGCGGTCAGGTGGCTATTGAGTTAGTCGATAGCTACTTTTAGGTCGGTCGCGGAAGAGATTACGTTAGGAACGCGGTCTAGATGTGGCGAGCTGGGATTTTCAAGCAATTGCCCAAATTTATCCCAGTCCGTCACGGTTCTAGTGTCGGGAGAAGAGTCCGAAGGTGAACCTAATCGGAGGAGGACAGGGCGGTGGTCCGAGTCAAATTCGTCAAGCACCTCTATGGAGCGAAAGCTTAGCCTTACATTCTTTAGAAGTGTTATGTCGAGTACGTTAGGGTTATTCCGAGTATTGTGGGGAAAGAAAGTGGGCGTCATGGGAGCGATGATGTCAAAGTTTAGTCTGTCAACTAAATCGTCGAGAAGTCTGCCTCTTCGTGAAGTTACTGAAGAGTTCCAGCGGCGATGCTTGCAATTTAGGTCGCCGGCAAGAATAACGGCGTCGCCTAAATTTAAGAGCGACTGAAGGTCGCTCTCAAGCAAGTCTTTTAAGGGAGAGAGATAAACCGATGCAATGACGATCGGCTGATGGCCGGTCATCGCTAAGCGGCAGACGGATGCTTCTAAGTTCGTAAGTGGTGGAGGATCGATGAAGTGAGGGGAGCAATGCAGGGAGCGCCTGTAATAGATGAGAGTGCCTCCGAGATTGGAGGTAATTCTATCATTACGGACGGTGCGATAGTTCGCGATCGAAGGGGTGCGGACAGCGGGCTTTAGAAACGTTTCCTGGATGAGGATGACGTCCGGTTTTTGGGACGAGAGGAATTGGGATAATTCCTCTCTTTGGTTTCGAAGACCGTTGGCGTTAAAATAGCCTAAGGAGAAGGAACGGGGTTTTTTGCGCGCGTTTGTGCAATCCATTTTGGTTTTTAAGGTTTGGGGGCCACCATGCGGAGGGCGGCGAAGAAGTCGCGATGCTTAGCCACGAAGCTGAGCATTTCATTGAGATCGGTGATCTGTACGTATTCGGCGTACACGACCTCAAAGTAGGCTGGGTCGCAGGCGCAAGAAATCTCGGCGAGAACGCCGAAGTGCTGCTGCTCGGCCGTCTGAGCGGCGTTGCGGGGCAGCGCGATAGAGGGGCGCGGGGGGGGGGCAAGGCGCGTTTGCGCGAGAGGTGAGGGAGCACTTCGCGTGGGCGCTGGACGCGGGATGTCTCGGGACATGAGAGGGGCGGGGTAGGGAATACCCGTGACTGAGACGGGCCCAGGGAGAGCAGACAGAAGTTTGTCTGTCTCTTTAGATTTTGTTGCGTCAATTAGCGCTGGAGGACGACTCCAGGCGTTGACAGCAGGGAGGGGAGTAGGTACGAGCGGAGCTTGTTGGTGGTGGGCGGGGGGGCGCGATTTACCCTGTTTGGGTTTACGCGGGTTCTGTTTGCGCGGGAAGTGGGAGCTTTGGGGCACCCGCGGTAATTCGCAGGGTTGCCTTCGCGTTAACGCGATCGCGATCACAGTCCGGAGTGGCGTGATCGCGCAGACATTTCACGCAGCGCGGTCTGCGTTTGCAGTTGCGCTGTGCGTGGCCATACAACTGGCATCGGTGGCATTGTCCTGGGGTCGACCGCTTGTGTGGTCACGACCCGGACGCCCTTGAGGCTGCACACATCTTTAATATTAAAGATGGCTTTGTCCTCTTTGGTGAGGTCTAGCACTACGAGCACCATGTCGTAGCACTCAGATCGGTTGCGGCCGTTGTACATAAGATGTACTTCCCTTACCTGGAGGCCTTGGACGATTAAGTCGTCCTGGACACTTTTTTCGGAGAATTCCTTAGGGACTCCCCTTATAACTGCCCTGAGCACGCGTTCTTCGGCCAGCGAGTACGTATGGTACTCGTATTTCTGAGCCGTAACAAAGGCCGTCAGATTTCGGAAATCTGTCGGTGTCGGGACCTGCACTTTGATGCCGCGCTCGGCATCATTGCGGGCGTGCGTATAGTTAATACGCTTAGACTTCATAGCGTTTGCAATGTTTGGCCAGGCCCCTTTGTCTTTGATGACAACAGGGGGCGAAGTTTTTTCCTTCCGTCCCGAAGTGGGACAGTCGGCCTGCGAAGAGGTGGCGGCGGGGGTTGTGTCCATGGCGGCAGGTTCAGGGCTGGCCGCCGTGGTGGACGGGGACGGGGAAGCGCTAGGCGCTTTGAGGCGTTTTGCCTCAGAATCGGAGGGAGGGGGAGAAGACTCCTGAGTGGATGCCGCTGAAGCCTTTTTGGACTTGGCGGTCTTCTTCCGCAAAAGCGCACAGCGGCGTTAGAGATTATATATGTACATTAAATCAGTCATTTCTCCAGGGTCATCTGTAAATATAGTCTTGTGCTTATTACTAAGTTTGGCGAAGCGCCATATTCAAGTTTTATCGCGGCAATATCGCGCGTCCTCGTTTAAATATCCCAAGATAGGGAGGTAGTTTTGGTGTGGATCCTTCAGAAATTGCGCGTCATGTCCTGCTTATTTCTTCAAAACATTGCTTAAATATACATATCGAAACACACTAAATTAATTTAGAAAAATTAAACACGAAGAAACACCACTCCTTCTTAAATGCTCACCAAAACTCCCAAAAAACTGTCATCCCTAAGCATAATGTTTGACGTACAAAACTTTTTTTTTAAATTTTTAAAAATCCTTTTTTATCCTTCACCTTAATAGAAACGAGCGGGTTTTAAAATAACTATTGTAAAAAACACCTTACAATTTATAAATTACTATCAGATATTGTAGAAACGTGGCAAAGTACCTGCACAAAAGGCCTCATCCCTTTTAATGAAACCAGAATTACTCATCCAGTTTAATCTACAGATATCCTGTGAAGAGTTCTTCGTCTTTATTTAAGAGAAAAAGGATACTTTAAAAGAAGTTAAATCTTCACGGAAATATTATGAATAAGTTATTCTTATGAATATTAATCTTTTATTGTAAGTTGCAATTTGTAACACTCACTTCTCATAGACTATTGTTTAAAACGCCATATTTTTCTAATGAATAAAACTTTTTTGATTCTGCATTCTGTTTTTTTTATTTTTATATTCAGAAGACGCATAAGACTCAACTATTTAACGATACGGTAAATCTGATTTAAAATAGCATATTTTTATTAAAATATATTTTCTATGGATATGTATACCAGGTACTTATCTATTATCACGTAAACGTAACTCAAATAAAAAGATAAATATTCAAAAACTTTTGATTATATACGTTTTTTTTACTATGTCCCGCTTTCGACGAAAGAATCCCGCTTTTTTCACTCAAAAAGTTCCTAAATCCAGACTTCGCAAAAAAAAATACTGAAAGATACTGAATTTTTGATAAATGAAATACCAAAATTTAAGGATCATTTTACCAGTTTAAATTTTTCTTTCTCAATAATACAAAAAAACATAACTAAGACGCTTTTTTCCGTCATATACGAATTCGTCTTCTGATCTATCAAAGAAAATTATACTGAAAAATCGGCGCTTTAATTTGCTTTACGACAAAAGTTTTAATTTTTTTTATGTTTAATTAAACGATAGAAAAGTAAAATAATGTTTAATTAAGTCTAATATACCGGAACTCATTATAACCAGACCAAATAAAGCGAGATCGCACCAGTTATAAAGCGAGATCGCACCAGTTATAAAGCGAGATCGCACCAGTTATACAACACCATTCAATTCGTGTACCATTCATCTCCACTAAAGTCAGTCTGCCATTTATGGGTATATGTGTTTGAGTATATGTGTTCTGTCTTCCGTGCACTCTTCCGAAAGAAAGAAAACAGCATCAAAATCGGTTCAGCCAAACGTAAGACAATCGCGGACATACATACAGGTAAAACATCCTTTTTTTTAAAGTCGGTTAAAAAGGAGAAAAAAAAGAAAGCAAACACGTTTATTCATCGCATACATGCAACATGCACAAGATCAGTGGTACCAGGGTTAGGAAAAACTAACCGTGGTTCCATTGAGGTACCAAAGTTATGAAAAAGTAACCGTGGTACCACTGGTGATAGACTGGGGTACCACGGTTAGGAAAATGTAACCGTGGTACCACTGGTGGTACGACTGGGGGTACCACGGATAACAAACGGTGCTGTCGTGCAGATTTGATCGTTAAGATAGACACACTATTCAAGCACAATATAACAGGTATACTAGTTACACTAATATAGGTTATATTATTATAATAGGTGCTTCAACTAGTTAGATTTAAATCATAATAAAAGGCGACGGCTGAAGATTTTCTTGCCGTTTCTTCTCTTTAGATCGACTTTGCTTTCCCGTAACGGCGGTAGATTTTTGGTAAATTTATTTTTAAGAGGAGTTGCCCAAGCGGAGGTTCTTGTCCAAGGAGGTTATTGGGAGCAAAAATATATGGAAGTCTGACTTATCTCTCGAAACCCATGAATGTACTTGCATACATTTTCCTCTCGAATTCCAGTCCGAATAGCTCGAGAATGTGGTTCCTTGACACCCTTGTGGATACCGCCCCAACTTTTCGCAGCTGAGTGCAAGCAGCACCGCTGCAAAAGTTAGTCCACGTGTAATTATATAAGGGAATCTAAGCAACTAAACAGTACCCGGTAGTTAGAAAAAAATAAATTGGTGTCCGCTCATTCTACGGCAATCTAACTTGACCAGTTTTTTTATTATATTCTAGCTTTATTGCAATATACACTTTTGCAATAAAAGTGCTCATAAGTTTGTTTTATAGCCTACCTACTTCCTAGCTTTTGTCGGCGGCTTCACCCTCCCGGAACCCGGTCATTGCCGTGGGATTCCTACTAAAACCTGCAAGAACTTATTTAGGAACTGTTTCTCCTGCTTTCCTTGTGTCAAATAAAAAGTCATTTTGTTACTTGAAGAAATCGCTCCGACGGCATTTACCAGTAAAAAAATCTACACCCATGGGAACGCTCAATTAACATAAAAAGCCGTAGGTATCCATTATCCTTCCTCGTCGCTGCAGCTACGTATTCGTCAAAAGAGTCAATTGAAAATTGGGAAAGCAAACAAACAGACGTTCACTTTTAAATATCAGTTAGGATTATTATGAGTAATATTGAATATGCAATGTGACTTCACATTGTATATTCAATGCTACAAAATGTTTCCTTTTAAAATATGAACGCGTTTTTTAATGTATTTTTGTGTGGCGTATATTTCGAATTGGGTTTGTTTACTGTACACTTGGTTTGTGAAATATTTAAATAATTATCCGTTCACCCATTGGAGATGTAATTGAAATCTAACCACTCAAGAGTTCTATGTCCTATTTCAGGATGCCAGCTATCTCCTTGTTAAATTTCATTCAACGGTTTACCCTAGTCTCAACGACCTCCCCTAATAGGGGCTCCCCCCTCATACGACACCGACGTCCCCGCTTCGTCGGCGAACGCACGGACCTACCTCGTATACGAGGTATCCAAGAGTACCGGGGCGCTTCTCGCCCCCACTCAATCGCAACCGCACCTGCGTAACGGGGATCTCCCCACCTGGCGCTGACTCACCTTCGGGTTCGAGGCTCACGCTGGTCGAAGGGACGACCCCAAGAGCGACAACCCAAGCCAAGGCTCCCCCCGCGGGGAGCCCTTAAGCGTCGGGCGCTATATGGGCTGAGACTCCTTCAAAGTCTTGCCCCAAAAGCCCGGTGGAGCAGTAATGGTTGCAACAGCCAAGTGCATAGTCGGTTAAGAAAAAAAAAGTTTTACCGTTAAGAGATAACAGACAAACAAACAGACCAACCGCGACGAATTACTTACCTTATTTATCACAATCATAATCTTATTTGCTGTACATTATCTGGAGCAGGTGTAGTGTGTAGGTACTTGGTATTAATTGTAATCTTACAGGTCACCTTGAGTCGTGCCAGAGCGTACAATATTTAATATAGGTACCTAAATACCATTATGCTGCAGATTACCATGAGAATTAACATTTTACATACCTACCTAGTATAAGGTGTCATGTGTGAATAGAGAGAACAATTGCACCCGCGGGCCAGCCACCTTGCGGCGTGAAACGATGAAGTTACAAAAGAATTATTTTCTGTAGGAACTGTTTTTTTAACCAACTTGAAAAAAGGAGGAGGTTCTCAATTCGGATGTTTGTATTTTCTTTTTTTACGTATGTTCAGGCATAACTCCGTCTTATATAGACGGATTTTCAAAATTCTTTTTTCATTTAAAAGGGTATACTTCCGAGGTGGTCCCATATTAATGTGAATTTAAAACTTGAATTTTTGGTCAAAAAAAGTTGGTGTTAATTTGCAACTGGTGGTGGTGTTTTATGTTGATGATTGTATAAAATTTTGTTACGAGTAGGTATCGATGTTCTTAGTGTACAAAAAAAAACCAAAACGTCACTCGAAAGTAAAAAATCAAAACTTTTAATCAAAAAAAAAAACAACCGGCTTCAAAAAGATGCACTTAAGAGGTAAAAATAATTATCTACTGATTTCCAAAAATCTGATCAATATATTGAAGATAAATAAATAATACATTGAAGGTTAATAATTAATAATAGCTTAATATTATTTAGCTAGGCAGTAGTCGCCTCTTCAGCGTAGGCCTCCCCCAATACCTTCCACCTCTTTCTGTCTCTTGCTACTCGCATCTAATGGGATCCTACTCTCTGCAGGAATACATCACTCCATCGTCATTTTGTCTTCCTTGTTTTCTCTTTCCCTCTCTGGGGATCCATTCAGTTACCCTTTTTGTCCATTTTGCATTTTCCATCCTGCATATGTGTCCTGCCCAGTTCCACTTAAGCTGTCTTATTCTTTGAACAATATCATATAGCTTAGTTTTTTGTCTGATATCTCTGTTTCGAACTTACACTATATACACTATAATACACTTCATTTTCATGAAATCAATTTCAAACTGTAATTCCGATTTTTGGAAATAAGTAATTATTTTCTCTCACGACCCGTGCACCCACTGATCTACCCACCAGTGGGTGCAGGGCGAATTCTTACTTACCCCATAGCTCAACTATTATTTTTTACCTACCTACCTACCTACCCACCCATACACATTTCTTACTTGGTCTCTCAGGAAAGAAGAAGAGGATAGATTAGCATGTTGCCAGAGAAAAATGGAACGCAGCATGTTAGGTTTAAAACTGAGAGATAAAGTTCGAAACAGAGATATCAGACAAAAAACTAAGCTATATGATATTGTTCAAAGAATAAGACAGCTTAAGTGGAACTGGGCAGGACACATATGCAGGATGGAAAATGCAAAATGGACAAAAAGGGTAACTGAATGGATCCCCAGAGAGGGAAAGAACAAACAAGGAAGACAAAAAAGACGATGGAGTGATGTATTCCTGCAGAGAGTAGGATTCCATCGGATGCGAGTAGCAAGAGACAGAAAGAGGTGGAAGGTATTGGGGGAGGCCTACGCTGAAGAGGCGACTACTGCCTAGCTAAATAATATTAAGCTATTATTAATTATTAACCTTTAATGTATTATTTATTAATCTTCAATGTATTATTTATTAATCTTTAATGTATTATTGTCTTTATATTTTTTAAATTTTAAAATTTTACAAGTATTAAATTAAGTACACTTTGAAAATCATAATTATCACATATTTTAAACTTAAAGGTTAAAGCAGTAGAAAAAAGGGCTATTTTATTTTATTTTATGTTAATTTTTTTTAAAATAAGTATTTTACTTTTTTTAATATTGCTTCAAATATATTGAATTTAATAAATATTTAAATATTTTTTTATAATTTTTCTCAATGTTTTTTAAATAATGTTGGATCAAACTAGAAAGGGCTATTTCACCGTGACTATTGACCGTAGGCTAATTTCGTCACAGAAATGATAGATCTCATAAAGATCTTTATTTTAGATGACAGCTGTCAAACTAGAAAAGGCTACATCTCCATAACTTTTGATCATCGGCTAGTAGTCTCTTCACAGAAATGATTTACTCATCAAGATCTTTATTTTAGAGGACAGCTGTCAAACTAGAAAAGGCTATACCTCCGTAACTATTCATCGTAGACTAGTAGTTTTGAAAAATGTTAAATACTTATTTAAAAAAAAAATAGAAAATAGTATATAAAAAACTGCACCTACCCATACACCGTTAGAAATATACCTACCTACCTACCCATACACATTTCGACGTACACAATTCATAGGACATACATTCTTACAGGTGAAACATATAACTCTCTTTTTTGGCTTCGCCCCAGTCGAGTCATAACTATATCTAAAGCATTTAGACGTGCGCAATTTCAGGCCAAACAAAAATATATTCACCAAATTTCACTTGGAAACAGATAAGTATAAAAAATAATAGTTGAGCCATGAGGAATACATTTCTATTGGTTTTCACAATTCCCGACAGACCAACTACTTAGTTTGAGCCTTTGGGGAATTTCGAGCGTTTTTATGAATTTCTCCTGCATCCACTGGTGGGTAAGCCCGGTGGGTGCACGGGAAAACATGATTGCCCCCTCCACCCACTGGTGGGATACAGTGGGTGTACGGGTAAGTAAGAATTCCTCCTGCACCCACTGGTGGGTAGATCAGTGGGTGCACGGGTCGTGAGCGATTATTTTTACCTTTTTAGTGCATCTTTTTGAACTCGGTTGTTTTTTTTTTGTCAAAAGTTTTTATTTTTCGGTTACATTTAGGTACGACTAGGTAGTCGATCAAATAAAAAGCTTAGTATTTAATATCGTAGTAGAAAGATGCGCCCCACGTTTTTAGAGTTCACCTGAAAGCATGTATGTGGTGATGGTGTGTGTTTTAGGTGTATATGTCCTCTTGTGTCATCTAGACACCCGGAGGATTATTTAATTCTTTTTAAGACGCATAAAAACGTGGTTTTTAGATATTTTTTTAATCTGGTCATTAAATATTTCTTAGATTATAGTTAGTCAACATTCGGCTTAACAGTGTTATCAGCCACATTATTACACAATGGTACGCCCGCATAGTTCATCTAGGTGTAAGCGGGTAAAAAAAAATTACCCGTGGATCACCTGGTGAACTACGGGCAATAAACGAAAATAATTAACCCTTGGTCCTCCAGCGAAGTTCGGTTTGTAGTATGGCAACAGTGATTTTTTTCCCAGAGAGGATTGTAAAAATCCTGCAACGGGACTCCACAATTCAACTTATGCAGGAGTTCATTTCAAATGACAGCTGTCAAAATAAAAATATATCCGATTCTACTGATCGTAGACTAAAAGTTTTCTTGGAGAAATGATAGATCTCATCAAGATCTTCATTTTGAATATCAGATGTTAAACTAAAAGCACCGTATCTCTGATACTAGTGATCGTACACTAGGTGTTTCTTTAGAGAAATGATAGAATTTCATTTTGGATGACAGCTGTCAAACTAAAAACTTTATGCTGTAAATTCCTGTGCAAAAAATCTCGGCAATCTTTTGCTCCGTGGCCGAGTAATAGTAGGACAAACTAAGAGTCTTTAACATTTATAATATTGGTATGGATTAATATTATTATTGCATAATCATCTGTGTTGCTGAAATCAGTTCCGGAATGAAGAACCTTCCGATATTGCGTTCCTAATTGTAATTACGACACGAATTTCACCGTGATATCTGAATACCAGGCAAAAATTAAAATAAATTTATTATACTTTTATATATGTTATATTATTATTAATACTTGTTTAAATAATGTCTAGTTTGACAACTGTCATTCAAAATGAAGATTTTGATGAAATCTATCATTTATTCAAAAAAACACCTACTCTACGATCAGTAGTTTCGGAGATATAGTCCTTTTTAGTTTGACAGCTATCATTTGAAATAAACTTCAAGATTAGATGTATTGAAGAGCCCCGTTGCAGGAATTTCGTAATCCACTAAAGGAATAAAATTACTGTTGCCTTCATGTCCAGGTGATCTACGCGGGTGGACCACGGACAAATTCTTTTCGGTTACTTATTATCCATACTTATATTATAAATTTTAAAGTCTGTTTGTTGGTTTTTCCTACTATAACTCGGCAAAGGAGCATTAGATTGCCGAAATTTTTTGCACAGCAATAGCTTATAAGTTTCTAGTTTGACATCTGTCATCCGAAATTAAGATTTTAATGAGATATTACATTTCTTCAGTGAAACACCTGGTCAACGATCAGTAGTTTTGAAGGTATAGTAGTTTTTTTAGACCCTTTTTAGTTTGACAGCTGTCAGTTGAAATCCTAGATAAAATGAATTGAAGAAAACCCGTTGTAGGAATTTCACAATTCACTATAGAAAAAAAAAATTACTGTTGCCATTCAGGTCCAGGTGAACTATGCGGGTGGACCACGGGTAAATTGTTTTCGTTTATTGCCCGTGGTACACTAGGTGATCCAGGGGTAATTATTTTTACCCATGGTACACCTAAGTTAACTACGCGGGTGTACCACTGGCAATCAACGCAATAATCTAATAACTTCTTGCTTAAAAAAAACCTGTTGGTGTCAGGGGGCTCATTCAACATGTTGCCTAAATGCTCTTTTATAAGTTCTTTTAGATTTTATTATGCTGAGGGACAGAGACCCACATTATTACCGACTTAAAAGCTAATTCCATCGCTCAGATGTACTTATAGAGAAATACTCTGGGTTGTTATAAAATGATGCATTATTTTACTACAGTTGTTAATGTAATGAGCTGATGGTAAAATAACAAACGTACGAGTAGGTAGATAGGTAGTTTCTATGAGGATAGCGGTTGGACGGACAAAATTAAATTATAAGGGCTAAAGACTGAATTAACGAATTTGAAACGTATAAAGATTTCAGGTTCATTAAAATTAAACATATTTTACTTTCAGTTTTTGCAATAACGCCAGAATCTCGACAATTCAATTTAGCACTAGAGACAATTCTTCAGTTTGATGATAACGACAATGCAACTAATTTCAAACTCATAGAAAATGCTCAGAACTTCCTAGGACGTCTGAAGAAGACCCTAGAAAGAAAAAAACCTTCGAGGCGAAGCATGGGACACACCAAGGTGCTGACCCTCAGTGAATTTGTAAAGAAGACAATCGTCATACTAAATTCGTATGCCGACGAAGATCTTAAAGACATTTTTATTGTTTTAGATGATGAACTAAGAAAGTTCCATTACAAAGGTTGCAAATTTTTTGAGCTTTTAGACGGCGTTGAACTTAGGAAAATTATTTCAAACAATTTGGAAAAGATTAAAAATTCGTCAGCGAAAAACCAAAAGATGTTACTGAAGGCAGTTCTGATCATAATTCAAAAGAATGAAAGGAAAAAGAACGGTTTTATTAACTTTATAAATTCACTTTACAACAAGGAGTCTACAGATAAACTAATGATTTTCCTCAACGATTTAAAAATTTACAGGGACGAATCCAAGAAATCTATCGCGCAGTTAAAAAAATTTGTCAGGGACGGAATCAGAAACGTCGTTTTTGATCATTATTCTAATCTGGATGTAGATACAAGACGTAGACTTAAGATCGTAATACACACCTTTTTTAAAACATGTCTAAAAAAGAAATTACAACGAACGAATACAACTATCGAATTAAATCGACAAACTTCTACGACATTTGAAACAACACTCCAGGAAGAGAAACGCAGGTAAATTAATTTATTATTTTAAAGAGTTATTTCTGATTTTACTCAAAGATGATAGGCAGTGGTCTTGGCAACAAAGACCTATCAATACATATCCTCTGAGTGTCACTAAATACCCTGTCCAAAAAATAAGCTAAGTGACTGTCAGAAAGTGCAATGAATTGTTTGGTAACTCAAAACGGTAACACATGCAGCAGATAGCAGGATAGAATACTTCTTCTTCTTTTAAGTGAAAAAACTACAAACCTTTACAAGGTAGTTTGTTTTTAAAACCCAAGCCCAACTTAGTAAATTATATAATCATGATAATTTTAGTTTTAAACTATTCAGAATGTTAAGGTGATATACTTATAATATATATAAGCTTAGGACTCATATGAATTTACACTGTCTTTTTCTTCGCAGATTTGGTAGGGAAAATACAAAAAAAAATATAACTTACGAAAGACATATAAAGTCCCTAACAACTCTACAACAAGAAATATTTTACAGGAGAAAGCTTACATCTAACGAGCTCATAACGATAAATTTTTCAAAAGAACATACAGCAGATAACCGCAGTCGTTTACGGAATTTCAGAAGAAACAATGACGAAGAAATGTTTATGAAAGATATTTCAAAATCAAAAATTAATAACATGCGAGATCATGAGTTTAAAAGCAAAATAGGCGTCAGCAATAATAAAAACACAACCACAAACTGTCTTTATAAAAACGACATAGAAAAAAACGAAAAAGATGTTAGAAAGATAACCTTGATAAACGGACTACCCAAACATGCCATAAAAGTAGAGTCAACTGAACTTGATAACGTAAGAACGAATAATGAATTACTAAAAAAAAGAATTTGTGCTTTCTGTGTTTCTAAACCAACAAAAGGAAATGCGGACACAACTGCTGCCACTATCTCGAGTACTATAGATGAATATTTCTTTCAAATATTCAATGACGAATACACCACGAAATTAGATGAAACGTTTGAAGGTTCTAAAAACAAAACTAGACAGGGATTTCTACCTTATTTAAACCATTCGGCTCAACTACACATTAGAACACAAGTACCTAGAGCAACGTCTGTTGACAATCATTTTATGACTACAGAATCAAATGGATTATTCTTTCAAGAAGAGGACAGTAAGGAAACAGATCTAGTTCAAAAAGATTTAGAATACACTAATACTGCAACAAAAATTATGAAAAACACACCTGTGTCTCGAAGCAGAGTTGACACCACTGATAAGTCTAATAGCAAGAGCACAACACAACCAAATAACACTGCAGGACCTGACGTTAAAAGTGTTATTGGGTCTATTGTAGACGATATACATAACATAGTAAATATGAAGAGAATAATAGCATCAAAGTCACAGAAAGATGTAGTTTTAAGAACTGTTGAGTGGACAACCAGTGCTCCAGGGGGAACAAGAATCGTTACAGACGCTTTTAAACAAATGTAGATTATTAAAATATAGAATTAGTTTCTTGTACTACAAACGTAGCAGGTTGTACATCTATTTAACCTAATCCAAAGATCTTATCTGATTCGTTTCTGTAGTCTAACCAATAACTACGAAAATACGACGTGGAATTATATGCAAAATTCTAACGAGGAATTTATTGTGTGTATGTTACTAGATGTCTTCGCCGATTTTATTCTATTCAGGTGGCAAATAAGCAGACGGCCTGCCTGATGTAAAGCGGTCACCTTAGCCAATGGACGTTGGCAACGCTATCCAGGGGCATTACTCGGGCATTAACTATCCTTTAAAATTCTCTAATCACTCCCTCCTTGAAGAACCCCATATTTGTTAAGTAATAAGAGTGATCCCCTACTAATATATGAATGTGCAAGTACCAACTAAAATTTAAAAACATCACACCGGCCTGAAAATCCCACTAAAAAAAAGTCGTGTAAAAAGTAAAAAAAAATCTTTTTAAATTTTTGGCATTCGATTTTTAATAAAAAAAAAACAACCGGCTTCAAAACGATGCACTAAAAAGGTAAAAATAATTACTTATTTCTAAAAAATCTGATCTGAATTACAATTTGAAGTTGGTTTCTATTTACCAGTTAATAAGATGCTTCACTTGCATGAAACCAACTTCAAACTGAAATTCAGAACAGATTTTTTAGGAGGAAGTAATTATTTATTGCATTATGTGCATCGCTTTATTAAAAAGGTTTTTTTTTTCTACTTTTGAGTAACAAAGAGCTTTTATCAAGGGAAAGTTTTTTGGAATTGTCTAAAACTACTAAATCGATTTGGATAAAATTTTTATGGTACAGTATATCCTTTCGAATAAAAAAAATTACGTTAATCGATTCATAAACAAAAAAGTTATGGCTGTTCAGCCATAAAAAAAATATAAATATATACAGTCGAATTGAGAACTTCCTCCTTTTTTTGAAGTCGGTTAAAAAGAATAAAAAACTTAGCTCAATGTACCAAGTGCGAGGTTAAGGTTTAGTTTTTACTTTTTACTGGAGTTTTAAAGGCGGTGTTATTTAAATACCTATTTTTTTATATCATTTGCATGGATTTTTTTATTTTCTGCTTTTAGAGAAAAAAACGCCTTCTATTATTATTTTCTTGCTTTAATTTATTCCAATTAATCTATCTATTTAAGAATTTATTATTAACGTGTTGGAAATCAATATGATAGGATATATCTATCTTATATTCTGACAGTGGATAATTTTGTGAAAAAGGAAGTTTGTCTTCAGATTGGTTTTCTTTGTGCTCAGAAAATTGCGTACTGGGTTATCTTGCACCACATAATTATCACCAGGTCGATAAAAATCTGTGACTGGATATTTCAAGTATAGTGTTACGTAACTGAACATGTTGTCGACATCAAAATGTGAATAATTGAGAGCATTCCCCAAACAAGAACCATGTTTTTGTTATTTGTGTTTGTAAAATAGGTCTATTAGTGGTACGAAAATCATGGTGTGCCAGTCCGACTCGCACTTGACCGTTTTTTATTTATATACAGGTACAGATTTCTTGTTTGCCACATTATTATATCACTGAAACGTAATCACTATGTTAATAATGATCAAAATCAAGACAAATCATCAAAGATCAAAGTCCTCCTTTGACCGTGAATTGTTTTGAGGTATTGTGTGTATAGAAACACTCGTACATGCAAACAAATTGCTTGCAACATACTTATATTAAAGTCAAAGTCGAGTTAAAGTAATTTTTTTATTCAAATTAGGTTTTTACTAACACTTATTAATCGTTAAAATGATGAAATATTGCCAGTTTTAGTAAATCTATACATAGATGATGTCAGTGGCGTGCTTTTGGATTTATCTGATTATCTAATTAATTTGAGATAAATAATAAATAATGATACGTTACTTGTTGATAAAAAATATTACTATTATAATAATTGAGTGAAGTAGAAGTTATCAGAGACTAGCAAATGATAACCATCATTTTCAAGTGTTCAGTTTTATAAATATTTAAGAATGTATTTCGTTTTATTATTGTTTTTGATAGTGTTTTATCTATATGGTGTAAGAACATATGGATATTGGAAGAAAAAAGAAGTTAAACATGACACAGCCTTACCGTATTTCGGTAATAATTTGCGGCAGTTCATCCAAAGAGGCACCATGTCTATGTTAGCCGCGGAAGCGTACAGGAAATATCCCAATGAGAAAGTGGTGGGATTCTATAGAGGATCTAGTCCTGAGCTGGTTATAAGAGATCCAGAACTTATAAAAAGAATACTCGTCACAGATTTTCAACATTTTTATGGAAGAGGACTTAATCTTCACAAAACCGTTGTGGAGCCGCTGTTGAAGAATTTGTTTTTTGCTGACGGCGACCTGTGGCGATTGCTAAGGCAAAGGTTTACGCCTGCGTTCAGCTCGGGGAAACTCAAGGGAATGTTTCCGATAATCACAGAGAGAGCCGAAAGATTGCAGAAGCTTTGCGAAGAAATAGCCAAAAAGGATGAGTATGACGTGCGAGAGTTGATGGCACGTTACACCACTGATTTCATTGGAGCATGTGGTTTTGGTATCAATATGGATTGTTTAAACGATGAAACATCTCAGTTCAGGAAACTTGGTAAAAGAGCGTTTAAAAGAACACCCAGAGAGGCCCTTATATTCACTCTCAAGATCATATTTCCTGATCTTTGTAAGCATCTAAATCTTTTAGCACCTGAAATACAAGATTCAATGATACATTTAGTGCAGGCCGCCATGAAGGAGAGGAACTGCAAGCCGAGCGGTAGAAATGATTTTATAGATTTACTGTTAGAATTTAAGCAGAGCAAAGGAGCAATCGTAGGAGAATCGATTGAAAGTAAAAACGCTGACGGAACCCCAAAACTGGTCGAATTAGAGTTAACTGACATGCTGATGACCGCGCTAGTGTTTGTGTTCTTCGCAGCTGGTTTCGAAACGTCATCTGGAACATCCAGTTATACTTTACACCAACTGGCGTTTAAACCGGAATGTCAAGAGAAAGTCCAAGCAGAGATTGATAGAGTTTTGGCCAAATATGGTAATAAATTGACTTATGAAGCAATTCAAGAGATGAAGTACTTGGAAATGGCGTTCATGGAAGCAATGAGAATGTATCCTTCGATAGGGCATTTAGTTCGAAAATGTACAAGTCCGGAATACACGTTCCCTGAGATAGGATTGACGATAAATGAAGGTGTGAGGGTTGTGATCCCCATACATGCTCTTCATAACGATTCGAAGTACTTTGAGAATCCAGAAAAGTTTGATCCGGAAAGGTTTCTTCCAGAAAAGAAGCAGATAGAGAATTTTGTGTATATGCCGTTTGGAGAAGGGCCAAGATCGTGCGTGGGTAAGATCTGATTAGTTTTTAATGTCTATTTTTGATCGTTGTTAGATACAATAAGGGAGCTTACGGCGAAAAGTATCGAGCACACAATACTAGTCCACATTCAGGAATTTAAGAGAGAAATGTAAGCAGGTTACATGACAGTTACTGTGAGTACCTCATGAGCTAGGACCCATAAAAATGTATACATTATTACTCTCGAATTTTTTAATTTGAAAAGCTAGAACAAAAAATAGCAAGCTTCGCTGACAATTTGCATGATCAAATAAATCAAAAAGATTTTTGTCCAATTGGTAAATCGCGGGTTTCTTCATAACAGAACTCTCGACACGGCATCGGCTGTGACGACGCACTGCAACACAAAAAATCAACAGTTTTTGGAAAATAGAATAATATTTGATATGATGATATTTTAAATTGAATTTATTAGAAACCCAACTTACCGCAAGCCAAGTATCCAAGTATTGATCTTTAACATTTAGGTTCTATCTCTATCCTATTTTTAATAATATAATATGCCTGTCTCGTTAAAATGTTGCTCAAAAGTTCATCACATGTTTATCTGATGATTTAAAAATTACTTTATTTTGTCCAGGCCAAAGTTCTAGTGTCTAGTCCATTTTAGAATATTGTCGTCAGAGATTTTGGTTTATCTGTTTCAGGAGCTCGAATGGGCCAGATGCAGTCGATGGCGGGTGTGGCTGCCGTGCTGCAACGGTTTTCGGTGGAGCCCGCAGCCAGCAGCAAGCGTAGCCCCCCACAGGACCATAGGGCTTCATCGCTCAGGGCTTTCTCGGCGGACTGCCTCTCAAACTGAGGAAACGTTAGCCAATAAAAAAAACACATACAATATACGATAGAGTTGCGTTCGACAACGTTTTCGAGGTTCAACAGCATCAGTAGCGACATAATGTTGTAGATGAATAAAAAATATAATGAGAGCATAATAATGTATTTTAATAGAATTATCTTGGACATGGATCATAGTCTAGTTATAATAATGGATTCCTCAATTGTCAATTTTTAAGAGTACTAGCTATATATACAATATTAAAATTCATGCGTATCTAGTGAAGTTTGTGTTTGTTTTTTGGGGGGGTTCATACCGATGTGCGACAGGGAAAACTTCTCATCGGGCTGATTTTACCAAGCCACAATCATCCAAATCAGGGTATCGTATTCCACACGTTTCTCTTTCAAATCACACCCATTTAAAAATTACTTGAAAGGTTATGAATTATTTTGTGTCTGTGTTTGAGAAACAATTCTTTCAAATTTATTTACATATTTTGTAAAGTGCACGTTGAAGAAGACAAAATTTTACTAAAAATAATTACACCGTCTTCAAAACCCCACTAAAAAGTTAAAAATACACTCCTGAGCTCAATGTTCCATGTGCGTGTGTACGTTTTATTTTTTACTTTTTAGTGGGTTTTTGCAGGCGGTGAATTTTTTTTATTCAAATTTGTTAGGTATTTCTGAATTTTTAGTTAATAACACTTGATCATTTATCATCATCTATCAAGGTGACATTATTCGATTATAAATATAAACTGTATCTATCCGAAAATTTGATGTTTTCAATTTCCATATATTTACTATGGCGACATGAAGTCAGATATTTTATCATTTAGGTATTTACTTAAAAAGAGATATTATACACTTATCAATAATTGTGATAGAAAGTAGATACACGTGTAGGTACGGAGCCTGCTCCGAAACATGCATGGCGCATGGGCGTGGCGCATGGCCCGCTCGACCCACATGTTCTTGACCGGATTTTGATACTAAATGTAATATTAGTTATAGATTCCAAAAAAATCGATTTACTATTAGTGCAAGAGACTTTTCTAAAACCAAGTTGTAAGGATCCTAGAATCGCTAACTACGCATTGGCTAACTACGCAAGTAGCACATAAGCGTGAATTATATCCGAAAACAAGCTATATTACAGTCTAATACTGTAATTTAGCTGGTAAAGAGGATAAAACTAGTCTGATTACTGTATTAGCAGGATTTCGTAGACTGTTATACGGCACAGCTTACTTATGACTGCATAATGAAGAAAAATTCAACATAATGCATTAGTGTAGAATTCGAAATCTCTGTTGTCCAGACTTTGGCAATATATAATGCTACTAGCTGTTTTAGAAGACTTAAGCATATAAACGGCTGGTGAACGTGAAAAAGACACCTCCCTTATAATGCCACAAGCTGTATTAAAGTATCAAATATTACCATTGGATTTTATTAGGTGTACACTAATTCAATTCTAATGCTAATAAATAAGCTTGATAGTAGCTGAATAATACATAGTATAGAATGTCTAAAACTGCTGTTTTATGTATAAAAGCATCAAATGAGCTCAATAAGCTGTAAATTGGTGTAGTTAAACTTCACTTTCATTTTTAAGCATAAAGTGAAAATATCAGCTATTGTACAGCCTCTGTATTTATAAGGGAGTTATTATAGTTGTTAAGATATCGTGATTTATTTTCATAACCTCGCAATGTGGTTGGGGAACAAACGAAAGTATAAGCACTTTTAAAAATCATTCGCTTGCGGGTAGATTCACAAAATTAAGTAAAGTATGTACGAAATGATATTTATCAAGATTTTCTCATGCTTAAAATACTCTTTGTTAATCTTGCTTTTTACCCTTTGATAACCATTAAAACAATTTCATTCCATTCAACAGCTAGCGTAATGCTTTCAGCATTCAAATAGAGTTTATTATCGCCGTGTGACAACAATTGATCCAATTGAACAAATGAATACAATTGATCAACAGATATATAAAAGATATGAAAAATTTATATCCCTTAAGATTAAGTAAAGATGAGGACATTTAGTAAAATATGTGGTCGCCGTTGATAAACATATTACGAAACTGAAAGTTTTTTTAGTTATTTTACCTTTACTAAACCATTGCTAAGCTGTAAATCATATCTTTGCTAGTACAGCCTTAAGTTTATAATTATTCTGTAGTCCGGCGATTCTACAGCCATGTGTGCTACTTGGGAAATGACCGGCCCATCCTTAAGGGACGTTTATTTACTATAAAATATCTCTTCACTACGTAGCTCTCGATACCCCTCCATTAGAGAATTAAGAAACATCGGTTATCCGTTTGGCGATGACAGGGCACAGTCCTATCGTACCGGTCTCTGTGTATCTATCACCAACAAAGGTGATACTACAAAGCTATCTGAAATCGTTGTTTGACTTAGGTAACGTTGTCATAGTAGCAGGCGACCCAAACTGCAAACACAAGCGATGGAATTCGCATTCAACATCGTCAAGCGGCAAACGACTAGAGGCTCTAGTCTCCCACCCACTTTCCGGATAGAATGACACAGATACCTCACGTACTAGACATAGCACTTCTTAAGAACATAACCTTAAGTTTGCACTCTATACAGGTGTTACACGAGCCCACACCTGGCCATAGGCCGGTTTTCTTACGACTAGGGCCCCCAACCAACGGTCATCCGTTGTATAAGGACGTGGTCGACTGGTGGAGGCTAGGTGAAAACCAAAAAAAAATAGACTCACCTCATCTCAATAGGATCCCGGTCAATTTTGTCACAACTGACGATGTTAGTTTAGCGGTCAAAGCGCTTACTAGCCATCTCCAGTCCGCTGTAGCTAAATTACAGTGTAGAAAAAGTTACAGTGGAGAACAAGAAAAAAGGAAAATAGGGCTACGCTCATCTCAATAGGATAGGAATCAGTATTCCTTACAGCGCTCTGTAAAGACAAAAATAGCCACTGTAAGGAGCGAAAAGTGGGACAGTCTTATGAAACAGATCTCGCCTTCCCACTAAAGCGTTAAAATCCGACGTAGTCAGTACTATGCCGCTGTTAGTCGATGCAAACGCGACATTCGAATTTGACGACCCAGCCCAGCGAACAACCCACTGACCAAACTCACGTCGATGAAGTGGAGCAGTGGAGAGGGTCCCTTCCCACACTTGATTCACTTTCACCCGTAACAGTCTCTGAGGTCCAAAAGATCATCAAAGACTTAAAACCTAAAAAGGCCCCAGGTGCCGATGGGATCTCAAATAGGCTTCTAAATATCCTCCCCGCTCAGCTTCTCCTTCTATTGGTCAGCATATTCAATACGGCCATGGCAAACTGCATCTTTCTCGATTCTTGGAAGTTAAAGACATCCCTAAGCCGGGAAAACCAAGCATAACATAGCCACGTCTTAAAGACCCATTAGTCTTCTAAAGACCTTGGGAAAGCTCTATGAGCGTCTCCTCCTATCGCGCCTGAAAGACTACGTCCAGTCTAAAGGCATTCTTATTGACGAACAGTTCGGTTTTCGAGCTAATCACTCGTGCGTCAATCAAGTGCACTGCATAACGGAGAACATACTGTATGCCATTCATGACAGGAGCCCTCTTCTTCGATATAGCGAAGGCTTACCATAAAGTTTGGGATAACGACTTGATTTACAAGCTGTTCAATCTCGGTGTTCCAGACCGTCTCGTACTCATCTTATTCGACTTCCTAAGGGTACGTAGCTTTCGCTACTGCGTAGAAGGAAGGTATTCGTCTCCCCACCCCATTAGTGCAGTAGTTCCCCAGGGCTCCGTGCTCTCCCCTCTGCTCTATTAATTTTTTACCAATGACATAAATCGTCCCTCCAACGTCAATGTGGCGCTCTTCGTGGACGATTCGGCTCTTTACTGATATTCGCATCGATACGTTCGTCGAATAAGCCTGGGCCTCCAGTCTGCAGCTAACGCTTTAGGCGTTTGGTTCAGGAAGTGGAGAATCGAGGTTTGCTCCGAGAAAAGTGCAGCAATACACTTTCGATAAAGGCCACGAGGCAACTCACCCCAGTCCACCTTTACGGCCAACCCATTCCTATCTAGGACTAAGGGACTCTCAGCTTAATTTTAGAGGCCACATTAAAAGAGTAAGAGACTGAGCGGCCTTCGTACTCGGTCGCCTCAAGCAGAGTGCAAGCAGCACCGCAGCAAAAGTTAGTCCGAGTGTAGTTGTCAAGGCCATCTGCGGCCAACAACAATAGTCACTAGTTAGAAAAAAACAAAAAAAAAACGAAGTATTTTACAAAACTTTATTTTTGTAACTTTTGATCGTAGACTAGTAGTTTCTTTACAGAAGTGATAGATCTCATCAAGAGCTTCATTTCGTATGACAGCTGTCAAACTAGAAAAGGCTTTATCTCCGTAAATTTTGATCGTAGACTAGTAGTTTCTTAACAAATGTGATAGATCTCATCAAGATCTTCATTTCGGATGACAGCTGTCAAACTAGAGACGGCTTTATCTTCGTAACTTTTGATTGTAGACTAATAGTTTCTCTACAGAAGTGATAGATCTCACCAAGATCTTCATTTTTTTGCGGTACATTAAAATGAATGTATGGGTACCTGTTGAATACGGATTCAAAAATGGAATTGAGGTTTTGAAAAACCTTTTTTGAAGTGAAAACTTCTTAAGCGGCGTTGTGCACTTTTTTTGTGATGGGTAAAAAATGTTTAACTCGCGTCAGGACACGTGACCTGATCGAACCTTCTTAAGACGAAACTCGAGTCAGGACACGTGACCTTTATTTACATTACGTTAGTTTTTATTTTTAGTATATGGCGATTTTGAGTAGTACAGGAAGGTTGGATATGGGATTTTAATTCTCTGACAGATTGAGATGTCAAATATACTACGTCAAAAAAGTAAATAAACAAAAATTATTATTTATAATAAATAAATATGTATACGAAGTGATGGGAAGAAAATAGCTAGTATGTTTTCACTTCTTCCGGCACTCCCGGAGTGCAACCCGTTTTTTTATTTATTGATTTTACATACTCACACACACACTAAAAAATAACTAAGTACAGTAAGTATTATAAAATAATAAATCCTACTAAACAAGTTTTGATCTTCAATGTACCTACTAACAACTAGTAGGTAACTTGATTTGATTTGGCTAAATCACTGATCTACAAAATTGTAACTTTTGTGTGCCTTTTAAATAAATACTAGGTACGTTTTTATACTAATTTTTAGTCACTAAATCGAATGAAATTTCAAAATTAGCTTGAGTTAAGGAATATCACAAGTATGGAACAATATGACATTCATAAAAGTTTTAATAAAAAAATAATAATAATTAAAAAAATATACTTATTTATTTAGTTTTTATTGTTATTTAATGGGCATCGTTGGCTCCTTATACAAAATTTAAAACCTTCAAGTTTTAACTGGTAAACACAATAGGTACAAATTAAAACGTATAGCACGCGTCAGCGTGTCCAGCTTAGTTCTAGGCAAGGGAACGGCGACACACCAGCCATGCCAGCAACCATTTTGAGCCACATTTGACTCCTTTCCAACTTGAAACCTATTTAACCCACATACATGAAATTTGGCACAGTTATTAAAAGCAGATGCTTGTCTAGAATCCGAAATTTCGCAAATGTAGCTCATGCAGTTATTGACATATCAACGTTAAAAAACTGGCATTTTTATGACTGACTGAACATACAGATCAAAAACCTAACACGTCTTTAGATGACCCAGAAACTTGATTTTTTGCATTTTCTTGCTTCCTTATTTAAGTGCCAGGCACTTGTTGGTGTAGGTGTAGGTGTGTCAATTTTTTTCTGTCCAGTGCTAATTCCTTCACTCTCTTATAAATTACTTCTTTAACATTCGCTTTCAGTTGGTCTGTATACTTTCTTCTAGGTCTTTTCAACGCTTTTTTTTGGTCTCTAATTTTCCTTTTATTATATTTGTTATGAAATGTTCGTGACGATTCAAATACCTCTGCTTTTATTTAAATGCTTAAAGATCTGTTTTTCCTCATTTAATCTAAGTAGTACTACTTCATTTGTTAATTTTTCTTTTTATGATTTGTTTCTATTTGCCGCCAACACCGCATTTCAAAATTTTCTATTCTTTCGCGGTACTTTTAATTAGAGTCCAAGTTTCACACGTTTATAAGGCTATGCTCCATACATATGTCTTAATTAGTTTTTTCCTAATATTTTTATTGATTGTAGATGTGAAAAGGGCTCGATTTCTATGAAAAGTTTGTTTTGCAATGGCTGATCTCGCTTTTATGTCCGCTGATGATCTTGTGTCTTCTGTAATTAAGCTACCTAAGTATTTAAAGTCATGTAACTGTTCTATTGGCTCATTTTAAAATTTTAGTTAAACTTATATTTATCTTCATATTAATTTCTTCAAAAATTTGGTTCATTGAGTTAAAAAGTTTTTAATTTTATCTCTGCCATTGGTAACTGTGACACTGTCGTCAGACAATCTCATAAATTTATTCTTTCTCCATTAATACTTATTTCTTTTTGTGATTTTTTTAAAATGCGTTTTATGACTACTTCTATATATTAAAAATGAGAGGAGACAGAAAACATCTTAGTCTGATTTTTGCTGTTTTCATAAAGGTTTTTATTTCTATTAGTGTTTCTTATTATTTGTTTAGATAATTTTTTGTCTCTGTAGTCAAATCCTGTCTGTTTTAGTGTCATCATCATTATTTTCCAATCAACTCTATCAAACAGTTTTTCTAGATCTATAAAAGCAATGTAGGTATCTTTGCCTAGGTCTACTCTTCTTTGTACTATATATGTCTTTAAAGCAAATTCTTCATTTAAATCTTGCCCATTCTACAAGTTTTCTATATAGTTTTTCCATCTTCCAACCAATGTCGTCTTGTGTCACCGTACTCTTTTTTTCTGGTGTTGTTATCTAGAGTTTTAATGATATCATATGCTACATCTATATTTCCTTTACTCATAAAAAAACAGCTAAGTGCGAGTCGGACTCACGCAGGAAGGGTTCCGTACCATTATCTATAAAAATTAAATGTTTATTTTTATATTTGAGTTGATTGAATGAAAGGTAAATTGCGGTTTACGATTTATGACGTATTAATAAAAAAAACTAGTTACTGGATCTCGTTCTAACCAATTTTAGGTGGAAGTTACACCACAGTAGTGTATATCATAATTTTTTTTTATTTTATCATTCTCTTATTTATTTTTTTACCACAGTTTAGAAACAAAATAATATTAGAAACCTAAATATCATTTTTGAAGACCTATATATAGATGATGTTCATAGATCAAAAAAAAATTTTGAGTTTCAGTTCTATGTATGGGGAACCCCCAAAATTTATTGTTTTTATTTCTATTTTTGTGTGAAAATCTTAATGCGGTTCACAGAATACATCTACTTTCCAAGTTTCAACAGTATAGTTCTTATAGTTTCGGAAAAAAGTGGCTGTGACATACGGACGGACAGACAGACAGACATGACGAATCCATGAGGGTTCCGTGTTTTGCCTTTGGCTACGGAACCCTAAAAATCAATGTCTGTACTTAGGCTGTTTATATATGACTTTTTATTATTTTTACATTCTAAGGTTATTTTGTTAGTCAATATTTTATATTTACGTATACTATAGTCATTCATTTTATTTCTTAGTTTTGTTTTTTTTAGTAATTAATCTTTAGTCCCGTCACTTATCTGTTTCTTTCTTGGTTTAATTTTTGAAACTCTTCAGCATTTAATCTAATTATATCTTTAATATTGCACCATCTATTGTCTATGTCTAATAAATCATTATATGAAATGTCATTCTTAATTATTTCTAACTTATCTTCTAATTTTTTATTATGTTTCTCTTGGTTATCCTTATATTTTAATTTTTTGATATCAATTACCTTATTTTTGTTTCTTCTGCCATTTTTCTTGTAATAAATACCTAGTTAACTTAGCAGTAATTTGTGATCAGATATGTTTTGTATGATTTAATTCTATTCTTAATCTTACTCTTAGTTATAATGTAATCTATTTGGTATCTTGCAAAGTCATCTGGCAATTTCTATGTATATTATCATCTTTTTGGTTGCGCATAATGCGTTATTATTATTACTAGATCTCTTTCTTTGCAAAATTGAATAATTCTTTGGCGTCTTTTATTTCTATTGCCTGATTCAAAATTTTCTGTAACATTTTCTTTTCTTTTATCACCTACAACAGCATTTAAATCTCCTATTATCAGTTATTTATCTTTTGTATTAAATGACTCTATTATAGTATCTATTTTCTTATATACATTAATGATCTGCCGGAGGTCGTTAAAAACAATCACGAGATAGTGTTGTTCGCAGACGACACATCACTTTTGTTTAAAGTTAAAAGACACGAAACAGTTCTAGATAATGTTAACAACTGTCTGTCTAAAGTTGTCCACTGGTTCAATATGAAGAATTTGCTTTTAACCAGTAAGAAAACTAAATGTATTAAATTCTTAACGCCAAATGTTAGTCAAGTAAGAACCAGTGTACTTATAAATGGGGAGCAATTAGATGTTGTAGATAGCGCTGTATTCTTAGGCATTACTTAAGATGAAAAACTTAAATGGGGCCCACACATAGCTGGATTGGCGAATAGACTTAGTTCTGCAGCTTTTGCGGTTAAAAAGATTTGTCAACTTACAGACGAAGCCACATCCTTGCTACTTTCATAGAATGATGTCCTATGGTATCCTATTATGGGGACATGCAGCTGATAAACAGAAAATATTTGTACTGCAGAAGAGATAAAAATATCTAACAGATACTCTTTAAGGAATAAATTTAAAGAGATCAAACTAACTTTACCTGGTCAATATATATTTCATAATTTAATGTATGTTCCTAAGAATATTAATCTTTTAAAAAAAATTGTGATGTTCATAATCGAAATACAAGAAATAGATACAAACTGGCTCTGATCCACACAAGGCTTGAGAAAACTGAATTTAAAAACGTTTAAAATTTTTGTTAAACAGATAAACCGCATGGGAATAACTAAAATGTTGTTATAGTACTTATATTTGGAAATGTACCAATCGTTATATAATTAAAATTTAAAAGAGCGACAGCTGGAGAGTTTCTTTCGCCGTTTCTTCTCCCTAGAACGCCATCTTTATAAATTCCTTGCATATTATACTGACGTCAAAAAAGTGATATTGCATCCTATTTTTGAGAAATAAACTATTTGAATTTGAATTATTTCCTCATATAATTTTTCTATTCCTTCATCTGGATGATTCCCAGTTGGCATATATATTTGAAGAATATCCAGGTAGGTATGTGTTGTTTTTTTTTATTCCTGTAATTCGATCACTATAGTGTATAATATTTTGCATAAAGGTAGAATATTAAAAAGGAAAAAATCTGAAAAATAAAAATTATTGATAACGATCCAACTAGCAAAGTTGTCCTATAATATAGAGACTAAATAACATTTGGTTATATACAGGTTATCTAATAGTACCTCAAATTTCAAGGAATTGTGTTATAGTATTTTATGCAACTTTTTGATAGATACGAGAATACAATTTGGAGCGCCTCTCAACGTAATTCATACCAATGAATTTCTCACTGATTTTGCTGATACAACACCACGAAATTGTGAAGACATGTTCTTGTAATAAATATCTATGTCTGCAGTGTGCCAGTTTTCTATCAAATTTTATAGTTCAAAAGATACACAGGATTTAAGGTTTCAATACAAATGGTTTCAAAAAAGAATTATTGTTAATAAAAACATTTCACAAGATTTTGGAAAACTACAGACATAGGTATTCGGCTTGCGATTATAACTAAGAAAATTCACAGAGATTGATCAGTAAATGTCAAAAATAAATGAGAAATTCGTTTGTATGAAGCCCACACAATTATTCCTTTTATAAGACTATAAATAGATTTCATCATGATAATCATAAAAAGTTCATGAATTTCCCTCTTACATAACGTATTGTTATTTACACGTTTCGTATAAGATTTTTGACGATACTTGCCCGACTTTTAAAAAATGTTTATAAAAGACGAATATTCAGATTAATAATAATTGAAAAACTTATAGTTTTAAAAAGGTCATTACGTTTGGTGAACTGCGCTTTTGACACCAAGCATCCGTGTAAAGGTTATAAAAATGATACTTTACAATTTTTGTTAATTTACATGACGTCTATTCGATCATTATACTAATAAAAGTTTAATAATTAACGTTAACATTATTGTTATACAACCAAAACGGTCCAACCTTCAGTTGCGACTAAAATGTTGTCATTTTACAAGACTAAATTTTGTCAGTTATAGGTTTTTTCCGCGGTTCCACACGCTTTAAATTCGGTTATCGGTGTAGAATTTTTCAACGACTTCTCAATTATAGAAAAAAAACCTAATCACACTTAACTTTTTCAAGTAGCCTATATACAAATATAATATAGCCTGTACGTGAAAACTAGCCAAGTCAAATCTTGAGATGGAATTACATCCCAAGTGAAATAAATGCTTTGTACTAAAATTTAAGAATTTATATAAACTATTAAGTAGCAAACATTATAGAAGTACTTTGAAACAAGAAATTCATACTAATATTATAAATGCGAAAGTAACTCTGTCTGTCAGTTACCCCTTCTCGCTTTAACCGTTGCACCGTTTTACATAAAATTTGCGATGGAGATAGTTTGAGACCTGGGAAAGGACAAAGGCTACTTAAAAAAGGCAAGTGTGAGTCGGTTTTATTTCTATAATTGAGGAGTTCAAATTCTACACCGATAACTGAATTTAGGGCGGGTGGAACGGCCTCTTCTCAATTATAGAAAAAAAACCAAATCACACTTGACGTTTTCAAGTATCCTATGTCCTTTCTCGGGACTCAAACTATGTCCATGCGAAATTTCATAATAATCGGTACAACGTTTTAAGTGTGAAGGGGTAACAGACAAGCAGACAGAGTTACTTTCTCATTTATAATATAAGAATGGATTAAATAATGTTGCATGTTCTTGTAACTAAAATTTAAGGATTTTCTACACAGATCTTGGTACCCATATATAGATCTCAATTCTTTTGACGGCGAAGTCGACAACGACGCATATTCGTAATATTGAATTTGGCTCTCATTTCACATTCTCAAATCTCACATAAAAAGATGATATTTTTCAAGTTATCGTACAGCATAAATAAGCACCAACAACCACCAGTCCTTAGTTCTTAAATTAGATTCAGTGAATCGAAAACTACACAGAGATAGATATTTCTACTATAATTTTATGTACAAGTCAATTTCAAAGTAAACCAGTTATTTAACTATGCCATAGACTAGAACACAGAAAGAAATGAAACACTTTAGTTGAATAGTTAAATCTGTATTAATACGTTATTAAGACTATAAAAAAATAAATAAAAAACCGACTGCAAAAACATTAAGAACCAAACAGAAATTAAAACATACCAAATATTTATAGCGTGAGTAATCTGTAGGTACCTACACTATTTGAACTTGCATTGAAACGTGTCCCGCCAGCTCATAGTTCAATATGTACATATTTAATTTCTCTTTTAGTTCATAGTTTTTTTGCAGTCGGGTTTTATTATTTATTAAATTTACAGGTTTTATTTACAGGTTTTTAGTGTTATTTTTTTTATTTTTTTTTATTGCGCTTGACTATTTTGTTATAAGTTTTATATTTCTTTTCACTATTTTCTTACTCGCCTTTTGACGCCCTTTATTTTGATACCAATGTCGAGGGTCTTTAATTAATAAGCGCATAAAATCTGCCATTTTGATCTTTTACAAATTTTATGTAACATGTGTGGCGTATTGTGTACATTTATTTATTTTTCTGCGCAAGTGTGTTGAAAAATATCGTAAAAGACGCGTGAGCGTTAATCATTCATTACACACTTGGCACATTACACATTTGCTAGGCGATTAAGGCTGAAATGCTGCCTTGTGTTGTGTATAATGAATTACCCACAGAGCTCACTTGTATCACAAAATTCATATGTAGGTACTGTTAAGCTTATTTACAGCTTCTGCTTCAGGAATCAGTTTTTAGTTTTTAATCATTTATTTTATTTACAAAATTTAAGTTGACTCACACAAAGGTTGCACTACTTTACATAATGCATATAATTGTTGCGATTCTCCAACTAACCTTTTTCTTGGCTTTAACGACCGAAAGAAAAATTGCTTTTCGCATCTACAGTCGTTGCCCATTCCTATCTTTGTTGACATAATCTATGCCACAATCTTTTGCTATGATTACGACTTCACTGACCGTCCACCCACGACCAGTGTAGCGTAGATAACTGACCTTTACGCGCTTCCACTTTGTATTTATTTTACGAAAACATACTTTGAGTCTATACGTATAAAATCCATAATCAGAACTTTACACCTCTTACGCAGATGAAGTGTATCAAAAAAAAAAATTTTATACAAAAAACTAGAAATATTACAGTGCTAATGTGTCAATGAGCTAAAGATTTGTGATACAATCATATATTATTAAATGAGAGCAAAATCCGCGGCGTGGATAATTCATTTAATTTAGTTCTGTCAGTGGACAACGTTATCTTAATTATTATGATTTATCTAGTGTGTATCTTGCTATTACTTACCATCTATTATTTTGGAGTTCATACACATGGATATTGGAAGAGAAGGGGAATCAAACATGATCCACCTCTTCCATATTTTGGCAACAATTTCAAACAATATCTGCAAATGGCGAGTATAGCCATGAAGGCGGAAGAAACTTACAACAATTATCCTGAAGAAAAAGTGGTTGGTTACTACAGAGGTTTGAGCCAAGAGCTAGTTATAAGAGATCCAAAAATCATAAAGAGAATATTAACGACAGACTTCCAACACTTCCACGCGAGAGGAATTAATCTTCACAAGACTGTTGTAGAACCGATGTTGAAGAATCTCTTCTTTGCTGATGGAGATTTGTGGAAGTTACTGAGGCAAAAATTCAGCTCAGCGTTTAGTTCTGGGAAACTTAAGGCCATGTTCTCCATCATTACAGAACGGGCCGAGAAACTACAAAATATTTGTGAAGAACTGGTAGATCGGAACGTAATCGATATGAGAGAACTGATGGCTAGATTTACCACTGACTTCATCGGCGTGTGTGGTTTTGGAATTAACATCGATTGTTTAAACGACGAAACGTCTGAGTTCAGAAAACTTGGTAAAAGGATCTTTAAAAGAACCCCGAGAGAAGCTCTTATTTTTATACTAAAGTCTTTATTTCCCGAGGCATTTAAGAATTTAAACCTTCTTGCCCCAGAAGTCGAAAAATCAATGGTGCATTTGGTACAAACTGTCATGAAAGAACGGAACTACAAACCTTCAGGGAAAGGTGACTTTATAGATTTACTTCTAGATATAAGAACTCAAGGCTCTTTAGTTGGCGAGTCGATAGAGAAAAGGAATCCTGATGGATCAGCGAAAATAGTGGAGCTAGAACTGAATGATATGCTACTAATTGCTCAGGTCTTTGTATTCTTCGGGGCTGGCTTTGAAACATCGTCGAGCACTTCTAGCTACACCCTACATCAACTTGCATTCAATCCAGATTATCAACAGAAAGTTCAAGAAGAAATTGACACAGTCCTATCTAAATATAATAACAGAATAACTTATGAAGCTATTAATGAGATGTATTATTTGGAGCTAGCGCTCCTTGAGGCGATGAGGATGTATCCTTCAGTTGGAGCGTTAGTAAGAACCTGTACCTCCTCAGAGTACACGATACCTGAATTAGATTTGACAATTCACGAAGGAACCAAAGTGTTAATTCCACTTAAAGCTCTTCATAATGATGAGAAGTACTTTAAAGATCCAGAAGTGTTCGACCCCGAGAGGTTCAGTACGGAAAGGAATGAACACAAAAGCTTTGTCTACATGCCTTTTGGCGAAGGTCCTAGAACGTGCGTTGGTGAGTAAATTCATAGTTCGCTAAGTGAGAATGTAACTCTCATCTTGAGGGTGCCGTATTTATCTAGTGTGTTAATTTTTTACTTTTTTTATTTTTATTTATTTGGGAAAACAAACAGTTGTTACAATTAAACTTAATAACTAATGTTTAAGTAACAATATCATAATCATTGTAAAACCCATACAGCTATCTACAGGTTAGTACAATGTGTTACTCGACAATTATAAATTACTATAAAATGTATAAAAGAAACTAGTACATTAAAAAAAAACTGTAACGTTACAAAATAAGTAAGTATATCAAAGAGGAGGAAAAAAAATTGAAAGCAAATCATAATTAAGGTTACAAATATCAAAAACATGATTTTTGAACTTGCCAACCCTTAATACTTAGATTGTTTTTCCTAGAGACTACATACAATATAGTGTTCTTCAAGCACAGAAATGATTTTTTAAAAGGTCGGCTGCCACGTGAGTAACGTCTCTAGTGTAACAAGTGCCAATAGGCTACGGAATTATGCTTTTTGCCACGTATGCAAAGACCTATAAACAAAGAACAACCTAACTGAGGTTCGTGTCCAGGACAATTTTGTGCAAACCGCCCCAAGTAAGAAGTTGTCAAGGCCATTCTCCGGCCAACACCAGTAGACAGTAGTTAGAAAAAATGGTGCGTATGTGTAATATTCAGTACAGTTTTATACAATTATTCAAGTGACACCTGAGGTCAGCGTACTGGGCTGAAGCAGTCTGAGACGGAGAGTACACATGTAATAAAAATATAGTATTTAACAAAAAAATATGGTACACTTCGATGTGGTGAGTCCGGCCAGGAATGAAATTAAATAAATGTGCAAAAGTTATGTTACATGTATAAGGTATTCTAGACCAAACAGCAACCAACTTATGGGAGAACTTCCAGAAGTGAGAGTGAGACTGACTAAACCCTTCCATCCAATCATCAGGATTACCGCTTATTTGAGTCAAAGGACGCGAATTAAACCAAGCTTCCAATTGCGCTAAGACAGTTGATATTACTCTTCTACATACTATAAAATAACAAATAATAAGTTTGCACGGAACCATCGCGCATCGCGCATCGGTGCGCGAGACAGACTCGCACTTGGCCGGTTTTTCCTTATCTGATTATATGATTTTTTTGTATTTATACGTAGTATAAGAGCGAGCATAAAGCCACCGAAGTTCATCTATATTTACATCGAGGAATATAAAATATCATTATATTAGCTCATATTGGTCCACTGCTGGTCATATAGCGCGCCGTTCTCCCGGTCCAAAGCCATCCGCATCCAGCCACCTTTTTAAGGTCGTCGGTAGGTGCGGACAGACCCTTCGATTATCTGTGGCACTAGGTTTTGCCCGTGACAAGGAGTTTCTTCTGAGGCGATTAAGATATTAAGAACCGCAATTTGCACACAACAGACCGATTTTATTTTACCTATGCTTCTAACTTAAATTCTAACACATATTTACAAAATTTTCAATTCTTAGCTTTCATAGCTAGTGACTTGTTGAAGTTTTCTTGAAGACTGAATACAAATTCAAATTTTGTTCTAAATTTATAACTAGCTTATTTCCGCAACTTCGTCTGCGTAAACTTTAAAAAAAAAAACAGCTTTTGACTGTTTACTGTTTTACATACAATAACATCGGAATTCTCAAACACATTTTCATCCTCTATTTTGCCGTCTAGAGAATAATTTTTCAAAAACGGTGAATAACATGTATCTTAATTTTTAACGTTTAAGCCAAGTTTTAGCCATTTCCATGCAAACTGCCAACACATATTTTACCCCCTTAGGGGATTAATTTCCAAAAATCCCTTCTTAGTGCCCTATTACGTCATTTAAGGAACGTTTGTGCAAAATGTCATGCTTCTAGACTAAGCGGTTTCAGCTGTTCATTGATCGATTAGTCAGCCAGACAATTCCTTATTTTGTATAAATATAGCTGAACCGGCGAACGTTGTTTCCCTTTTTTAAAACAACCTAATAGGGTTGTACTACTTCAGAAACCTTTCCCGGCGTGTGCATAACAACTTACCAAAATTTCATTACAATCGGTTTACCCTTATTGCGTGAATCCGACTCGCACTTCACCCTTTCAGTAAAACCTTATCTTATCGGATGCCTACGTCATACAAAGAACACACCCTCCAAGTTTCAGGTCTCTACGATCAGCGGTTTAGGCATTGATCCATCAGTCATTTAGGACAAAGCCTTTTATATGTATTGATTAAATTAAAAACCCCATCAGCGGGAGAGGTTGTTCCATAGAACCTTCTAGATTTAGTACTTAACTTATTGTACTTACTATGGTGACTAAAAATCTAGTCCACACGAAAACTTAGTGAAAGACAACATATAGTAGTTGATATAGACATATATCGAAAGTGTAGGTATATTTACATAGCTATAAATCGCTACTGACAGTTCGGGTCTCTATCGGCTTTTGCCATCACAGTCACACGATTCGTGGCTTGACTAAAAAATAACGTTGTTTTACATTTTTAGGTTTTATAGCCAAACGGTAGAAGCTATAATGACGATTTAGGTGTCCTAAGATAGAGCTTTCGGAGGCGGTTCTAACAACATATAGTGGTGTGTTTCATCGTCTACGGTTAGGTCGCAGTGAGAGAAGAGCTGGAATTCTAGCCTTCAGCCGGTTGCTTAGTTATAAGCTATTGTATTTCATAAGTCTACATTTAATTTGCGCCCTAATCATACTACTTATCGTAACGGTATAGATACCTGCGTATAGGGGCAAAGGTGTGGTGGTGGTTAATGACCCTAGCCATGTGAAGTTTTAGACAGTCTTTCCCTTTTTTACCCATAGACCCATCACTTTTGTATCTCTATTTATTGTTATAGGAGTGAGGGAGAAAGAATGTACAATACTCAACACGCTAACTATTTTCACCTGTAACTTAGTAACCGTACATACGGTCTATATAGAACATTACATAGTAGTGCTGTACATTTTTGCACAACAAATGGCATAAGTTTTACGTACATATATTAAACTAAAATTCCCGCTTTTTTGGGGATAGTCGTGCGTACAAAGTCGACAACATGTCAGTACTCACACAATATTATTTTTGATATTAACAAACAGTAAAGAGGGGAAATGAAACAAACCTACTCTACTTTTACCTAACTTAATTCAATTTTACACTTATTGTTAATACATTTTCTTAAATCTAAACTAGTCACTATAAGGAAAATAGTTTTTATTATGTGAATATTAACGTGTTATATTGCGAAACATTATGAATTATACAAATGCATTTATAGATGCAATTTGTGTGGTATCCTTGCAGCGATGATAACACGATGTAGCCAGGGCCGTAGCTAAGGGGGGGCATTATGGGGCAATGCCCTACCTTGAAATACTAATGCCCTACCTTAAAAGTACCAAGAACTAAGGTATAATATATATAAACTGTTTTTCCGTACTACAAATTAATACCATTTTGCTCTTGTTTTCCCGCGATCCCACCCAATTACCTTTAACCTTAATTACTCACGCTCACAAGTAGGTAAAATATGAAAGATAGAAAAATTACTTGCGCCGTACCCATGCATGAAACCCCCGCTGCCCTACCTCAGATTCAATTCTAGCCACAGCCCCTGGATGTAGCGTGCGGTGTTAACAGTAGGGTTGCCAACTTTTTTTACTAGAAATAAAGTATATTCAGGTCTATGAAGAATATTAAATAGTATTTTAGAAAAATGAACAGTATTCTATTTATTTATTGTTTTAAATTTATATTTTTTACAGCTTCTCGCACAACTTACTAATTTACAATCTTTTTAAAAAACTTCATACGCCTCATCACAATTATAACTGAAATTAAAATTAATGAGGAGCTCATTTTTTATTAAATTAATAGATTCTCTATTTCTATCCTCCCGCCACTTAGCATTCATTACTGAAAAAACTCTTTCAGTAAATGCTGAGGTGGCGGGAACAGAAACTAGATAATTTTAGTTATGTTTTTAAATTTTCTGAAGTGTTAACTAATAAATGGCTCCACTTTTGGCCAGTAGTCGTTTTAAGAAAATCTTTGCCTTCTGATATTTTTTCATAAATTACTTTGAAATTTGTTAATTCTGAATATAAATCATCCATACCAATATTGAGTCTACACAGATTTAGATTATCTATAATTTTCTCAAAATGATCAAATGTGAAATGTGTTGACGTACACACACTACGATAAAACACACACACACACTACCATAAACAACGAATGTGTATAGGCAGTTTGACAGATTAACACAAAAACCCCACCGCCAGACATGGGTCTAAAGTTTCATTTTTCGGTGGCAAAAGTGACAAAAATAACAAAAATATCGTAAACAAACGCATGACAGTTTGTCACAGATGATGATGATGAACGGATGACAGGTAATGAAAATGATGATTCTGCATCCCAAAACGAACGAGCCCTTTAATATTTGACACGACCAGAAACTCAGTGCTGAGCAGTGCACGCCCTCTGACTAAATAAATGTAAACAGTATTTTGTATACTTTATTTTTGTTCAACAGTAAAAAGTATAATTTACTGAAAAACAGTATAATACTGTTCAAAACAGTATAGTTGGCAACCCTAGTCGTCGGCCCACCGGGCTGTAGAGCGTCCCACGAATATGAAATATGGTTTGGTTTATATAATCATTAACTATTATTAAATCAAATATTTTTATGAGTAGTTATTAAGCATTCACGTAATTTGTACGAGTATGATAGATGATACTCTAGGCACAGATTATATAATAATATACTCTCTAGGTATATCAAATTTAAAAAAAATATGTGATATGTGAAAAAAAAATTAAAGAAAAAAGACAGCAAGCAAGTAAAGAATTCTTATCAGTATGTACTAATTGTTCGAGTGGATACATATTTTTGCCGAAAATACCTTTTATAATTAATTGATGATTAAATTTTATTAAAAGTAGCTCGTCGCCATTTTGTTAACAATAGGTTAACGTAACTATTGATTATGCGTAAATATTATGGCTCAGCAGACACCTGGGGCCTCAGGTTACCTTGGGTCGGCGGCAGACGGGTACCAGAATCGACTGTTATTGTTCAGCAGGTGTACAAGATTATGTAAATTTTAACGCGTAGTTGGGTGTAATAATATTCTTGTAATGAAAATGTTACTTTATTTCTGTTTCTATGTTGTTGTAGGTGCGCGACTTGGCAAAAGCTTGTCAATGGCGGGAGTGGCAGCGGTCTTACAAAAATTTAGAGTGCAGCCCGCGGCTTGCAGCCTGCGGAGCCCTAAGCCGGACCCCACTGCCGTAGCGGCCGAGAACTTCCTGGGAGGCCTGCCGCTCACACTCACGAGGCGAGAGGCAGCACTCGGCAGTGAAGCCACAGATAATATGGACATAGATGCAAAGGGTTCTCACTCAGCAGGGGGCAGGGAGGCGTTTATCAATGCAACACAATAATGTTGTTTCTTAAGGATTTTCTGTCACATTCCTTATCATGACATTTGCAATCATGGGTCTGAGAGTCTCGCATCCATCGACAAAGAAATTTTCAAATCCCATACAAAAAAATGATGAAGTTATAGCTCCCTTCCTAAATATTTTAAGAACTACGGCTCAAAATAATTGTTTCAACCTAAAGATACCTGAACACCAAACGGTTATCCTCAACATCGATTTGCTGTTTTGAAGCAAAAAGCCGGCGATGTGCTTTGAGGATTGAATATATATAAATGTTATAAATAAATTATGTTCTTGACATCAACTGAGTTTTTATGTTATAGACACATGTATGTAGACATATAGTTATTTCAACATATTTTTTATAAAAATATTATTTATTAAAATATTTCGCATATAAATATTTGTCGAATTCTGACTTCCCTCTTATTGTTTGTCAAAAACTGACAAAGGACCCCCTTTTGTGGTAGTTATTTTGTCTCCGGTCTTACATTTACCACTTTTTAGGTACTAACTCGCACCTCAAAAGGAAAAATAAACCATTATAGGATCACTTTGTTGTCCGTCTGTCTGTCAAGATCATTTTTCTCAAGCAAGGAGCAAGATCTTACAAAACAAATATAGGAAAAATCCATGACTGAAGAACTATCTGCATATACATAATAAGTTTGTGCGGTGCCTTCGGTGCGCGAGCCAGATTCGCACTTGGTCGGTTTTTTTTCCAAATATGGTGGTTTACGACGAAGGACATATATAACCCACCTTAGTCCAGATTCATTGCATCAGAATAGGCTCACCTCCTCTAACACAGGACTAAAAGTGATAGGTAAAAGTAGGGGACAGCAGGATGGCCGGCCATTTATATGACATTGTCCATGCTATAGGTCTATTTCTGGTATAGGTGAAAAGAAAGATCTGATGATGCGTTCGAGTGTTATGGAGACGGCTCTGTGTGAGAATAGGTATTATGGCGAGTATGGTATGTTATTGTTCAATATGAAAATGATTTCGATGAAATATGATCCAGAATGCAGTGGGTTTGTCCTTTTTCCTACATAGAATATAATGCAGAACAGAACTGAATTTAGGGCGAGTGAATATAGTATGAAAATGAATAAAGAAATATAGAATGGTAAAAACTATAGTTCAGTTTTGCATTAATTATTGACTAGCTTTTAGCCGCGGTTTCACTCCCCCTAAATTCTAACCGAATTTTCTCTCCTAAATTCGGTTATCAATGTAGAATTTCAACGAAAACTCAATTATAGAAAAAAACATTTTTTTTTATATATATATATACCACTAAGGTGGCAAACAAGCACACGGTCCGCCTGATGGTAAGCGGTCACCGTGGTCTATGGACGCTTGCAACACCAGGGGTATCACTCGCGCGTTGCCGACCCTTCAAAAATCCAATAACTTCTTTCTTGAAGAACCTCATACTGTAGTCCTTAGTGAAAACCTTGGCAGGGAGCTCATTCCACAACCCATGCGTTCGCGGGAGAAAGTTTCTCTGAAACCGCACTGTACGCGACCATTTCTGTTCTAAAGTGTGAGAATGAATTCCCTGTCGATGGCGGGCGGTGCGATGGTAGAAAGTAGCCGTGGGCATCATTTCGAACAATTCCTCAGAACACATACCATTTTACAAGCGGTAGAACACACACAGGGAGGCAAAATCCTTAAACTTAAGGGTTCGATACGGCAAGGGAGTTTGGGATCGTGGACAATTCTCACAGCCCATCGTTAAACTGAGTCAAGAGGTCCAAGCTGGTATCCGGGTACACCCGCCCAGAGATGGCAGCAGTACTCCATATGGGGCCGAACCTGCGACTTGTAAAGCAGCAACCTCTGCCCCGACGTGAAGTACTGCCTCGCTCTGCTGAGTACACCTAGTTTTTTGGACGCCAGCTTCACCTTATCTTGTAAATGATCTCGGAACTGAACATCGCTGGAGATGTCGACACCAAGGATCCCAATGCTCTTGGAGATGGAGCGGGGAGTGTTCTGGAATTGTGGGACTACAGTGAATGGGGTTTTCTTAGCGGTGAACGCGCAGACTTGTGTCTTTGTAGGATTGAATCGGACCAAGTTTTTCCGTCCCCAGTCAGAGACCTTGGGCAGAGTGATCTCGATTTGCGACACAAGTTTTTTCACGTTTTTCCACCACAATGGAGCGAGGGATGCTTGCACGACCAGTATAATAAGCGTCTCCAGTACTGTCATCTGCATAGCAATGTATGTTGTTGATGTCCAACATATCATTGATAAGCGTAGAAACAGCTTAGGAGACAGCACAGAGCATTGCGGGACACCAGCATCAATGCCCATGCTATCAGAGCAACTACCGTCAACTACGGTACGTATGCGTCTGCCGGACAAAAAGCTAGCCACCCGTTTGCACAAACCCTCGGGCACTCCGTAAGATGGCAACTTCGATAGAAGACCCCGGTGCCAGACCCGATCGAACGCCTTCGCTATGTCCAGGCTACATGCCAATGCCTCCCCCTGACTCTCAATGGCTAGTGCCCATCGGTGAGTGAGATACACTAGAAGGTCACCAGTCGAGCGACCGTGGCGAAAACATGCCGTTTTCAAGTAGCCTTTGTCCTTTCTCGCTATTCAGACTTTCTCCATGCCGAATGATCTTAATCGGTACAGTGGTTAAAGCGTGAAGAGGTTACAGACAGACAGATAGAGTTACTTTCGTATTTATAATATTGGTATGGAAGTATGGATTTGGAGCAGCATGGAATATGTTACTAGAATGATGGGATGGAATATACCTAGATGTAGGTTAGTTATAGATAGGTATTTATTGATTTGTATAGAACTTCTTAGTTTGTTTCATCCAAAAGTATACTAATATATTCCAATAATAGCTTGGTTTCCCACGGTTTTACCCAAGAGATTTATTTTTTCCGTCCCATGTAAACTTTTATACACCGTTTTTTACGTGAAGCTACACACGGTACCTCGAGCGGCAACTTTTGTGCTCTCACTATAATTTGTATCTTTTTGTCTAGTAAACAAGGTCCTGAATGTACTACTATCTCAATGCCGCGTCGCGATGCGTCTCGGTATGAGCTGGCCCTTGCGTGACCTGGACACAGATTATATAATACTATACTAGTACAGATGCCTCATCCCATACAATGAAATGGGACCGCCGTAACTCGGGCTATTTTGTTTAGCCGCTAGATGCCGTTAGTAACAGCGGGTCGAAAATACTAGCTAACGACATCTAGCGTTTCTCGTTGAATACCCACTGTTATACTTGTAACTGGTTCTTTGAAGTCAATAGATGGCGGTAACTGTGTCTAATACCTACCTACATATCGAGCCATACGACAAAACATCGCACATCGCGATCCTACATATTTTTATCATAAAGTAGGAAGACGAGAAAGTTTATTGCGAAAACGTCTCGAGTACTCGGATCTTGCCTTTTTCTGGGGAATGTAAATGTAAATGGAAGTACCTACATCTCAAGATTTAGTAAAAAGGTCTTAAGAGGAGAGTTGCAATTCCATAAATTTGCCCCCCGCAATAAGCGCGTAGATTTCAGACAATTAATAATTATCTAGGTAATGTAAGTAGTTAGTAGTAAATAAGATTTTTTCAACTAGTTATTCAAATTTAAAATAATAATGTTAATGAAGATATGTCATGAAAATATATACCTACCTATTAATTTACAGTTTTTTTTTAACCAATCGGCAACGATCTGCAATGTCGGTATCTATGCAAGTTAAGAAAATTACTGGGTAGGTAACTTATAAATATGTAAAAGTAGGTAGGTACATAATAAAATTATAATCGAAAGCTAAAACGCTACAGTTAAGGATCAGTACATTTTTTTGTTATAATTTTTTACAACAGGTACGGATTAGGGGGGTCAAAGTTGTTTAAAAGTTTCTACCGAATTACTTTGTTTGCGTCAGGTTATTTACAGGAAATTTGGTATTGAGGTTTAAGATTAAAAATATGTAATGATGGAAGCTTTTAACAAGTACGAAATAAGGGGGCCAAAAGGTGGGTTTAATTAGTTTTAAGTGTAGGTATATGAAAATCGCAAATTAAATTTTAAAAAATATTTAGGGGCATTACATTTTATAACAATTTTTTGGGCTGGTTTATAATTTAAAATAGTTTATTAATGAAAAGATTCTAACCAAACGCAGGGATGTAAAAAACCTAAAGGTAATAATTTATATTATTAAATGACAGATGTTTTGCGATTAAATTCTTTTTTGAGAATCCTATGTTTTCGTGTTAGTAGCTAGTATATAGTGGATGTTGAGATTAAAATTTTAAAATGAATTCGTATTATCATAAATATATGTAATATAACGTACAAATGAGTTGTATGAAGGAGACCGAAAGGTGGTTGAATGTTTAGGTATCTAAAATTCCTGAGATATTTTTTACTAGCTTTTGCCCGTGACTCCGTAAAATAACGTAGCTATCGTCGAAATGCACATTTGGTTAGGGCACATGACTAAACCTATAGACTGCTAGCTTCAAACAACCGGCGCTAGCGAGAGCACTACTACAAGCACGGGTATGTGTGCGTGACCTGTCACTGACACGGCGCGCGTCAAAGGAAAAGGAATCAAAAGGAAATTTCCTTTTTTACATACCTAAAAGTAAAAAACCTATTTTTTTTAATTCTAAGTTAGCTAAATAGTTACAAATGGAAAGTGAATAATTTTTGAGTAAAATAAAACTACTTTTAACATACCTACTTTCTGTTTTACTAGTTTACGAAATATCGTCGTTTATGTAAGTGACTAACTAGTTTTTGCTCGTAAGTGTACTAAAATTTTGTCAAAATCGGTCGAGTTAAACTAATCCATCGCTTAATTATTAACGGATCGATGCAAACGACGATGTCTCGGGGTATACATTTGTTATATGTACAATACCAAAACCTTCTTCAGAATGTAACAAATACTTTTCTGAAAACCGTATCAAAATCGGTTCAGCCAAACGCGAGATAATCACGGACAAACATACATACATACATACAACCATACGGGTCAAACTGAGAACCTCCCTTTTTTCAAATTGGTTAAAAATGTAAGCGCTATTATCTGAAGTGTTTTCACATCTAAAGTAGGTGCACTTGTGCGATAGCATGCTGTTCTTAAAAAGTGAGCTATCCTTTTCACAAAACAATTGTTTAAGAACTTAGACGCATTCGACCCAGGATAAAACTAAAAGAAACAAATTCTACTGAGGTCGAAGTTCACGCTTGCGTGCGTTTGTTTTATAATATATCTAATTATTCTGATGGGTAGATACCAATTTTTTTTATATTTGGTTGGTGAGTATACCTTTTCATATTTTTCAGTGACACCGTTGTGTGTCGCTGTCAAACTCGGAACATGCGAACAGCGTCATCTATCAATCAATAGTTAAAATTTATTAACTTAACCGGCAAGTAGTTCAATTTATTGCCGCTTAAAGTACAACGACCTCATTAAATTTATGTAAAATAAACTTCTTGTTAGCTTTTTGTTAGCTTAACTCCTCGTTACGATTTGGAACGCACCCTTGACAAGTAATTTACCGATTTTCTTGATTTCCTTTCACCCGGAATCAAACTGCTTAGATTTTCAGAAATATTGATTGAAGCGGTTAATTTTTTTATAAAAGAATATTTTTACCGTCCATATTTACTTTGATAAATACTAATACTACCTTCGATTATTAATAATCAAAGAATACTACATTTTGATTAAACTAAGTCTGTTCTCCAGTTCTTATGGTTTTTAAGCTATTGCGTCCATTTTTTGAAAACTGTCTTTTATTTCGATGAAAATAATTTAAGCTCTGTTAGATTTTCGATGTTTTGATAATTTAAGATGGCGGATCCAAATGGCGTCCCAAAGATGACTTATTGGCGTCCATTCTTCCAAAATTATTCGATTTGGCTGAAATACAGACGTTAGAAATTTTCTGAAATAGTAGATTACTGCCCCGCTGCATAACCGGGTGATCGTGAGTATGCGGGACGAGGCATAGCCGAGGCACGCATCACAGAATCCGATTATGCTCCGTTGTGGCTAAGGCTTGTATAGTGCTTTTCTCAAACATGCGTGTAAACAAACTAATTATATTGACAACTATATTGACAATAATAAAAACAGTTAAGGTAATTTTGCCGCCAATTCGCTGCGTCCAAATGCCGTATTATTTTTTATTTTTCTATTAATTTAACGGCTAATTCTTTTTGTTGTGCCAGTCCGAAATTTAAATGAAACTTGATAAGTTATTTCTTTAGTTATTTTTTATTTCACATTTCATATTTGATCGCTCGAGCGTTAAAATATATATAAAACATTGCGGGTCGCTCTCTGATACTTTACTTCAAGTTCGATTTATCCCAAGAAGCGTGTGCACGATATGGTCGCATATCGTAGCATGTTTGAGAAAAAACTGTTTTCTTGATTTGGTAACCCTAGCCGAGACAGCGTGTCTCATAAAGGATGTCAGAATTTAAGAAATACGTAAAATTTTTTTTTCAAAACTCATCAAAGAGCAATAAACTCTAAACAAAGAAATAAATTGACATAAAAAATTTCCACTAATGTCATGACATTTGCGTCATGCTCATGTCTTCACTTTATATAACCTTTTAATACTATAAAAATTACACAAAAGCCAGCCCAAAGTAAATTAATTGGAAAATTTATTCACGAATATTTCCGTTAAACTCTTGCGTCAAAGTTACACTTCGGCTTTTATTTGATCAGGTGTAAAACTAAATACGTATTATCTAAATATTCACACACAAGCTAAACGGAGTATTTTTGGTTTTTGTTTAAATATACAAGCTTCAGTCTCGGGTTAAACAATATTCTATAGTTTAAAATTAAATTAATAATTAAAAAATAACCCAAACGCAAAAAAGAAAAGCAAACATTGAAAAGTCATAAATAATAGGTACGTATTGTTGAGCCATCAAATTCGATTGAGTACCTACCTTTAAATATTTTAATTACATAAAAATTAATGGATGGCACGATAAGGTTTGCTCGAGGAAGTGGCGCTACCTATATAATGTCGCGGGGCGCCACGGCGGGGTATCGCTTAAGTTAGTCATACCCTTTATTTTATTGACTATCTAGTAATTTACTAGCATTTCTGACCAATTTTCTTCGATACGATCAAATTTTGTTGCAAATCTAGTTACACTGGGTGTAAAATTGTTAATTCTGGGAACGTTTTCATCACCTTTAGTTAGCTATTTAGTTATTGCTTTAAACTTCACGGTACCCCGCAGTGACATAACGAGTACCTGTAGCGCCATTTAAACCTTATCGTGCCATCCATTTTTAATAATTATTTATGACTTTGTTAATGTTTGCTTTTCTTTCTTGCGTTGAGATTTTTTAAATTTACCTACTGCCTACCCGGTAATGAATGGGAGCAGTCACTAGTATTTCGGTGCATAGGGTGTGTGTTAATTAAAATGAAAGAAAACTCTTGTGACTTGTTCATTGTTTTTTTGTTTGATTAGTAATTATTATTTATATTAGTCGTGTATTCGAGTTTATTTTGTTTTGTATAAGAATTTACAGTTGTGAGCGTTTTTAAGGGTACCTATATTTAAACACCACATCAAATGTTTTAGTGTTTACGTTATCTTGAATGATATTGTGTTTATATACCTTTGTTTAAAATGATTGTAATTGTGAAATTAATTTGTTACTCTTTTTTTTAATATAATTTTAATTATTTTGTTTTAAGGATGTTAAACTTAATTACAAAAAAAATATGACAAGTACAGTTATATCTATAATATGCCTCCAGGCTTATGTTATTGTACATGCAGTCGCCATCGTACTGTTCATAGAATTATATACTGATTACAAACGAATTCAAACACTACATATCTACACCGGGGCCAAACCGCTCAAAATATCGTAAAACAAAATCTTAGCAGTTGGTAAAATAAATTAGGTGTGTGCTCCAAAATTCAATCTTTTTAAATTATATTTAACAGTGACTTGACAACACGGAGGACTGGTATTTAATAAATATATAATATTTAATAAAATACTTAAAACAAAAAATTTACTCGTTAAACAGACACACTAATTATCACACAATATATATATATATATATTGCTAGTTATAAACTAAAATATAAAGAACAAATACGCAACCATATGTTTGTATTTTTCAAGAGCATGAAATTTAGGAACTTGTACAAACATACTTACAATACGTAATTGCGTGGTACCTATATATATAGCAATAAAAGTAAAAAAAAATATAGAGTGTCGCCAAATATATCTCCGAAATGACGCCTTCTCTGTATCTGCTCTTCCTTTCGGTAAGTTTTTTTTCGTTTACTTTTTTCTGAGCATTTCTGTTACGTTCCACACAATTTTCTGTTTTTCAGTCAATAGTTTTGCAAAACAGGATTTAACGCAGTGCGTACAATATTTTTAAACCTGTTAAATGAAATTAAATATTTGGATATTGAGTTTCTTGGCTGCGCTTTTCTTCGCTCTTGTTCAGTGTAGTGAGCAGCCAGATCATTCTATGGTCGCTTAGTTATTTTTGTTTTTATTTTTTCTGTTTCCTAGAATAATTTTAATATCTATTCGCAATTTTAAATTATATACCTACTCGTATACTTACACGAAAAATAATTTCTGTAAAGGATCTGTATCTCTGCAAATACTCGTATATCTACTAAGATTGTGTTTGGTGGCTAATAAAACGATTTAAACCAAAATTTAATAAAAGAGAAAATTGGGTAAATACGTCAAAAAGTGTTAAAAGAAGTTTTGTAATGTTAAAGTAAAAATATAAACAGCCAGGTGCTTGCATTACGAGTGAGTTAGGGTTCCATAAAATGAAAATTATTGCAGATATCTGTAAAACTTAAAGCCAATTTTGATCAAAACTATTTTTGTTGAAGGTGTTTATAAAGATCTCTAATATCGTGATTATTACAACACGTTATCGATTTTTAAAAATTAAGTAAAGGGGCAACTATGTTATTTTTTTATAGCACCAAGGTAGCAAACAGGCTTGCAATTCGCTTGATGTGAAGCGGATACCGGGGGATCATTCCTCTACTAACGCGTTCGCGAGAGGAACTTCTTCTGAAACCGCACTGTACATAACGATTTCGGTTCTAAGGTGATGGTAAAAAGTAGTCGTGGGCAAAACTCGCACAGGGAGGCAAACTCTACCGGTTGTAAGTTTGGGATCGACAACAATTCTCCCAGATAATTTAAAAATAATAAAACGGGATTAAACGCGTCATTTGGCAAAACACCTTTTTACCGACGTTTCGGCTGGGTTACACCAGCCTTGGTCACGGGTAGACTGGCGGTGCGCGGCGTCGTCGGCTACGAGTGGAGGCGTCCTGTTGAACTACCCTCACCTTGTCTTTATAATTCTCAAAATCAATACACACAACACTAACGGTGTCCTCGGGTGCGTTCGTTGGTAAAACTCGAGAGCTGTAATTTCCTATGACTAGATTCCATGCAGGCGACAGTTTCTATCCATCCTCACGATTGAAATTCTTATGCTTTTTATTTCAATCGCTTCGCGTACCAATCTACGATAATATTGGCGATCGGTGGATAAAACCTTAGGCTGGTGGTGCTCAATCCAGTGGTTGGAAATTGAGTTAATTAGATGTTCTGCTATAGCTGATTTTGTCGTCTGGCAATTCTTTACAGCAGCAATATGTTCTTTGACCCTGTCCGCAATTGTGCGTTTGGTCTGGCCAATGTAAGAACTGCCGCAGCTACAGTCAATTTTGTAGACACCTGGTGTTTGGTACGGGATTACGTCCTTTGGCGTGCGCACCTGCTGTTCAATTTTGGAGTATCGAACATATACCGTCTTAATGGAGAATTTATTTAAAAGCGATCCAATTTTATCCGTTACTGCTTTTATATAGGGCATGAACGCTGGCTGTCTGCTCACCTCTGGATTCTTGGTACGTGTGTTACGGCGACCTGAACTTCTTCTACTCGTTTTGTACCCGTTTTTATTAAGTGCCTCCTGAACGTGTGCCAGCTCAGTATCTAAATGTTCAGGGTCACAAAGGTCATAAGCTCGGTTAGTCAAAGACGTCACAACTGATTGTAGGTGACGTGGGTGATGATACGAGGAGGCGTTCAGGTATCTGTCCGTGTGTGTGTGTGTGTGTGTGGGCTTCCGATATACAGTATGCCCCAGAGAGCCATCTTCCCTTACATTCAATTTAACATCTAAGAATGCCAGTGAACGTTCACTTTCCATTTCATATGTAAAACGTATTTTGTTATGAATGGAGTTAAGGTGAATTAAGGTGAAGAGGCCCAAGTTGGTTTCCGGGCGCACCCGCCCTGAGATGGCAACAGTACTCCATGTGGGACTGGACCTGCGTCCTGTCCTGAACTTAATTGCACTTTTTAAAGTCTTACCAAATGTAGCACACACGATGTGGTGTAGGAAAAATAATATTTATCCCTAATTTCAATGTACCAAAAGCTATCATTCAATTTATTTTTCTTAATTTCATTGCAAAGCTAAAGTTCGCCCATCAAGTCTCCTACCATCGTCTCTGAACAGCCCCACAAGGTTCTAAAACAACATTAAAAGAGGCAATGAAAAGAGACCTACAGTTACTGTTGACGTCGTTAGCTTTTAGCACCAGCATGACCATATATATACAGGAGAGGCCATAAGAGTCTTGCTAGTCTACTCTATGTCCACATTAAGAGTCTTGCTAGTCTACTCTATGTCCACATTGAGATTCTTGCTAGTCTACTCTATGTCCACATTCAGAGTCTTGCTAGTCTACTCTATGTCCACATTGAAAGTTTTGCTAGTCTACTCTATGTCCACATTGAGAGTCTTGCTAGTCTACTCTATGTCCACATTGAGAGTTTTGCTAGTCTACTCTATGTCCACATTGAGAGTCTTGCTAGTCTACTCTATGTCCACATTAAGAGTCTTGCTAGTCTACTCTATGTCCACATTGAGATTCTTGCTAGTCTACTCTATGTCCACATTTAGAGTCTTGCTAGTCTACTCTATGTCCACATTGAGATTCTTGCTAGTCTACTCTATGTCCACATTCAGAGTCTTGCTAGTCTACTCTATGTCCACATTCAGAGTCTTGCTAGTCTACTCTATGTCCACATTGAGATTCTTGCTAGTCTACTCTATGTCCACATTGGTAGTACTGGGCTTCTAAAATCTTTGCACTAAGCAAGACGACAAAAGAGCGCCTACACTAGACAAATGTAGGTGCGTAACCAATGCTCAAACTATTTTTAAGCAATTGTACCTATTGTCAATAAAAGTGTACTGATTGTATTGACTTATCTGCTCCTACTTCGAGCGATAGAGTTACGGGTTTCAGGGTGGAGTTGCTTTTTCCCCCCATGACCCAGGCATAAGCTTAAGGGTAAATGTACCTTTGGGGATTGGAGGACACCTAACTTAGCAGGTTCCTTAGTGGAGATTGTTAGTTATAACAATAAGGGAAAGGTAATTCGTATAAAGGGCTAGTGTAAAGTATAATGGTACAGAACAGACGAATTAAATAAAAACCTATAATACATCGATTGATTTTAGATAAACGTCCAGAAAATCTAATTCGGAATTTATGGTCTCAGGAATCGCATCTTCGAATATTGGTGAACCAAGAAGCGTCATTGTTTTTGATATTTAAGATGATGAGTCTGAAAGTTAATTAATTTGTGTTGTTACAGATCGGTCTAGTGTCTTGTCGCCCTGGTAAGTGTTTTAATTATATACCACCTTAATTTCGGAAGGTTTAAATATAAACTAAAACATCGTAGAATACATATTACTCAGTTTTGATATTGTCGTGTTCTTTGCTATTTTTTATAATTCAATTATCGAGCCAATGACTGATATGATCTCTGGGCGGGTGCACCCGGATACCAGCTTGTCCTTTTTGACTCGGTTCAACGACCGAATTGTTCGAAACGATGCCCACGGCTACTTTCTACCATCGCACTGCTCGCCATCAGCAGGGAATTCATTCTCACACTTTGGACGCGAAATGGTCGCGTACAGTACGGTTTCAGAGAAACTTCCTCCCGCGAAAGGGATTTGGGTTATGGAATGAGCTCCCTGCCAAGGTTTTCTCCAAGGACTACAGTATGGGAATTCCCGGATGACAGCTGTCAAACTAGAAACTGCTTTATCTCCGTAACTTTTGATCGTTGACTAGTAGTTTCTTTACAGAAGATGAGATCTAGCACTTCTGTAAAGAAATTACTAGTCTACAGTTAATAGTTTGGGAGATAAAGCCGCTTCTAGTTTGACAGCTTGCTATTCTACTCTATGTCCACATTGAGAGTCTTGCTAGTCTACTCTATGTCCACATTGAGAGTTTTGCTAGTCTACTCTATGTCCACATTGAGAGTCTTGCTAGTCTACTCTATGTCCACATTAAGAGTCTTGCTAGTCTACTCTATGTCCACATTGAGATTCTTGCTAGTCTCCTCTATGTCCACATTCAGAGTCTTGCTAGTCTACTCTATGTCCACATTGGACTACAGTATGGGAATTCCCGGATGACAGCTGTCAAACTAGAAACTGCTTTATCTCCGTAACTTTTGATCGTTGACTAGTAGTTTCTTTACAGAAGATGAGATCTAGCACTTCTGTAATGAAATTACTAGTCTACAGTTAATAGTTTGGGAGATAAAGCCGCTTCTAGTTTGGCAGCTGTCATCCGAAATAAAGATCTTGATGAGATCTATCATTTCTGTATAGAAACTACTAGTCTACGATCAAAAGTTACCGGGATAAAGCCACTTCTAGTTTGGCAGCTGTCATCCGAAATGAAGATTTTGATAAAATCTATCACTCCTGTAATGTAAAAGTTACAAAGAAAAAGCCCGTGGGAGTAATGACACTTTATTGTTATATTGCTCACTGATTTAGCTACAGTCATTTTGAGGGCCTGCACCACTCTGTCCCACCAAAGTAAGTTATCAAACATTTTGGTCCATTTGCGAAACGGTCAAAATACGAGTTGGTCCAAATGCGAATGTGTCCAAAAGCGAATTAGTCCATATGCGTTTATTTGTGCTTTTTCGTTTTGGTCCTAATGCGTCGGAAGCGTTTTTTGTCTTATTCTGGAAGGTGCGGTGGACTATATAATATATTCAGCACGGTATTCACTTCCAATGACGTTAATTTTGTGTCCAAGTTTAATTATTTAATTTTAATTATTCAATCATGTGAAAACAAACTTCAACAATAAATGCTAACTTTTTAATATTTTATTTTAAGGAAATTTATTAAAGTTTGCTAGATATCTATTCTATATATTCTATACATATAAAATGCTATATATCCTGCCTGACCTGACTGTTTGGCTGACACTGTCTGACCCTCATCGCCAAGCCGAAACTACTGCAATACGGACAGTAAGGTAGAATTTTGCCGTGTTTTTGGAGGATCCTAACAGGATAAAATAGGGTAGAAAGTTTGTATGAACGTTCCTCCTCTTACTTAGACGGTAAAAAAATCTTAATCACGGGGGTAACCAGATAGATAACAATAATGTTAAAAGTACAAAATCAAAGTCAAAACATATTTATTCATGTAAGGTTTTTTATAAAAAAAAACACTTTTGCATCGCGTTCTGCATTATAAGGTATATTCTTCTACAGAACCCTATGTTGGTGCGTGTTGCATGTCTTTTGTAATTAAATGTTTAAAGTTGTTTTCTACTTTACAGGTACAGACAAGAGTTTAGGTGGCGCCGGTGCACTAACAGGAAATCAAGGTCTAGGTGGCATCGCTGGCAAGTCAGGAAATCAAGGAGGCAACAATGGGCAAGCAGGAAGTCAAGGTCTTGGAGGCCTTGGTGACGTAACAAAAAATATGCCAAGTGCTGGAGGCCTTAGTGGCTTAACAAATAATATACCAGGTGCTGGAGGCCTTAGTGGCTTAACAAATAATATACCAGGTGCTGGAGGCCTTAGTGGCTTAACAAATAATATACCAGGTGCTGGAGGCCTTAGTGGCTTAACAAATAATATACCAGGTGCTGGAGGCCTTAGTGGCTTAACAAATAATATACCAGGTGCTGGAGGCCTTAGTGGCTTAACAAAAAATATGCCAGGTCTAGGAAACCTCGGTGGTCAATCAGGAGAAAATAAAGACGGAAGCTGCTCGAAGGGAGGAAACAGCGATTCTAATCCATTAGGAGCTATGACGGGACTGGCAGGTAAGGAACTTATTGAACCTATTATTTCTTTTTCTAATCTAATTCTTTGTTCTTCTACTAGTCTTAGTATCCCATTGGCAATCCCACAGTCAGATCATACTGGCTGGACGTATTCTCCTAAGGGTGTAGAGAGCACTCTCCTGTCTTTCTGACAGCGCTTTATGGATGGTGTACCTACATATATATCGATACAGCCTTTTTGAAAATAACTAGGTAACTAGATATTTAATGCATGTTGTGTGAAGGCTGGTCATAAGAAAACTTGTGAGAAATCGTGTTTCGTTGCAAATAAAAGGTCATTTGATGCATTTCCCCTAATTTCTTTTCATTCTAGATACAAGATAGATATATATAAATATGTACCCCAAATTTAATTTATCTTAACCAAGGAGGTAAATGAGTAGTTTGTGTTCAACTTAGTTTTATAAATCGATAGATCTTCTGCGTACTTATTAATTATGAGGAACGAGCTTTTGCCCGCGGTTGTACCCGCCCTAAATTGGGTTATCGGTGTAGGATTTCAACGGCAACGTGCCCTTCCGCGGGACTCAATCTATCTCTATGCCAAATTTCATCTTAATGGGTACAGCCGTTTAAACGTTAAGAGGTAGGTAACAGAGAGACAGACAGAGTTACTTTCGCATTTATAATATAGCGGACCCGGCAGACGTTTTCCTGCCCGGAAAAGCAGCGCCTCATTAAATATGATATTGTAAATTTTGCGATTACTTAATTAGATAATTACTTCTAACGAATCTACGGTTGAGTCATCAGTTTTGAATATCGCTCCAATTCGGTTCAATCGTGTTTTCAAACCTTGCAGACCGTGTTTTCACTCGAACGTACGCAGAAAATATTATTAAAATCTTCCCTGACGTTTAGGAGAAGATAATTGACACACCGCTGCAGTCGGTGCCATCCATGGGTTCCAATTGTGTTTTCAAACCATCCAGGAACCCATTGAAATATTAGACAAAATGTCATCCAAATCGTTCGAGCCATTAAGGAGTTAGGTGACAAACACACGTACACAAGAATTATACGTAGAAAAAAGCCGACTCACACTTGACGTTTTCAAGTAGCCTACGTCCTTTCGCGTGACTTAGACTATCTACATGCCAAATCTTATCTTAATCCGGACAGTGGTTTAAGCGTGAAGAGGTAATAGACAGACAGAGTTACTTTCGCATTTATAATATCAGTAGGCATTGTATTGATGCCGACTTCGTCCTTATGACGAGTCAGTTCGTAGATAAGCTATGGGTACAGCTTACGATCCGGAAAGCAGTGTTTTTACACTCAAACACTTGTATAATTACTAATGTTCTGAATATTTTTTTAAAGTGATGCTCACAGCTACTGTTTCTCTGCCGCAGCCAGATCTCTTATCGACCGCTGGCATCCTCAAACCTTGGGACGTAAATTGAAACAATTTAAACACATTACGTGGTTTCAGAAATGCTTCTACTTTTGAACGCATAGAATGAATTCGGACTATCGCGCTTTGTAAACATTATTTTTGTGTCTTCTACGCAATTTACCTTCTGGCCGTTATGCTAGTGTTGCAGGCGACAATTCATAGACACGGATTATGAAAGGTCGAAAACATAACACGCGAGTAATGCAGCTAGTGTAACTAGTGTTCATTTATAGCCACGGATTATGCAAGGTCGATAACATAACACGCGAGTAAGTGTAACTAGTGTTCATTCATAGCCACAGATTATGAAAGGTCGATAACTTAACACGCGAGTAATGCAGCTAGTGTTACAAGCGTTCATTCATAGCCACGGATTATGAAAGGTCGATAACATAACACGCGAGTAATGCAGCTAGTGTTATTTAAGAGTTTATTTATAGACACGCGGGTTATGAAAGGTCGATAACATAACATGCGAGTAATGCAACTAGTGTAAAAAGTGTTCATTCATAGCCAAAAATTATGAAAAGTCGATAACTTAACACGCGAGTATTGCAGCTAGTGCTATTTAAGCGTTTAATTATAGACACGGATTATGAAAGGTCGATAACATAACATGCGAGTAATGCAGCTAGTGTAACTAGCGTTCATTAATAGCCACGGATTATGAAAGGTCGATAAAATAACACGCAATTAAGTGTTACAAGTGTTCATTCATAGCCCCAAATTATGAAAGGTCAATAACTATACACGCGAGTAATGCATCTAGTGTTATTTAAGCGTTCATTCATAGCCACGGATTATGAAAGGTCGATAACATAACACGCGAGTAAGTGTAAAAAGTGTTCATTCATATCCACAAATTATTAAAAGTCGATATCATAACACGCGAGTAATACAGCTACTGTAACTAGCGTTCATTAATAGCCACGGATTATGAAAGGTCGATAACATAACACGCGATTAAGTGTTACAAGTGTTCATTCATAGCCACAAATTATACAAGGTCAATAACTTAGTACGCGAGTAATGCAGCTGGTGTTATTTAAGCGTTTATTTATAGACACGGATTATGAAAGGTCGATAACATAACATGCGACTCATACGAGTGATGCAGCTAGTGTTATAAGCGTTCATTCATAGCCACGGATTATGGAAGGTCGATAACATAACACGCGAGTAATGCAGCTAGTGTAACTAGCGTTCATTTATAGCCACGGATTATGGAAGGTCGATAACATAACACGCGAGTAATGCAGCTAGTGTAACTAGCGTTCATTTATAGCCACGGATTATTAAAGGTCGATAAAATAACACGCGATTAATTGTTACAAGTGTTCATTCTTAGCCCCAAATTATGAAAGGTCGATAACATAACACGCGAGTAATGCAGCTAGTGTAACTAGCGTTCATTTATAGCCACGGATTATTAAAGGTCGATAACATAACACGCGATTAATTGTTACAAGTGTTCATTCTTAGCCCCAAATTATGAAAGGTCGAAAACATAACACGCGAGTAATGCAGCTAGTGTAACTAGTGTTCATTTATAGCCACGGATTATGCAAGGTCGATAACATAACACGCGAGTAAGTGTAACTAGTGTTCATTCATAGCCACAGATTATGAAAGGTCGATAACTTAACACGCGAGTAATGCAGCTAGTGTTACAAGCGTTCATTCATAGCCACGGATTATGAAAGGTCGATAACATAACACGCGAGTAATGCAGCTAGTGTTATTTAAGAGTTTATTTATAGACACGCGGGTTATGAAAGGTCGATAACATAACATGCGAGTAATGCAACTAGTGTAAAAAGTGTTCATTCATAGCCAAAAATTATGAAAAGTCGATAACTTAACACGCGAGTATTGCAGCTAGTGCTATTTAAGCGTTTAATTATAGACACGGATTATGAAAGGTCGATAACATAACATGCGAGTAATGCAGCTAGTGTAACTAGCGTTCATTAATAGCCACGGATTATGAAAGGTCGATAAAATAACACGCAATTAAGTGTTACAAGTGTTCATTCATAGCCCCAAATTATGAAAGGTCAATAACTATACACGCGAGTAATGCATCTAGTGTTATTTAAGCGTTCATTCATAGCCACGGATTATGAAAGGTCGATAACATAACACGCGAGTAAGTGTAAAAAGTGTTCATTCATATCCACAAATTATTAAAAGTCGATATCATAACACGCGAGTAATACAGCTACTGTAACTAGCGTTCATTAATAGCCACGGATTATGAAAGGTCGATAACATAACACGCGATTAAGTGTTACAAGTGTTCATTCATAGCCACAAATTATACAAGGTCAATAACTTAGTACGCGAGTAATGCAGCTGGTGTTATTTAAGCGTTTATTTATAGACACGGATTATGAAAGGTCGATAACATAACATGCGACTCATACGAGTGATGCAGCTAGTGTTATAAGCGTTCATTCATAGCCACGGATTATGGAAGGTCGATAACATAACACGCGAGTAATGCAGCTAGTGTAACTAGCGTTCATTTATAGCCACGGATTATGGAAGGTCGATAACATAACACGCGAGTAATGCAGCTAGTGTAACTAGCGTTCATTTATAGCCACGGATTATTAAAGGTCGATAAAATAACACGCGATTAATTGTTACAAGTGTTCATTCTTAGCCCCAAATTATGAAAGGTCGATAACATAACACGCGAGTAATGCAGCTAGTGTAACTAGCGTTCATTTATAGCCACGGATTATTAAAGGTCGATAACATAACACGCGATTAATTGTTACAAGTGTTCATTCTTAGCCCCAAATTATGAAAGGTCGATAACATAACACGCGAGTAATGCAGCTAGTGTAACAAGTGTCCATTCATAGCCACGGATTATGAAATGTTGATAACTATATCAGTCCCGAAAATAAAGTCACACCATCATACTGCTGTAGCGTGATGGAAAACCCTATGGCCTTAACCTCGGATTTTTGTTGGTCTAAAAAAAGGAAGTCACATCTACTACTATTATGTTTTAAAATTTTGGTCACATATATATTGGTCACTTTAATGTCGTAAAATATTTTTTTTTTTTTATAAAAACCGTCAAAAATATCGGTATAATTTAACCACTTGTTAGACTCTTTAATCTATCCCTTTCGTAAAAATGTTATAATAGTATTTATATGTATACATATATTATTCTGTTACTCTCGGTAACAAAATTATGGTCATAAAAACATAGGTCTTAACTATAAACGGTCAGCAATCTCTTCCTCCAGAACACTTCTTTAACACAGCACTGGGATTTTTATCCAGCGATGTTCTGTTCCGAGATCATTCTCAAGACAAGGTGGAGCTGGCGTCCAAAAAACTAGGTGTACTCAGCAGAGCGAGGCAGTACATCACGTCGGGGCAGAGGTTGCTGCTCTACAAGTTGCAAGTTCGGCCCCATATGTAGTACTGCTGCCATCTATGGGCAGGTGCACCCGGATACCAGCTTGGCTCTTTTGACTCGGTTCAGCGACGGGCTGTGAGAATTGCCGTATCGAACCCTGGGGTTCTCAAGTCTGAGGAGAGACTTTGCCTACCTGTGAGTGTTCTACCGCTTGTACAATGGGATGTGTTCTGAGGAATTGTTCGAAATGATGCCCACGGTTACTTTCTACCATCGCACCGGTCGCCATGGACAGGGAATTCATTCTCACACTCTAGAACCGAAATGGTCGCGTACAATGCGGTTTCAGAAAAACTTCCTCCCGCGAACGCTTGGGTTGTGGAATGTGCTCCCTTGATGAGAGAACGAAGTGATTGGAATTTTGAAAGGTCGGCAACAAGCGAGTGATATTCCTAGTGATACAAGCGTCCATAGGCCATATACAAATAAACTTATACAAAAAAAAACTTATACAATCAAATACACAAAGACTCTGTCATGCAAAATAAAATATACAAAAAAATATTAGCTTAGTATCATATTGAGGGCGACTCTACTAATTCCCTGTTCTCCAAAATTCAATTCGCGCATGCCCATCACGTTCGAGTGTACATTTCTGTTTGACTATAAAAACGTATTGGCGGACCTACGATCGACAGCAGCAACGGACGATATGGTAAATTCAAATCGGTTCCACTGTTCACCGTCGTAATTGTATGGCGTGCATAGTCCTACTTAGAAGATCATTGTTGATCTATAATGATTAGTAAATGTAGATCGCAAACAATTGTTATTGTAATAATAATAATAATTATGATGTCAAAGTACATAAAAAACTAAGATAATAATGGGCAAAGATGTTTAGTAAGTAGGTACTACTCTTTGTTATGATAAGTTGAGACTGAGACGTTTCTTTAGAACTTTCTTTAAGTTCTGTAAACTATTTTGGAATACCTACTATTTTCCCTTTCATTTAGAGTACCTGGAGGACCGCCCAAGTAACACAAGGAAGCTGTTAAATAGATGTACAACAGAATTTGCTCCATCCCAAGCACGATCAAAAGGCTGTAAGAAGTCTGTATAAGCGCCTAGCCAGCTCTTATAAGTGCAATTTGGGCCCCAAATTAGACAGACTTTAGTTTAAGAGTGACTGTTTTGTAGCATTACAACTGTTGTATAGCGGAATTGTAAATGCTTCATAAAGGCTGACAAATCTGCTTTTGATCTAAAATATGTCTTATGTATAGCGCTTACCCAGTCTTAGTTATTTATAAGCGTAAAATATTAGCATCTGCAAATGTTGTTTGTATTATTTACACTGTTTTAATTAGAAACTAAAGTATTAAGTTAAAAGTTTGTGTAATGGTTGTCGACGTGCAGGAAAAATTATAATTGAGAATGAAATTTTTGCTTCTGTTTCAGTAGATAATCGTGAAATATGGTTGCGAATATCAGTTTATTAAATTATTCACGCACCCACGATATTAGAGCTATTTAAAGTATGAATATATTTAAATACGATAAAAACAAAACATATTTCTGTATTTTCTCAAGGATATTCTTATTTTCAGTAAACAATTTCGGTAAAAATTAAGAAGCGCAACACGTCCAATAGACATAGTGTTATTTTAAGCATTCTGAAAATATAAAAATTAAATCGTAATATTATGGAAATAAAAGCAAATAGTGGCAGGTTTACTAACAGTGCTATCAGTTTGATAAAAATTGAAAAAGCAGCTTTAGGACAGTTTGTTACCGTATTAATTACTTTCTTAAGGCGATAGGCTGCATCGCAGCGTTAAGAGAGTATGTAGTAAAATTGAGACAATTTGTTTAGCGGTAGCTATCCATACATTGAACCGAGGGATGAAGACATTTTTCTCGCGTACCCTTGTGGGGTTTCATTGGATAGGGCTTTAAAAAATGCATTTCAGGCCTGTAAAAAACTTTTTCTGTAAAATATCTTCCAAAGTAAAAAAAAAATGTGTTTAAGCCGCGTGTTTTTAAAGTCACAAAGGGAAATGTCACATAAATCTTAGTCCTCTGTGGGAATCGAACTCGCGGTTCAACAGGCAGGTGTATTATAAAGGTACCCATTGAGCCATTGAGGCTGTCATATTTGTGTATAATTTTGCCCTGCCTATTATTACCTTTGTGTCTTCGACACGCACTTGACCGGTTTTTTGTGTTTCAATGTATTTTGATATTTAAATAGATATGTATACCCAGTCTTACTGGTTAACAGGTGGGTTAACAAAAAGCTTGCCAGGTATGGAAAGAATCAGTGGCATGATGAAAAATCTGCCATTTGTCAACTTATTTGGCCAATCAGGAGGAAATAAAGATGGAAGCTGCTCCAAGGGAGGAAACAGCGATTCTAATGGATTTGCAGGCATAACTAAAGGCATGACGGACATGACAGGTGAGAACTTATTGTACCTTTTATTTTGTATTATGCTCGTATGAGCAGTAACACGGGAATTTATTTGAGTCATGATTCTTCGCAATAATTGCCTGAGGTAGAGGAGCAAATATTTTTACTTGATTTGAGGCGCTCGGCAGACGGCGGAACGGTGCAGGGCGGTCAATTTTGCCACGAAAATAGAACTTACGGAATTTTTTACAACAACGCACACAGAGGACATAATGACCGCGCCGCCGTTGCCCACCGGGAACGAGCGGCGCGGCATGACCGTGGCTGTCCACCGCGAATCGAACCAAATACGTTTGTACATGCTAACTCTTGCTAACGCAGACGGCGGCGGCGCGGCGGACTGTATAGTCTAGAATTTTCTCTATTTCCATTTTCCTGAGAACGAACGTCGCGTGCGATCAAGCTGACCGCCCGGGTGCTTAGAGTTCACGGCGCGGGCGCTAGTGCTCTCGGGCAACCGCAGGCATCGACGTCCAAACACGGTCTTTATGGCTCCGCGGTCACAACGTATGTCGTCTGCCAAGCGCCTTATCGGATGTGTCGTGTCGTAATAATTGACAAGCATTGCCCGTGCAACTGCTCCTTAAAGCACTCAAGAGCATTGATCAGATCTAACCTGGAGAAAACAACTTCTTTTAAAAAAAACGGTTTGCACTCCGGGAGTGCCGGCAGAAGTGAAAACATACTAGCTATTTACTTCCCATCACTTCTTATCCATATTTATTTATTAAAAATAATAACTTTTGTTTATTTACTTTTTTGACGTAGTATATTTGACATCTCAATCTGTCATAGAATTAAAATCCCAAATCCAACCTCCCTGTACTACTCATAATCGTCATATACTAAAAATAAAAACTAACCTTATGTGAATAAAGGTCACGTGTCCTGACGCGAGTTTAACATTTTTTACCCATCCCAAAAAAAGTGCACAACGCCGCTAAAGAAGTTTTCACTTCAAAAAAGGTTTTTTCAAAACCTCAATTCCATTTTTGAATCCCTATTCAACAGGTACCCATACATTCATTTCAATATACCGCAAAAAATTAAGATCTTGATGAGATCTATCACTTCTGTAAAGAAACTACTAGTCTACGATCAAAAGTTACAAAGCTAAAGCCGTTTCTTAGTTTGACAGCTGTCATCCGAAATGAAGATCTTGATGGGGTCCATCACTTCTGTGAAGAAACTACTAGTCTACGATCAAAAGTTACTGAGATAAAGCCGTTTCTAGTTTGACAGCTGTCATCCGAAATAAAGATTTGATGAGATCTATCACTTTTGTAGAGAAACTAGTAGTCTACGATCAAAAGTTACGGAGATAAAGCCGTTTCTAGTTTGACAGCTGTCATCCGAAATAAATATCTTGATGAGATCTATCACTTCTGTAAAGAAATTACTAGTCTACAGTTAATAGTTTGGGAGATAAAGCCGCTTCTAGTTTGACAGCTGTCATCCGAAATGAAGATCTTGATGAGATCAATCACTTCTGTAAAAAAACTACTAGTCTACGATCAAAAGTGACGGAGCTAAAGCCGTTTCTATTTTAACAGCTGTCATCCGAAATAAAGATTTTAATGAAATCTATCACTTCTGTAAAGTCAAATTTATGAAGAAAAAGCCCGTGGGAATAATAACACTGTTCACGAGCCAGTGTGACAAAAAAATTAACTAAACAGAAAAAAAAGGGCGCAACGCCGCTGATGACGTTTTCACAAGACACAAACATAAAATTATAATAGGCGTGACATTACGGTTTCCGTCTGACAAATTTTTTGATCAGCCTGACGCTAGTTTTAACCCATCACAAATGATAATGTTTTCGCCTCACCAGCACGAAAAGGATAGTTTTTCTGTCCAAATTCAGTCAGCAAAATCGAATTTTTCACAGTGGCTTTTGGCAATTGTCATGTTTTATAACTTAACATCAAATATTTAGGTCCTGTAAGAAAATTAAGCCTCAATTAATAAATACGGACACAGGGCCGTAGCTAAGGAGGGGCATTGTGGGGCAGTGCCCTACCTTGAAATACTAATGCCCTACCTTAAAAGTACCATAAACTAAGGTATAATATATATAAATTGTTTTCCCGTACTATAAATTAATGCCATTTTGCTTTTGTTTTCTTGCGATCCCACCCAATTACCTTCTACCTTAATTACTCACGCTCACAAGCAGGTAAAATAATGAAAGATAGAAAAATTACTTGCGCCGTACCCGTGCATGAAACCACCGCTGCCCTACCTTAGATTCAACTCTAGCTACAGCCCTGTACGGCCAATGCTGTAAAGTTTGACACTTGAAATAAATCAAACCTGTTGGGCAGTTCCCGTTGACTTAGTACCTATAGTCAAATTTAGCAAAAAGCAAAGTCTTATAGCAGAAGTTGTTGTCACAAAAAATGTTTACTTGTAGTTAAATCATCTGTCTGTTTGTCTTCTAATAATCTAAGATAAATTTCAGGAACGCGTGGAGGGTATCAAGGTAAATTTAATAACAGAAAATTACATTTACGTCCCTTAGAGATGTAAAAAGTCAGGCTTCCAAGTCAATACAATAAATAAATCTATTCTAAATACAGTCATTTACATATTCTGACACCGCAAATGAATTAAAACCTACAGCGTACCTACTTGCCGTTGATTTACACGTCAAGGAAAATAATCAAAAAAATCACACAACAATATTCGTCTGTTTGTTTTGGAGGTATCAAGGTATGAATTTAAGATGAAATAGTTAAAACTATTTCGACTATACGGCGTGCATATTTTGACTAGTACAGTAGTGCCGTAAATAGGGCGGTGCCAGCGGTGCTCTGACACAAGGCGCAGGCACTGGGGGGGCGCAGAAATGACCAGGAAAAAATTTATGGTCATGCCTACAAACAATATTTTTAATCACAAATACGGTTGTAGACTCGCCACACTACTGTATTATATATATGAATATGACAGTTATCGAGCGATCTTTAAAACCACTCTTGTGTGTGTGTAATGTTGACATTTTACACACAAAAGTATACCGTTAGACAAGGATCAAAATAAGTTGAGGAAGGACGCTACCTCTAAGCAAGTCTTCAAACTAGCTGACATTTATGATAACAGTGTCTAGTGTCTAGTGTCCTGCGAAAGGTTATTCAGTAAGCTTAAATTGATAAAGACTCCTGACGTATGACGAGGAAAGAACGCAAAATTAATCATAAATTTAATTTGTCTTTACCATTTCTACGAACAAGTTCTTGGTGTCATTCGTGTATTGTATTTTAGTAAATATTTACGAATAAGCGTTTATTCGTACCAATAGCTTTTGCTACCTAAGGAGTTCTGTAATAAAACCGGGGAAAAATTTGAACGAAAATTAAGACCACTTTTTCTAAGGTCTCTGAACGGTGACGGGAAAACGATGGTCCGATTCAGCACAACCTGGACATCAGTACGTTCATCGTTAAGAAAACCCCATTACTATGGTCCAGATCATATCTCGTACCATTACTAACAGCATTGGGATCCTGGGTGTTGATATTTCCAGCGACGCTCAGTTGCGTAATCATTTGAAAGACAAGCTCAAGGTGGCGTTCAAGAAACTGGTCTACTTCACGGAGCGAAATATTCATTCCTCGGGAAAGGTTGCTTGCTGCCTAAAGTCGCATGTCCAGCCCCAACTTAAGTACTGCTGCCACGTCTGGAGCACCTGAATACCAGCTTGGCCCTTTCTACTCAGTTCAAAACAAGCTGAGAGAATGGTTAACGATACCAATCACACAAGCGGTATCCAGCTTTAAAGTCTGTGGTAAAAACTAAGCACTATATGCTTGTATAATAAAATAGGTTTTGTTCAAAGAAACTGTTCGAAATGATGCCTTACGTTAGACTCATCTTAAGCCATACAAAGACCTTAGAACGTATGGAGCTCGGACCTTCAGAATTGATAAAAAAATGTGAATGAAAACATCGAATTATTGATAGCTTTGTTGGTTATTATGATTAATTTAATACATGTTGTAGCAATCGTAACTGGTTTAAAAACTGGATCAACGTTGATGTTAGTTAATAATTTCTTATTTTTTACTTCTGAAGTTCATCATTTTATCAAATATGTCTTTAAAGTTTATTTCCTAAAGTATATCATTTATATGTGAGTCTTTCTTGTCAAATGACAACTTGTAGCCACTCTCGTCAAGTCCTTCTTATTTGTTTGATTTATTTGCAAGGTTTACAGTTCACAGTGCTGCTGCTGACAAAAATGAGACCTGGCTTTGTTTTTGTAAATAGCATTCTGCAAATCCTTTGCATTTTATCGCAACGGGTCAGTGATCAACTGTTGTAACTAAAGAAATAGTTCAAAATTGTTTGGCAGCTAAAAATAATATGATCTATTTCACTTGAATTAATGTTATTTGTGAGCTTATTTATGGGCACATTAAATAACATATTTTTATTTTAAGAATGGTCTTAAGGTTTGCTTTTTTTGCACGGCTTTAAACCACTTTTTTAGTTTCTTTCGATTGACCAATGTTTTTTTTTTATTTGCGGAGTTATGTTATTGGATGAAAAATATACGAACATGTATTTCGTTATTTTGGGAGCTTTATTTGCCCGGAGCCCTGGTTTCATGTGCCAGATAAAAAAAAGTACTGCGTACGGCTTCTTTCTACCATTGCACCGCTTCTATCCGCATGGAATTCACACCTTAGAACCTATAAATGGTCAAACTATCTATGGAAGACAAGGTGAAGCTGGCATCCAAAACACTTGGAGTACTCAATCGAGCAAAGCAGTACTTCACCTCGGGGTAAAAGTTGCTGTTTTATATGTAGCAAGTCCGATCCCATATGGGGTACTACTGCCAACTCTGCACCCGGATACCAGCTTATGCCTTTTGACCCGATTCAACGTTGGGCTGAGAGAATCGTTGCCGATCTCAAACTCACAGACCGTATCGAACCCTTAAGTCTGAGAAGACAGTTTGCCTCCCTGTGTGTGCGCGCAAAAAGCTAGTTACGACACTGATTTTGTCATAAGCAATACATACCTAAGTAAATCAAAAGCAGGGTAAAAAAGGTACATTCTAGAATTCTTCTAAAATAAAGCATTACGAACCTTCCAATCTTCTCCTCTTATATTTTGTTCCTTTACTACACACATTGTAACTAGTACAATCGAAGTTTTATTGGAGTTGCTTGAGTGTGTCATGCTCTCTCAAAGTGTCTCTGCGGTGGTGGCGTGTGTGTCGGGTCGTTACGTTCCCTAAAACATGGTTGAGCGAAGCGATGGCTGATTCATGTGTCATACTCGTGAACGGGTGCCGCCTGTGGAGGCTGGTCTGCTCTTGCAAAGTTCTTTGTATTCTTAGTATTTAGTCTAACTTTTTTGCTTTGTTTATTAATACTGTAAGACATTGATTATTTCTTAGTGATGAATACATAAACTGTTTTTGTTTATATTATATACTTTTTTATGTTGTGCTTGTGCTTTATATTTCATGTTTTTTTATGTTTGTAATGGAAAGTGTCCTTTTATGATAGGGAGGGCATTTTCCAATATTTTAATTGGACGCTGTAAGAGAAAGGGCGAAAAGAAATGCCCTTGCTGAGTTTCTTGCCGGTTCTTCTCAGTACAAGGTCTCCCGCCCTGTAGACTTACGAACCGATGGCGTAGTGACATTCATAAGTGCTCAATTATTGTAGCCTAAACTGAATAAATTATATTGAATTTGAATTTGAATAAAATTTGATCAAGAATCAAGATCTAACTCTACATCTAACTTATACCGACACGCGATTGCATTGTTCTACAATGGCCAATGCTACTCTACTTTGTTTCAAAAATAAATTTCCTACTTTCCTGTAGTATTTCCTTACTTTTGAAATACTTTTCTATCCTTTTATCTAATTAGACGAATTAATTAAAGGAACAATTAAATATATAATGCTTCGAGAGATGCATTTTTTCCGATGTGGCGTAGGGACTAACAATGCGTATATTTTACATACATATTTGATTATATTTTGACGATATTTAAATATTTTATTACAGAAGGACTAATCAAGGGGTCAATGAGTAAGTCAAAAATTATTTTATTTTATTATTTTTTTTGATTAAGTTCTGTCTGTGGCAATTAATATTTTTTTCTATAATTTTTACTTTAATAGTTAAAAAAGTAAAAAAAAATCTGTTGAGTGAAAGTTTTACAAACCATCATCCAATGACTGACCAACGTTGCTTAACTTTGAATATCGTCTCCAATGAACAAATATGTAACTGTGTTTGTTAATAATTTACACATTTTCACAAGATGGCGCTAATACGGTAATTTGAAATGGTAATGACTCGAGCCCGTATCACACTTGGCCGGGTTTCATTAATTGGTGTTACACTTTAGAGCTCACACTACAATCACTGCACGTTTGAGTAAAACCAACGAAAAACTGTTGCTTGTACCCCCCTTAAATTTTCACTTTTTTAATATTTCCTAGGTAATCCCATAGATACAGACGTAAAAATCCTAGGTCTGTGGGTAATCCACAAATACAACATTATCTATGTCATGCTCTCTGGAAACCTCGTTATCTATTTTGCAATTTATAAATGTATACTTACGTGACGTTAACAAATTAAACTAGGTTTTCTTTTATCCGCTTGCCTTAAATTCACTTACGAATTAGTTTTTACAATGATTTTTATTTCAATCGTACAAAATCTTGTGGTTATTTGATAATATTTTTCTTTTAAGGTGGCGTAGGTAAAATGCAGGAAGGTGTCACTAAAGCTATGTCGGGAGGTAAGTGTGACGATATCAAGTTGTTATAATAAGGCTTTTGTTATTTGGCGGAGCGGAGGTACTCGAACGAGCGGAGGTACTCGAACGAGCGGAGGTACTCGAACGAGCGGAGGTACTCGAACGAGCGGAGGTACTCGAACGAGCGGAGGTACTCGATCGAGCGGAGGTACTCGAACGAACGGTTCCTGAAACGGTAACTGTATCGGGAGCCAGGGTTTCCTACTGTACGTTAAGCTAGCATATTAAGAACAAAATCAAAAAACAACCTCCTAAAAGTACCTAGTAACCGACCGAAGTTTTAGCTTTATTACGTAAAACGTTTCGGTTTTCGGCCTGAGTTTCGGTTTCGGTTTCGGGTAATGCTGGCTGCCCGAAACATTGGGTTAACTAAAACTAATATTTCTAAGCTTATTGCTAGTCCATGCATATCCCGAGCGCGTAATTCCGTTTCCGTGTTCAGTAGCACAGAGTACATTATATATAGTAGGAGACACTGCACGGGTTTTTAGAACCTAAAATGCTTACGAGACACTGTTCATTTGAACGCCCGCCCGTAACGCAACAAACAGTTTTCTAAATTGTTCTAGACAAAACTTTGAAGAACTAGAACAAACGTTGTTTTGAAAATTTGAAATATTTCACAAATTTTGTAATATTGTACGATTTTTGCATGAAAAACGTCTCTAAGTATAACTATATTTATTCCTTGTCTACTAATTACAATAATTATTTAAATATTTATAATAAACTGTAAAATACGATGTCAAAATATATTAATATGACTAATAGGTAAACTGTATCGTAAGAAGGCAAGGCAATAGCACTCGTCCAGTTCGTCACATTGATTTTTTCGCTCTCTAAAATATATTGGTTAATTATATTTTGTACCTAGTAATATATTATAGGTATGTCTTGCTTGCTAAGCGAGTAACTTGAGTAAAAAATGACGTCATACGTCTATGTACCAAACAGTTTATAACTCACTTCACTTTCAAGATACTAAACTGTAAATCAGATCAGATTTTTAGAAATAAGTAATTATTTTTACCGTTTTAGGGCATCTTTTTGAAGCCGGTTGTTTTTTTTTGTTAAAAAGCTTTTAGTATATTTTTTAGTCTTTTTTATTTTTTGTTTAAATTGTATTAGTAGTGTTTAAAGTTAGTTAAGTTTTAAGATTTATTTATTTAGTTAAAATTTAAGATTATTTTTTATTACTTCTATGTTTACAGATATAGGCGGCGCAATGGGGGGCGCAATGGGAGGCGTGCAAGTTGGTGAGTGATAATCTTTAGGATGTCGTAGACCTAAGGGTTCCCTTTATAATTTCCGTCTGTCCATTCATCCGTGTTAATCTTATTTTGTGGTAATATTGTGTCCTAGCTGCTAAAAAATTTTAAATATTATATTTTACTGCGGCTGACAAGAAGGCTGGCTCTTACCTTGCTTAAAGTATAAGATTTTCAATTGAAAAAGACGTAAAAAAAAGGTGTCCGTATTCAAGTTTGAATTCAAAGGTTATTGATTAATCTAAAGTATCTATATTGTTTATTAACTCTAACAATTGTTTAATTCCAGCGACAAGTTCCAGTATGAAAGCAGTAACAGACGGTGTTCAGGAAATATTTAAAGGTAATGTTTTCTTCAATTTGTATGTAAAATATAAATAGGGTATTTGTATTGGTTTTATGAGTACACTAACATTTCCCCGCGGCACCGCTCGCGGTAAATTCGGCTATCGTCGTTAGATTACTAGTCGGGGAGTCTTTCGTAATGCAAGAGATTTGCTAAATATATCTGTATATATGTCAAAAGTCAAAAAAGTCAAAAGTCAAAATGGTTTATTCAAAAAAGGTTTTTACAATCACTTTTGAATTCTCAAAGTTATAAAATATTATTTTTTGAACCCTCCCACCTTCCCGCCGGTTCACAATGTTGTTGATTTCTACCGAGAAGAATCCGGCAAGAAACTCGATAGTTACTCCTTTAAAAACACTATCAATAATACAAATAAACTAAAATACAATTAATGTTTTAAATAAAAAATTTTTAGTCGTACAATTTTATGTTATTTCCATTTTAATTTGGTTTACCTATGCATCCTGTAATTGAGAATCATCAGTCCCAAGGATTTTTATCATTTACATAGTCTGAAATATTGTAGTATGCCTTTTTACAAAGTACCTGCTTGATAAAAGATTTAAATTTACTTATTGATAGATTTTGAATTTTATTGGGAACTTTGTTGTAAAAGTGTATACATTGCCCCATAAAAGAGTTACTTATTTTGTGTAGACGTGTATCATGCACCAACAGCTTATTTTTACTTCTAGTATTTACTTTGTGAACGTCACTTTTCTTGCTGAAACTATTGATATTTTTATGTATATATAAATTCAGTTATATAGGTGTGCCTGCGGGAACTTGCCAATTTATTTTGTGCCAGAAATAAACTCAATTGATTGCAGTAACAAACAAACAGTCTTTCAAATATATACCTATTAGTTTGGATTTACATAAAATATCTATCCCATCAACATATTTAAATGTAAAAATCCCATCACTAAATCATCACATCATAGAAGAACGCGACAGAACCACGAGCTCATCACTCTGAAGACGATATTGTTTGAAATGAATTTAAGTCCAGCTAATAATTTCAAATTTAGTTTTGACAGTACTAAGATCCATAGTTAAAATTTGCATGCCTAATGTCATACGACGAGCCAATCCTCCCATATACAGAAAATGCTAAAGAATGAAATATACGTGAACCATCTCCAGGCACAGGCACAGGTACAAGGAACAGGCACAGGCACACGGCCAACTCGGTTTAAAGTTTCAGTTTCCATTGCTCTATTCATTTTTTATGCTAGTCTGTATAACAAGAACAAAATAATTTAGATACCTAGGTGTTAAATTGACACAACATGATTTTTGTTAACGTTTTAAAGATATTTGTACCGGTACTGCTAACAGGTGTTAGGTATTTATGTAATTTATTTAACAGCCTAAATACTACTAAAAGTAAATGCGAATGCCATTCAACTATTACTAAAATCGTCTATCTCGAATTAAATCAGTCCGATCTCTCGCCACGCCACGTTCCACCTAACTGCTGGTAATTAATAAATTATGAAAAAACCAGCCAAGTGTGCGTCGGACACGCATCAAGGATTTTGCTTAAAAAAAATTACTTATCGGTTCGGTTCCGTTCCGGGTGTCGGGAAATCGATTGAGATGTCGGAAAAACGAATGGGTCTATTGGTTCTTAAGATATCCGATCTGAAAAAACTCGCACACTCAAACAGTCATCACTCGAAAAATAGTCGCAAATGATTCCGGTCTCAAAACGTAAAGAAAACACAAATTTAACAAACTCTATTTCGGACATATATTTATGTTACTTCTCGTCTTAAAGAGAAATTAATATGTTTCATTGAAAGTATTTTTTCAGATTTTTAGAACACGAGTTTTATAAATTATAGGAAGCCAATAACTCCTAAACTATAAATCTCAAGGAAATAAAATATTAGAGTCTCAAGCATTTCATTACAAAACTATATGGCGGTTATAAACACATAAGGCACTTTTCTAAACTTAGTACTTACTACCTACTGCCTACTGCCTACTACATAGTGCCTACTACCTACTGCCTACTACCTACTGCCTGGTGCCTACTACCTACTGCCTGGTGCCTACTACCTACTGCCTGGTGCCTACTACCTACTGCCTACTGCCTACTGCCTACTGCCTACTGCCTACTGCCTATTGCCTATTGCCTACTACCTACCTTAGAAATACCTTAGAAAATGTTTTATCTTAATTTCACTGTTTAGACCATTTATGTGAACATCTATAAAACAATTCGTATGTAAAATTTTATCAAAATCGATGTAGTGATGGCAGAATTATAAGGCTGTAAATATAGTTGGACAAACAACAACCTGACTAAACAATTTTTTTACATATGGCTATTGAATATTATGAGTTTTTGTCGTGTATACTTTTAGTTAATATCTAATTATGATTAAACATTCGGTTTCGGCCATACAGGCTTCAGCTTCGGCTAAAAATTGACATTCGGTTGGACACTAAATTTTATATAAGAGGAACCTAGAGCAAAACTTAATTGAATATTTATTTTATTTTTCCAGCATTTTCAGGATTTGGATTTTAAGGTAATGCATAACCTATACTCTCTTATATTTTACATTACTTAAGTTACGACAAACTAACCTAATTCTATTTTATCATAACAAAACCACGTTTTATCAATTAAAAAGGTTAAAACCGACTTAAAAAAAAGGAGGAGGTTCTCAATTCGGATGTTTTTATTTTTTTATTTATGTATGTTCGTGCATAACTCCGTCATAATTATATAGACAGATTTTCAAAATTATTTATAAATATATGATTGTATTGTTACGATATCGATGTTTTTAGTGTACGAGAAAAAAAAGGAATTCGTCACTCAAAAGTAAAAAATACAAACATTTAACAAAAAACACAACCGACTTCAAAATGATGCACTAAAAAGGTAAAAATAATTACTTATTTCTAAAACTCTGAGCTGAAAAACAGTTTGAAGTTGGTGTATATGTACATACCTAAAGTTTATTACACACTTCACTTTCTTGACACCAACTTCAAACTGTAATTCAGATCAGATTTTAGGAAATAAGTAATTATTTTTACCTGCGTGCAGGTTCATAGTTTATTTTTATTTAGGGAAGGCTACGGCGTCTTGCCACTTTCTTTCGATTTTCCGGGAAGCGCCCTCGTGCGACATGGTGGGAGGTAAATTCCCCTCCCCCGAAACCCGCAACTCAACACCCATAGGGTGAGAGAAGAAACCCACGAGTAGTGCGACCGCACGTTTTATTACTTGTTTCTTAATTACGCCGAGTAACAATATACCTTTTCCAATTTTTTACCCATCCAGTCTCAGTATCCAGCGATAATTTACATTTCTTACTTCACAGAAACAGAAAGCAACCTCGTTCGATTCAAGAGATGGTGAATTCCAAGAACTGCTTCAGTAAAGAACATGGCTATTCCTAAGACATTTTAATAATTTTTCTGTTCACAAATATAACACATACAAAGTCGTTAACATGATTTGTCAATGTGTCAATGTGGCTCAGATATTATTACTGTTGTAAGCTAAAAATATATCTTAATAAAATATATATATCTATCAATGCAAAACGTGTAATATCATTTTACTACCTTGCCTTGCCTTGCTTGCCCAAAGTATGTAAGTGTAAGTAAGTGTCCGATTATTTATTGGTCCAATTTAATAAATGGTAAAATAATATACCACATTGCCAGCTCCAGACGAACTAGTAGAAGTAGGTAAGTCCAATTTAGAGACCTTGGACAGACTGATCTCGATTTGAGACACAAGTTCTTCACGTTTTTCCTCCACAACGGAACGAGGGATGTTGGCACGAACTGTGTAATAACCGTCTCCAGTACTGTCATCTGCATAGCAATGTATGTTGTTGATGTCCAACATATCATTTATGTGCAGTAGAAAAGCGTAGGAGACAGCACAGAGCCTTGCGGGACACCAGCATTAATGTCCATGCTATCAGAGCAACTACCGTCAACTACGGCTTGTATGCGACTGCCGGACAAAAATCTAGCCACCCATTTGCACAAACCCTCGGGCATTCCGTAAGATAGCAACTTCGATAAAAGACGCCGGTGCCAGACCGGATTGAAGGCCTTCGCTATGTCCAGGCTACATGCCAATGCCTCCCCCTGATTCTAAATGGCAAGTGCCCATCGGTGTGTGAGATACACTAGAAGTTCATCTTCCATGAAGACGGAAATTGCCTAGTGTGGTAGGAAAGCTCGAAGAGGCGCGTGAGTACAGGACTAACTCAGGAGCACACTGCTGGTATACCGCCTGGCCCACTCGACTTATGAACGTCTAGAGAAAGCAACGCTCGCCGGACCTCCCGCTGTGTTATGGAGATTTCCGGCATGGTCTTACCGCACCACGGTATAGTAGGTGGTACAGCGCCTTCGTCGTTCATATTCGAGTTGGAGGCAAAGAGACTGCCCAATAGATCGGCTTTCTCTTTTGCACTATGGGCCAAATCACCATCGGTCTTTCGCAGTGGTGGTAACGACGGCTGGCAGAAGTTCCCCTCGGCAGCTTTAGCAAGCGAACAGAAAGCACGACTCCCAGAAGGATACCTCGCAAGTCGCCCACCTATTTTGCCAATGAATTGAAATTTATCTCTGGCAGTTGCTTTCTTACTGAACCTCGAGGCAGCATTTAATTTGCGTTTTAACTCAGAAATATTCGGATCTTTATTATAACGAGTCTCATACGCAGTCTGCTTAAAAATTTTAGCTTCTCTACAAGACCTATTAAACTACGGTCGTTTTTTGACGCCGTCAGCTACTCGCAGGTTAGGAATGAAACATTCCATACCAGCAAGGCTACGCAGGTCAGGATCTTCTGAGCTAAAGCAGAGCTGCCTCCACGGGTACGATGCATAAAATTCTTACAACCCATCCCAGTCTGTTGACTTATAATGCCACACACGACGCCAATTAGTTAGCCCAGATGGATCGGATTGTTTGCATGACACATGAGTCCGAACGAGGCAGTGGTCCGAGGAGCCTAAGGGCGCATCCACTGAGACGGCATATCGTGTAGTCAGCAGGAGGTCCAGTAAGTAGCTCGTATGGTTTTCTATATCTGGTATTCTCGTTGGAGAAAGTACCAGCTTAGAGAATCCATAAGTCAGAGCAAATTCATGAGCAGTTATCCCTGCATAGTTATTGGTTCGAGAACAGAGCCACTCACGATGGTGGGCATTAAAGTCTCCCAAAATTACTAGTTCTGCTGTGGGATATTGCTCTAGAACTGTAGTTCTAGAACTGACAGTCGTCAAACTCAGGTGCGTGAAGAGTCGAGTTACGTCTGTGTCACCGCTATGAGACCTGTATAGACACCCATAGATACGAGTGTGGCCGCCGTAATCAACGCGTACCCACAATATCGACAGGTCCCTGTCTTCAAGGCTATGAAGGCGGCTACAGCAGATATCCTCCCGGACGAATATAAACACCGGCACGACTCACAAAATTGTGCTCGAGTTTATAGCCGGGAATTGTATCGGCCGGGCAGGATATCTGCGTCTCCGTTGGAAAAAGAATGGTCGGCTGCGCAAATACTAGGTGTTGGTGAACTGCGTTAAGATTGGCGTGAATACCCCTAATGTTGCAAAAATCCAGATTGAATGTGGATGGAGTTGTCGCTGAAAAAACTCTTTTCCTTTTAATTCTTGCCATATTTCTTGAACGGGTTATTTAGACTAAAGATGAGGATTCACTGCACAGACAGCTTAGAGGACAAAAGGTGCGGTACTAGAACTGCCGAAGCATGGCACAGATGATACGGTTGCTGGCACAGCGGGCGGAAGGTCCCCTGATCCCCTGATCTGTTGTAGTAGCCGGGTCCACTCCGGTCTCCTTCTTCGGCACGGCTACCACTTCAGAGACTTTACACAGGCTGGCGGATCCAGGGCTGTAGCTAGAGTTGAATCTAAGGTAGGGCAGAGGTGCCTTCATGTAGGACTCAAGTAATTTTGCTATCTTTAATTATTTACCTGTTTGTGAGCGTAAGTAATATAGGTAGTAGGTGATTGGCTGGGGGCGCGGAAAAACAAGAGCAAAATGGCTACATACACACTTTAAATGACACCATAATGTAACCATTTTGCAATAAATCTGGGCTACTGTAAAAATTATATATTTCTATGATCGTAAAAATCCGTGGTTGATTCAGAATTAATTTGATAGATGTCGCTAGTAGTCAAACATAAAATTTTTATTATTAATTTATATTACGGTAAACCACCTTTATATTTGTCACAGGCAAATCGTATAATTCGGCGTTTTACAATACGCCTAGGCAGATCGTGAAGTATGGAATAGAAATTATCATATAACTGAACACATTATTATATGAAGCTTGGCTGGAACGCTCAGCTCGCTTCGCTCGCTCAGCATCTACATTTACAAGAGAGAAACTGAACCTAACCTAACATACATGACTTATACAGTGCGATTTCTGTTCCTTTCGTTACCATACTTTACGATCCGCCTAGGCATATTGTAAAACGGCGAATTATACGATTTGCCTGCGACATATATATTATACTTTCACCTTAACCGAAGACGATTACTTATTTACTTGCAGCAGCACACGAGATGGTGCTGTCTTAGTTACACGTTAAGAGACCTAGTCCTAATAAAAATAAGCAATATCTCCCTTCTCTTTCCCTCCCGGGCGCCGGACGGGCGCGCCATTACGAGTTTTTGTGTTGTTAAAGTCGCACGTTAGTTCGGTTTAATTTAATTATATTCAGTGATAGGCAAGTTTGTCCAGTGTTTTATATGGTGTGTTATATGGTGAACAACCATGAGCAAAAGAAAAAGATCTAAATCCAGCCTGCGCAAGGAGTACAAAAAGTTGAAGGAGACGTCGATTAAACTCGTCGGAGAAGAACTCACGAGTTTCATGGACAACAACAAATCAGGATGGACAGTCATGAGATGAGAGTATAGTGTTGTCACCGATACATGAAGTTTTGTTATTTTGACTACCTCTTATCAGGTCGGTTACGTAAGTATTCGAGTGTCTTAACTTAACCTCACTCCTACTACCCACCTACTCGTGTATAACTTGGAGCTCACGCTCACTTTAAGCTATTGTTACACCGATAGACAGTCAATAACCCACGTAAATCGTGAGGAGAAATTATTTGTCAAAATACCTTACAAACTGTATCTTGTATATTTTGATAAAAACCAAAAAAGCCCACGTAAATCGTGAGGAAAAACTATTTGTCATCCTATATGGTTTGTTAAAATACCTAGCAATTGTACCCTAAATGGATTACTTATTGTTTCGTTAATAAGTAGGTACCTACCTAAAAAGCCTACGGAAATCGCGAGGAAAATCTGTCTATTAGTCCCTAAATGGAAGTCCCTTGTAATTTGTCAAAATACCTAGAAAATAACATAGTAAGTAGCTAGCTCCTACTACCTACCAATATGCATGCTTCTGACTGCCATTACGTGATAAAACGAAGGAGAATTTTGCCATCTACGCATACGTTGTTTTACTGCACATTCGCCTAATTATTTAGTCAGTTGTCAAGAACTGTAGGGTAAGTTTCAATGTGATTTGTTAGAAACAAGAGTAAAGGATAAAACAAAATAACTCCATTAAATGTTCAATTAGTTTACATCTACCGTCTTGAGTAACTATTTTACTGAACATTAAATATTGTTGGAGCAAATGTAAGTAAGACATTGTTATAATGTAACAAGATAAGAAAGCATAATTTCTTATTCAATGTGTGACATGCACACAGGGGTGGTTTGCGTTCGCTTGGAAAACTTAATATTTTTTATGGTTATGATAAAATAAAAAGCATATTAACAATGCTATCCTATTTAAATACGTACCATACCAGACAGAAGAGAAGTTTTACGATTTTTTTGGTTTTAATGACATATTTTTAAACAAAGAACAAATGCTTTAGAAAAAAAATAAAAAAAACAACACTTTTGTAAGTGTAATTACAGTTTTTCTAGGTCTACTTTTGATGTGTGTATGTGAACATCTAAATTAAATTATCTCTGCGTTTATTACGTGTGCACACCTACTTACATTTTGTCATAAAATAAATACAAGCTTTGGAATATCTCGACGTACCTATATCGTGTGTGTATAGCTACTTTATTTCATAAAACAAATACAATCATTACAATATCCCGACGTATACCGTGTGTAAATAAATAATTGTTGCAGTATCCCGACCCATAAATTGTGTGGATAAATAATCATTGCAATATCCCGACGTATACCGTGTGTGGATAAATAATCGTTGCAATATTCCAACGTATACCGTGTGTGGATAAATAATCGTTGCAAAATTCCAACGTATAGCGTGTGTGGATAAATACTCGTTGCAATATTACGACGTATAATCGATAGATACCATCACTTTAATATCAAGACTTATATTGTGTATACAACTGTTTCTAGACATTTGGTAAATAACCTAATTAGCCTTTTATCGCCGTAAACATTTTTCTATTATAAGTTAACAATAGTGAGAAATACTCAAATACACAAGATACATTATTTAGTTCCAACACGTCCGTCTTCCTGCGGTAAACTCAGTAGGCCACAGTATGTACAGCTGATTGATAACGACGTCGTCAATTTCGTCGGGCTTTGAACTAACGGGGAAACCTGGAACAACAGCAGCCAAGCCCCCGGTCAGTGCTACCACAGCGTCGCTGCGGCCGCCGCCTGTGCACCGTGCTGCCGATGGTGCCGCGGTACCCACAAGTACAACAACTCTAAGCTATTTACATCACTGGTTATATACCATTTTCTATAAATTTTCGCTTTACAATCTTAAGATATTTCAAAGAGTGGTTTCATATAACAAATACCGTTTTACTGTAAATCATGTCATATAGTAACAGCTTAAAACAAGTGGAAAGGATACAGAATTGTTACAATCAGGTTTGAACTCTTCTTGGACCCCGTGCTCATTACAATTTGCAATACATAATAATAACACTCTTATTTACAAATGCAACATATTGTATGAATTTCAAGTCACTCCATTGTCAAATTTTCGAATTCCGCGGACTCAAACAAACGGGATAGGATTTTTTATTTATACGTAAAGATGACGAACATTTTAAGAAATGTTGTGGCTCCCTTTAAATTGATTGATAGAATCAGATATATACTGTACTTTATGGTTATATGGCAACTCTAGACATACAGGAGACCATCTTTTTTGTGTCGATTGCTTAAAGCGTAAAGATCTCGCAATGATAAACAATCAATTTTATGAATTTAGTAATACGGACTCTTCTTTATTCTGTGGTAATACGTCCACACCCTATAATGAAAACTTGTACTCTAAAAGCTCCATTTTAACTTAAAATATACTTTTAGATGTTTATTCTTATACATCGCCATTTCAATTATATTGTATCTAAGTTAAGCCACATGATTATTGTTATTAATATTATATGTGATTAAGTTAGAAGTCAAATTTACCCAAACACTTTTCTCGTTGTGTAAGACTCGGTGGTATCTCTAAGTTTTATATTTAAAACAATAAACGAGAGCTAAACGGGCCCTCAAAAGATAGGCCAATAGAAATATCACATGAATTTAATAAGGACAAGTTACCTATTAAAAAATCCAAAAATACACAACCAGGCAATTTGCCTGATTTGAAGTTATGCCCACGTTCGAAAGCAATTCACAATAATTCAAGTTTAAATGCATGGTGGGAATTTTGCAAAAAAAATAATGTCTAAATTTCTATTAATAATCACCCACCTCAAACCCACCGCTCAGCACTTTCAATCATTTTAGGAAAAAGATTTACTACAGCAGGTTCCTTAAGGGTTCTTACAGACTTCGGCCAAAGTACGATTTCAAACGAAACCATTTATTCGTATTGAATCATCTATCACATAATTTCACATACGAAAATGAAAATTTACTTAATTTATCAATTAATCATCAGCATCTGCTTAATAAGAGTCACATGGGAGAATCTCAATAATGAGAGAACCTCAGTAAGATATCTCGATCTAGGATTTCACCATATATTCAGGGATCTCCTGAGATATATCCAGCTTTAGCAGTAAAATCATACATCGATAAAAGTCTGATAAAAATCATTTGCTGATTAGCGTTAGAAAACCTTAGAAGAAAGTTGGTTCACAAGTATTAGGTCATTAGACAAAGGCTAAAGCGTAAGGCTAGTGGTACAGATGTAGGTATTTTTGGAGTGCACAGTACCCGACATGCTTCAAAAACAGCTACTAATTATTCAGATTCAATATTTAATTTAAATTAGATTAAACTAGATCGTTTATTGATATTAGATGCTCCTATGTAACGCCGCACGGCGACAACGTAACAATTATCCCTCTACAGAGGAATATACTCCTTCTACAAAAGTGTCTACAGGTGTACTTGGTCAAAGCAGTCAAGAGAACCTGGTGGAAGGGATCTAGCCTGGCCTCCAGGTTACCTGGAGCTATAAAGCTATTAAAGTCGAGACCCTGAGCGTCATGCCTCGCTTCAAACGTTTAAATTAATCCATGCGTTTGACTTTGCTTATTTTTTTACATAAAATAAATGGCTATGTGTGAGTAGAATAATTAATTATTAAGAAGCAAGTCAAATATGCGTCGTTATATAACACGTTGTTACAGAATGCGTTGAAGAAATAAAGGTTCACTGTTCGTCCCCATTAGGTGATAGAGTGATAATATGTAGCTTATATGTTGACCCGACTTCTAAATAATATTCGTGCCAAATTTGAAGTAAATCCATGCAGTACTTTTTGAGTTTATCCCGAACAGACAAACAGACAAAAATTCTAAAAACTATATTTTTGGCTTCGGTACCGATTGTAGATCACACCCCAAGGATTCTTTTTAAAAATATACCATGTACAGTTTTGACTTTCCTACCATTTTATTATATGTATAGATTAACGCTATGTCGAGCATGTCCAGTCTATGGTAGTCAATAAGGACGTAGTTAGTAGCAGTCATAATGTTAAAATTGAGTTTGTTTATCAGTCTGCCGAGAACCTTGCCTTGGTTCTACGCAGAATAGGAGGTTTTTATCGGAATCAGACGCGATGATGATCGGCTGATCGGTCTAGCTTCTTACTTATCAAGCGTACCCGAAAGACGTTCCGCCCTGCTATACACATCATGTCGCATGATGGTTTGCCCCTTTATTATCTCTTCACTACTGTCTCTCTCACTCTCTCGCTCTCTTTCTTACCATCTCTGTCGGTCTTTCTATCTCTAGGTAGTGCCATGGAATAAGTTTTTGAAGATATATATGAATGATTTAGGAGTAAACAGCAACAAAACGGCATATGGATAGCAAAAATATAAAATAAAATCTTTTCAATGTCAGATTACAGCTAGAGTATTAGAGATACACAAATATTATATCTTAGTTTTTTTATAGGAAATTTAATAAGTTACAGTATTTGCATACACGATTTTATCGTATTAATAATTATTGCCGAGATATATGCAAAAAACTAAAAAAGGGTACCTTTATTCCAAGATGGCGGCGCGAGCCCAAAGGGTATCGATGGGGACTTTTAGTATGTTTAATGAGAAGTTGTAATGAACATGTACACAAAAATTTTAAACTCTACTAATTAATGTTGTTTCATTTTCTAATTTGATTGGACTATTTGGAGATGTGGACGGACATCAACAATGGCTGCAATATCTGATCTACTATTTTAGTTAGGGATAGGGACAAGCTTTAATTTAATTAATTTACATGAGTGTTACGTGATTGATGGGATGTATGTAAAATTGTTGTTATTTTGTTAGATGAGTATTGTTCTAAACAAGTAATTACGATTACTAGAACGTCTAAATAGAAGCTTTTTAAGCAATTTTCAGACGAAATGTTTGAAAAACTTAATACTACATGAAAGTGTTAAAACTGAATTGTCCAACTATGGAAATATACAGCTGCTACATAAAAATGTGTTTATAAGATAAATACATTATATATGCTCGTCGAGAAATCATAAAATTCATATCATAAAATTTATAGGTATTAATATTAATGAATTTAATCCAGGAGTCACAATCTCGAAGAATAGATAGGTATATACATAATTATACTACTGAATTTCATGAAATAACAGAATAAAGATTATTCCGAATATAATATATAAATATCATCAACTTTTAAACACATCATATTAAAAGGTTAGTTTAACTAAAAGATGTATAAACAAATAAATACTTCTAGTGTTTAGAAGTAATTTTAATATCTCTATCTTTTAAAAGTATTTTTAAAGTTAGTCTGGTATGACTTAGAAGTCTAGGATGTCTGCAGACTTTAAGAGAGAAGTATGATTGTGTAATAGTTATTATTTTAAGGGGAGAGTGAACATCCTATGTCTGAGTCCCGATGTGATATCTATGAGATGATCTGGAAATCTGTTTCACATACAACTTAATTAATATAGATTGATTATTATCAGTGTACTTACGAGACAGCTTAACTCTTTAAGTAATGTGTAATTACCAGGTTTTAAATATTCTTAAAGTGTTTGTTGGTATGACGTCGAAAGGTAAAGCGTACCATAGTCTTATGTCAGTGACGATGAACGGGTCATTATATACAACAGTAACAGTGTGCTGGAGTTTTTAGCATCAAGTTTGTTGTAGCGCGAAGAACAGTAGACCCTGTAAAATTAAAACGTTCTTTTAAGTATTACGGGGAAGACGGATTGAACAGTACGTTGTAGAGAAGAAATAGAATATTAGTATTCCGACGAAGACGAATAGGGAGCTACTTGAGTTTCAATCGGAATTCGGATATGTGATCATATTTACGTAGACCAAATATGTATCTAATACATAGGTTCTAGAGACGCTCAAGCTTATTTAACTGCTCCGGAGTAAGGTCAAGATAGCTAGCATCCGCATAATCGAGAACAGGAAGCAAAAGGAAACTAGCCAGTGCAATTTTGTCTTATGTGTTATTTTTTAAATTATTGTGTGCTCGACGGCACATACCCTTTATTATTAAAATTAGTCAAACTTAGCCCTATTTATTGAGGCAAGGGTGATGGGGAAGATATGTCCAGATACAGACTAATATCTCTTGTTCGATCCATTTAAACATTCGTAGAGAGAGAGACATTACTGAGAGAATCACGCAATATTTCAAACGGAATAAATAACTCTATGAGCATCAATATGCGTACCGACAGTGCAGGTCTACAGTTAATGTAGCACGTGCAATATTATTTAAAATTTACTTATTAATTAATTTAGTTAAAAAACGAGTGGGTGCCATATTTTGTGATCTCACGCATGCGTTTGACTCAGTTGACCATAAACTGTTGGCACTAAAACTGGAACATTATGGAGTAACAGATAACTGTTTAAAATTTATAAAATCATTCTCACGAGTATCAAAGAGTACAAATTGTATCGATTGACGAAGGAATTACACAGTCCTATGAAAAAATATTAGGAGACTGTGCAGTACCATAAGGTACCTATCACCGGTAGAAAATTTTCTTTTCCTGCAGATGGATGGATGGACTGCTTAATAAATCTATTTGAATCTGGTAGTTTTGTAATGTTCGCAGATGCTAGATGTGAAATAGTGAATTTTAATGAATTGCGAAACAACATTATAAATGCTCTGACCTAAAATGACAAATTGGTTTACAGCTAATGGTTTGAGTCTAAACCTTAAGAAAACCAACCTTTTGGATAAGAACCCCTCATCTTTAAACTCTGAGTATTGTTTTTAAAAGGCGCTGCTGGCAACTGCTTTTTGCAACTTTAACTTGGCTGGATTATGACATTAAACGCATTGAAGAACTGAACAAAACGCACCTAGTATCACAGACAAGTGGTAGTGAATGTTATTTTTAAGACCGCCAGAACAAAATGTACGTCCATTGGAAGACGCTGTTGGCCCGGCCCTTACGATACGAAGTAATATAAATAGCGTTTTGTTGATCAACACCAATAATAATTCAACTAATGAGAATGAGCCAAGATTTGTATTGTATTATACAAAATTTTTGTCTTTTTAACTTGGTTGGATTGATATTAAACGCATTTAAGCAGTTGACAAAATGCACCTATACATATACGTCTGGCGATATTCGAGAATTAACTTTTTCTCGAATCTAACTCTCTCTTTTCTGTTTTTTTGTTCTTCGATTACTTTACAACAACTCTGCTCTTGTTTTATTATTCTAGAAAAAATATCAGAAGCATACTACTTTACGTTACATAGAAACACATTAGCAAACAAAGATTTGAACCTAATATTCGACATAATGGATGACATTATTATTCACGAAGACGAAACAATTGAACACGCAGTGGAACATATATCTAAATGACGTGGATAACTTTCCAAACAAGGGCACATATGAATAACATAACATCTATAGATATTTCATTTTCAATTTGTTGATATCTCATTTAATTAAATTGTATAACACTGATGTCTTAGAAGAACTGCTGGTCTTGACAAATAGATACATCCAAGAAAGATGGTATCCTGAATTAGAGCTAAAGTAATAGATATGGAGAATCGTTCTGAGATATATGTATACTTATATAGAAACTATATTCCTTCTTTAAACTGTAACTTTCTTAGGGTTAGGTCTTTCTGATAAAACCGGTTGTTCGAGTTCACCCCGAACTGAGACCGTGCCATTTTACATTTTTGCCGTTTATTAGAAACGTAAAGACCAAAACGATTTATTTAAAATAGCAATGACTTTTTACAATGATGTATGGTTTTTTATATCTTATGTATTTGTGAAATGGTCTGGTAAAAGTAGAAAAAAAATGTTAATTATTGTCTAACTATTTATTGTCACCGAAGTAACGCTTTTTCATAATCATATCCCACCCCACTCTGGTATAGAATAGAATATATGTGCGGACAGACCCTTCGATATCTGTGGCACAAGGTTTTTGCCCGTGACAAGGAGTTTCTTCTTAGGCGCTTGAGATATTAAAACGCGTATATGCACACAACAGACCGATTTTATTTAACTTATGCTTCTAACTTAATTCTAACACATATGTACAAAAATTTTTACTTCTTAGCTTTCATAGCTATTGACTTGTTGAAGTTTTCTTGAAGACTGTATACAAATCAAAATTCGTTCTATATTTATAGTAAAAATGAAAAACCCCATCAGAGGGAGAGGTTGTTCCATAGAACCTTCTAGATTTAGTACTTAACTTATTGTACTTACTGTAGTGACTAAAAATCTAGCCCACACAAAAACTTAGTGAAAGACAACATATAGTAGTCGATATAGACATATATCGAAAGTGTAGGTATATCTACCTAGCTATAAATCGCTACTTACAGTTGGGGTTTCTATCGGCTATTGCCATCACAGTCACACGATTTGCGGCTTGACTATAAAATAACACTGTTTTATATTTTTAGGTTTTATAGCCAAACGGTAGGAGCTATAATGACGATTTAGGTGTCCTAGGATAGATCTTTAGAAGGCGGTTCCAACGGCACATAGTGGTATGTTCCATTGTCTACGGTTAGGCCGTAGTGAGAGAAGAGCTGAAATTCTAGCTCTCAGGGCTTTCTGCCTACACTAGATGACTACAGACTTTGTGTTATATGTCAAAAAATGGACCTAAAATTCGGACATACCTTTTCGTGTTTTTGGTGTCTGTCAGTATGTTAAGTCATGAAAAAATGTGTGACATAAGTTTTCAGGATTTTCATTGTGCTCCTGTACTTCAGGGCTTAAAGTTACCTGTATGAAACCTATTTATTACGGTAGATGCCTATGAAGGGTATCTAGTGAAGCATTTATTTTTATCCTATGTAACCCGGTTGCTGAGTTATAAGCTATCGTATTTCATAACTTTACACGTAATTTGCGCCCTAACCATACTACTTATCGTAACGGTATAGATACCTACGTGTAGGGGCAAAGATGTGCTTTTAACCTGTAATGCTAATTTTAGGCATAGCCTAAGGACTTAATGACCCTAGCCAAATAAAGTTTTAGACAGTCTTTCTCTTTTTTACCCATAGACCCATCCCTTTTGTATCTCTATCGCAGTCTATTTTCAAAGGAGTGAGGGAGAAAGAATGTACAATGCTCAACACGCTAACTATTTTCACCTGTAACTTATTAACCGTACATACGGCTTATATAGAACTTTACATGGTAGTTCTGTATAGTTTTGCACAACAAATGGCATATTTTTTACAAACATATGTTAAACTAAATTTCCCGCTTTTTTGGGGATAGTCGTGCGTATAAAGTCGACAACATGTCGGTACTCACACAATATCATTTTTGATATCAACAAATAGTAAAGAGGGGAAATGAAACAAACCTGCTCTACTTTTACCTAACTTAATACAATTTTACAGTTATTGTTATTACAAGTTTTAAATCTAAACTAGTCCCTATTAGGAAAATAGTTTTTATTGTGTAAATATATACTTAATATTAACTTATTATTACGAACATTATATGACAAAAATTATGCATTTTTATATAAATGTTTATAGATGCAATCCGTGTTGCATTCTTGCAGCGGTGATAACAAAGCCCCGTCCCCGTCCCCGTCCCGTCGCCGGGAGTGCGACAATAGTAAGTCTTCACCGCAAGTCTTCTGTTGGCAACACGATGTCTTTCTTGGTTGACTTTTGCAGCATGGAACCGCTGGGCAACTGTACGTCAACCACTCTGATTGCTTCTTTTTTAAAACACTCGCGTTGCATACATTTTAGCCACAGAAATTCAGCTCGGTTCATTAACTCTGTAGGTATTTCGCGATAACAAAGTTCACTGACCGCGTTTTGTGTTTTATCTTTATTATTATTAACACTCGCGATGTTTTTCGGTTTCTTATTTTTGATACGATTCATTGCGTTTATATTGACGGGCACTGTTCGTAAAATTTTTGATTTTAATATTTCAATGAATTGTAACACTCGCGCTGTGGTACGAATAAGTCTTAACCACTTTGAAAAACGGTTAATGTCCGGTAGCACCATTTTTAAACAGTCCTCACTGATTTTATTTGAATTTTCACTAATATTTTTATTTAATGAGTCTGTTTGTTTTTCACTGCACTGTTCGTTACAATTATTTTCACTTGTGAAGAGTATACTTTCTGGCGACGGTGTCAGCGACACCGGCTGGTGCGGCCAAGTCTCCTCTGAGCCTTGTAGAAACTCAGGCCCACAGAACCATCTGTGTTCGGCGGTGAGTTTGCTGGATATAGGCCTCGTCGCATCGTCGGCCGGGTTCTGCTTGCCTGGCACCCATCTCCACTCACTTTTCTTTGTGCTGTCTTCGATTTCGGCTAATCGGTGAGCGACAAAGGTTTTGAAGGAGCGTGGCGTCGCTTGTATCCATGCCAACACCACTTGTGAGTCAGTCCAAAAAACTTTTTTGTCTATGTTAAAGTCGTGCTCGCGCTGTACGGCAGCGGCTAGCCGCGTGCCCAGAACAGCTGACTGTAACTCCAATCTTGGAATGGTGGTCGGCTTCAACGGTGTGACTCGGTTTTTTGCTGCGGCTAGTGTGACTTGAACTCTGCCATCTGAGTGTACATTTCGCCAGTACACGGCTGCGGCGTAGGCCTCTTCGGAGGCGTCCACAAAAGTGTGCAGCTCTCTTCTCACAGGTGTGCCGTCGTCATAGCAACGTGGGATTTTGAGATCGCCCAGTGCTTGTAGGTCGGTCAGCCAGCTGTGCCATCTGGAATGCAATTCTGGCGGCAATGGCTGGTCCCATTTCGTTCCGTGCTTCCATGTGTCTTGAAGTATGCGTTTAGCCGGCGTCGTTACGGGTGAAACGAGCCCCAATGGATCGAATAGAGACATTAAAATTGACAGTGCCTCTCTTTTAGTGGGCGGTCGTTGCCCCGTGATGACCTCTGCCGGCGATTTCGCTGTGTTGACACGGAACCCAATATCATCTGAGTCGACGTACCAAAAAAGGCCTAATGTTTTTTCGCTATTGCCTTTGTTTCCCAGCTCTGTGCTTTGTCTGTTGTGTGCGTTCGGCCTGTTGTGTGCGTCTTGAAAGTTTCTCAGTACCTCTTTTTTGTTCGATTTCCACTGCGTTAAAGTAAAGCCGGCTTGTTTGTGAATATAGTCGACTTCAGAGGTGATTTTTTTTTGCTTTTTCGACGTTTTCAAAACTTTGTAGGTAATCGTCGACGTAATGGTTCACCTCAATTGCTTTAGCGGCCTCTGGAAATTGTTCCGCATAATCCCGCGCGTTTCTGTTTTTTGCATAGATGGCTGTCGCCGGTGAACAGCAAGCTCCAAATATAACTGAGGGCATTCGGTACTCAGTAGGTATGTCGTTTTGGCGCTCGCCGTACCACAAAAATCGTAATGCGTCTCTGTCTTGCGGTCTTATTTTGACTTGCATGAACATCTCGGCTATATCGCTGGACACGGCTACTGGGTGCTGACGGAACTTCATTAGGACCCCCGGTAGTGATCGTAGGAGGTCGGGTCCGGACAGCAACATGTCGTTTAGGCTCTTGCCGTTTGTTCTGGCTGCGGCGTCGTGTACAAGACGTATTTTCTTTTTCTCCGTGTTGATGACGGGAAAGTGCGGCAAGTATAGGGTACGATTTTTTGGTGCAGGCAACTCGGCGGGTTCTGCATAACCTTTTTCTAAGAGGTTGTTGACACTCTGTGTGTACTTTTCGTTCAAACTTTCGTCCTTTTCTAGACGTTTTTTCAGGCCTTTCAGGCGCTTACACGCATCTGCGTAATTGTTTTCAATTTTTTCATTTTCGTTTCTCCATAGCAATGGTGCCTGTAGCCTACCGTCGGGTAAGCGCTCGGTGTATTTTTCTAAATACTCGGTGGCACGCACATCGGGATTCATGGATTTTGGTTCGATGCATAGCGATTCGAGTTTGAAAAAATCTTTCATTTGTTCTTCGAAGTTCTCTTCGATGGTGGCGTGAGCGCATATACTTTCGCTTTCTGCGAATATCTTTTTCGATCTTCCGTGTAGCACCCATCCTAGTTTTGTTTTTGACGCAACGGGTTGGTTTGGGCGACCTCTCTTGACCTTTCTTGAGATAATATATTCCCAGTTGTCTTGTCCAATCAACATAGTGGGAACGGCGTGGTCATAGGTCAGTTGGTCGACGATGCCACTGAGGTGTTTGCAATTTTCGATGTCGGCTCGCTTTATCGTTTGCGTCGTGATGTTCAAGTATGGAACCGTTTTTGCAGAGCGTATTAACAGCTGATTTTCTTGGTCGCGGCCTCGGACATTGAATGAGACAATCTTGCTATTTTTCGCTTCAATTTTCTGACCAGAAATGCCTCGAACTGTCATTGGTTTTATTGGACCAGTGGCTCCAATTTTCTCCGCCAACTCTTCCGTCAAAATCGTGACGCTAGAACCTTCGTCAAGCAGGCAGTAGGTGTCGACGTCTCCCTTGGGACCGGAGACAACGACGGGCGCAATTTTCAGCAGCACCTTTCCTTCAGTGGTTGCCGTGGCGACGTGTTCGATTGTAGGTTCTGGCGGCGGTGACGGCAAAGCTAGTTGGGCAGACTCTTCGGTTATGGTCGGTCGTTCAGTTTGCTCTTGCACCTCATGAAGCAGTCTATGGTGAGAAAACTTGCATCCTTTCACACCACATGGTCTCGCGCGGCAAGTATCTTTGCGATGTGAGCCGCTTATGCATTTGAAACAAAGTCGCATTTTCTTCACGATTTCCCACCGTTCTGACACGCTTTTTTCGGCAAAAGTGGGACATCTCGACAGTGTGTGGTCGTCCTTACACAGTGGACACGTCGTAGGTCCTCTTTGTCTCGTTTCGTCAGCGTGGAAAACCTTTTCGGTAGGTCTCGCGAAGTTTTTTCGTTCCGTAGTACGCTCCCTTTCTGGCGTCGCGTAGCTTGCACATTTGTCCGCTTCTATGTTGAGAAAATCGGCCATTTTCTTGAGTTCTGGTACGTCATCTGACCGTCCAGCTCTGTAGTCGAACCATTTCGATCTCAATATAGGAGTAAGCTTTTCACATACTACTCGCGCCATCTCTGGGTTGTAAAGGTACTCGCGTTTGTTCAATGCTTCTATCGTGGCGACACTGTTGCTTATTTTGCAAGCAAAAATGCACAATTCACGTGACGATTCGTTCAATTTATGTGCGGTTCTCATTTTGTCCATCTCAGACATAATTATTATCTCAGGTCTTCCAAACCTGCGTTCAAGCGTTGACATTATAATTTCCGGTTCTGGGTCGACTAGTAGTAAACTGGATACTGTTTCTTTCGCCGCAAACTGTAGGCTTCTTCGTAGCCTAGCTACATTCTCTTCTTTGGAGAAATATTTCGCTGTACTCTGGTAAGACGATCGATAATTTAACCATTCGCTTGTGTTTCCCGTAAACGTTGGTAGTTCCTGAACGTACCGAGGGGCGGCGCTAGGTGTATTATTCTGTCGCACGGCTTGCGCTAATGCATTTGCCAGCATAGCTACATCGACGGTCGAACTTCCTTCCATTTTCCGTATGGATTTTTCCTCGACATATTCCTGCCGGTTTTGTTCGACGTCGGTCAATTTCCGATTTTCTTTGTGCGACGGTGGCGCCCCCTGGTGGGGATTTTCGGCGATTGCTAATAATGCAGGTGGCCTCTGCTGCTCTTCGATCCACTCTCTTACCCGTGATTCTCTCTCGACGCTCTCGCGGTCGTCGGAGTCTGACGACTCATCAGCCATTCTGGCCAGTCGTGCTTTCGTTAGTTCTGCTTGGGCGTGTATTTCTTCCAGTTTTAGTCGCGCTAATTCTTCAATTAACTCTCTTTTTCGAGTTCTTCTTTCAGACTTCCTTGACCCGGCGATGCTCTTCGGCGGATCAGGTACGGAGTTGGGCTGTTCTATGGCGGTGACGACGCTGATCTGTGCATCTTTCGCGGCGTCGGTGGTGGACGCTGTCGTCGTCGTGGTTGGCCCTGACGACCAAGTATGCGTGGTCGTTTCTCCGGTCGTGGCGGTGGCGTCAGTCTGTGTGGCTGACGCGTCTTCATGCGTCTCGGCTGCGCCTTTACAGCTTCTTGTAACTGGCATCTTTCTGGGCTCTTTCGGTTGCAATGGACCAAACTTCTTCAGCAACCGAAATTGCTGGTTCTTCCAAAATTCGGCTCGAAGCTGACCAAATTGTGCGGACAGACCCTTCGATATCTGTGGCACAAGGTTTTTGCCCGTGACAAGGAGTTTCTTCTTAGGCGCTTGAGATATTAAAACGCGTATATGCACACAACAGACCGATTTTATTTAACTTATGCTTCTAACTTAATTCTAACACATATGTACAAAAATTTTTACTTCTTAGCTTTCATAGCTATTGACTTGTTGAAGTTTTCTTGAAGACTGTATACAAATCAAAATTCGTTCTATATTTATAGTAAAAATGAAAAACCCCATCAGAGGGAGAGGTTGTTCCATAGAACCTTCTAGATTTAGTACTTAACTTATTGTACTTACTGTAGTGACTAAAAATCTAGCCCACACAAAAACTTAGTGAAAGACAACATATAGTAGTCGATATAGACATATATCGAAAGTGTAGGTATATCTACCTAGCTATAAATCGCTACTTACAGTTGGGGTTTCTATCGGCTATTGCCATCACAGTCACACGATTTGCGGCTTGACTATAAAATAACACTGTTTTATATTTTTAGGTTTTATAGCCAAACGGTAGGAGCTATAATGACGATTTAGGTGTCCTAGGATAGATCTTTAGAAGGCGGTTCCAACGGCACATAGTGGTATGTTCCATTGTCTACGGTTAGGCCGTAGTGAGAGAAGAGCTGAAATTCTAGCTCTCAGGGCTTTCTGCCTACACTAGATGACTACAGACTTTGTGTTATATGTCAAAAAATGGACCTAAAATTCGGACATACCTTTTCGTGTTTTTGGTGTCTGTCAGTATGTTAAGTCATGAAAAAATGTGTGACATAAGTTTTCAGGATTTTCATTGTGCTCCTGTACTTCAGGGCTTAAAGTTACCTGTATGAAACCTATTTATTACGGTAGATGCCTATGAAGGGTATCTAGTGAAGCATTTATTTTTATCCTATGTAACCCGGTTGCTGAGTTATAAGCTATCGTATTTCATAACTTTACACGTAATTTGCGCCCTAACCATACTACTTATCGTAACGGTATAGATACCTACGTGTAGGGGCAAAGATGTGCTTTTAACCTGTAATGCTAATTTTAGGCATAGCCTAAGGACTTAATGACCCTAGCCAAATAAAGTTTTAGACAGTCTTTCTCTTTTTTACCCATAGACCCATCCCTTTTGTATCTCTATCGCAGTCTATTTTCAAAGGAGTGAGGGAGAAAGAATGTACAATGCTCAACACGCTAACTATTTTCACCTGTAACTTATTAACCGTACATACGGCTTATATAGAACTTTACATGGTAGTTCTGTATAGTTTTGCACAACAAATGGCATATTTTTTACAAACATATGTTAAACTAAATTTCCCGCTTTTTTGGGGATAGTCGTGCGTATAAAGTCGACAACATGTCGGTACTCACACAATATCATTTTTGATATCAACAAATAGTAAAGAGGGGAAATGAAACAAACCTGCTCTACTTTTACCTAACTTAATACAATTTTACAGTTATTGTTATTACAAGTTTTAAATCTAAACTAGTCCCTATTAGGAAAATAGTTTTTATTGTGTAAATATATACTTAATATTAACTTATTATTACGAACATTATATGACAAAAATTATGCATTTTTATATAAATGTTTATAGATGCAATCCGTGTTGCATTCTTGCAGCGGTGATAACAAAGCCCCGTCCCCGTCCCCGTCCCGTCGCCGGGAGTGCGACAATAGTAAGTCTTCACCGCAAGTCTTCTGTTGGCAACACGATGTCTTTCTTGGTTGACTTTTGCAGCATGGAACCGCTGGGCAACTGTACGTCAACCACTCTGATTGCTTCTTTTTTAAAACACTCGCGTTGCATACATTTTAGCCACAGAAATTCAGCTCGGTTCATTAACTCTGTAGGTATTTCGCGATAACAAAGTTCACTGACCGCGTTTTGTGTTTTATCTTTATTATTATTAACACTCGCGATGTTTTTCGGTTTCTTATTTTTGATACGATTCATTGCGTTTATATTGACGGGCACTGTTCGTAAAATTTTTGATTTTAATATTTCAATGAATTGTAACACTCGCGCTGTGGTACGAATAAGTCTTAACCACTTTGAAAAACGGTTAATGTCCGGTAGCACCATTTTTAAACAGTCCTCACTGATTTTATTTGAATTTTCACTAATATTTTTATTTAATGAGTCTGTTTGTTTTTCACTGCACTGTTCGTTACAATTATTTTCACTTGTGAAGAGTATACTTTCTGGCGACGGTGTCAGCGACACCGGCTGGTGCGGCCAAGTCTCCTCTGAGCCTTGTAGAAACTCAGGCCCACAGAACCATCTGTGTTCGGCGGTGAGTTTGCTGGATATAGGCCTCGTCGCATCGTCGGCCGGGTTCTGCTTGCCTGGCACCCATCTCCACTCACTTTTCTTTGTGCTGTCTTCGATTTCGGCTAATCGGTGAGCGACAAAGGTTTTGAAGGAGCGTGGCGTCGCTTGTATCCATGCCAACACCACTTGTGAGTCAGTCCAAAAAACTTTTTTGTCTATGTTAAAGTCGTGCTCGCGCTGTACGGCAGCGGCTAGCCGCGTGCCCAGAACAGCTGACTGTAACTCCAATCTTGGAATGGTGGTCGGCTTCAACGGTGTGACTCGGTTTTTTGCTGCGGCTAGTGTGACTTGAACTCTGCCATCTGAGTGTACATTTCGCCAGTACACGGCTGCGGCGTAGGCCTCTTCGGAGGCGTCCACAAAAGTGTGCAGCTCTCTTCTCACAGGTGTGCCGTCGTCATAGCAACGTGGGATTTTGAGATCGCCCAGTGCTTGTAGGTCGGTCAGCCAGCTGTGCCATCTGGAATGCAATTCTGGCGGCAATGGCTGGTCCCATTTCGTTCCGTGCTTCCATGTGTCTTGAAGTATGCGTTTAGCCGGCGTCGTTACGGGTGAAACGAGCCCCAATGGATCGAATAGAGACATTAAAATTGACAGTGCCTCTCTTTTAGTGGGCGGTCGTTGCCCCGTGATGACCTCTGCCGGCGATTTCGCTGTGTTGACACGGAACCCAATATCATCTGAGTCGACGTACCAAAAAAGGCCTAATGTTTTTTCGCTATTGCCTTTGTTTCCCAGCTCTGTGCTTTGTCTGTTGTGTGCGTTCGGCCTGTTGTGTGCGTCTTGAAAGTTTCTCAGTACCTCTTTTTTGTTCGATTTCCACTGCGTTAAAGTAAAGCCGGCTTGTTTGTGAATATAGTCGACTTCAGAGGTGATTTTTTTTTGCTTTTTCGACGTTTTCAAAACTTTGTAGGTAATCGTCGACGTAATGGTTCACCTCAATTGCTTTAGCGGCCTCTGGAAATTGTTCCGCATAATCCCGCGCGTTTCTGTTTTTTGCATAGATGGCTGTCGCCGGTGAACAGCAAGCTCCAAATATAACTGAGGGCATTCGGTACTCAGTAGGTATGTCGTTTTGGCGCTCGCCGTACCACAAAAATCGTAATGCGTCTCTGTCTTGCGGTCTTATTTTGACTTGCATGAACATCTCGGCTATATCGCTGGACACGGCTACTGGGTGCTGACGGAACTTCATTAGGACCCCCGGTAGTGATCGTAGGAGGTCGGGTCCGGACAGCAACATGTCGTTTAGGCTCTTGCCGTTTGTTCTGGCTGCGGCGTCGTGTACAAGACGTATTTTCTTTTTCTCCGTGTTGATGACGGGAAAGTGCGGCAAGTATAGGGTACGATTTTTTGGTGCAGGCAACTCGGCGGGTTCTGCATAACCTTTTTCTAAGAGGTTGTTGACACTCTGTGTGTACTTTTCGTTCAAACTTTCGTCCTTTTCTAGACGTTTTTTCAGGCCTTTCAGGCGCTTACACGCATCTGCGTAATTGTTTTCAATTTTTTCATTTTCGTTTCTCCATAGCAATGGTGCCTGTAGCCTACCGTCGGGTAAGCGCTCGGTGTATTTTTCTAAATACTCGGTGGCACGCACATCGGGATTCATGGATTTTGGTTCGATGCATAGCGATTCGAGTTTGAAAAAATCTTTCATTTGTTCTTCGAAGTTCTCTTCGATGGTGGCGTGAGCGCATATACTTTCGCTTTCTGCGAATATCTTTTTCGATCTTCCGTGTAGCACCCATCCTAGTTTTGTTTTTGACGCAACGGGTTGGTTTGGGCGACCTCTCTTGACCTTTCTTGAGATAATATATTCCCAGTTGTCTTGTCCAATCAACATAGTGGGAACGGCGTGGTCATAGGTCAGTTGGTCGACGATGCCACTGAGGTGTTTGCAATTTTCGATGTCGGCTCGCTTTATCGTTTGCGTCGTGATGTTCAAGTATGGAACCGTTTTTGCAGAGCGTATTAACAGCTGATTTTCTTGGTCGCGGCCTCGGACATTGAATGAGACAATCTTGCTATTTTTCGCTTCAATTTTCTGACCAGAAATGCCTCGAACTGTCATTGGTTTTATTGGACCAGTGGCTCCAATTTTCTCCGCCAACTCTTCCGTCAAAATCGTGACGCTAGAACCTTCGTCAAGCAGGCAGTAGGTGTCGACGTCTCCCTTGGGACCGGAGACAACGACGGGCGCAATTTTCAGCAGCACCTTTCCTTCAGTGGTTGCCGTGGCGACGTGTTCGATTGTAGGTTCTGGCGGCGGTGACGGCAAAGCTAGTTGGGCAGACTCTTCGGTTATGGTCGGTCGTTCAGTTTGCTCTTGCACCTCATGAAGCAGTCTATGGTGAGAAAACTTGCATCCTTTCACACCACATGGTCTCGCGCGGCAAGTATCTTTGCGATGTGAGCCGCTTATGCATTTGAAACAAAGTCGCATTTTCTTCACGATTTCCCACCGTTCTGACACGCTTTTTTCGGCAAAAGTGGGACATCTCGACAGTGTGTGGTCGTCCTTACACAGTGGACACGTCGTAGGTCCTCTTTGTCTCGTTTCGTCAGCGTGGAAAACCTTTTCGGTAGGTCTCGCGAAGTTTTTTCGTTCCGTAGTACGCTCCCTTTCTGGCGTCGCGTAGCTTGCACATTTGTCCGCTTCTATGTTGAGAAAATCGGCCATTTTCTTGAGTTCTGGTACGTCATCTGACCGTCCAGCTCTGTAGTCGAACCATTTCGATCTCAATATAGGAGTAAGCTTTTCACATACTACTCGCGCCATCTCTGGGTTGTAAAGGTACTCGCGTTTGTTCAATGCTTCTATCGTGGCGACACTGTTGCTTATTTTGCAAGCAAAAATGCACAATTCACGTGACGATTCGTTCAATTTATGTGCGGTTCTCATTTTGTCCATCTCAGACATAATTATTATCTCAGGTCTTCCAAACCTGCGTTCAAGCGTTGACATTATAATTTCCGGTTCTGGGTCGACTAGTAGTAAACTGGATACTGTTTCTTTCGCCGCAAACTGTAGGCTTCTTCGTAGCCTAGCTACATTCTCTTCTTTGGAGAAATATTTCGCTGTACTCTGGTAAGACGATCGATAATTTAACCATTCGCTTGTGTTTCCCGTAAACGTTGGTAGTTCCTGAACGTACCGAGGGGCGGCGCTAGGTGTATTATTCTGTCGCACGGCTTGCGCTAATGCATTTGCCAGCATAGCTACATCGACGGTCGAACTTCCTTCCATTTTCCGTATGGATTTTTCCTCGACATATTCCTGCCGGTTTTGTTCGACGTCGGTCAATTTCCGATTTTCTTTGTGCGACGGTGGCGCCCCCTGGTGGGGATTTTCGGCGATTGCTAATAATGCAGGTGGCCTCTGCTGCTCTTCGATCCACTCTCTTACCCGTGATTCTCTCTCGACGCTCTCGCGGTCGTCGGAGTCTGACGACTCATCAGCCATTCTGGCCAGTCGTGCTTTCGTTAGTTCTGCTTGGGCGTGTATTTCTTCCAGTTTTAGTCGCGCTAATTCTTCAATTAACTCTCTTTTTCGAGTTCTTCTTTCAGACTTCCTTGACCCGGCGATGCTCTTCGGCGGATCAGGTACGGAGTTGGGCTGTTCTATGGCGGTGACGACGCTGATCTGTGCATCTTTCGCGGCGTCGGTGGTGGACGCTGTCGTCGTCGTGGTTGGCCCTGACGACCAAGTATGCGTGGTCGTTTCTCCGGTCGTGGCGGTGGCGTCAGTCTGTGTGGCTGACGCGTCTTCATGCGTCTCGGCTGCGCCTTTACAGCTTCTTGTAACTGGCATCTTTCTGGGCTCTTTCGGTTGCAATGGACCAAACTTCTTCAGCAACCGAAATTGCTGGTTCTTCCAAAATTCGGCTCGAAGCTGACCAAATTGTGCGGACAGACCCTTCGATATCTGTGGCACAAGGTTTTTGCCCGTGACAAGGAGTTTCTTCTTAGGCGCTTGAGATATTAAAACGCGTATATGCACACAACAGACCGATTTTATTTAACTTATGCTTCTAACTTAATTCTAACACATATGTACAAAAATTTTTACTTCTTAGCTTTCATAGCTATTGACTTGTTGAAGTTTTCTTGAAGACTGTATACAAATCAAAATTCGTTCTATATTTATAGTAAAAATGAAAAACCCCATCAGAGGGAGAGGTTGTTCCATAGAACCTTCTAGATTTAGTACTTAACTTATTGTACTTACTGTAGTGACTAAAAATCTAGCCCACACAAAAACTTAGTGAAAGACAACATATAGTAGTCGATATAGACATATATCGAAAGTGTAGGTATATCTACCTAGCTATAAATCGCTACTTACAGTTGGGGTTTCTATCGGCTATTGCCATCACAGTCACACGATTTGCGGCTTGACTATAAAATAACACTGTTTTATATTTTTAGGTTTTATAGCCAAACGGTAGGAGCTATAATGACGATTTAGGTGTCCTAGGATAGATCTTTAGAAGGCGGTTCCAACGGCACATAGTGGTATGTTCCATTGTCTACGGTTAGGCCGTAGTGAGAGAAGAGCTGAAATTCTAGCTCTCAGGGCTTTCTGCCTACACTAGATGACTACAGACTTTGTGTTATATGTCAAAAAATGGACCTAAAATTCGGACATACCTTTTCGTGTTTTTGGTGTCTGTCAGTATGTTAAGTCATGAAAAAATGTGTGACATAAGTTTTCAGGATTTTCATTGTGCTCCTGTACTTCAGGGCTTAAAGTTACCTGTATGAAACCTATTTATTACGGTAGATGCCTATGAAGGGTATCTAGTGAAGCATTTATTTTTATCCTATGTAACCCGGTTGCTGAGTTATAAGCTATCGTATTTCATAACTTTACACGTAATTTGCGCCCTAACCATACTACTTATCGTAACGGTATAGATACCTACGTGTAGGGGCAAAGATGTGCTTTTAACCTGTAATGCTAATTTTAGGCATAGCCTAAGGACTTAATGACCCTAGCCAAATAAAGTTTTAGACAGTCTTTCTCTTTTTTACCCATAGACCCATCCCTTTTGTATCTCTATCGCAGTCTATTTTCAAAGGAGTGAGGGAGAAAGAATGTACAATGCTCAACACGCTAACTATTTTCACCTGTAACTTATTAACCGTACATACGGCTTATATAGAACTTTACATGGTAGTTCTGTATAGTTTTGCACAACAAATGGCATATTTTTTACAAACATATGTTAAACTAAATTTCCCGCTTTTTTGGGGATAGTCGTGCGTATAAAGTCGACAACATGTCGGTACTCACACAATATCATTTTTGATATCAACAAATAGTAAAGAGGGGAAATGAAACAAACCTGCTCTACTTTTACCTAACTTAATACAATTTTACAGTTATTGTTATTACAAGTTTTAAATCTAAACTAGTCCCTATTAGGAAAATAGTTTTTATTGTGTAAATATATACTTAATATTAACTTATTATTACGAACATTATATGACAAAAATTATGCATTTTTATATAAATGTTTATAGATGCAATCCGTGTTGCATTCTTGCAGCGGTGATAACAATATAATATACTTTTATTGTACAGCAAATTATTAATAACTAAACAATCATACAATTTTATATACCCCGAGTACAACTAGGCGGCCTTATCGCTATAAAGCGATCTCTTACAGGCAACCTTAGGATACAAGTAATAGAAATAGAAGCAAGATAAGTACTGTAGGTGTCACAGGAGGAGACAAGTTACATAGAGAAAAAAAGTACTAAATACAATACTAGTCTATATAATACTATATAATATAATACTACTATATATATAATATAATACTATATAATTGTATAAAAAAATACATAAACACACATATAGTTACATAAACATATTAATATATACGTGTATGTAAATAATATATGAAATTGTACTGCACGCTGTCTCACTGGCCCGGCCTGGCACTGACATGTCGTGGTGTCCGTCCGGCATTTTTTGCATGTGTTGTGTACACACGCACGCTTTAATGGGCGCTTCTTGATTGGCCGGCCCGACACGACACCGGCTCCGGCCCGACGCCGACACCGATACCAGTGGACGCATAATTCAATGAAACTGTACTGCACGCTGTCTCACTGGCCCGACATGTCGGTAGTCTATTATTATACGCGCATCGCTCTTGTCCACGTCTATCTTAACTGGAATTATAAAGCGGGTTTGGGTCGGAGCGTGTCGGTGTCGGTCTAATGAAATATGTAGCCGTCGGTGTCGGGCCGTGAAGTATTGTCGGTGTCGGGCCGGCCAATCAAGAAGCGTCAGATGTACAAGAATTGCTCGTTTAAAGGTATTAGATATATCCATACCTATATAACATTATTGTAAGGATATTGAAATTGAACTAAAGTATTAATAGCAAGACATAATTTATAAATTGGAGTTAAGATAGTGGATTTTAGCCAGTTTTTTAAAAGTGTCGGCAAATTGTGAGCGGCTTATAGATAAAGGTAGAGCGTTCCATAACTTTATTGCATGAACAGTAAACGATAAACTATAAAAATTGGTACTGTGTTGGGTATTTTTAATATGAGGCTACTAGAGGAGCGGAGAGTTAGAGTATAGGAGCTAATAAACTCGCATAGCACCTTTAGGTAGATTGGGGTTGATCTATTGAATAGCACGTATATAAAAGACTTAAAACATGAGCATTCCGGCAAAAGCTGATTGGGAGCTACTCAAGTTCAGAGCGAAATTTAGAAATGTGGTCATATTTGCGGAGTCCAAATATAAACCGAATACAAAGATTTTGAAGCCTCTCAAGTTTTTTAAGTTGTTCCTTTGAAGGATTAGTACAGCAAAAGTCAGCATAATCGAGGGAAAGAGCAAAGATTGTGCAAGCAAAATTTTAGTGGGAACTGAAAGAAAATTAGTAGACGTCGTATAGAGGCAAAAAAAAAACTTTCAACTAGCTTCATGTTATAACTGAAATAATATGAATGGAGGATCTTGTATTTTAGTTCGAAACGGTTATATCTACAATACACTTCATGTAATATCCATATTGTCAATTGCAAATGTTGTCGAATGTAGTGCTATAGAAATATATATAAACATGGGGTCCCAATTATATGTTTTTTTTAAAGAACTCGTAAATTTGACTTCAATTCAGTCACAAAATTTTTTGATGTTTTAGAAACATCTCTCAAAAATATGCTTGAAAAAACGCAAAAAGTCGAAATTGTGGAGATTTTAATTTTAATATCCTGAAAACAAACAAAACTCTAAATGCTCAAAGCTGCATTGATAATATATTTCATAATTTACCAAACTCCAAAAGTGAGATTCTTGAGTTAGCATTATCGGATCACACAGCACAACTCATAAAATGTCCCCTAATAAACCGTAAAAATAACCCGTAGACTGTCACATTAGTTTACCAAGACAAGAAACTATAGTGAAGAGTATGTAGCTAAATTCCAGGACTGTATGAGTAGTTTAAGCTTTAAAGATGTCTTAAAGTCCAGTGATGCAGATGAAGCGTCGCTTTCACGATATGTACAAAATTTTCTATGATCTTTGCTTTCCAATTGTTGAAGTAAAAATAACAATACATAAAAAACTTAAATGGATAACAAACGAATTATGGCATAAGTTTTTAATGACCATTTTGCAAATCTATTAAAAATAAATAAAACCTATTCATAACACAAAGACGATATGTGACAACATGAAATTTAATAATCCAAACTCAATCTTTATGCTACCGACAATACCAGATCGCATAATCCTTATTATCAAATCTCTAAATAATACTAATAGCTCAGGAATTGACAAAATAGTTACATCTATAATAAAAGACACAGCACAAATTATAGCACCTGTACTTAGTCATATTATAAACTTATGCATAGAACAGGGTTTTTTTCCAAGTAGATTAAAAACTATTATACTATTATCAAACATATTTTTAAGAAAGAGGACAAAAAGGATTCAGGAAAAATAAAACTATTAATATGGCTATATATGATTTCTTGTACAAGACCCGTGTCTGCAGTGTATAGGGTTTTAACTAAGGCTTTTGACTATGTTGACGATGAAATACTAATAGATAAATTGGAAAAAAACGTAAAAAAAATAATTAGTTTTGCTTTTTCCATATAAAACATCAATTTCATATGTGAGGATTATGTCCTTTAAGATCTTTATTTCTCATAAGATTACATGAAAATCACTTACATGAGAAACTACAATTTTTATGTAAACAAATTTAATGAGCGACGGCTAGGCAGTAGATTTGTATTTAACATCTAAGAATAGATATGTGAATATTGTAATAGCAGTTGGCAGTGAATGTTGTGTTGTAGGTTGTAGGTAGTTCGGAACTGCTTGCTTATCTATTATTGATATTGGTGGGTTAATACAGGTTTCTATTCAGGTATACTGTGAGCCCGGTACCACGATTCAGTTAAATCGTAGATTAGTGGTTTGGTTAGTGTATAAAGTATTGTGATATACTTTCCTATCTAAGTGCCCGTGTGTGTATGTGTGTGTATTTGCGTGTGCGGGTGTGTTTTATTATTAACAGTAATATTTGCGTATTTTGTGTAAGTGTTGTACGTGTATCAGTGTTTGCGTGGTATAGTTTTTCATTTGGCAGTTTGTAATACATCTTTGCTCCATCAAACAATATAATCGTCTTTCTATAGTTCGTTCTAGGTGTTCTTAGTACAATGTTATTAGCTTGTCTTGTGATACGCGTTTGAAGTTGGACTTTTTTGGTGAAAGTTATTTTAGTCTTTATATCCTTATTCAACATTTTTCTTATTAAAATACAGGTGTTTAATCTGTACATTTGTTCTATAGTCATTTTCTTTAGTCTCGGAGTAAATCTTTTTAGCTGGCGCTAGGAAAGGGAAGTAAAATAAGAGTTTTATAATTGTATTTTGTGGGATCTGTAATCGTTGTAATTTTGTTTTTGTAGCTGAACTCCATAATTCAAGTAGATATTCAAGGTGAGGTTTGACAAGGGAGTTATAAATGGTATATTTTATATTTTTTTGAAAGATCCGACTATATGCTTTAGCGATCCCATCAGACATAGTAATTTTGATCTTATTTTTTCAATATGTGGTTCCCAAGTGAAATGACTATCTAGTATTAAACCAAGGTATTTTTCTTTAACGGACCTCTGTTTATTTCTCCGTTAATGACTAATGATTGTTGACTTTGAATTTTCTTGTTCTTTGCGCTGAAAATAATGTAATTTGTTAATAACAATTATATTCATAAATTGTATAGAAACAATTGATGAAGGTAGTTACAGTATGTCCGAAGTAGAACAGGCATGTATCGTCAGCATGTGATATGACCCGAAAGCCTAATTTCTTGAATATTGTTTATATAAATAAAGAAAAGTAGAGGTCCTAAGACTGATCCTTGGGGGACACCACATTTTATGAGTTTTTCTGTACTTTTAGTTTGGCCAATTTTAACGTTTTGAGACCGATCTGTTTAATAGGATAGTATATCAAAAGCTAAACCTGATATGCCGATAGCTTTAAATTTTTCAAACGCATTCTTCAAGTCCATGAAGACTCCAAGAGAAATATTTTTTTTATCTATGTTTACTTTGGTTTGGGTAACTAGGTCTATTGTTGCAGATAATGTATTAGATTTAGATCTCAATCCGTATTGGTGTTCACAGAGACGATTGATCTAGATATTCAAGTAGTCGTTGGTAAATACTTTTTTCAAGAATTTGCGACAGGTCTGAAAGAATCGCCGCGAATATGCCTCGGGTCATAAGTTACCAAACAGTACTATTTGCTGACGATAGCACTATTATATTTAAAGAAGCAGGAATTGATTCACACAAAAATGATATTAATTCGAGTCTTGACTCCATTATACAATGGTTACAAAATAACAATATCGAAGTAAATTTGGAAAAGATGGACCGTATACTGGGCCGCAAAATAATTATCTTGTTCTGTACTTACGTTTTATCTGTAGATTTGTACCGGCCCGTCTACCGAGTCGGGATGTGGTGTGTGAATGTAGGTACGTGTACTATGTGTCTCGTTGTTGACGGGGGGGCGAATTCCTTTACTAACGGTGACGAAATCGAGCTGAAGTTGTTGACAACTTTCCTCTTGATATCCAAAACACCGAAAATAACTAAACCTAACGACAACTGGCCCTTTCCAGTTGAATTTGAATTCAAATTAAAACTGTTATGAGTATCGCGTGACATATACAGTTTGGTGCGACCGAGGATCTGCGACTGACGCGCGCACAATAGGTGCGATGAATAATAGCTTACCTGTCACCAGCCCGAAACGGGTTGGTCATTCACTCTTTTCCGAACAAACCCCCGCTCCAGCCATACCGTATCTGAATGAGGATAAACCGAGCCAAAGCCTTCAATCGACTGGCAATAGAGAAAGCGTTGCGAGGGTACGCTTTAGAACTGAATCCCCTACCATAACGTCGTCCGACCCGGGGAATAATTGAACGATGCGACCTAAACACCGGCGGTAAATTTGGGTCCTTTAAGAGGACGGGGTCTCCGACGCGCGGGGGGTTGGTTTTATCCAAAGATGACTTATACGTCTAGATACCGTGTCCGAAACAAAAGTAAAAGGAGTATTGCGAGCCATTTTGCTATCAATGTGTGTGTAATCAAAATGATATCAGCTAATACGACTATCATTTTTACATCTGTTTGAGTAGTTGCGGTGTTACCGATCTTAAAATGATTACCCCAAATTGGGGAGTTCTTACTTTTATTCGATACTACTATTTATTTTCACTTGATGACCCCTGTGGTGGCTCATTGCATATATTGAGACAGGACGTAAACCTTTCTATGACGGTAGCAATCCGTTGACCATGGCCATGTAATAGATGTTAAAACCTTAAAGTAGGTTCCAAATATTGTTTATTGTAGTGCTAAAATATAGATGGATGTACAAAATAAAACTATCCTTCTCTTCTGTCTTCGCCGTATACGTTATTCCGCCATGTGACAATAGCCGTGTTTTGTTGACAATATTTTTTAACATACAAAGCTATCGCATCACAGAGCCATTGAAATCGTTTTGTTCGCCAAATGTCAACAAACAAAATAGCTGTTTACTTTTTTTAAAGAACATCCACTGTTCTGCGTCTTGATCTTGTGCAGCCAATGCGGTCGAGCGCAATCATTTTTGGTCAACACTCAGATCGAATGCGCGCATAGAGAGCATAGTGCACATTCAATGCGTAAATAATAGTATAATTACTAAATTTCTTTTACGACAGCGATATTGCTGATATTGTTAGAGCGGCCGCGCGGAACCGCAAGAATCGAATCACAGTGCTATAATTTAAATGTGTACAATGTTCTTAATTAATATTTATTATAAATTTCATACATCTTCAGTGTTCTGTTAGATACAGCCAAAATTTTAGCCCTCCTAAATTTTTAGTTTTTGCTTTTATATTTATATTATTAGTTAGAAAACCCGCCTATACAACACATTTTCTGAGAAAATTTGAGGCTTTTGTCTACTTCGAGCTCTTTAAAGGTCAGCGTAGGCTTGGCAACAGGGCTCTGTTGGGACCCCTCGGGTAAGGAAAAGATTAGGGATTTTAATCAATAAACTATAGAGAATTTTAATCTCAATTTACATTGGCAAGTAAAGATTATATATATTATGATATTTAAAAAAATATTAATAAAATTAAAAGGTTTTAGTATAACATTTAATTAGTTTTTAAAAGAAAATAAAAAAAAAATCATTATCAGTAAATTAAATTTGTTTTTCTTTAGACCTAATAAGTCTATAGTTGTAATTGAATAACTTTTATTACTGATTGACGTTAGAGACAATGCAAATTACACTCTGTTTAACTCGTAGTGCTCGTACAACGTAATGTATTTCATAAATTCAAGATTAAATGCACCCGTCTAGCTGTGCGAGCGTCTTGGAACGACCAGGTAGGGGGCGCTGGCACATGACAATAAGGTAGCCCTATAATTTTAATACACCCAATGCCGCGTGTGCGTACACCGTCTTGCTAATAAAGCACCTAGTATTAGTTAATCAAACTTGAAATTTTAAATAAATAGTCCAAAGTGTAACGTTACAGTTCGTTGCAAAGAGACGATATTTTTTCAAACTATTTACGTATTTTAAGATACGGTAATGAATTAATTTGGTAGTTCATAAAATACACGATGCTACTTATTTTTTTTTTTTTTTTTTTTTTTTTTTTTTATACCACTAAGGTGGCAAACAAGCTTACGGCCCGCCTGATGGTAAGCGGTCACCGTAACCTATGGACGCTTGCAACACCAGGGGTATCACTTGCGCGTTGCCGACCCTTCAGAAATCTAATAACTTCTTTCTTGAAGAACTCCATCCTGTAGTCCTTGCAGAAAACCTTAGCAGGGAGCTCATTCCACAACTTAAGCGTACGCGAGAGGAAGTTTCTCTGAAACCGCACTGTACGCGACCATTTAGGTTCTAAAGTGTGAGAATGAATTCCCTGCCGATGGCGAGCGGTGCGATGGTAGAAAGTAGCCGTGGGCATCATTTCGAACAATTCCTCAGAACACAACCCATTGTACAAGCGGTAGAACACACACAGTGAGGCAAAGTCTCTCCTCAGACTTAAGGGCTCGATACCGCAAGTGAGTTTGGAATCGTCGACAATTCTCACAGCCCGTCGTTGAACCGAGTCAAAAGGGCCAAGCTGGTATCCGGGTGCACCTGCCCAGAGATGGCAGCAGTACTCCATATGGGGCCGAACCTGCGACTTGTAAAGTAACAACCTTTGCCCCGACGTGAAGTACTGCTTCGCTCTGTTGAGTACACCAAGTTTTTTGGACGCCAGCTTCACCTTATCTTGTAAATGATCTCGGAACTGAACATCGCTGGAGATGTCGACACCAAGGATCCCAATGCTCTTGGAGATGGAGAGGGGAGTGTTCTGGAATTGTGGGACTACAGTGAATGGAGTTTTCTTAGCGGTGAACGCGCACACTTGTGTCTTTGTAGGGTTGAATCGGACCAAGTTTACCCGTCCCCAATCAGAGACCTGGGACAGTGTGGTCTCGATTTGAGACACAAGTTCTCCGCGGTTTTCCTCCACAACGGAACGAGAGATGTTTGCACGACCCGTGTAAAAAGCGTCTCCAGTACTGTCATCTGCATAGCAATGTATGTTGTTGATGTCCAACATGTCATTGATATGCAGTAGAAACAGCGTAGGAGACAGCACAGAGCCTTGCGGGACACCAGCATTAATGTCCATGCTATCAGAGCAACTACCGTCAACTACGGTTCGTATGCGTCTGCCGGACATTAAGCTAGCCACCCATTTGCACAAACCCTCGGGCACTCCGTAAGATGGCAACTTCGATAGAAGACCGCGGTGCCAGACCCGATCGAACGCCTTCGCTATGTCCAGGCTACATGCCAATGCCTCCCCCTGACTCTCAATGGCTAGTGCCCATCGGTGTGTGAGATACACTAGAAGGTCACCAGTCGAGCGACCGTGGCGAAAGCCATATTGACGGTCACTGACCAGATCGTGTAATTCTAGGTATCTTAGAAGCTGTGTGTTAATCACACGCTCCATCACCTTAGAGAGGAGAGAGGTAATAGCGATAGGCCTGTAATTCGATGGATCTGATCTATCGCCCTTTTTGGGCACCGGGTGCACATTCGCAGTCTTCCATGAAGACGGAAATTGCCTAGTGTGGTAGGAAAGCGCGAAGAGGCGCGTGAGTACAGGACATAACTCAGGAGCACACTGCTTAAGCACCACTGCTGGTATACCGTCTGGCCCACTCGACTTATGAACGTCTAGAGAAAGCAACGCCCGCCTGACCTCCCGCTGCGTTATGGAGATTTCCGGCATGGTCTTACCGCACCACGGTATAGTAGGTGGTACAGCGCCTTCATCGTTCATATTCGAGTTCGAGGCAAAGAGACTGCCCAGTAGATCGGCTTTCTCTTTAGCACTATGGGCCAAGTCACCATCGGTCTTTCGCAGTGGTGGTAACGACGACTGGCAGAAGTTCCCTTCGGCAGCTTTGGCAAGCGACCAGAAAGCACGACTCCCAGAAGGATAGCTCGCAAGTCGCCCACGTATTTTACCGATGAATTGGAATTTTGCTCTGGCAGTTGCTTTCTTACTGAACCTCGATGCAGCATTTAATTTGCGTTTTAACTCAGAAATATTCGGATCTTTATTATAACGAGCCTCATACGCAGTCTGCTTAAAAATTTTAGCTTCTCTACAAGACCTATTAAACTACGGTCGTTTTTTGACGCCGTCAGCTACTCGCAGGTTAGGAATGAAACATTCCATACCAGCAAGGATTGTCTCAGTGACTGCTGCTGCGCAGACGTCAGGATCTTCTGAGTTAAAGCAGATCTGCCTCCACGGGTACGATGCGTAAAATTCTCGCAATCCATCCCAGTCTGCCGACTTATAGTGCCACACACGACGCCAATTAGTTGGCCCAGAAGGATCGGGTTGTGTGCATGACACTTGAGTCCGGACGAGACAGTGGTCCGAGGAGCCAAGAGGCGCATCCACTGAGACGGAGTATCCGTCCGGACGAGTAGTCAGCAGAAGGTCCAGTAAGGAGCTCGTATGTTCCTCTATATCTGGTATTCTCGTTGGAGAAAGTACCATCTGAGAGAATCCATAGGTCAGAGCAAATTCGTGAGCAGATATCCCAGCATAGTTATTGGTTCGAGAACTGAGCCACTCACGATGGTGGGCGTTAAAGTCTCCCAAAATAACTAGTTCTGCTGTGGGATATTGCTCTAGAACTTTGTCAGTCGTCAAACTCAGGTGCGTGAAGAGTCGAGTTACGTCCGTGTCACCGCTATGAGACCTGTATAGGCACGCATAGATACGAGTGTTGCCGCCGTAATCTACGCGCACCCACAATATCGACAGGTCCCTGTCTTCAAGGCTATGAAGGCGGCGACAGCAGATATCCTCCCGGACGAACATACATACACCGGCACGACTCATGAAATTGTGTTCGAGTTTGTAGCCGGGATAGTGAAGGTATGATGTGTCGGCCGGGCAGGATATCTGCGTCTCCGTTAGAAAAAGAATGGTCGGCTGCGCAGTTTCGAGATGGTGGTGGACTGCGTTAAGATTTGCGTGAATACCCCTGATGTTGCAAAAATCCACATTATATGTGGATGGAGTAGCCGCTGTGCAAACTCTTTTCTTTTTCTTTCTTATGGCCATAATATATAAAAGAAGTTACTAAGACTAAGGGATGAGGATTCACTACACAGACAGCATAGAGGACAAAAGGTGCGGTTCTAAGACTGCCGAAGCTCGCCACAGATGATACGGTTGCTGGCACGGCGGGCGGAAGGGCCCCTGATCCCCCTCTGTTGTAGTAGCCGGGTCCACTCCGGTCTCCTTCTCCGGCACGACTACCACTTCAGATACTTTACACAGGCTGGCGAATCAACCTCCCAGGGCGGAGATTAAGTGGTCCCTGGGTTCGGGATCCCGTTCAACCTGCGGGCGGCCAGCGGTCAGCCGTTTCATCAGGTCTCCTTGACCGCCGAAACAGCACGCCGCGTCTACGCCGAGCACGACAGCAACAAGCACCGCCGGTCCTCCGCTGTCCGCGCAGCGAATCCTCAAAGAGCTCTGGCAACCTTACTCACCGCCAGGAACACAACACTACTCAATGTTAGTGTTATTATGGCCGCGGTTTTCTGTAAGGTGGAGGTACTTCCCCAGTTCGGGCCGCTCATTCGAGCAAGTACTCGCTATGCCCTGCTTTAGTTGTTCGGGTGGCTTATTCGAGCGAGTACTTGCAGTGCCCTACCTCTCTTAAAATATTCTATTGATATTTACATATAACTGTTATGTATTTTTTAAATTCAAACATTGCAGAAGTCCGGGGTAAAGGTTTACGATCTATAGATACAAAGTGTAAAACGTGACCCATCAATACATAAATTCTTTATCAACCTGAAATAATGTCATTTTTGTAAGCGATATTAAAATCCAAAAATCTGGCTGCTGACAAGCCAGCAATGCGTTGAGACCGGCATGACAGTTCCTATCATGGCGGTCTCTGATCAGCAACTCAACAAAATGACCGCTCTTGGGCAACAAGAGAGGATGCCGAGCCCCATAGGGCAATTGTTAGTTGCGAAGCCTACCACCCACTCGCCAGAACTCCAACTCGTCTAAAAACAAATAAAGATAAGCAAGGCTTCCCCGCAATTTCCCGTTCTCTGATGTAGAAAACCAATTGCCTTTCCAAACGCAGACGACTGGATCTGGGAGACAGGATTGGCCACGAAGGTCTCTAGGGCATGAAGGGACGCATTAAGCCAAGACAAAACGATTTCGCTGACTGTCCATGCCGTGACGGAGTTAAATTGGACCCATTGACCCAAGGTGGAGAAGACAGGAGTCGAGTCAACAATGCAGCTCCTGACAACTCCAGCTTGGGGATTTTCAACTTGGTCTGCAAAGGTGCAACCTTAGTCTTTGCCACCACCAGACTGACACGGACATGACTATTGCTGTCAACGGTGCGGAGATAAACATCAGCCGCATAACCGGATTCCGAAGCGTTAGAGAAACTGTGAACCGAGGCACGGAGGCCTGTTGAAGTTCCGAAAGTGTCGCATAAAAGCGTAGCCAATAAGACAAGTCTCCGGTCAACGGGGTATCCTAGTCGAGACCTGAAATCTAGAGCTCCTATAGGAAACATTATGCCCAAGAGACTACAGTTGCCACTCAGAACCAGCCTCTCGACCCATCGAACATCACCCGTATCTTACTATTTTTAAAGATGGAGTGATTTGAAACAAAATAATGTTCTTTGCCTTTTACACTCGAATAAAGACCTAGAATATCCCTAAGGACAACAGCTCCTAGTTGATATCGAATACCAGGATGGAGTAAGGAGGAAAAAGAAAACGAGACCGTACCCACCCGTAGACCCCCTACTCTAGAAATCCCAAAACTCCGCGAACTTAGCTATAAGCGGAGATGCTTCTCCAGCCACAGTGAGATAAGACACCCCTGAGTGCCTGAATCCAAAATAGCGCGCACAACTAAATCAGGTTCACGCGGTGAATGGACCAGAACCTGCGCGGTGGGCAAAACAGTTGTGACAGGTGGTGGAGAGGCTGGTGCAGCGGCTGCCACGAGTCAACGGACGTTGGCCCGACCCAATCGCCGAACTTGGCCCCAGGGTTACTGTGGCTCATAATGCCCCACGCTAGGGCCACTATAAACATACGGATCTCCGCGGGTAAATGTGGCTGCCGAGATTCGCGTACCATCAGCGGCGCGCAATAGCAACTGCGTCCTGCCCTCCACTCGCGAAGAACGCGAGAACACTCCAAGGTTGGGAGGGGCAGAGGCTCATACTCCGTGTAACGTGCCCGCTCCGCAATAGATAGAGGGTGGTGACCGACGACCGTCCCGTGGGCTCGCCCGCGGTAAGCGAGGTGGGGAAGGCCGATTTCACACTGGGAACGGGGGCGATTGGGTTCGATTCGGTGGCAACGAGCCGTAGACACACCTCCATGTGCCAACCGAGGACCATCCTCTCGGATACATACATAAATCTGGGTGTTGATCCCCACCACACTTCGAACAAGCTCGCGGCTGTCTGCGGTCCTTGGCTAGGTGCTCCCCTAAACAATAGTAACACAACCCTAGCCTACGGGTCAAAAACCGTTTCGGGCCACCCTAGATTTTTTGAACTGGTGACAATTCCAAAGGGTGTGTCCCGGTTCATAACACACCCCACCCCGTTCATTCCGTTCGACCGTCATAATTCTGGGGGGCCAAAACGACCCGGTACCTCGCGATGTCCTGGGATGAGGTTGCTGACGAGGTCCAGACCGGACCGGCCGGAAATCGTGACGGATCCGGTTAGGGCTCTGCGGGTAGATTCTCCAGCTTTTTACTTTGGTCCTCTAAGAACGACACTAAGGTGTCGAAAGAAGGTATATGAGACGCCGAGCCACCTCCGTGCAACTGTTCAAAACGAGCCCTAACGTCATTTGGCAATTTGTCAACACAATGTGCAACAGCAAAAATGACCACTTTGCCACCAAATCAGGGTTAGCATATTCGACCTCAGCTGGTTAACCGATGACAGCTGAGGAATCCCTAAAATGACAGCTACATGGGTATCCGCAGTGCGACGGTTATTTTGATACTGCTTAACTAATAACTCCCTAGCTATGTTCTAATTGAGATCAGTGATGTCTAAATGTTTAACTAAACCGAGCGGCTCACCCCTGATAGAAGTAAAAAGGTAAATTAATTTTTGTGAGTCCGATAAGTCAGTCCAGCTGTGTACGATACTATCAAAAAGTGTGATGAAGTTTGTCCACTCATTCAAAGATTCGCTAAAATGAGGGATATCCAGGGTTGGCAACCTTTTGGTAAATTTTTGCTCCGTAAACATTCCTACTTGCCGGCTGCGAGCTAGCCTCTGACTTCGACACAGCCACGGTTATATCGTCCGAGTCGGGATGTGGTGTGTGAATGTAGGTACGTGTACTATGTGTGACTCGTTGTTGACGGGGGGGCGAATTCTTCTTCTAACGGTCACGAAATCGAGCTGAAGTTGAGACAACTTTCCTCTTGATATCCTAAACACCAAAAATCACTAAACCTTACGACAACTGGCCCTTTCCAGTTGAATTTGAATTCTAATTAAAACTGTAACGAGTACCGGACGACGTGTACAGTTTGGTGCGACCGAGGTGCGACTGACGCGCGCACAGTAGGTGCAATGAATGATAGCTAACCCGTCACCAGTTCGAAACGGGTGAGTCATTCACTCTTTTCCAAACAAAAGACTAAAATGCATTTTAAAAACAGACAGCTATTACATGTACAACAGTAAATATTAACTACCAAGGAATGCAAATAAAAGAGGCAACAACAAAAAAAATCCTGGGATTGCTCATCGACAATAATTTAACTTTTAAAACACATATTGAACATGTATTTAAAAAGGTACATCAATTAGTCTTAGTAAATAAATTTATTATTATTATTATCATAAGTATCTGTGTAAAAAGCGTGATGTGGAATTTTCTATTTGATGTCTATATTACATGCTTGACTTGAATTCAAGTAAGCAACAAAATTTCTGAATTTTATATAAGATATACGAAAGCGGATGTTAGGATTTTCGCACCATATTTGCTCTATATTTCTAATGTTTGATTTGTTTGTCGCTCATTTGATTAATATAGGCGATGTCTGTTATTTTGTGTATATGTTGTTTATTCTAAATTAAAAACTAAATAGAATTTAAAATTGCGATCTTGTATCTTGAGGCTAAAAATGCCGCTAACAATTTCCACAGTATATACGTATACTATAAGCACGGACGCACAAAGAATTTCGTACATTGACCTTTTACTTTTAGTCTGCGTTCAGTGGTCAAAGCGTAGTAAAAATTTGGAAAATCCAAAAGTGCACGCCTCATAGCGGTCATTCACATTTAAAAAAAAATTCTAAAACAAAAACAAGTTTTTTAAAATAAAATAACAAATAGGTCAGGAAAAAATATACTATAAAATAAAAATAAAAAATATATATAGATATACAGTATACAGTGGTATATTAGTTTTTTGTAAATTATAATTAAACGACAGTACTTAGAACGCTAATATTAACTAGGAATCAGCACAGTGTAATACTTTATATATTAAAAACAAAAGTATTCCGGTAAGATGAATTTTTCGACCAATTTCTCTGCCACATACATGGTCACATAAACACAGACTCACGGACGTCCAAGAATGATTAGTTTTAATGTTATTATTTATTATATTAAACAAATAAATTGTTTATAAAATGTACCATATGTGCTAGACAGATTATTTAACTTCATATTAGTGCACTCATATTATCCTGTAAGTGTTATATTAAAAAAAAACGTCATTTAAGTTTCGAAAGACTGGGTTTTTTGACATGTCGAGAGTAGAGCACTACCTCACCGCTCCGCTTATGAGGCGTGCAATATCTGATGACAGTGGTCGGTCATCGCATCTGCGAGAGCGCGACGGCAAATAATTGAGCGCGTGCAACAGAGACAAACTTCGCTTTCGTGTTTATAGCTGACCCGGCGAACGTTGTTTCTTTTTTTAAAATAACTGCCGCACCAACCTATTGTGAAAAGGTTGTACTAATTCAGAAACCTTCCCCGGCGTGCGCATAACAACTTACCCAAATTTCATTACAATCGGATTACCCTTATTTCGCGAGTCCGACTCGCACTTGACCCTTTCGGAAAATCCTTTCCTATCGGATGCCTACGTCATACAAAGAACAAAGTTTGAGGTCTTTACGATCAGCGGTTTAGGCTGTGCGTTGATCCCTCAGTCAATCATTCAGGACAAAGCATTTTATATGTATATAGGTAGACAAAGAAAACTATAAGTAATATTATACACAAAAAATCAAACACCTAAAAAGTGCATAACCTCTTTAAGCTTAGAAACATTCAAATGAGGTACTAATATTCTAGACATTTCAATTTTAAAGAGTAGGTATTTTCTCATGTTTTTAAACGAGTTCAACCTTTTTTGTATAAAATCGGATTGTGTTTTTAAATATGTGTCAAAATAAAATGTAATTTAAATCAAAAGCATTAAGGAGTATTGATATCAACTTCGAAACAAATTACCGCCATAATAACTTTTTACCCCTTTTTAACGCCGTAAGGGTATGAATTTCAATAAAATACAAAACTCGTCTTCCAGAAATTCTGTTAAAAAATCGGCCAAGTGCGAGTAAGACTCGCGCATGAAGGGTTCTGCACCATTATCTATAAAAACGGCAAAGAAATCACGTTTGTTGTATGGGAGCCCCCTTAAATATAATTTTAATTTAATTTAATTATTTATTTTTAAAGTGACTATATAACTAAATATTCTGTGAATATATAAAGCAACTATCTGTTGCCGTTATCAATATCGAGCAAAATCGAGCAAAAGAATAACGTTTGTTGTATGTGAGCCCCCTTAAATATTTATTTTATTCTGTTTTTTAGTATTTGTTGTTATAGCGGCAACAGAAATACATCTTCTGTGAAAATTTCAACTGTCTATCACGGTTTATGAGATACAGCTTGGTGACATACGGACGGACGGACAGCGAAGTCTTAGTAATAGGGGTTCCGCTAATTACCCTTTTACGTTTTACGGCTATCAATGCATGACCAGAAGTATACAACAAAGGTGCGCTACTTTTTGACAGTTGTCAAATGTGAAAGTGACTTTTATGAGAAAAATAGTTATAACGTTGTTTTTTTTTAAAAGAAAATTTTATTTTGCATTATGTTCTCTATATCTTTGTTATTATTTACAAAATAAATCAAATTTAAATACTCAAACATATACACACAATGAACTGTCAAAAATGACGCAAAACGCGTTTCGCTTAAACAATAATAGCGCCGCTGAAATTAGTAGATGAGAGTAGTTGGAGCTAAAATGAGGTTTTACTATAATTGCAACGCGGCTCAGAAGGAACACGCTTTAACATTGTAAAGTTGTCTATGGTATTTTGGCTGTGGGCGTGTTTTTTTAGCTTGCAATGTCTCGCAAATTTAGCAAATTTGGCAACTTACAGCAGGATATCTAATAGAATTTTCAACAAAACAGTAAGAGACAACACGAAAGCAAATGCAATCGTTATATCTGTGTTCCCCTTTCCTGCTTGTAATAAAAATAATTAATTGTTATTTTTTCCTAACAAATAGAGAAAATTTTAAACATTAAATTAATGTTAAAAACCTTAAAATAGCGCCATTTGGCTAATGTTGAAAAGTGTTTACTATTTACGGCAATGACACGGCCCACCGTTGATCTCTTTCCATATAAACACGGCTTTTTACCTTACACGGCTTTTGCATTGGCAACAATGCTGGCAACCCTGGTTTAGTTTAGTTTTTAGTTTTGTATTGTTGTGAACTTTGAGAAGTTGCGCGTGTAATATCTGCGTGAACCACTTTTTCTCCCTTTTTGTGATTTGGAATTTTATAAGTGTTACATTAAACAATCCGATTTAATTGTGACCATATTATATTTCGTTCATCGTTGTTTAAACCAATTCGTGCTCTGTTGGATAATAACGAAGTGAAAGTGTCACACACAGTGTCTGAGTCGTACACAACATTGTGAAGCGAAGGTGCGGTTCTTAGATTTGTCAATTTATCTTACCAGGTGAGTGGCCTGTTAATTAACTTTTAAAAGAAGCTTTAATTCAATCAATGCATGGCTCAACCAAACTTGAAACTTTGAACAGTTTATTATTTTATTATTGAGATTATGTACTCTGTGTTTTATTGGCACGATGGATGTGCGAATGTGTAAAAATAATGCTCCGCCGTTATTTTTCGCTATAATCCAGTATGCCGTGCACTAATTTGGGATATACCGTTATATATAAGGGCTGCCATCTCTAAAACCTACCGCCCAGGACTGGAAGCATAAAAACCCCGGATTTTGGAGCCTAACCCCGGACATTTGAATATTTTTTTATTCACTTCTAGCTCTGTTTATAAAATACATTTTACTGACTACTTGATTGAAAAAAAAATATATGGAATTTTAAGGCTTTTTTCAGATAAAAACACACTGTTTTTACTTAATAATATCCCTTTTTTTTTTTCTTCCTTTAAGTAAATAAAATAATAGTAGATTATACAAGTGAAAACAGGAAATTTAATTCAAGGAGCTAAGTTTGATCCAGAGAGCAGCAAGGGATTCTAAAGTAGAATTCTGAATGGAGTGAGGGTTACAAAGGACCAAGATAATTTTTTTTCACGTGATGTGTACTCTAATTTTTACTATTGTCTGCAAGAAAATAAAAAGTACTATATTTTACTTACTTTTCAGTTACTACATTAATATTTATTACAACTCGGCAAATACATCAATCAAATTGTTTTAAAGGCTACATCCAAACTTCAATGTCCGTTTTCATTTTAAAAGATCAGTTTTTGAACTCATGTTTTATGTTCTTGTTGTGTCCGTTTGAAACGCTTTTAACACTTAAGGGCACAATGCTGTCTTTGATTCTGTTGTCTAGGATTTTTTTAATAGATCCGATAATGCTTAATCCGATAATACATAATGGAGTGGATGAGAAACAAATAAGCCTCTGACAGCGGGTTTTGGAAAAAAAAAGCATATCAGTGCTAATATGGATAGATGACTTCTGGGAAGAGAACAAAAATCAATGCTGGCTACATGAACAAAAATTAATAAATAAACAGAAAATATAATGTAAAAAATTAGCCAACTAGGAGATAATTTGTAAGACCTTTTTATTAAAAAAAATACATTTTTATGCTTTTTGATGATTACTATGTAATATAATTAGAGTTTTTAATAATATAAAATGATTAAATGAAATTGGCTTTTTAGACTAGAATTCCGAAAATTGCTGTGGCAGTCAACGTGTTAATACCTCGGATTGTACTTGCGCCGAAATATTCTCGGGGTCAGATACCGCAAAAAAACTGTCATGTAATCTTACTAAAACTACAGTAATAGTTACAGGAGTAGTAGTAGTGGTAGTCCGAATTTTCACCCGGACTGCACCTAAAACCCCGCCCGGACGCTCCCCGGACACCCTCCAAACTAGGACAAATCCGGGGAAACCCCGACGGATGGCAGTCCTAGTTATATACAATATGTGACGGAATACCCCTAAATCCCTTGAAGGGGTAATAGAGTGTCTGGTACACAAGCATGTAGTAATGGACCCAAGGTTGAAATCATAAACCTGAAAAACCCACAGCTTTCAGAAGTTTGGTGAAAGCTTGGAGAGAACTTCTCCTTAAACTCAGCTGTGTGAGGGTCGATAACCAGTCTTTTTGTCAAAATTTGTGATGAAATATCTTAATCGTTTTTTCTATTTTTACCTACAGGCGATTTCTCGGTGAGGCTTATTTAATAAAAAAATAAAATAGTTTGGGACCTTTTGCTTGTTTCTTTTATTGTTTATTTGTAAATTTATGAGTGAAATTACAAGAAAATTATTTACAAATAATTTTTTCTTCGTAAAATGTTCTTTATCGTTTCGTTATTTTAATATATTAATATGCATGTTCAATTCAGAATATAAGTGCAGACCGGTCTAGTAGTTACTAGCCACGTGACATCCAACATGTTAAGATTGTGTATTTATAAATTTTAATTACAATAAAAACTTAGACAATGTTGGTACTGCGATCCGTTGTTCTTTGAAGCACCTGGACATTAGAAATTGTGCAGGTTGAGAGGGAAGAAATTTCTCTTTCCTACTCAAATTTTATCTAAAGGGTTCCTCATAAATAATTACATAGTTTTCGTAATCCACGAAAAACTGGTTTAAATCTTGCAAATAACAAAAGTAAAAAGATTCTATCAGAGAATATAAATAAAAATAAAGTAGGAATTAAAATTTTAATAAAAAATTATAAGAAGGCTCAGCACTCGTATAACATTTTGAGTGAAATAATAAAATAATTTCTACTAAATCATATCTCATAATTTTGTACCCTTTTTTACATTTTTTAATTACACATAAGCTATAAGGGCAATTAAGTTCATTAAAATTGTCATAACCATCACTTTTAATGTGAGCTTCTAAATTCCATGTACCAGGATTTCATAGAACACTGTTAGCATTTCGGACAAAGTTGATAAAAGAACAAAACGGTACCACAATCTTCAGAATGTAGGATTTACACTAAGCATTTGCATAACGACGATTGGTCAACATGGTTAACGCCCACCTGGGGCCTGGGTTGTTTGGGAATTCTCAGCAAAATCTTCTCAGCTCTCGGAATTAAGATCACTATTAGTAATCACAAAAATTTCACTTTGTTATTTTTGCTAAATAAGTAATAGTTACTTCTTAGTTTTTAATAGTCGTATTACAAAAAATGAAGCAACAATAATGTCACGATCCCGTTCACGCTTGTATTCACACATTGATTTTCAGGTAAATCTTATTAAGTAACTTTTTGCCTGTCGATCGTAACCATGATGTGTAAAAATGAATAATTGGAGATAAAGAAAACAAACTTAAGCCCCTCGGAGAACCTAGATTAGGATTCTGTTACCTGTGTAGAAACATGCCCCCAAGCCGGATAGCGGTCACCGTGGGGGTTAATGACCGCAACCCTCCAACACAAAGTCAAAGACGAATGCAAAAGAGAAGACAAATAAAACAAGACCAAAGTTATAACATACAAATAGCAACACTTAACACACTGTCTCTTAGAACCGATGAAAAATTATTTGAACTAAGTAATGCACTGCAAGATATTAAATGGAACATCCTCGGCTTGAGTGAAATTCGAAGACTTGGTGATCGTATAGAGGAATACCAGGACTTTATCTTGTACTACAAAGGACAGACACAAGGACAGTTTGGAGTTGGCTTTTTGATAAAAAAAGACTTAAAGAAACACATTAAAGAACTCAGAGGTATTTCCGAGAGAATTGTAATACTGAACATAAACATACCCGGTTTCCGCAATCCATGGTCTATTATACAAGTATATGCGCCAACAGAATCGGCGGATGATAAATGCAAAGACGAATTCTATAAAAGCCTCTCTGCCACCCTACAGAATACACAAAAAAATGTCATTGTGATGGGCGACTTTAATGGTAAAATAGGCGAACAAAACCAAGGTGAAGAAAAAGTCCTGGGAAAATTTGGTTTAGGAAGAAGAAGCCCTAATGGGAGAAGGTTAGTGAACATGGCTTTAGAAAATAATCTTACAATTATGAACAGTTGCTACAAGAAAAAAGCCTCAAAGAAATGGACTTGGATATCACCTGACGGCACATACCGTAATGAAATAGATTATATTCTTAGTAACCGACCCGATGCATTCAAAGATGTTAAAGTTATTAATCAACTTAATTTTAACACAAACCACAGAATGGTTAGAGCAACACTTCAGTATCAAGATAGGAAATCTCGGAAAAACTTTAGAAATCAGTTCTTAAATGTTCCCCACAAAATTACAGCTCAAAATACCCAACCAACTCAATACAAGAAATGTACAACCTTGAAATCAATAGCTTAAACGAAAATAGAAATATTAGAAACAACAAATCCAAAATACTTAGTAAAAGCACTTTGCAACTCCTACAAAAGAGGAAAGAGATGTTTAAGAATAAAAAGGATAAACTCGTGGCCAGAGAAATAGCTAAAATAAGTAAGGAAATAACACAAAATATAAAAAAAGACCGATTAAAAAGACAAAATGAATGTATCAATGATTATATTAACAAAACAGGGGGTATTAAAAGGGCCCTAAAAGAACTAAAAGAGCATAAATCATGGATACCAAATCTTCTAAACAAAAACAAAAAACTAATAACTGAAAGAAAGACAATCCTAACAGTAGCCACCGACTTTTACAGAAATTTATATACCTCTCAAATCTCACAAGACGAAACCATTAGACTAGACACACAAGAAAATGAGGAGACCGTGCCAATGATATCTGAAGAAGAAGTGATCTTTGCTATACATACCCAGAAAAATGACAAATCACCTGGCCCAGACAACATAACAAACGAAACATTAAAAATGACCCTACCACAAAAAGTATACACACTAACGGAACTCTACAACAAGGTATTGGATTCAGAATATATCCCTAGCCAGTGGACAAATAGTACCATAATCCTAATACATAAAAAAGGAGACAAAAGTAACATGGGTAACTACCGACCCATCAGTTTAATGTCAAATGTGTATAAAGTTTTCTCCAAAATCATCCTGAATCGCATCAAAAGAACTCTGGATCTACAACAACCACGTGAACAAGCAGGCTTCAGACCTGGATATTCAACTATAGACCATATGCATGCCCTAAAACAATTAATAGAAAAAAGCCAGGAATATGGATACGCTTTATATCTAGGTTTTGTTGACTATCACAAAGCCTTTGACTCACTGGAACACTCTTACATATGGAAAGCGCTAAAAACCCAGGGGGTACCCTGTAAATATATAAGGTTAATAAGGAACATTTACCAAAACAGCTCAGCACAAGTGAAATTGGAAACACAAGGAGATAGCTTCCCAATCCAAAAAGGAGTGAGACAAGGTGACCCACTTTCACCAAAACTCTTTACTGCAGTGCTGGAAGAAGTGTTCAAAGAATTAAACTGGGATAACCTGGGAATAAATATCAACGGAACAAAGCTCAACCATCTTAGGTTCGCTGACGACATAGTGCTGATCACTGACTGTGCAGAAACATTACAAACCATGATCACAGAACTATCCCTAAAAAGCAGAAAAGTAGGACTTGTTATGAATAGAGGAAAAACAAAACTAATGACCAATAGATCAAAGACTATTATACAGTTAGAAGGTGAACCTATAGGGTATGTAAACGAATACATATACCTAGGGCAACTTATCTCTTTCAATGACCAGCTCGAACAAGAAATAGAGCGAAGAATAGCAAACTCATGGAAAAGATATTGGTCCCTGAAACATGTAATGAAAGATGTCAAATACAGTATGCAAGTGAAAAGAAAACTATTTAACACATGTATTCTACCTATACTTACGTATGGATGTGAAACATGGGCCACCACACTGAAACTACAGCATAGAATCCGAACTTGCCAAAGGAGCATGGAAAGGAGTATCCTGGGGTTCAAAAGAAAAGACAAGAAGCAAGCAGTAGAACTAAGAAAAATAACAAAGCTTCAAGATATTACAACTAAAACAAAACAACTCAAGTGGCGATGGACAGGACACATGCTAAGAGACCAGACGAATAAATGGTGCAAAACCTTAACAGAGTGGACCCCTAGATTTAACACTAAGAGGAAAAGAGGTAGACAAAAAAAAGGTGGTCAGACGATCTCAAAGAAACAGCAGGTGCTTTATGGACAAGAGCTGCCAAAGATAGAGCAACCTGGAAAAGGTTGGAGGAGGCCTATGTGTTAAAAGAACACGCTGACACAAACAAAACTCCGGAATGATGTGCAACAAACTTTATTTTTATTTTATTTTTAGCATATTAATAGCATAAATAAATTAACAATGTATTTACATATATGTTTTCACCAACTTGTATGTAATTGTCAGTAATAAAGGCTTATTATTATTATACCTGTGTAGAGTCGGCACAGGTAACAGGATACCTACCTACTAACCGCGCCACAAAAAAAATCATACCTACTTTCAGTAACATATCTAGGAGTTTTAGTAGGTTGCTGTGAACACTTTTGAATCGTCGATACAATCTATTTAACAACGTGAATTTGTGCCGAAAGGAGTGAATTTGTGCCGAAAGTAGCCGGCAAGAATCTTAATTATTAAAAGTACCTAATTAAACAATACTTTGTTAAAAAACTAACAAGTAGGTAAACAATCTGTATTGAAGCACATCAGGATGATACTAATTCTATCGCAATGTCTTATCTACAGATGGTACAACTCGGTATGGCAACACTTTTTAGTTTAAAACGTAATAGCACAATCTGCACAGCAGGTCCTGTACCTACATACTATATATTCACTTTATCTATCGACCGATCAAAATCTTCAATCAAAAGCCGACGGCACGCGACTTGACGCGACGCCATTGTTTTGTTTACATTAAATATGAGTGAAATTCGTTAATTAAGTGGTTTTTTTAATAAAATGGGTAAATTATTCATTAACAAATACAACAAGATGATTCTGTGTGTAGGAGTCTTTGAAAATAACAATTTGAGTTGAGGGCAAGATATGTATTCAGAGCGCTTTATCAACGGGAGACCATCGCACTAGTAAGCAACAAAGGTTTCCGTCATATGATGCCTGCAGAAGCATATCACTGGCACATGCTACTTTTACGGCGTAAAGAAGAGGCGCCTAAGCTGAAGAAGCTGGGAGAGGATAACAGTCGCGTTCAACTTCATAACAGTGAAAATGCTACGAAATGCCCCTATCATTACGTGTTGCGGCGCTTCTCTTTTTTAACAACAATGGAGGCAACTTTAAATCATTTTGTAAATGTTACGTACCCACTTCCCCAGCAAATTTTTGAAATAGAAGTTAAAATACTCAAAAGTTTTTGTTTGTTTAGTGTTCAGTTCACTTTGAACCACTTTTGTAAAAACGTACGTGCGTACCTACCTCGCTAATTTTTAAAATAGGAAGTTAAAAATGATTTTTAATTCAGTGTTTTTGTAAATGAAGGTTACTTTGAACTATTTTTGTGAATTAAGAAACTGCATAGATAGTGAATGTTTGAAAACAGTGTTACCTAGTACAGTGTTAGTGAATGTACCTATGTCATTGAACCATTTTTGTTAAAACTGAAAATGTTTAATGCAGTGTTAAGTAAAAAAGATTTGTGAATCAAAGAAGTAAGCTGCCGCTGAAGCTTTTTAGTTGAGTAGGTTTCAAATTCGCGTTTCTACACAGAAAAAAGTACCAGGAACACATAAACTACAAGACGTCGTACGCGTTGTAGGTAATTATTGTGTAACTGGAGTTGTACAAAAGTACTAGATTCTCATAAATTAGCGGGTGGCATATTCTAAAGTTCATTAAACTTTGTATATTTTCAAGATAAGGACTATTCAGTCTGTGTATTCTACAAGAATATTATAAATAAATAAAAGTAGGTACCTACCTTTTATTACATTTTATCCAATTTCCCCCAGAGTTGCTAACTATAAAATTTTATTACCTTATTTGCCATCATATTCTGGTTTGACCGACTGTGCCTTCAGTTACCTCAATTAATAATAAGGAAATCCCATTTTGATCCACTGGCCTCGGTATAATGAATTTTGCGTAAAAAATGTATAAAGATCGGCGCCATCGATGAACGTCCCGTCGCATACTGCACGCAGCACCTCCATAGTATGTGACGCAGTACCTACATAGTATATGACGCAGTACCTACATATTATGTGACGCAGTAACTACATAGTATGTGACGCAGAACCTACATAGTATGTGACCCAGTAACTACATATTATGTGATGCAGTACCACATATTATGTGACGCAGCCACGCAGCCAAACCACCACCGACTCTTCTATACTGAGTACTGTACCTATTACCACTTTTTAAGGTTCCATAGTTTTTGCATTGATTCTGATGATGAAATTTTGAATTAATTGACGCCAAATTTTTTCGTACAAAATTATTTTTTCCATAATCTCCGAAGTTCCCTAAATTTTATTTTGAAAAGAAAAAAAATTATGGCTTGGCGTTGTTGGGTTCATGTCATTCTGATCAATCGGCCGTTATTTTTAATAGTTTTTCAAAGTGTTCGGAATTTCTTCTATAGAGCAACTTGAAAAATATAAAAAAAAATAATGGCTTACCAGAGTCTCATTATACGACAAAACCGAGAGCTTATTTTTTATTATAAAATTTACGGAACTTCGAAGATTAAAGCAAATAAATAATTCTACGGCGCGGCGTTTTTCCTTAAATGTAAACTGCTACAGAGTTCTCTTGAATGAACACTTTAGAGAACTTAACTTTTAGAGATATTTTGTTTATTATACTTTTTAGGTTGAATTTCTAAAACTGACCCTCAGTTTCAATCTACCAAAGTGGTGAACAGAGGGGATGTCTTGTATTTGTATGAGATCAAAACACAACACACATCTCCGCTTTGATCGCGGTGAATGATATGAGACATCTTTACTCAGCTTTGGCGCACACTATGTAATCCTATGCTTTGCTTAATACCGGTCATTACATTTAAACAGTGTATTCTTAAAATCTGGAAAAATAATCATTTATGTTTGACTTTAGGTATAGGGATTATATAAGATACATATGTTATAGGTAGATACATATGTTATAGGTAGATACATATGTTATAGGTAGATACATATGTTATAGGTAGATACATATGTTATAGGTAGAAACATATGTTATAAGTAGATACATATGTTATAGGTAGATACATATGTTATAGGTAGATACATATGTTATAGGTAGATACATATGTTATAGGTAGATACATATGTTATAGGTAGATACATATGTTATAGGTAGATACATATTTTTGGTCATAGGTTGATTGTATACCAAAGTGCTTGTGATTTTTACTGTAGATTTATTGTTATTTGTTTTTTTTTATTACATGTCGATTTATGTGTAATGCATTAAATTAAGTTTATATTTATTTTACTATAATAATTATATGCGACTTACTCTTTATTGTAAATTGAAATAAGACAAGTAATTTAAGTTGGAAATATCGTTGCAGGTTATATATTTATTTGTACACATTGCAACTACTTAATTGTTTATTACATAATGTTTATAACACAAAATTAAAAAAAAGTCATAAATTATGGTTCATAAGGTTTTAAAAAATGTTTTGTAAAGACCGTTATTATGATACTAAATTTGCTGTTGTAATGACACTTTTATAGATTTCGTTCGACCCCATTCTTATTTCTTCACAACCATCGAACTCTCACCATAAAGGCTTCGTTCTACAGTTTTGGTAAATGACGAGATATGCAAAAATCTGAGACGGTATTTGGTTGCGTCAATGCTATTATTAGATTAGGCGCTCGGACCGCTCAGTGAGGGACACCAAGAAACTTAGCAGAAAAATGGGTTTATTAACAAAATACGTATAAGGTACTAGCTGGTTACCCGCTGGTTTACATTCTGGATCCTTGTAAAAGTTTTAAACCGATTTCGTCGTTGGATGCATTTAATGATTTAAAGAATATATGGGTGACGTTATCTATACTAATATTATAAAGAGGAAAGGTTTGTGTGTAAATATGTTTGTATTAAATAGGCTCCAAAACTACTCCTTCCTCCTAATAAACAAAGGCTACTTTTTACAAGAAAACGGGTAGTAAGAATTGTCCTTCCGTACTTATCTTTTTCACATTACTTCTAAACGGCTTAACAGATTGGGTTGGGTGGTAAGCCGCTACCTATCCAATTACTGACCAAGCCCGAAGTTGCTTAGCTTTGAATATCGTTTCCAACAAACTAATGTGTTACTATTTCTCTTAAAAATAGCTATAAAGCTCTTAAAAACAGAAGTAACGAACAAGTACTGAAGAAAAAATTAACTAGATAGCGTTACATGTCACAAGTCGAAGTTTGTTCTCACAACTGTTACGAGTTCGAACAAGTTCGCGCGTACTCCGAATTGAAAAGCAATTAAAAATACTTATGTCGTGTTTTAAGGGTTTATTTTGATAACATGGACAAGTAAGTGCATCAACATTAATGTTTGACATTTTCATTGTTTTGATTTATTTTTGAACATTTGTGTTTGTTGCTCGTAGGCTACATTAACGGATAGGGGTATTATAGTCCGGTCAATTTAGACCAAAAAATGAGAGTGAAGTTACATAAAGTCCCAACAAGCTGAATTTCAGTGAAATAGTACAAAATATAATTATAAACACTGTCAAGAAGTTCCCCATCATTCCCGTGTATGGAAAAAAATTTATCCAAGGTCAAAGGTCAAAAAAAATAGTTTTTCGCGATTTTCAGCAAAACGGTAAGTTTTATCATAAAAGTACCTCCGACAAAAATTGTAAACAACTTTTATAACTTTTTGAATCGTTATATCTCAGAAACGGTGGCTCCTAAGAAAAAAAGTATTGATACATTTTTTATAGATAATTTTATGATCTACAATTTTTGTCGGAAGTACTTTTATGATAAAACTTACCGTTTTGCTGAAAATCGCGAAAAACTATTTTTTTTGACCTTTGACCTTGAATAAAATTTTTTCCATACACGGGAATGATGGGGAACTTCTAGACATTGTTTATTATTGGGTTTTGAACAATTTCACTGAAATTCAGCTTGTTGGGACTTTATGTAACTTCGAATGTCTAAATTGACCGGACTATTAGTTTGTGTTGTGTGTGTACATGGGTGTTATATCATGTTCCAGGGCATTTCGTAGGTGGCCTCTTCGAGTCTTTTTAGACGAGAACATTACCTTGGTGCTGCAGAATCGTGATGACAGTAACGACTGTTTGGATTTTGACGATGACAGCGACCCAGATTTTGTAGCTGCATTAGAAACATTTGAAGACAATATTTCCGAATAAGATATCGACGTGGATTCTATTATAGAAACCTTAGAAAAAAATAATCATAAAAGCTCACCTCCAAGCGCTAAAACGGCATCAAACGTTACTGTTCCTCATCAGCTGAAACAAATCAATCAAAAAAAATCTACAAAGGAGTTCACTTAATTAAATTAACGCTGGAAGAAGAGCCTTCAATTGAATGCCGAGAAGGTTTTCTTTTACCTCTTTCCACAGGAACTTATCCAGATGATTTCAGAGGAGACCAATCTTTATCAAGTTCAAAATGATCCTAACAGCACTTTCCATGTGACAGAAGTGGATATCAGGCAGTTCGTGGGTATAATATATCTAATGTATATCTTATTTGATTACCTAGAGCTACTAACCACTGGAGTCCAATACTTTGTACAATAATAATACTATGTCATTGAATAAATTTTAAAAAATGCGCCAAGCTTTACATTGCGATGACAATAGCAAAAATCTCCCTAGGAACGATCCTGAACATGATAGAATTTTCAAAATGAGCCCAGAGGTGGATTCCCTGAATGCAGCTTACCAAAAGGTCCCTTTGGAAGAACACCTTTGTGTGGACCAGCAAATGTGTTCCAATAAAGCACAGAATATGTTAAAGCGATACAATCCTCAAAAACCACACAGTGGCGTTTCTGGTTACGCCTATAAAACAGAAATTGAAACTGACAAGGAACACGTTGTGCTTCCAGAATAGCCAGATTTGTTGCATTATCTAACGTTCTTTGTGAGCTTAGCGCGCATAATTCCAAGCCACGAAATTTACCAATTGTATGTTGCCAATTATGAATGAATGAATTTTAAGAGAATTTAATTTAATTTTTTTAATAAAAAAATTTGGAGATCGTCTGCATACAAGTGGAAGAGAGAAAGAAAGTTTGTGAGTAATAAATAGTGTTAATGAAGATGGCAAATAGGAGAGGAGACAGCACGCCACCTTGGGGCTCACCAGCTGAAGTGGATGACTTTTTATGTCGTTTATCGACAGCAGATTTTCGTCTGGATGTTTCAGTAACTCTTTGTAAATTGGGCATGACGCCTAGTAGGTCTAGTCGTCGTTCGCTGGAGAACGAGATACAATCAAAAACACACATAGGACCTGCCCAGCATGTACCTCCAATTGCAGTACGCCATGACAAGATTGGATATAGCCCGAATGGTATGATGAAAAAATTAGATGCAAGTTCCCAAAGTGTCTTGTTTTTTTTTTTTCTGAACTGACACTGCAGTTGGCTGTTGCAGCCGTTACTGCTTCACCGGAATTTTTTGGGCGAGTCTCTGAAGGAGCCTCAGCCCGTATAGCGCCCAACGCTCAAGGGCTCCCTGCAGGGGGAGCCTCGGCTTTGGGTTGTCGCTCTCGGGGGCGTCCCTTCGACCGGCGTGAGTCTCGAACCCGAAGATGAGTCACCGCCAGGAGTGGAGTTCTCCGTTACGCGGGTGACGTGTTATGCTATATTGAAACCAAGAACTGCTTCAGAAACTTCGACCTTTCATAACATCCACCTTTATATAGTTTTTAAGCTTATGACTTAGTGTTGCCCTCAGGCAAAGCTCCCTGTTTTTATATTGAGTAAAATAAATAATTGAATGAAATGTTATGAAACACGTATATATATATATATATATATATATATATTTTAATTTAAAAATTTAGTAAATCTATGTAATTGAGTTATAGAGGGTTAAGATGGTAATGGCTCGGGCTGGTCTTGCACTTGGCCCGTTTTTATTACTTGTTGTTATACTACATATTTTTCACTGTTTTAACGATGTATAAAAAACAACGAAAATGTGTTTCTTGTGATTACAACGGTAACGACTCTATAGAAAAAATCATACTTGACGTTTTCAAGTAGCCATTGTCCTTCCCCAGGATTACACGATTTCCGTGCCAAATTTTCCTGCGGTTTCACCCGCCCTAAATTCGGTTATCGGTGTAGGATTTCAACGGCAAAAAAATGACTCACACTTGACGTTTTCAAGAAGCCTTTGTTTTTTCTCGGGACTCAAACTATCTCCATGCCAAATTTCATCTGAGTCGGTTAAGCGGTTTAAGCGTGAAGAGTTAATAGACAGACAGATATAGTTACTTTCGCATTTATAATATTAGTATGGAAGCCACGATCGAGTATGAAATGTGACGTAGTAACTAATATTTTATCTGTGGCGCGACGTTTGTTTATAGCGTCTCCTCTAGTGCAAATAGCTCGATGTCTGCCTATACGTACCTAGCAAATTAAGTGTTATCCTATCGTAAGCCCCTGTAGGGAGCATGGATGACTTCCCAATATCGTACCTTTGCCGCGTTGGTGTTGGCTGATTACCACTAGTGATGACGCGCACGCGGCGGACCGTGAATTTACACCACACCACACCACAAGTAATTCAGCCAAAAAACTATGGGCAACGCTTTAACAAGTTACTAGTGTGTTACAGTTTTCTTAACCAAATAATTCATTTTATATATTTCATTGTCGTCACGTGTCGTCTGTTTGTCCGCCTGTTTTTGTTATTAAAACACTTAAGTAACAGATTCGGGTGTCCGTCTGTCTATCCGGCTATGTACTTAATGTATTAGGGTTGTTCTTGGTTTTCCATTCGCACCTTTTTAAGCTAAATGCCTTTAACAAAAGAAATAAAAACAATTCAGACTTAGTTGTTTAATAAAAGTTACTAAATGTACGAGATGGCAATAGTAATAAATCTTAAGACATGTAATCTAATTACTTCGTAAGACTAAGAACACTGTAGTAGCTTTTTGTTCCGGCGCCCGCCCCGCTACGATGTGACAAATACACCGCGTGGCATGACCAACGTAATTTTATTTAGTAGCTATACATACATGTACGCGAGTTCATAAACAAACTGAAACATCACGTAGTTTTCAAAGGTAATAACTACCTAACCTACTAACACTACAAATACAAATGACGTGTGTATACGCGCAAATGTGTGCGTGTTGTATATTAGCGGTAACAGGATCGTTACAGAAGGCCGCGGCGCGGGCGGCCAGCGTGGCCACAGTGCATGTACGTAGACACTAATAATTTCCTGTACGGTTTAAACGATACAGTTACTTTCTTATGTAATGTAACAATAACAAATATGTATATCAGTGTACAGTTGTTTCGTCATCAGCGTGTTCATACTCGAAAATATCTTTGTGAGTCTGGCTGGATATCGTGTGCGTCAGGTTGGCGGGTTGAGGTGAGAATATCTTATTAAATACTACTGAGTTTTTAGAACCTTATTACTACTATTTGGTAACTTTGTTTAAAAAATTAGTACCACTCTGTGTAGCAAAAAAAATTTTAATAAAAAGTTGCCCGCCATTGTGATGTCAAGGTTAGCGTACGAACAACTTGCGTCTCCTAGAGATGCCTCGAGTTGAGGCGAAACAGTTTTGTTAGCAATTTAGTGGTGTAGCGTTATAGTGAAGTTGGCATCGTCCATATAAGGAGGGATGGAAGGAGGTGCACTCCTACACACGTGGATGGTGTACATTTGTACGTGAGTGCTACTAAATTGTTTAGCGGATTTTAGCGAGGTAATAATATTTTATTATAATAATGATTTTCCGCAAAGTAACGCCTGATTGTATCAATAATAACATTGTTAGTTAGTTAGTTAGTCCATTGGGTAGGTGTTATTTTGCACTATAATATAAATATAAATACAGGTTTTCTTTACATTCGGTAAGCAGTTCCTGAACAACAACTAATCGCCCCCTTTTGTTCCGTTGCGTCGTGAAACATACATACAAACACACATTTATAATATTAGATATGGATAGATATTGTATTCCATTAATTTTTCACTCCACAATATTATCGGTACTACGATGCTCAACATAACTCAATGTCAATTCAAAATATATTGATGTAAAAAAAAACACAAATTTGTATATTAAGAGTTTAACTTAAGAGCATACGATTCCCGGCGCCTCACAGCTGCAGCGTGAAAACGTATTTGCCCCTTTTTTTGACATTTAAAGATCAAACACTGCGATATTTTGTAGACATGATCTTAGTCAAATATCTATGCCTATGGTTTTCCGAAAACCTGAAAAACGCTTTAACTAACTTGAAATTTTAATTGATACTATTTGTATGAAAAACTAGAATCCTCTGTAACTTTTAACCTATACTAGACACAGCACTATACTACTACTGCACAAGCTGCTTTGGAATAAATCATACTTGTAGTACAGTATCAGAGAGCGACCCGCAATGTTTTACTAGATATTTATTCCTAGAATATGTCTTTAAAATTTCACGATCTTTGATTAGTAAGTGTCAAAAATATCCTCTTAACATAACTCAGCAATTTAAATGAGATACTGAAAAACAGACAATTATTTTTACCTGTCTGTATAAACATCATACAGAGGTAAAGTTTGTTGGTTGGTAATCTCTGCAACGACTGAACCGGCTACTTCCTACCATATCGGCAAGGAATTTATTCTCACACTTTAGAACTAAAATGGGCGCGAACAGTGCGGTTTCAGAGAAACTTCCTCCCGCGTACGCTTGTGTTGTGGAATAAGCTCCCTACCAAGGTTTTCTCTAAGGTCTACAGTAGTAAGGGTTCTTTAAGAAAAAAAATATTAGATTTTTAAAGGTTTGCAACGCACGAATGGTGCCCCAGAGGTTTGCAGGCGTCCATAGCCACGGTGACCGTTGTGATCTACCATCAGGCGGACCGTAAGCTTGTTTGCCATCGTAGTGGTATTAAAAAAAAAAAGATTCGTAACATTTTTGCACGTACAGAAAGCAACAATATCCCTACGTAGGTAGCATAGGCTTTACTTATTTTGTTTTGGTTTTTTTTCACTTTCAAATATAAATATAAAATTATTTATTTATTTATCCATTACAATTATAGTATTAAAAAAAAACTGGTTGCCTGTAAAGTCGGTATACGGGCGAAAGTTTTACGTGACAATGATTTTATGTCTGTCTCTCTCGCTCTTAGGCGGGCGCGTGCCTCTCACTTGCTCTCATTGTGAGCGCATAACGTGAGCGGAGCGTAACGCAGTTTCTTGAAGTGTCACCCGGCAAACCAATTTATAAGACGTTGTCACGTCAATAATGTTTACAGTGTGTGAGAGTCCATTTATGACAATTTAATTCATCATTATTCTAAATATATTTATACATATACACATACATATGTATATATATATATATATACATATACATAAATATACACATACAATATATATGTTTTATACATAACGTCCATAAAAGTACAGGCTTCCGATTCTAAACATCTTACAAAATACGAGTGAGATATCTTTTTAATGATTTCTCATTCATCACATACGTGTTTTGTATTTCACCTGCCAAATCATTTGTTATTTTGGCATCAAATATTGAATAGTTCTTTTACCGTATACATTGTTATATTTAAGGTATTCTGAATAATTTAAAAAGCTTAGGTTTCTTAAATTTTTTGGACGTTTACGTCCTATTAAATGTGTTCTTCGTTCTAATTAAATTAAATTTGTCTTCCTTATATATCTGTAACAAAATTTATTAATAATCTTATCTGTAATTTATATATGTCTTCTATATATGTTTGGTATGACCTGCCATAGCTACTTAACCCATGACTAATGACAGAGCCTGCAAGCAACAAGTATATTAACCTTAAGATTTTTGAACGGTAGTTTATTATTGAGATTTCTTATTTTACTCATATTCGATCTTAGTTTGTTACAAACATGCTCTTTATAATGTCGACATGAAAACCTGTCATCAATTATAAGCCCTATGTACATATACATATAGTTATCAACAAGTTGTAGTAAAGGCGCGCACGAACACATTAAATTATCTCGATGTAAACATTGGTGGGAATGAGCAATAACAACTGCGACTACCTCAAATTTATTATGAGAAGAGTGTATTTGTAAAACTTAAGTTTTCTCATGAGCCCATTTGCAAAGCCGATTAAAGTCATATAGCAATATCTTTTGGGCTTCCTCGATACTTTGATGAGCTACCAAAAGGCAGGTGTTGTCTGTAAATTGGTATACAGTGCTACTTTTTATAGTGTTAGGCATATCGTTAATATATATTAAGTATTCTGTAGGACCGATTATAGATCCTTGTGCTGTTCGTCTCACTGTATATTTATGTTTACTAAAATCGTTTTCTATTTTCATTGTTGTGTACCGATTGTGGTGATAATTTTTAAGCAATTTTAGTAGAGGGCCTTGTACATACCATTATTTTATAATTTTTCAAAAAGCGTCGAGTATTCCAAAGTATCGAAAGACTTGCTGAAATCTATAAAGACAATAAGTACCTACATGTTTTTTTATCATTAAGGTACTCGTTAACTTGATTTGAAAATTGATACAGCAGCTGTGTAGTACTTTAAATTTTTTTGAAATCCAAATTGTTTTTTATTTATAATATTATTTTTGGTAAGGTAAGGCATTGATTTTATTACCCAAAAACCTTTCAATAATTTTTATATATAGAAGATAATATATTTTATGGATCGATAATTATTATAGTCTTTGTGATCCCCATTTTTATATATCGGTCGGACGATGCCAATCTTTAATTTTTCAGGGTAAATTGAAGTGGCAATACATCGGTTAATTGTATGGGTTATACAGGTACCAACTCTGTGTAATTTTTTTTAATATCAGACGCTCTGATACCAGAGGTTTTGATTTGTTAAATATTTTTTTCAATACATGATGGTTTTGCTTTTTGCAGTCTAATAATCTAATAAGAGTAATTGCAAATTAAGTTAAAAAAAATGCTTTCGCGTTGCAACGAGGTAACCTGAACTTTGTTGTTGAGTAATTTGGAGGGACTGAAAAGAAATTTTCACCTTACCAGCACGAAAATGATAATTTTGCTGTCCAAATTCAGTGAGCAAAATCGAATTTTGATCACTAGTTAGGCAAAGTAATTCACTGTTCGAACATTGAAATTTGGAATTAACCCGATGATGAAAAAAAAAAACAATACAATGACTGGTCAGAAACAAATTTCGGGACAAATAGTTATCCTTGTGCATTTTAATTAAGAATATAACAAAGCATTTTTTCGTTTTTAAGGAGTTTTTATAAATTACTAGTATTATTAAAAGATTAAACTGCTAACTTAAAAAATATCATACGTTATTTTGATAGTAATGGCAGAGGTTGTAGTAGGTACAATTCCGAACGCAACCTCAATTTAAAAAAAAAAAAGTAAAATGGCGGTAAGCTAGGTTATTGAACATGAGATTGTTTATTTAATTAATAATTCTGTTTTGTTTTGTAGAAAATGAGCGATACAAGCTACGAAGATATTTCTATGACACCAAAAGAATTAGGACAACAAGTCTCCAATGCCGAACTTAATTTTTTACCAGAAAAGTCACGTGAAAATATTTTTCTGGTAGAGGTGAAAAGTTGTATGTTGGGCGCGTGAGCAAATTTTTTCGGTCTCGTGCCTTTAAATCCCTCGCTATGTTCAGTAGTCTATATTTAAATCACTCTCTACGCTCGTGATTTAATTCTAGTCTACTTCGCTAGCTCAGGATTTTAAGTCGGCACTTCTACCAAAAAACGCTTTTACTCACTTGTGTAACAAATAACTATAAAATACTTTTCTTTAAAATGCTACTATATGCGACCGTTTCTTGCACAAGCTTCTTTGGAATAAATCATACTTGCAGTACAGTATCAGAAAGCGACTCGCAATGTTTTAGCCGGCCGCTCGAACGGTCGAATATGTAATTTATATTGAATACTAAAGTAATTTAAATTTTTAATTAAAGTAATTTAAAAAAAAAAAAATTAAATCGACATTTGAACGTGGTGAATTGGCGGCAAAATTACCTAAACTACTCGTATTTTTAACTTTTTTTGAGGAAAGTTATAATTGGTCCAAAAATCGAAATCGCTAAATTTGCTTTTTCGTTACGTTTGAAGACCTGGAGAATCGTTTGGCATCATTCTTAGAGTGATGTCTGTGTGTGTGTGTGTGTGTATATGTATGTAGGTTAGTTTTTTTTGCTCCACGATATTTCAAGAACCCATAGACCAAGTGGTCTTGTGGGCATATCATTCGATACGGCACGTCATGACTTAATTCTGAAAAGAGTTTGAGCAAAATCGGTCCATTGGTTTGTTTACTATCGCTTTTTTTTAATGTTTCCGTTACCTCCGTTTCCGACTCCGTCATTTATAAACCGATTAAAAAAAAATCACGTGTAGGGAAGGTATAACCCACCGATTGGTCCTATTTTAATTTAGTAAGTCCTATTTAAATTTAAATTCCAATTCCTCAGCAAAATAGTTGAGCTACTTGCGAGCTATCCCTCTGGGAGTCGTGGTTTTGGTCGTTTGCTAAGAAAGACCGATGGTGACTTAGCCCATAGTGCAAAAGAGAAAGCCGATCTACTGGGCAGTCTCTTTGCCTCAAACTCGAATATGAACGACGAAGGCGCTGTACCACCTATTATACCGTGGTGCGGTAAGACCATGCCGGAAATCTCTATAACACATATTCGTTTGCCACAGTAGTGTTATGAAAAAAAAACATATATTCAACTATTTAATATATCTACTTTTTATGCATCGCTATTTAAAATTGTCAATAATTTTAAGTAATTTATTCTGTTTTTAATGTATACGCGACGCGACGATTAAAAATCACAATTGAAATATTTTGATACTTTGTATACAATTCGTATATATATTCATATGAAATTAAAAAAAATGCAACATTCAAAGTATCTATTAGAATTGATTGCTAAGTAAAATACATATTTAACTTTGCAACTTATATTTTGATTTATTAAAATTGATAAATTCTTTAGAATCTACCTTCTTTGATACTCGAATAACACCAGGTATATTATTATTATTATTTTCATTTAAAATTTAGATAGTAATAAATAAAAACTTGTTTGTTCTCCGATGAGATTGTAATAAAAAAAACGTCCAAGTGCGAGTCGGAGTTACGTACTAAAAGTTCCATCTAGACACAGACTACCGTGTGAGCGTTAAACATAAAGTGGGCCGTATTATTGTTTGCCACTTGAGTTAATTATTAATCTAGCATATTTAACTGGCATGGAATATTAGTTTAACTATTTTATTTTTGAACCTCTGGTAAAAACCAAGTGATAAATAGCGCGGTACTCGAAAGAAATAGGAAACTAAAAATTGTTCGGTTCTCTAGGTAAGAGAACTAGCTAACTCTTAAAAAATCGTTATCATGGTATAATTAAAACTGTTTATAAAATAATTGGCGGTTCACATGAGAGATCAAAGGAAAAATGAGAGATAGCCTGTGCTGTGACGTACGGCCGAACGGATATGACGAATAAGGATTTTGCTTTTGCTATTTGCCTATGGAACCCTTAAAATTATGTAGGCATTAGACAGATAAATGACATAATGAATTCGTCCATTCCATGTTCGCAACACTTGCAGTTGACCTTAAGAAGCCTGTACACTATCTATACAGTTCGTTGAACCGCATTTTTTCGTCCTATAGTCATTTTATTCTCGTAGTCGCTTGCCCGATTACTATCGGTTTTTTTTTTCTAAACCGTAACTAAATAGTTTGTTGTTCATAATAGGAAAGGCTCGTGTGTCTATGTCGGATTAATTTAAGCTCAGACGTTTTAGTTTTAGATTGTAATACGAGATGAGATAGAACTAGTATTTGTGGTGCACCGATGGAGTATTTGGGGTGCACCGATGTAGTATTTGGGGTGCAACGTAGGGGTAATTTTAATGCCCCGATGGAGTCGGGTGCAAACCATTGGTGCACCGATGGATTATTTGGTATTTGTAGTGCCCCGATGGAGTCTATGGCGTTGACGTAATCAATATGTAAGATCATATTTTTTCAGTGAATCCGACGTAAATAAAATCATACAAACTGTGTTGCGTTACGTTATGTTACCTACTAAATATCTAAAACAATACATTTAGACACACATAATGCGTTATCATCATACCTATATCACCAATCACCATAGTCGCAAAAAGCATATACCTATTATCTTATGAAATGCCAGTGAATTATTCAATAATAATCAGAGTTTTTGATGGCGTCGTAAATTTTTTATTTAATTTAAGCTCTTATCATTTTATGGATGAATATGCTTTTTGCAAATCTTGTAAGAAGCGATATATAATAATATTATGTTTCTAGCAAAGAAATATTTACGATAACGCAATTTGTATAAAAATTGTTTATTGTAAACAGCACTACCAGACATTCAAATATTTTATAGTTCAAGTACAATCTTGAACCAAAATACCTATTATACGAATTGTGCCAGGCTTGATTTGTGCCCTGTGGGTCTTCTAATGGGATTTTTGGAGTTCCACAGATAAGGCGGTTATAAATGAAGAAAAATTAGTCTCGTTACCGTAAAGTTTGCTCGGTAGAGAAAAAGTCTAAAGTTCTTTACTAAGTTTTTTTTTTAATTTACTAAAACTAGAAAGGGCTATATATAAGTAACTATTGATCTGACACTAGCAGTTTCCTTACGGAAATGATAGATCAAATCAAGATTTTTATTTCTGATGACAGCCGTCACATTAGAAACAGTTATACCTCCGTAACTATTTAACTTAGACTAGCAGTTTTCTTACAGAAATGATATATCACACCAAGATCTTTATTTCTGGTGACAGCTCTTAATCTGGAAAGGGCTATATCTGCGTAACTATTAATCTAAGACTATCAGTTTCCTAACAATAATGATAGACCCCATTATTATATTAATTTCGGATGACAGCTGATAAATTAGAAAGGCATATATCTCCGTAACTATTGATCTTAGACTAGTTGCTTCCTATAGAAATGATAGATCTCATCAAGATCTTCATTTAGGATGACAGCTGTCATCATAAAGATAGATATTGATGACATCTATAATTCTATAACGAAACTGCTATTCTACGATCAATAGTTACGATGATATAGACCTTCGTCGTTTCACAACATCATCCGAAATAGGATCTTAATGATATCGATAATTTTAGTAATTTGACAGCTGTCATTCACATTAATATTTAAAAAAACAAAAATAAAAAAAAACGAGGGACTATAGACGCTCGAGATTCCCCAACGACCAACTAGTTGTACCATTCAGTTGGTCGGTGGGCACAAACGATCTTTTCGGCGTACATCTAGTTCGATTGTAAGCAACACCTACTCGCGCACTTGGCCGGTTTTTTATTCGTAGTTTTACTTTCGATTGTACAACATTTGAACGGTGCCCTGTTAGTGTCATCATTTGTAAACCGCACTACCAGTAGTGCTGCTGGTATAACTGTATGTAAAACTCACTCACTTGTATTTGCACTGCAATACGGCTGCCTGCAAACCGCTTCAGTCGTTCGTAGATCCAGGGCTGCAAACTCCAATGTGCAATTAAAAAAAAAGGGGTTGACAAAAAAAAGAAAGATAAGTTTCGTAAGTTACCTTCTTTGGCTTTAACATACATACATACATGCAACCAGTACTTATTTGCTTTTTATTTCGTCTTTATATAACGTATGTTAATAGTAAACAGCTGCGACTTCTTCCACATCTATATTTACAAATTCGATGTAGCCGCAAGTAGCAACAGTTTTTCAACCGGATGTTGCGGTTGCGGCTACTCGCGATTCAAAACCGCAAGTTCAACCGCAGCCTGCGGTAACGGGAGCCGCACAGTGCGTACTTGTCTTTAGGGTTCTGTAGAATTAGAGTTATTGTGGATATCTGAAAAACCACCTGAAATATAAACCCTTCTTTGTGCATGCAAAGAAGTATGCTCCAGAGAAAAAAAAAATCTCAACATGAAGGCATTTTAGATAAGTTTGTCTTTATATAACAAAAAATGGGCGTTTAAGTACTTTTAATGCAACAAATAAACAACTAATAGAATGTTTTATTCTACAACATAACATTGTATAGTATATCATTATCCTGATATTAGATCACATTTATCTTACACTTTATATTACTTAATATTTCCAAGCTCATGACAATTTGTGGTTCACCAAACCAGTCAACCAATCAGTTGATCTAAATTTTCACAGTTAAAATTAAAAAAAAGTAAAACTCATATAAATTGAACTAAAATAGTCTGTATTTATACTAAAGGAATTATTAAGGAAATATTAATAAAACTAAAACATAATAAAAGTAATAACTTGTTTGTATAAAAAGAGGCTACCGCGGCAAACTTACACGGAGAAAAAACTTTAATAGCCACAAGTAAATAACACTAGTAATCACTAAAATATTAGTAATTCCGAGGACAAGTAAATTACACTGAGGGTTACCAATGAGTTTTACTATTCTATTTACTAACAGGAATAAAACTAGTCTTGTTGGAATTACAGTGTTGTTTACTAAAAACAAGTAAAAAATATTGGAATGAAATAACATAACACGCTTACAATAAGCCTTTACACCGACAGTCCTGATGAACCTGTGTGATGCGAAGCGTACCGCTGCCACTGGTTCGTGTACCTGGTAGATGAAGGGCTGCGGCGGAAGGTTTGTCAAATTTATTCAGCTCATCATGATCACCAACTGTAAAGCGGCAGTTAAACAGGAATTCCCCACCAGGACAGGAGTTATGCCTGGAGAACGCCTTGATCTACTTCATTTGCGATTCGGTTTGTATATATGCGGGCTATCGAAAAAAAAATCAATAGCGCGATGTAGGACGCGTGAGAAAGAAGCATTGACGTGAGAGATGAAGCGATAAAAGTTAAGAGCAAAGCCAAGATGTGATGTGTGAATGTAATTAATCATATTTTTAGTGTTTAGATATCAATGTTCATTTATATACCTATATTTAAAACAAAATTAATATAATTCACAATCAGTGGCACTACCGTCTTCACTAACAAGACATTTTGACAGGTAACGTTTTAGTTACTCATCTTAACCACCGAACAGGGACTGCACTTATTCTAACCGCAAATCTTTATTGACGTGAGAGATGAAGCGATAAAAGTTAAGAGCAAAGCCAAGATGTGATGTGTGAATGTAATTAATCATATTTTTAGTGTTTAGATATCAATGTTCATTTATTTACCTATATTTAAAACAAAATTAATATAATTCACAATCAGTGGCACTACCGCCTTCACTAACAAGACATTTTGACAGGTAACGTTTTAGTTACTCATCTTAACCACCGAACAGGGACTGCACTTATTCTAACCGCAAATCTTTATATAATTACACATTTTTTTGTTTATCTTTCGGAAGGTAGATAATGTATTGTGTAACACATAAATCAATATGTTAAGTGAGTCACCTAAGAAACAATATGTTAAACAAGCAATGTTTACTTAGCCGCAACTAACATAACTTTTGTAAACAACTCTATATTTAGTCGTTAGCATCCTTAAGTTAGTAGGTTTACATAATCCATAAAGTTACTCTGTCTGCCTGTCGGTCTGTCTGTTACCTCTTCACGCTTAAACCGCTCCATACGGATTGAGATGAAATTTGGCATGGAGATAGTTTGACTCCCGGGGAAGGACGCATAGGCTACTTGAAAACGTCAAGTATGAGCCGGTTTTTAATTGAGGAGTTGCCGTTAAAATCCTACACCAATAACCGAATTTAGGGCGAGTGGAACAGCGGGCAAAAGCTAGTATGTAGTTTGTAATTATATGTTTGGACTCGGACACAGTGAAATATTTTCTCACAAAATCACAGCGAGTCTACAACTGGCTGTGTGATGTACGATATAAATTTTTCTCAAAACATTTTCCAAATTTATATACATATGTAGTAAAATGTCCAAACCAGAGGTATTTCTATAATAGATTCCCTGAAAATGTAATGGTAATTCAGAGCTTCGCTGCATTTTATTAGGTTTTTATAATAAAAAATTGGCTATTCGTGTTTTTACAACTTTTTATATTTATTTTTATTTCTTAAAACCATTTTATAGCTTAAAATATGTAATTCAAGTTAACTAAAACTAATATTAACGTAATAAACAGACTTCATAATAAAACACAGAATTTGTGATACTCCTAAACCAATATCGTTATAACTTTTTATTCTGAAAGCACATAATTACCAAACTATATGTATCATTCAATAGCTTTTGTTTTCTATAAATTTGCATATAACTCTCATTTGTGTAGCTTAAGCCATATATATGTAAATAAGTTTATAAGGAAAAATGGTTTAGAATGATAAAGTAAACGTTAAAAACAGCATACGCCTCTAAAAAGTATTGCAACGAGCCAGCTTAGCTCATGACACTGGCCGGCCCTCCTAAACGGCTTCTTTTTGAAAAGCTGTTGTTTAACTTGCAATGTATATATGTATGTTTTTTCGGGTAGAATCTTGCTACTCAATTTTGAAGCAGATATTCTCAACCGATTGAGCTGAAATTTAGTATACACGTTTAGTTTGGATCAGACAATACACGATAGGCTGTAAGTGTGACGTCATTCTAAATCCAATATGGTGGACCATCCAAGATGGCGGAATAGTTATTTTTAGTGCATTACTACAATATGGGTATCAAATGAAAGGGCTTGTTGAGAACTCGAAAAATGATGTGACGTCATTCTAAATATGGCGGAACATCTAAGATGGCGGAATAGTTATTTTTTATGCACTTCTGCAATACGGGTATCAAATGAAAGGGCTTGCCGAGAATAATAAGAAAATAACTAAAAAATAAATTAAAAGCAAAAAACCTTTTTAAAAAAAACCTTTCATTGAAATGCTCTTTAAAGGTTCAACTTATAACCTCATTATACACAATTTATATGATCATAAAAGCTTGTCGCGAGGTTTGCGTAAGTACCTATAAGTATTTAATTGAAATGAAATTAAAAAAAACAACAGATTAAGTGACTCAATTAAATAGGTACTAGTTTATTTACACAAGTAACTGTGATGTAAAGAAGAGGATTATGTTTATATCTTCATGTGCTGTTGGTAGTGATTGTATAAGCCGTGCTATGATTGTATAAGCCGTGCTTTGATTGTATAAGCCGTGCTATGATTGTATAAGCCGTGCTATGATTGTATAAGCCGTGCTATGATTGTATAAGCCGTGCTATGATTGTATAAGCCGTGCTATGATTGTATAAGCCGTGCTATGATTGTATAAGCCGTGCTATGATTGTTCCGATTATTGATCTGATTACTCCTATATTACTAACATTCTTAATTCATCCATTACCTCTGGATATTTCCTGAAGTTTGGAAAGATGCTTATATCATACCGTTGCCTTAAAATTCCAATCCAACTTCCTTATCCGATTATCGACCAATTTCATTATTACCATTCCCCACTCCTGTTTGCAGTTTTTATTAATGCTATCACTCTTAACTTATCTTCCTTCTACCATCTATTTGCAGACGATCTCCAGATTTATGCGCTTGGTCCAATAGAAAATATCGTAACAACAATTTAATCAACAAATACAGGCGCTGCCTGTTTTCAAGAATTCACTAAAATCTTATACTTATGTACTGCTTTCTAACTTTCTTTAATTTTGACTAAATTTTGGTTATTCAAACGTATCAAATCTTTATTAATTTATTTATTGTATGTATATATTGTATAACCATTTAATTTATGTATTTGTTTAAGTATTTATATCAGTATGTATATGTATTTTATTTATCTAGTAAGTACATAGGTATATATGTATATTGTAATATTCTTTATTCTTCCTTATAATTTCACGTATGATCCTGTATGTATCACCTACCTCTTCTTGTCAATATAAATCTACCCAAAGGTTGCCTGGTAGATTTTTTAGCGATAAGGCCGCCTTTTTGTGCAATAAAGAATATTGTATTGTAAATGCGGGTGACTTGATTTTTTAATTTATACCTTATACGTCGGCGCCTTTAGTACTACGACACAGGTCGCCGCCTTTAGTAATAGAACACAAATCTAGTGCACGAAACGTTTGACCTGAACCACCTTCACCTTGGCCCTGCCCAAATCTGATAAGTTTTCGAGCACTTGATCAGATATGAAATGACGCTGCCTGATAAAGTTTAGAATTCAGCGTTTCTCAACCTGTTGCCCGCGCATTACCGCGGTTTTTAAGGGGGTTTCAGAGATATGCGTAGTGAAACGAATCTATAGCGGCTATGCCCGCGTCCGGAGAGCGTGTGTCACCAATCATAATACCAATCATAATAAACTAATAAAATAAATGTATGCAAAGGTACCATCCCGCTCCCTCCCTTGCTCTGAATATCCAAGGGTACGTCTGCAACCTCCCTTCTTATAGGGCGTGTAGTATTTATTGCTCCAAGGAAATTCATTAGGATTTAGTTTGTTCGGTGTTCAATAAACTTAAGTATTTATAATTATTATTTAAGCTGCGCCCTACCCAAAACCATTTCTGCTCGTTTTTAAAATCGATTTTACTATCCTTTTTCAAGTATTAAACTGGAAAAAAAAATAACATATTTTAAAACATTATTCAACAAGAAACTGATTCTATTTGTTTTAAGATATCTGTAAAATATTGCTTTAACAAAATAACTGACGACGTTTGCGTTTATCTATTTTTAATCCATATCTCATTATCAACTTGTAGCGGGAACGTATTTAATAACAAGGAATTTCAAGTAACCACAAAGCTAAATACTTACTGCAATAGAGTTTGCAAGATTTTTTTGTCACAAAAAATCAGCATCGTCGATTTTAGCATACATAACGCCCATAAAGAAAATTTTGATGCTCATTCGGGGCTTTCTTAAAGATATATAGTCTTAATTTGTTTATTTGTATTCAATTAGGGTGGTATAATACTGTCTCGAGTAAACGTCCACAATAGTGACAGTCGTATCAATATTTGTAAAGTAGTCATGAACCTACCGACGACAGACTTCGCACTGGGCCCGCGTGTCGTCTATCTTCCAAATCTTCCTTCGGGAGGGTAGGCCGACCCCAACAGTGGGGAAGTATGATGATAGTAGGGATACCGCCACGCAGATAGAAATGTAGATAATCTATTAGTTACGCCAAAAACAAGAAAGTTTTTTCTGTCTGGCTGTTTGCTAAGTTTTCTACTTAAAAAAATAGGTAAAGAAATAGCTTCTAATACGATTCTAAACGACTAAATATTAATAAAAAACTATATAATAAATTTGAATAATAAATATAAATATGAAAAAAGAAAAAGTGTAAGAAACCTAAGATTTTTAACAAATGATTTCTTGTCTTTGGCGCGTCGCGTCACGGAGCGTGACTTATCGCCCCTGCGTGTGTACCGTTACATTTGTCTGCCGTTATACGGGCTTGGCACCTCTTTAACCTGCTTTGAAACATTTTTAAAAAAAATATCGGAATTTAACCAATCAAGAAATATATGTTTATTTCGAAAAATTACTATAGATTTTTAGCTTGTTAAACGTTTTTGAAGCAAGTCCCTTGAGGCTACGATACGATACGATACGATAGGCTAAATCGCGTTAATACGCTGTTTTTGTGCAAATTTTATTGCTAAACTGTAACATCTAAAGGATTGAAAACAATATGTGTTTCCAAACTTGCGTTTGTCTCGTGTCTAGTTCATTACCTTTTTGAACGATTATCATTTTTTGTATTTAATGCAATAAAAAATCTGGAAGTGACCATTGTTTCAACACTTGTGCAAATTTTTAAAGCGTGTATTTGTATTTTCTTTTAACAAAAGTTGGTTAAATAATTAAAATAGTTTGTTATCTAGTGAATTGTCTCTAAGTTGTGGCTACAAAAAGTTAATAACGTACAATTTTTTTTTAATAAATAAAAATAGTTGGGAGCTAGGTCGGTAAGCCACCCTTCGACAGTTTACCTCGTCTCTTATCTTTGATGGCTTCCTTTGGTCTTTTAAATGTGGCTGTGTAGTTTTTTTTCATAATCGATCAATAAAATTCCTAAGAATCCAAAAAGATTTTCCCATCAATTTTCCTACCGATTTTGATTCGGTCCGATTATTTCAGGGTGGTGTACCTTTTTTATGCTATTGCATCGACTCTTGTTTACATTTAGGCTTACAGGGTAAGCCCAAATTTTATCTACGGTAATAGTCTTTCCAAAACCGGCGTAAGTTCGTCATCAATCAAATTTAAAAACTCCTTAGATGCCTCCACTCTTTGTTATGTAAGCTTTCTCGGCACCCATTTTGCACTGACTTTAGTTTGGAAAAAACCTAAAAAGTGTGGTATCTGATACACCAACTAATGCAGAAAGTTGTTTCTTTAGGCTAGCATCTTCCAGTATAAGTTTTTTAACTTTTTCGACGGTATTCAACGTGGTGGTCTCAATTGGCCGTCCTTGGTGAAACCGTATTATGGTTTTACCAGGGCAACGATCTCCATAAACGGCTCCCATATCATTCTATAATGCCCTATGTTCGCAGTTTACTTTCAGATTTGATTCTTTGCGGGTCGAAGAATGACGTTAGAGCTTCTTTGACATATATACTCCCTATATAGACTTCCCAATTAGTCTGTTATTAAAAAAATTGGTATATCTTTCTCCTTTCTCCTGTATTCCGCGTACTTTTGGATCCTATAAAAGTCCCGGACATTTTTCAAAATGTCACCAATTTCCGTATTTCAGCAGTAGAATGATTTGGTTCGACTTTTGGGTCAAGTTTCTTAAAAAAGATTTCGAGGTAATTTTTTTAACGTATGCGACGGTTCAAGTTCACGCTTGAACTTATTTTTTTTCTTAAGATCGGCCTTAACGTTCAGTTTTCCATACAAACGTTGTTTACCTAAAACTTCCGACTGGAATCTATTATTTTTAATAAAAATCTTATAATAATGTATCTAGGCTCTTTATATAAGTTATTTTCCCAAAAACATCACTTAATTAAAATTATTACGAATTAAAGTTTGCGGAAAATTGCGCTGAAAACGAGAAAGTCGTTTTCGGCTTCTTACTTCAGAAAAATAAAACAATTATTACATACAAGCATTGGAAATATGACAGTCTAGAACTACAGTCGCCATATTGAAATGTCGTTAACTTACAACTACACTAGCGTAGCGACCAAACATTAGGGTCAGAAAATCAAAAAGTTTATTGTACTAGAATAATGTTTAAAACTGCTTTGGCAATGTCCAACTGCACCATCATTCGTACGACAACTGCACCATCATTAGTACGACAACTGCACCATCATTAGTACGACAACTGCACCATCATTAGTACGACAACTGCACCATCATTCGTACGACAACTGCGCCATCATTCGTACGACAAATTTGAAGATAAAAATTATTTTGTTTGTTAAATTCAATCAGCAGCTCCATGATAAAATAAATTACAGACACTTATATTGCAATCATAAAGCAACCAACTTGTGGGGTTGGGGTGATGATAATGTGATAACCTTCTTCACCCATCACCCAAAAACCAACCACAAAAAATTTAACGTGGTTTTTCACAATTGCATTGTTTTAGGTTTATCTTAAAAATTGTGTAGGTACCTACTCTTTATCGTGACATGTCAAGAAGCCAAACTTTTAGGCTGACCTCTCAGATGTTGACAGCCTTTCAAACTGGGCTCAACTTAACGTGGTAGTTGTGTGTAACATACAACCGAACAGACATGCAAATCTCTAACTAAAACAACATACACGTAGATTAAGTGGCAGGCAATTACATACTAGTACGTGATAATGGTTTATGCAAATTGTTGTGAAAGTGATAACTTTATAAAACGAGTCTGGTTTGTGTGTGTGTGTGTGTGTGTGTGTGTGTGTGTGTGTGTGTGTGTGTGTAGCACGAGTTTTAAGAAGAAAAAACTCGAACCATTGCATATACTGCTTTTTAATAGATTTTAATATAGTAAAAAAATAATTTTATCTAAATTAATTATATTTTTATACTTTCTGCTCAAGCAAACTACTCGGCAAAATTATTCCCTTTATTTTTAATACAACGCCATCTATCGGAAGTGTGCTGCACCTGTGGTTGGTATTCTTTTTTTTGTGGCGTATGTACAAGTTAACTTATGTCAAACTTTAATGTTAATCTTTGCTCGTGTTTTAATTTCACAAAGACTATTAATACAGTACGGGTAAAATTTAAGTACGGGAGTATATTTCATATTCTTTATTTCATAAATTAAAGCATTTCAAAAAGTGATTTATAAAAAGTGATTTAAATACATTTTCCGGTATAGTTCATATTATAATTATATTTTGTTATCGAGAGTTAGGTACAAGGTTCGACTCCGTGCACCGGGCATCTTCATTTGTCATCCAATGTTTGTACCAATTATGTAATTGTAATTTACAACGCTACGCACTGGTAAACAGTCTGTCTGTCACCCACAACACGTGCACCACGACGGAACAGATAACAGAAAACTATTGATTTATTATTGCGATTTAAAGCATTTATAACTAGACAATCCGGTGAACGTTGTTTTGATTAATCCCTATCTCAATTACTAACTACTTACCTACACACATGAAATGCCGATAGACTATATAAAATACTCAGTTCTCATTATTGAAACGACTCGTGCGCACCACGACCTTTATAAACTAGTTATACTCATTCCGAAATATACCGTGGCCGTGTAAAGAAAAAGCTAAGTTTCATCGCAGTCGGATGCATAGATAACAAACAAATATTCATATGTTATTGTCATATACCACAGTGCGTAAGTTAGGTATGTAGGAACCAGTCTATCAACAGCACAGTTGTTACTATGTAGACCAGATATTGTTTTTGGTAGAATTATACCGGCTACAATATATCCTTATGTATTACTTACATATATACCATATTTATGTATTACTTACATATAAATCATATATATATATTACTTACGTATATACCATATTTATGTATTACTTGCATGTATACCATATTACTAGGGCGTACAAAATAATAGTAGGTAACTGCAATCAAAAGTGTTACCATTTTATTTGAAATTTATTTTCCCTCGATCATACAGGAACATGAGTAAGTTACAATTATATAATACTAGCTTTGCCCGAGTTATCGGTATATGACTCTTACTCTGACGGTAACTCTTGAATTATAGAAAAAATACCGACTTACACTTGACGTTTTCAAGTGGCCTCTATGTCCTTCTCCGGGACTCAAACTATCTCCATGCTAAATTTGCCCGCGGTTCCATCCGTCCTGAATTCGGTTATCGGTGTAAGATTTCAACGGCAGCTCCTCAATTTTTACAAAACAGACTCACTCTTGACGTTTTCAAGTAGCCTATGTCCTTTCTCGGGACTCAAACTATCTCCATACCAAATTTCATCCTAATCAGTACAGCGGTTTAGCGTGAAGAGGTAACAAGACAGACAAACAGACAGAATTATTTTCGCATTTATAATATTAGTAAATGATATTTTGCCGTATGATACGTATTAGAGTATTTTTTGAAATAATTGTATCTTGAAAAATGTGTCAATAAGATTGAAGGTCTAGAAAGAGATTTCCAATTATTTAGAAGTAAAAAGGATACGATAGTATTAAATGTATCACTAAAATAATCTATAAAGGTTCTAATTCTTAAACAATTTTTGTAGTATGTATTTTTTGAAATGGAGTAGGGTAAACACCCTAATGTCGGCCCCTTATTTCGTTCATGGTCAAAATATAGTAGTTTTGGGTGAAAGTCATATCGCTTATCAGAATACTGACCTTCGAGCCATCCGACAAAATTATACCAGAATAACGTGTGCGGGGAAAGGGGGTCTCGCGCCCGCGTCTTGTTCGATAGGGACATGTCATGTCAAACGCGCGCGGGCGCCGGAAGTGTATTCTCTTAAGCTTCTACAGAATATCCTTTCATTATCAGTTTGTTGTTAGTTTTTATTCATTTTGTTATCTCACTTTCGGATCGTGTTACAATTTTACATGGACGTTGGAGACAAACAACGTTATCTTAATATTCACATTTTATTTGTTGATAGAATTATGTCAAGGATTTACATTTGGTTTTTTTTTTTTTCAGATTAGACACTTAGGCGAAATAATGAATTGAGTAAGTATATTTTGTTTACCTTATTATAAAATTACTAAGTCGTGAGTACTAATGCATTTGACGAAATATTATCTCACTTTCTGATTTATATATTGCCGATTTTCTGTTAAAACTTTGTACAAACTTTATTTGATTATATAATTATGATAATTCCACTTCTACAAAAGAACATGTTTCTGGCAAATTTATTGTTTATGGCTAATATTTTATTTTTTTATTTTAAATTTACTATCTATTATTAGACTTCGAGTTCTGTAATCTGTACTATGGACTGCTCTTTAGAAAGAGTCAAAGTGGTATCTTTTAACTCGACAAGTCACCAGTGACACTACAATATGGGGTTCTACAAGAAAGAATTTATTAGATTTTTGAAGGGTCGGCAATCGAGTGATACCCTTGGTGTTGCAAGCGTGCATAGGCTACGGTGACCGTTTACCTTCAGGCAGACCGTAAGCTTTTTTACCATCCTAGTGGAATAAGAAGAAAAAAAAAACACGTCCGCTCCGTCTCTCTCACACTTTAACGACCATTGTTTTTCACATCTGGCTACGAAATGCGCTGTCCCGTTCTCTATGTCTATGCTTACTACACAAAAAATAAAAATAAAAAACATATAAAACCAAAACTCAGAGCTTTCAGAAACATTTAAATAGTGTTTAAACCAGTACATATCTTAATTTAAAATACCTATATTAAATGAGAAGGATACAGGATTTGGAATTTCCGAGGGAAGTGTAAATTGTGTCCAAGTAGATCGGCAACTTGTTGGTAAACAGGTTGTTGTTTACATCTGGGCGCGCCGCACCGCCGCACCGCCGCCCCGCCGCCCCGCCGCCCCGCCGCTAGGGTAACCGGATTAAAATTGACGAATCTGCTGGTCGGGCAGCGCAAAACTGCTAAAACCTGCTAAATACATCATAGGAATTGCTCAAACAATGTTCGCTCATAATTTGCCTCGAATGTGTGTGTATATAGATAAGTATTCAAACGAGAAGTTATTTATTTTCAACGGTTTGGTTATTTTTTTTGCTATTTTTAAAATTATAAATAATCACAAAAAGAATGTTACTAATTTATAATCCCGAACGTTCCTTGAGTATAATAGAAATAATTTGATAAAATCTTAGATGGGTCTAATAACAAATAAAACGTAAATTCATCCATATAAAGTAACATTTCTTTTATTTCGTAGATATATTTATTATTCAATAAGTTCGTATTATATTTTTTACTAGCTTTTGCCCGCGGTTTCACCCGCCCTAAATTCGATTATCGGTGTCGAATTTCAACAGCAACTCCTCGATTATAAAAAAACCGACTCACACTTGATGTTTTTAAGTAGCCTATGTCTTTTCCCGGGACTCAAACTATATCCCTGCCTAATTTCAATTTAATCCGTACAACGGTTAAAGTATGAAGAGATAACAGACAGACAGACAGAGTTACTTTGGCATTTAATATTCGTATGGATATATCTACTTATCTCATTTGTGATGTTTCTTTTTTTTCCTTAGTACCCTATATGTTTATATATATATCCAATGGCCTGCCGACCTTGATGCCAACAGTTCTAGCTTCTAAGTTCAAGTGGTCTAGGCTTCTGGATAATATAATTGATTAGTGAGTAATAAAAAAAGATAAAATTGAGATTTACAAACAAACAAACAAACAAAATTTTTTATTTAGCCAACACACAGTATACAAAATATTTAAAAAAAAAAAGAAAATATACAAAAATAAAGTGCGTGAGCTAAAAGGGCCTACCCCTCAGCATGATATGTACCCGTGTAGGTACAATACTGATTTTCAGTGGGAGCCCTTACTGCGTGAAAACAAAAAGAGTAACCAAAGGACCTATAAATATTTAATTACTATACTATACTAAAATATTTTATTTGCCTACCTAAAAAAAAAAAATTATAATTAAAATATTTACAAAAGCAATCATTGGAAGAGAACAAGAGAAAAAAAAAACAATAAAGGCAGAAGAGGCTGTATGCACTAAGACTTTTGCCTCTTTAAAGGAAGTTATATTACAATAGATAAATAAAATAAAAGAATAAATTATATATTATCTATGATACACAGTGGTTATGTCCTTCAACTTGTTGATTTTGTGGTGAATCTTTAACATGCTGATTACCAACAGGTGATAATGATTTAAGTGAAAACAGAATATCATCTAAACTTATGTTCAATGCAATGCTTATAAAGTAATTGGCATAATTATTACAAATTGAGTGAAAAAATAGGTAAGTGTCAGATCGGACTGCTAATCTTTTAGATTTATTAGTTCCTTAATATTCTATAATTTATAAGCTACAACACAATACTCTATCTCCAGCTATGTACTAATATTTGTTTTGGATGACAAAGGATGAAAAAGAAAAAAAAAGTACCTAAAATGACTGATTATTTAGCATATAAAGTTTTATTTTCTTAATAAATGTTGTTTTGGTTTTTAAGGAGCGAAATGGCGGTGGCAAATCATTCCAACATTTGCTAGCAGATTAGAGATAAAGAGATTTATGGGTATGAATCAACATAACAATAATCAAATGTTCGTATATGAAATTTGAGAATTTAGTTCATTCAGAGTCACTAAAAGGCATACAAAATTGCAAGCATGCAGTTCAAATACGAGCTCGTACTTCTTGAGCTAATGAAGAGCATCGGTATCACCGATCCTGCTGAAACTGCTAGATTTAATAAACCTGCTGCAAACGCATCTTAATGCGTCTAATCCTGCTAAAATCGCAGGATGCTGCTAAATATGGTAACACTGCGCCGCACGCAACTCCCCGCGCCGCCGCTCCCCGCCCTGCGCCGACCAAGCACTGTATTTATAAAATACGGCACGGCCGGTTTTTTGCACGCGCACGTCTCGTGTCTTTTCTATGTCGCAGCTATGTGCAAGAAATATGTTTGAGTTTAAAAATTATGTTTCTTTATATTCTAAAATTAATAAGTTCTATTCTATAAGTTAAATATAAGGTGTGTTTGTCGTTTTAGCAGACATTATCTGTTAGCGCATGATACCTAATGATCATGTGACATAGTAATATGCTATTCATAATTATTCCTATTTTTATTTATTTGACTGAGATAGAAAACCACAACATATTCTTTGACTACGTATTTATTATAGTTCTTTAAATATATTGCAACCGATGGAAAAAATAATGATTCCTATAAATAATCGTATAAATAAACATTTGGTGATTCCACTTGAAACCTGAAAACGAATAGTTGCTGCCACATGCTTAAATAGGTCCAATTGGCTTATGTTTACCTTATCACCAGATATAGTAATTACAACGTCAAAAAGAAATTAAACTTTTTACTGTCAAAAATAGTACATAACAATACCCAAAAATTAGAACCCCATTTTAATATAAAAATTATATTCAAAAATTTTACATCAAGCTATTATTTTAAAGCAAATGATACCAAACTAATAATTGTTAACGTTAAAATAGTAAATGTCATCCAAATATTTAACATCTCGTTGTCCTCCCAAACATAGTAAATGAACTCCTAAAGTTTGACCCTATACTATTTCAAAATGTTCACTGAAACAATGAACCAGTGCCAAAAAATATTATTTCTTTGAGCGTTTGTTCAACTAATTGCTCATAAGGTTAAAAATAATACTCATAATATTTCAATAATCCCTTTATTAAAATTTTGTAAGTATTTTTTGTATTGACCAGTTCTTCTCAGTCACGGTCATACATGTCCTTTCTAAAACCCAATTTTTATCTTCCTTTTGACGTTTTTGCGTATGCTCTGGGCATTTCATCACCGTCTGTCTGCCTCCGATTTAGATGAGCACTTAACAATGAAGCACATGAACTCGGTTCCGCTTAGTTTTCGTGCGAAATTGTAAATGGTGTTAAATATCGGTACATCGAAGTGCTGAAGTGTTTTTATAACAGAGACAGTCTGTTCGACTACAAGGTGTGAGCAACACGTTATTATTCCGAAACTGTTCACAACTGCGTTGAAAGATGTGTTTTAAGTGTCGAGTGCAAAGGATCCATATCCATCGTCAACATAAATGGCGAGTAGGAAAATCACTCACCTTCGATTTGCCGACAACATAGTGGTCATGGTAGAATCGCTGGAAGATTTAGGCACGATGCTCGGAGACCTCAACAGAGTTTCTCAACAGGTTGGCCTTAAAATGAACATGGATAAAACGAAGGCAATGTTCAATGTCCATAGCGCGCCTATACCGGTTGTTGTTGTTGGAACGCTAATCTTGAAAATAGTACTTTGAGAAAGAGGTTAACCGAAGAATTTAGCTCTGCTGGGCAGCGTTCCTAAAGTACCTCAGTGCCCAAAGAAGAAAGTCTATAATCAATGTGTGTTGCCACTGATGACTTATGGTACAGAAACGTGATGTCTTGCTGTTGGCCTCCTTAACAAGCTCAGAGCCAGTCACATTTGGTCCTTGAATACAATTTAAAGTGCAGTTATGACTAAAAAATCTAGAACCATTGTAATTTTAGACTTTCTTTTTAACCGACTTCAAAAAAACAGATTCAGAAAGAGAGAAATATTCTGAATTAGACTATAGGTTTCTATATTTTTTTTTTATGGATGTTCAGCCATAACTTTTTGTTTATGAACCCATTTACGTAATATTTTCTTATTCGAAAGGATATACTTGCGAGTTGGTCCCATAGAAATTTTATCGAAATCGATTCAGTATTTTAGTTTTTAGACAATTCCAAATAACTTTCCCTCGAAAAATGTCATCCAAATAACTTTCCCTTGAAAAAAGCACTTCGTCACTCAAAAGTAAAAAATAAAAACTTTTTAATAAAAAAAAAAACCGGCTTCAAAAAGATGCACTTAAAAAGCTAAAATAATTATTATTTCTAAAAAATCTGATCTGAATCACAGTTTTTTTAGTGTTTAGTATATTTTTTCTTTAAAGAGCTTAGGGTGTCTAAGTGTGTTTTGGTGGTCAATATATTTAATCCCGTTCTAATTACAGATTGTTCATTATGCCGAACCAAGACATGCTCTTATAAACCCAATGCATAGAGTTTATTCTTCCTTGGCAAGTCAATACTGCTCCATCAACTATGGAGTTGCAAATATGTGATCAACTGCAAAGGAATTTATACTTAAACGCCGAAGTATATGTATAGTACACATGAATAAAAGTTCATGTTGTACTTTGTTTGAATCTATTTCCATTTTCTTGAGTATTGATTGAGTGCATAATTAATCGCAGTAAAAACCAACGACCAGTTTTTGTCTCTTATTGACGTTATTGCTTTATTTTCTTTCCTTTTCTCGCATAGTGTATGGCTAACTATATATATGGTTATTAATTTAGTATGGGTGGCTGTAACTTGGGTTTTACCCACGGATGAATTTCTTCTATATACTTGGTTGTTCCCGGAACGAAACACAAAAATTTGTTCAAGTGCGTGTTGAATTCACGCACCGAGTGTTTTTAGGGTTCCGTACCAAAAGGGTACAAAACGGAACCCTTTTACTAAGACTTCGCTGTCCGTCTGTCGCCAGGCGTATCTCATAAGATGTGATAGTAGAATAAAATAAATATTTGAGGGGCTCCCATACAACAAACGTAATTTTTTTGCTCGTTTTTGCTGGATATTGATAACGGCAACAGGTAGACGCTAGAAATATTTACAGAATGTTTAGTTATATATTCACTTTAAAAATAAATAATCAAATAAAAATTATACAAATATTTAAGCGGAGCGGATTTTTTTGCCGTTTTTATAGATAATAGTACGAAACTAGAGAATACAATCTCGGGATCCCGGGATCTCGGCCGTTTTCAGGCCCCGAAAATCCCGGGACTGTACTTGGCTCATCTCGGGATTTTCGAGATTGTTACAAACAGGTCTAGTTTGCGTTCCGTAGCTCCTTTGACAATAACTTTGCCTAGATTATTTAAATAGTATTTATTACATAACGACAAAAACAACCCTTAGATACGCCGTCAGATACCAACCAGAGTGTAGAACCTGAGCGAGCGTTTTCAGCTGCTGCTTCTGTTGGCAATAAACTACGAAGCAGGCTTGGAAGTCAAACACTGGATGCTTTGGTATTTCTGCGATTGTATTTTCGTAATTCTAAATAGTTTTTTTGTTGTTGTTTTTTGTCTTTTTTAATTTTTTCAAAAATAATAGTGTTTTATTTTGGATCACGCATAAAAAATCCCGAAATACCGGGATAGATAAACATGCTCGGGATTGTATTCTCTATACGGAACCCTTCGTGCGCACTAGGCCGGTTTTTTTTTTATAATTACGTAAAAGTAGAATTATGTCCATAAATCCCATAAAATCTGACCAATCCAATGAAGCGTGCGACCTCATGCTGCACCGCACCTTCACAAGATCGAGTGTCTCAATGTGAGTTTATCATTGCGGCGAGCTTTTTTGCTCCAACAGTTTGAAGAGTTTCAACCAGCCTGTCATTTGCTGCTCTTAATCACAGAGACATCACTGAATATTCGCTTTTCGGGAGAAGGATAAAGTAGTTCTACTTTTTGTGTCAAACCTTCGGGGTTCGTCCAGGTCCATTTCTTGTGTGGTGGGTTTTGGAAGAAAAATATCTATATAAAGATTCATTCTTTCTCCATAAAGTTTTCCAATCGTTGTTCACTACGATTTCCTTTTTCTGTTCTTACTGTTCTGTTCATGTTTGACTCATCGTTATATCCAGTACCTAACCCCTATCCATCTTTGCGTTGAAATCCCCACAATAACAGCAAATCGTGGGTTTGGCTTTAGCAATATCTTCATACATAACCTCACAACTATTTACTAATTGGGTTGTGTCATTGTCCTACCTATTCCTCCCTTAGTGCATACCATTAGATGTTTCTAAGTTCAAGGTACATTTGTCGTAACGTTGTTTATAGGGAACTTGTTGACAACAAACCTAACAATACCTTGAGACAGCTGTTTGTCTTCTCTGTAGTAGAGTAAGTTACTTGATTTGTTTGTTAGGGACTTGTGGACAACAAACCGAACCTACCGTGAGACAGTTGTTTGTCCTCTCTATAGTAAAGTAAGTTTCTAGATTTGTTTATGAGGGACTTGTGGTCAACAAACCGAACACTGCCGTGAGACAGTTCTTTGCCCTCTTTGTAGAAGGGCAAGTAACTAGATTTGTTTATGAGGGACTTGTGGACAACAAACACAGTTGTTTGTCTTCTTTGTAGTAGAGTAAGTTACTAGATTTGTTTATTAGGGACTTGTGGACAACAAACACAGTTGTTTGTCTTCTTTGTAGTAGAGTAAGTTACTAGATTTGTTTATTAGGGACTTGTGGACAACAAACCAAACACTACCGTGAGACAGTTGTTCGTCATCTATGTAGTAAGTTACTAGATTTAAACAGTATCAGTTCTTTCCTTGAACGGATGAATGACTTTTTGCTAAAAAAATAATAAAATCAAAAATCAAAGTCATTTATTTTATAAGTACGCCCTAAAAAGGGCCCTCTTCATGTTGATTATTCAATGCAGATACATGTATGTACTTAAAAAAATAAAATATTAAGCTAAGAAATTTAATTTACATAACATAAAAAGAATTCAATTTTACAAGGAAAAAAAATAATTTCAAATCACATTCTTTTAATTTAATACTAATTAGCAAAATTACATGTCCAACTATAAATAAGTACTTTCCTAAAAACAACACAAACATGTCAAAAAATTTGGTTGACTCATTGACAAAAACATTTTTGCCAGATCAGAATCAGATTGTCGATGGTTCAGCTTATATACAGGGTGGCCGGGAAGTTGACGTTCAAACGTAAAATTTAGATACTTTATGATGAGGAGTATCCGAATCACCCCATGTATGTTCTACGATTTTTCGTAGTTTTCGAGATAGAATTTTTTTTTAATGATTTTTTTCGTAATTTTCACCTAACATCAGTTATCGATTTTTTTCTAGTTCTGGTTCAGTTTTTATGTGATAACTAATAAGCATAGTACTCACAAATTTTCAAAGTATCAAAAAAAAATTAAATGGGGAGATTTTGGGTTCAAAGTAATTTTAAAAACTTCCTTAGACATCAAACTTTAAAACAAGGCCAAATAAAGTTAGGGTTTATTTTCTGTAACTGACCTTAAAAGTAAATTAAGGCATTTTTTTAAGGAAATTATTTTATTTTATTTAAATCTTTGACTTTCTTTGCGTTATGATGGATTTGAGTAAAACACAGTTAATTGTTAATAAGATAAATTTATTTAAAGTAAATTTTCAAAATTTCGCCCTCCCACAGAAATGCACAATCTACACCTGCGCAAAATATTATGTCTTAACTCCCTAAAAGCTTCGCGGTTATTTCTCACAGCTCTTCTTCACTTGAAGCTTCTCTGGCGTACGTTATTTCTTTAAAGTAGCCCCAGATAAAAAAATCTATTGGGTTGAGGTCAGGCGAGCGTGGTGGCCAGGCAATTGGTCCTCGTTGTCCGATCCACCTGCTGGGGTACGTCTAAAACCCCATTGTCCGTCTTAATTCAAGGTGTACATTTTCCAGTAATATTGGTAAGTCATCTTCTAAAAAACTTTTGTACGTCTCGCCGTCTAATCTGGATGGCAGTTCAAATGACATTCAAGACGCCAGACCACATGTTCACGCTGAAACGATGTTGAAATGATGAATATCTGGCTGGTGGATTTTCAACGGCCCAAATATGATAATTGTGAATATTGAAAACCTCCGTTCGCTCAAATCTTGACTTATCCGTCCACAATATTTTGTTAAAAATATCCGGGGTCTTCTTCCTCTTTTTGCAACATAGTTATACAAAACTGGATTTTCAATTCATAATCTGCAGGCTGCAACGCTTGTACTTTTTGTATGTGATAGGCGTGAAAAGATTCCTCACGCAAAATATCTTGTATTGAAGATCTTGGTATGTCAAGATTACGAGCCATTGCTCGTACTTGTACTTCTATTAAGTTGCACTTCCTCTAGAACAATTTCCCTGCGTTCCGGATCAACTCTCAAAATGCCTTCACCACCACGTTGGCCAGGAATGCGGCCTGCCATTAACGTATTGTGGGCATTAACGAACACAAGATAGTCAGGGTAATGATCAGGTCATCATCTCATCATGCTATCTGATCTATCATTCTTCCAAAGTGTAAAACAGTGTATGTGCTCCAAGAGAATATTTTCTGTAGACGGCGGACGTGCGTGCACAGGCGAGACTTGGTGTTGTTCGTGTTCTGCGTGTTTGCGCCTACGTATAAAGCGCTTGAAGTTAGACGGGTGCCGCTTTTTCAGCGGCTTTTCGGACGATTTTGGTAAGCGCTTTTATTCTCATTTTTGCTCGGCAATTCACTTGCCGCGGATCGTTAGGTCGTCAGTTCCTCAAGGGCGGCCCCTCCGGGGCCCCCCCCCCACTGCTGCCTGTCGACGTAGAGGTATGTTTTTGTGTAGTTTTTATAACTTTTAATAATGCCGCCCCCCGTAGCAGCTCCCCTACCGGTACGCAGAGGTGGCGTACGCAAGCGCGGCGTATGGCTACGCTCCCAGCCCTCAGCCGCCGTTGTGGCGCGAAACTTATTCACCGGCGAAATATCAGCCGCGGACCGGCCCTTTTCGGTCGCGTTCCCACCCTCTCGGCCCCCGTCTAGGACCTCTATGGCCTTGGCCATATCCCAATCGTCGTTATACTCGGCTTCAGACACCGGCGATGAAATGTTTCGAGATGAGGACCTCCCTACCATGCCATCAATGCTCTCTCCTATTGAGGACACCCCGCCCCGGCCAGACCCGAACTCATCTACTTCAAATAAGGGCAGTTCAGTAAAAATAACGCCCCCGATGTCAGCACCGCGGAACTTGAACCCGCCCTCAATCCCTCTACCGCAAAGGGACCCACGGGTACGCGGCAGAGACACACGGCCGAGACCTTTTGCTCTTAGCCCTTCTAAAGACCCCACCGAGCGTGCCCGACTTGAGGCAAGAGAGGTTTTTGCCGATCGGCAAAAGGCTACCGCCAACCAACCGTCGACTTCCAAAGCCGTTGCAGAGGTGCCCCATGTCCCCCCCCCTGTTGAAGGGATGGAAGTCACTGAAGTCACCCCCCCACAGCCTGCCGCACCACCAACGCTAGCGCCGCCTAGCGGACGCTCCTATGCCCAGGCAATAAGCGCCCAAACCGCTGTAGCCTCGCCATCGCAATCTGTCGCTCAGCCGGCTAGCGCTGTTGCCAGTGCCAACGACAAAAAAGCCAAAAATAGTCACCCCCCCATAGTCGTAGAGTCCCTCCCCCAGTGGTCGACGCATCTAAAAAAGATGCACTCCCTATTAGGCCACGCACCCAACGCCCGGCCGTTTGGCAAAGGGGTACGATTTTTCCCAAAGTCGCCCTTGGAATATCGTACGGTAGTGGCCTACATTGACGAGCTGTCTAAGCTGGATCCAGCAGTATCTTGGTACTGCTACAGCTTAGACAGCGAGCGACCGCAAAAAATCGCACTAAAGGGACTCCCCCAAGACACCTCGCTCAATGAGATAGCTGAAGACCTCGCCTTCGCCGGCTTCCCAGTGTCGCACGTGCGGCAAATTCCTGCAGTTAGGGGTCGACCCAACTGTATATATTATGCCCAGCTACAGCTCAGGCACACTTCTGCGGAGCTGCAACAGCTGTACGCAGTAAACGAGCTGCTCAGCATGCCTGGCATATCGATCGAGGCTTGGCGTACCCGCCCCGGTCCGGCGCAATGCCATAGATGCCAGGCATTTGGCCACGCCTCCTCTAACTGCCACCGGCCAATCAAATGTGTGCGCTGCGGCGGCGAGCACCCGGCGTCCGACTGCGATCGGCAATCGGTTGCAGTCAAATGCGTCAACTGCAGGCAAGCGCACACAGCCAACAGCCGCTCGTGTCCCGTTTTCCGGCGCGAGGCGAGACGTAGGGGGGTGACCATTAACCCTCCGTTGCCCCGCAATAAAGCCCAACGGGCTACAAATTTGCCCCCGCCTTCACCCACTCCCCTGCAACAATTGCAGCCGCAGGAGTACGACTTGTCCTCGGGCGCAAATTTAATGCCCCCCGCCAACCCTCCCACCGACAGATCCCAAGCTCTCGGGAAAAAAAGGAGGCCACGCCGTAAAAAATCCGCACCTCAACCCACCACAATCGCTCCGGCTACTGTTCCGGTAGCACCGGACACATATTCTTTTATACCTAATATTTTTATGCCACCCCCCCCAATTCGCAGACCCCCCGCAACCCTCCAAATCATCTCAGCCACCCATTAAAACGCAACCACGTGCAGCCGCTGCCCAGCAGTCTCGGCCGCCCGCGATTAGCCGCCACAGTGACATCCATCACACTCAGGGCCCACCCCGCATGCAAGCTGGTGCCCTAAACGTAGCTAGAGCCGCAATAGCGGCACTAAACGCGGCCATAGAGGCCATCGCAGCCGGCCAAAATCCCTTGCCAGCCCTTTTTAATGGATTGGCACAACTCACCACAATTCTCACGTGGGAATTTAATGGGGCCTCATCGGGGCCTTAAATTGAGAATTGTGTACTGGAACCCTGGGGGCATAATTGGCAAGACAGCCGCCCTCAGAACGTTAGTCCAGGAACACGATGTTCACATGGTGTTACTGGGCGAAACGAAACTCCGAGGTGAGAATGAGCTCCGCATTCCAAATTTCTTCACCTATAGGCGAGACGAAATTTCTCCCGCTAATATGGCCTTCAGGGGTACGGCTGTATTAATTAGACGTGACCTTATTCACGAATTACTACCCCTTCCCTATTTTACATATATTCGGTCTATAGGTGTAAAACTTAAGGTCGGCAATGCGGAGCTTAAAGTCTTCGCCGCATATAAGCCACCAGCAACCCCCTTCGATCCAAGTGACATCGACAATATCTTTTGCGATGCCACCCCCACACTTATTTTAGGTGACCTTAATTCCAAACACCAACAATGGGGTTCACGTATTTCATCCAAATCGGGTCGTGAACTAAAAGCAGATGCTGAGAGCAAAAATTATTTAGTCATCGGTCCAGGATCACCAACACACTATCCCTCTACGGACAGTCACGCACCAGACGTACTAGACATCGCCTTAGCCCACAAGATTAGCTGGTCAATGTCGTTAGAGGTCCTCCACGACACTGACACTCAGCATCTGCCAATCTTATTGGTCCTAGGAGTGTCCGCAGCTGGTAAACCGCTCCCCAACCCACGTAGAATCACAGATTGGGCCATATTTCACCGCGCCATGTTAAACTTTCAACTCCCGGCTGGGGGCATTTCTACTCCCTTAGAGGTCGAAGAGGCAGTTAGTACTTTTACAACTGCCATTGCACAGACCCTAAGGGAGTCCACCAGTATCTCAGCCACAGTTTCTGGTAAAAAACTTTTACCGGCGCACCTCCGCGCAAAAATTAGGAAAAAAAGGGCCCTTCGTAAGCACTGGTGTCAAACTCGCTGCCCAGTTGCTAAGAGGGACCTAAACAGGATCAGCGCCGAACTGCGGTCAGAAATCGCAATTTACAGGCAGCATTCGTGGGACCAAGTGATTTTTAAAGCCAGTGAGGATGACACTGCACTGTATCGCTTGGCCCGACAAATAACTAGAACCCCCGCCCCTAGTTGCCCTCTTATTGATACCGCTGGCATCCGCCACTACCACGCAGCGGAACGCGCGGAACTTTTTGCGGACCACTTCGAGGGCCAATTTAAGCCGAACCCCATTATCGACCCTGCCCACACGCTAGGAGTTATAGAACGCGTAGAGCAGTTTCTCGCGGCCCCAGCCTCACCACTAAGAGGTGATTATTTTATATCGCCTAAAGAGGTTAGGAAGGAGGCCTCTAAGCTTAATAAGCGCAAATCACCCGGTCCCGACGAGATTCCAAACACAGCGATCATCATGCTGCCTAGGAAGGGTCTGGTGGCACTCACCCGTATCTTTAATGGGATACTGCGCACTGGACATTTTCCATCTTCATGGAAGATTGGCAAAATCATTGTTCTCCCGAAACCAGGGAAAGGTCGTCATCGCCCAGAACATTACCGACTGATTACACTGCTGTCCAATTTAGCCAAGTTGTTCGAACGCCTACTATTACTTAGGATATCCCCGCATATCCAGCTTAGGCCTGAACAATTTGGTTTCAGAGACAGCCACAGTACCACTCTTCAGCTTGTACGAGTGCTCCATCACATGGCCTTCGAGCTAAACAAGGGCAGGCGCACAGTCGGAGTCTTTCTCGATATGGAGAAGGCTTTCGATCGAGTTTGGCACGAGGGCTTATTACACAAGCTGTTAGAGACGGACATCCCACCGATGCTCGGGCGAGTAATAGCCTCGTTTCTGGACAAACGAAGCTTCTATGTCTCGGTCGAGAACAAACAGTCAGCATGTAAACCCATTAGAGCAGGGGTACCTCAAGGCAGCTGCCTATCGCCACTGCTCTATGCGTTATTCACCAACGACATCCCCACTCTCAGTGACTCCGGTCTAGCTGAAGGTGTTGAAGACGTCATCCTAGCCCTATACGCGGACGACAGCGCCTATATGTCCTCCTCCCGCAAAGCTAGCTTAGCAGCCAAAAAAATGCAGCGACTATTGGACACTTTGCCTGGCTGGCTGGACAAGTGGAGAATAGCCGTTAATGCCAGCAAGACAGCAGCAATACTGACCGGCCTGCAAAAGTTTCTCCCACCGAAACTTGTGTTTCGAGGTCAAGTCATTGAGTGGCAACCCAGCGTAAAGTACCTAGGTTGTATTATAGACCGCCCCTTGCGCATGCGCAAAATGCTAGACCATGTGTCAGCAGGCGCGGTCGCGTCACGGGCGTGCCTTAGACCGGTACTTTCCTCTGACTTGCCACTCAGAACCAAAATTCGCCTGTACTAATTGTACATACGGTCGAGACTGACCTATGCAGCCCCTGCTTGGTACGGTCTTCTATCTTCTACCAACAAACTTAAGCTCCAGGCAGTCCAAAATAAGTCGCTGAGATTTATCACCGGCGCGGGACGCTACGTCCGCAACTCCACCATTGCTAGAGACACCAAAACCGAGCCACTCGCAGAGTTCATATCTGGTTTGTCGAAACGATTATTCACCCGCGCTGACAACAGTCATCATACACATCTCAGGGGCATAGCACCCCTACACGCCCGCCCGCCGGAAGGCAGGGCTCTCCCCCGAGAGCTTATTCCTGCGGGTGAATAAGTTTACTTATTCACCCTCCTACCTCCTTACCCTCCTCCCTTTACTTCATTTCGTTTCATTCCATTTTTATCGCCCATCTCGCCTCTATTTTATTTTTTGCTTTTATTTCGCTTTTATTTTATTTTATTTTCATTTTTTGTTTTGTTTTTTGCTTCGTTTTTATTTTACTTTAATTTCGCTCTTTTTCTTTTCTTTTGCTTTGTTTTTATTTTGTTTTTATTTGTTTTATTTTTTCTGTTCTTATTCTGGCGCCTACATAGCACCTACTGTTTTTCTTATCGCTTACGGCGATAATATATTAGCCACAAAGGGGCCTGATAAGTAGGCCGCCTTTTCAAATTTCACCGGGGGTGTTCAGCACCCCTGAGCTTCTGCCCGGGTCATGGTGGGAGGTAAATTCCCCTCCCCCGACACCCGCACCTCAACACCCAGTAGGGTGTAAGAGAAGATACCCGCAATGATCAGGTTGTGGTCCGCCTCGGCGTTCAAGTTGTTCCCTGTAGAGTCTTGCTGCTTCACGTCCGTTGCCTTGTGCAACACCGTAGAAATAATGCATTTCTGCATATTCACTCAGAGTGTAAGGCATCACTAACACTTCCAAGTAACTACAGTCCAAATCGATAGGCACAACGAAATCCAGTAATAAGCAGGGGTCAAACAAGTAAGCAGCGGCGGTATCAATAAGCAAGATAGTGGTCAAAAAACGGCAGAACGAGATGAGTAGCAGTAAATACAATGTGAGTACGACTGAGGTACGGCGCGCGGCGGCACGGAGATGTACTCATTGTTAGCGTCAACGCTGGTAGCAGTTGTCTCTCTTTAACCTCTAACCCACCGACACAAACTAGAGAGAGTGAGATAGCAAAATTTTTTTACCTGAGCATTTTTTCATGGTAAAAATCACAACAATAAAATCATATCTATTGGGTTTTTCTGATTAAATGCATGCATCTACAAATTCAAAGAATTTAGAATTTAAGTTTAATTGTGTTTTACTCAAATCCAAGAAAGTCAAAGATTTAAATAAAATAAAATAAATATTTTTTTTCCTTAAAAATGCCTTAATTTACTTTGAAGGTCAGTTACAGAAAATAAACCCCTGATAACCCTAACTTTATTTGGCCTTGTTTACATGTAGACATTAAACTTTAAGTTTAATGACTTAGGAAGTTTTTAAAATTACTTTGAACCCAAAATCTCCCCATTTAATTTTTTTTATACAATGAAAATTTGTGAGTACTGAGCTCAAATCTTAATTTTGAAACTAGTTAATAAAATAAGTTCTACAATTCCTAGATAAACCATATTTTTAGGGGGTTAGACTATGCTTATTAGTTATAATGAACAAAAAAACTGAACCAGAAATGTTCAACAGAAACGAAAAAAATCATTAAAAAAAAAAGTATCTAAATTTTACGTTTGAACGTCAACTTCCCGGCCACCCTGTATATAGGTAGGGGTATATATTATATCATATATATATATAATCAGATTGCCGATGGTTCAGCTTGTCACTTCCTACATTTTAATCTGAAAAAATATAGCTATGATAGTGCGTGAATGTACTACAGTGATCGAAGCTTGTACCTACAAAACTTTTTTATTAGGAAATAAAACTTTAAATTTGTGCGATCGACCGTTTAGGCACCTCTGTACTACAGGGTGGGCCTTATCTGTAGGCGCAGTTTAAATAAGTAGTAGAAAAAATAATAAATTAAAAAATTATTCACAAGTCTAAGTTAAACAAATATTTAAAAAAAAAAACTTTAATGGGAAGGATTTACTACAAAGATTTGACGCAGACAGAAGAACCTATAACTTAAGTAAAAGGGTTAAAACATGGCGATGGGATATTAATTCTTAAACATAATGTTGATAATCGACGTCCACTAGGTCGTTAGGACCTGAAGTTTCTAAAAAACACGTTGACAGGTTATTTTCGAAACAGCGTAGGTTTATAACGTCTTGGCAAACTCGCCGATTTCAGTCTCAGGTTAGCTTTTCCCGCGGCTTCCCCAACGTGGAATCTGGTCATTGGCTTTAGTTTCCTTGGCAAATAGTTTTCAATGTTATTTTTGTGCCTTTAGTTATTCCTGTGCCGAAAACCAGGTTGAACCATTGTGCTTTGAACAAATAGTGGCCAAGGAATTTTTTTTTGTTTAAATAATAAGTATCCTACGTTGTTCGTCGCTCCAGCTAACCCTGTACTGTACCAAAGTCAGGTCCCTTTGCTTTGATACGAGCCCTTAAGTCTAAGGAGAGACTTTGCCTCTAGGCATGTAATATCGGACGTTTTTCAATTTCGATACTGATTTTCGATATTGGATGTCAATATCGGAATTGAACATTTTTGTAATAAAGTTTAATTGGCTACGAAAAGATTGATGTTTCAAAACATTCTTTTCATATATTTCAAAATCAATATAAAAACAAACAGACGTCCTTAAACCTCTAGCCTAGTGTGTCGTAGTCGAGAATAATTATCCGACCAAATAGGTAAGTTACACTTTACTTGGTAAAGTTATACATTCAAGATAACTGTTTATTCGGTCTAAAATTAGCATTTTAATAATCGCTATCAATTTTATATTCTCATGTTTACGCACGGCTCGCCAGCGGCAGGGAATTCATTCTCACACTTTAGAACCGAAATGGTCACGTGCAGTGCGGTTTCAGAAAAACTTTCTTCCGCGAACGCTTGGGTTGCTAAGGTTTTCTATAAGGACTACAGTATGGTTTCTTTAAGTTTTGTCGCATTGATGAACTAGGTCATGGATGCGGGTGAAATTGCGAGGCATAGCTAGTCTATTATAATTTATTTGGCAATTTACATTGTGTCTATTTACGATTTAATAAAAAAAACTTTTACAAAAAAAAAAAAAAAAGGCTTCAAAAAGATGAACTAAAAAGGTAAAAAACATAACACATTTCACTTGCATGACACCAACTTCAAACTGTCATTCACATCAGATTTTTGGAAATAAGTTATTATTTTTATTTTTTATTTGTGAGTGACGAATTGCTTTTCTTCCTCGTGCACTAAAAACATCCATACTTGTAATCCAAAATTTTAAACAATCATCAACATAAAAGGCGTGTTTCACCCGTTCAAAATTAACATACATTAAAAAAATATACCCGTCGATCGTAGAACTTTCTCCTTTTTAGGGTTCCGTAGCCAAATGGCAAAAAACGGAACCCTTATAGATTCGTCATGTCTGTCTGTTTGTCTGTCTGTCCGTATGTCACAGCCACTTTTTTCCGAAATTATAAGATCTATACTGTTGAAACTTGGTAAGTAGATGTATTCTGTGAACCGCATTAAGATTTTCACACAAAAATAGAAAAAAAGCAATAAATTTTTGGGGTTCCCAAAACTTAGAACTGATACTCAAAAATTTTTTTTTCATCAATCCCATACGTGTGGGATATCTATGTATAGGTCTTCAAAAATAATATTGAGGTTCCTAATATAATTTTTTTTCTAAACTGAATACTTTGTGCGAGAGACATTTCCAAAGTGGAAACCCCCCCCCCCTGTAACTTCTAAAATAAGAGAATGATAAAACTAAAAAAAATATATGATGTACATTACCATGCAAACTTCCACAGAAAATTGGTTTGAGGGCCTTTCTCTTCTAACAGGAAAATCATGGTCCAAGCATTTTTTTTTACTTCGGCTATATTTATGCATAGTTTTATTTATTATATATAACCTGTTATTTAAGGAGCCAAGCTTAATCAATAATTTAGAATCATAATCATTTCATAAATACGGTCTAAAAGCCACTTAAAACAGTCCTCTGTTATGTCCTAATTCCGGATCGAGTATGATTGGGTTCGGTTTTTATTAATTGTATTTAAAAATGTGAAATCTTATAACTCTATGAACATAAAGAATATTGAATGCATGTGAACAAAAAACAATTATAATTTTACAGAATTTTTAAGCACTAAAAACTAGTGTTCGAATTTTGTCCATAAATTTTTGAACAGTCCTCTGTCCCAATTCGAATATCGCGCCACAAAAATATTAAATACTATTGTGGCTACATTTCGCGTGAAACGGAACGTTAACAGTGTGAAGTTTACTGGGTCGACATGCTAAACAAGTCGCCGCCATTTTGCGCAGTGACAACTCCGCGTCTGTGTTGGAGACACAGAGTACATTATATATACTGAGAATAGAGTTGCCACTCAAGGCCTTTTCAAGGACTAGCTATAGTAGCGCCATAGGTGGCGATTGTGAGAGTTACATCCGTGATTCAGTGGAATAGTAGGTAGGTATTTTTTATTTGGTTCCTATATGAGAATTTCCATTACACCAACATCAAAAATGTAAAGATTATAATTTTCTTTTTGATAAGCATAGCAAAGAATATGGTGTAATGGAAATGTTTTTTATTTAGAGGGGTAATAAAAAATAACAAATATTGTTTAAACATTTATTTTCTTCTTTTCAAATAATAATCTCTGGCACTTTTTTGAATAGGATCTTCTGTACTAAAATCACATCTGGTGCCATTTAATAATTTATTAACATCTTTGCACCAGTTGCATAGAAAAAATGTGCAACTAAAATCTAATAAATATTCCAAAATATTGTTTTTATGTATATCACATTGTATAAAATTGAAGTATCCCACTGCATACAATACTGTTTTTAAATAATTTCTTATTCCTATAATACAACTTTTTGTTTTTATGACATCATATACAACGTCTTGAATATCTGAAAAACATTCCATTATTTTTTTGCTTGGATATGTTAAGCAGACTTTGTTTTTTTTGTATTCTCTAAATGATAAATATTGTGACTTACAATCGATGTCATAAAGACATTTCTTACAATTTTCACAATTTTTACTAACATTCTTTTTAATATTTTTCAAAATGTATCCTGTCACATATTCTAGCTCAGCAATAATTTTAGGGTCTTTTTTGTTACTCAATCCAACTAATTGGTTACCACTAATGTGATCAAAATCTATTTCAGTCGATTGAAATTTTTGATTTTTAGAGTCTTTAAACAGTAAAATACCTAAAGATTTTAAAGCAGAACAAGTGTCCTTTTCACAATTAGCGCCAGGGGAGTGGGTACTGCTTAAATTATTTATCAGCAACGTTGCAAAAGCCGACTCGAACCCGGCGCTAGTTGGTGAAGTATTTCGGTAGCCATGGCTCCTAACACTGCCGAAAAAATTTTCCAATGGATCCTGATTGAAATGCCTCATCCAGAATGATTTTATTTTATAATTTTCGAAAAAAATATTTTTTAGATATTCTATATTTTCTATAGTCAATAACCAATTAGTAATAGAAGGAACTACCCCTTCTTTTGCTGAGCTAGTTACATACTTCATGCTCTTTAAAATAATTTTAGCAGTGCGCCAGATTTGGTGGTGTGCTGAATTTGGTGTCACAGGGCCCAGCAATGGCTTCCCACTTCTTTTTTTTTAATTGTCGTAGCTCCCATTCATGGAATCAAATAAACTGTCAAAAAACAGAAGCACATCTGCTGTCTCCTGGCATTCTGCAGGGATGACACCTTTTCCTGAAATAACAATATGCAAGTTAATAGTCAATACTTTTTTTTCTAAGCACTGGCTCTTGTTGTTGGCCGCAGATTGCCTTTACAACTATACGTGAATAACTATTACGGTGGTGCTGCTTGCACTCTGCTGCAAATATTTGGAGACTCAAATGCTGTTGCAAATTCAGATTTATGACTTTAAAAAAAATTACCAAGTTGTCATGCTCTTTTTGGCTATAATAAAGTATTTAAATAAAATCTAAATTCAATGAAATCTGGTTTGTCTAAAAGTGAGTGTGTTGATTCTGTTTTTACAATTGAATAGTAAACTGTGTTATTGTTATCAACAAACTCACTTTGAAATTAATAAAAAATCCGTCAAGTGCGAGTCACCACCACCACAACACAAATAACTAACACAAACCACTATCAATTTTAAGCTATGTCCTGAAACTGCCGCCTCAGTCGTTGCATGGCTCCACTACATGGGCATTAGGCGTCTCCTTAGAGAGGGTGTAAACGCTGGCCCTCGTACAAATTGGCAGATTTTATCTAGCATTTATTTTTGTTTTTTATCCTTGTCAGAATATTCAACCTACACATATTTGTTAAAAAATTTTAGCCATCTACATATTATTACAGTTCAAAAAATAGAACCATAAAAAGGTTGAAGAGACAGACAGTGTTGGCTCACTAAAATAGAATAGAATAATATTAATAATATAAAATAAAATATAATTAAGATTACAAATAGTAGGACGAAAAATTGTACCTGCTAAATAACCCATGTTAGCTGCTACTGATTGACTAAATACTTGAGTTGCACACTTGACTTTCATTTTTGAAATTTTTTTTGGATTTACATGATTTTCCGTGAGTTTTGGCATTAGCCTAATACCTTTATATGCAGAATTCTCCTCATACAAGCGAATTATGTGCTCCCATTTTGCTAGTTTATTTTTTTCATCAATAACACATTTTAAATCTTTTGTCAATAAATTGTTTCTTATACCTTTAATCAAGTGGGGTGTATCATACAAAGGTACTATTTGTTGGCCTTCCACTTCAAAAAAGTTGTTTTTTAATTCTTTATTATTTCTTTTATATTTGATTTTTGTGCTTTGCAACAAATGATTGATAGCACTGACATTAGATGACCCCTGATCACAAACAGTAGCTAAAACTTTGAATCCTATTTCATGTAGTTTTGAAACTATTTCTTTAATAAGCATTGCTAATTCTTGTTTGTTAGTGCTCCCGTGACAAAAAGTATATGCAATTGGTTGCTTGTAGTTTTTTTGAACTCCTCTTAACATAAATACTAGAGCATGGTCTGCAATCTTATTTTTTATATTTTTTCCATTATTGACAAATCCAATCAGAATATCCTTTTTCCTATTATAGTCAAAGTGTGGTTTATTGATATTTCATCAAATAAAAGTATGCACAACTTATCATCGTCCTTCATTTTTTGCACTCTTTTTCTTAATTGCTGAAATAAGTTTTCATTTAAGCCTGGTTTCAATCCAGCTCTAGAAATCATTCGGATGAGTGTTGATGGTGCTGGCAAAACAAAAACCTTCCGTAACCACCTGTATGCCTTGGGGCTTTGTTTATATAATGTTAGTGACATAATTTTTTCTTTTTTTGTGAATCTTCTACCCATTTTGTTTTTTTTTATTTCTCTAAATTGCAATAATGTAAAAATTAATGCCATTGAGGAAAATTTCTTCACTGCTTCTTGAAAAGTTTTATTTTCGGATAATTTCATCGCTTTTTTGAGCTTCAGTTTTAGCTGTACTTTCGATGACTGTAGTGTTCTCAATTGCTTTGAGAGTTTGCTGTGTTTATCGGTGACATAAGGTATTTTTCTTGTAGCTTCTCCTCCTGAAATCAAATAGTGTTTTGGTACAGCAACTGTCAAAACAATCTTTAACCTATATGGGTCAATTTTTACCACTATAATTCAAGAGGGAGCTTATAGAATAAGTGATACTAATTCATCATTACACATTTAGATATTAATTGTAAGAAATAACATTCTTTGTGAATGTCAGTAAAGGCACATCAGATTTATAATATGAATAAATTATCATTGCCTATCACTAATCGTCATGGATAGAAATATTGATAAGGGGTTTGTTTTATACTCTGGGTTTTAAGAACATATTTCTCGAAATTTAACCCTTAGAGGTAAGAAAAGAGGAGTAGAGTTGGTATAGAATATAATATTTCTAAGGTCTAATTTACGTCAAACTTGGTATTTGCTCTTTTACACAATTAACAAATGCATTTTAGGAATTTATGGAATTCAGTCCCAAAATTTATATTGAATACAATATTTCTATGGGTGATTTACTTAAAACTAGCAGCTTCTTCTTCATATTTAGAGATGGCATGTTATGTACACTGAAAGAATTTTGTATATTAGCCAAGTAAATCCAGGTGTAAACAATATTTACATCATCTTACATACATACCAGAATGCATACAATAAACATGCATGCATGTATTTATACATTCATGTAGACAAATACTTAAATGCAGCCAAACTAAAACATACAGACAAACTAATAAGCATATAAAAATACACATAGGATTTACTTACTTCTGCATACTGAAGTTCCGGGTTGGACAGGTTCTAGACTCTTCACATTTATATCATCCATGGACATTGAACCTGTATTGCAGAGACAGGATTTAACAATTGTGAACAAATTTAGTTTGTTGGTTAAAATACTATACTATGCAACCAAAGTAAGAAAATGACTTTCCAACCATTTCAAAATTATCTATTATAAAATGATGTATTTTAAGTTGCTTAATTGTTATTATCTTATATTAATCCTTTGGGTCAGCCTAACCATTTCTGTTCCCAATTTCAATCAAAATGTAACAGTGTAAAAATGCTATTATGTGTCTCATTGATATGCAGCAATTTATATCAGTTAGAGAAAAAATATTTATGCACGTAATTTTAATCAGTCACCTCATAAAACTGCTAAATTAAAGGACTTTCACAGAAATGAATATTAACTCAGACAGGACTTTTTAGACTTTAAAAAAACACGTTGGATTTACTTACTTTTGAATAATGACGGTCCTGGTTGCACAGGCTCTGGACTCTTCACATTTTCAAAATCCGTAGATGTTGGACCTGTATTACAGAGACAAAATATAACAACAGTCCAAACCGATTAATTGTGCAATACACAAACTATCACCCCCTTGAGCAACCATTGCATGATCGATAAACCATTGTTAGGCGGCCTTGGTACGTACTAACAGCCCCTGACGACGATCACGCTATCCAAATAGCGAGATTAGTCTCGACGACCTCCCCTTGTAGGCATTCTCACACGACCTTTAGCCGGCACGCTCACCTCATATACGAGGTATCAAAGAGTGCCCGGGCGCTTCTCGCCCCCACTCGCAACCCGCATAACGAGGAACTCCCCTCGTGGCACTGACTCACCTTTCATAACTGATACCACTAAGTTGGCAAACAAGCTTGTGGTTCGCTTGATGATAGGCAGTTTGGCGTGCGACTTGCACGTTGCCGACCCTTCAAGGATCTAATAACTTCTTTCTTCAAGAACCCTAAACGTTTGCAGGAGAAAGATTACCTGAAACCAGTCTGTATATGACCATTTTGATTCTAAGGTGTGAAGATGAATTCCTTGCCGATGGCAAGCAATGCTTAGTAGCAATGCTACTAAAGTAGCTGTGGGCATCATTTCAAACAATTCTTCTCATAAGACATCCCATTATACAAAGGGTAGAACACACCTCAGACTTAAGGGTTTGATACGGGTTGCAAGTTTGGGATTGCAAGGATAATGATAACACAGCCTGAGAGCCCATTTTCAACTTTTAATCTCAAACTGTCTAGCTCCTCTTAATAGCAGGAAACAATTCTAAGTTCATTATTGGTAAGGTTATATAATATGATAGTTACCTCTAGACGAAGATGGTGCTGACTGTAATAAATCTTCCACTTTTTGTGTTGTATTAGTTACATCTTGCATTGGTTGTCTTCCTCGAATAATTAGTCCTACAAATTAAAATGAGCTTTAACATTATATATAGTTCTAGATGACTCGGTAAACTTAAGTTGTTTTAGTTGAGTCCCTCTCCTTTAAATTCATAATTTCCTAGAACCCGACGGCAGTACCACAAATCAGATCTAATTGCATTCTTACCTAGCTAGAGGCCCACTCAAGCACACACAAAACAAATCATCATTAGTCAAGCCATTTAGGAGCAGTACAGTAACATACGCAAATGCCAAAGAATTATATACACCGCCATGAAATCCTAACTAAAAAGTATAAAATTAACACAAACACGTGAAACTTTGAGCTAAGTGTCTTTTCTTCTTAGCATTATTTAATTTCAACTCAAATTTAATCAAAAAAATTACCTGGCACATGTAACGTAGGTACAGCGTCTACACTCAGATATTTGCTGCGTGTTAAATATTTTTTCTCAAAGTGGATGTTACACACTTTTCGATTTCTGTAAACAGCTTGGTTGTCCATAATCAACACTTCACCCCCGATAGCGCAACACCAAGACCAAAATCTAAGAAATTGGCGAGCAGGGTTAGGAAATTGGTGAAGTGTAATACCGTCCAAATCTGAAAGAAAATGTGTTTTATATTAAGTTACTACAAACGTAAAAGCGTAGCTTTCCTATATTTCTGTAGTTTAATACTTACTAGTTTTGTTGCAATTCGGCACAAAACACTTTCTGTCGGACATTTTCAAAGCGGTGTCCGATATGAATAGCCAGGGTAAATCAGGTAAGGAAGAATCGTCGGGGTCCAGGTTTCGAAGCAAGGTCGTAAAAAAATAAAACAGAAAACAGAATAACACTCGCATGACCAAAATTGGAAATGGAATGAAATAAATGTTTACAAATAAACAGCTAAGGATGTCACAAAAATCGGTAATGTAACAACAATCGATGTTGAGAGAAAAATATCGATCTTCGACATTGTTGAATTATTAAAATAAATATACGATTAAGATAAACCATTTGTTTTATTCAATAACATATCTTGTAACCAAGTAACAGATAAAACATACTTATGTCATAATGTCATAAGTATGTTTTCCCCTCTCCCCTTTTCAGTTTTTTGACGCTACACGCTTAATTGGAATTGCTTATAACTATTCGTTTAAAAGTATATTAACATACTTATTTGAATAAGGAATGACAATGAATAGGAGAAAGCAGCTTTGCAAATCGCGTATTATTTTTAATTAATAATTTAAATATAAAAATAGTTATTGTAAGTCTACCATATGAGATAGATATGTGCTACAATTTTTCCGAACGTTTTAAGAGAAACAATCCCACTATAATTTCCGAGTAACTTTAACTATTTTGACAGCGCACGCCAAGAAAGGAGACCTTTTTTCCGTTTTTTGAAACTTTTACTGTATTCATCGCTCCTATTGTTCATAGCTTGATGTTACATAGCCTATGATTCTTCCAGGTAAATAACTATCTGACGTAAAAAGCTTTTTTTTAATCGAATCGGTAATTACCATTAACACATTACAAACAAAAAACAAAGTTTTAGCGTGTAAAGATTCTAGCATGTTTTAGGTATGTACATTGATCTTGGTAGGAGGGAAAGTACCCTAAAAGTGGTTAAATCATAGTATCAAAAACACTCACAAAACTTAAACCTGGATCTGCCACTGCAGCCTATATGCTGACCGACTAATTTTCGTCGGATTCACCTTTAAATTGTATTTCTATGTAGTTAATTAATCACTTAAAATTATGTTGGTGCATCGAAAATTCGATTTCTATAAATTTATCATGTATCGATATTTAGATAATCACCGATTCCTTATGTTTACTTGCAGTTTTTACGTTTCATTTATCATTTTTATTGTACAAAAAATATTTAGTATTTTTATATTTCGAACTAGTAACAAAAAAAAATTTTGAAGAAGAAATACAACAGCTATATTAAATTACTTTTGGTGTGTGTTTGTAATGAAATCAAGTGTTTTATTATATAACAAGTTTATTCTAACTAAGCGTAATGATTAAATTTAATGCATAAATTGAAACGTTATGACATTTACGGTTAGTGTTGCCTTTGGTAAAAAAGGTACAGTGTTGTCAGACTAAATTAAAAATAATGTTTTTAGTGCCATCTGTTGGCTCTGTAATACAACTCTCATTGTTACGAGGCTTCAACTCCATGTACTAACTGCTTACACCCTGGTTGGAGACACGTCTCTGTAGGGTTAAGTGAACATTCCTCTGGTAAGTCTATTTTAAGGTGTTTTATGTGTTATAATTATATTTAATTCACAAAAAAATTGCTCAGTGTGATAATTTGTAGCTGTTTCTGTGTTATGCAGTAATATTTAAACTGATACGTGTTATGACATTTTTTATGTAAAAATAACAGTCCTCTGTGCAACAGTCCTCTGGAAATTTATAACACAGAGGACTGTTCAATATGACAGAGGACTGTTTTATTTGACGTACGTGTATTTTATTAATATTCTTTATAGTCTACTGCTTGCCGATAGCCTCTTTCTTTCTTACATTAGCCTGTCACGCTAATAAAAAATAAAAGTCTTTTGTTTTCTATTATTATGGATTTTGGTATATAAAATAATACGTACCTAGTAACTACCTGTTTTTAAACCCTTACGGTTTTTTTTAAATATTGAAATAGTATTGCCGCAATGCCACCAAAGAAGAAACCTAAAATTAAAGAAGAAATAAAAGAGCAGAAACGAATTGCAGAAAGATTAAGATATCAACGGCTAAAAAATGACAGGTGCCGGTTGTGCTAAAATAGTGTTATGTTTATGCGTAGGGTCTTCCACCTAAAAAGACCTGGTAGCCGAATGCCCTACGCCTAAGAAAACCTTCTGACCGAATGCGTAGGGTCTTTCAGCTAAGAACTCCTTCCAACCGAATGCGTAAGGTCTATCACCTTAGAAACCTTGTAGCTGATTGCGTAGGGTATTGGACTAAGACGAACCCCGCCACAAAGCTCATTCCACAATCTACAACCTATGTAAGGGTTCGAAGCATTTAGGGCATCATTTTTAAAAAATCCTTCGAACATAACACAACCAACAAACTCGCCAGTTTCCTATAGATTAGTTATTTTGCTTTCTTGTCACAAGAATTTTTTTTAATTTAAAAATTTAGTATCAAACAAATATGTATTTAAGACATACACGTTAAAGTAACTTAATATACGTTTTATTTTCAGCTTCGTCCAATTAACTAACTCATCAAATGCACATTAACGAATTCCTCACTAATTTATTTTATTGTTTTAAAAAAAATTACTTGTCATGTAACCTTACCAACTAAGCTGTCTCTGCTCCTTGTCTACCAGGTCGGATATAATAACGTGTCTACCTTTCTTGATGTTGATGACCTATGCTGCGGCAACGTGGACACTTACAGCTGGGCTATGCTTAGAGTTTCTCTGAGGAATCAAATCCTGAAGAGATCCAATCCTGACTTACATGATGTCTATAATTGGCAAATGGGTATATTAATCTGTCTCTGGTGTTCACTTTACACCTTACTACTATAATGCTGGTATATAAAGCCACCTTAGTCCAGATACACTACCTCTGAAGCAGTGTTGCGGCGTGGGCGATGGGCTCACCTTAAGCTTAATTCGCTAAACTGTATTTTGTACTTCGAAGAAAACTATTTTTTTCTTTTTGTACCCACTTCTTAGAATACTTATTATAGGTACCCTTGTGCGTTATTAACCGAAAGTTAGGCGAAGGTACTTTTGTGTCACTTGAACAATCTTGTTGAACTTTTATTCAGAAAAGTATAATGGAAAAACGCTAGTTTTTGCACTGGGCTTTGCCCTTTTAAAATGTAAATATTATCTAATAAACATTTTAATTGCCTTACGAACTGAATAAATTGTTTGTTACAATTACGATTCTATTTCGGGAAAAGTGTTCCTTTTCAATACTTAGAGACAGTAGGTACCTTCTATTTTTAGTTCAAGGCTTAATACTTGTCACAGATATTCCGATTTGGCAGACGCCGATCACCGCAGAAAAGCCGACCACGACCAAAAGAAAGCGTGCGTACCGCGGCGGATCCTGCGTAATTATTATTAATACTGGTCGGACGTGGTCGGCTCGCCGGCACATCCTGCATACCTGCCAAAAGGAAACGTGTGGAAGCTGGTCGATGTCTGAATCCGACCAGCCGTTCAGCGTTGCCTGATTGGGGTTTTCATAAACTTAAATATAAAAAGGGAAAACATAAAACTAAGATAGTTGCGCCCATAAACAAAGAGTACATAGAGTGATGGACAGCGCACTTTCTAGCCAAATGTAAAAAAATAGTTGGGAAGGTATGACTAAAATAAATCAAAACTGTGGTGTCTCTAGTACCTTTCTTACTTGTTATTTATAGCAAAAAAGATAATTTGAATTCTAATTTTAATAAACATCAACAAACAAAATGGCGGATGGTGATATAAACGGGAAAAGAGACCGCTGTTTTACTTTGCCTCGTTCTAAAGTGTGGCCAATTTTGTGAGGTTATTGCGCAGTCCATACTACAGATAACAGTACACGAAGTCTACTTCTTTTATAAATAGCAAGTTCGTACGTATTCAGTGTGTATTTAATTGTTAAGCAACCACTCAACTTTGGCTTTTTTTTGTGAAAAAGGTATTATATTGGGGAAAAATAATTACTAAGAAAACTAAGTTTGAGAACTCCCATCTGGCAAACCTGAGTCGCATTCATTACGCCATGAGAAAGAGACGTACTCCCCAAAAGAACTAAGTCCTTAAGTTTCCGTAACTGTAATAAATCTGCCACATCGACCATATGCCGCCTCCGACTAGGTCACGTACTCGTACCACCAGTAACACCAGTATTAGAATTGGAGACCACTTTTGTGAATGTGGCATTGATGAAGGAACTGTGGATCAAATCTTTTCCAGCTGCCCTAAATTCCCCCTGTCCTTATAAATAAATTATATATAAAAATATATTATAAATAATTATATAAGTAAATTGTGCGGACCGCAGACTTGTGTGCCACCTTAGTGGAATAAAAATTTTTTTTTGACATAGCGAAGGTGTTCGATTGGCTATGGTAGCGCGTCTTCTATCGAAGTAACCATTAAGTATGGGTATATAGCTTCTATCCGGCTGGCAAATCCGAGCCGTAGTTGACGGTAGTTGCTCTGATAGCATGGAAATAATTGCTGGTGTCCCGCAAGGCTCAGTGCTACCACCTACGTTGTTTCTACTGCACATCAATAATATTTTATCGACGGCATGCATCGCTATGCATATGACAGGACACATATATAGCACGAACCTTTCCGTTTAGAAGAAAACCGAAAAGTCTCTGAATGGGGACTTAAAAGCTAGGTATGATTCAATCCAACTAAAACAAGTCTGCGCGTTAACTGCTTATGACTCTGGTCTATTCCAGAGCTCACTCTTCACTCCTCCAAGAACATAAGGATCCTTGGTGTTGACATCTCCAGCGACATTCAGTTCCGAGATAATTGAGAAGACAAGATCACGTTTGCGTCAAAAATCTTTGCGTAGTACTCGGTAGTTTTTCGATCCAAAAAGCCAGTGTTCTGAGTTTTGTGGGTACTGTGACTAGGGATTGCAATCCCGCAGCTTATTCAATTCCGCGAGATTGATATACGGGATTACTCAATCCCGCGCGGGATCCCGCATCTTTGAAATTATATTATAAAATCCAACTAAAACTACAGATTTTTGTGTAAAAATTAAATTTTATTAAATATTTCTAACATTAAGCAACAGAATTTTTTAATTAGTAATCATTAGTTATTATAATTAGTAATCTGTTTTCTTAGATTTATCTTTAAATGTTTCGCATGGTTAATTAGTTTTATTTAATTTTACCCTAACTCCAAACAGTTTTATATTTTTAATTCAGTCTTATTCATATAATGACTAATAATCAAATCACAACTTTCTCTTAGATTATATTACTATGACATCAACCTTTGTCTTAAGAAGCAAATTGCATTTATTGTATGTCTATATTAAACGCCGGGCGGTGAATACGAAAACAAAACACTTGTCAACTACAGAAAGACGTGCGCAGGCGCAGCGCAGTGCCATATATGAACAACTGAAACGTCTCACTCGTACTACTCGCGATTTACGGGAATGTTTTCGAGTTAGCTAAGCTAACCGACCCTAGGCTACGGATGTTTGAGACGTTTGCAATCCATGTTTGGTCGCTAGTGTCGTTGTAAGTTTCAATTCAATATGGCGACTGTAATTATGATTTTTGACCACTGGGTCAGAAAAGTTTGTTGCAGTACACAACGGTGGTGGAGAGCATCATGCTACCTCGTATAGCAAGCTCCGCTTTATTCGCCTCGCTTAAATCGCTTTTTTTTTTATAGTCTGCTTTTTTACTTTTTAGTAATTTATGAACCAGATTTTTAAAATTATTTTATCTGGCAGCTATAGTTTTTTTTTGAAGTAGGTAGTCAGAAAATATCTATAGAATATCAAAAATACTATACCGAGCTAATTTGTTTTAATAGTCATTATCTTATAGTCCATATATACTACAAACCGTAATTAGTTTTAACAAAATCTATTCCACACTTCTCTATTCTGATCTGTGCCGAGAAGAGCCGGCAAGAAACTCAACTCCCAATAAGTAAGGTACATAATAATAATTTAGTATGTTTTTTTTGTTACAGATTCCGAAATGTTTTTATAAGGGAGAAATAAATAATTCCAAAAGTATGGGTGTACTGTCAACAATGGCGGAAAATATTAAGAAAAAATCAAAAGTAAAATCATTCCTTAAAAGGATCTTAAAATTTAACAAAAAAGATGATAAAAAAGAGAGTGTGCAACAGACAGAGGCTAAAGAAATAAAACAGAAAGAAGTTAAAATTCCATCTCCAGCCGCGAAATTTCTCGAGAAAATTGAAGAACTCGAAAAACAAGGAAAAAGGAAAGAAGAGCCAAAAAAATTTAGCATTCAAGAAATTGAAGAAGAAGTAGAAGAAAGAAAAAATGAGAGATTGGAGTCTCAGTCGTCACAGGATAGTGGCTTTACTGAAAAAGATTACGAAGACAACATTGATAAAGAAGTCACCGATATAATTAAAAATTTAAAAATAGATGCTGGAAGCGAAAGTAACGAACATACGACAGAGAATGTAAAAAAAATAAGAAAAGAAACTGATAGAATAAAAGTTCCCAAAACAGAAGTTAAGAATAGAGAAAAAGACGTATGCAATGACGTAATAGAGCATTTGTCGAACTTGAAACTGGATGAGGTTAAAGATAAAAAATTGAAGAAGTACGTAACAGTAGCCATACCTCGAGCTCCTATAATAGACAAAAACGTTAGTTCAAGAAAACAGGCTCACCCGTATGTGAAGACTCCCAGTCAGGTACGTTCTTACTTAACTGTAGAATTAATACAATCCTATAACAAAGATGCGTAATTAAATTTGTATTTGAAAGGTTTAACCCAAAATTACTAACTAAAATCCTTAGGGTGTCGTTTTTAAACATTTGTAAAGTTACGACATCGAAATCAAATAGCAATTAATATAAAAAACACAACTTTTAATTAATTTAGAATTTATAGTAACATTCTTTGGACTTTAGTGATAACAAAATAATGATATTAATTTTTAACACATATTTATGGAAACTTTAGAACAAATTATTAAAAACTTGCGGCCCGTCCCGGCTTTGCACAGGTGGACTTTTATTTTTAAACAGTTTGGGATAAACGTAGAGTAAATGTATCTTTATGCATGATATAAGTAGTTTTTTTTTTTTCAAATTATAATTTATATTTTTATCCATAAACCTATTTTTATTCTCAAAGATATTTCCTTAAAAAAAGTCAAAATGAAAACGGACGCTGCGTAGGTAGACAGGGAGGTCTTTGAAGTTAGCTCACCATTTTTAGCCAAACGCAAAATAAAGTTTACCTAAATTTGCCGTTTTTTATCCGTATTTATCCGTTGTATTAAAAAAATTGCCGCTGAACTATTTCCTTTTTTAAAAAAAACGGTGGTCGGCTAACTTTACTCGAAGTTAAAATGCTATTTGCAGGAGTGATACGGACCTGCAATAGGCCTCAGAATTATCCGTTTTTCATCCGTTGTAGCTGCCATAACAAAAAAAATTCCACTGCTTCCTTTTTTAAAAAAAGGGGTGGCCGACCACCCTTTTTTTTAAAGTTCAACGGCAAATTTGGGTATACTTAATTTAACGTTTGGCTAAAAATGGTGTGCTAGCTTCAAATACCTTAGGCAGAGATCAGGAGGCCAACCGCGCGAATGAGCCGATCACGGTGCGGCGCGGTTTTCTATTAGTATTTTGATTTACATTTTTAAATTCGTAATATCTTTTGAATGGAATGTCCGATTTGAATAATACGAAAAGTAATCTACTGGTATTGAAACAGCCTTGAATACGAAATTACAAAGGTATGCATAACATGGTCTGATTTTGGTCAGCATTTCTATTAACATTTTAAATGTAAAAAAGTAGTTATAGTGACATAACTACAATAGTTGGACATATGGTATCGTGAAGTTTGTTGAATATATTCATATTATCTATACATATATTTGGCTTTGTCCTGAATGACTGATGGATCAACGCACAGCCTAAACCGCTGATCGTAGAGACCAGAAACTTGGAGGATGTGTTCTTTGTATAGCGTAAGCATCCGATAAGATAAGGTTTTACTAAAAGCGTGAAGTGCGAGTCGGATTCACGCAATTAGAGTAAACCGATTGTAATGAAATTTTAGCAAGTTGTTATACACACGCCGGGGGGAAGGTTACTGAATTAGTAAAACCCTATTAGGTTGTTTTAAAAAAAAAAACAACGTTCACCGGTTCAGCTATATTTATATAAAAGAAGAAATTGACTGGCTGACTGACTAATCGATCAATGAACAGCTGAAACCGCTGTGTCTAGAAGCATGACATTTTGCACAAACGTTCCTTAAATGACGTAAGTGTGTACTAAGAAGGGATTTTAGGAAATTAATCCCCTAAAGGGGTAAAATATGGTTTGGCAGTTTGCATGGAAAACTTGCCTTAAACGTGATTCACGGGATTCACCGTTTTTGAAAAATTATTCTCTAGACGGCAAAATAGAGGATGAAAATGTGTATGAGAATTCCGATGTTATTGTATGTAAAACAGTAAACAGTCAAAAGCTGTTTTTTTTTAAAGTTTACAGACGAAGTTGCGGGAATAAGCTAGTCTCATATAATACTGTAGAACATTTTTTTATTCTATCATCAATAGTTTCTGCAGCGCATGCGATGAAAGACATTTTATAGCAAAATTTTTTACACCTTGTGTTAGATTATTGAAGTTTTAGTAGGGATCCCTTATTTTTCCTTGTAATAAATACAGCTTATGTTTCTCAGGGATAATATAGGTAGCATTCTAATTGTGAATGAATTGAAATCGGTCTAGTAGTTTTTGATTTTATTCGTTACAAATATACAAAAATACAAATCTTTCCTCTTTGTAATGTTGTAGTGTAGATATTTGTTTATCAGAAACACTTTGAACACTTGTGTTTCTTGTGCGCCCTACAACCGACTTTTTTGCATTTAATGCAAAAGGTTGTAATTTTTCTTGACTTAGAAGACACATACTTACGGCCAGACGGTATACCAGCAGTGGTGCTTAAGCAGTGTGCTCCTGAGTTATGTCCTGTACTCACGCGCCTCTTCGCGCTTTCCTACCACACTAGGCAACTTCCGTCTTCATGGAAGACTGCGAATCAGATCCATAAATTACAGGCCTATCGCTATTACCTCTCTCCTCTCCAAGGTGATGGAGCGTGTGATCAACACACAGCTTCTAAGATACCAAGAAAAGCACGACCTGGTCAGCGACCGTCAATATGGTTTTCACCACGGACGCTCGAGTTGTGACCAAGTGTATCTCCCGCATCAATGGGCACTAGCCATTGAGAGTCAGCCTCCCGCATTGGCATGTAGCCTGGACATAGCGAAGGCGTTCGATCGGGTCTGACACCGGAGTCTTCTATCGGAGTTGCCATCTTACGGAGTGCCTGAGGGTTTATGCAAATGGGTGGCTAGCTTTTTGTCCGGCAGACGCATAAGAGCCGTAGTTGACGGTAGTTGCTCTGATAGCATGGACATTAATGCTGGTGTCCCGCAAGGCTCTGTGCTGTCCCCTACGCTCTTTCTACTGCATATAAATGACATGTTTTACATCAACAACATACATTGCTATGCAGATGACAGTACTGGAGACGCTTATTACACGGGTCGTGCAAACATCCCTCGTTCCGTTTTGGAGGAAAATCGCGGAGAACTTGTTTCTCAAATCGAGACTACACTGTCCAAGGTCTCTGACTAGGGACGGGTAAACTTGGTCCGATTCAACCCTACAAAGACACAGGTCTGCGCGTTCACCGCTAAGAAAACCCCATACACTGTAGTCCCACAATTCCAGAACACTCCCCCCTCCATCTCCAAGAGCATTGGGATCCTTGGTGTCGACATCTCCAGCGATCGCGAAAGCAGTCGGCAACGCGCGGGTGATGCCCCTGGTGTTGCAAGCGTCCATAGGCCACGGTGACCGCTTACCACCAGCCTCAGCATGATATGTACCCGTGTAGGTACAATACTGATTTTCAGTTGGAGCCCTTACTGCGTCACTTCACGGACATTAGTAAAACAAAAACAGTAACCAAAGGGCCTATAAATATTTAATTACTATACTATTCTAAAAATATTTAAATTGCCTATCTAACAAACATATATTAAAATTAAAATATTTACAAAAGCAGTAATTGGAAGAGAACAAGAGAAAAAAAAACAATAAAGGCAGAAGAGGCTGTACGCACTAAGACTTAAGCCTCTTTAAAGGAAGTTATATTACAATAGATAAATAAAATAATAATAAAAAAATTATATATATTATATGATACACAGTGGTTTTGTCCTTCAACTTGTTGATTTTGTGGTAAATCTTTAACATGCTGATTATTAACAGGTGATAATGATTTAAGTGAAAACAGAATATCATCTGAACTCATGTTCAATGCAGTGCTTATAAAGTAATTGGCATAATTATTAAAAATTGAGTGAAAAAATAGGTAAGTGTCAGATCGGACTGCTAATCTTTTAGATTTATTAGTTCCTTAATTTTTTTAATTGGGAAACAATCCAGGAGTTTAATTTATAAACTATAGAGTATTTTAATCTCAATTTACGTAAGAAATATAAAGATTATATATACACACCGGCACAATTAGCGGAACAGAAAAAAAAGTGAGACTATGAGATAATAACGCATATATTTGACGAAAATGTAATTAGACACAAAATAACAAATTGATTAACATCTTTTAACAACGACTTTGAAAAGTCTTCGTTATTTTTTATTGAAAAATAAAGAAATTTAAAATGAATGAAATTTTTAGATGATTATGAACCATCACAAAAAATAAAAAAAAGTAAGCATTAAATGATTTAACAATAAAATTAAAGCAATATTAATAACGAGTGTTTCCCCCTCTTGCTCTGATTACGGTTTCCATTCGTCTGGGCATGCTACAGATTATGTTATCGATGATTTCTTGAGGCAACCGCTCCCACTCCTCAAGTAATGCGTTTCCAAGTTCATTCAGATTGTTGGGGGGTGGCATTCTGGATTTAACCCTTCTTTTTAGCAAGTCCCAGACATGCTCTATCGGATTCATATCGGGGGAATTTGCTGGCCACTGCATCACCGGTATACCTACGTGGCTCAGATATGCCTGTACCGATTGTGCACTTTGAGCACGAGCTTTATCTTGCATTAGAATAAAGTCGTCACCAATAAATGGGGCAAATGGTACAACATGTTCTTCTAAAATGTCTCTGATGTATCGATCTGCTGTCATGGTCCCTCCTGTGACTATCACTAACTCCGTGCGAGCTCCCAAACATATCCCTCCCCAAACCATAATCGAGCTGCCACCATAAGCCACTGTGTGTTCAAAATTAGACTGTATGTGGCGTTCTCCTTTGCGTCTCCATATTCGCTGTCTCCCATCGATCTGTTTTAAAAGAACTCTGCACTCATCAGTAAAGAGAACCTGCTGCCATACGTTCAAATCCTTTTTTTGTGTTCCGCTAATTGTGCCGTTGTGTATATAATATGTTATTTAAAAATAATCAATAAAATTAAAAGATTTTAGTTTAACATTTTATTAGTTATCCAAAAGAAAATCAAACAAAACTCATTACAAGTACATTATATACAAACATTGTGACACGAGATTTATATATATTAAGATTAAATGAGTAACATATATTAAATGAATAACTTATATAACTGATTGTCACAGAATATTACAAAAACAATGCCTATTACACTCGCCCTATAATTTTACACACCCAGTGGCGCGTGTGCGTACACCATCTTGCTAATAAAGTACCTAGTATTAGGTTACTAAAGTTGAAATCTATACTAATATATTAAGCTGAAGAGTTTGTTTGTTTGAACGCGCTAATCTCAGGAACAACTGGTCAGATTTTAAAAATTCTTTCAATGTTGGATAGCCCATTTATCGAGGAAGGTTATATGCTATATATCATCACGCTAACACAAATAGGAGCGGAGCACTAATGAGAAATGTTTCAAAATCAGGGTTCTTTTCTATACTAATATATAAAGCTGAAGAGTTTGTTTGTTTGAACGCGCTAATCTCAGGAACTACTGGGCGGATTTCAAAAATTCTTTCAGTGTTGGATAGCCTTTTTATCGAGGAAGGTTAAAGGCTATATATCATCATCACACTAACACAAGTAGGAGCGGAGCACTAATGAAAAATTTTTCAAAATCGGGGTTTTTTTATCCTTTTGAGAGCATCCGCTGCGTGCGCTGAGTAAACAGTTAGAGTTCGCAAAAATCATGTAAAACATAATTGTTCCCCTATAAACGTTCTAAAAAAAAGTCCGCGACAGCATATGTCTATATTTTAAGGTTGGCTCACTTTAACCTTTTTTATGCTAACTATATTTGTTCTAAAATAATGCATTATTTGTGAAGGTGTTTTTATAAACATGATATTAATCTTTATCCAAATAAATACGTTATTCATCACAAGCATTTAATTTAAAACAAAATTACCCTGTTCATCATTTGATTTCAATGAATATCTTCGGAGATATCGCAGTTTTAAAATAACATGGCAGCAAAATAATTATCAAGTATTGCGCGCGCATTAATGATATGCGAGGCCGGCGGGCAGTCATGAGGGGGCGGGGCGGTAGGTATTCTTTAAAAATATTTTACCTTCTGTGTTTTTTTTTATTATTGAGGAGTTGCCGTAAGAATTCTATACCGATAACCAAAATTAGGGCGGGCGAAGCCGCTGGCAAAAGCTAGTTTTATATAAAGAGTCCAAAACGTGAAATTCACGTCACAGTTCCTTGTAAAGAAATTATATTTTATCTAATTATTTATGTATTTTAAGATACGGTAATTAATTAACTTCATAGTTCATAAAATACATGATAAGTAGGTACTACTTTTTCTATTGATATTTACATCTAACTGTTATGTTTTTTTTATTTAAACATTGCAGTGGTCCGGAGTAAAGGTTTATGTTCTATAGATACAATGTGTCACAGGAGTCATCAATACATAAATACTATATCAACCTGAAATAGTGTAATGTATGTAAGTGACGTAAGGTAAAAAATATGTATTGTCGTTTCAGTATTCGCCTTACTTAACTTGGGATGGGAAATGAACGTACCTACAGACTTGGCAACACAGACGGAAAAACATTTGTTGTTTGTTTTACGAATAATTATTTTGAAAACGTAGTTTGTATCTCAAATTTAGTGTCATAACTTGTGAACGGTGATTTTTATCATCAACCTTTTTTTTGTCAATAGTTTAGCACGATTTTATTGCACAAATCGACATTTTTATTACTTTACACAGCACAGTTCGCGTCGACGCACTGATTACGTATGATGTCGTGTGACGGCAAGTACCTTAAAATTCAGGTACTCGAATCGGCTCGTTTTGTGTGCCCGAACACGGTATCTAGACGTATAAGTAATCTTTGGCTTGTAATAAGTGTAACTATTTACACAGCGCACGCCATGAAAGGTCTTAGAAGGAACATTTCCTCCATTTTTTTAAAGCCTTTTTTACTTTACTTTATAGCTCCTATTGATCTAAGCTTGGTGTCTTGTAGCCTATGTTTCTTTCAGATAATTACACTACCTAAAGTAAAAAGAAATTTTAAAATTAGTCTGGTATTTCAAGAGATCTCCTATTACGACCAAAAGTTTTTTAGTTTTCCTCTAGAATTATTCAACAGTATAACAGGAATTTGATTATTCTATACATTTATAATTCGCTAAATTTAAAATTTTCAATGGAATTATTTGCGGTGATCCTGGGGCCTGATTCTCGCGCTGAAAGAGATAATCTCGAATTCAAGATTTGTTTAATTGATTTATTCATTGCTTGTTAATGTACTAGATATATCGAACAAACATTGCGGATATCGTTTGCAAATAGTTTTTCGTATTCTTGGAACCTCTCTTTAGGCATATGTCGTACACTAGCTGTCGACATGCATTGAGTGGTCGGTAGCGGTAGAGATGGGATGTCGCACGGAAAGAGGTATGAAAAAGAGTCAGAATTAGTGAGTGAAGCTCAATACTTTTCGTTGGGGTTATTATCAAAATGGGAAGTTATAGAGAAAAAAGGGGTGGTCCCATTTTAAAAAAAAGGGGGGCGCCAAGACGGATTTATTTTGACCGCTCTTATTTAAGAGGGAATTCACAAAAGTCATTAAAATGGGTATCCCTCTTTTTTCAGAAAGCAGTCCTTATGATTCCCCATTTTAACAACTTTTGGGTCACAAAACTCCTGTTGCGATCCTTTTTTTTTTCTAAAAGGAGTCTATATGATTTCCGGTTTTAATAACTTATGACGCCAAAAAAATAAGGGTCACAAAAACCCCTCTTGCGCCTCCCTTTTTTTCAAAAAGGGGAGTTTCCCTATTAACTTCCTATTTTGATGATCGATAGAGCCCATCGCTACTAGAAATGTTTGTAACGAACATTTTTATGTGACTGTATAATTTTGTAACAGAAAAAAAAGGGATTGAAAGCACCCACTTCCCCCACCCCAAATCAAAACTATTTAGCCGTCAACTAATGTTACTAATTCTGACTCCTTTTTATACCACTTTCCGTGCCACATTCCATCTCTACTGCTACTGATTTTAAGAATACGACTTACACAGTTACCGCGATTAACAAGCCAAATTAAATATAACTCGAATTCAAAATGATCTATCTGTAAGTGATGATAGATCACGAGAATCAGGTGAACGATTTCACAAGTTTTATGCGTTTGTAAGTTCTTCCCCTGTCCGTTTTTCACTGCTGTTTTCCACGCATAATTCGATTCGATGCGTCAATAAACGCATTTTGTAACATTGTGGAAATTCTGATTTTATAGTACATTACTCACCCGCAAACGCAGCATAACAGGGCGATCGTGAGTATGCGGGCCGAGGCATAGCAGAGTGCTTCTCAAACATGCATGTTAAAAAACTAAATATATTGACAATAATAAAAATAGTTAAGAGGATACACGTCGCGGCTCCTCGCAGCGGGCTTCATACGAATGAACGAACGAATTATTCACTTATTTTTGACACTTGCCGATCAAACACCACGAAATTTTGAAGACATGTTCTAGTAATAAATATCTAGGTCTGCAGTGTGCCAGTTTTCTATCAAATTTTATAGTTCAAAAGTTATATAGGATTCTAGTTTTTCATACAAATGGATTTAAAAAAGTTTTTTAGTTAATAGAACATTTTACAAGATTTAAAAAAACAACAGACATAGGTATTCGGCTTGGGATTATGAACTAGAAATTTCACAGTAATTGATCAGTAAATGTAAAAAACAAATGAGAAATTCATTTGTATGAAGCCCGCTGTAAGGCGCTGCGAAGTGTATCCTCTTAATGTAATTTTGCTGCTAATTCACCGCGTTTTTTTTTTTTTTTTAATATTATAATGGCTCGCACGGTCTTAGCAGACCATTTATACATTTGCTAGAGTCAAAGTCAATTATATTTATCGTATCGTGGCGCGGGCGTTACCGCGCGTCCTCGTTTTCAAGTCCCAAGATTGGGCGGGAGATTTGGTGTGGATCCTCAGACATTGCGCGTCATGTACTGCTTATTTCTTCATAATTCACTATTCATGAGCCTTCCACGCTTCCGTAAAACATTGCTAAAATATATACATCGAAAGTCACTAAATGAATTTAGAAAAATTAAACAGTAAAAAACACCACTTCTTCTTAAGATTCGCGCCAAAACTCCATTCACCGCGTAAAAATGTCGATTTCTTTTTTACGCGGTGAATGGAGGAGGATTTATTTAATAAAAAAAAAAAAAAAATTAATGGCCCATCCTTTTTGTTGTGCCAGTCTGAAATTCAAATAAAACTTGATGAGTTATCTCTATAGTTATCAATTTTCGTGTACGAAAACAACAATTAAGCAAAATATGCAATGAGGCAATAATGTCAACTAATCGATTTATGTAAATTTTTCCTCAGTCCATGTTATAGTAGGATCTGCAACGCGTGTGCTCACATAGCATTAAACGTATCAATTGATTGTATTAATAATTAACGGAGACGCAGATATCCTGACCGGCCGATACATTATATCCTTCACTTTTCCGGCTACAAACTCGAGTACAATCTTGTGAGTCGTGTATATATGTTCGTCCGGGAGGATATCTGCTGTCGCCGCCGTTATCAGTCAGGCCTTTGTCAACCTTGAAGACAGGGACCTGTCGATATAATAGGTGCGCGTAGATCACGGCGGCCACTTTCATATAGCTAGACTCTTCACGCATCTGAGTTTGACGACTGACAAAGTTCTAAAGCAATATCCCACAGCATCCCAATAACTATACCGTCTACACGTGGCACTTATTTGCCAAATAAGCAAATATGCAAACACAAATAGCCAAGTGAAGTGCCAGCATTAGAAGATCTGTCCAATGACACCCCACACAATGTAGTGCACTTACGCAATTAGTCTATACGCTTAAAAATTTTGTGGCGGCGGTTCCATCCGGAAAATGTTATTCGAATCGATGCAAAATGGCTGAAGGATTCAGTTTTGTTGTTTCAGTTATCCGCTTAGCATAAGGTGTGTCGTTAGCTTGTTTGTCACCTGTGTGGTATAAAAACTGATAAGATTCAAAAAAGTCTTTATCCTCATCTTGACACTCGTATAGTTCATATTATTATATGGAAGCACATATTAGTTACAGACTTTTATATTAAGTACATAAAAATGTTACCCGATTTTCCTATAGAGCTCTGTGCAGCCGAACTGGATTTTTTTAATTACCCTCTTTTAAAGTCCGAAGTTACCTAGGTACCTATCGTACGTAGGAATTCAGATAAAACGCAAAATGTGTACCGGAGGAATGGGACCACTCATTATCTGTTGACAGTCTTGAAAACGTACGTCACTGTCTCGTAGTCGCTCACAGGAGACAATAATATCTGTTCTAATGAAAAAAACAAGATCCTACGTCTTTCCAAGGAGCTTTCCAAACAGACGCGACATTAAATATTAATCAAGTAGATAACAAAGTGTTCTGCAACTTTTTTCATCGCAACTCATATTCGATAAAAAGGAATCTTAAATAAAACTTGTTACGTCGTTAAATAATTTTTATTTTATTTTTATATATTTTCAAGAGAAATTTACAGCAAATTCACAAATTATAGTATACATAATTTTAAAAGCCTTTATATAACATAAGTAATATTAGTAATGTAGAACTTGCCAAATGTGAGTTAATCAGCCAAGAATAGGTATATCCAAAAGTTTACAGCAAAATATTCATTATACATATGTATACATATATATATATATATATATAAATTACGTTGATTAATAATGAAGTAAAAATAATACTTCATTGCAAAATTTAAGGGTTATAAGAATAAACCGAATAAAATATGCCGAGACAAGTTGCGCTTTTATTTTTTAAAGCAGCTTCTTAAATATTTTTTCCGGTACATACATACAATAATAAACTAGTACTTACATAAAACATTTTACCCACTTCGATTTGCAGATTAGTGCGTGTTCATCGCGTGGGTCGTGACGTCAATCAACTCCGCGCCACTTATGCTAGGTCTCAAGATTTAAGGATATACTTCGCGGCGCCTCGCAGCGGGCTTCATACAAACGAATTTCTTATTTGTTTTTGACATTTACTGATCAATTACTGTGAAATTTCTTAGCCATAATCCCAAGCCAAATACCTATGTCTGTGGTTTTTCCAAAATCTTGTTAAACGTTCTATTAACTAGAAATCTTTAAAACCATTTGTATGAAAAACTAGAATCCTGTATAACTTTTGAACTATAAAATTTTATAGAAAACTGGCACACTGCAGACCGAGATATGTATTACTAGAACATGTCTTCAAAATTTCGTGGTGTTTGATCGGCAAGTGTCAAAAATAAGTGAAAAATTCGTTTGTATGAACCCCGCTGCGAGGCGCCGCGAATTGTATCCTCTTAATATTAAAAACTTAATATTAAGATACTGTACCTTCGTTAATTTTTATTGCATAACAATAAAACTTGCACCAAAATTAACTTTTGATAAGTTCTTTCCATGTAATAAAATAAAGGTAAGAATAGTCTGTTGCAAGCGTACATACTCATAGGCTACGGTAACCGCTGAACATCAGGCGGATCGTATGCTTGTTTGGCACCTTAGTGGTATAAAAATAATAAAAAAATCTATCTGAGCGAATTGTAATTGAATAATATTTTTTTACTGACGTCCTATGTCTGTAGATATGTACTACTGGCGCACGCGCAGCTCTCTTAAGAACGAGAATGCTGTCTACGCTATAAGAGGGCGTGGTGTACTCCAAAGGTTAGGTATGAATGCGTACGTGCGACCGTGCTGCCGGTTGGCGCCACTCAAATCCAATGCGTGGCTGCGTGATGTGTGCTCGCCGCTGATAAGACGTGTGATTTCTAAGCGGTCGCGCCAAGGCCGCGTGCGCCATTGTCCTACGCGCTTTTCAACGGCAACCCTAGCCATTGAAAAGCGCGCTTTGCCGCATAATGTCATTGACCCAAGCGGTTAACTATATTTTAGCGGTTATCTAATGCGAATAAAAGAGGGGACTAATTAATTGTCTTGCACTAAATGACTTTTATGATTTTAAGTACACTTCCGTACATATTTACGCGTGTTGTGCGGGAGCCGACGAACGGGGTGAGACTTCTGTAGATATGGGTAACTCAGTTGTAAACCGGGGCGCAATATGCCGCTCCGAACCAATGAGCCGTTGAGCTGCAGGTCACGATTTATTAAATATACTATACCACTCTGTCACTTAAGGCGTATCTAAACGTCTTTTTTCCATACAAAGTTTATTACACTTATATCCGTAACTATAGTTGTCATGTCGCTACTCAAAACGTGATTTTATCATAAAGCGCTCTTTACCATAGTCACAAAACTAGTGCTAGTGAATTAAAGATGTTAGTTGAAACAAAAAAATTAAAACTGTCAAAACTGGAAGCCGCTCTACACCTCTGACTTAGCTTAAGGACCGCTGTCATATACCTGCTCGTAACAAAAGTAGTAACAGCTATGTTTATCACCAGATTATTGTATTTATATAAAGAAGTAGCTGCCTTACTACTAATCATTTCGTGTTCATGCTTTTCAATCTTCTGTTTTTCTTAGTTTTCTCCGACTCGCGATCTGGGTTCGTATTCCGGGAGGGGCATGAATATTTTTCTGTCTCTCAGTGTGTGAGAGTGTGCGTGTGACTTTGAAATATAATATACCAAAAATAGAAGACCGAAAATAGCGACTAAGAGACAATACTCGGCGAAATGTTTGAATCACTCTTCTTATTATCGTATTTCAAAAGCCTACTCGTTGTAAAAAGTTAGGATGTTTTAGTCGCGAGCGCAAAAAATACAGACACAACGCAAGATTGCACCAGACACGCAAAAAGTGTGCAAATGTCAATGCTCTTGAGTTGACAATACTGCTGCACAGGAACAATCTGACAAAGATGCTCGTGAGCGAAATGAGCGTGTCTTACTCGATTGCGGAGAAGGCAAAAACTGTTATGTTGGAACTATTCAGCTTTCTCACGGTCTTATCCACGCTATTTAAACCACATCCCATACAAACTATTATACCAGTGCACCGTTACTCCTTCGAAATAAGATTTTTGATAATTTGAACTCCGCGGCACAAAATTATATTCACAAAATAGGTAATTGCTTTAATTATTCTAATTATCCTTTTACAGGATGATTTCAAAACAGATGCTTTTCGATGTTATTTTCTGCAAATTTTAATGCGCCTTGATTATGATTTTTTAAAAATCGATGTATAGAATTATGCCAAGATATAACTTTCAACAGATTGCAAATTAAAGAGAAAATTAAAAAATAGTTTACGGTCCGAAAGGATTTACATAAAATAAACGACTTGTGGAGCTGATAACTTGATTCTCCTTCTTTTTTTCTTGTAAAGCCCTTTCATTTTCATGTTCATGCTACATATGGATGGACGGACTGTTTTGCGGTCTAGCTACTAGACACTTAAAATCTAATTAATGCTTTTTGTTATTCTTTTTTAGTGTTTCGTACCCAAGTGGAGCCCAAACAGAGCCCTATTGCTGTCACCCACATGTCCGTCTGTCCGTCGTCTGTTACACAGGTTGTACAGCCAATCGGTTGGAGCTACAGGCTTCAAATTTTCACAGTATAAACATCTTGTTGACCAAAAGCCGTACAACACTTTTCACTCGCCTAGTACTTAATAAATAATTCTACCATTCAGACGGCCTTTATTATAAATTTGTAACGCAACCCTGAATGTGCGAAGTCCGACACGCACTTGACCGCTTTTATATTTTTACTTTTTATTTCACAGATCAAAGTGAACAAACAGACTTTCTCTGGTGGTCGAGTGACAGAAGTCGACGACTCCCAAGTGAAACTAGACGAGGCACTGTCGGAACTCTACAGGAGCTCCAAGGAACACGGCCAGGAGCTCGACATAGACGAAACGTTCAACATATTCAAAGAACTGATCCGTGATGATTGTCAAAATCCGGTCGCAAAATATGTCAGCTACCCAAACTTGTTGCAGGATCAATTCCAAATTATACCTCCGGATGAGCCAATGCCGGGTAACGCAGAACATATCCTCGATGATTTCGGCATATTGCAACCAGTACCAGAAATCCTTAACACTGCAAATTTCCCAAATTCTCCAGAAAACATGTTTTCCTGTCGAAAAGAATTAACTTCTTTCATTCAACCCGAAGAAAATTCATTGTACTTGACCCCTCCTGGATCGGTCAATTTAGGAAGTCCCTTGTCAGACTTCCATCTGTCGCCAAGGACTTACACCCCGAACTCAGACTATACCTTTTCTCCCTCCGATAGATCGTCCCCACTCATCAACTATGACTTTGAGACTTGCCAGGAGATCCCACAGTTAGGCAACCAATCTCCTTCACTTCCAGCAATCGAGAGTACCGAGAAGAAAACTAATTTAAAACAGTTTAAAAGCATGCAGAACGAAATAGCAGCGAGTTTCGCGAATAAAGAATGTTGCCAGAAAAACAGAAGATCTTGTAAAGAGATCTTTGAAGAGAAACTTGCGAAGTTCAAAGCAGAACAGCGGAGGAATATTTGTATGAACGTGTGTAAATTGGATTTTAATACTGCTTGGGGGTGAGTTTACAATTCATATATGTTATTAACGCCGTTCCGAAACTATTTATATCTCGCACGCACACTTACCCACGTCGCAATAATTAACCAATCCGTGCAAAGTAACTTGACCCATGTCATGCACGTACTTACATAATTAGTACGTGTTACTGCAGGGTAACAGCATGTGCCGCGCAGGCTTCCTTGTAGGAAGAAACTTATTACCTATTATATATTATGGTGCTGACCTATTGCGTTTTGGTGGACGTTACGGACCTAGTGGCCACTCTACTGTTAATATTTTCAGGAACTGATCACGCTCAATGTTGATTTCTTTAAATATAATTTCTGAAATGTAATGTATCTAGGTCACGAGCTCCTGAAACTAGGTCATACGTATAAAATTCTATAGTTGGATTATCTCTTCCTTTATCGGCGGAAGGAAAACAACCGCTAACTCCAGAAAATGTACTTTGGTTTTGACTTTGATACAAAATACAACATTTCTATTTGTGTTTGTGGCGGGGCATGGGGCAGGGGGGCAGGGGTACGAGTAGGGCTGTGTGTTTGTTATATGTAATTTTATTAGTTTACATTTACATAATAGTCCACCGGAATTTCGAAAATATACATTGGTACGTGTGACTGGATTCCAAAGAAGGCTACTTGAGAGAAGAGGTGGGGTATGAAGTATATATTTATAAATTTGTATATTTTTTCTCGTTATATACTTCAAAACTGCATTTTATAATAAAACGTAAAATTGTATAGCAAAATATTTCTAATCAATACATACTTTGATTTCCCTAATAATGTTTGGTTTTCGCGCTACAGTGCACGGGCATGGTTCCCATATACACATATTTCTTTCTTTTATGCAAATAATAATAATAACTTTTTCTTACAAAAGGTAACTTAGTTCCTCTAAATACGTTTGCATACAAACTATACTGCATAATGTAATACTTAAGCGCGCTTTAGATAGGAAACTAGACATTTTAAGAGAACACGATGCACGTGGACTCGTAGCGTGATTTTCCCCCTTATTTTTGACACTTGCCAATCAAACACTACGAAAATTTGTGGACATGTTGTAAGAATGAATATCTAAGTCTGCAGTGAGCCAGTTTTCTTTTAAATTGTATTGTTTAAAAGCGATTAGCCCTCGGTGATGGAAGTTTTTTTTTTTTGGTTTAACTTTTGCCCTTTTGCCTAATAAAGGTTTATTAGGAAAAAGTCAAACCCAGTCAATAATAGTCACAGAGCTCACCTATAAAACTAGCTTCGTGGGGGGCATCTCTGGTGAGTCATTCATTGGCTTGTTTATATTATAAATGCGAAAGTTACTCTGTCTGTATTTTACCTCTTTACACTTAAACCGCTGTATCGATTAATGTGAAATTTGGCATGGAGATAGTTTGAGTCCCGAGAAAGGACTATATATTATATATATTTTTTTCTATAGTAATAATAATTCTATAGTTGGATTATCTCTTCCTTTATCGGCGGAAGGAAAACAACCGCTAACTCCAGAAAATGTACTTTGGTTTTGACTTTGATACAAAATACAACATTTCTATTTGTGTTTGTGGCGGGGCATGGGGCAGGGGGGCAGGGGTACGAGTAGGGCTGTGTGTTTGTTATATGTAATTTTATTAGTTTACATTTACATAATAGTCCACCGGAATTTCGAAAATATACATTGGTACGTGTGACTGGATTCCAAAGAAGGCTACTTGAGAGAAGAGGTGGGGTATGAAGTATATATTTATAAATTTGTATATTTTTTCTCGTTATATACTTCAAAACTGCATTTTATAATAAAACGTAAAATTGTATAGCAAAATATTTCTAATCAATACATACTTTGATTTCCCTAATAATGTTTGGTTTTCGCGCTACAGTGCACGGGCATGGTTCCCATATACACATATTTCTTTCTTTTATGCAAATAATAATAATAACTTTTTCTTACAAAAGGTAACTTAGTTCCTCTAAATACGTTTGCATACAAACTATACTGCATAATGTAATACTTAAGCGCGCTTTAGATAGGAAACTAGACATTTTAAGAGAACACGATGCACGTGGACTCGTAGCGTGATTTTCCCCCTTATTTTTGACACTTGCCAATCAAACACTACGAAAATTTGTGGACATGTTGTAAGAATGAATATCTAAGTCTGCAGTGAGCCAGTTTTCTTTTAAATTGTATTGTTTAAAAGCGATTAGCCCTCGGTGATGGAAGTTTTTTTTTTTTGGTTTAACTTTTGCCCTTTTGCCTAATAAAGGTTTATTAGGAAAAAGTCAAACCCAGTCAATAATAGTCACAGAGCTCACCTATAAAACTAGCTTCGTGGGGGGCATCTCTGGTGAGTCATTCATTGGCTTGTATATATTATAAATGCGAAAGTTACTCTGTCTGTATTTTACCTCTTTACACTTAAACCGCTGTATCGATTAATGTGAAATTTGGCATGGAGATAGTTTGAGTCCCGAGAAAGGACTATATATTATATATATTTTTTTCTATAATTAAGGAGTTGCTGTTGAAATCCTACACCGCTAACCGAATTTAGGAACCACAGGCAGAAGCTATCCATACTAATATTAAAAATGAGAAAATAACTCTGTCTGACTGTCAGTTACCTCTTTACGCTTAAACCGCTGTACCGATTAAGATGAAATTTGTCATGGAGATAGCTCAAACTATCCTCCCAAGAAAGGACATAGGCTACTTAAAAACTTCAAGTATGAGTCGGTTATTTTCTATAATTGAGGAGTTGCCATGGAACCGCGGGCAAAAGCTAGTTTATTATTTTTTTTCCTTGATTATTTGAAGAACAGTTTGTTAGAAATATTTAAGTAGGCACTGGCAGCGCATTAGTTATTTAGAATTTTTCAAATATATTTTTTGTATAAAAGAAGGTCTAACGTTGAAATCACCCTCTTCACTTGCATGTTCGCGGCTACCTCGCTACCTCGTTACCTCGCTACCTCGTTACCTCCCACACTCGACTACCTTTACATTAAAGTATATACGTATATTATGTACTGTGTATGACGTCATTCAGATAAATTCTCATTCAATATTAATATGGTCGCCGCAAAATACCAATACTTTGCGGTGGATGAATGTACGTACATACGTGCGGTGCAAAGTATCACTTACGACGCAATTCGTAGTTTATATAGCGCCGAGTAAAACCAATTTTAATCGCAAAACCGTCCAGCGATAGAGGAATCAACAAAACCGTCCGGTGATAGAGGAATCAACAAACTAGTACTCTTGTAATGGTCAATAGTGAACGGAAGTTGGTGACCAATTTTGGAAGTAAAATCCTAAAAAATGGTTGAATCCGTAGACTCTTGGATTCAAATTAATATATTAAATAATTAAAAATATATTGGAGCAAGTTGTTTTGCATTATATTGTATAAGAAGTGACTTTAAAGTTATCTCTTAGCCATATTGCAAATGAGAACAACTTTAAACGACGCTCTTCGCTGGTAGTGTTTATAAGAATAGATATATACCAATGTAGGTATAATATATTCAATATTCATGAGACATTTCTGGAGCCATCGCGGACCAACACCTTGTGTTGAAAGCGCCCGCGCCCTTAATATGCTACTACAATTACTTAATTAGTATAAATCTTATAAAACATGAAAGGAAAAAGGTCTTGTTGCGTGTAGAGTCGCCAAACGCTCCGTTGGGGATTTTGATTCTTAAGTGGGAGTCGACAGTGAAGAGTTTAGGTTTGACCGTTTCAAGCGACGGTGTAGAGCTCCACTCTCCACTCACTCACACACTCTCCACGCCTCCAATCTCGGAGGCACTCTCATCTATTACAGGCGCTCCCTATATAGCTCCCGTATCGATCCTCAGCCACTTACGAACTTAGAAGCATCCGTCTGTCGTTTAGCGATGACCAGCCATCAGCCGATCATCATTGCATCGGTTTATCTCTCTCACTCAAAAGACTTGCCGGAGAGCGATCTTCAGTCGCTCTTAAATTTAGGCGACGCCGTCATTCTTGCCGGCAACCTAAATTGCAAGCACCGCCGCTGGAATTCTTCAGTAACTTCACGAAGAGGCAGACTCCTCGACGATTTAGTTGACAGACTAAACTTTGACATCATCGCTCCCATGACGCCCACTTACTTTCCCCACAATACTCGGAATAACCCTGCCGTACTCGACATAGCACTTCTAAAGAATGTAAGGCTAAGCTTTCGCTCTATAGAGGTGCTTGAAGAACTTGACTCGGACCACCGCCCTGTCCTCCTCTGATTAGGTTCCCCTTCGGACTCTCCTCCCGACACTAGAATCGGGACGTACTGGGATAAATTCGGGCAATTGCTCGAAAATTCCAGCTCGCCACATCTAGATCGCGGTCCCAATGTAATCTCTTCTGCGACCGACTTAAACGTAGCTATCGACTCACTCACTAGCCACCTGACCGCCACCGTGGCCAGTGCTCAAGACAAGTGCCGGTTGGTGACTATCACCACCTAATCCTGCCTCAGCACATCAGGTCGCTAATGACTCAACGTAGCGCGGCCCGCCGCAGACGCGATCGCGCTCCCACTATCGAAAATAAAGCTCGCTTCAACGACTTATACCGCCGTGTAAGAACCGCTGTAGCTGAGCTTCGCGCCCAACGTTTCGGTGATCTGATGGAGAACATTTCTCCTTCTCAACAAGCTTAATGGCACCTAGCCAGAGCTTTAAAATTAGACACCGCCAACTCGCTCCCTCCGTTAACTCGTCCCAACAACGTACCCGTGTTCGATGACGACGAAAATACGGATTGCCTAGCGTCTAGCCTCCAAGCCCAATGTGCCTTAAGCACACAGCCGTTCGATCCCGACCACGTGCGTGCAGTACACGACAAAGTGGAGCGCAGAACTTCTCTGCCCCCACAGGACCCCCTGCCCCCAGTCACTGTCGACGACGTCAAACAGGTCATCAAAGACCTTCGCCCCCGTAAAGCCCCCGGTGCGGACGGTATCTCTAACGATATCCTAAAGCGCCTCACTCTTCCCCTTCTCTGCCTCCTAGTAGCGATTTTCAACGCTGCTATCGAAAATTGCACCTTTCCTTCTCAATGGAAAGATGCAATTGTTATAGGTATCCACAAGCCAGGCAAAGCTCGTACCGAGCCGTCCTCCTACCGCCCCATAAGTTTAATAAAGGCCCTTGGTAAACTCTACGAACGCCTCCTCCTCGCTCGCCTACGGAACGCTATAGTCTCCAGAGGCATTTTAATAGACGAGCAATAAAGAGACTATTTGTCGAACCGTAGCTTTCGCTATAAAGTTGAAGACACTCTCTCTTCCCCCCGTCCCATAGAAGCAGGAGTCCCGCAAGGGTCCGTTCTCGCCCCTATCTTGTACCTTCTGTACACCAACGACATTCCTAAAACGATAGATACCCAATTAGCCCTCTTTGCGGACGATACTGCTATCTATAGGCAAGTGAGTCGAATCACTAAAAGACTCCAACCCGCTATCACCGCCCTAGGCAAATGGTTTCGGAAATGGAGAATCGAGGTGGATCCCGACAAAAGCTCTGCCGTTCTCTTTATATTCAGGCCGGCCTCCGCGGCCATCTCCCCTCTCACTCTTCGGTAGTGCCACTCCCTGGCAAAACATGACATATCTCCGTGTGATCCTGGATAGGCGTTTGAACTTCCGCGATCACACCAAAATAGTTAGAGACCGAGCCGCTTTTGTCCTCGGTCGCCTTTATCCCATGTTAGGCAAGTACAGTAAGATGTCGCTTAGAAATAAGCTGATTCTTTACACAACTTGCATCCGCTCGATACTAGCATATGCTAGCGTAGTCTTTGCGTTATCCAAGCGCAATCTCCACGAACTTCAGACTAATTGTTCAATCCACAACGTATCATCCCCCTGACCGACCTCGGCATGGTCGTAAAACTAAAGTTAGGCAGCCTCGGCACGTACTAACGGCCCCAGATGACGATCTCGCTATCCGGATAGCGGATTAGTCTCAACGACCTCCCCCAATAGGGCCTCCCTCCAAACACGACGCCGACGTCCCCGGGTTCGTCGGCACCCACAAGGATACACGAAGTATCAAAGAGTGCCGGGGCTTTTCTCGCCCCCACTCAATCGCAATCGTGACTCACCTTCAGGTTCGAGGCTCACGCCGGTCGAAGGGACGCCCCGAAAGCGACAACCCAAGCCGAGGCTCCCCGCGCGGTGAGCCCTTGAGTGTTGGGCGCTATACGGGCTGAGGCTCCTTCAGAGACTCGTCCAAAAAAGCCCGGTGAAGCAGTAATGGCTGCAACAGCCAACTGCATAGTCAGTTAAGAAAAAAAAAAAAAGTACATGCCAGTTTTGAACACCCACACTTTAGAACGCGGGCGAGATTTCGAAACCACTTGGTCACCAGCATCTGTTGTTGTTTGTTAATATACCTAGCTGGTATAGAAACGAAAATATTTCGCTTTCGATAAATGAGCTACTAAAGAAAGGATGTCTCAGCACTTGGAATTTTCACTCAGGTGGCGCGGTGGCACGGCGCGGCGGCGGTGTGGTGTTGTGTTCGCGTCGCACCAATCCAGAATAGTTAATCAAATTATTGAAGATTTTGCTGTTAAATGTTTATTATCTCTTAATGATGTTGTTTGGAACTTCACCGTCATCGCGTAAAATAGATAATTTTTAATCATACGAAATTATTGTAATATAATTACGCACTTGCTGACACAAGTCATTACAATTATTTTTAATTACGTCGTGATGTCGTTGTTCGAAATTTATAAACAGTAAACTTAAAATATTACGTAAAACGTTAAAGTATTATCAGTCTTTGGTCTCTGCCTACCCCTTTGGGAAACAGGCGTGATGTTATGTATGTATGTATGTATGTATGTATTAAGTAGCTACAAATATGTATGGGTGTCCTGTCCTGTCCTGTACTATGCCGTGGTGTATTTACTTGCATATGGACTTACAATACACAAAGTGTAAAGAAATCAAAATCATTTACTTGCGTGCCAAAACATTTTGAGTCTCAAAGTGATGTAGTCACGACTCTTACGTCACGCATGTGTGTCGTTTGTGTTGTTTGTGGCCACAGAACTTATAATGTTACTCGTCTTATAATGGTCTATGGTTGTTGCTAAGTGGCCACACATACATATTATGTTTAGGATCTGAATTATCAATCCATGCAAATTATAAACCACAAAGTGTCTGTTTTATTTACTGCATTTTAATAACTTAACTACTAAATTGGTTACGATAAAAATGAAAAGAGATACAAGAAGCTCTGAATGTAAGTCGCAGTGGACGTGCGTGCGGGAAATAATAGAGCGTCGTGTATATGTATACGTAAGTACTTCATACGCCACGCAGGCAACGCCGAGGGCATTGACAAGTATTAATGTTCATATTTTTTTTTCTAGGGTACTCCAAAAGATCCTGCTCAGCCTCTCGTCGGGGTCTGACAAAGAAGATCTAGAGTACTCCATTTTTAATCTCATCTGTCAAAAGGTTCTTTCCGAGAACCCTTCCTCGTTCCTCGGGGAATTTGGTAAGAAACTATTGTTAGTTCAGTTACATTTTGTACTACGCTAAACATATGTGGGCAGTCTCGCTTCCTCATATGTTGTCATATTCTTGTTGAAAATATTTTTTTCAAACATGCTACGATATGCGATCATATCTTGCACAAGTTTCTTTGGGATAAATTGTACTTGCAGTACAGTATCAGAGTGCGACCCGCAATGTTTTATACGTCCGCTCGGGTGGTCAAATATGAAATTTGAAAATAGAATGACCTTTAGATTGACCCGAAAATTGATAACTAAATAGATAACTCATCGTTCAAGTTTCATTTAATGTTTGAGAAAAGCACTGTACAAGCCTTGGCCACAACTCAGCATAACCGGACTCTGTGATGTGTGCCTCGGTCCGCTTACTCACGATCATCCGGTTGTGTGTGCTGCGTGTGCAGGCCGCGGCAGAAATGAAGTAAAGTGTACCTACTTAGCGTTACCTTAGGGATTGCTCTAAACGCGAGGCGTTATTTAAAAATGACATATCAAACTAATATTACAAATATAACAAATGAAGTGAATTTATGAAGGTATGTTACAAGGAAATTGACTCCCTCGCAACCTAGTTGTTAGTATGGCCAGCTGCTGTGCAAAGGGTGTGGGTTCGATTCCCGCACTGGACAAACATTTATGTCATAATATAAACATTTGTGTTTGTCTTGAGTCTGTCTATTTATGTATGATATTTATAAAAAGAAATATTTATGTACATATATGTATCCGATGTCTGGTATCCATAACACAAGCTTTGCTTTCTTTGGAGCCAGACGGCGCTGTGTGTTATGTCCAAAAATATTTATTATTATTATTATTTTAAATCGATGTTTTTAAATTCATAGAGTACAGAATGCGTGTGTCAGATTTTGTATTGATGTTCCTCCACGTAGCCACATAACGCCCTTTTTAAATAGCTTAAAAATTGACAAAATGAAGCTACGTCGAAAGTTACATTTAGCTTGTTTGGTATTCGGCGTAGTCAAGGATGAAAAACCTTTATACCTGTATGATAAACTTAACTGGACACATAAACGTAACAGATCTGCCCCGCGATCCTGCACCCAGCCACTTAGCACCCTGAGGCATAGTTCTACGGCGTTTCGCGGAAGTTTTCGCTATGCAGCTACAAAATGTTGGAATAATATTCCACCTCCAATACGAAAGCGTTGAAAATAAACTCACTTTTAAAATTAGATTTAAAAGATACTTAATAGAGTTGCAAAAAAGATACGAAAACATTAATGTTAGTTTATCAAACGTTGTATAAAATTACTGCATTCTCATCAGTTGGCTTCCTTCTTGATGAATAAAGGGAAGTGTGTCTTTGATTAAGTTATTTTAGTTTTTTATGTATTATTTATTACATATTTATGTATTATTTATTAATGACGACTCTATTATTATACTCTATTTTATGTATTTTTAACCATTAATCGAGGATAGGTGCTTATGCATTTATACATTTTTAAACTAATATTTGGAATTATTATCAAAATTTATAAAATTTCCCGTTGCTCTTGGCCCCCGAGCGTTACTTCTGAAGAGACTTCATTTGAAAACCAGCGCTGTGTGTCATTTGGCTCGCAGCTTGTGCTGAGATGGAGACCTGTTTGGCACACCTCAATGACACACACGCTAGTTTAAGCTTTCTTTCTTTTTTATTTGTTTCCTATTTTTTATATTTTTGTTTGTTTATTTTAATAATTTGTGAGCTAAGTCATTTCAAAGTCATTTCATTCATTCATTTCATTTCATGTTTAAAAAGGTCATTGTCCAAAACTGAACTAAATAGGGTTGTATATGTTATTACTACCTGTGACCGTAAAGGCTGGCGCGGTCTTTTGTTACCTATACCTAATTACTTTGGGCAGTCAAATTTTTATCTTTAGAACAAAAAAGGGTTTTATAGTAATTATAATTATGCTGATAACGAGTGCTCTTTTTATAGACTGGGTTAAGATGGACGTAACTATTTGTTCCGGCGGTGTTAAAAATACACCACATGGCATGACCATCCTTTCCACATCCTTTTTTTCAGTACGCTTTTTCCTTTTTTCAGTTCACTGTGTTCCACGTAGTTTTCAAATGTAATAACAGATGGCGCTATAATTACTCTTTATATTTTTGCTGTAGTGTTTTGATTTTTACCCGACTGTGCCAAAAGAAGGGTTAAGTTTTTGACTTTATGTATGTATATTACGAAAATATATAACACTTAAATAAAATAGTCAAGCGCAAGTAAAAGGAAAAAAATAAAACTAAATAGCTGTGAATATATAAAAAAACCTTACTTCAAATACATTGAACTAAACAGAAATAACAACATACCATAAGTTCAAATAGTGTACTGATTGCTCACGCTATATGTAGTAGATTGTTACCTTAAACTGATTGCTCACGCTATAGTAGATTATTACCTTAAACTGATTGCTCACGCTATAGTAGATTGTTACCTTAAACTGATTGCTCACGCTATAGTAGATTGTTACCTTAAAACGAGTTCCGCCTCCTTTTAGTTAAATATTTGGTATGTTTTAATTTCTGATTAGTTATTTGCAGTCGGGATGTTTTCATTTATTTAATTTAATTTTTATGTCATTTCATCCGAATTTAAAATCAGCCCGCAAGTAGTGTTCTTAGAAATCTTGAGACTGCTAATTATCAATGTTGGAGAAAATTTAATGAAATTGTTTCCCGACTATCACCAGTGCTTAGTGCCTCTTACGAAAAAAGAATCATCCGAACAGCGTGACACATGTTGCATCCGAACAGTGTTACACATGTTGCATACGATGTGCACACGTTAGTACGTACGTAGATGACGCCGACAACTAATCGAGTAATATTTTTTTTTTTTTTTTTTTTTTTTATACCACTAAGGTGGCAAACAAGCTTACGGCCCGCCTGATGGTAAGCGGTCACCGTAGCCTATGGACGCTTGCAACACCAGGTATCGCTTGCGCGTTGCCGACCCTTCAGAAATCTAATAACTTCTTTCTTGAAGAACTCCATACTGTAGTCCTTGCAGAAAACCTTGGCAGGGAGCTCATTCCACAACTTAAGCGTTCGCGGGAGGAAGTTTCTCTGAAACCGCACTGTACGCGACCATTTAGGTTCTAAAGTGTGAGAATCAATTCCCTGCCGATGGCGAGCGGTGCGATGGTAGAAAGTAGCCGTGGGCATCATTTCGAACAATTCCTCAGAACACAACCCATTGTACAAGCGGTAGAACACACACAGTGAGGCAAAGTCTCTCCTCAGACTTAAGGGCTCGATACCGCAAGTGAGTTTGGAATCGTCGACAATTCTCACAGCCCGTCGTTGAACCGAGTCAAAAGGGCCAAGCTGGTATCCGGGTGCACCTGCCCAGAGATGGCAGCAGTACTCCATATGGGGCCGAACTTGCGACTTGTAAAGTAACAACCTTTGCCCCGACGTGAAGCACTGCTTCGCTCTGTTGAGTACACCAAGTTTTTTGGACGCCAGCTTCACCTTATCTTGTAAATGATCTCGGAACTGAACATCGCTGGAGATGTCGACACCAAGGATCCCAATGCTCTTGGAGATGGAGAGGGGAGTGTTCTGGAATTGTGGGACCACAGTGAATGGAGTTTTCTTAGCGGTGAACGCGCACACTTGTGTCTTTGTAGGGTTGAATCGGACCAAGTTTACCCGTCCCCACTCAGAGACCTGGGACAGTGTGGTCTCGATTTAAGACACAAGTTCTCCGCGGTTTTCCTCCACATCGGAACGAGGGATGTTTGCACGACCCGTGTAAAAAGCGTCTCCAGTACTGTCATCTGCATAGCAATGTATGTTGTTCATGTCCAACATGTCATTGATATGCAGTAGAAACAGCGTAGGAGACAGCACAGAGCCTTGCGGGACACCAGCATTAATGTCCATGCTATCAGAGCAACTACCGTCAACTACGGTTCGTATGCGTCTGCCGGACAAAAAGCTATCCACCCATTTGCACAAACCCTCGGACACTCCATAAGATGGCAATTTCGATAGAAGACCGCGGTGCCAGACCCGATCGAACGCCTTCGCTATGTCCAGGCTACATGCCAATGTCTCCCCCTGACTCTCAATGGCTAGTGCCCATCGGTGTGTGAGATACACTAGAAGGTTACCAGTCGAGCGACCGTGGCGAAAGCCATATTGACGGTCACTGACCAGATCGTGTACTTCTAGGTATCTTAGAAGCTGTGTGTTGATCACACGCTCCATCACCTTAGAGAGGAGAGAGGTAATAGCGATAGGCCTGTAATTCGATGGATCTGATCTATCGCCCTTTTTGGGCACCGGGTGCACATTCGCAGTCTTCCATGAAGACGGAAATTGCCTAGTGTGGTAGGAAAGCGCGAAGAGGCGCGTGAGTACAGGACATAACTCAGGAGCACACTGCTTAAGCACCACTGCTGGTATACCGTCTGGCCCACTCGACTTATGAACGTCTAGAGAAAGCAACGCCCGCCTGACCTCCCGCTGCGTTATGGAGATTTCCGGCATGGTCTTACCGCACCACGGTATAGTAGGTGGTACAGCGCCTTCATCGTTCATATTCGAGTTCGAGGCAAAGAGACTGCCCAGTAGATCGGCTTTCTCTTTAGCACTATGGGCCAAGTCACCATCGGTCTTTCGCAGTGGTGGTAACGACGACTGGCAGAAGTTCCCTTCGGCAGCTTTGGCAAGCGACCAGAAAGCACGACTCCCAGAAGGATAGCTCGCAAGTCGCCCACCTATTTTGCCGATGAATTGGAATTTTTATTTGCCATTGGAAATATATTTGTTTGCCATTATCAAATCTTGGCTTCAGAAAATTTTCAAGGAAAATAGGGATGAGCCAATAAAGTAAAAAGAGAGTGTTTTTGTTTCTAGTTCATAAAGAACAGTTATTGTTGTGAAAATATTATATACCATCATGACACTTATCCCTGGACGCCGATCAGAGATATTACGAAAATCAATTGTTTGCTCATAACTTACACTCCACGTTTAATCGATTATAGTCTGTCCCACAAACGTGATAAGTGGTGAGCGAGAGTCGCGACTACTTTACCATTCACATTTTGCAACAATATTTTCAACTTTACTGGGAATCAAATCCGAGAGTTTCTACATACCCGTCCAACGTCGTACCTACCTTCGCTATTCGGTTAGTTATTGTTAATAGACTTATTCTTTTTCCTGGCACTGCACATATTACTATTAGTACCTGGAGGACAGAGCGTTACTCGTTTTTTTCAACAACGCTATCTATTGGCAAGTAGCTTAAGCGTTACTAAATTACGCCATTTATTGTCAAATAGCTTTAATGTTGCTTATTACTACTCGCCAATAGATGTCAGGAAGTGTCATATTTTTCAGTTTATCATTGCCTAAAAACACGGATAAAACGACTTTTCCTAAAAATGAAACCTAGCTAGATCGATTTATCGTCCCCGAAACCCTCTGCATGCTAAGTTTTCGAGATTCAGATTATATATATCTATATGATATAGCAATTTTTGTGTTGGTGTCCCCAAGAAGAGCCTACCAATAACATTAATGTTCCAGGGTTGACGCTGCTGGAGTTGTCGGCGCTGCGGTGTTACTCGCACCCGACGTTGACTCGACACCTTGTCGAGTGCGTCCGCGCTGTGGAGCGGCAGCTACAACATAGTCAAGATTGTATATTTCAACGGGTAGGTATACATACATAGATATATCGACTAATAAAATGTTTTTCTTACCATTGCCACTGTAAAAAGGGCATCTTATTCATCGATAACAGTGAATAAAACTCACTCAGTTAGTGAATAAACATATTTTGAATTTGGAAAAATTATTAAATTGTTCAAATTGTCATTGTTCTCTTATCACCCGGTAATAATTACCATTCGTAATATATACCAAAATGTGAAAAGAGTACTTTTTATTTTCTCGCAGTCTATGGTAAAAATTAGAGTATACAACACGTGGAAAAAAAATTATCTCGGTCTCTCTAGACTCTAGAATCCTTCGCTGCTCTCGGCATCCAACTTTGTCCTAATTAAATTCCCTTTTTTCACTTATAAGTATATCCTATATTAGATGATATTTAGCTGGATTCGTTTCTACACACATTTAATTTCAAACGACTCTCAGGCCATTTTGTAAAAAAAACACGGTATTAATTAATAGATTTTTCAAAACACAAGTGAACATTTCTTTAAGAGCATTTTTAATTCAATTATCAATATTAGCATATATGTATATTACTCCAAAGTCTGTAATTTGTCACTGGATCATTCCGGGAGACTATAACTTTAGCCTCTTTTCTTTAACAAACAACGGCTGAACAACTCTTCAAATGTGCTAAAAGTTGTCAACTACATACTCTAATCTTAATATATATAAATCTCGTGTCACAATGTTTGTCCTCAATGGACTCCTAAACTACTGAACCGATTTTGATCAAACTTCGTAAATATCTGTTATTTGCTCCAACTTAAAAGATAGGATAGTTTTTATCTCGATATGTCAAGTGCGAGCCGGACTCGGGCACTATAGGTAAAAACCAACTTTCGCCGGGTACAGAGGGACGGCAGCGGAACAACGTTCGCCGGGACAGCTAGTACTAAATATAAAATTCAAATATACTACATTAGCTCTTCTTCTTTCCGTTTCTTATAAATGTCTATGTAATTTTAAAAATAAATTATTATTGTCTTTATTTCAAGGTGGACTCAAATGGCGACAACCTAGTGATCGCGTGCGCTCGCGGCGGGGACAGGTTCGCGGACGTGTTGCACTGGCTCGTTCGTCGCGAGACACACGAAGCGCCGCTGTTTGACTTGGGCCACGTCAACACTGAAGGTGGGCATTACCCTTTTTAACACAAACATTATCGCAAGAAAACATTTGTTTTAGATATTTCGGGGAGGACATAACTATAATTATTATGAAAAAAAAAATCTGTACTACACACTCGTAAAGTTACAAATAATCATTTACTAATAGTACTTTTTACTACTTAATTGTGGTTCCTATATAAATAAACACAATATAAAAAACATATTCAAAATGTGCCTAGCTGTTGTACTATTTATAACTTATTTTAGAGCTTACTTAAATGATTCATAAAGTAAAAAATGTTACCATTATAATTCACAAAAATTACGTTGAATTAGAATATTAAATGATAACATACGCTCTTTTTTATTCACTCTAATAAATATTTTTTAAACAAATGCTGTGAAATAATTAATAGAAAAATATTTTTATTATATAGGCTATAAATTTAAAATTTGTAAATAGGTAGGTGCTAGCAGAGCGTCCATGTGTTTGTAAATAGGTAGGTGCTAGCAGAGCGTCCATGTGTTTGTAAAAACCTCTCTACCTTTAAAATTATGCCAATATTCTACTGTATCAATGTCTTTTCTAGGAATACTGTTTGCCTTTCTATTTTGATACTGTTTCAAGAGAGGTAGGTACCGAGGTACCAATATAATATAAATGCCGTACATTTATACCAATTTGAAGCTCTACTCCATAAATTATGACAAATTTCTATCCGTGGTTATTTGTCCGTTTCGACCGAAGATGGTTTTGTTGGCGTTATAATCTAAAGTTATTTTACTATGCAGGAAAATCCTATAGTTTTTTCCTTCTTTTAGTTGGTCAAAAACTGGCAAAGAAAAAAGACACTATCTTGTCCCTTGTCTATCACTTTACCACTTGTTACTTAAAACTTAGTAATCCACAATGTATGGGACAGATACAAAGCTACTTTAACCTAGATACACTTAATTAGAAGCAGTGTTGGAGCGATTGGCTCACCCGTGTGTCGCAGGAATAAAGTGATTGGTGGACAAAGGCGGTCCCCACATTATTTAGTTGTGTGTCTGGCCACTGGTTGCCCCCTTCCAGAGAATAAAGCCGTACCTTTACCGTACATTACCTACATACATCTTTTATAAACTTAAGTTGAATGAGACGATTATTTTTTTAATAGCTAACTGTAGCACAAAATTTTAGCGAGATGAATCTTCGATTAAGAAAGTGATGACCTTCTCAGGGCGGTGTTGGTTTTTTGTTAACAAATAGCTCATTAACGACGACGTGGAAATGAGCAGAGTTTTGTCTCAGCTAGCGTAAATTTTCCCTCAACTTACCAACAGTTACTCTCTTAAGGCATTGCAGGCCAACCTCTTCTCACTCCGATAAGGAAGCCGAGGCTCCATATGAGGATATCATATAGGGCCTTCATAACACAGCGTAGTGATGGAAGGTTTTAACGCCCAAGTTGACAGGAACGCGACGAATCTAGAATTGGTCCTTATAGCATGGTCTACCATGACCACAAAGGGATAAGTCCTGGTTAACTTTCTGGAAATGTAGAGGCACTCTTTCTGATAAACTAGATATAGAAGAAAAGGGTGAATGAACCTGATGAAGTTCCAAAACTAGGAACAGGATAGATTTTATTGTGACAGATTTGGTCCACATGTTTAGATGTGAGATCTGTGATGAACAGGTTAACAGGTAAACTAAATATCAATTACAGAAAGTAATCGTCGTATAATGTTTATTCGTAGCAGACCTTTACTGTTCCGAGCTACTGTACTGTAGGATCTGACCAGTTAACTGCATTTGTGGACTATCGGGAAAACTGAATCGTTAAGACGTCTGTTACTTTCTACGATGACCGTCCAGCTCCTAGATCTATTAATGAAATAAATAAGTTATAATTGATTTCCTTATATAAATATCATTGTAATGGAAACTTGAGTGCGCGACGCAACGCGCTTAAAATAAGATACATACATAGGTCACGGTGCCTGTCTACTTAATTTGCCGTGTCGACGCGTTAAGCTGGTCGCGCTACACAGACACCTCGAAGGATAGTTCAGTTTATGCTGGCCGTTTGAGCGGCTTGAACGTAAAAAAAACCTAAACGTGTCATGCTCAAAAACGTCTAATGAAACGGCAGATTAAAATCGCGGCACTTCGCTAGGTATGTTTTAAAAAAAATATGTATCTAAAAGTATGATTGTGCGGACGTCGAAGGGGATCGCAAAATTCAATGAATGTGTATGAATAAAATATAGGGACGATGTGTGACGCACAAATATGAGGAAAAACGAGGTGGTTTCTTTTTTTTTTTATTCAGATGTAAATTTTTAGCCAAAATAAATTCAGAAATTATGGATTTGTATGGATATTGAAAAATTGATTGTTGGTTGTTATTGATTGCTTCAAGTAGTTAAAAATAAGGTCAATCAGCAATCTTTGTGTCGGTTTCACCTGTACCTGACACATTTTTGATAGGCTCGGTACCCCGAAGTGACTGAGACACTAGTAGGTGCAATATCGCTTCGTCTCTGTCGCACTTTTGAGCTCGTCTTTACTTCACAGTGGCAAAGAGATCAGCTCTACCTACGATATTTTTGATAAACATACATAGATTATTTTCTTTTATGTAGTTTGAATTTTATGGATCGGATGTACGAAACATGTTTAATGGAAATTTGTTTTAATTGGTTTTACCGTTTCTTTTTTTTATATTTATTTCGGCTATATCAAATCAAAATCACAATATATGTTTCCATATTTTTAAGCATGTAGCCCACTTATTCGCAGATCTCATTAAAGCTTTGAGCCTCGACTCTTTTTGACCCTTAAAAAGTTGAGAGTAGGATATAATCTATTATTTTCTAAATACGCAAATTAGAAGCATTTTGATTGTTACGTACGTAGAAGCATTTTAACAAATACGTTATTAGAAGCATTTTCACTGTTACGTAATTAGTAGCATTTTTTGATGCTATAGTAAGCTGTGTGTTGTATTTATTTATACCTATGCTGCTGTTGAAATAATAAACCGATAACTATAGTAGATATCGCACTCGACCATTTCGACACAGTTGTCGTTTTCATAACTAAAACATCACGACCCTAAAATCCTTTGTTCGTATTCGGTCGGATTCGCATAAGCGGCGAATTATCATTTTACCGGAATACAAATAAGAACAAAAACACTGTCATTTTGGTAAACTTATATTTTGAAAACCGGCCAAGTGCGAGTCGGACTCACGCACGAAGGGTTCCGAACCATTATCTATAAAAACGAAAAAAAATCACGTTTGTTGTATGGGAGCCCCCCTTAAATTTAATTATTTATTTTTAATATATAACTAAATATCCTGTAAGTATTTCAAGCGTCTACCTGTTGCCGTTATCAATATCGAGCAAATACGAGCAAATAAATCACGTTTGTTGTATGGGAGCCCCCTTAAATATTTATTTTATTCTGTGTTTTAGTATTTGTTATAGCTGCAACAGAAATACATCTTCTGCGAACCCTCAAAACTAACATCACTTTAAGAATTATTTTTTACGTTAACCTTGTTCGGTTCACAACCGAGTCAGATATAGAATGTTATTCTCAGTCCTTCTAGCTAATCCCGTTCTGTCCCAAAAGTTAATTAATATTATAGAACTGTTGTGATAAATTTTACGCAATTTATGTCGGTGGTGACCGGGAAGACTAGTACTCCATTGTAGTCGGTGGTGGGTGGCCTTGTGAGTTGTGATCTGCGTAGTGGACGTTCGAGTCCCGGTGTCTATGAGTCTTTTTAAAATTTAATTACTAAATTTTTAAAATTAATCAACTAATGGACTCAATGCATACCAACACTCTGTATGTATGTATTTGTATATGAGTGTTTATATCCGTTATCTGTTACCCATAGTGTAAATCTTGCTTGTGAGTCCAGATGGCGCTGTGTGTACGGTGAAACCGCACATTTAAACCGCACATTATGCTAAATGTCAATTCAGCAATATTGACAACTTATAGATTTATGTACATTTTACCTCAGTCCATATTATTGTAGGCTCCGCGACGCGTGTGCTCACATAGCATTAAATTATCATTTTTTTTTGTATTAATAATTAATCAAATATATTTTACTGTGAATTATCAAAGTTAATCATTATCAACCACATCAAAGATCATAGACAGTGTGAGGGGTCCAGAAATATTATTATTTATTTATTAATTGTTTGTTGTGTACGTACAGGTTATTCAGCATTGCACGTGGCTTGCAAGGCGCACAGCGCGCCCTCTCCCAGGCTCCACGTGACGCACGTCTTACTCGAACACGGACTAGTCGACTTGAAGAAGGGGGTGAGTTTCATATTTATATCAGCATATTTGCTCGCGTCTTCGTCCGTTAGAATACATACATAATCCCCATGTATACTGAACGGGTTTGAATGTAACGTGGGTTTTATTTGTTAGTTATATAATGTGCCCTTGGTGTTGCAGGTGGAACGTAAGCTTGTTTGCCACCTTTGTGGTATTAAAAAGAGCTGAAACCCAAGCTATCAAACACAAATTCTTATCAAATCTTTATAGTTTCCGAATAGTCGCCCCAATATTTATTTATTTTAAAAGTTTATCGCGTAGGTACATACGCATCCACGTTGGTTTATTGACGGAAAAACAACTACAACAAGAAAAACGGTCAAGTGGAAGTCGGACTGGCGCACCGAGGGTTCCGTAAAAGGCAAACTGTATTGAGCACAGTTGACAACAGTTGTCTCAATACATCGACATAGGTGGCGGTTAGTTTACCAACTGCAAATATGTTTATAATCGCCAAAAATAGAAAAATATACAACAAGTAAAAAAAAGAGTATTTAATTCGAGGGACTAAGTTGGATCCCGAGAGCAGCGAAGGATGCTACGCTCGGGATTCTACAGTAGAATCCTGAGAGAGATGAATTTTTTTTTCACTTGTGGTATACTCTTATTTTAACCATTGACTGTGAGAAAATAAAAAGTACTATTTCCACGTTTTAATATATATTCGGTAATTATTACCGGGTGATAAGAGAACAGTAACATAAAACAGTTTAATAATTGTTCCGAATTTAAAAACATTTTTATTCACTCAGTTAGTAAAAGTGAGTTTAATTCATGTTATGTTTTTATTTACGAAGTGAGTAAAAGGGAGTTTTATAAACTGTTATCGATAGATCAAATATATTTCGAGTGACAAAAGTAAACACAAAATTTATTACAACAAATTTACCGTTATCAGTTTATTTTTTTTAAGTGTGCTATATGGCATTGCTTCTTGCCAAATTTCATGATTGTAGGTCAACGGGAAGTACCCCATAGGTTTTGATTTATTTGTGAATACCAAAATATGGAACAAAAATATCCGTATTTTGGGAATATTTTTTTATTGCGTTACTTAGAAGCTTAATGATGTTTTAATAACTTTAAGTGACCGTAGACTTTCGTATTTGATATTAATTTCAACTTTATACCTTAACACGGTCCTGAGACTTCTTAGGCAGATAGACAGACGGACAACAAAGTGATCCTATAATAGGTTCCATTTTTCCTTTTGTGGTACGGAACCCTAAAAAGCTCGGTGATTTTAGTTTCATGAAATTGTTATATGGCTTAAAAAATAATAAGGTGGCTGAAACTCACCAGCAATGAGATTTCACATAACTTTTCTGGCGCCTATTCGAGTAGCGCGGAAAGGTCGACTCAAAGAAGATTCTCATAATAATTTACAAAATACGAGCATTTATGAGTTAAAATGCAAATTTAGGGAACGGAGGATTTTTTGTTGCGTAAAATTGCCAATTTTTCAAAACTACGAATTGACTTAATAAGTACAAATAATTAAGTCTTTTTAATAATTAATTCTTTCTTTTATGCGTTTCTTTTTATATCCATATTAATGTAACAGCGGTCTTTGCTAAACCTGCAATATTTCTTTATACATTTTTGAACGCTTTATTAATTTTTGTATTTCCCCCTTCTCCCCTAATCTAGGACCTAAAGGGCGGCGACACAGCGCTCCACCTCGCGGTGAGCTCCTCTACTTGTGACCTGCGACTCGTTCTCCTCCTGTTCCGACACGTCGACCGTACCCAGTGGAAGCAGCTCGCTCAGTGCAACAACAAAGGGTCAGTACAGTATACCTAGTACGTACCTTGAGTTACGGCCTATCTAGTTATGTTACGTTACCTCGGTAAAACTAAGTCACCTATGTTACTTCAAAATTACTTCCAGTACGTAAATTGTGTTCTTCAAAATTACCTCGAGGTTCATAATACTAATTCCGAAAATCTAGATAGGTTATGAATGGATTAGATTAAGTTTTATGTCGAAAGCGACTTATTAGATTTGGTATACTGTTGTAGTAATCCACAAGGTCAATGATACTTTGTTTTTATTGTTTAAAGCAAATGTCAACCAAACTTGTATACAAGGTGCCTTGCCGAGAGTAGGCTATATAGGTGTCAACAACAAAAAACCGGTAAAAGACCAACCTCATAACTCGGGACCAGTAACTTAATGTCATTGGTATTTTAAATAAATACATTATAAAAAAAAGCAAATAAATAATAAAGTAACACTAGCTTATCCCCGCGACATACTGTTTATGGTTTTAAATTACAAAAGAACCTGGATTGTCATACAAACTTTCATCCCTAATTTTGTGCAGACCTCAGTAGTTTGGGCTGAGCGCTGTGCGTTGATAACAGTCAGTTTATTTAATGTGATACAGTAGCACACCACATACAGGTGCACACCACATACAGGTGCACACCACATACAGGTGCACACCACATACAGGTGCACACCACATACAGGTGCACACCACATACAGGTGCACACCACATACAGGTGCACACCACATACAGTAGCACACCACATACAGGTGCACACCACATACAGGTGCACACCACATACAGGTGCACACCACATACCCAAACGAGTTTTTATTAATTTTGTATAGTTCAAACATTAATTGAGTGGATTTGCTTATAATAATTTGCCTATTAAATTATTTATAAAAAAAATATGTCACTATTTTTGGGATTTAATTCAAATTATTTGGAAAACTAAGAGTGATATTCCCTTTAATCTTATTTCATAAAATATATATTAAAATGACCAAGTGAATTTGCTAATTTCATGGTCCTAAATAAATATTTGAATTTTATACCCACAAAAAACCGACAATATCGAGATTTTCAACGTGCGGTCACAGCTAGCGCCCCTTGTACACGTGGAACCGTGCCTCTTTGTATGCTTCAATAGTGTAAAATGTCTGTGTACACTAGCCGAAACGGCACGCTTTTGCAAGGGTATGCCATAGCCTTAAGGACTTAGTTTATGATAAAAAGCTTATGTATAAAAAGCCGCTGTTTGTCCTGCCTCGTGAGAACTCTCCTTACAGCTGCCCTTTGCTAGTGCGAATTGGCGGACTGTCAGAATTATCAAACCGTCCTTAATAAGTATAGCTTCTTAATTACTAGAAGTAATATATTATTGTTTGTTGTGGCAGGCTGGTGACCCCGATGGAGTACGCTCGGTGCGCCGCCAAGTCCTCCGCCAAACTGAACTTCCCAACGGAAGTGCTGGAGTTCATGAGGAAGCTGCGTTGATTCCAACCTTTAGATGAAAATAATAACGATAAAAATGTTCGAAAACGATGTAATAAATATTTGTTATGTTTATAATTCCCATGTTGGATTTTTGGAAGTATTATGTACATATGATGACGAATTTTGTTTTTCTCCGCGTTAAAATTGGTTGAAATGACGTAGAAATGTGATCTTTGGTTGTTACAGATTGGTTTTTTTTTAAAAATAATAATTTTTCCACAAAGTGAAATGTATATATTTTTTGCAAATAAATATGTGTAAATGTCTTATGAACTTAAAATATGATTTTTTTGATAAACTTTAAAGTTACCGTAATAGCACTTACACAATTACGTACCTATGTTATGTGTTATGTAAAACTGTATGTTAATATTTTTTATTTTAAATATAACATTCAATATAAACATTATAGCTTGGCACAAACCTGTCCCCACCCGCTCTTAAAAAAGGTACAAAAATCTTATGCTTTTCAATGTAAAATGTACCATGGTGGAATCACTTTCTCTCTCTCTCTTTGTTTCTTATATACGCACTGCGAAGTCTTTCGCTTGAACGAAAGTAACGCGCAGTGAATATCACTGATTTGTTGATAAAATCAGTCTCCTTATACCTACTAAACCTCTAACTGTAGAATAATTCTAGAGTCTCTCAATACAGAAATTACTAGCTTTATAAGATTCGTTTATATTTACGTATGTATGTAGGTATGTTGTGTTTTTTTTTTTAGTTAAAACGATGTCTTTATAAATTGTGAAGGGTAACTGTGCTCTTAAATGTTTAATTGTTTGAATGATATTCATACAAACTCTTGATATGTCACAAAGTAAAATTCATCCATAAATATATAAACAATTGTGTATGTCTCTTAGTATGTAATGTAACATTGACGATACAATAGATGCGTAATGGTTGTGAAATAGTTATTTGCCTTATATAATTAAATATACGTTTAAAGTTACAATATTATAGTAAAATAAGTAAAAGATTGATATTTTTAACTAAATAGCTAAGTTTGGTGATGTAGTATACATATTAAACTATGAGCATGTCCTTTCTTCTTCTGTATTTTTGTCTGTCTCATGGTTATTTTACTCTAAAAGAAGTGATTTTGGAATTTTGTACGGAGTTGAGTTTCATAGAGAAGTTAGTTAAGACTGAAATTCCTTTTATCAGGTGGCAAATAAGCTTACAGTCCGTCTGATGGTAAGTCGCTGTAGCCTATATAGAAGCTTGCAACACCAGGGAAAATTCTCTCGCGATGCCCAACTTAATAAAACTTATTACCTCTTGAAGAACTCCATACTGTAGTCTTTAGAGAAAACCTAAGCGTTCGCGGAAGGAAGTTTCTTCGAAATCGCACTGTACGTGACCATTTAGGTTATAAATAATTAGGTTTTCTCTAAAGATTACAGTATGGAGTTCTTCAAGAGGTAATAAGTTTTATTAAGTTGGGCATCGCGAGAGAATTTCCCCTGGTGTTGCAAGCTTCTATATAGGCTACAGCGACTTACCATCAGACGGACTGTATGAGAATGAATTCCCTGCCCATGGCGAGCGGTGCGATGGTAGAAAGTAGCCGTGGGCATCATTGTGAACAATTCCTCTGAACACATCCCATTGTACAAGCGGTAGAACACACACAGGGAGGCAAAGTATCTCCTCAGGCTTAAGGGTTTGATACAGCAAGTGAGTTTGGGATCGTCGACAATTCTCACAGCCCGTCGCTGAACCGAGTCAAAAGGCCCAAGCTGGTATCCGGGTGCAGCCGCCCAGAGATGGCAGCAGTACTCCATATGGGGCCGGACTTGCGACTTGTAAAGCAGCAACCTCTGCCCCGACGTGTAGTTCTGTCTCGCTCTGTTGAGTTCATTTTGAGGTTTTCAAACTTTTGAGCTTCACTTAGTTTTCCAAATGATCTCGTAATTATTTTCAAATTTCTGACAATTTAAGTTAAAATGAAGCCAATATGTTTTTTATAATTATCAAATATATCATCAAAAGTAGTATCAAGGTGCTCAGCGAAATTTTATTAGAATATATTTTCTCTAAAATGTGATTATAATTAGTCATGTACGTAATATTTGTTACTAACAAAATGCATAATCTTTTTAGTACATAACCTAACTTAGACTTATTTAGTCCAATAAATCCAAGATGGCGATAATAATTATCTCGTCTTGTATTTGCGTGGTATATTTTGTAGTCATAACCGTACCTTTAATAAATAACTAACCTTTTTTATGTTTCTAAGAATCGATTATGTTTTTATTTTATATCATTGACTTTGATTGATAATATCACCTTGTATCATTGACTTATCATCGGTGTATCACTAAAACTGATTCAGTGCAAAAAAATAAATAAAAAATAAACAAGGTCTAATAGATGCATATTTGCTTCTTGTTTCAATGCTGCTGTGAATTATTATCTTTTTGTTTTAAAAAGAAACACAATTTTGTCAGCTCAAATTTTGTTCGATCTCATTATTTTCTTTACATTTGATTACAAAATTTCTTGTCATGTTTGTTTGACATCATGTATTGTCTCAGTGTAATAGCGATAAGATTCAAATTATAATTATGTTTTCATGACATTAAATAATATTGTTTATATTGTTTTTTTTTTATTTCCGTCATTTTAAAAGATGTTTCGATATTTATTATGAATTTGCTGTAAAGAAGGTGAAGAGAATAGATAACATGTAAATTGCTACAAGCTCCTACACTGTGGGACTTACTCAGGAAACTAAGGATTACAATACTCACATAATTACATGAACTATATAGAAGGTTGTCGGCGCCTTTGTCGCATATTGTGGTTATTCTTTTGATAACATTATTCAAATCATAGTTATTTTTTATTATTTCCAATATGTTGATTTCTGCAACTTTCTCTTAGGGTGTAGTTTGTAACTACTCCCCCCCCAAAGAACATATATACTAACTTCCCTTAACTTACCTACCTAACTAACCAGTATGGATATAAAAGATTATAAGACAATATGAACACGAAACTTGAAAATTGAAGTATAAATTTATCGAAGGTTTGGCTATGTGATCGTCTAAGTGGTAGGACCTTATTGTGTAACGTAGACCGCAGGTTCTTTAAGAGAAAGACTGAAACACCGTTCTAGTAATAAAAATAGTATCGTCTACCCCTATGCGCTTTTTATTTTTCTAAAAAAATAAAAAGGCGGAAAGCTCCACCCAGCGCTTCCCACGGTACGTGTCCATACCGAGGCTAACTTAGCGCACATCCCCCGAAGGAGTAGAGGTGTGAAATCATAAATGGTATAACCATTAAATTATCGTTGCAGCCGAAGCTGAAGACCGAAGTCTTAATATGTAGTTTCAGGAACAAATCCTTGTGCGTGCATAGCACAAACACTCAGCCTTTAGGCCAAAGAGTGTGACATCCGTTCGCACAGACACAGCCATGACATTGTCAAGAGAGCACGTCTCGTGTTAAGCACACTCCGAAGAGCAGGACGCAATAAACCCCACTGAACCATTTGTGTAGTAGGTAATTTATGTACCAATGGAACAGCCATGGAATTCACCAAGAGGGCACGCCCCATGCTTAACACACTCCGAAGAGTAAGACGCAATAAGCCCCACTGCATCCATGTAACTTCAGTCGTAGATTATAAATGATATATTTCGGTTTTCAAGCCGGCGTCCACACCATACATGATCAAGGATTCATAAACAGGTTAAATGTATAGGTATATTATCAGTTCAAGTACGAAGAATTATAGTTTATAGTTTATTTGATCGATTAACGATAGAATAAGTGTGAGTTATATTATTTATGTAATATTCAGTATCGCAGCTTTTCAGGAATTTAGTCGCGAACCAAATATGATTCCATGAGTTTGTTACCAGTCGCGTAGGTGAAGTATCACTGTCGCCTTCGCGTAATCAGCGTCCGACTCCCCGCAACATGGCAACGGTTTACGTGTCAATTTAAATAAAACAACAATTGCCTTCTTTCGCAGTTTTTCGACTCTGACAGACAGCTCAGGGCAAGGACCTTTACCCTTCTACACTGTATAATCTGTTGTCGTCGTTCAAGTCGCTCGGCACTGAACTCACATCCGTATTTGACCCAAACAAACGGATCGAAACGTTAGGCGAGAGATGTTCAAACCGTCTGTGAGCTCAGCCGATGTAACTTGAAGCCACTAACGAATGTTAACGATAAACATTCTGAGGGACCAGTAGGTTTTAAGCTTCCGATCCCCGGGCATGCCTCCATCATTTCCTTATCTCCTCTTTGCTTTACTCAGGCGAGGTCTTTTTACCTGTATTGTATAGCAGCAGTATAAGCAATCAAACATAAGAAACAACATCCATCGCTTATTCAAGCAAAAGAGTCGCATTCCAATATTCCATCAGAAAGGTACATAATTCTTCTCATGTTAGAATGTATTCACTCAATAATACATTGCATTTTATATCAATTTATCGCATTTTGCATATGCCCACCTCATACGCTTTCTTTATATATTGTGGCCACGCGACGCTCGCCGCTGCCTATGTATGTCTACGTAAATTTATGCTGTACCGGGTGTTCTAGTAATGAAATTTATTTTATTTTCGAATTTAGGTTTTTAACTACATAAATGTGTTAAGCCCGTCTTTAGAAATTCTACAAAAATATTAAAGACCTCCACCGCCACGATCCTGGCTAACTTTTTCTAAGTCCTCGATATTCCACGATCTTATTTAATTATTATTTTGATAATTATGTTAGATTTATATAACAATTTTATTTTATGTATATTTTTTTTTTTTTTTTCTTTTTTTAATATTAAATTTTATTTTTATAAAATTTAATATTATAAAGCAAGAAGATGGCTTGGTAGACGGGTAGGCTTGGCAGATGGGTACATTCACCCCCAAAAATCTTACGGAACTTGCTGCAGGAAGATTTTTTAAAGCTAATAAAACTTACTAAACCACAAATACTTTTATTTACACCCCCCAGACTCTTTATCTTCTTCTAATTATTTTAACCTTTGCATTGTTATAATTCGTTGAAGCCTCACAAAACTTAAATACATCTTACATTGTCTTTCTATTTAGTCAATCTCCTCCATTTCACGGACAGCAAATTGTAGGCGTAAGGCCTACGGTATATGCGTCTACCTATTTAATTTATACTTTATTTAATTGAGTTTAAAACTATTATTTAATGAATTTCGCGCTATAAACAGTAAATAAAACCAAATAGACATAGGCTAGTTCCCCGCAATGCTAACAATTATTTGCATTCGCAACGCGCAGAAACCATCTACAATCACATCGGTAGTTATAACTATTTAATTAGATAGTGTTTTACACTAAAACTCTAGCAACTAGCATTGTTTTCGCAGCAACTTAGGAACCTCATCACTGTCACCACGGCTTGATATAACCATATAGACAGAGGCCAGTCCCAAGCGACTCCATGTTCCAAAGTTCTTATTAAATTAAAAATTATATTTTTGTTTAATGATAACGTCATATAACACATTTTTTTTTTCTTTGCTTGAATATTCTGTCTAGGATAGTAGTTGTAAACTAGCGCACTCCCACCCTACGCTCAAGCTAATATATTCTTAAAAATCATTGTCATAAAGTAGCCAAGCAGGCATAAACTCTCAAATAGCAACTTCAGTTTGTGATCGCGAATAAGAAACTAACAACCACTAAATAGGTTTAAGCATTTAAATACCTATTATTTATTACATCACTGTTCCCCAACATACGACTATAGCAATTTGTCTTACTTTATTCTGCCCTAAGTAATGTATGTTTAAAATCAAATCAAGCAATATTTACTAAAGAAATTTAAAGTCTACACTACTGCTTATAGTGGTAACACATCAACCTAACAGAGGTGCGATAATTACCATTTTCCTATTGTTACTCACATATTGCCAACTGAATGAATCTCCCCCTAGACAGATAAGTCCAAATCATAGTCTGATCTATTGTTTATGTCGACCAAGATCCCAATGTTGTGGCCAAAGGTTTCAAGATCTTAACGCGGAGCAGTATCTTAAACAGGAACACCGTTACGTGTTGGCTGCAATTAAGAAGTCTTGTCGACTTAATTTCACCCACACACTCTGGCAAGTAAATGCGTCACACCAAACTTTTTGTCGCCTGGTATTCCGAACTTTAACCTTAGCTCACTAAGAAGCTCAAGGTCCACTTATACGCTGATAAAACTAATATATCTAGTGTAGTCATTGAGGACGACTACAAACCCAACGAAAAAAATATTAATAATTTCAGTGCATTTCCCGGTGACTAACTACACACATCTCCCTATCGTGATTAATTTTCCCAGCGTGCCAGACACAGGCCTCTCAAGATATACTCATTCTTCCGAACTGGATTGCTATGTACAAACCAGTTTTGCGAATAATAACAAAATTCCTGTAAAACAGAAATAGCACATGTTCATTTTTGTGTTACATATACCTATACAATAGAGAAGCTACAAAGTTAGACTGAAATGTCTAGTTTCAACTCGTTCCCTATTCATCCACTCGGCAACAGTCTGAATAGGTGTATCTAGTAAGGTCTGTTTCTTTCTAAATACAATGGTTTCCACTTTAATTCAGTCATGATTGTTCCATAGCGCCTCGAACAAATTTTTGACATGCCACCAGATATAAACAACCCTAATGCCCCCTAAATATAAGTTATTATTAAACCCTTTCTTAACATAATATACTTGTGTATTTATTGTCTATGTTGAGCTATATATAATTTTACTAAACAACCAAATATTTACCTTAACTGATATTTGCAAAATATGTTAAATTTTCAAAATAAATATTCTATTTAGATCTTTATCTCTCTCATCATCTTATAAGTATAAGTGTAAGACTTAAAAACCCATAAGGCTAGATTGTATCACGAAATAAAATGAATCGAAAATATTATACAGTTAATCCCAATTAATAATAAAACAATTTGATAGTTTGACCTTAAAATTTCAATAATCATAGTAGCGTACTGTATTAAAACAGATCTTGATGTGATTGAAACAAATGAATACAAAATGTTATGTGTTCAATATCCTTAATCATTTTTATTTTCCTTTATATCTCAGTGTATACATTTTAAAATTTGTTTAAATTTTATATTTATCTTTATAAAATTTAACAACCAAAACAGATTTTGATGTGTTCCCAGACTACGATCTTTTTATTCCTATTTTAATTTATACCTGCTGCATTCATTCATCATTTCTGTTACAAATTTTATTTCAAATTGTCTAAACAAATAGACTAAACTACAGTATTTAATAAAGGTATGTGATTTGGTTCTACTGATTGATGTCGGTTTGCACTATGCGTTCCATAATTTTATATTTAACTAGACTTTGCCAGCGGCTACGCCCGTCCTGAATTCGGTTCTCGACGTGGACTTTCACATTTATAATATTAGCAGAATTGATTTAAACCCAGGCTCCAACTTATCAAGATTAAATAAATAGTTTAAAATCAATAAAGGTTTACCGCAGACAACCTTTAGAAGTGAAGGCGAAACAATCCTAGATCCATCGCTCCCGCACTCTTTACCACGTTAAGAAAATCTATATTGTAGTTCACGTTAACATTGTAAGGATACTGAACACAAAACTAGTTTTTTGATTATAGTGATTACGATTTTTAACTTTCTTAAACACATTTATTCCATCGGCCCGTCGAAGTAAAACTAACTGTAACAACTGTTCGATTCCGAGAATTTCTTTAAAATTCTTTACCAAAGTAAGACAACTACTTCTCTTTGTAGATCTCACTCTTCACTCAAAATTCAATCATCTAACAAAATCGACCACCATGAATGCAAATATACAATAAATAAGACAATCGATTTTTAGTTATTTATTAGATTGGATTTTGTACAAAACTACTTTTAATAATCTAATGAAAAATATTAATTTCCCAATAAGTTACTTAATAAACCCAAATAATACATGTAAACCTACATAAATTACATCACCATAATTTGGATAAATGGATGAGCGTTAGCACCTTACCTTACGACACAGTATACTACTTACTCAAATTCACATTAAGTAAAATAAAATTATCAATTTTTTAATAGAACATATTAAATATCTTATTAAGTTGTTGGATATGGAATATGTTTAAATTTGATTTAATTAACCATGGAGTAATATTTTTCCTATTCTCAATGTTTAAAGCTAAAAGAATAAAAACTATACCTATTTTGTTAAACCGATATAAATTAGTTGCAAACTAAAACTTGCAATTAATACGTTTCTCATAAATACTATCTAGATAATATCGACTGTTGTGGTTTAAGTGTAATTTGAAAAGTATAAATTATTTACTTATTTTATTCAATAAAAAGATACTATACTACTTATTATAGACATTTGTTTCAAAATACCGATTTGAAATCTAAGTAATCTAAAATGAATTCACTAGTTTAATCTCAAACAAAATCTTAGTAAAGTCAAAACTAAAAGTTAGTTAAAAGTCTGAAAAACCAAATATTAAAAAACTTAAATTTACGATAATTTCGAAAACACTCACAGGTTCTTATACTTTTGCCAAAATTGAAATATAACATAAACTACTACATTAAATCAACTATCAAAACATCAATTTATTTTGACTATTTGTCATTGATTCACATGTAACAACTTCTACTTTGTGTATGTTGCAGGTATCAAAACTAAACTGCTATATATTCCTCATACAATTGACTGTCGTTTTTTTTTTTTTTTTTTTTTTTTTATGATATTAAATAAAATTAAAATTTTGTATTTATTAAAATATTTATAAACGACTACGAATAAAATCAGTTCAATAGCGATTCTAAACTTTATAAAATTTTATATAAATCTAATAATCCTGGTCGAAGGCAACCAAATTGTAACTACTTCCCCCCAAAGAACATATATACTAACTTCCCTTAACTTACCTACCTAACTAACCAGTATGGATATAAAAGATTATAAGACAATATGAACACGAAACTTGAAAATTGAAGTATAAATTTATCGAAGGTTTGGCTATGTGATCGTCTAAGTGGTAGGACCTTATTGTGTAACGTAGACCGCAGGTTCTTTAAGAGAAAGACTGAAACACCGTTCTAGTAATAAAAATAGTATCGTCTACCCCTATGCGCTTTTTATTTTTCTAAAAAAATAAAAAGGCGGAAAGCTCCACCCAGCGCTTCCCACGGTACGTGTCCATACCGAGGCTAACTTAGCGCACATCCCCCGAAGGAGTAGAGGTGTGAAATCATAAATGGTATAACCATTAAATTATCGTTGCAGCCGAAGCTGAAGACCGAAGTCTTAATATGTAGTTTCAGGAACAAATCCTTGTGCGTGCATAGCACAAACACTCAGCCTTTAGGCCAAAGAGTGTGACATCCGTTCGCACAGACACAGCCATGACATTGTCAAGAGAGCACGTCTCGTGTTAAGCACACTCCGAAGAGCAGGACGCAATAAACCCCACTGAACCATTTGTGTAGTAGGTAATTTATGTACCAATGGAACAGCCATGGAATTCACCAAGAGGGCACGCCCCATGCTTAACACACTCCGAAGAGTAAGACGCAATAAGCCCCACTGCATCCATGTAACTTCAGTCGTAGATTATAAATGATATATTTCGGTTTTCAAGCCGGCGTCCACACCATACATGATCAAGGATTCATAAACAGGTTAAATGTATAGGTATATTATCAGTTCAAGTACGAAGAATTATAGTTTATAGTTTATTTGATCGATTAACGATAGAATAAGTGTGAGTTATATTATTTATGTAATATTCAGTATCGCAGCTTTTCAGGAATTTAGTCGCGAACCAAATATGATTCCATGAGTTTGTTACCAGTCGCGTAGGTGAAGTATCACTGTCGCCTTCGCGTAATCAGCGTCCGACTCCCCGCAACATGGCAACGGTTTACGTGTCAATTTAAATAAAACAACAATTGCCTTCTTTCGCAGTTTTTCGACTCTGACAGACAGCTCAGGGCAAGGACCTTTACCCTTCTACACTGTATAATCTGTTGTCGTCGTTCAAGTCGCTCGGCACTGAACTCACATCCGTATTTGACCCAAACAAACGGATCGAAACGTTAGGCGAGAGATGTTCAAACCGTCTGTGAGCTCAGCCGATGTAACTTGAAGCCACTAACGAATGTTAACGATAAACATTCTGAGGGACCAGTAGGTTTTAAGCTTCCGATCCCCGGGCATGCCTCCATCATTTCCTTATCTCCTCTTTGCTTTACTCAGGCGAGGTCTTTTTACCTGTATTGTATAGCAGCAGTATAAGCAATCAAACATAAGAAACAACATCCATCGCTTATTCAAGCAAAAGAGTCGCATTCCAATATTCCATCAGAAAGGTACATAATTCTTCTCATGTTAGAATGTATTCACTCAATAATACATTGCATTTTATATCAATTTATCGCATTTTGCATATGCCCACCTCATACGCTTTCTTTATATATTGTGGCCACGCGACGCTCGCCGCTGCCTATGTATGTCTACGTAAACTTATGCTGTACCGGGTGTTCTAGTAATGAAATTTATTTTATTTTCGAATTTAGGTTTTTAACTACATAAATGTGTTAAGCCCGTCTTTAGAAAGTCTACAAAAATATTAAAGACCTCCACCGCCACGATCCTGGCTAACTTTTTCTAAGTCCTCGATATTCCACGATCTTATTTAATTATTATTTTGATAATTATGTTAGATTTATATAACAATTTTATTTTATGTATATTTTTTTTTTTTTTTCTTTTTTTAATATTAAATTTTATTTTTATAAAATTTAATATTATAAAGCAAGAAGATGGCTTGGTAGACGGGTAGGCTTGGCAGATGGGTACAAGTTCGTTGATAAACATTATACGCATTAAATGCGCTCTATGTTCACATTCAATCGTTCTGTTGACCAATAATGACATTCATTTACGTTACTTCCAGTCCGCATTCCACGCCAATGGTTGCACATGCTCAGGAGGTAGAGTAGTGGATGCGCTGTCAAATAGTGAAAAGACATATTGTTTGTTTACATTTGGTGAACAGAAAAATTTCAATACCTTAGCTTTTGAAACCGTCAATAAGATGCTGGTCTTAGCGGACGCACCTCGTGGCTCGTCTGACCACTGTTTTGGCCCCAGCGCGTGACATCTTTATCCCACATCGCGCTGCGTGTTTTGACATGTTTAGTTTGGTGCTCATAGTTAATACGAACATTTTTGTGCTGTGTTAGGCTTTTTTTCAACGTAGGCTATTTTCTGTCATTTAGGCTACTAAGGACGAGAATCAGCGATGAAAGAATCTGAAAGACGACTGGTCGCCTATAAGGCTACTTCAGGGACAAGGTTTTAAAGTAGCCAAATCACAAATCGCCTTGAGTGGCTAGTTACAGGAAAAAAAAAATATGAAAAATTTCGGGCTACATATGACACTCATTAGCACTATTGTTCGTAACTGTACCTGCGCGGACGACCGCCATTTTGATTCAACTATACTTCAAAATTGTTAAACCAGTCAGGATATTCTTGAAGTATACCCTGGTATTGTGTTACCTCGTTATTGCTCAGGGTATGTCGCATTCAGTTCAGTTGTCCTGATTTTTAGTACCAGGATAGCGGCAGGGAGGTAGAACAATTTTAATTTAGAGTCCCCACGGGAATAGCTTTTTCCGCGAGACTATCCATTCCGTTGGTGTTACAGGTGACATTATTTATGGGTAGGAATATAGCAGTGGTGACCGAGCTCAGCGCAGGCAACCACTTGAAAGAAGGAACCGATTTATTTGGTCGTTTTTGTCGGTTCGTTTGGCTGTTAAAGTAAAAATGAAAAACAAGACTAAGAATTCTGATCTGTTCTATTTCTCTTCGATTCGAGATATTAAGTTTTCCATCAATATACACACGTGTTCACAAAATCACAACATTACGAAATTAGCATCGACAAGTGTACACTTTCAACTTTGGTTCTGTTCGAAAAAAATATATCATCTAACAATTCAAACGTCGACTCGACGAGATTTCTCACATTTTACTTCAGAAATAAAGTTGTCCATCCACTATCTTTTTCAACTATTTTCTTTCTTTCGATATAATAACACATTAGAAACATTATATAAAATACAATTTTTTTTTTAATTTATTGAATTTTTAGCTGTAGAGGGTAAGAAAAGATTACAAATTATTGGCATCGTCTTTTGTCTAAAGTCATTTATGTAAAATTGTATTACTTTATTATATTAGATAAAATACTTATGTCATCAAATTTATTGTCAAAATAATTTCAATTTGATCTTGCCGAAGTCGAAATGAAAGAAAAAAGTATTTTTTTATATAAATTGCAAAAAATGATTTTTTTTCTATTTAATTGAGTTACTCTTGAAAGAGAGTTGATAACGTAGTATATTCGTAAACTGCTAAAAAATTAACAAGCCTCCGTCAAAATGAACAAAATTATTAAATTTTTTTTAAATAGTAAATAACAAAACTTACTATTCTATAATAACCTCTATTTATGAAAAATATGAACGACAGTTTGTTCATTTTGAACGGGTCACTTCGGATTGATAAAGATACATAAATACATATGTCACACTCATACAATATCTGGTCAACTTCCATATTTACATTTTTATTTAATTATAATATTGATCTTAAACATATCTTTGAAATATTACTGATAAAAATCGATCACAGAGTTTGTGTACATACATATTTTTTTAAAGTCCAATTTTAATACACATAAATTTATTAATATTTAAAAATATCCAAATAAAATAATTATGTCGAATATGAATTTATTATAATGACTATGACATGACAATTTATGACACATTATTGGATATTTTCAAACTTTTTTACATTCACTCTTTTCTTTTTTAAGGAAAACATCAGATTGTGTATAAAAAAAATGCATGAAACAAAATGCGTCAAACATACACACTCACACATCTTGTGCATAAACAGCACACACATTTCGTGACAAATCTTTTTGAGATCATTTTTTTTCGGGTTTTTTTTAATAAGATTTGTATTTTTTTTGTCATTTATTTCATTTACACCTAAAGTAAGTAACAAAGAATTATAACTAAGTACCTATAAGCTATGAAAAAGATTTTTGTGATTTTTGATTTTAAAATCCCTGGATATGACAGAGTGCCTTAACGCAAATATTTAAGAATATATATATATATATATATATATATAATATAATTAAACATATAATACATAAATATAAATCAAATGAAAATAATATTCGGTGGTTTTATTTATATTTTTTAAAATACCTGTCACCTATGATTTAATTTACAAAACAAAAATTGTTAACAGTATTTATTTTTACAAAATTTAAAATGACTTCGCACAATTTTTGTTCTTGTTAATTAAATTCCAATTTCTTTGTACAAAGCGAAATAAGCTTACCGCCTAAAAACTATGTTTTTTTTTCGTTTTTCTCTTACTTTCATCACAGTTAAAAGCTAAGGACTTTTGCACACTTCGGGACACCGTTTTTTTCCTAACAATAAAACATTATTTTTTAACTTTAAGTAGTAAAAAAGACTAAAATTAGTAAAGCTTTAAGACTGATAGAATGTATAAGAAAAAAACTTTGCCCCTCTTTTTCTAAATTATTAAGTAAATAAAAGAAAAACTATAATACTAAATATTTTCATAAATAAACCATATTTTTTAAAATTGGTTAGAAATTTGAAATTGCACTATGAATTATCTGAAAATATTTTTATTTTATAAAGGTTATCTTAAATACGATTCTAAATTTAAAAATAAACCGAAAAAACTGGCACCTTTTTTCATCTTACTAACCCCAAATACTTAACTTAAACAGAGCGAATCACGGTATTTTGACTGATTTCAAAAATGGGATCACTGTTCGAATTTGGCAGATTTTTTTCGTAAAAAAAGAATATTTTAGTCATAAACAAATAATTGCCTTGTCTGGTGATATCTGTTTTAGACGGTCAATTTTGGCCAGTGTCAATTAAATAAAAAGAAGTAAAGCTGCCAGTATCGTGTGTAAATTAAAATTTTTTCGTGAACATTTTTATTTATTTTGGTCTTTTGTGTTTATGACTAAAAAGATTATTTTATTATGTAAATTAAGGATCAGTTATCGCAGTACACTGGAAGAACGGGGCTGCACGGCCAGTCGGATGTCTCACTTTCGCTGCTTTCACTGCCTGATCTGTAATAAAAAACCAAAAAAATAAATAAAAAGAATCAATCTAAGTTTAAAACTACACTATATAAAGTAAAACAAACCACGCCTCTAAAGCAGACACAACATTGCGCTCAGAGATTGCTTATTCTTGGCCGTCCGCTACAAACTTTTTATTTTTGGCAATCTATCATTTTTAAGGAAAAAATCACCACGAGCTCTGTTTAGTGGGTTTTACATTACCAGTAGATTTATGATTAGTTTTTTTTTAAATTCTCAGTTGCTTTGCCTTGTGTCCTAGTGGTCTTGGCGTCTGTCACGCAATTATCCTTCACACCACTGGCTGTTCGATTAAGGAAAACATAGTGGGGATACCTGCATACGTCGGAAGGACATAATATGTAAAGTTCACAAATACGTTCTGGTCACGTTTAATGTGGTAACTATGGTTAAAAAAAAACGAAGGAAGCCTGTTCCCCTGCAGTGGCGCATATAATGGCTGAGGGTACCCCAAATTTAAATGACCTCAATGACTTCAACATGTTTTTGATGCTTAAAAAGTAAAAGTATCTTTTCTATAGCATCTTTTTTGTTCTCCAGCTTATTTGCCAGATCAAACCACAAAATGAAAATTTAAAAAATGTGTAATATGAAACAACCACTTATATTTTATTTGTCAATTTTAAACTTGTGTTCTAACATCAGAATCTTAACTCTACTGAATAATGATTTTGTGATGAATCAGTTAGCTTGGGTTGGGTTCGCTCGCGCCGAGGATTGAAGCTTTACCTGTTCCGCGTGGGCGTGGCGTCGACACCGTATTGTTGCTCCTCTATGGTCGGCAGGAGAGAAGTCAGCCGGTCGGTTGGTCGCAGCACCTTAAACGGCATCAAAATTATTATGTAGGTAGATCCATATTGTTTTAGACATTAATAAGGCCAAAAAGATCGTTCATGGATATTTAGAAGGTAAGTTATATTAATAAAATTTTAAGATTTTAAACCCCAGTGGTTAGGTCCGGGGGCTGATGAACTAAGTTAGATATTGTATTTGATGCTATATAATGATAGAATAATTAATAGTTTTATTGCAGAAGGTATACCTTGAGCGTTCTCTCAGATAGTTTCCACACGAGTCTCTGCCGGTGCGGGGCCGCACTGCGCGCCTCGTACCGTGCGAGCACACACCGCACACGGTTCCGAGCGCTCACCAACGACGCGTCCGACATCTACCGACGACAACAACATTCTTAGTATTCATTATGAGACAAATGTCATAAACAAAACATTTCAAAAATCAATTCAAGAAAAGGAAGGAAAAATCATAAACTAGGGATTAAAAAGTAACTAACATGGCAGTGTGCCTGCAGCTGAGCCGCGATGTCGAACAGTCGGTACGCGTCGTCGGCGCCCTCTCGATCCCCCACAGACCACTCCATCAGCTGCATCTCTAGCAACATTACAAACAATATAAGTACATAACAATTGCTTTTTCCGAACAGCAGTCGGGTAAAACTATAAGCCTTTCCCAGGGCGCGCCATCACACACGATCTGACCGCACGGTGTTCACCCGGTTTTTTCTTGCTTGTCGTTGTCTTATTTTGTAAGATTAATTTTAAGATCACTATGATTTTGACTCAAAATAAGAAAAAGGCGAAATGTACGATTAAATAATTTAACTCGGCGATTAAACTTTATACTACTTAGTGGTTTTTCTTATTAGAGCCAGAAAAAAACCGCGGATGTAGCCACTTCCTACTGCCTGCCTCCCAGCATGAAGCTACTTTCCACTAACTGACCCCACTCAGTAGTCATTTCCCAGTGTTGATCATAGGTTTGAGATCTCCTCGAAGTACGTTCCTGAGCAGTTTGTACTATAAAGGTAATAATGCATGTAGTATGTACCTAGTTTGTGATATAGCAACACTAGCGCCAGCTCGCTGGTCCGCGCGTTCACGCACTCCGCGTCGCACACCACTATCTCCAGCAGGTTCTCCAACTCGCTTTCCTAAAGAAAATATACAAATTATATGAAAACTAAAAATTCAGTAACTGATCTTAGTTTTGTAGAATTTATTGCTTAAGTCACAAGATTATTAACAGTTTAAACACAAATCCTACAACATTGAGCACGTCCCACTAGATAGATATAATGCTTTCTGGCACACCTAACGTGGCCACAGACCAGAAGGCTCTCCATACACCTAAAACAATAACGCATACCTACGAAAAACACATCCCCACTACACACACCCTTAAACATTCCACTCTCAATACAAACCAGTACAACGAGGCGCCAACTTCCAGAACACAACCACACATCCCCACAATACTGCACTCATTCCTAACAAGCATCCCTACATCAAGTTACAATATGCATCACGCATGACTTACCTCGGTCACTCGCAGATTTGTGTCCGAGCGCTCATTGCCCGGCAGCGCGAGGGTAGGGCAAAACTTGTCGGAACAGTCGGAGCCGGTGCACTAGACGTGTCGACCAAGGCCCTGCCGATCCATCTTTTACACAACACAAAAACACGTCACATGTGCGTTAGTGACACAGGTGACAAAACGCACAACCATTCATTCCCAAACATTGCATCAAGTCAACACACGCACATCCTTACACCACACAACTGCACATTCTCACAACATATCACCACACACTCCTAAAACACAACGCCGCACATTCTCACAACACAACGCCGCACGATCCCACAACACAACGCCGCACATTTCCACAACACAACGCCGCACATTTTCACAACACAACGCCGCATATTCCTACAACACTGCATTAAACCCAACCCACAACCACGCATCCCCACAACACCAGATCATCACTTGCGACTCACCTGACAGGTCGGCTTGTACCGGAGCCCCCACTGCCTGGCGGCGCAAGCCACGAGTCTACGGAACAGCCGGAGCCAGTGCACAACCAGCACGGCCCCGCTGACGCCCGCGGCCAGCCCCAGCTTGTCCACGATCACGCGCGACATACGCGACACATCGCCGGCGGTGCACGCAGACGACGATACAGACACTGATGGGAACAATAAATAAATCAATATTCCTGGACATCCCACACAGAGCTATCGAGCCCCAAATTTAGCAAAACTTACTGTGAAATAACACAATCATGTACTTAAAAAACACCCAGACTCAATACAAACTCAAATATTCATCACAAATCTATGTCCTGTGCGAGGATCAAACTAAATTGGTCCACTACTCAATTCAACAGGTAGGATAATTCCCAACTGTTAGCTCAGTAAAGCAAACTATTACATATGTATAGATAGATAGTGTATGACAGACAACTGACCTAGTTCTTCGATGGACACCTTCCTGGCGCGCTTGTTCCGGCTGGCGTGCTCCTCTATCGCTATGTTCATGCAGGACACCGTGATGCAGGGGACATGGCACGGGCGCACCTTCATCTTTGTCAGGAATCTGAAATTCATATGAAGCTTCATTTAATAATTGATGGAGTTTGGAATAGAGCGCCGTGTACGAGTTTTACCATAGAAATTGCTGAATTGTTGGCTAGCTATTAATCCACGGTGGGGTCAGTGGTGGCCTACGAGTTTCGATTTTACCCTGCGTCAAGAATGGCGGTGGTTCGAGCCCCGCGTGTATCTACTAATAAGTCTTTTTTTAATTTCTCAAGTACATTGATTAATCACAACACTGGCTTAAGGGTAAAGCAAAACATCATGAGGAAACCTGCATACGTCAAAAAAAAGACATATGAAGTCCACAATCTGCACAGAGCCCGGGTGTGGACTGTATGTAGTCCAAATCACCATCGGTGAGGGTAGGCCGTGGTGACGGTATGAGGCTGATAAGGAATTACTTTTAAATACTGGGGCACAATATCTATCTATCTCGCGTCACAGCAATGGAGTCACCACACCACTAGTCATGCAGAAATAAAATTAATTATATAACGATGCTGTTCCCCACACTATCGTTAGCGTTGCAAAGACATATTGATATTTTTGTCGATATCATTTCTGATACAATATAATCGTTAGTGCGATACTATTATCGACATGATGGGACTCTAGCGATTTATCTACTTGAATTCACTTCCCTCAGCGGCAGACACAGGTTAAAGCAAGTTGCTAAGCAAAATGCTATTTTGAGGGCCATTTGATATTTAACATTGACAGTTATTTTCCTATTGTCTATATTAAAAAAAAAATAATCGATGCAATCGATTATCGCTATCTACCTGATATAGATATATATCGATGTGAAATCACCCTGTATCCCTAATTTATAAAATGGACTGGCGACCCCACTCGCTGTGAAAGCCAGGGCTATGTCTTAAATATAATTAACCTGTCGAACAAATTGATAGCGTGGACGAGCACGTCGGCCGGGAGGTCGTACCACATCTTGAGACACCTCAGCACGTGGGCGGCGCCGTCGCGGGCCTCCGTACTCACTTCGCCGTTCTACAATTACAATCAAAAATAATAATATCAAAGGGTTCATACTGAATGTAGGATTTATACATACCGTCCATAACTGCCAACGTCAATATATTGCTCTACCCCTGGTCTATCATTTTACAGCTTATTACTATAATTACGCATATACGAGGGGTGACCCAAAAGTAATGATAATCAGATATTTGTAAAGCACATAAAAATATATCTACTAGGTCAGCACAAAAAAATCATATAAATAGGCCACGATTCCCGGGAGATACATTCATTTGAATACGAACAGTCGGAGAGAAAACTCTATAATGGAGAAAAACGAAATCAGAGCTGTCATCAAGTACATCTGTTTGAAAAAAAAATGTCTACTAAAGACACACACAGCGACCCAGTGGAAACATTGGTGCACTCTCTCCTCCATATTCCACAATTGCGCGCTGGGCAAAGGAGTTTAGGCTGGGAAGAACATCCACAGAAAATGATCATCGCGAGGGACGTGGATGGGCCACGTACGTCCCTCACTGCAGACAACGTTAAAAAGGTCGACGATGTCGTGTTGGTAAATCGAATGTTCACCGATAAACAAAAGAAAAAACGAGTCGACATTTCGAGGGTGAATCTTGAAAAGTGCCAAGCGGATTAGGAAATTTTTTTGTCACGTTTCGTCACCGAGGAAAGTTATGGCGTCCGTTTTTTGGGACGCTGAATGAATTATTATAGTGGAATGCTTGGAAAAGGGAGCCACTATTACGGGCTCTTACTACGCAGACCAAATAAGAAGATCGCGGGAGGCCATTAACGAAAAAAGACGAGACAAACTGCGAGCTGGAGTGTTGTTTCACCAAGACAACGCACCGGCTCACAAAGCCGCCGTTATGGCTGCCATTCAAGAAATGGGATTGGAATTGCTGACCTCTTTCCACGGCTCAATGAACACCTCCAAGGCAAAAAAATTAGTGACGATAGCGAGGTGACGTCTGATGTAGAGGTGTTTTTGGAGGGTCACGGCAAAGAATTATTTTCAAAGGGAATGATAAGTTTAGAAAAAAAGATGGACTAAATGAATTGAAATGCTATGAGAATATGTAGAGAAATATTTTTTTTTTTTAAATTTCATATTAATTATCATTACTTTGGAGTAACCCCTCGTATAAAACCACCTTAGTCCAGTTAAATTGCTATCAGAAGCACTGTCGTGGCGACGGGCTCACCCCCTGTCCCTGTCACGCAAGATTTCAAGACTTAAGTGGTTCGTGACTAGAGTCTGTCCCCACATTATGATGTGGGTGCGGATGTGCGTCCAGCCACTGGCTACCCCCTACATTGCTATAATCGTCAAGTATTTTAAAAAAAACCATCTATATTTATAACATCATACCTCACTTTCAATTAAGTTCCGTAACGCACGGCAACCTTCACACAACTCGATCACTTAACATTGGAATATTTAAAAGGATATCAAGACAACGCCACACACGGTTGTGCCGTGATGTTTAACGCCTACATACTTATTATGTGGTGGTTAGCGAGGTGTTAAATTAACTGTTTAGTGTGATATAACTTCACGAGATATTTTTGAAATCGTGACAATTTAGGATGCAGCCAACACCGCAGTAGTTAAAAAAAACGCGCGCTACTGGATATAGGCATCTATATTTACAGCTTCTCACTTGTCACGCGAAACTAAACAGATTTGTGAATTGGAAAGTGGACGAAGGTCTTTGTGAAGTAGGTGTGTATATTCAGCTTCTGATAACTGCATTTGGGTAATTGAAGCTATGACGTTATACAGAAATACGTGTCTTAAGTTATAATAAACCTATTAGGTTTGGAAATACTAATTCTAAGTTTTTTTAAAATTAATTTTGCTGGGAATTTTTGGGCAACACGTCGGAGAGTAACAATTCTCTTAAACTAACAAATTTTCTCACTGCCATTAAAACATCTTGACCTCAACATTGCACTTACATAGAAAAATAAAACTGGAATTATTTCAAGTTTTTCAAGTTACAAAAGCTACAACATATTTTTGTATGGAAAAAGTACTAACAACAGTATAACTTAATCATCTTTTTATATATATATAATTCTACTGTACGTCTGTATGTCACTGGACTCCTAAACGGCTGGACCGAATTTAATGATTTTTTTTGTATGTGTTTGGTTGGCGCCCTGGAAGGTTTAGATTCACAAATCAGCCCGGCAGATGGCGCTGCAGTCAGTACCATGCAGGACAACGTCTGCTCGGTCAGCTAGTAATTTTATAATTTTATAAAAAGAAGAAAAAAAAACCTTTAAATGTTTTATTTCTATTTGTACCGTTCCGTATGTGTAAATGATAGGGTAATATATTAATTCAGTGGTGGCGCAGGGGTTTTGATTCACCTTGCGTACTGAGTGATGGAGTTTCGAGTCCCGCGTGTACTAATGTCTTTTTTTAATTTCTCAAGTACATTGATTTATTCACACAACTGACTTCACGGAAAAGGAAAACATCGTGAGGAAATCTACATATGTCAAATACAAAAAAAGCCATGTGAAGTCCACAATCCGAATAGGCCTCGCCCCAACACGAGGGACGTATGATGCTGATGAGTATGTTAATGCTGCTTTCATTCTGAGTAGGCCCCAACTAGGCAACTAGTGTAAAAAACTCATGTACGTTTTTTTCTTAGGTTTAGAGAACATTTTTTTTTGTGTAGAGGGAGACCTATGTCTCTCTCTTTCTCTATCTTTAACATTTTTATATTATATATAATGTACAGAATACTATATCAACATACTTTTAGAATGAATAAGGCCTATTATTGCGTTTTATTTAATAAAAAAAAAATACAACTTGTTTGACAACCACAAATCTCGACAGAATCTAATTTATCAGCAGTCGCGGTATCTGCGTTTATTAACATATACAGCTATTACATTTTTATCAGCTTAACTTTATCAAAATGAAAACATACACAATAAATGTATCAACCAAATGTAATAAACAAAGTTAGTAATATCTTAATCTAACTCTTCTTAGACTATGTTCCAAATCACGCCGAGTAATTATCGCCCAGTAGAGTTGAAAAATCAACCCGTTCTGGAACGAGGGTTTGACAGTTAATTTTCACACTGACAAGAGTGATCTTCTACCTTTTCTATGGCAGTGTAAAGAATTCAACTTGACAGTTGGAAAATTACTCTACCCTGAATGTCCCAAAACCACTTTTTTAACTTCCTCGTTGCGATTTGGAACGCACCCCTAATGTAACTTAGCTCAGACAATGCTGTTTAGTGCCCACGAGAGCCGCAAGAGTAACTCAACACTCAGTTATACTTATGGGAAATTCACAAGTTTTCAGTATGTTTACATAAAATTAATTAAAACAACCATTTCAACATCATTTCTTTTACCATACTCCATTCCCCTGGCATACAACTGTATGACCACCTAGCATACAACTGTTGTATGACCATCTACCATACCCCATTCCCCTAGCATACAAGTGTTCTAGGTAGTGGCCGGAATCTGACAGTTAACAAACTCACCTCAGCTTCAGCAGGCAGGCACAGGCTCGGCTGGAACTTGTGTTCCAATTGCAGGTACTCGTTGAGCGTAGCGTACAACTGTTGTATGTCCAGCGCGTCATCCGGATCCGGTTGTGGCCGGTTACCGGACGTTGACGCGACCGGACTCTGTTCGCCAGCATCCGGGTGCCTCGCGCCCGCTCTCAGCATGATCGGGCAAGTGCGAGCGGCGGGTGAATCGGCACCTAACTTACCACAAAAAAACTATTTAAACTCGCATGAAATGAAATTTTGAAGACGTGTTTCAGAAATTTAGGTCAGCAGTGTGCCAGTTTTCTATTAAATTGTATAGGTTAGAAGTTATACAGGATTCTACTTGTTCATACAAATGGTCTCAAATAAGAATAAAAGTTAATAAAACTATTTTATAGGACTTTAGAAAACTACATTCATTCGGCTTAAGATCATGTTCACAGAGTTGGGTGAGTAAGTGTCAAAATTAGTGACAAATTCGTTTGTATGAAGCCGGCTGAGTCCTGGGTTCAAATCACACATTTGTCGAATATTCTTTTAAGCTAATTAATCTTACTTACCTATGCGTGCACTCGAGCAGGCAGCGGCTTGGTGTCGATGTTTATGCTCGCGCCGATCCCCCCTCTGCTCGTCGACCCGATGCGAGCGGCCGGGCGCGAAGGCCTAGTACCTGACCACAGAGAGACTCGTCAGCCACAGCGGTCCCAGGACCACCGGCACTGACCACGGAGGTCTGGTCTTTGACCAAAAGAGAATTGATGATTCAGAGATTTAAGGATGTATATGGGAGCACAAGAAATGTGATAACGGGATTTAGATAAGGCAAAGGAGTTTGTTAAAGGAAGGTATGAGAGATACTGCTTCCACTTGTACTGCTTGCTCAACAACTAGCTAGATTTGATAGATAGATATGGAAAATGGCACTTTATATTTAGTAGCGTTTTTTGATAACTTTTAAATTGAATTATTAAGGGAAGTTTGGATCAATAAAGAACTCTAAGGATGTAAAAGCAATTATATAAAATATTTGAATGGATTGTCGGAATTAATGTCTTTTGTGAAAGGAGATTCTATTATCAGGAAACCAGACCTCTCAGGGATTTAAGTTATTTAGGAGATTTTTTGAATTCTTCTCACAAGGTTACCAGGGCCAATGTCTTGTTGAAAGACAATTGGTCAGCCACCTTGGCGAGTCTCTTAGCACGTTGCAGTCAGGATGTACAGACCTGGTTGAACAGGACTGTAGGCCAGCTCACTGGACTCGCTACAAGCAAGACCCAGCGACTAGTAAGTAATAACCTTAAATACAACACGCCCAAGCGTCTTTGACTCCACACACTGGGTGAATAAGCCTCCGTATTTTATGTGAACCTGGGGGTCAGAATAAGTCTCTTCACGATATTGATTGGGCAATTATCGTGGTTTAGAAATCCTGTAAATTAATCGTTACACATTCAATATAAGGATGAAAATTAAACAGCGTTTTATAACAATAATAATGAAAAAAAAGGGTGGCCAGAGATATAGCTCTCATACGTATGCCAGTAACATTTACGTTTTATTGATGTCATTCCGTCCCACACACACATTCTATAAGATCTATTGGATAAGTATTGATTGTACCTATAATTGGATATTAAATTAAATATTGAAAACAGTTTGTGTCATCTTAATTTAACAATAATATGTATACTTACTTATAATAACTATATGTTTTCGAAATAAAATGGGTAGATACTTTTATTTATCAGTTAATTAATTAATTTATTATGGAAACAAAAATATGCGTAGTTTTTTTTTAATGAAACCCATTAAATTACCACTTTAAGCAATTTTTAAACCTTTGCCTAATTTAAAACAAACAGTATTTTTTGAGTATTTAATAGGTACTCACTAACTACCTGGTTACCACAGGGTAACAAATAACATGTTCTTCTATAATGTACTACTAGCTGTCCCGGCGAACGTTGTTCCGCTGCCGTCCCTCTGTACCCGGCGAAAGTTGGTTTTTACCTATAGTGCCCGAGTCCGGCTCGCACTTGACATATCGAGATAAAAACTATCCTATCTTTTCAGTTGGATCAAATAACAGATATTTACGAAGTTTGATCAAAATCGGTTCAGTAGTTTAGGAGTCCATTGAGGACAAACATTGTGACACGAGATTTATATATATTAAGATATTATGTAAGTATAGTATGTATTTTGTGGATTTTTATTAAAATCAATAATTAAAACTAGTAAGAAATAAAGATAAGATACTTTTAAATTTTTCTCATCTTCAAATTTATTATAGATATTGAAAATGCTATAAATAAAAAAGCCATATATATATAAGTAAACGTAAGATTCGTGTCAATTGCTTGCTTGTGCTTGCATGCTTATTCATTAGCCATAGTAGGTAATTAAATTATAAAAAAAATATTATAACAAGCTACCAGAATAAGTTTTCCTGCATTTCTATTGACTTGAAATTAAAAATTTCCGTAAATTGGTCCACCGACAATACATATTTATTTACTTCAAATGAGTGAAGATGAAGCATAGAGGCAATAACTAAACACTGCTTTCATGGAATAGGATGTATGTATGCCCCCTCAAAAAATCTACAGTTTACTATATCCACTTTGTTAGAAGAAAAGTATCTAATGTAATATATGCATGCAGTTGGATCCGTTCCGATGATGACTGCGGAAACTGCGGGCGAAACCAACATCTGTAGGCGAAATGAGCAGAAACCGAAACTTCAGTCGGTCACTAGTTAGATAACTAATAAGTCACCTAGTGTTTTTATTAACGAGTTATCGGCTCACGATTGATAAACCTTAGTCACGTATGTCGGACGGGTGTAGACGTGTAGACGTGTAGACGTGCAGACGTGCAGACGTGCAGACTAGCAGGCTTCGGTGTTGTAGGTACACACATTTTAGAAAAGCACGTACCTCTATCTATAATTATTTATTAACTAGGTATCTGCCGTGACTTCACTCTTGTATCTTACCGGACCCTAAACTTTCTCCAACAGGTGTCAGTCAACAGATAGCACAACAGGTTCCAACAGATGGCACAACAACTCAAATCGCCCAAATATTGTCATAGAAACTAGCGTATGTTTTATACACAATAAACTAAAGGAAAACAGATTGGTTTTATCTAGTCTAGAAGTTGCAACTTACAAAATTGACTGGTCGTTCGTAAACTTCCATAAAAAAATTACAATAAACTTCCTTAAAATATTTAAAACCCAGGTTGATACTGTCTTATAAATTAAAAACACTTAAGTAATAATAAGCATTTATATTGTTATTACCAAAGATGACTCAACGTCGTAAAAAAATATTGAAACTCGATTTCTCTTTTTATATAAGCCACAAATTTATTCGAACATGTATAACTTAAATTGGATCTAGCCTATATGCACACAGTATAAATTATTTGTTTAAGAAATCTAATATTATACTTATATAACATTGAACTTATACTTAGGCGTGGATGTTGACACGCAAAGACATGCCAACAATTTTTACTTGATTAACTCAAAATCAAAACTTTATATATTCAAGTAGACTTTTAAACCGTCAGTTAATTATTAATTTTATAAACTTTATCCTCTGTTCGGAATGATTTTACTACCGAGAAGAACCGGCACTATATATCAATGAATAAAACCGAATTGCACGACTTTTTTTCAAACTTTAACAAACATAAAACTTAGCTACTTGGCATCAAGCAACCTCGTTACGCTCTAATTCTTTTTAATTTTTTATTAATTTCTCGGAGTACACAGTAATATTGTTATTTTTCAAAACTTACCTAGATCTCTTAGATTTCACATTTTGTGCGTCACCTAAAGTGGAATATTAAAAAAAAACTAAGTAAAGAAGAGTCGTGTTCGCTCACAACGGTAGGTTACTTACCACCACTAAATAGGAATATAAATGTAAATGTGGTGTATGTTTGAAAGTATAAGTTGTTAAGTTTTTCATTTGTCAAAACATTAAAAAAAAACAGTGAAGTGAGGGGTTACTTTAGGTTTCTTTTGATATCGAACAAAAGTTCATTAATCGTGTTGTCACGTTTTTCAGGGTCTGAACCAAATACTTAGCGGATCCGGAGAAATATTTGCCAAAAAAAAATTGAAATTTAGGTAGTACTACTAGCTAGGTAGCCTCTTAACACAAAAACAATTTTTCATATCGAACTAGAAGTTCTTAAGATTAGAGCGTTCAAATAAAATTATAATTTTTTTTTGTATAAATTTGGCGAATAATAATTCAATGGCCTCAAATTGTGAACGCGTATCGCCAGCAAAACTAACACCAAACTCTTTCCCAAGAGTTATTTGACATTGGCCACCATCTTTACATTCAACACGTTTAAACCACGGCCTGTGTTCGGATACGTTTAGTTTCCTCATCTGATCACCGACACGTGTTATCTTTGTCGATGTATTCAAAATTGTGTCAAGGATAAAGTTGTAATGCTCAACCAACCACAAGCAACGCTTCAACTGTGCTTCATATAATAAATACTACAATGTCTCGATTCACAATTCCGTCGAGTGGACGTTGTTGCGCTGTACGTACCTACGTAGTTTGAAGTGGTTAAAGAATTATTTAATTGTCCATAGACCTTAAATTTTGGAGAAGTTAAGTTCGTTTGTTATTTAGAAGGCAAAATAATAGATTGTTTGCCTTCAAATACATTTTTGTTAGGACTTTAGGCCACCTTGGGAATCTGTAGTCTTAACGTATAATAGTACCTAGTGCTTGTAATGTACCTATGCTCAGGATTGTATCTAACACAAGGTATTCCACTCCACAATTTAAGTACGTAGCTGTAATAGTTTAGTGGTATTATTATTGCTATCGGCAGGCGGTATATACTTTTATCGTTTGGTCTAACTAACTACAGTTTTTGACTCAGCCATATTAGAAATTATGTTAGAGCCAAAGTTTGTCCAATGTATTAAGTGAGAATTTCGTACAATATGTTAGTTGTGTTTTGAATTTAGACCCAAAACAGTGTCAGGCCATTTAAGAGAATACGATTCAGATCGCCTCTTAGCGTGCTTCATACAAACGAATTTCTTACTTATTTTTGGCTTGCTGATCAACAACCACGAAATTTTGAAGACATGTTCTAGTAATAAATATCTAGGTCTGCAGTGTGCCAGTTTTCTATCAAATTTTATAGTTCAAAAGTTAAACAGAATTCTAGTTTTTTATACAAATGGTTTTAAAAAAAGATTTCTAGTTAATAAAAACATTTAACAAGATTTTGAAAAACCACAGACATAGGTATTCGGCTTGAGATCATGCTAATAAAATTTCACAGTATTTGATCTTTAAATGTCCAAAACAAGTAGGAAATTCGTTTGTATGAAACGCTTCGTATCCTCTTAAGAGGATCGTCTTCAAAATCCTAGAATCGTAAAAGTTTTTACTAACTTTTAATCTTATTCGATATTGTTTGTATGAAAAACTAGAATTCTGTATAACTTTTGAACTATAAAATTTAATAGAACACTGGCACACTGCAGACCTAGATATTTAATCTTAGAGCACGTTTTCAAAATTTAATGGTGTTTAATTTTTAATTTGTATGTGTCAAAAATTAGTGGGAAATTCATTTGTATGATGCGCGCTGCGAGACGCCGCGAATCGTATTCTATATAGTAAAAATCATATGATTAGGCATGTACTGAATGTATAATTTTATTATCTACGGCGTCTTGACAAAATTAAAATGCTATGCTAAAAATGCTTATGCTAATCAGTTAAATAAAACGTATCATCAGCGTTTAATTTAATAACATTTAAGTTAAATTAGTAAAATAAATCTACCTACTCGTCGAAAATCAAAAGTTCAAAGTACACCTTGCGCAGAGCACACATTGCCGAGCCACACCGCACACCGCGCGTGATCACAAGCCGGTTCGATACGTTATGTTGATTAGATTGTTTATCGTAACCAAAAATATTCTTTGCTACCTACCCCTGTTGTTTGTAAATACGAATGTCGCTGTAAAATGGGAAAACGGTGATTAGAAAAAATACCGGGAAATCTATACAATACTACAATAAGGCCTCTGACTTAGCTTCAGGACTACTGCTAAATTGATCATTTCTTTCAGTAGTTCTTTGAAATAAAAGAAGTATAAAATAAAGTCCTCCGCCGCGTCTGAATAGTTGTAGACGATTTTTGTTAGTAAAAATTGAACAGATTGATTGACAGGAAGGTCAAGGTTTTTGAGGTACTTTTTCAAGTATAGGTATGCTATAGCGAAACAAAGTTCGGCGGGTCTGCTAGTGGGACATAAACTACATTTTGAGCATGTGAAGAAAATAAAATAATTGATAATAATACACAAACATAGACACATTGCTCACCAGAATATTGAGAGAAACCACTGTTACAATAACAGTTTAAAAATCTTTATCTTTTATTAATAAAATCAGAATTTCCAATTTTGTGTCTTTAACGTGACACTGACACTTAATTCCGTACAATTTCCAGATGATATTATGCCTTAAAAGCTGTAAACGATAAGTTTATCTTACAAATCCGTAATATTAATTTCTCAAAAAGTCTGATTCGAAAGGAACCTCACAGTGCCTGCGACACACCTATTATTATCGTGAAGGAGTGACGCAAATGCTGACAGAAACGAAGCAGACATGTTTTGTTTCGAACGTTGCGCGTTAAAGAAATATATCTTGATGAAGATGATAATAATATAATCTTATTATACAACTGTCTAAAACCATAAGAATTCGCTTAAGATTCTGTTAAGGTTGTCAACCTTTTAGTGCATATAAGAAAACAAAAAACTTAATAATAAATGTTTACGAGGAGCGTTCAATAAATAGTGAGAGGCGAAAACAAAGTAAATACTGACTGGTTAAGCTGGAATATTGATTAGATTAAAAAAAAGAAATAATTTAAATATCTTTTGTTTTTTTAGAAATAGATTTCTTTTGTTTGCGGTTTGTCGGAGCGTGGTGTCGGAGCGTGGTGTCGAAAATGGATCAAATTGAATTGCGTGCGGTTATTTATTTATTTAGTATCTGTGCTTGAAAAACGTCAGTACTAAACTTGTTTGTTTAAAATTTACAGGATACTTTAGGTGAAAATGCTCCACCGCATTCTACAGTTGAACGTTGGTGTGCCGAAATTCCACCAATGGGTCATCATTGGGGCAGGTCGCCCGACAATGGTAGTGACCGAAGAAATAGTTTAAAAAGTTAAACAATTGATTTAGCATATTCTCGTGTCACAGTATGTTTTATAGCCGAAGAAACAAAGATTTCGACTGGTAAGTGCGCATAACATTTTACATAAACGCTTAGGGATGAAAAAAATGACCGCGCGCTGGGTTCCCAGAATGCTAAAACAGACGAGGCTGAACATTTCTCGAGCTCCTTTGGAACTGTTACAAGATCCTGAACATTTCTTACTCCGATTTATAACCATGGGTGAAACGTGAATTCACCATTATGATCCAGAACCAAAATAATAATCTATGCTTCCGATGATGACTGCGGAAACTGCGGGCGAAACCAACATCTGTAGGCGAAATGAGCAGAAACCGAAACTTCAGTCGGTCACTAGTTAGATAACTAATAAGTCACCTAGTGTTTTTATTAACGAGTTATCGGCTCACGATTGATAAACCTTAGTCACGTATGTCGGACGGGTGTAGACGTGTAGACGTGTAGACGTGCAGACGTGCAGACGTGCAGACTAGCAGGCTTCGGTGTTGTAGGTACACACATTTTAGAAAAGCACGTACCTCTATCTATAATTATTTATTAACTAGGTATCTGCCGTGACTTCACTCTTGTATCTTACCGGACCCTAAACTTTCTCCAACAGGTGTCAGTCAACAGATAGCACAACAGGTTCCAACAGATGGCACAACAACTCAAATCGCCCAAATATTGTCATAGAAACTAGCGTATGTTTTATACACAATAAACTAAAGGAAAACAGATTGGTTTTATCTAGTCTAGAAGTTGCAACTTACAAAATTGACTGGTCGTTCGTAAACTTCCATAAAAAAATTACAATAAACTTCCTTAAAATATTTAAAACCCAGGTTGATACTGTCTTATAAATTAAAAACACTTAAGTAATAATAAGCATTTATATTGTTATTACCAAAGATGACTCAACGTCGTAAAAAAATATTGAAACTCGATTTCTCTTTTTATATAAGCCACAAATTTATTCGAACATGTATAACTTAAATTGGATCTAGCCTATATGCACACAGTATAAATTATTTGTTTAAGAAATCTAATATTATACTTATATAACATTGAACTTATACTTAGGCGTGGATGTTGACACGCAAAGACATGCCAACAATTTTTACTTGATTAACTCAAAATCAAAACTTTATATATTCAAGTAGACTTTTAAACCGTCAGTTAATTATTAATTTTATAAACTTTATCCTCGGTTCGGAATGATTTTACTACCGAGAAGAACCGGCACTATATATCAATGAATAAAACCGAAATGTCACGACTTTTTTTCAAACTTTAACAAACATAAAACTTAGCTACTTGGCATCAAGCAACCTCGTTACGCTCTAATTCTTTTTAATTTTTTATTAATTTCTCGGAGTACACAGTAATATTGTTATTTTTCAAAACTTACCTAGATCTCTTAGATTTCACATTTTGTGCGTCACCTAAAGTGGAATATTAAAAAAAAACTAAGTAAAGAAGAGTCGTGTTCGCTCACAACGGTAGGTTACTTACCACCACTAAATAGGAATATAAATGTAAATGTGGTGTATGTTTGAAAGTATAAGTTGTTAAGTTTTTCATTTGTCAAAACATTAAAAAAAAACAGTGAAGTGAGGGGTTACTTTAGGTTTCTTTTGATATCGAACAAAAGTTCATTAATCGTGTTGTCACGTTTTTCAGGGTCTGAACCAAATACTTAGCGGATCCGGAGAAATATTTGCCAAAAAAAAATTGAAATTTAGGTAGTACTACTAGCTAGATTTCACATTTTGTGCGTCACCTAAAGTGGAATATTAAAAAAAAACTAAGTAAAGAAGAGTCGTGTTCGCTCACAACGGTAGGTTACTTACCACCACTAAATAGGAATATAAATGTAAATGTGGTGTATGTTTGAAAGTATAAGTTGTTAAGTTTTTCATTTGTCAAAACATTAAAAAAAAACAGTGAAGTGAGGGGTTACTTTAGGTTTCTTTTGATATCGAACAAAAGTTCATTAATCGTGTTGTCACGTTTTTCAGGGTCTGAACCAAATACTTAGCGGATCCGGAGAAATATTTGCCAAAAAAAAATTGAAATTTAGGTAGTACTACTAGCTAGGTAGCCTCTTAACACAAAAACAATTTTTCATATCGAACTAGAAGTTTTTAAGATTAGAGCGTTCAAATAAAATTATAATTTTTTTTTGTATAAATTTGGCGAATAATAATTCAATGGCCTCAAATTGTGAACGCGTATCGCCAGCAAAACTAACACCAAACTCTTTCCCAAGAGTTATTTGACATTGGCCACCATCTTTACATTCAACACGTTTAAACCACGGCCTGTGTTCGGATACGTTTAGTTTCCTCATCTGATCACCGACACGTGTTATCTTTGTCGATGTATTCAAAATTGTGTCAAGGATAAAGTTGTAATGCTCAACCAACCACAAGCAACGCTTCAACTGTGCTTCATATAATAAATACTACAATGTCTCGATTCACAATTCCGTCGAGTGGACGTTGTTGCGCTGTACGTACCTACGTAGTTTGAAGTGGTTAAAGAATTATTTAATTGTCCATAGACCTTAAATTTTGGAGAAGTTAAGTTCGTTTGTTATTTAGAAGGCAAAATAATAGATTGTTTGCCTTCAAATACATTTTTGTTAGGACTTTAGGCCACCTTGGGAATCTGTAGTCTTAACGTATAATAGTACCTAGTGCTTGTAATGTACCTATGCTCAGGATTGTATCTAACACAAGGTATTCCACTCCACAATTTAAGTACGTAGCTGTAATAGTTTAGTGGTATTATTATTGCTATCGGCAGGCGGTATATACTTTTATCGTTTGGTCTAACTAACTACAGTTTTTGACTCAGCCATATTAGAAATTATGTTAGAGCCAAAGTTTGTCCAATGTATTAAGTGAGAATTTCGTACAATATGTTAGTTGTGTTTTGAATTTAGACCCAAAACAGTGTCAGGCCATTTAAGAGAATACGATTCAGATCGCCTCTTAGCGTGCTTCATACAAACGAATTTCTTACTTATTTTTGGCTTGCTGATCAACAACCACGAAATTTTGAAGACATGTTCTAGTAATAAATATCTAGGTCTGCAGTGTGCCAGTTATCTATCAAATTTTATAGTTCAAAAGTTAAACAGAATTCTAGTTTTTTATACAAATGGTTTTAAAAAAAGATTTCTAGTTAATAAAAACATTTAACAAGATTTTGAAAAACCACAGACATAGGTATTCGACTTGAGATCATGCTAATAAAATTTCACAGTATTTGATCTTTAAATGTCCAAAACAAGTAGGAAATTCGTTTGTATGAAACGCTTCGTATCCTCTTAAGAGGATCGTCTTCAAAATCCTAGAATCGTAAAAGTTTTTACTAACTTTTAATCTTATTCGATATTGTTTGTATGAAAAACTAGAATTCTGTATAACTTTTGAACTATAAAATTTAATAGAACACTGGCACACTGCAGACCTAGATATTTAATCTTAGAGCACGTTTTCAAAATTTAATGGTGTTTAATTTTTAATTTGTATGTGTCAAAAATTAGTGGGAAATTCATTTGTATGATGCGCGCTGCGAGACGCCGCGAATCGTATTCTATATAGTAAAAATCATATGATTAGGCATGTACTGAATGTATAATTTTATTATCTACGGCGTCTTGACAAAATTAAAATGCTATGCTAAAAATGCTTATGCTAATCAGTTAAATAAAACGTATCATCAGCGTTTAATTTAATAACATTTAAGTTAAATTAGTAAAATAAATCTACCTACTCGTCGAAAATCAAAAGTTCAAAGTACACCTTGCGCAGAGCACACATTGCCGAGCCACACCGCACACCGCGCGTGATCACAAGCCGGTTCGATACGTTATGTTGATTAGATTGTTTATCGTAACCAAAAATATTCTTTGCTACCTACCCATCGATATGAAAAAACAATAGATATGGTAACATGACACTGTGGTTCGGAAACCGGCGTAGCCGTTGATAGGGGGGGTGGAGTAGGTGAAGTGGGGCAAGAAAGTCACATTTTTTTTTCCAATTTAAACCTTATGTTCATTACATAAGGCTTACACGTTGACACTAGTGACATCTTGTGATGAGTAGGAGTACTTTAACTTTACATTAGACCCAGTGTTGTTCCTGTGGCGATATGAATAAAATTATCGATAGATTACTATGATGCTTGATGATCAAAAATATCTTTGGAAAATTCAAAGTCCTAACTAACTATCAACACATATTTTTATACTATCGGTAGTAAAATCATTCTGAATCTATAAAATCGTTAATTAAACTGGCGATTTTAGGCTTTTTAAAAGTCTAATTTAATGAAATATACTTAAATTATGAATGAACCAAAATAATTTAATTCTAATTAGCAGTGGACATATAAAACAGCAAATAATATTGTGATTTAGATAGTACATAGTTGGAATATAGATATACTTTACCTTACCTTACTTGTACCTTTATTCTTTAACTTAACTTTGTATGAACACGCATTACGTTAAGACGGCTAAATTAGTTCAAAATTTAAACTTTACCCTCGGCTTGTTTTATAGAATTTGATTCATGGCATGAAAATATATAGATGAACGCTAAAAGTTTTATCATAAAAATAATAAATAATATGAGTTTTAATTTAATTTAATTTAATAATATGATTTGAAATTTGAAAAGTAATCTATACTTACTATACTATTATAAAATAAATGTAAAAGTTTGTTTGTTCTTCCTTTACAACGCCCTGGAGCATCATATAAACCTAAAATTTGGCCCAGAGATAGTATAAAATACCGAGAGTCCAAAGTACCCGTAGAAATAACTATAACTAAATTACACGCGGACGAATTATAGCTTCAGCTGTAGCTTGCTATTGCAAACTTTCTTTCTAAAAACAAGAAGTTTCCGTAGAAATTTAACACTGATAACCAAATTTAGTGCAGTCAGAGCAGCAGGCAAAAGCTAGTTATAGGTTTTACTCCACATACACTACTCGTTGTATTATTTTCCAGACGTTAAGAAGTCTCGCAAAAGAATGCAAAAGTTAACGATCACATACCATAAAGCTTAACAAATAAGCGAAATAAAAACATTATCCAAGTCTATCATTCTGTATATTAAATAAAACAACGAAACACTTCTATAAATCACAGGAAAGCTTGGGGCTAGACAAATTCTCTTAAACTATATGTACTTTGACACAATATTATACAACAGTTTCTTACTGACTAGATTTTGCCCAGCGGCTCCACCCGCCCTAAATTAACTAGTTATCGGCGGGAAATTTTTACGGAAACTCCTTGATGGTACTATGAAAGTTGTAAAGCTGTAGTTCGTACAAGTGGAATTTGTGAAAAGTGGGGAACTTGTGAATTTTCCGGGATAAAAAAATAGCCTATTTTCTTTCTATTTCAGGACTAAACCTAAATGTGTGCCAAGTTTCATCCCGCTCCGTCCAGTGGTTGACGCGTGATTGAGTAACAAACATCCAAACTTTCGCATTAAAATATTAGTCGGATGAAAAGCAGTATTTTTAGATGTATTTTGCATTAAATAAGCGCGTTAAAATGTATAATTAAATCTTCATTTAACTGATTGTACCCACAGGTTGACAGAATTGTTTAACTTTTTAAAAATAATTCAATTATTCCAACGCTTTTGAAATTTGAACGCAACCCTAAAACATTCCATTGACTACAAGCATCAATTCACTTCATTTCCACAGGTGTAAATTGACCACAACGGGTAAAAAACATCGATATCTTTATCTCATGCGTACAACACTAAGCAAATTAAGCTATTTCGCTAAGCGATATAGATATTAGTTTAGCTACTCACGGGTAGATGGCGCATCACATATTTAATTTATTCTTTATGTCATTGTAATACGGTTTAGCTTAGGTCAATAATTTTTCGAAATAAAGACTCCACAACAATTTCTACTCAAATAGAGGTGAGGTACTTTATTGCCTTCGATTTATTTTCGTTGTGAATTTATGAAACGATATCCTAATAATCTTGAAAAACAGTCACAGTTCAAGTGTAATTTATTCTTTTTATCACAAATAAAAAGAAAGGTTTAAAATTATGCCATGAAATTGAAAAAATAACACTTTTTATGAACAAGATTACAGTGGTGACTAACATGATTTCGATAAAAATAGTGCACCTCTATTAAAGTAATTTATTATAAATTAAATTAAATCGGTTATTTATGAAAAAATAATACTAAAGTGTGATAAGTTACGTCGCTGGAACTCTTATTTACCTTTTTTTTATAGTTTTTACAACTTTTTACAGCACAATACGACATTATTCAAATAAAACAAACAAAATATCTTTAGATGTTCACTCGCCGAGGGTGACCTTGTGTTTGTTGCGTCAAATCGATGCGCTACTCAACATAGTCTAAAAATTAGACTATGGGCGGCTAGCCTGCCGGTGCTTTTTGGACATATCTATTGTTTTTTCATATCGATGTACCTACCCCTGTTGTTTGTAAATACGAATGTCGCTGTAAAATGGGAAAACGGTGATTAGAAAAAATACCGGGAAATCTATACAATACTACAATAAGGCCTCTGACTTAGCTTCAGGACTACTGCTAAATCGATCATTTCTTTCAGTAGTTCTTTGAAATAAAAGAAGTATAAAATAAAGTCCTCCGCCGCGTCTGAATAGTTGTAGACGATTTTTGTTAGTAAAAATTGAACAGATTGATTGACAGGAAGGTCAAGGTTTTTGAGGTACTTTTTCAAGTATAGGTATGCTATAGCGAAACAAAGTTCGGCGGGTCTGCTAGTGGGACATAAACTACATTTTGAGCATGTGAAGAAAATAAAATAATTGATAATAATACACAAACATAGACACATTGCTCACCAGAATATTGAGAGAAACCACTGTTACAATAACAGTTTAAAAATCTTTATTATTTATTAATAAAATCAGAATTTCCAATTTTGTGTCTTTAACGTGACACTGACACTTAATTCCGTACAATTTCCAGATGATATTATGCCTTAAAAGCTGTAAACGATAAGTTTATCTTACAAATCCGTAATATTAATTTCTCAAAAAGTCTGATTCGAAAGGAACCTCACAGTGCCTGCGACACACCTATTATTATCGTGAAGGAGTGACGCAAATGCTGACAGAAACGAAGCAGACATGTTTTGTTTCGAACGTTGCGCGTTAAAGAAATATATCTTGATGAAGATGATAATAATATAATCTTATTATACAACTGTCTAAAACCATAAGAATTCGCTTAAGATTCTGTTAAGGTTGTCAACCTTTTAGTGCATATAAGAAAACAAAAAACTTAATAATAAATGTTTACGAGGAGCGTTCAATAAATAGTGAGAGGCGAAAACAAAGTAAATACTGACTGGTTAAGCTGGAATATTGATTAGATTAAAAAAAAGAAATAATTTAAATATCTTTTGTTTTTTTAGAAATAGATTTCTTTTGTTTGCGGTTTGTCGGAGCGTGGTGTCGAAAATGGATCAAATTGAATTGCGTGCGGTTATTTATTTATTTAGTATCTGTGCTTGAAAAACGTCAGTACTAAACTTGTTTGTTTAAAATTTACAGGATACTTTAGGTGAAAATGCTCCACCGCATTCTACAGTTGAACGTTGGTGTGCCGAAATTCCACCAATGGGTCATCATTGGGGCAGGTCGCCCGACAATGGTGGTGACCGAAGAAATAGTTTAAAAAGTTAAACAATTGATTTAGCATATTCTCGTGTCACAGTATGTTTTATAGCCGAAGAAACAAAGATTTCGACTGGTAAGTGCGCATAACATTTTACATAAACGCTTAGGGATGAAAAAAATGACCGCGCGCTGGGTTCCCAGAATGCTAAAACAGACGAGGCTGAACATTTCTCGAGCTCCTTTGGAACTGTTACAAGATCCTGAACATTTCTTACTCCGATTTATAACCATGGGTGAAACGTGAATTCACCATTATGATCCAGAACCAAAATAATAATCTATGCTTCCGATGATGACTGCGGAAACTGCGGGCGAAACCAACATCTGTAGGCGAAATGAGCAGAAACCGAAACTTCAGTCGGTCACTAGTTAGATAACTAATAAGTCACCTAGTGTTTTTATTAACGAGTTATCGGCTCACGATTGATAAACCTTAGTCACGTATGTCGGACGGGTGTAGACGTGTAGACGTGTAGACGTGCAGACGTGCAGACGTGCAGACGTGCAGGCTTCGGTGTTGTAGGTACACACATTTTAGAAAAGCACGTACCTCTATCTATAATTATTTATTAACTAGGTATCTGCCGTGACTTCACTCTTGTATCTTACCGGACCCTAAACTTTCTCCAACAGGTGTCAGTCAACAGATAGCACAACAGGTTCCAACAGATGGCACAACAACTCAAATCGCCCAAATATTGTCATAGAAACTAGCGTATGTTTTATACACAATAAACTAAAGGAAAACAGATTGGTTTTATCTAGTCTAGAAGTTGCAACTTACAAAATTGACTGGTCGTTCGTAAACTTCCATAAAAAAATTACAATAAACTTCCTTAAAATATTTAAAACCCAGGTTGATACTGTCTTATAAATTAAAAACACTTAAGTAATAATAAGCATTTATATTGTTATTACCAAAGATGACTCAACGTCGTAAAAAAATATTGAAACTCGATTTCTCTTTTTATATAAGCCACAAATTTATTCGAACTTGTATAACTTAAATTGGATCTAGCCTATATGCACACAGTATAAATTATTTGTTTAAGAAATCTAATATTATACTTATATAACATTGAACTTATACTTAGGCGTGGATGTTGACACGCAAAGACATGCCAACAATTTTTACTTGATTAACTCAAAATCAAAACTTTATATATTCAAGTAGACTTTTAAACCGTCAGTTAATTATTAATTTTATAAACTTTATCCTCGGTTCGGAATGATTTTACTACCGAGAAGAACCGGCACTATATATCAATGAATAAAACCGAAATGTCACGACTTTTTTTCAAACTTTAACAAACATAAAACTTAGCTACTTGGCATCAAGCAACCTCGTTACGCTCTAATTCTTTTTAATTTTTTATTAATTTCTCGGAGTACACAGTAATATTGTTATTTTTCAAAACTTACCTAGATCTCTTAGATTTCACATTTTGTGCGTCACCTAAAGTGGAATATTAAAAAAAAACTAAGTAAAGAAGAGTCGTGTTCGCTCACAACGGTAGGTTACTTACCACCACTAAATAGGAATATAAATGTAAATGTGGTGTATGTTTGAAAGTATAAGTTGTTAAGTTTTTCATTTGTCAAAACATTAAAAAAAAACAGTGAAGTGAGGGGTTACTTTAGGTTTCTTTTGATATCGAACAAAAGTTCATTAATCGTGTTGTCACGTTTTTCAGGGTCTGAACCAAATACTTAGCGGATCCGGAGAAATATTTGCCAAAAAAAAATTGAAATTTAGGTAGTACTACTAGCTAGGTAGCCTCTTAACACAAAAACAATTTTTCATATCGAACTAGAAGTTCTTAAGATTAGAGCGTTCAAATAAAATTATAATTTTTTTTTGTATAAATTTGGCGAATAATAATTCAATGGCCTCAAATTGTGAACGCGTATCGCCAGCAAAACTAACACCAAACTCTTTCCCAAGAGTTATTTGACATTGGCCACCATCTTTACATTCAACACGTTTAAACCACGGCCTGTGTTCGGATACGTTTAGTTTCCTCATCTGATCACCGACACGTGTTATCTTTGTCGATGTATTCAAAATTGTGTCAAGGATAAAGTTGTAATGCTCAACCAACCACAAGCAACGCTTCAACTGTGCTTCATATAATAAATACTACAATGTCTCGATTCACAATTCCGTCGAGTGGACGTTGTTGCGCTGTACGTACCTACGTAGTTTGAAGTGGTTAAAGAATTATTTAATTGTCCATAGACCTTAAATTTTGGAGAAGTTAAGTTCGTTTGTTATTTAGAAGGCAAAATAATAGATTGTTTGCCTTCAAATACATTTTTGTTAGGACTTTAGGCCACCTTGGGAATCTGTAGTCTTAACGTATAATAGTACCTAGTGCTTGTAATGTACCTATGCTCAGGATTGTATCTAACACAAGGTATTCCACTCCACAATTTAAGTACGTAGCAGTAATAGTTTAGTGGTATTATTATTGCTATCGGCAGGCGGTATATACTTTTATCGTTTGGTCTAACTAACTACAGTTTTTGACTCAGCCATATTAGAAATTATGTTAGAGCCAAAGTTTGTCCAATGTATTAAGTGAGAATTTCGTACAATATGTTAGTTGTGTTTTGAATTTAGACCCAAAACAGTGTCAGGCCATTTAAGAGAATACGATTCAGATCGCCTCTTAGCGTTTCTTATTTACGAATTTCTTACTTATTTTTGGCTTGCTGATCAACAACCACGAAATTTTGAAGACATGTTCTAGTAATAAATATCTAGGTCTGCAGTGTGCCAGTTTTCTATCAAATTTTATAGTTCAAAAGTTAAACAGAATTCTAGTTTTTTATACAAATGGTTTTAAAAAAAGATTTCTAGTTAATAAAAACATTTAACAAGATTTTGAAAAACCACAGACATAGGTATTCGGCTTGAGATCATGCTAATAAAATTTCACAGTATTTGATCTTTAAATGTCCAAAACAAGTAGGAAATTCGTTTGTATGAAACGCTTCGTATCCTCTTAAGAGGATCGTCTTCAAAATCCTAGAATCGTAAAAGTTTTTACTAACTTTTAATCTTATTCGATATTGTTTGTATGAAAAACTAGAATTCTGTATAACTTTTGAACTATAAAATTTAATAGAACACTGGCACACTGCAGACCTAGATATTTAATCTTAGAGCACGTTTTCAAAATTTAATGGTGTTTAATTTTTAATTTGTATGTGTCAAAAATTAGTGGGAAATTCATTTGTATGATGCGCGCTGCGAGACGCCGCGAATCGTATTCTATATAGTAAAAATCATATGATTAGGCATGTACTGAATGTATAATTTTATTATCTACGGCGTCTTGACAAAATTAAAATGCTATGCTAAAAATGCTTATGCTAATCAGTTAAATAAAACGTATCATCAGCGTTTAATTTAATAACATTTAAGTTAAATTAGTAAAATAAATCTACCTACTCGTCGAAAATCAAAAGTTCAAAGTACACCTTGCGCAGAGCACACATTGCCGAGCCACACCGCACACCGCGCGTGATCACAAGCCGGTTCGATACGTTATGTTGATTAGATTGTTTATCGTAACCAAAAATATTCTTTGCTACCTACCCCTGTTGTTTGTAAATACGAATGTCGCTGTAAAATGGGAAAACGGTGATTAGAAAAAATACCGGGAAATCTATACAATACTACAATAAGGCCTCTGACTTAGCTTCAGGACTACTGCTAAATTGATCATTTCTTTCAGTAGTTCTTTGAAATAAAAGAAGTATAAAATAAAGTCCTCCGCCGCGTCTGAATAGTTGTAGACGATTTTTGTTAGTAAAAATTGAACAGATTGATTGACAGGAAGGTCAAGGTTTTTGAGGTACTTTTTCAAGTATAGGTATGCTATAGCGAAACAAAGTTCGGCGGGTCTGCTAGTGGGACATAAACTACATTTTGAGCATGTGAAGAAAATAAAATAATTGATAATAATACACAAACATAGACACATTGCTCACCAGAATATTGAGAGAAACCACTGTTACAATAACAGTTTAAAAATCTTTATCTTTTATTAATAAAATCAGAATTTCCAATTTTGTGTCTTTAACGTGACACTGACACTTAATTCCGTACAATTTCCAGATGATATTATGCCTTAAAAGCTGTAAACGATAAGTTTATCTTACAAATCCGTAATATTAATTTCTCAAAAAGTCTGATTCGAAAGGAACCTCACAGTGCCTGCGACACACCTATTATTATCGTGAAGGAGTGACGCAAATGCTGACAGAAACGAAGCAGACATGTTTTGTTTCGAACGTTGCGCGTTAAAGAAATATATCTTGATGAAGATGATAATAATATAATCTTATTATACAACTGTCTAAAACCATAAGAATTCGCTTAAGATTCTGTTAAGGTTGTCAACCTTTTAGTGCATATAAGAAAACAAAAAACTTAATAATAAATGTTTACGAGGAGCGTTCAATAAATAGTGAGAGGCGAAAACAAAGTAAATACTGACTGGTTAAGCTGGAATATTGATTAGATTAAAAAAAAGAAATAATTTAAATATCTTTTGTTTTTTTAGAAATAGATTTCTTTTGTTTGCGGTTTGTCGGAGCGTGGTGTCGGAGCGTGGTGTCGGAGCGTGGTGTCGAAAATGGATCAAATTGAATTGCGTGCGGTTATTTATTTATTTAGTATCTGTGCTTGAAAAACGTCAGTACTAAACTTGTTTGTTTAAAATTTACAGGATACTTTAGGTGAAAATGCTCCACCGCATTCTACAGTTGAACGTTGGTGTGCCGAAATTACACCAATGGGTCATCATTGGGGCAGGTCGCCCGACAATGGTAGTGACCGAAGAAATAGTTTAAAAAGTTAAACAATTGATTTAGCATATTCTCGTGTCACAGTATGTTTTATAGCCGAAGAAACAAAGATTTCGACTGGTAAGTGCGCATAACATTTTACATAAACGCTTAGGGATGAAAAAAATGACCGCGCGCTGGGTTCCCAGAATGCTAAAACAGACGAGGCTGAACATTTCTCGAGCTCCTTTGGAACTGTTACAAGATCCTGAACATTTCTTACTCCGATTTATAACCATGGGTGAAACGTGAATTCACCATTATGATCCAGAACCAAAATAATAATCTATGCTCTGGAAGGGACCATCATCTCCAACCCCTAAGAAATTTAAGGGGAGTCGTTCGGCCGGAAAAACCATGGGCTCTCTTCTGTGAGAGTAAAGGGGTGGTCATGATTAAATATCTCGACCATAGCGCTACTGTTACTGGCTCTTTGTACGCAAAACAAATAAAAAAACCTACGTACCGATATTCGTGAGATACGGCGAGGCAAACTAGCAAAAATTTTTTTGTTCCATCAAGATAATGCCCCGGCTTACAGGACCGCCGCCACTGTTGCTATGGATTTGTTCGAGATGCTGGCTTCGAAATACTTGAGCATCCTCCATATTCACCCGACCTTGCCCCCATTGATTTCTATCTATTTCCAAGGTTGAAAGATTACTTAAAAGGACGATTAGAAGCTGATGAACTCGTTTTTTAAGAAAAGAATGCAGGATGAGGAGTTTTTTAAGAAAAGAATCTTAAGTTTAGAAAAAAGATATTCCAAGTGTATTATGCTAAAAGGAAAAATAATATTACATTTAATAAAAGTTACCGGCATACGCATTCTCTTTTTATTGAACGCCCTCCGTATTATATGAACCTAGAAATTATTACACAACACCATCGAACTTAGTATGAAAGGTTATATAGAAAGCAGTCGCTGCTCTTTGTAAATAATACAATATAATATTTATAAAAATTACACAAAATACATGAAAATATTTTATTGTAATGTATAAATAACACATGTTTTCGAAATATACACTTGTTTAATTTTAAACGTATGTGACGCACGTACATAGAGGCGTAAATAAACGTAGGGGTCGTTGACCTCTACTAGAAAAGTGCTAGTTGAGTTCTCATTACATTACGAAAACCAACAGTTGATTACGAAAACCACGGTGAAGAAACTTTACGTTACGGCGTTATTTGTACAAAATAATTTCATAAGGATGCGTTCCAAAACCATTAAATAAATACTTGATATTAATGAAACAGTTAAAAAGGGGATACAATAATAATGGAGCGGTCGGCAGAGTAGATGTAGGCCTCTTCGATCACTGAAAAGACCATGCTCAGGAAAAAAGAGGTCAAAAAGATTTCAAACCGCCGCGACGAACGAGTATGAAAGCATTGATGCAAGTAGATGAAACAAAAGTTTCTCTAATATGTATCTGAGGGGTGATCCAAAAGTTATGATAATCAATATGAATTAAGGGAATTTTAGTAAAAAAAAATATTTCTCTACATAGTCTCCTAGCAAGTCAATTAATTTAGTCCAACTTTTTCCAAACCCATAATTCTCTTTGAAAAAAGTTCTTTGCCTTGACCCTCCAAAAATGCCTCTACATCAGTCATCACCTCACTATCGTCGTCAAATTTTTTGCCTCGGAGGTGTTCCTAAGCCGAGGAAAGAGGTAAAAGTCACTGGGAACCAGGTCGTGCGAATAGGGTGGGCGTTGAGCAATTCGAATCCCGTTTCTTGAATGGCAGCCATCGCGACGGCGGCTTTGTGAGCTGGTGCGTTGTCTTGGTGACAACACTCTAGGTCGCAGTTCGCCTCGCCTTTTTGCTTGATGGCCTCCCGCAATCTTTTTATTTGGTCTGCTTAGAAAGAGTAGCTCCCTTTTCCAAGTATTCCACAATAATAATTCCTGAGCGTCCCAAAACACGGACGCCATAACCTTTCCTGCCGAACTTAACACCTTGAATTTCTTCAGCGTCGGGGAAGAGGCTCGTTTCCAAGTCATTGACTGCTGTTTGGTTTCCGTATCAAAATGTTGGATCCAGGTCTCGTCAATGGTCACGAAACGAGAAAAAAGAATTCCTGATCCGCTTGGAACTTTTCGAGATTCACCCACAAAATTGTCGACTCGTTTTTTCTATTGCTCGTCGGTTAACATTCTCGACACACAGCGAGCAGAGACCTTTTTCATATGCAGTTCATTCGCAAAGATTCTTTAAAACCTTGCCATATGTCCTCCCAGCTGACCTCAGCTACATACCTTATGGTCACTGCCAACAGAACATCTTCGACTTTTTTCACGTTGTCTGCAGTGGCGGACGTCACGATGTGGCATCCCTCGCGATGTTTATGTTCTGTGGATGTTCTACCCAGCTTAAACTCCTTTGCTCAGCGCGCAATTGTGGAATATGGAGGAGCAGAGTTCACCAATGTTTCCACTAGGTCGCTGTGTATGTCTTAGGTAGACATTTTTTCAAACAGAGGTTTTTCCCTATTTTGAAGTTTTATCGCCGACTGTTCGTATTCAAATATATGTACCTCCCGGGAATCGTGGCCTATTTATATGATTTTTTTGTGCTGACCTAGTAGATATATTTTTGTGTGCTTTACAAATATCCGATAATCATTACTTTTGGGTCACCCCTCGTATATGAGTAATTAAAATCTACCCACTGTTTTTTATATTTTGTGCTATCAAAGTTACTAACATTACCGTGTCGCGCGTTTTAGAGATGGAGCGAAGGAGACAGGTGTGATACCTGCAAATAGGGGTCACTTCCGAGCAAGAACAACGTAAGTGTAGAGGGATTATCAAACATTATAAAAACTGAACTTGTACGTGCTGCTCCTAGACCATTTGGTACTACCAACATTATCTCAGGCAGGCACAGAGTCCCCAAGCTTGCCCAAACTGTATTGTACTGAGGAATAAGAACAGACCTTGATAGCAAGCCCTGGACTACTGCACGAGAAACCGACATCTCAACTAATCCGTCACAAGCCTAAGTGTAATAAAACTACAATGAATAAAAAAAAATATGAATTAACAAAGGATACACGAAGGTCGTCTCTTACCTTAACACTCCCCAAGTATTGTAGGAACTTTATCATGAAGATTTGCAACATGACGCAAGTACTTTACATTTCATTCGACCACAGATAATATAGCTTTCTGAAGTAAACAGATAGAGATAACTTCATAGTAAAATTGTGGTAAATTAAACAAACGTTGTGTATGTATATATACCTACATCTGTGTGCTAACTAACTGTGAGTGAAACGTGTGTGTGAGAAAAAGAAATATCTTGATAAATAAGTACCTATTAAATTAAAATTTATAATACCTACACGTTAATATAATGTACTATGTACTTAAAAAGTCGTCAGTCACTATGTTTATGACCTTATCTCTACAAAACAATGCTAATACCCTGGTGATACAGTAATCAGTCCTCAATGTCGTCGACCTTAAAGTTTACGTACTTAAGTAACAAGTGGGTTTTAGACTAAACATAAAAACAATCTATGATACGAAACGATCTTCTACATATGTAACACCATTCACCAGTTGAAATAACTGTTTACAGAAGCACGTGCCAAAACAGCGTAATACCGGAAACGTGATCTGTACTAGGTACCTGTTTATATAAGTAGGTACTCGAAGTTACGTAATGAAATGATGTCCTTTTTTTACTAAATAAAAACCGGCCAAGTGAGTGTCGTAGTTAGGGTTCCGTAGAACGAGAATTATTGCGAATCTCTGAAAAACTTATGAACCGATTTTGACCAAAACAATTTTTGTTGGTGGTATTTATTATATTAGACCTTTACCATAATTCTTTTAGATCATGCGTTTTCAACTTTAGAAGCCAGTAACTCGCAAAATATAAATATTAGAAAAAAACTTCTTTAAAGAACATTAATAGCATTTTTAAAGCTCTATCCAATAATTCTCAACATGATGGGTTGCGCGAGAAAAAAAATTTCATCCCTCGATTCAATGTTATGTATACATACAATATATATTTTCATAATGGCGGTTCACATATAACACATCATTGTAAAATTTCATTACAATCTAAGCAAAGACAGCGGAATTATAAGGCTGTGACATACGGCTGTACGGACGGACGGATATGATAGATTTACGAAAGTTTAATTTATGCTATTTGGCTATTCTCTTGAATCCTTAAAAGAAAAGAAGGAATGTAAAAAACAAACAAGACGAAAGGAACATGACAATCTAACTTTTATTACATATACAAATCTCAATTTCATAGTTTCGTGAAGTTGTCTTCCAAAATTATCATATTACGTTTTTTTGAAGTTTTCGCAAACAATTATTTCCCAATGATCTCAGACAATGGGTTAGTAAGCAGTTGCGTGACGTCACGCACTGCATGCACTTTCACTAAACGCGTGATAGTTAACGTGCTTAAGTTATGTCTAAACTCTTACACCAGCAAAAAAGGTAGTTTAAAAAGAGAAGCCCATCAGTGTTAGTCGAAACTACACATTAGCAAAAATAGTAAGCTGGTGGGCGTCGTAGTGCAAAGCAAGGAATGTTAGGTCTATTTTTTTCACCGATCTAAGAATAACGGTAACAACTACGACTAATATAGAAACCGCTTTATAATTGTGAGTTTAACTTAGCATTTATAAATATTTATAAACGAATAAACTAAAACGAGAATTTTGCGGAAGTTTTGTAATTGCAAAATAATACATTTAAAACTAAAGGAAGTGTTATTTATGAAGCAACTAAATATATATATATTATAAAGTAAAAGAGTGGATTTTGTAAGTTTGTTTATGCGTGGTATGTTAGTAATCTCGGGAATCACTAGACCGATTCGTTTATGTGTGGTATGTTGGTAATCTCGGGAACCACTAGACCAATTCGTTTATATGTGGTATGTTGGTAATCTCGGGAACCACTAGACCGATTTGTTTAGGTGTGGTATTTTGGTAATCTCGGGAACCACTAGACCGATTCTTTTATGTGTGGTATGTTGGTAATCTCGGGAACCACTAGACCGATTTGTTTATGTGTGGTATGTTGGAAATATCGGGAACCACGAGACCGATTTGTTTATGTGTAGTATGTTGGTAGTCTCGAGAACCAGTAGACCGATTTGTTTATATGTGGTATGTAGGTAGTCTCGGGAACTACTAGACTGGTTTGTTTATGTGTGATATGTAGGTAGTCTCGGGAACCACTAGACCGATTTGTTTATGTGTGGTATGTTGGTAGTCTCGGAAACCATTAGACCGATTTGTTTATGTGTGGTATGTAGATAGTTTAGGGAACTACAAGACCGATTTGTAGCTCTGGAGTAGATCGCTTTACAGTGATAATTATATCGGTAACTGACTGACTGAAAATAATCGTAGTTCTTCCTACTTCGCGACACCATTTTGTAAGATGCCTGTTACTGACGAAACGCAATCAAAACATTTATGTCAGTTTCTTAAGTGAACGTGCTAGGCAGATGATAGTACTGGAGACGCTTATTACATGAGTCGTGCAAACATCCCTCGTTCTGTTGTGGAGGAAAACCGCGGAGAACTTGTGTCTCAAATCGAGACCACACTGTCAAAGGTCTCTGACGGGGGACGGGTAAATTTGGTACGATTCAACCCTACAAAGACACAAGTCTGCGCGTTCAACGCTAAGAAAACCCCATTCACTGTAGTCCCACAACTCCAGAACACTCCCCTCTCCATCTCCAAGTGCATTGGGATCCTTGGTGTTCACATCTCCAGCGATGTTCAGTCCCGACATCATCTGCAGGACAAGGTGAAGCTGGCGTCCAAAAAACTAGGTGTACTCAACAGAGCGAGGCAGTAGTTCAGTGACGCCGTATCGAACCCTTAAGTCTAAGGAGAGACTTTGCCTCCCTCTGTGTGTTCTACCGCTTGTATAATTGAAGTGTTCTGAGGAATTTTTCGAAATGATGCCCACGGCTACTTTCTACCATCGGCAGGGAATTCATTCTCACACTCTAGAACACCAGCTCTTAAAGTTGATAATGAAGCAGCAATACGACTAGCTCACAATGCTGAGTTTCACCGACGAACAAAGTATATCAGAATCAGACATTTTTTTGTTCATGAACTCGTGCTGGATGAATCGATAACTGTTGAACCGTTCGCGGAAGGGAGTTTTCAAGAAAAAAGTAATTGGATTTTTGAAGGGTCGGCAATGCGCGAGTGATACCCCTGGTGTTACAAGCGTCCATAGGCCTCGGTGACCGCTTACCCTCAGGCGGAACGTGTGCTTCTTTGCCACCTTAGTGGTATAAAAAAAAATAATCAAATTCGGCAGTCGTTTGGCAACTAACTAAATGTGACAGCTTAGCAACTAACCAAAAATCAGAAAATATTGCTGTATTGTATGTTACCTAGTAATAATAGTAATATAAAACAATGCAATATGTTAATGTCATAGTCAAAGTGTAAGACTAAAAATTAAATACTTTTTTCATAAAACTAACCATCTACGATGCACTTCCACAAAAAACATCCAATGCAACACTCCCCTTTTTCCTTTTCAAGAAATAAAAAATAAATAATTCAACAAAAATTACGTAAATACTGAAACTGAAACACGTACGGTAATGAAATGAACATTCAAATGTAAATAAGCACATTGTTTTACTACCTGCTACATGAAATAATGTAACGTCGTAGAATAAATAGTATCTACTAGCGTAAAGATGTGACACTGCCTGGCAAATCTCGATTGGCGAACATTTACAGGAATGTTGTGCCTATAAAAACCCGCTCAAGCTAAATTGAATTTTAACGATAGCACAAAACACTTCTGTTCCGATGAACGTTAGAATGGCAGAATAATACGGTATAGATACTACACAGCCTTTGCAAATAGTTTCTAAATATAGTTTTGGGTTTTGGTTTAATTTGAAGAGTGCAACCGAACAACACACATATGTATAGGCACTGTCTTCATTCAAGCTCCACACACTCTTTTCATAAAAGACGCTTGAGTGGGAAAGAATATGTACATCACACGCCAAGGATATATCACATGTTAAGAATATACCACATCTCAAGAATACATCACATTTCATGAATAATTAACATCTCAAGAATGCACATGTCAAGAATACAAAATTTCAAGAAAAAATTGCATTTCAAGAATGTATCACATGTCAAGGATGTCTCGTGTTATCTGGTGGTAACTGTGTAACTAGAGATATAAAGTTTTACAAAATATATAAAGATGATGGAATGATTTGCACAAGATTGTCGGCAAAACATAAAATAATACGGGACACACAATTATGTCATCAGCAGATTATTCCGTGTGTGTTTAAAAGGTTTTATGAACTTGGTAAGGTTCTATGTACTGAGTTGACTGTCTTTAAATATTTTTGTTACAGCTAAAAGTAATCGTAATCCAAAGCTAGCAAAAACTAGTGAGAAAAAACACTTTTTATAAAAATACCACCACCACCTCCAAAAACCCGAGATACGAGACAATTGTTTTTGGCATTCGACTACAAGGAAGAAAGAAAACACTTAACTCAAGCATCAAAAGGTTTCAAGGTAAGTGCGTGCGTGACGTTTATTTTGTGTTTGATGCGAAAAGGAGCAGAAGCGTGGTCACGCTTTTCTTCAAAAAAGGAGACCTCACCTGATTGAAGAACTATAGATAGACCATTTTGCTTCCAAGCCATGTCTATAAGCTGTTTTCCAGGGTCATTATGAATCGTCTCGAACGCAAGTTAGACGAATTCCAGCCTCCCGAACAAGCCGGTTTGCGGAAAGGCTTTAGTACCATGGACCACATACATACGCTGCGCCAGATTAAACAGAAGACAGAGGAGCATAATCGGTCCTTTGCGTAGCGTTCGTGGACTTTTAAAAAGAATTCGATTCCATCGAGACCTGGGCCGTCAAAGATGACATACACGTCTAGATACCGTGTTCGGGTACACAAAACGAGCCGATCCGAGTACCTTAATTTTCAGGTACTTGCCGTCACGCTACATCATACGTAATCTGTGCGTCGACGCGAACTGTGCTCCCGCGTTAAGTAATAAAAATTTCGATTTGTGCAATAAAATCGTGCTAACTATTAACAAAAAAAAGATTGATATTATAAAATTACTTTACACAAGTTACTACAATAATCTGCTTGCTATATTTGAGATACAAACCAAGTTTTCAAAATTATTATTTGCAAAACAAACAACAAATGTTTTTCTGTCTGTGTTGCACAGTCTGCAGGTACGTTCAATTCCCATCCCGAGTTTAGTTAGGCGAATACTGAAACGACAATACATATTTTTAACCTAACGTAATTTTACATACATTACAGTATTTGAGGTTGATAAAGTATTTATGTATTGATGACCTCTATAACACATTGTATCTATAGAACATAAACCTTTACCCTGGACTTCAGCAATGTTTAAATAAAAAAAACATAACAGTTATATGTAAATATCAATAGAAAAAGTAGTACTTATCATGTATTTATGAACTACGAAATTAATTAATTACCGTGCGTATCTTAAAATATATAAATAATTTGAAAAAATATCATTTCTTTCTTAACGAACTATGACGTTAACGTTACGCTTTGGACTCTTTATATAAAGTTTCAACTTTAATTACCTAATACTAGGTACTTTATTAGCAAAACGGTGTACGCACACGCGCAATTGGGTGTGTAAAATTATAGGGCGAGTGTAATTTGCATTGTTTGTGTAATATTCTACGTCAATCAGTAATATAAGTTATAGAATTACATTGATAGACTTATTAGGTCTTATGGAAAACAAATATAATGTACTTATAATGATTTTTGTTTGATTTTCTTTTGGATAACATAAAAAATGTTATACTAAAATATTTTAATTTTATTGATTATATTTTAAATAATATATTATATATAATCTTTATATTTCCTACGTTAATTGAGATTAAAATACTCTATAGTTTATTAATTAAACTCCCTGATTGTTTCTCTACCTAAAAGGTCCTAATCTTAAAAGAGTTCGAAGTAGGAAAAAGCCTGAAATTTTCTAAGAATATGTGTTACGTATGCGGGTTTTCTAACTAATAATAAAAATATAAACGCAAAAACTAAAAATTTAAGAGGGCTTTTAAGAATAGGCGCCGTAGTACCGGTGGTGATTGAATGACACTGTATCTTACAAAACTGACGAGTAATTGGTTTATATTTAATGTTAATTGAGAAAATCGTACACATTTAAACAAGAGCACTGTGATCCGATTCCTGCGGGCTGCTTTAACAATATCAGCAATATCGCTTTCGCAAAAGAAATTTAGTAATTCTAATATTTACGCATTGAATGTGCTCTATGCTTTCTACGCGCGCATTTGATCTATCTGTTGACTAAAAATGAATGCTCTCTATGTTAAATTTGGCGGCACTTAAAGTCCGCATTTAACGCATTGGCTGCACATCACAGAAAGTAGAACAGTGGAAGAACAGTTAAAAATTGTGAACAGGTATTTTGTTTCTTGACATTTGGCGAACAAAACGATTTGAATGGCTCGGTGATGCGATAGCTTTCTATGCTTAAAATTTTATTCAAGAAAACACGGCTGTTGTCACATGGCGGGGACCTATGCGCGCACGGATGCCATGGCAAAGAAGGACTGATTTTATTTTGTATACCCATCTATATTTTAGCACTACTTTAAGGTTTCAACATGCATTACATGGCCATGGTCAGCAGGTTGCTACCTTCGTATCAAAGGCTTACGTTCTATCTCAAAATGTCACCACAGTGGGTCATCGAAAGTGAAAATAAATTGTAGTACCGAATAAAAGTAAGAACTCCCCAATTCGGGGTAATCACTTTAAGGTTGGTAACACCAAAATTACGCACTCAGATGTAAAAATGATAGTCGTATTAGCTGATTTACACACACATTAATAGGAAAATGGCTCGCTCCGTTTGATGTTGTTGATGTTGTTTCGGACACGGTATCTAGACGTATAAGTCATCTTTGTGGGCGGTGTTACAGTCTCTCCAGCGGTGCCACATAGACTATCGGTACATCGAAGTGCTGAAGTGTTTGTATAACAGAGCCACGATGTCGGTCCGACTACAAGACCAGAACACGATACCAATCGATCTGCAGAAAGGTGTGAGACAGGGAGACGTTATTTCTCCGAAACTGTTTACAACTGCGTTGGAGGATGTGTTTAAGCTTCTGGAGTGGAAAGGATATGGCGTCAACATGAATAGCGAGTACATTACTCACCTTCGATTTGCCGATGATATAGTGGTCATGGCAGAATCGCTGGAAGACCTAGCCACGATGATCAGGACCTGAGCAGAGTTTCCCAACAGTTCGGCCTTAAAATGAACATGGATAAAACAAAGGTGATGTTCAATGTCCATGTCACGCCTATACGGTTGCTGTTGGGAACGCTTCTCTCGAAGTTGTTGACGAATACACATACCTAGGGCAAGTAGTCCAATTAGGCAGGTCCCGAAGAATCCAGCTCGGCTGGGCAGCGTTCGAGAAACTACGCAACATATTTTCGTCCAAAATACCTCAGTGCCTAAAGACGAAAGTTTATAATCAATGTGTGTTGCCAGGGATGACTTATGGTCTCTTACCGTTGGCCCCTTAAGTAAGCTCAAAGTCGCTCAGCGAGCTATGGAAAGAGCTATGCTTGGTGTTTCTTTGCGCGATAAAATCCGAAACAAGGAAATTCACCGAAGAACTAAGGTTACCGACATAGCTCAAACAGTTAGCAAGCTGAAGTGGCAATGGGCAGGCCACATCGGTCGTCGAACCAATAACCGATGGGGAAGAAAGGTTCTCGAGTGGCGACCACGGGTCGGAAGACGAAGCGTGGGTCGGCGTCTTACCAGGTGGACAGACGATCTGGTCAGAGCCGCAGGAAGCGGATGGGCACGGGCGACTCAGGACCAGCCGTTGTGGAGACATAAGGGGGAGGCCTACGTTCAGCAGCATCTTTTCGCTGAAACGAACGACGACGAAGTACTTAATGGGTCTTGAGAGCAAGACCTGCTTGCATACATTTTCTCTAAAATTCTTGAGTCTTAAATTAAAAATATTTAAGACTTATTGCCATGAACACATAAATATAATTACTTTAAGGATATCCTTGACCAAACCGTCGCACTACAAGTTCAAACCGCCTGGTTATCTCAAAATAAATTATTTTTCCTTGACCTATTTAACTCAGTCGACAACATCCCAATCAACCGAAATTTATACACTTTATTACACACCAATATGTATCAAGTAGACTAAACAGTTTGAAATGCATCTTGAAAATTGTACCGGGGTGTTCCGTTTAAATTACGCTGTGACTTCCTTACTCATATATTTTTGAGTCTGGAGAGATTGAGACTCTCTTTTTGGAGTCTAAATATATCAAGGAAATAGTCGAAGAAATAGTAGAACACGTAAGTTATATTTTATAGCGTACTAAATGATAAATAATTTTAAAATTCCCGGGTTCTATTCCATACAATTTGTGTCAGTGCCTATATTTTCAAAGTTGTAGACTCTAGTTTGTGCCCGAAAAATGCTGACAGGCTCAAGACCTGTCATAAAAAATCCCCATCTAAACACCAGGCCATATTCGCTTCGTGTATAAGTGCCAGGGTATGGTATTGTTGTCTCAGCTGTTAAGTCCCCAATGCAGGGCACAGGTAAAATTGTCGAGCTAGTGCCCACTCGAATGACAATTATGAAACGCTCCATAAGACTTCTGACTTAGTTTATGGAAATACAGCCATAACATGTTAATGCCTAATTTTAAGTGTTAGTTCACTGACCTTAAATAAATAGGTGTCAAGAGCAAAAGCGCGCACCGAGCAGAAAACAACGCGTTAGTCGGGATTGTAACCGTTGTGCTGACATATCGTGAACATCGTGATACTTTGAGCTAGTGGGAGACAAAAATACACATCCATGACTTTGAAACATTAAAGATGTGTAGATAGAAGTAAATGAACTGTAGCACTCGACAACTTTCTCGCAGTTAGTCTTTCATTAGACATCATTTTGTACAATGGCTACAAATTATTATTTCTGTAAGGTAAGACGACAAATGAAATACAGCAAACTTTGTGGACCTTCAGCGCCGCACTGAACCCCCTCTACAGAACATCCATACTACGAGTATAAATGTTAATGTGATTTTGCTGCCTTCACGCTGCAAGGGATTATCTAATTGTGCCAAATTTCCACAGAGAGATAGATCAAGAGATGAATAAGAACATAACTAATAACATAACTGTCTATCCCGGAAAATTCTCGCTAAAGTTACAGCACGATGATTATAACAGGCTTCCTCGTGGACAAACTATGGCTATTTATCTATTGCTATGGCAAAAATTCTTACAGTAATTATAAAATCAATGTACTTGGTAGTAATTCACTGGGGAAAGTCACAACCACTTTGCTATTTAACTGGTCTTCAAAATGTAACTGTTTGTGTACCTGCTAAATAAATACTACGTTTTTAGGCTAATTTGTGGTCACTAAATTGGCTTGGAGCTTGGATTAAGGAATATCACAAGTTTGGAACAAATGATACTCATATTTTAATAAATATAAATTACTATTATATAAAAAAACATTATTTCATTTAGTTTTTGTTGTTTCGGGTATCGTTGGTTACTCAGAGTTACGTTACCGCGTAAGTACGAGCATGTAGCTAAATTTTTCGGCACTTTTTTTACAAATATTACTAGAAATATTGGTGTTACAGGCTTTTTGTGGCTTTTGATGCATTTTCACAAAAGAAGTTGCCGTAGGGATATCATACCGCTAACTGAAATTAGCGCGGTCGGAGCCGCGGACAAAAGCTTGTATAAAATAAAATGGCTATTTGTAAATGTACGTATAAAAAAATCTCTAGTGACTCAACAGCTAAAACGGTGAAAATGTAAGCTATCTGTGAGGCCATCTTTATCAACGTCGAAACCAGACAGAGCCTTCGAACAAGGTCGCCCACGCCTACGTGACATCTCCGTACGCAGCTTGTGTGAGACAACAACGGCTCATCTAGCCTGGCAATGTGACCAGATAAAAATACTTCATCTGGTCACATTCCTAAGCTTATTTTGTTTTTATACAAATACCTATCTATCGAACGACATACAACACAAAGAGAAACACATCTCAGTTTAATATATGAAGGTGTAAGCCTAACTACCTATAATAAAAAAACTGTTATTAGGTTTACATAGGACACCTTGTTGTATTATTTCATCGGAATTGGTACAAAGATGGCACAATTATAAGATGTAACATACATATGAACGGCAGGACGAATATGATAAACGGAAGCTTGTACAAAAGCTGTGCACTATATTGAATTTTACGTTACGATGTGGCAGGCCATATAACTATTTTACAATGTCAGAATTTTTAAAGCCATAAGGCTGCTGATTTGGTTTAACGAATCAATCGAATGTTATCATTTTACATCAGCCAGGACCGAAGGCTTAACGTGCCCTCCGAAGCTCTCATTAGCCCAGAATATGTGCTACGCCCGATTCCGCTTCGACTTATCTTTTTCGTTAGACGAATGTAGAAGTTGGTACTCTTAGAGTTCTGTTTTTGGTACAGGAACTTAAAAAAAACGCACATTAAAGACTTTTTATGAGTTCTAATATGTTTTTATGGTAAGTTCCTACTAAACGTAAGTATAAGAAAACTTTGAAAAAATATATGCGCAAAGTAACTTTTGGCTATTGAGCAACTAAGCAAACTCATTTAATAAATACCTTTAAAAAACAACCAAACAGATCTTGTTCAATATTACAAGTAGCCATAGTGACCTCGATGCTATAGCGTCATTGCATGACGTCATCATCAAGGCGACACTATAATGTTTACACAACTGAACGCAGCTTCAGCTTCACGGTCCAATAACATTACGCACTCGTCTATAAGTACGCAAATGACACGCCAATTTACAATGGTCAAGTGTGGGACACAATTAAATTTGGGCAATTTTTTTTTTGCCAATTATAGAGTTGGGCAAACTCTAAGGTATTCAAAATGTATTAAGACAAATATTTGCACAACTGAAGTGATAGCAGCTTTAATACCGGCCACACATATCGCCGTCTTCTAAGTTAAGGTATTTAAAATAGTTGAGTGCGACTAGACTAGAACAACTCAAGCCAAGGCAGCTTTACTGTGCAAACATATCGCAGCCCTATTCAAAATTGTCATTGGGAATAAATTTGCGTTAGGATAATATTTTTATGACGACTAGAAAGCAATTGCTGCGAAACCCGAAATTATGACCATAGTAAAGAACACAAAATACACTAAATAAAAACATTACTATTGTACAATATAATAAACAATGATTATATACTTCTAGATTCCGTGTTCAGGCACAGGAAATGAGCAAATCCGAGTGACAATAACTTTGCGTAGATTATTTAAATAGTATTTATTACATTACGACAAAAAATCCCGTTATCCCAGAACTAAACTGCAAAAATAAATTATTTATATACATTTCAATTTCTATACAGTTCAATATAACATGTACAAACATAAGATACATTATAAACAAATACATTGCTCTAGACTGGTCTTTAACTGCGCAATATTCTTCAGTACCAACTGATTAAATTGTAAATTATTGTGCGGTTGTGCTTTTCAAAACTTCTCAGTAAAGTATTGATTCAAACTACTGTCTGGAGGATTCTTATCTCTTTTGCACTCTCTGTGTCATATAAGACAAGTTCTATCTGTCTGGTGAACTAGTCAGTCTTTGATAGAGATCTGTCAGTCTGTACTAAACAGTGTTAACGGAACCATAACTAAGACTAGGCTGTTTGTCTGTCTTTCACACAACTGTATCATTTTAACTGCCATTTGAAACATTTACAGAAAGCCAAGACAATGGCTGTATTATGTGTATTTTTCTCTAAAAAAGATATAAAATCATATAGACAATAGAATAAACAGCAAAAAAAAAGGAAATAAGATGTGTCTGCTACGAAAAAGAATAAAAAATGAAATACAAAATGTAACAGAAAATTAAATAAAAAACAGTGGGTACTCAATAATGATAACACTATGGCCTCATTCCACCACTTGTGCAAAACACAGGTAGTAAACTAACGGTTATCAAAGCTTTATCAATGGTTTAGCTTGTGTTGGCATACTGGATTATCTGTTGTACAGGAAACCAAACCTTTACCATTGAAGTTTAAGCAAGTGTTTATTGTTGGAGTTAATTAAAGGGCAAGCAGTGAGTGATTTATCTAGTTGGCAGAAACCAGATGAGAAACAACTGTTACACAAATATTGAAATTTCACATTAATGTGGTATTAGAATTTTAAATATCCATAAAAGAGAACACCAGGAAATAAATATCTAAATTGCAGCTCTGGAAGAATGTTTTATTATCCATCAAGTCCATATCTACTTGTCCAAAGCTTTTTTTAATAACAGAGCTATTCATATCAATTCAAACTTCTTATTTTCAGGGTTCAGCAGTCAACAAAGAATTATATCATAATTAATATAGTATCACATAACTATACCATATACCTACTTTAAAAAACACTTAAAGCTTCTGTGTAATAAACTTAAAAATACAATAATAATAAATTAATCATATTCTTAAGCAGTTATTCATTAAGGCAGCAGCTATAATTTGTATAGTTAGTTATTTGTTAAATAAAAAAATAAATAAAGTTTTGCAAAACAAAAGTAAAAAAAATTATGGAAACTGTTTAAAATTTGGTCATGCAATAATAATATCCGGGGTTTTAACTGGAGTCAAAGAAATCTGTTGCTTATCTTGAAGAAGTTTATGAAGGACTTTATGCTGAGATAGAGAATTATAGATAAAAGAACCATTAGTTTACTACCTGTGTTTTGAGATGAGAATAAAATACTAGATTAAGCTAGGTTAATTGGCAAAAGCATGTGACAGAAAACTTGAGTAAAATCAACCCCGTAACTAAGAGTGTGTAAGCTACATTTTAATTCATGGAGAGTTTCATCAAAATACAAGAAATTAATTATCAATTATTTTAATCAAAAACTTTTTGTAAGGTTTCAAAGCACTTAAACTGCAACGATTTAGTAAAGTTGTTAACTAATACAAGAAAACAGTTATTCAATTTTAGTCTTTCATCAGTCTCAGAAAAATATAAATGAGGTGTCATTAAATTGGTATCACATCTAGATCATTTTTGAAAAAAATTAAGTTCCACTTCAAAAAATTGCAAGAGTAATAAACAATTTAGTAAATTCCTTACTTTCCAAGAACGCTTGACTTTTACGTAATATAAATTTCTATTGATAGAATATCACATTTATATACAAAGATGAAATTCAGAAACTCTCGGAGGACACTAGTTTTTCCAGAAAATAAATAAATTCATATTGTACAAAATCAGCCATTACACAACAATAAATATCTACAAAAACAAAACACATGAGAGAAAAAAGTTCCAAAGTGGGTCGCTGTGACTACACTAAATAAGTACAAGTTGGTTGAAATATAAAAACTTGCACTCCGGCGAGCGCCAGAAACAAATTGTACCTGTGTCACTCAGATCAATAAACCTGTGTCTACCCTACCCCCCCATACTCCTGCCAAACAATTCTAAATTAGAACAATTTGTTTCTGACACCTTGCCTGCCTCTGCTGCTTCGCTCGGCTCGTGCGGTGTTCACCATGTAACCTAATGGCTCGTTGCTTTGCTCCTCACCACCTAACTTGGCAAGGTTTGGATTCGCTGCCAGTTTTTCAGTCAATTAAATATAGAGAAAAGTAAAATAAATTGAATCCTGTGTTTATTTTATTCTTTAGGCTGGCAAGTATTCTCGTAAAAAAAAAAGGTTTTGTATTTTTAAATGTTGGTGTGTAATAGGGGATTTTGTATGAAATCAATTTAGTTGTTTTTGTGAAAATTTAATGTGCTCCGAGAGTTTTTGAATTGTATCTGTATATATAAATATGGTGTTTTCTCAGTTAAAACCATCATTACGTAAAAATCAAGCGTTCTTGGAAAGTAAAGAATTACCACAATTTACTGAAAAAAAGGGAGGGTTTCGTTTTAACAAATATGTCAAAAACTAATAAAGATATTTGAAATCTAAAAAAGATTCAAATAGTGGATGAAATTTCCAAAAAAAATTCTCGACTTCTGGAACTGTAGGACTAATATATATATAACTTTTCCACAGGGGTGGAAATACAGCTGAAACAGTTACTCTGGCTTATGCATCCCACTTCGGCACTTAAACAATAAAATTCAGGCATTTACTGGATAGATTTATGAACAATAATCCGCCAGCAAAATCGACATTAAGAGTCACTGGCAAAGACTAGTAAACAGATAAATGCATCCATGATTGTTGTTTCTAGTCAGTTGTAGTAACTTGTGGGTTGCATACAAAACACCTATGTTTTAGACATCTAGATTATTACTGTTCTGACCTATTTTCTAAGTAGCCGGATTTATTTATGAAGTCATAAGTGAGTAAAATGAGAATGAATATAAGAATAAATTCTGTTTGGCAAGCAAAAATGTGATACTACTGTAGACAGACGATTAGTTTCTCCTGCACTCAGACTGTGTGGAAATAATCGACACCTATGCAAATGCAAGCCAAACAATAAGGAACCTATCTTCAAAAGTACTCTAGTTGACCCAGAATTTACTTAAAGCTAGTTTCTAAACTCGAAAGTTATAAAAAATATAAGTATCAAAAACATCAATTTCAGGCTTACCCGGATGCCTCCGTGGTGATTTTTTGTAATTAAAACACCTTGTATGATAAAAAAAAATCTATTACACTATCAACGATAAAAAAAAAACTACTTTTGACAGATGACCGATTGTCCAAAAAAAAGATGGCCTCGGAAAATTACGTCACAGCGCGGGAAGTTTGAAAATGGCTTCTTTGTACATCAAAATCTTATAATCAATCACTTATCTCAAAAAAATGCAGTGAAACATATTTGGCTTACCTCATAGATGCAGTTTCAGAAATGAAATGTGTCACCAAAGCGATTAAACTTGATTAAAACATGGGAAATTCAAGATTCACTCAGATCTCGTACGCTGTTGCCAAATTGGTATTGCATCAGAAAATGAAAACGTATCAAATACAAACATAGCGAAACACTGCAACATAATTTACATTTAGGAAATTATGACGTAATAAACGGTTATAAATAATTATAAAAAGGCTCTTGAGCTTGGGCAAATGTTTAAATACAATTTTTTTTAATTTGAAGCTCTAATGTCTAGTTTGAAGTAAGAACGGCAACGTCGCGTTGCTACTCACAAGTTCACAACATACTAAGAACAAAGAAAGAGCTATTAAAGTTTCGAAACACACACTGGCAATTACATACAAATATTTTCAACGACAATTATTTTTGTGTTTAAGAATTATTATAATTTCGCGAAATTCAACTAATAAAATAAATGATAATTCAAAATTTGAATTTTATGTGTTTCGCTTGTTTGTTGTTTTTTTCTTTTTTAGTTGAGTAATGTTACCAGCTTTTTATTTAAAGTTAAACGATCACAGTTTTTACAACAATTTTATTGAGTATAATATTGTCACTTGCGTTCAAACTTCAAACGGTGATTTTTTTTTCACTATAAATACACAACATTTTAGTAGAACTTAGTAAAGAAAAAACTATTATTTATCTATACAATTCATTTTGTTGTTCATGACTCCATACGACATGGACCGTTGTAGTTGGCGCTGCGGAGGCATGAATTATAGGACAGATACCAGACATACCTATTCTAGGAAATATATAAGAAAGCAATGCTAGAGTGCAAATGAGAGCCATGATCAATCTCACCCAATCTCTTTACTGTGCTTTAAAACAGATATAATTGTAAAATAGATATAATTGTGGATGGCAAATACCTAAATAACTTGCACTTCGCAGATGATATTGTCTGCATAGCCGAAAGACACGAGGATTTGGAAAACATGCTGAATAAGCTTGACAAAGAGAGCAGAAACTGCGGCTTACAAATGAACGGTTAAAATACACCAATCACAACTGAATCTCTTTCTATAGATTACACAGACGAGTATGTTTATTTAGGAAAAAATATATCCTTCATTGATCCAACGTCTAGTTAAGTCAAACGAAGATAAAAAAAACCTGAAGTAAGTATTAGTCTCTAAAGGAACTATTTGAAACAAAAATTTCAATAAACCTTAAAAGCAATGGCCTGTATTATTTTCTCAACATTACTCTACGGATGCCAAACCTGGACGTTTACCAAAGATATCGTTAAAAAAAATTACGTTTTCAAATAGCAGCAGAACGAAGCACGTTAAATAAAAGACGGAAAGAAAGGAGCAAAAATAGTGACATCAGATAAATAACAAATCTCACAGATGCCGTCAATCCAGCCTGCAACCTTAAATGGCGATGGGATTGCCATATAACAAGAACAAATGCCAACTGATGGAGCGAAAGGGTGCTATACTTATACCTGCTACATTAAAATGGGTAACTCATCTGTAAATTAATTAATTTTAAAGTTAATTCATTGCTAAAAACAGAAATAATTTTACAGTTTTAATATGTTTTTTAAATTTTATTATGTGCGAAAATAGCTCATATTATTGTAGTTTACTTATTTATTGAAATTATCTATTTATTTATTCAAAATTTGCAAGTTAATTCTAGTGTTATTTGAGAAAATAAAGGCTTTATTTATATTATTATTATTTTAATGTAATATTTTGTTATACGCTAAGCCTTCCCTATTTGACCTATACTTCCAAAGTTGTAAGACGTTTTAACGTAATAAGAAATCTCGACGGGCCGAATTTAGACACACTGTAATACAGGCAAAGCTTCTGAATAGTTCGGAAACCTTAACCACTGAGTAGCATCAAACACCTCCTAGATTGTTAGACAGTGCTAAAATGATATGAATAAGGAATAAGAATAAGATTATAGGAAAATCTATGACATTTAAATAACATGGTGAAATAGTATCAATTTTGTTGCAAATGATTTAGTATTTGTGAGGTTGTATAGAAACCTTAGTGCGCGAGTCCGACTCACACTTGACTGGTTTGTTTTGAATTTTTCTCTACATAAACAGTGAGATTTTACACATACCAGTTTGTAAAGAGCTCTTTTTGCATCATAAACTCTCGATTAAAAACTGTCGATGCAAACACGAACATTGAAAATCAGTGGTTTTAGCTTTTGCAGTGTAAATACCGTCACCCAACTATTCACATACCATAAATAGATACAAACCTACATGACTCTGCAACTCACATAGTAGCATTTGACTTGAGAATTGAGAATGGAACATAATAAATAATGAAACTTGAGTTAATTGTAGATGATACTAGTTTAAAAACAAATTCTGAGGTAGCTGTTCTTTTGAATTTCTTTTTCTAGCAATATTCCAATCAAAACAACTGAAAATCATAACTCAAGTCCAATATTAACAGGAAAATTGATAATTTAATTAATAATTAATGTATCTGAATGTAAAGTTCCCTTTGTATTTAAAAACATTAGTCCTACGTATATCATCATAAATATTATGAAGAGGAAAGATTTGATTGTTTGTTTGTTGAATAGGCTCCGAAACTACTGGACCAATTTGAAAAATTCTTTTACCATTAGAAGCCGACACTATCCCTGATGAACATAGGCTACTTGTTACCGCGGGAAAATGCTTCATTCCTATGGGAAAACGGGTAATAGGACAACAAGTAGTAAGAATTATCCTTCCGTACTTATTTTTAAGTAATTTTCCTTTTTCACATAACTTCTAAACGGCTGAACCGATTGGGTTGAAATTTTATATGGGTGTTTCGATGATTTCTTGGATGATTTAAAAAAACATTTGGACCCGGTAGGTGGCAATGCTGTCAGTATGTCAACTACTAAACGGCTTGACCGAGTGGGTTGAAATTTTGTATGTGTATTTCCATTGTTTCACAGACACGAATGTATTATGCCATTAAAGAGAAAAGATATAAATGCTTGTTTTTTCTATAATTGAGGAGTTGCCGTAAAAACCTACGCCGAAAAGGAAATTTAGGGCGGGCGAAGCCGCTGGCAGAGGCTAGTCAAAAATACATTTAAACATTAGAAACACCACAGATGTTTGGGGATTTTCTGTCAAAACTATAAACTTAATAATTCATGTTATACGAGGAGCACAACCTTTAGCCATAATTTTTAATAGTTGTGTTGATAGTGGTTTATTTCCTGATAAGATGAAACTTGCAAAGTTATACCTCTTTCTTTTTTCATCTTTTTAAATCAGGTAGTTCAACAGTCCTGATAATTTTCTGCCAATTTTAATACTACCTGTACTCAGTAAAGTTTTTGAAACAATCATACTTTGTCAAATTTTAAGCGATTTGTCTATTAATGACCTACTTAGTAAACAGTTTGCCTTTATAAAAAGGCCGTTCCAAAACCGATGTAGGAGTGGAAATATTAAAAAATATATTTAATGCCTGGGAGGATTCCCATGATGCTCTTTGTGATTTATCTAAGGCATTTGACTGTGTCCAGCATGTAAATCTCACAAGGAAGCTACATCACTATGGTATTGGAGGCAAAGCTCTCGACCTTTTGTCCTCCTACATGACTAGCAGAATACAGAAAATATATGTCAACGGTGAAAGATCTCCGGGATCAGCAGTCACTTGGATTCCCTCAGGGCTCAATTTGAGGTCCTTTTCTATTTTTCGTTTACATTAATGATCTCACATATCATGGAAAAAACCATGACAAAGTCTTATTTGCTGACGACACCTCTTTACTTTTTAAAGTTAAGAGACGACAGACATTTTATGATGAATTAAATAATACCATTACTAAGATTGTAAATTGGTTTAGCGCTAATAATTTGTTACTTATTGCGAAAAAACCAAATGTGTTAAATTAACTTTACCAAATGCTAGTCTGATCCAGACATGTATTAATATTAATGGCGAGCAATTAGAAATTGTTAATTCAACAGTCTTTCTTGGCATAACGCTGGACTCCAAACTTCTATGGGGTCCTCATATTCATAACATAGCCAAAATACTTTGTTCTGCTGTGTATGCGATCAAGAAAATAAGACAATTGATGTCGACACTGTAAAAATAGTATATTTTAGCTATTTTCATAGTTTAATGACATATAGTAGCTTATTGTGGGGTAGCGCTGCTGATCTAAATACAATATTTGTGTTACAAAACGGGCAATTCGTGCAATTTCCAAATTAGGATCTAGGATATCTATTTTAGGGAAATAAATATGTTAACTGTAGCGGCGCAGTACACATATGAAAATCTTTTAAATGTTCATAAAAATATTAATAGTTTCAGCAAGAAAAGTGACATTCACAAAGTAAATACTAAAAGTTAAAATAAGCTGTTGGTGCATGATACACGTCTACACAAAATTAGTAACTCTTTTTTGGGGCAACAAAAATACACTTTTACAACAAAGTTCATTATAATATTCAAAAGCTTTAAAAAGGTAAATTTAAATAATTTATGAAACAACAACTTTGTAAAAAAGCATACTACAATAATTAAGACTATGTAACTGATAAAAATCCATGGGACTGAAGATGCACAAGTACAGGACGCATAGGTAAACCAAATTAAAATGGAAATAATATTTAATTGTACAGCGTAAATTTTTTATTTAAAAAAACATTCATTGTATTTGTATTTGTTTATGATTTTTTAAAAGAGTAACTATTGAGTTTCTTGCCGGATTCTTTCCGGTAGAAATCTACAACATTGTGAACCGGAGGTAAAAATAAAGGATTTCATAACTTTGGCGATTCAAAAGTGTTTGCAGAAACCTACTTTGAATAAAAAAAATTGACTTTGACTTTGAATATCGTAACGTTGGAGTAAGTGACGTCAGGCATGAGACACGCGTCTAATAACTCGTATTTAAGTTACTCATTCGCGCGCGCACTATGCTCTACTGTTGTGTCATCGGCGAACAGCACCGTTAGACTCTTGGTAACTAATGAACGCGATAACAGAGATCGTATATAAAGAGCGAAAAAAGAGGGGCCAGCCTCCACTTGGCCTGCATTCTACTACATTTTTGCCTCGTTGTAGATTTTCGTTTATACCGTTAAAAGCGAGGGTGATTTGGGCCATAGTCCACACACGGGCCCAGTGCGGATTGTTGTGGGGAGAGAGAGTTGTGGACTTCACATACGTCTTTTTTTTTTTTGACGTATGCAGGTTTCCTACGATGTTTTCCTTCACTGAAAAGCCAGTGGTGTGAATAAATAACTCTGTGTACTTGAGAAATTAAGAAAAGACTCATTGGTACACGCTGACCCCGGGGTTCGAACCTCCGCCACTTGGGACGTGAAGTGAAATTTAAACCCCTCGACCACCACCGACTTCCTCGCGATGCTTATCCTACTAACATTATAATTGAGAAAGTTTGTATGTCTGGATGGATGTTTGTTACTAAATCACGCTTCAACCACTGGACGGATCGGGAGAAAACTTGGCATACATATAGGCTAGGTCCTGGAATAGCATATAGGCTACTTTTTATCCCTAAAAATTCCAAAGTTCCTGCGGGATTAACTATAAAAGAGCATGCTATAGCAATTCATTAGTATAACTAATCAATAAATTAATTGGAGTTAATTAAGGAGTTCCACCCCGATAACCTAATTTAGGGCGGTCGGAGCCGCTGGCAAAGTCTAGTACGCCATAATTTATTAATTCCTATTTTTTTTTTGCTTATATAGTTGAGCTTTATTTGTATCTCAGCAAAGTACTTAAGAGCGCGAGCCATGGTTGAAAAAATAAAAAATTAGGTGGTAAGTGACCTTTCAACCACGACCAAGACAAAGAATTATAAGATTTCGCGAAAACTTTATTTACCTTGCAACATTCATAATGAAAAAGTTCGTTAAGCAGAATTTAGAGCGTTGCTTCTGAGCCGCGTTAAAATTTAATAGTAAAAACAACGGCGACAACCAGGTAGGCCGCAGGCCCCATTAATAATGCCCCCACCACTTATCGCAAAGCCATCTCTGTCTAATGCCGCGCCAAGAAGCGGCCAGCCTTTTGCGCCTGATAAGTCGCAGGTAACCCCATTTGTCCCCCCAGCTAGTGTCGGTCCCGCTCTTGGAACTGGCGTACTCTGTCGTGACTATCAGGGTAAACCTCCTCGGGTGCTCTAAACATTGCAAGAGCATCTATAGCAGCTATAAACGCGGCCATAGAAACTATTGCAGCGGGCCGAAACCCACTTCTGGCGCTATTACAAGGTCTGTCCCAGCTCAATTCTATACTGACTCAAGAGGTTTATGGCCCCACGACATAACTTAAGGGTCGTATATTGGAATCCCGGAGGCTTAAGAGGTAAAATCTCAGCCCACAGGACACTAGTCCAGGAGCACGATATACATATTGTGCTACTGGGCGAAACCAAGCTTCGTCCTGAGCAAGAGTTCCACTTACCTAACTTCACTATGTATAGACGTGACGAAGTTACCACGGATATTTTCGCGTATAGGGGTACAGCGGTATTAATCCGTCGTGATCTGGTTCACGTCGCACTATCACCCCCCCTTCTGTTCAACCAGATCAATTGGTATCATGGTGAAAGTAGGTACATCGGAGCCAAGATTTTCGCCGCCTATAAGCCTCCCCATATGCCCTTTGTCCCGGGTGACATTAAGGCAATAACGTCTGATGACACCCCTACCCTTCTCCTAGGCGACCTCAACGCTAAACATCAGCACTGGGGATCGCGGATTTCATCCAAATCGGAGAAACTTCTTAAAAAGGATGCTGAGGAAAACAATTACGTCGTAATTGGTCCCGGCTCCCCCACCCATTATCCTTCGTGTGACAATGGCCAATCTGACGTACTTGACATTTTATTAGCCCATAAAATATGCTGGTCCATGTCCTTAGAAGTCCTTTTAGACATGGACACCCAACATCTCCCCATTTTACTGGTCCTCGGGGTGGTTGCCAGCGGCAAATCACTGCCCAGCCCAAAAAGCCATACTGACTGGACTACCTACGGACAAAAAATGACCTCCTTCTCCCTCCCACCCGGTGGTATTTCCACCCCCGACGAAGTGGAAAGGGCCACCCTCATTCTTACCTCCACTATCTCTAAAGCGCTCGCTGACTATACCACAGTAGCATCCACCTCTTCGGATAAAAAATTACTCCCCCCTCACTTACGTAAAATACTCCTCCATAAAAGAAATCTCTGTAAACTCTGGTGTCGCACTAGATGGCCAGCGGTTAAAAGAGATATCAACGCAATTAGCGCCGAACTAACTAAGGACATAGCTGAATATAGAAAATGGTCCTGGGATAACACTATTTCTAAAGCTTGTGAGGACGACTCCACGCTCTATCGCCTGGTCCGACAGGTGACCAACACCCAGGAACCAACCTACCCCCTTTTTGACAACTCTGGCAACCGTTGTTACTCAGCCGAGGAACGAGCGGAAATATTCGCTGCCCACCTCGAGAACCAATTTCAACCAAACCCCAGTGCTGACTCCCTCCATACCGCCGACATCGAGGAGCGCATACAACACATATTGTCCCAACCTACCCCTCCGTTACGCGGTGACTACTTTTTCTCCCCCAAGGAGGTGAGAAAAATGATCTCGCTTCTTAATAAGCGAAAGTCACCAGGCCCGGATGGTATCCCGAACACGGCTCTAGTTATGCTACCGAGGAAGGGGGTGGTAGCACTAACTAGAATCTTTAACGGGTTCCTCCGCACAGGGCATTTCCCCGCTGCCTAGAAAGTTGGCAAAATAATTGTCCTCTCTAAGACCAGAAAAGATCGCCGCATACCAGAACATTACCGTCCAATAACGATGCTTTCTAACATAGCCACACTCTTTGAACGTCTCTTGCTGACGAGGGTTTCCCCCCACATCAACTTGCGGCCAGAACAGTTTGGCTTTAGAAGCAACCACAGTACGACGCTCCAGTTAGTAACAGTACTGCATCATATGGCCTTCGAAATGAACAAAGGTAGGAAGACGGTCGGGGTCTCTCTTGACGTTGAGAAGGCCTTCGACCGTGTTTGGCACGAAGGCCTTCTATATAAACTGCTGGAGACGGACTTACCCCCTGCTATGGGACGGGTAATCGCATCTTTTCTGGCAAAGCGGAGTTTCTTTGTGGCGGTTGAGGATAAAACTTCCCAGTGCAAGCCCAGGCAGGTGTACCGCAAGGTAGCTGCCTCTCCCCCATCCTGTATGCGCTCTACACGGATGACATCCCCACCCTGAGCAATACCGGGCTAGAACCAGGTATTGAGGACGTGACTTTGGCCCTATACGCTGACGACAGCGCTTACATGTGTTCCTCCCGTAAAGCGCGGTTGCAAAATGCAACGTCTTTTGGACAACCTCCCTGAGTGGCTAGATCGGTGGAGGATAGCAGTCAACGCAGGCAAAACCGCAGCCATTTTAACCGGCAACGAAAAAGCATTACCCCCGAAGCTTGTATTCCATGGTCAGGAAATCGAGTGGCAAAAGGACGTAAAATATTTAGGCTGTGTCATAGACCGCCAACTACGTATGACCAAAATGCTGGCACACTTGTCGGCACGCGCCGTCGGCGCGAGGGCGGCTCTAAGACCAGTCCTGTCGTCGGACCTGCCACTCAGATCCAAGATCCGGATATACAAGCTTTATATCAGGTCAAGGTTGACCTATGCCGCACCTGCGTGGTTCAACCTGTTATCAGCCACCAGAAAACGCAAGCTACTAGCCGTCCAAAGCAAGTCGCTGCGCTACATTACGGGAGCCGGGCGTTATGTCCGTAACTTCGTCATCGCCAAAGACACTAAGACTGAACCGCTCGGCGACTTTATAGCCCGTCTTGCGACCCGGTTGTTCGACCGAGCGGATAATAGCCCATTTCCACATATTAGGAATATCGCCCCGCTGCATTCGCGACCTCCCGAGGGCAGAGCTCTCCCTCGTGAGCTTATTACCCTGAGTAGTGACTGATACGGTGCCCGCCTTTATGGCGGCTAGAGTAAAACTTCTGTCTTACGATAAGTCCATCTGGGTCCCTGTAAAGTACGGCCCCTCTTTTAAAACTTCACCAGGGGTGTTTTTGTACCCCCTGAGCATCTGCCCGGGTCATGGGGTAAGACACTCATCCTCTTACCCTGACACCCGAACCTAGTTTCGCCCTCGTAGCGAACCATAGGAGAACAAGTCGTAGAAATAATGCATTTCTGCATATTCACTCAGAGTGTAAGGCATCACTAACACTTCCAAGTAACTACAGTCCAAATCGATAGGCATAACGAAATCCAGTAACAAGCAGGGGTCAAACAAGTAAGCAGCGGCGGTATTGCGATACTGTTTCTTTTTTGTGTGGAAAAAGAAAAAAAAAACGTATATCTAGCTTTGAGCACATATCATGCTGTAACGGAGGGATTTAAATACGGCAAACAAGGCAATATTGAGCAGGCGTTGCCAATATTGAAAAAATGTTGTCTTATTGTATGATAAGTAAGAGTCTTACAGTATTAAGCCTGAACAGATTTGAATTACGAGGTGTGAATTGTCCCTAGACATTATTTTAACACTATGCATTTTGTTACTGATTTCAGATCAGGTACAAGAACGAGTGTAAATGAGTGCCGAAAAGTACTTTTTACAAAAATAAATCTCCAGTTAGAGAATCTGCCTCCAACGGAAGATGCGCTACGTGTGCTATGTTTGGGGACAGATTATAGCCCCTCAGAAACAGCTACCATGCCCTGCTGACTGGGGCTGGTCTAAACAAAATGGTTATTGGCAGCCCATATATATGGACACGCCTACCTCCGGCGGCTGTTGATTGTATAGAGCTTATTCGTTGCCGCTGCAAAACAAAATGCGCAGGGAAGTGACACTGCTTAAAAAAAAACTAAAATGCACGAATCTATGTGCATGTAGTAGCAATTGCAAAAAAGAAATATCTTATTTTAACCCGCATTTTTTGTCAAACAGTCTAGCTCTGTAAATTTTATCACAATTATAATAACTCTACTGGCGAAAGTTTTCCCATGTTGTATATATATATCACGTCCAGGAGTAATTCATTAATGTAATCTACAACCATAAGAATAACAACTTATCAGAAATCATCTAAACATACTTAAAAATTCTAAAAGCTGCACACCGCTCCTACAATGCAGGTACGCCGCGCGACACAAAACATTTTTTTAACAGTCATTATACGAAAAATGTTTGACAAGTTTACTATTCTATATAGAAGGATAGCTGGCCTATTCACAGGTATTTTTTCTCTGGAGATAATCCTCAGTTATAATTCTGTAGACGATTTTCGAAAAAAAAGACGAGTAGTTTTTTTTAATTTCTTTTATCTCTCTATTTTTTTGTATGGGTGTGTGAAAATTTAGTTACAGAAATGTATTCCTCGTTGAATTATACGAAAAAAACACCAAACTTGATATAGTTGCTAGATGTATGTAGATATAAAGCTTAGAGTGAGGCGCGCCGGACGCAGTTTTCCCCCCTGCCCCTGCCCACCTGCTGGGGGAAACCTCGTGGCAACCGGGCCAAACCAGCTCAGATCACCCCCAGGAACACCTGTTCCAAGCGGTTTGCTTTGTCTCAAAAATGCAAGGTGGTGGACCTAAGATCTCCTATGTTCAGCGCGCACGCCATGGAGCCGTTTGACTTTGAAGTGTACTATATTGGTGTTTCAATTATTTTATTACACCAGTGTATAAAAAAAGTCCCAGTCGTCATCTCCGTCCATTATTACAATTGACAATTCAAATATCGCGGGCAGTAGGCAGATCCGCCGCGAGTTAGCCGTCGAGATTACACTGCGCGCTCTCAAAGCGTTTGTCGAAAAACCGACAATAGGCGGGAATCAACGTGCGCCCTGCGATTCTAGTGCGTTCGCGAACACATTAATATGTATAGGATATGTTGTGTTGCAAATAATCTGTACGCACCTTTGGATGATCGTGTAATGGCGACCATACAAAATCGCTACTGAAGCAATACTGAAGTCGCTAATGACTGAGCGTAACGCAGCCCGCCGCAGACGCGATCGCGCTCCCACTTCCGACAACAAAGTTTGCTTCAACGACTTACACCGCCGTGTAAGATCAGCTATAGCTGAGCTTCGCGCTCAACGTTTCGGTGATTTGATGGAGAATATTTCTGCTTCTCATCTAGCTTATTGGCGCCTAGGTAGAGCGTTGGAATCAGACACCTTTTTGACTCCCTTCCTCCGCTAACTCGTCCCAACAACGTTGCCGAGTTCGATGACGACGAAAAAGCGGATTTCATCTACCCTCCAAGCCCAATGTGCCTTAAGCACACAACTCTTCGATCCCGATCACGTACGAGAGGTAGACGGTGGAGTGGAGTGCAGAGCTTCTCTGCTCCCAAGGATACTTTGCCCCCCGTCACGGTCAACGAAGTCAAACAGGTCATCAAAGACCTACGCCCCCGTAAATCCCCAGGCGCGGACAGTATCTCTAATGATATCCTATAGCGCCTTATTTTCCCCTTCTCTGCCTTCTAGTAGCCATCTTCAATGCTGCTATAAAAATTGCATTTTTCCTTTTCAATGGAAAGATGCAATTGTTATAGGCATCCATAAGCCAGGGAAAGCTCGTAACGAGCTGTCCGTCTAGTGCCCTATCAATTTACTTAAGGCCCTTGGTAAACTTTACGAACGCCTCCTCCTCGCTCGCCAATGGAACACTACAGTATCCAAATACATCTTAATGAACAAGCAGTTCGGCTTCTGTGCCGAACACTCGTGCGTCCACCAAGTCATCCGTATCACGGAACACATTTCCACTGGCTTCCAACCAGTATGAAGTAAGCCCCATCACACGGGCGCTGTCTCTTTCGATTTAGCGAAAGCCTTCGACAAAGTCTGGCACAACGGTTTAATTTATAAACTGTACAACTATCAGTTGCTAGACCGCCTCGTACTCATCATACGAGTCTATTTGTTGAACCGCAGCTTTCGCTATAGAGTCGAAGGCGCCCTCTCTTCCCCTCGTCCTATACAAGCAGGAGTCCTGCAAGGGTCCGTGCTCTCCCCTGTCATGTTCCTTCTGTACACGAACGACATCCCTGTAACGTAAGGTACCCAATTAGCCCTCTTCGCGGACGATACCGTGAAATCCCGACAAAAGCTATGCCGTTCTCTTCACCGTAGGCCGCCCTCCGCGATCATCTCCCCTCTTATTATTCGGCCGTGCCATTCCTTGGCAAATCAAGGCCAAATATCTCGGTGTGACCCTGAATAAGGGTATAGACGTTGGTGTACAGCTGTAAAAGAAATTGACGATTTTCTCAGTCAAAGCAAATTCAAACAGCCTACAGTTACAGCCTAACATTGGATACAGGGATATATTTCCAATAAATTCAACCAGACTCGGTCCTCCGCCTTTCTCATCCAGCCACTTCCTGCTACTGATAGTAGATAATCGGTCTGGCTCGGAATACACGCGCAACGCGCCACGCCACGGTTACTGGTCCGTAGTCTCCACTCTTTGCATCAACTAACTTTGACGTTAACCAGTCGTCAAAATTAGGAGATTGTATGAAAAATGTCAGCTATTTTTAAACATAAAAGTTCAGCAAACCACTAGCTGGTTAACTTTAGAAATAGCTGACGATAATTTCTATACAATCTGCCATTTTCGGCGACTGGTTAACGTCAAAGTTTTACCCAGCCTTAGACTCGTCTGCCACAACAGCCACCGACGCGAAATATATGGTTAGCAAATTAACTTGCTTATTCTGTGAGCTATCTCGGTTACTTTAGTTCTTTGTGAGATCTCTTTATAACAAAGTTGTTATAGGTGTATTGATTGGTAATAAAAAAACTGATTTCTAATTATTTTTTAATAGTTACAAACACACAACAAAATATTAAAACCAAAAACATAATTTGGACTAGAAATCTGACCAATTTACGAAATAGGTACAATAACCACTATATAAATGATATATAAGCATATATATGTAAATATTTTTCAACAGAATTATAATAGTTGGTAATTTAGAAACATAAAAAACAATTTTTTAAATTCGCAAAGTAACGTTCTAGGGCAGAAACCAGAAATTAAAAATTAATAGAACTAACTTAGCACCTACAATATTAACTATTATAAACCTTTAAGTTGTTTGTTTAAAAGTAAAATCTTAAATTAAATAAAATAGTTTCATTTATATTCAACAATATGGCAACACTGAAAATTGCACCAAAATATCAAATGACACACAAAAGAGATCATTTTTTTCAAAGTCGCACAGCTACCTATAAAAAGTTAGACCTTCTGCACACTTACGTTTTAATAATACAAAAAGCTACTTATAGGGTCTGTTCGTTTTGGGATGAAAATTCATTATTTTCGTAAATTTTATCACTAGTCATGCGTTCGTTAAGCATTGGTATAAAAAATATTAAAATTAAGTATCAGCTGTAACAAACTGTCGAGCTTTCGTTTACGATATTTTTGCCACCGAATTATTGAAACTTTAGACCCATGTCTGGAGGTAGGGTTTTGTTGTAAATCTGTCAAACTGCCTATACATATTCATTGTTAATGGAAGTGTGTGTACACGTCAATCGTTCGTTTTTCAACCAAAAAATATTGTAAGTAAAGTTTGAAAGCTACGCGAACGACAGGTGTCCCAAAACGAACACACTTTCAGTACACAACTGACAGATCGTGAAAATTATAAGCCTGTTAAGACTTACAAGGTTTTTTAGCCTAAATAAATGCATTAAAAAAAGTGCAGACTAAAATTAAAAAAAATAAAGCTTGGCTTAAATTTTATTGTTTTTTCTAAACTATCGGCCGTAGTACCGATTTTGTTTACTGAACAGACAAATTGGTGGTACTGTAACAACAATTTTATTGAACTCCCATTTCTTTTTCTACACAAAAACGATATGTATTTGTTAGCCAAACTTAACTTTTGTCTATGCATTCACATAAAAAAAATCTAATGAAACCGTAAAAACATTTGCCTTGATTTGGCTTATTAGTACTAAAAAACAAAACCACTATTTTTTATAAAAATTTACATTAATTATATATTTCTTTTTCACTTATCGAATAATTTTATTTCGAAAGTTATACAATAGGTCATTTAATGATCGTTTGTCTGACTAGTTTTCTATTTAAAATCAATTCCTCTAAAACTATATCGAAATGTATTAGTATAAAAAACAATCGTCAAGAAATTGAAATCACATTTTTCTATAAAATTAAAATCTTTGTTTCGCAATCGTTTCACGTGCTGAATACGCTCAATTCTATAATTGCGTATTGGATCGTTTTTTTATAACCCAAAAATAAATGCGGCACATTGCAGTACTTGCGGTTTAACGCATTGGCCGCACAAGCTCCGAAAAAACAGAACTGTACTCAAGAGTGATAGTTGTGCCTCCGTGCGTATATTTTGTATTCGACCATGGTGGCAAAGGAGCTTACGGTCCGCCTGTAGTCACCGTAGCCTGTGGATGCCTGCATTACCCGCAAGTTGCAGACCCTTTAAAAATCTAATCACTTTTTTCTAATAAAAATATAAAATAAGGAGCATAGAGCGTATTTAATGCATTAAATATTTGTAACAAACTACGCTCTTATGTTAACAAAAATTACAAAGGTTGATAAACATAGATACAACACTTTGGTTTGTCATAAGTTAAGACGCGCGTATGTGTTCTTACACCAAAGTACCATAGAATGTATTTTTACAAGTCAGAGTATTAAAAAATTAGGTTATAAACTATTAATGGAGAAAGTGTTAAAAGCTTTGGCTTTTGGGCCAAGCAGAAGAAATATATTTTACTCAACTCATCAGCCGAGTAATACCTAGAGACAGAGTTGCACACAAACTTCTTAAATATCTAAATACTTGAAATCCAAACAGCTAGTTGGTTACGGAACTTGCCTAATGCTAGAATAGTGTATAACAATAAACAAGACTTTTTTTGTAATGAACTTATATTATTCTACGAGTCCATTATTTTTCTAAAATTCTTACTGTACTGTACATGCTTACAGTACAACAAACATTTTTCTGTCTGTCGCTAGTATCGCGTAAGTTTACAACTTTTAATAGTGAAAGGAAAGGTTGTTTTTGTTTTATTTGTAGACTGTATTAAATATTACTATCCTATTTAGAAACTATAGTTTATAATCTATACATGAAAATGGATGTTGGAATACACATAGAAGGTTTTTTTGCTGTCAATATAACATAATGCTTTAACTTGCCACTAGAGGGCACTGTAACACATAGGGCAGAAAAACGTCCGCCGGCCCACCCAGCACCAGCTTGAAGTTCATATTTCTACAACATACCTACAGAGTATCCTTACCACCTTCATACGTCCCCACTGTTGGGACACAGCCTATCCTCGCCAAGGGATGATTTGGGTCTTTTTTTGACGTATACAGGTTTCCTCACGATATTTTGCTTCATCGAAAAACCTTGAGTTTTCGTGAATAATCAATGTACTTAAGAAATTAAAAAAAGTACTCATTAGAACACGCTGGGCTCGAACCTTCGCCAATTAGGATGCAAGGCAAAATCGAAACCCCTAAACCACCGACGACTACAAGTATACTCCTAGAGTATGCTTAGCAAAAATCTTATTTGCAACAAACATTTATAACTTATAATAAAATTTCGAATCACTTTGTAAAGTTAACAAGCCATGTCCATGTACAAGTAAAACAAAAATATTTAGCACCAAAAAGATAAAGTTTCAAAATGAAATCTTAATTACAATCAACCTTTGTTACTGCAACAAACTTCATAAATAAATTCAACTTCTAAACACACCTTACCTATAAAAACATCCTATTAGACTAAGCGAAATACAGATCTTTTGAAGCCTTTCTTAATAATACCAACTATCAAATAGGCTATAATTAAATGTTACAATTAAAAGCAGAGAATTTTGAATACACTTTGTACTGTACAATCGTTTCTTCACGAATTATGACTGATTGCCATCAATTACTCTTTATATCAAGTAAAATAATTTTATTTTTTTATTATAGATAGAGAAAAAGTTGTATGTTTAGTTAGGTGTAGACTAAAAATGAATTACGTTTAGTATATCTAAATGTGTTAAAAAAATATATGGATGCAATATATATTTACAAATATATTATATTTAGTACAGTTATGTACTAATTTTGACAAATAAAAATTGAAAACAATATAGTAATTATATTATAAGGGTTTTGTATTTGTTTTGCAACATTAGAGAAGTTACATTTATCTTCTACATATTTGTAACCATATACCAGTGTTAAGTAATAAAGTTTAATTGTAATTAACAATTGATTTATTGGATTGTTGAGTTCTCGATATTGATTTCATGCAAAGTGCCGCGATGAGGTTTTGATCTCTGTGTGCGTATTAAGCCTAGGATAGATAGAATACACGGTTCCGCAGGTATTCTACGAGGCGCCAGTGTCAAACTTTCACGAAATATTATAAGATATAACCGTTGCCTACTCAACCAAGATCAAAGTGTAAAATATAAATTACATCTTGAGTGCAGTGATTTTGACACCTGTGATCAAATTAAGCACCTACAAGCTCAGCGCATACACGACCTTTGTTTTTCCAGCCATAGCAGTTAGTTTGTGTTTAATGAAACAAAAACAAACACGATGAATTACCTGTTACTAGAACAGTCGAAAACTGAAACCACGGATTCTGCACTACAAATCTTAGAGAAATGGTTGAATTTGGCACCAAAACGAACATGCATGCCTTATATTGTGGAAAAGTAATAGTGTGTAGGAAGTAATTAAACGTACGTAATGTATTATCGGAATGTGACGCTAAAAGTTTGCGTCAAGATGTTGTCGTTACGTTACGTCACGCAAAACTACTACTAGCAACATCACTGCAAACTCAAATATAGGTACATATATTTTAGTCAGACAAACGTAATACAACGGTTGTAATAGATTTTACTAAACACGACAATAAAATTCGACTACTGCTCAGTGACGAAAAAACATATAATCAAGTAAACGATAACCCAACGACTAGACAAAACGACAGCTCTAAGCCTTATTAAGAAATGTCAAAATAAAATTTCCGAGGACACCTTTAAACATCCCACAAATTACACAACCACATAAACTGTACGGACTACCTGAAGTCCACAAAAAAAATGTACTCTTGCGACCAACATTTAGCCAAATAGACTCTCCAACTTATGAGCTGCCAACACATGTAGCCAGTGTATCACAACCTTTAGTTGGTCACACGTCGTCGTGTATTAGGGATATTTGCCATTTCGTAAGCATTCTGAAATAAACAAAACTACATAAAAATGATTTAATGTTTAGTTTTGACGTGGAGTCCTTATTTACGAACGTACCCTTCGCAGATAGTACTGAAGTGATAAAGGAAAAAATATTTCGTATACCAAGGAGAATACTACCTACAATTGGACGGGGTAGCCATGGGGAGCCCAGGAGCTCCAGTAGTCGCCAACTTGTGGATGGAATATTTTGAAAATCTGGCAATAACATCAGTGCCGTTAAACATGTGGAAACGATATGTGAACGATATTTTTGGAATACAGAACGGTAGGGAATCCGATATTCAAAATATGTGGAACATCTGAACAGTAGCCACGACAAGATTAAGTTCACGTATGAGGTGCAGGTCAGCGGAAATCTAGCATTATTTTTATATATTTCGGGTCTTACACGCGAACAAACATTTACCTACTTTGGTTCTCGACGTTTCGACTAGTTTGCAAGTTGAACCAAAACAGGTAAATATTAGGACCCGAAATATATAAAAATAATCTGTTAAATGAGCGATAGTTTAAAAAGAAAGTATAGCATTTTTTGATGTACAAATACAGGTGAAAAGTGACGGCCCGATAAGTCACTCAGTATATAGAAAGCCAACTCATACCGACAGATATATCCATGCAACATCACACCATCATCTGCGGCATCTACAATACGTTGTAACATCTCTCACTACCCGCGCATATGCCCTATGCGACAAGGAACTTATTGACAGTGAGCTAAAACACGTACATAATGTACTGCAGAAAAACGGTTACCACATAAAATCTCTGAAGCCTCTATAAAAAAAGGATCGTCGATATACAATAGATATGCAATCTGCATTTTAACCGTACATCAAAGGAGTGACCGACAAAATTGGTAACATATTGAATAAATATTAGATAAAATCCGCGTTCACAGAAAAATTGCACAGTATTTGCGTTCGCCAAGAGATGATTTTCCTTTCGAGAAGCCCGGTGTTAATAAAATTGACTGCAGCTGTGGTTTATGTTTCATAGGACAAACGAAAATGACCATTTCGTGTCGGGTAAATGGGCACATTTGCGCAGTCAAGAATTTCGATACTCAAAATTAGTTGCTAAACACTTGGTACATTCGGGACCTATCAATTGGAAAGAATCACACAAACCTAAAATTCTTTCGACAGAACGCCGACATACGCCAAGATTGGTGCGATCAAATATGAAAATTTCACGTTTACAGCCTAAAATGAGTGCACCTACTCAGCGTCGTGTGCCGAGTTCGTGACGAGTTACAGAGTGTGGTCAATAGTAGTTCACCGCCTGAACAAGAATATGTTGAACTGGACGCAGTTATCGAAAAGAACGAGGGTAGTGAGGAAATACTGACCCTCACTCCACAACGCTTTTACTTTCTCAGTTCTCCCGTGAAGATGGCGCATGCAACTGTGCCCAAATATCGGGAACTCAACAAATCTAATCGTAGTAAGCCCAAAACATATAAACATATTGATAACAACCGCGAAAGTTTAAAAAGTTAATTGATTTATTGGTAATTGTGGTTATCGTATTAACAATTAATAATCAAAATATGTTAATTGGCTGCAGTCACAATTAAAAACAATTACTTATTAATTGCAATCACATACATTTTGCCCAACACTGCCTTATATTATTATAACATAATTGGTTTACGCATAATTAAATTTTACAATACCTAGTTACAAATATAGAATTTCAACTGTTTAGTGAATTCTTATCAAAACTTAACTTCTATGTATGAAGATAAAACGAACCAAAATAAAAGACTAGAGGTTATTTTTTGTTTCAAATCTACTTTTCCTACAAAGATAATTTATGGCAATGTCAAACCGTCTGTACATTGCGTACACACCCTAACACGTAACCTACCATCACATTATGCCTTTGATCACAGATAGTTAACCCTCCCATAACCATAAAGTTACTGTTATATTACATTTAATAACTTAAAATAAAGTTCTTTTTGTATAATATTTTTCATTATCTCAGTAGTTCCAGTTTTATATACAATAGTTACATAATATCATGTCTGTTTCTTGGCACACTTCTTTTACTTTTTCGACTCGCAACAATGCTTTCATACAAGTTCGTCAGTTTTAGAGTACTTTTGAACTCGCCTTTTTTAAAAACCAACTCAATATGATTGAGCTACCATTGCCGAGGTCCACCTCAACCGACCCTTCGGTTTAGGTTCGGTTCATAAACTTCTTTGGTGCATCTTTTATTTATTTATGCTCTCAACATGCCCAAACGACCTTAACATACCACCAGTGTTGCCGTTTTAGTTTTTGTTATATTGTAAACAAAGGTACATTTTATAGTTTAACTGTTTATATTCCTAGACTTGAAACTTGGTAAGGAATAGAACAGAACCGTGAATAATTTTATGAACAAAGATGACACCAATTTAATAAACAAAGAATTAGCTGAATTATAGCTAATTGACTTTAAAATATTGTATTTAGTAAAATCTCTTATTTTAAAGACAACTTTTTTTCTTTTGCTTCTGACCTTTTGTGGTTTTTTTTTAATTTAGTGACTTGTTAGTAATGGTTTGATGAGTTTATTTTTCTCTAAGCGGCAAACACTTTTACAAACATTAACTGTATCACGGATTTCAATTTGTGTTCCCTGTTCACTGTGCTGCGCTGCAAAGCCTTTGCTCACGTATAGGCATAGACTTAAAACTGATAATTGCGGGATTCAATCAGTAGGTGATGTAATATAACAGTAACATAATGAACATTTTCTAACATTTCTAGCTAATTAACCACATTTCGCTTCAACTGTGGTATATTCCATACAAATACTCGAACAACTTACTTACTTAGGTGTTGCTGAAAAAGTCTAAGAAAAAGAGCAAGTTGCGTACGACAATATTCGGTCGAAATTATTTATTTAATGAGGGTTGCTAATATTTTTGACCGGGTCTATTGAAAAAAAAAAACATTTTTTCTATTTTGATAAATACATGTTATCCATTTCTTTCTATTCTATAGATACTTCATAGCTTTGTTGAAGAATATCAATTAAAAAAATAAAATAAAATAATTTTAATAATAAATAATTTAAAAATATTATTAATAAAGTAAAATTTAGTATGTATTACAACTGGCATATCACAGGTTATGGCAAGAATTATACATTAATAAAATATTCTTTATATTAATTGTACCTAAAAATTACACAGGCAAACTGTGAAATTGACTGTTTTCTTATAATGCCTTTCCATATATATGTATGTTTCCCTGCAGGATACAGGCCCATTCTTCAAGAACAAAGGCTATATTTAACTATAAAATTTTTTTTTTTAACAAATAGGTCCTTCAGTAGGTCTTGGGAGACACATCAGTATTCGGAGACCCAATGGTGGGTGTGCTGGGAGGATCCTTGAAGACGGACCGATTTATATTTCGATTAATTACTTTTTTACTACACTTTGCTTCGAAAGTTATTTTAATTGAGAAGAGGCAACGGAGGCACGTTTCTAAGAGTTTTAACTCAGCAATAATAATATAAGAACATAACTGTTTTAAAATATATATTTTAGGATCTCCATTGCGTATTTATTCTTATTTTGTATTTTGTGGTGTTTTAAATTATAATACAAATAATACTGTAAAATATAATACATTAGTATCTATTTATATTTTATCTTCATTCGGAGCCTGCCGTGCGCCGCTACACTAATTGGGCAAATCGTGAGTGATTTGCATATAATTTTTAGTAAAGCAAAATTTAAGCAAGTTCAAGTGATAAGAAGAAAATTCTTAGAAAAGTAAATGATATTACTGATAAATCAGTGAAAACGACAACCCCTTAAGTCTATGACGACGTTATATGTCATACGCAACCCGGCATCAACTTACAATCAATTTACATTTACCATTTTGAAAGTTTAATAAAATTTACACATTACAAAAAAAAATAGGTTCACTTTTCGTACTATTTTTAAGCTGTTAAAACTTATAACCATTTTTTACGAAGAAAACAATAAAAAAACAAATAATATTCTAAGGACTTCAACTTTTTAGTTTTCAGAAAATTTTATTTTCTTTTTTTATATTTTACACCAAAATGGTATCTAAAAAGGAAGCAAATGTAATTCAATAAATAGAAACTTCCACTTACGAAACTTAAAAAAATTGTTGCCGATTTTAAGCCGGTTTAAGCAGGTCTCGTTCCTCTTAATTCTTGTCTGGTTGTTTTTGATTCTTCTGGCAGTACTATATGCGACATGGTCATATGACGTCTAAAAATACAAAATGTCTCTTTAATCGTTATTTCGTCACATGAATATTCGTTATATTCCCCTCCCCCTTTTATGTTTTTAATTTTAGTAGAATAATTAGACCAAAGATGACATACGTCCAGATTAAGTGTTCGGGCACACAAAACAAGCCTATTCCAGTACCTGACTTTTCAGGTACTTGCCGTCAACACAACATCATACGTAATCTGTGCGTCGACGCGAACGGTGCTCCCGCGTAAAGTAATAAAAATGTCGATTTGTGCAATAAAATCGTGTAGAAACTATTTAAAAAAGGGTTAATGAAAAAAAAAACACTTCTTGCTATATTTGTGTGCTTGCTATAATGTGTCACCACAGGAGTCATCGTAAGTGAAAACAAATTGTAGTACCGAATTGTAAGAACTCCCCAATTTGGGGTAATTAATCACTTTAAGATTGGTAACACCGAAATGACGCACACAGATGTAAAACTGATAGTCGTATTAGCTGATTTACACACACAATGATAGGACACGGTATCTACACGTATGTCATCTTTAAATTTGACATTGTCATACTCTGACATTGTTTGGGTGATGGTCCTATGTAGCGGGAATGTTTTTGTCTAAGACAGACCTTCTACTACAGCATAGAAATGTGTCAATCATTTGGAAAGGAAATTGCAGAGTGAGGTGGGAAGGATAAAGCCCACCGGTATCAGCACCTTTTTAGCCAGTAGGATAGATATAATACTTGGTGTCCACACTTACAAATATTACTTTACATGTATGTACAAAAAACGAATTAAGTGTAGAATCTCTGGCAAGCTTTTTTATTCGAATTTCAAAACTTTACCTCAAGCCTCTTCCTCCACGAAAGGACAAACTGCAAAGTGAACAACTCCACGGTAAACTCTCTTTTTGAACGTTTTTATCCTTTATCAATTTCTCCTCACATTTTTCAACAATTTTGTCTATCACAACTTTAGTTTTATCTTTAATGTCTAAAGTTTCTTCTTTGGATTTGGTTTTAGACAAGTAATTCTTTGTTTCCTTCACATGTACGGACGGCTCTACAGCTTTTGTCTCTGATTCTTGAACTTTTAATTTCAGGTCTGAAAAATGCACATATAAATAAATGAGCATTATTTCAATGTTTCTTCCTGCACTGCCTTTCCAAATTAGATTGCAGATATATAGCTGACGCTAACGTGCATTTGCATATATTTTGTTACTATTTTACATACATTAAACATATTCTGTATACTTAAAAATATAACTTATAGGAGTAGCTCGCGTCACAGTGATATTCGTCTATAGAAAACGATATGCGAATTTAACAACCTTAGATGTGGTTGGTTTTTACACGTACCTAATCATTATTTTTCTTTTTTTGAGCCCAATATGTATGATCTGCTTTGTCTTGCTTAATACTTAATACGCACCTTTAGTAATGATAACAATTTTCGGCACCCCCATAACATTGTCTGGTGATTCACTCTTTCTGTTGTCGTCTTCACTCTTGCACTTGGTGTCCACGTCCACCATTCGGCTGAGAGGTAGTGCCTCATCGCTCGATCCCTCACTGTCACTTTTGGGTTTAGATTGACGTTTTTTGACTCTTTTCCTAAAACTGAAACACAGGCACGACATGTTTGTTAGCTTTTCCACATTTTTTTTTATTAATCTTTACATTGTTTTACTGCAAATGTGCTCTCTCTATCTAACTTCTTCATGACCTATCAGATTTTATAGTATAGATTGTTCATAGTGAAACTAGCTATGCAATGTGTGCAACGCTGCATGAGGTAGATATTTTCTTATGTTTGTACATAAAAAAGTACGCAGTAATTTTGGCCAAAATGGTAAATATGAATACTGTAAAGTGTATGCTTTATCATTAGAAAAAGACTCATTGGTACATTCTTGGCTCCAAACGACCGCCTCTCAGATTGCGATTCAAACGTTGAGACGTCTACGCTACTAGACCGTTACCGACCAATTGATCATTTAAATGATTTTTTTATGTACCTAGTAAAATATTACACACCGTTTTTTTGGTTTCTTAGTGACGGTACCAGCCGTTTTCTTGAGCTTTGTTTCTTCATTATTGTTATTGATATTTATGAACTTCTCACATGTTGTGGAAGGTTTTCCTGCCTCTGTGCTGCTGGAGATGCTGTCACTCTTGTCACACGCAAACAGATCTGTTTCATTGCTAAGTTCATTGCTATCTATTTGATCACTGGAAAATTTACAAGAAAATTGTTATTTCATTAACTTTTCATGGATATGGAGCGAAAATAATTACTAAGATCTTGGGAAGTAGCTAATTCCTCATGAATACACCAAATAAGAACACTATGAAGGAACATATGGTCACCTTATTTGGTGCTTTTGTAGGTATTATATATGTTAAACTTTAATTTTATATGTTAGTACTGACGACAATTTGATTTAGTTTTGAATAGTACATTGATATACTACCATTGATGTGTACTTATAAAAACATCTAATCTTTAGCGTGTTCTAGAACACTACCTAGTTAGGTATTTGTATTGCTTGCCTCTCTTGACTCCAAAGTTATACGCCCGCCCCATTGTAGGAACACAGGCATCTCTTTGGAGAAGGAGGCTATTAAGCCAAAGTCTATTGCGCTGGCTCAATGCAAATTGGCAGACATTTATTAAGCTAATAGCCACTTGACTATCAGAGCTGACCATGAGACTTCTGACTTACAACTGCTTTCATATTAGAACAACAACCAGGACTGATTAGTTTAACGTGCCCCAGAAGCACACAGGAGCTTTTAAAATGTGCCAATAGACGGTCACCAATCATAAATATGTATTATAAGTTTTAAAAATTAAAAAAATAGAAACTATATACCTACCTACTTTCAGTATGTTTCCTTAGTTAGGTACTGAGACGTATGCACAGCCACTAAGGAAAAGCAATAAACTAGCTTATGCATTTAATAATACTTATTATTTCCTTTTATTTTTAATTTGTAAATGAAAAAAAAAAAAATTTTACACCTCCTTCAAAACCCCACAAAAAAGTGAAAATAAACCTCAAAATTATGCACATGGAACATTGAGCAAGTGTTTCCGCCTTGAAGTTGAATGCATAAAAGATACAATACAATTTTCTTTTTTACCATAAGACTTCAAGGAGACAAAAACACTCAATTTATAACACACACAACTAAATTTTTAACTTTTTAATGGGGTTTTGAAGGTAGTTTTTTTAAATTTGGTACTTATAAACAGCTATGTTTGTAGGAAATAATATAGAACGGAGTATGTGTGTGAAGTTAGCAGATCAAATCCTAGCAGATCAAAAATGAAGTGTAGTTGTATTGAAAAGAATGATCTGCTGTGTGAAGTTAGCAGATAATGTTTTCAATTTCTGTTTTTTTGCATTAAATAATGAAAATTATTGTTTTAATTTATCAGAAGCTGTAGAACTATGTTGGTTGCAAATAGAGCTTCAATTGATTTTTGATCTGCTAACTACACACACATGAAAGAAGTGATTAGAGTTTCAAATGGTCAGCAACACGCGAGTTGCAAGCACCTGCATCCACTCAGCATCAGAGGACCCGTGAGCTTCTTAACCACTGTAGTGTAGCTCACAATATTGCATAACAATACATGTTATAGGTACGTTAGTATTGAGTCGATAAATCGTCATTTTTTTCCTAGTGGCTTAGGCTTATGTTTTTCGTACTTAGCCTCATAATAGGGCCATTGACAGAATAGTCTATTTGCTAAAAAATAAATGGGCCAGATTTAATGAAAATTGCACTGTTCTCTTAATTGAACGGTAAAAAAGAATTATAGCAATGCAATTTGTGGATTCAGAGCAAAATATGAACAGACATACTACAAACATAATATAATACATATACAACATGTAAGGTAAATGGTGTATACAGCCGGAAGTGGTAGATAAGTGTTGGTTTGTAGGTTTTTCGGAAAAATATCCTAAAGTCGGAGATTGTGCAGGTTTCCCAACAATCACCAAATTGCCTTTTGTACCTAAAACTGTGCAGTGACAGCCCTGAAACCGTGATGACCGTTGACCCCAAAATACCAGGCGAAATAATAAAAATACAGACAGACGGTTCTAATCACTTTATTTCTACCTACTGTCATTCTGGCGAATCGATAAATCAATTCTGCAATTCTTATTTTATTTTCATCGTATTTATTTTTGGTTTAAAAATGATATTTAGTTTTAGTTGAATTTAAATTAATTATTGAATAACAATTTTAGATTTTAACACATAATTCATGACTAACTTAGTATCTTACGTATTAATACGTAAAATCTAAAAAGTCTGTTCTTATTTTCAAACTATTGACGTTCGACAGTAACTGCAATGATAACATCTAGGTAGGTACCCATTTCTTAAATTTGAACAATAACAAAAAATATGTTGTGTGGACTGTAGGCACAGATGAGATACTAAATTATTACCTTAAAATGTTCGCCTCTGCGGCCTAACTCTTTGAATGTGCATCAACTCTCACTCACACATACACTCAATATACTCACGGACAAGTGAAATTAAAAGAAATAGCAAGATTATTCTCTCTTTCTTAAATAAAGTTATGAATGTTTATGTATTTTTGTGTAAGAATGAATGAATGAATGAACATTTATTTGCTCGAATAAGGTAGACATTCTTTTTACAATATTTATATATATATCTCTTATACTACCTCAAAAGGCGTGCGAATATTAATACTTAGACAGCAAAGAAAAGTTAACTAAGATTTTAGTATGAAAATCATTTCAAACCTTAACTTATTACAAATTGTGTGAAAATTAAATCTATTTTATGTATTAAAATTAATGTCAGGTAATAAATTTATGGAATGAATTGATACAAAAAATAAAAAAGTTGTTAGAAGATATTACGTACCTATTTGTGATTAAAAATTATTTCATTAATAACTTATAATTAAATTTAATTTAGATTTTATTTCATGTTATGGTTAAAAATTAAAATATTCTGCAATACTGTAAAAACATTGTTCCTGCAACCATCTTGTTAATCTAATACCTTTAAACGAGCAATTCTTGTATATATTTATATATCATCTGAATCTCGGAAACGGCTCCAACGAATTTTATGAAATTTGGTATGCAGGGGGTTTCGGGGACGATAAATTAATCTAGCTAGGTTTCATTTTTAGAAAACGTCGTTTTATCCGTGTTTTTAGGCAGTGATAGTAATAAGCAACATTAAACCTATTTGACAATAGATGGCGTTATTAAGCAACGCTTAAGCTACTTGACAATAGATGGCGTTGTTTAAAAAAAACGAGCAGCACTCGGTCCTCCAGGTACTCTTATTTTAAATTAAATAGGTATAGAAGGTCTTTAATTTGAATGGGCAATTTATTATATATTTTTATTGCCGTAGAGTATATGTTTTTCCCATATATATCCAAATTGGATCTTGGTATAAATAATTTAAATTTATCTCGTGATGGCCTATGTATATCGTCACTGTGTTTTGCAAAATATTCTGAATGCTGTTTAACAAATAAACATATGTCCTTAATATACATGCAAGGCAGTGGCAATAAATTAAGTTTTTTAAATTATGGTTCGCAGGTGTCCATGGGCCGTGCATTACATAGAGCTCGAATACATTTTTTCTGAGCCCTAAATGCTCTAATAATGTCGACAGAGTTGCCCCATATTAAAAACCCGTATGTAAGTACTGATACAACGTAACCGTGATAAGCTATTTTTGCTGCATCTATTGATATGGTTGCCTTACTCGTCTTAATGCAAATACGAAATGGTCTATTCCTTTGCACACATTATCAACTTGTGATATCCAGTTTAAATTTTGATCTATGATGAATCCTAGAAAGGAAACTTTCTCAACCTCCTTTACTACATCATTCTCATATTTTAGAACTAAATTCCATTTTTAGCTTTATAAGTGGCAAATTGTAGCATTTTAGTTTTATCAACATTAATTTTTAAATAATTCTTTACAAGCCAATTAATAATGTCATAAATGTTTTTGTTTATTTTCTCTTCAAAATTTTCTTTTTCATTACATTCTATTACAATTGTTGTGTCATCAGCAAATAACATACACTGCTCGGTAGTAGCATTTGGTAGGTCATTGATGTATGCCAAAAACAGCAATGGACCCAAAATACTACCCTGGGGTACACCACAAATATTATTTCTCCATGTAGAGCGACTTTTAATTTTTGTTGGCTGTCCATGTATTATTATTATTTGTATGTTAGGTAGGTACTCAAGTATTGTACCTATGCGGTTTTGCGATATTATGAAATACCTACTATTAATCTTCAAAAAATATTATTTTGATGCCTACACATACCAACAATTTAAATTCAGTCGAAAACAAACTAATTTTATTATTAGACATAACTATCCATAAATACTATGATATCCTGCATTTCTTTTCAAGTAACCACTAATTACGTAATACAATTTAATCCTACTTTTACTTCATTCATCTCAGTACAAAAAGTCATTATAATCAGTAAAAAAACGTAGGCGTATTTACGTACTAAGACTGCATAAATAAGAACTAGTATTTTTGAATAAGGTTAAATAACAAATGTACCCTAATTTTCGGGGAATTACTTTGACCACCGGAGATAGCAAAATTTTTGTCTCTTTTATAAATTATGAAGGATGCTCGAAAATTAATTTACGTATATTCCTGTACTAACAGAATTTATCTGTTGCTACTCAAGTAATTTATGTGGATTTGCCTGTTTCTATGTGTCCCCACTGCACGGCAAAGACCTTTCTTTGTTCACGAAATTTTAGGCTATACTTAGTTTACCACGACTTAGTGCCTGCGGACGTAGGTATTATCAAATAAATACCTGTTATCAAACATTTAAACAAATATTATTTTGATAGGTGGTTTTACCTTCTTGCTATTTTTTACTCCTAGATACGAGGTACCTATTATTCAAATAAAGTTGAAAACAAACTAGTTGTTATGTGAGACATGACTATGAAATCATTTATTTCATCATATTTATGCAATAATATATTACACAGCCTCAGAGTAAAGAAAGAACATACATTCATACCTTCATACATTTATCAGTGCGAAATATCACCAACCTCATCAAAAACTAAACTTTACATACTAGGGCAGCATAAACAAGAGCTAGTATTTTCAAATAAGGTCAAATAAAGCAAAACCGGTACCCAAATTTTCAGGGAGCCACCTTTCTATGCGAATGTTACCAGCCCAAAAAAAAATATGTTGACAACTTACAAGTAGGGAAGTCATTGTGTTATGTGTAAAGGCACAGAATAATCAAAAGTAAAAGGTACTGTACTTTTGTAGATTTTTTGCATCCATTCCCAGGAAATGGATAAAAACTTTATCCTTTACTTTAACTTTTACACAACTAACCTTTACCGACTTAAGCCAAGAATAAGCAAGCAACCAAAAACTACCAAACTACTACTTGTGGAGTCAGTTTAAGCATGCTCACATGTCAATACAATACCAATTTAACCCATTAAGAAATAGTTTAGTTTCAGAATATTGACAAGATGTTAATGTAATTACTTACCTACAATTTATTTTATGTTTTTTTTTTGTGTCATTTTTGTTTTGTAGCATGTTTTTTCCCAATTTTGTAATTTTTGTTGATTATGGAATATCGGCATATTATGCTCGATTAGCAGCGCTAAATAAAACATCATTCATGAAACTTAACATTTAATGGCATCTAGCCCCTAAGCAAAAATCAGTAGGTACTTATGTATTTATTAGTGGTCCCTAAGAAATATCCTAAAATTATTAGGTAAATAAACGAAATACCTACTAGTCATTTATTGTTATTATACTAAATTAAGTATTTAAAATTCCAGGGGAATTCTTTACTCCTGGGAATAGGTATTTTTAAATCAATGTATGTAGAGCAAAGTATGGCAACACCTATTTACCTTGGCGCGGCGCTACAGATCTCTTTGAAAATGCCCATAATCAAATTAAATAAGGTCAGTAGTGTTTTTCTAAGTTGTGCTTACATGTTGATTGTTCAGTGATATGATTTTTATTAGGTATTTTACATTCCTACTATAACAAACTACAGTTATTTAGTGTTTTCCCAAGATTTCGCTGTTTTCACACAGGCTTAACGAAACATACTATATATGAATATTTAGCACTATATACACATAGTGCCAACTATTGACATTATTTTAACTTGCCTTTTGTCTTCTGGATAACTACTTGTGGTGATAAATAAATAAAATCAATTAATACAAATTTCTTAACATATTAGTATAAATCAGACCCAAACTCATGTACTTATGAGTACTAGAAGTTTCATGTGTCAAAAAATTACTAATAATATAAGGGTGCGTTTCAAATTGCAACAAGGAAGTTAAAAAGTTTTGGGACATCCAGGGTATAGTAATTTTCCAGCTGTCAAGTTGAATTCTTTACATTGCCATAGAAAAGGTTGAAATTCACTTGTTCCAGAACGGGTTGAATTTTCAACTTTACCAGGCGATAATTACTCGATGTGATTTGGAACATAGCCTAACTGAGATCCCGATCGACAAACATGACCATTATGACATATACCAAGTATTAACTGACCTGTGTTCTGACAAATCACTTATAGTGTTGGTCTCCTGTTTTTTTATTTCAAAAGTCAAGTTTATCCTCTTGTATATTTCTTCAGTGATGTTACGACATTTCTCGTATTTTGATTTAAGCATTTCATTTGAAACACTCTGCCAAGACTGTGAATTATCAACAGTCGACGACATACCTTTTTTTTGTTTTGACAGATTCTTATAGGAGTTCTATTGGAAATTTGTTCTTGGTTATCTTTTGGCAATTTTCTTTATATGAATAAAGTAAGAAAGCCATAGTCGAACAATTTCGTTGACGAGAGTTAAATATAGCAAAACAAAGTACAATATCCATGAAAAAAAAATCGGAAAGATAAAGGATGGTATGAAGTCCTCGTCACTACTGTCTTGCGCCTCCTTCAGCACGATAGTAAGTACTTAACAAATTTATGTAGAATACAATAATTGTAATGATAAATGTCAACATTCAATGAGACAAGGTTGATTTTACAAAACTTTTCGACTCTGCAATTCCACATACAAAACTCTGTTCTACAACAAAAGCCCATTAATCAACAATTTTATGGCACACACAAATAACCTCTGTATCTCCAGTTAGATTTATAAAACTACGACTAGACAATTTTGAAATAATTATTTTTTTATTTTATAATTTTGGTAGAAATATTTTCTATTTTCATTAAAATAAAATAAACAAAAAGGACTATCTCCGTGATACGTTCGGAAATTCCCCCTATCACAGAACACTTATACTCTAAGGAGCAAAGAATGTCAACTCCATCCACAAAAAGGAAGACAATTTTGTTCAGCGCCGCCTTTTGGCTGCCCAGCCAAATATTACTCTTTAGCGGTAAATTCTAATATCCCAAATGAGAAGTTTTCTGTGCGGAAGTCAAAGAACGTACAGCGCGAGCGGCATACAGGTTTCCTAGGAGTTGCGTATAGTTGGCCCAGCCAAGTTACTAACAAACAAAATTTTTTGTCGCTTTTGATAGAGAATCGTTTGTTGTTGATTGTTTTGCAAAAAAAATCCTTTGTTGGTTCTTAATTAATTAATTGTAAGCAATTGAAAATCGCAGCGTATAGTTGGCCCCGCAACTATTAGAGACCATTATTTGTAAACGAATCCGCGTGATTTTGTTTGTTGTTTTGATTTCTACGTTTGTTGGTTCTGAAATATCAATATTAATAAATAAATAATTGTTTTTTAAAAATGTACTTTGCTGATGCGCGTGCTGCTTGCGAGTGCGCACGCGCGAGTTTGCGCCATATATAATGTACTCTGTGGTTTGCGCATGCGCGCAGGGCTTATTTTTTTAAATTTGTAAATTGTTTTTTTTTAAGTATGCAAATTTTCAAAACGTAATAAATAAATAAAATGCTGAATAACCGTTTGAAAATTGCTATTCCATTTCTCTCTCAGAAAAAAGTGATATTCATTTACTACGACGTTCATCAATTGTTATAGTGCAGTGCAGTGGCGATTGTTATCATTATTGAGATCTGACGTTTGTTAGGGGCCGTCCATTAATCACATGGTGGTTTTTTTAGAAACATATATTGTAGTAGTACATAAACATATTTAATGAACATTTTCCTCCGACCACGGTTTAGCAAAACTTTCTTCAACACTAACAACTGGAAAAGCATCTTGCAAGTTAGTTGTTGGCAATGTGGTTTGTTGAAGATCAACGTCGGTTTCATCAAGACACTCGGCGTCATAATTTTCGCGCTCTACGCAGAGAATCTCTCTCGATCTCCCGATCGATCGGCGCGTGAGAATGCTTGAAGGACGAGCATTGTGCTAGGGTTGCCAGATGGCCGGGATTTCCGGGATTGTCCCGGAATTTTGCGTGTTGTCCCGTGTCTAGTAGTTTTACTTTGCTGTGTGCTTTTAATTAAAGATCCCTAACACTCCGTATTTATTATATTTTAAATACGAGTTTGTAGATAGATAGATAAACACTTAGTCGTAGATAGATTAAATAATTTAGTGAGTGTGTAGGTATTGTAAAATACATCTTGTGTTATAAATTTATTTATTTATGATAGTTATTAAATAATATAATAATAATATCGTAATAGTTTTATAAATTGTATTGTCTTGTCGTAGGTTCACGTCAATAGCACCAAGCATAAAAATATACACAAAATTATTCCAGATAGTCAAATAAGTGCGAAAATTAAATATGGACGTACTAAGGGCTCAGTAATGACACGCGATGTTTTAGGCCCTTATTCATAAGAAAAGTTGTTTTCGGATTTAAAAGAATCTTATTTTTTTTCAGTAGGCTCAGATGCATCGAACGTGGGCTGTTCAGTATTTTGATATCAGAACAGGTATATGTAAAAAAATATTAGATTTTTATGAAGACACTGACGAAACATCGCTTGATTTATATCAATGCCTAACAAAATCACGGCTGAAGCCGGCCTCAGCATTGATCAAATAAGTGCATACAGTGCAGATAATGCTTCTGTAAATTACGGTAAACATAATTCTGAGTATCAAATGTTAAAAACGGAAAACGCGCACGTTTTCAAAGCCAATTATTATTGTCACATTATAAATAATTGCGTAAAGTATGCATTGAAAGGTCTTGATGTCGACGTAGAAAGCATCATCATGAAAATTTATAGCGAATTTAGTTCGTCAGCTTTGAAAACGAAAAAATTAAAGGAGTCGAAGTATCGAATCGAGTACAAAGTACTGCTGAGACATGTTCTTACAAGATGGTTGTCACTTTTGCCAGCTATAGAGCGATAAGTATATAGTTGGCCTGCTGTAAAATATTATTTTTTGGTTAAAGGACCAAATCACAGTCATAAACTACTTCGGGATTTTATTTCAGAAGGTTGCGACGTTAATGATCTCAATAATGAAGAAGAGTATAAAAGAGAAGGTCTGAATGCCATACCTTTTCTTCTTGAATAATGTATTGCCTAAATTCACAAAAGTGATATTGCTATTAGAAATTGAACACTTCAGCATTCTGGAGATGTATCATGTAATACGAGGTCTTTTTGATCAATTAAAAACCCGGATTGCTAATAACATTTTTGGAAGTAAAGTCAAAACCCTCACCGAAGACCAAAGGAATAGATTTAAGTCACAGGCACATATTTTCTTGGTGAGGGCAATTGATTACTAAGAAGAGAAATATGATTTTGGGTCTGATGGTATTTATAAAAAGTTTGAGCTTTTGTCTCTTAAATCACAGGAATTGAAATTGACCTGGGAAAAGCTCTCTGAATTTCCTGTGATATTAAAAATTGAAGATGCAGTTGACATTGATTCTCTTTATACAGAGTTCGCTTGTTTTTAAGCCGTTTTTGAGATCCTTCCAAAAGACTTGCTAAACGATAAAATCTGGGCCCATTTCTTTAGAACAAATGTTTCTAATGACTTTGTTAATCTAAAGAGAATTGTTGGTTTTGCTTTGTCAATCCCATCGAGCAACGCCTTTTGTGAAAGAATTTTTAGCATATTAAATAATTTATGGACAAAAGATAGAAACAGAATGTCCATGGATCTAATAAAAGCTGAACTGCAAACTCGTTTAATACTGAGAATTGCTCAGAAATTATATCTGTTTTTTCAAAGCAATGACGGCCAAACATTATTGAAAATGGCAATATCTAGCGAAAAGTATTTAAAAAAAATATTTTATATATATTTCGATTTTAAAACTATTTTAAGTTTATTAGCCAAAGAGACGCGTTAAATTGTTTTAAGTTAATAATAATAATGTCGATATGCTCACTTTTCGTTTGTTTTGTTTTTTATATTAGATAATACATCTATCTACCAAAGTTTAATATATTATAAAGTGCTCAATATTTGTTCTATTTTTTTTATGTTACAAAATACCTGATGTTGATTTTCTATCAAAGTTTAATTGATAAGCCTGAAAGAGGATCTCAGTTTCTGTTAAACTAAACTTGTAACTAAAATGAATTATTTTTTGTTTTAAATAATTTGTGATGTTAATGTTCAAAGTTTAATATTTAATTAGGCCTTGAAAAGTGACTTACAAAAGTTGAATTTAATTTTTTTAGTATTTAACAGTTTAAGAAAGTTATTAAAAAGGTTTTTACAGTTCTAGGTAATACTTGCTTAGTTTAGTCTCGGACCGGAGACCACAACTCTGATTCCTTTCGTGGCCCCATAAATGTCCAGGAAATGATTAGCCTGGATCTGGCAACCCTAATTGTGCATCTCTAGAATATTATTGCTTGGATAAGGTTTTTTCCTTTCTTATACTCTGCAAATAGGTCTTTATACAGATCACCAAGTTTAGACATATTTTGTTTTAATGCAAAACATACGAGGTAACGGTTTTCACATGTATTCGGCACCAAAATAACTGGCGACTGGGGCAAGCTGAACGCGTATATACATTTGCTTTATCGGCGTTAAGCTAAAATCGACATTGTTGTTAATCTACAATAGAGCTCTTTTTTTTAGTGGCTAAAATTGATTATACATAGGCATAAAAATGTAGAAATATATGTTATTTTTTCCAGTCTGAAACTTTCAAAAGGGCAGTGGAAACGATTTTAAAAACGAGCAGAGAACCGCACATTTAAGTAGGGTGCAACCTTAGTTCACACTACACGCCGCTTTTCGGTTTAAAAATCGCGCGTTTGACGAAAAAATATATTCACGTGATATCTTACTACCCCCCCTCCCCTTGTGATATTTCGTGATTTTCACCTCCCCCCCCCCCCCCCTTTCGAGCCTCACGTGATTAATGGACGGCCCCTTGGCAATCATTGTGTCGGTGGTGATTAACTGTAAGTAATTAATTATTTTGACTCTCATTTTTCTCAATTTTCTTAAACGAAAATGTAGGAAATTATGGATAGTTTGTTAGTCAAAAAATTCCGCGGAAAATATACTATTTTTCCCCCTCCATGTGTATTGACAATTTCCAAAAAATAATATTATTTAAAAAAAAAAAAAGTTGGGTCCATGCATTTGTTAAAGTTTTTTACTGCTTTAAAAACAATTGAAAGCCCTAAATTTTTACTTGCAACTTTAAATCTTATTATGACTGCAATGTCACAGTAAGGTTATATTGATTTCCAAAGTTGAACCAACAAACGTAGAAATCAAAACAGCAAACAAAAACAAACCGAATTTAAATTACAAATAATGGTCTCAAATAGTTGCGGAGCCAACTATACGGCCACGATTTTTAATTGCTTATAATTAATTAATTAAGAACCAACAAACGATCTTTTTGCACAACAATCAACGACAAACGATTCTCTATCAAAAGCGACAAAAAAATTGGGTAAAAAGGAGAGTCAAACTAATTAATTACTTACAGTTAATCACCACCGACACAATGATTGCTAACAAACGTCAGATCCCAATAATGATACGTCAGATCCCAAAAATGATAAAAATCGCCACTGCACTGCACTATAACAATTGATGAACGTTGTAGTAAATAAATATCACTTTTTTCTTAGAGAGAAATGGAATAGCAATTTTTAAATGGTTATTCAGCATTATAACCAGCTTTGCTAATAAATAGGCAAGGATAATGCCGGGCACCACCGTCATCAGTTCAAATAGCAACGCCCTGCGATCGCTAACCCGCATCCCCAGCGTGGCGATTACGGGCAAACCCTCCCCTTATGATAAGTACAACCACACTAAGGCCCCCAGTCCCCGGCGGCCCCGCTATTCCTGGCCATGGTAGCAGCCATGGTAACGGCGTAGCAGGGGGTGCTAAGAGTCTCCGGCACTACCTTCCTTCTGTAAAAAGACAACTGGCCCTGGTAACACACAACATGCTCACAATGAAAACTGACGAAGAGATCGTTGAACTGGAAGAAGAAATGAGTAGGTTACGCTGGGATATTGTAGGATTATGCGAAGTCCGTAGAGAGGGTGAGGACACGATAACTCTGAAATTCGGTAACCTACTCTACTACTGGGAGGGCGACCAACAGTCCCAAGGTGGTGTCGGGTTTCTCGTCTACAAGTCCCTTATTAACAACATTATGACCATCGACAGTGTTTCGAGCAGGGCGGTGTACCTAATACTCAGAGTATCTAAAAGATACTCACTGAAGGTCATTCAGGTATACGCACCGACCTCGGCACACCCAGATGAGGAGGTGGAGGCTTTGTATGAGCACATTGTGGTCTGGCATATTGTGGTCATGGCAGAATCGATGGAAGACCTCAGCACAATGCTCGAAGACCTCAACAGGTGGGCCTTAAAATGAACTTGGACAAGACAAAGATCATGTCAAATGTCCATGCTGTGCCCACCCAAATATCAGTCGGGAACTCGAGGCTCGAAGTTGTTGACGAATACGTCTACTTAGGACAAACGGTCCAACTAGGTAGATCCAACTTCGGGAAAGAGGTCGATTGTCGAATCCAACTCGGCTGGGCAGCGTTCGGAAAATTCCGCAACAAAATAAATACCTCAGTGTCTCAAGACGAAAGTCTATGACCAGTGTGTGTTACCAGTGATGACATATGACCTCTAACTATGGGCCTTATAAGTAAGCTCAAAGTCACACAACGAGCTATGGAGACGGCTATGCTCGGGGTTTCTCTACGAGATCGAATCAGAAATAAGGAAATCCGTAGACGAACGAAAGTCACCCAGCGCACTAGGTGGTTAGACGACAAAGCGAAGGCCACAGGAAGACGCTGGATGCAGGTCGCTTTCAACCGTTTTCTTTGGAAATCTATGGGGGAGACCTATGTTCAGCAGTGGACTTCTTGCGGCTGAAATGATGATGATGATGATGATGATCAAGTTAAAGTACCAGTTCCTCGTGGATACCGGCAGTGACCTGTGTGTCTTTCCACGTTTAGACCTGCGTGACCGGCGTGTAAAGACCACATACGAACTTCAGGCGGCCAATAGCTCCAACATCAATACATTCGGGTATATTCATTTTAATTTAGATGTAGGCTTAGGTCGTGACTTTCCATGGAAGTTTATTGTAGCCAATGTTACTGAAGCCATTATTGGTGTAAGTTTTTTGTCGCACTATAACTTAATTGTAGATTGTTGTAATCAGCGCATTATTAAAAATACTACTGCTAGGTGTATGGTAGCTACTCTGGACGGCTCTGCTGATATTTCTTCGGTGAAAGTTATTACTGTTAGTGGCCGGTATTGTTACATTTTAGCCGAATTTCCAGATGTGACCTGTCCAGCCGGCACACCAAAACACATCACGGTTCACCGCATCCGCACCACACCCGGTCCACCGGTTTCATGCTCCCCGCGGCGCCTAGCGCCTGATAAGTTGAAAATAGCGAGGCAGGAGTTCATCGCCATGATCCGTAACGGTACTGCTAGACCTTCTGATAGCCCCTGGGCTTCACCTCTTCATCAAGCCCCAAGCGAAAGCGGGTGGCGTCCTTGTGGAGGTTATAGACAGTTAAACGCGAGGACAATTCCGGACATGTACCCCATTAAGCACATTCATGACTTTGCTCACTCCATATCTGGTTGTAGTGAGTGAGCGCTGCCTAGGCGCTCTGATGGTGGAGACAAGTTGATGGTCGAATTAAGTAAAATACATGTTGTTCAGTTGACAATCGTATATTGATTGAATTTATATTATAACAAAAGTTACTAATTCTATCTTACTGACTAAGCATAACGTGATTTACGTTACTCGTGCGACCTCATTAGACGGTCCACGTGAGGAAGTGCATTTCGCAATGCCTACATGTTGCAGTAGAATCTTCACTACGTTGGATTAAGTTACGGCCTATAACAAAGTGCCTGTTAATAAGGACGATATTTGCAAAACAGCTATAACACCCTTTGGTCTGTTTGAGTTTTCTTTCGTGACGTTTGGCTTACGAAATGCTAGACAAACTTTCGAGCGTTTCGTGGATGAAACACTAGACTTTGTGTACTGTTATCTCGACGATTTTTTGTTTTTTTCGAATGATGAGCTGGAACATGAGCGGCATTTGCATTGCTGAACACAACTAAGTGTGTTTTCGGAGTTCCGGAAGTAGATTTCTTGGGATATAACATTTCCGCGGTGGAGACAAAGCCTCTTGTCACGAAGGTTCAATCCATCAAAGAATTTCCTCTGCCGTCCACTGTCAAAGAACACCGGCATTTTTTAGGCATGATAAATTACTACCGTAGGTTTTTACCTCGAGCCGCCTCTATCCAGGCTCTTTTAAATGCTCTTCTTGTTGGTTCTGTGAAAGGGTAACAACAACTGCAAGGAGAGTCTCTGTAACGCTGTTCTACTGGCGCATCCTGACTGCACTGCCAAACTTGCTTTGGTCACCGACGCGTCCGACACCGCTACAGCAGTTTAAAGACAATGAGTGGCAACCTCTCGCATTTTTCTCGAGGAAATTGAGCCCCTCACAGCTTAAGTATTCGCTGTATGATCGTGAGCTCCTCGCTATTTATGAGGTGAAACACTTTCGGCACATGCTAGAGGCAAGACATTTCACAATTTATACAGACCATCGGCCCCTCAGTTTCGCTTTCCATGAACGGAAAATAAACTGTTCGCCTAGACAATACCGACATTTAGACTTTATATCCCAATTCACAACAGACATACAGCACACCGCGGGTAAGGAAAATGTGGTAGCCGACACTCTCTCGCGTATTGAGGCTCTCTCGGCTTGAAGACAGGGACCTGTGCGATATTGTGGGTGCGCGTAGATTACGGCGGCCACGCTCGTATGTATGCGTGCCTATACAGGTCTCATAGCGGTGACACGGACATAACTCGACTCTTCACGCACCTGAGTTTGACGACTGACAAAGTTCTAGAGCAATATCCCACAGCAGAACACTAGTTATTTTGGGAGACTTTAACGCCCACCATGGTGAGTGGCTCAGTTCTCGAACCAATAACTATGCAGGGATATCTGTTCATGAATTTGCTCTGACCTATGGATCCTCTCAGCTGGTACTTTCTCCAACGAGAATACCAGATATAGAGGACCATACAAGCTCTTTACTGGACCTTCGGCTGACTATACGTCCGGACGGATATACCGGTTCAGTGGATGCACCTTTAGGCTCCTCGGACCACTGTTTCGTTCGGACTCAAGTGTCATGCACACAACACGATCTATCTGGGAGTCGTGCTTTCTGGTCGCTTGCCAAAGCTGCCGAAGGGAACTTTTGCCAGTCGTCGTTACCACAACTGCGAAAGACCGATGGTGATTTGGCCCATAGTGCAAAAGAGAAAGCCGATCTACTGGGCAGTCTCTTTGCTTCAAACTCGAATATGAACGATGAAGGCGCTGTACCACCTACTATACCGTGGTGCGGCAAGACCATGACTGAAATCTCCATAACACAGCGGGAGGTCCGGCGGGCGTTGCTTCCTCTAGACGTTCATAAGTCGAGTGGGCCAGACGGTATACCAGCAGTGGTGCTTAAGCAGTGTGCTTCTGAGTTATGTCCTGTACTAGGCAATTTCCGTCTTCATGGAAGACTGTGAATGTGCAACCGGTGCCCAAAAAGGACCTGGTCAGTGACCGTCAATATGGCTTTCGCCACGGTCGCTCGACTGGTGACCTCCTAGTGTATCTCACACATCGATGGGCACTAGCCATTGAGAGTCAGGGGGAGGCATTGGCATGTAGCCTGGACATTAATGCTGGTGTCCCGCAAGGCTCTATGCTGTCTCCTACGCGCTTTCTACTGCATATCTATGACATGTTGGACATCAACACCATACATTGCTATGCAGATGACAGTACTGGAGACGCTTATTACACGGGTCGTGCACACATCCCTCGTTCCGTTGTGGAGGAAAACCGCGGAGAACTTGTGCCTGAAATCGAGACCACACTGTCCAAGGTCTCTGACTGGGGACGGATAAACTTGGTCCGATTCAACCCTACAAAGACACGTTCACAGTCGGCGCGTTCACCGCTTAGAAAACCCCATTCACTGTAGTCCCACAATTCCAGAACACTCCCCTCTTCATCTCCAAGAGCATTGGGATCCTTGGTGTCGACATCTCCAGCGATGTTCAGTTCCGAGATCATTTACAAGATAAGGTGAAGCTGGCTTCCGAAAAACTAGGTGTACTCAACAGAGCGAGGCAGTACTTCACGTCGGGGCAGAGGTTGCTGCTTTACAAGTCGCAGGTTCGGCCCCATATAGAGTACTGCTGCCATCTCTCGGTGGGTGCACCCGGATACCAGCTTTGACCTTTTGACTCGGTTCAACGAAGGGCTGTGAGAATTGTCGACGATCCCTAACTCACTTGCCGTATCGAACCCTTCGGTCTGAGGAGAGATTTTGCCTCCCTTTGTGTGTTCTACCGGTTGGACAATGGGATGTGTTCTGAGGAATTGTTCGAAATGATGCCCACGGCTACTTTCTACCATCGCACCGCTCGCCATAGGCAAGGAATTTATTCTCATACTTTAGAACCGAAATGGTCGCGTACAGTGCGGTTTCAGAGAAACTTTCTCTCGCGAACGCTTGGGTTGTGGAATGAGCCCCCTACCTAGGTTTACTCTAAGGACTACAGTATGGGGTTCTTCAAGAAAGAAGTTATTGGATTTTTGAAGGGTCGGCAACGCGCTAGTGATACCCCTGGTGTTGCAAGCGTCCGTGGGCCACGATGCCGCTTACCATCAGGCGGACCGTGTGCTTGTTTGCCACCTTAGTGGTATAAAAAAAAAATGACCAAATAAAATAAGACTTTCTATTTATTTATTGTACGAGTATCTATGTGCGATTACCGATTTGAATATTTGTCAATAGAGATACCTAGATAAATAATAACATTAACTTCTTCAACCTTATTATTATTATTTTCGCTTTGTGGTTCAACCTTATTATTATTGATTGATATGTCAATGTCTAGAAGTTCTTTTTTATAGTAATAAAATCATATTGCTTTGGTTTTTAATTTATTTACTCTCCGATTTATTTCGCTTAGCCAAAAAACAAATGTACCTATCCAATGCATTATTTGTATTCCATATTTATTTGATTTTTCTATCGTTTACGCATCATTCGCTCACATTATGCACAGGTGTGCTGTTAATTTTGGCAATTTATTTAAGTACGTATATCAAGAATATGAGCAGTCCCAATACCTTGCGGCACACCTAATATTCATTCTTGCTCTGACATGACTCGTTCCATAGTTTTAGCGTTGAGGATAACTGTCTGAGATCGGTTTCCTAGATAGAATTTAGGCAAATAATAAGCATTTTAATCTATTTGCTCAAGTGATTTAAAAAGTACCGAACGGTCAATACAGTCAATCGCCATAAACATGTCTAGAAATAACGTAGTTCTTCTGAATATCAACTAAATCACATAACTTAGTTAATACCTTATATACCCCTATTAAGGTAGATCATCATTTCCTGAACCCAAACTGTAACGCTACTTACTCTAGTCTACCATTCTGTTGTATATAACTAGTTCAAATACTTTTGAAAAGTTCATAATGGTTCCGTAATTGTTTGTTAGGTTTTAGTTTTGAGGAAAGTAAATTTAATGTATTTTTCGAGTAAATCTTTATTACAGCAGATTGAGAACGGCAGGTGTTGTCGGTGGTGATGAACAGATCTCATTTCAAATACAAACTATTTAGCCGAGTAAACCGAGACCTGGAAGAAAAAAAAATATTAAAGCAAAAAAAAAACATATAAGTAATACAGAATTTGAGAATTTAAATATATTTTTATCTGTAGAAAAAGATAATATTAGGTAGATAATTTAAATTACCTGTACCAAGAATACCAGTTGCTGTGCCAAGTAGATTCTTGGCTCCTAACACATCACCACTGACCACTGGGTAAAAAAAAATACAGTCAATTTGTGTTTCATTCCATCTATCATGCATGTCACTTTTTTTAACCTACTAGTTCTATTGTGTCATCGTAAAACACAAACCAAACGCCACATTTATAGAATTTGAAAAAGAATAGAATAGAATTTGTTTCTAATTTAAAAAATATTACCAAACTTAACTTTTGGAAACTATTCTTGGTCTAATAATAAAAAATATTCAAATTTATTTTATTAGAAATACTTAAGTCAAAAACACAAGAAAGTTGACTATAGGTACTGTTAAATATTTATGTCTCTATTTTGATTAATTACAGCTACCTTAATTCAAAACCTATTAATGAATGTGTGTTTACTAATGCATGTGAGTATTGTGCTGCTATCAGATGCATGTACTTACTGCTGTGAATGGCATTACCAGCTCGGTCCACGGTGCCGCCCAGATCTATCAAAATAACAATAAAAATATTTTAGAATTGAATATTAATTTTGATAATAATATAGATAAAAGTTACCATAGGAACAAATTCTTTGACGGGTGACATCACACTGCCGTATATCACCTGACTACACGACGCGACGGAGCAACGACGGTGTGACTAAATTGTGATTTAGCCACAGATGGCGACCCTTACAACTACACGCGGGCTTTTGCAGCGGCGTCCGTGCACAAGGGTGTCTTCGACACGAACCTCGACTTGGGTAACCGGCCTTAGAAAACAAATCTGGCAAAAAATTGCTGCCGTTCCGCAAAAGCAAAGGCGTTCTGAAGAGAAGAAACGGCAAGAAACTCTTCAACTGTCGCCTTTTATAGTTATGCCTATTATATAGTATACCTAGTATTCCTGGATGTATGTAAAGCTCCGTCACCGCCTGCGACGTATCCTGAATATGTTTGAGCTGCATTTGCGGGCCACGAGCGGAGTCATTTGAAGTATTGTAATAATTCAATAACGGAAAAAAAATAGTTCTTTTAATTGAAATGTACTTACTTCCATTAAGTAAATCACCTATACCAGCACCAACTTCGTTGGCAGCACCTTAAACGAAAAAATAAACTCAGTGTTGCAGCAGTTATTGTAATAAGTGCGTGCCTATCTATGTATCTCGTTTTCATTTTATCCTTCTACTAACGCATTTATAATTTACTAGTTAAAATGTTACGACATGTATTCACGTATTGTATTTTGCACAAAGAAACTCAATTAGTAAATATCCAGTAACTTATAAACTATAAAAATAATCAAATAAATAGGTCTTTTAACATTGTTATCAACATCAGCGACACATCAGGGCCAACCAAACTTGTACTATGAATACCAGATAACCGATAAAAATACAAACATTTTTGTCCTGTGCGGGGTTTGTACTAGTTTAAAGTCGAAATGCCTCGGATCCGAAGCATCTAACTATTTCATTCCCTGCTATACCCCTTATGGGGGATTTTTCAAAAACGTTTTCAACCTAAAGGCCAAATATAATTTTATATGCACTACTTTGTAATTGACGGAACTTTAAACCCCCATTTTACCCCTTACAGGGATTGAATTTTGAAAAATCCTTTCTTAGTAGAGCCTTAAGTCAAGTTAGGAACTCACATACGATTACCAAATTTCAAGTCTCTAGGCCCAGCAGTTTGAGCTATGTCACTAAATCTGTCAGTCAGTCAGTTTCTTCTTTTATAGGTATATACCTACACATTATAATTAAAAACAACTTACCAACTTTACCAGCGACGACTGGATTAATTACAGAACCTGTAACATAATGATTGATTACAGAAGCTGTAACATAATGATTGATTACAGAAGCTGTAACATAATGATTGATTACAGAAGCTGTAACATAATGATTGATTACAGAAGCTGTAACATAATGATTGATTACAGAAGCTGTAACATAATGATTGATTACAGAAGCTGTAACATAATGATTGATAACAGAAGCTGTAACATAATGATTGATTACAGAAGCTGTAACATAATGATTGATTACAGAAGCTGTAACATAATGATTGATTACAGAAGCTGTAATATAATGATTGATAACAGAACCTTTCATTTAAGTATCTACGAGTGCATATGCATATAAAAACTTACAAAGTGCGTTTCTTATTATTAACTAATAAGGGTTGTATAGTATAAGAAATATTGTTTGCAGATAGGTAGGTATCATGCAAATATCTAAAATACTAGGAAACAGATTTTGTTTATCACAATTTTTGTTTCTATCATTTTGATTAGTTTCAGATTTTCAGAAATAATACTAAAATTCGCACTGACAAGTTAAAAGCGGTAGAAGTACTTTAGCCAGGGGATAATAGCTCAGGGGCAAAAAAAAGTAGGCAGAATGGACGGCAAAAGGGGTTCGAAAAAAGGGAAAAATAAATCCAAGTGATTTTGATTGGCGAAGGGTGGTGGTTATAGGGGTTGAAAATAGTTTTTTGCCAATTTTGGCGGAGCATCTATTTCTGAATATATTGAACATTTTTCTAGGGCATAAAAACGAAAAAAATCGAAAAATCGGTTCTTTGCCAATATCTCGTAAAATTTGAGGATAGTTCGAAAAGTACCCTGAACCAAAATTGTAGATTTTTTGATTATCTACAACTATTCTGTAGACTATTTTGTGATCAGAGCAGATACTCCGCCAAAAATAGCAAAAAACGATTTTCAACCCCTAAAACCCACCCCCACCACCCCTCGCCAATCAAAACCACTTGGATTTATTTTTCCCTTTTTTCGAACCCCTTTTGCCGTCCATTCCGCCTACTCTTATCCTGTAACTAATTTAATCCGTTTTTTGGCTAAAAAAAGTTTTATTATCTCTGGGTTACTTGGGTTTCATCTCATTTCATTCCTTAGTTCTAGTTATTAATGTTTTTATATTAGGTACTACAAAACTTATGGCGATGGCACTTCAGTAAAAAAATATACTAAATTTTTGATGTTTCATCAGGAAAAATAAGAACATTTTTGTACATGACGCGTGGGACTGGATGACGTCGCGACAGTGGCGGGTGGTGAGCGGTGGGGAGAAGATAAAAGCTAAATAAATGTGCAATTTATATTTTACCGCCCTTTTCAATCATAGCAATGTATCAAGCAAAATTCTTACCGATAGCGCCAAGAGGGTTTAATCCACCGCCAACACCACCAACTCCGGGTATAACACCGCCAACTCCGGACACAACACCACCAACTCCGGGTATACCACCACCAACTCCGGGTATAACACCACCAACTCCGGGTATAACACCACCAACTCCACCTATAACTGTGAATTTGAATTTAAAACTTAGTTATGGGCAGTAGGTATATATGATTGTATTTTATGGCTAAACAAATAAAACTGGTAACTAAAAAAAATTGTATAGCGCAGAAAAGCTTATTTTATTTTTCACTTTTCACTTTTTTTTTGTCAGTGTGATTTTTTTTTGCGTGGGCCTGGAAATAATGCAACTCGAATAAGTAAACGATATTTAGAAGAATCTAATAACTAGGTGCAAAGTTCTCTTCAAGATAAATCCAAAAGTCAAAACACAACGAAACTGCTGTAAACCGTTAAGGAATTCCCTCGACAGCATTCCGTCTCTATCATCCATCAGGCCCTCCATGTTGTAGTGTGTCATCATAACTACAAATTCTGTGTTCCATAGAAATACCGGCTTTCAGTTTGTTTATATTAATTTGGGTTATTTCAAGATCATCGGCAATTGGGATTGGGTTCATAAACAAACAAACAAACACTTTGCATTTGAAAATCTTGTTTTTTTTTGTTGAAAAATAAGTGCCACCTACATCTGTTGTATTATTTGTCTTATTTCTGTCATCTACTTATGGCACGATTACTTAGGGACGATGGTAAGAGACCAAGTGATGCTATCTTAGTACGCCACATGTGTAGATACGTTGGCACCTTCTCGTATCGGTGTGACACGCTCAAGGCCCGGAGCAGCAGCCGAACAAACGCAATTAAACAAGCGGCGGAGATATAAGAAACTGCTGAATGACTACGAGTGCAGAGACAAATATTTTTGTAAAAGATTTATCCAAAAAACTGGTTCTCGTCTCTGGGTCCTGAGAGCTGGAGCATCCATATAGAGTTTGTTGGTGCAGCGAGGTCATTCTGCCAGCATTTTAGAGACCATGCCACAAGGGTCAAATCTAGAAGAAGTATTCTTTTTAAATTTTTTTTTGTAGTAGGTAGGGATATTTTATCTTTATATATATAATTCTACTATACGTGTGTATGTCACTGTACTCCTCCTAAACGGCCGGACTTAAAATATCTATTTTTGTTTTAATTTGATATAATTTAGATTTATATTATTTTAGTAAAAGTAATAAATAAATTAAACATAGTACCACACACATAACATAAATATAGTAATTTTTATATTTTGACTTCGTGACTATTTTCTTTCTGTATCTGATTTTAAATTTGGTCTTGTTATTTCAATATAATATATTCAAAAGCTTCAAGCATCAAATAAGAAAACAAAAACCACTTACTCGGGAGATCAAGGGGCAGGGAGAGAGCGGTCCCAACCTGGAATTCATAACGTGTACTCATTAATAATAAAAATTACCAATCTATACATGTATTTTCGTTATAATAGAGCCATAATATTTCAAACTTCTTTACTTATGTCTATAAACCTTACGTTAGTTAGTTTTCGTTTTGGTTTTTTGGGTTACGACGCGCGTTATTTACCTACTAATTCGAACGATTGTACAAATTCTAAGAAAAATATCGACAACATTTGGTGGCCGTATGTTTATTTTCCACTTTAGAAGAATTCTATTTAATATTAAATTCTATTTAATATCTACTTTATAAATCCTTTGCTTAATACACGCAAGTTCGACTGTTAATTTCTGAAGAGCTTCGTTGACTGCCTTTGGCTGCTCCAAAGGGACTATGGCGAAGGTCGAATGATTATAAGAAACATTACAGTTTTGTAGTGAAATAAGGGAAAAAATTAATGTTAGCCCATTTCATTCGTACCTAAATGGAACAGAAATGAGGGATTCAATATTTTTTATAAGTACCTAAGTATATGCACCTTTTTTAATAAGTATATTTGCATAAGTATAGGCACTTTTTTTGGTCTAATGGAATCTTTGTGAGTTTGTTGCAAAGTAGAAAATTTTGGCTTTCCTTCTCTTACTTTCTTCTTAATTTACAACAATAGAGTTTTGTTTTAAATAAAATCAATTCATCAGTTTTTCCGACATAAGATTGCAATAATCCTTATTCCAATAAACATTTGAATAAACGCTATTCATCTTTCTAAACTAAAAGGATCGTTTTAGGCGCAATTATCTGCAAACTATTTCTAGTTTATAAATTAAATAAGAATTTAAAACCGCTTTAAACCCCTAAAAAAATTAAAAATAAGATAAATCTTTTTTTTCTTTATTTGACGACAAACGTGAAAACGCTATTAATGAACTTTGGTTCAATAAAAAGTATCGTAAACTGACCCCTTTTTACGGTTTTTTTTACGTTTTGTCAAAGAAATCTTCAAAGTCCTAAGTACCATTAGTTTACAACTGCGCTCAAGCATAGCCGTGATAGTGCTTTAAACCCTGAGAAAAAGCATTTTTTCATAACAATGATGTATACATATTAAACTATTTATTTATTTCATGTATTTGAATAAAAATCTCAGTGAGTTGAGATGTGGCTGCACTACTCACGCATGCTCAGTTACATATCGCGGCATCCTTGTTTTTACTCAAGTTTTCGGTCACGCAGTACTACTGCCTTTAATAACTAAGTCGGCGGATCTATTTCCTCTTTGTTTAGCGCCAACTTAAAATTTATTACCTACTTTCTTAATTTTTAACTATTTTAATATTTTTTATATTATTGTTATTTAATTTTGTGTCCCTAAAAAGTTTAAGTAGCCGTCGAAAGAAAGTGGAGCCCGAAAGTGGAGCCCGAATAAAAAAGCAAAAAATTTTGTTGACGTAAAATTAATCATATCCCTTGAATTTAGGTATAAAAATGTTTTTTTTAAAACTTAAATGGAATTAACGTTGAGGTATCTTGTTCAATAAAAAAAGTGTCATCAAAATCAGAATACTGTGTAAAAAGTTATGCACGGTCATATAATAAACACAAAATATACTTGTCGACTTGAGAACTTCCTCCATTGTTTTTCGTCAGTTGAAAAATAATAAAATAGAAAAAACAATCGGAATCGAAATCACAGGAAGAGGTGAACAAGGTTTCAATGGGAAATTATTAACAATAACAATATATTATAACAATATTTATATAGGTGCGTGGCTAAATAGTAACGCAGTTCGGTGGTATCCTATAGGGGTTTCACTTTGTGTCCCAAGTGGCGGAGGTTCAAGCCCGGTGAGAATTATTCCCTCCAGTAGCTTTTAGTTGAGGAAAACATGGAGGAAACCTACATACGTCAAAAAAAGACGTATTGAGGACTGCCATAAGACCCGTGAGTGGACTATGGCCCAAATTATCTCAGTGAGGGTAGGCTGTATAAGGGTGGTAAGGAAAAGCCAAAAATATGCAGGTGAACTAAACCAAAAAGACATAAAAGTGACGTAGAATTTATTTTTCCATGATTATCATCATGATATGGTGACCTTTGCTGCACTGGGATAGTAATATTTTAAAGAAAGACTAGACTAGTCTCGATAAAAAGAGAACTTGACCTAATTTTCATTATGAACATATTACATGCATGTACAGTAGTAGTACTAGGTACATAATATACACAATCATAATTGTTTTTTAATCCTAAAAAAAAAAAAAAAAAAAAAAACGTACCAGTAACAAAACGAGAGAAATTGTTGATTTCATTTTGAATTTGTGTTGTTTGCACACTCGAGCTGTGAATGTATTGTGACAGTTCATATCTTACCTTATATACTTAATTCATAATTTGCATCTAATGATGACAGCCGTCCCTTAATAGTTTTTGATTGACTTAATCATTTTTATGCGATAAAGATATGGTTTTTAATTAATAAATTGTTAGTGTAAATGAAATGATAGCCGTAATGAAATTAGCGCTCATTAGACCATTTTGTTTGTGTCACTCAGTTTAGTTTAGTTTTAATTTAGTTAAAATTGTTAAGAGGAATTCTTATAGCATACTGGAAAAAAATCAAAATAAATTCACTCGTTTCCCATACCTACTTAAAGCAGAATGGAGTCTATCATTTTTTTTTAACCGCTGATTTACCCATCGCGTGAGGCGTGACTTCGCGCTCTGTAAGTGCGTGTGGCGAGTTATGCGCGGCCAGCTGCACCACCCAGGGGGCCGTTCAAAAACCGACTGAGTCGAGTAGAGTTATGACTCGAACCGTTCATAAACTAACTGAGTTCCAACCCTAATCCGTTCAAAAACGCGTAGAGTTGTTACCCTAGGGTTGGCTCAAGTGAACCGTACTCGACGCGGGTTCGTCGGAGTAGGCGGCCATATTTGATTAAAATGGTCAAAGCAATGTTTCCGTATTAAGAAAATTAGTAAATTATTTTGTTGTTTGTTTTTGTATTTAAGTATTTTTCTATGATTTTTGTATTTGGAGTTTTTTAGTAATAAAAGATTTTTAAGTATTACCACTCCACCACTAGGGTTCAGTTTTTTCTTAGAATCTTTAGTGAATAACCCTAAATGCCTTAAAATAGTGTTAAAATATTGATTTTAGCCGTAAATTTTAGCTGTTTAGAAATACTCCTATTTTCATTTTATTTTTTGTCAAAATAAAATCTAACAATAAAATAAACCGCGATTCAAGTGTTTATAATGCAAACACAACGTTACAACTACAAAAAGGTAAACATTGTTAACATACTGATAAATAAATAGTATTATAATATACTTAATAATAATGGTAAGGTTTAATAAAATATATGTATAATCAAAACAAAAGAATTCACCAAATTCCCACCTAGTTTATGAAAATTTAATTCAAAAAAGCAAAAAGGAAATTATTAGTTTGTTTTCACTCAAAGTCAAAAAAATAGCCTAAAATTTTATTTAAATTTTAGTGTTCCGTAGGCCTTACATAGGTATTTCAAATAAAAAATGCCCCTACAAGGGCGAAAACTTCAAGTGGAAACATTGATTAAAACTTGACAGATGTAACTCGGTTAGCCGTTCAAAAACTATAGGGTAGAGTTAGGAACCCGATGACGTCATTTTTTACTCAAGTTACTCGTTTTTGAACGCAACCCAGGGGGCCGTTCAAAAACCGACTGAGTCGAGTAGAGTTATGACTCGAACCGTTCATAAACTAACTGAGTTCCAACCCTAATCCGTTCAAAAACGCGTAGAGTTGTTACCCTAGGGTTGGCTCAAGTGAACCGTACTCGACGCGGGTTCGTCGGAGTAGGCGGCCATATTTGATTAAAATGGTCAAACCAATGTTTCCGTATTAAGAAAATTAGTAAATTATTTTGTTGTTTGTTTTTGTATTTAAGTATTTTTGTATGACTTTTGTATTTGGAGTTTTTTTAGTAATAAAAGATTTTTAAGTATTTCCACTCCACTACTAGGGTTCAGTTTTTTCTTAGAATCTTTAGTGAATAACCCTAAATGCCTTAAAATAGTGTTAAAATATTGATTTTAGCCGTAAATTTTAGCTGTTTAGAAATACTCCTATTTTCATTTTATTTTTTGTCAAAATAAAATCTAACAATAAAATAAACCGCGATTCAAGTGTTTATAATGCAAACACAACGTTACAACTACAAAAAGGTAAACATTGTTAACATACTGATAAATAAATAGTATTATAATATACTTAATAATAATGGTAAATTAAAATATATGTATAATCAAAACAAAAGAATTCACAAAACTTAATTTAAAAAAGCAAAAAGGAAATTATTAGTTTGTTCTCACTCAAAGTCAAAAAAATAGCCTAAAACTTTATTTAAATTTTAGTGTTCCGTAGGCCTTACATAGGTATTTCAAATAAAAAATGCCCCTACAAGGGCGAAATTCCTAAAAGTGGAAACATTGATTAAAACTTGGCAGATGTAACTTGGTTAGCCGTTCAAAAACTATAGGGTAGAGTTAGGAACCCGATGACGTCATTTTTTACTCAAGTTACTCGTTTTTGAACGCAACCCAGAGGTGCTGATAGCGCTGCGACTGTACGCGCCGTAGGGGGCGACTGCCAGGCGACGTGGTTTTAACACTTTCAGCGTGCTAACGCATAGGTCAAAACTGCTGCAGTTTGCCCCACGTCACGTGCTATTACATTACTGAATATTACTTCAGAAAGTATTGATATTTTTCACTGTGACCTGGTAGAGTTTAGAGAGGCGGTTCACAAAATCTGTAAAACCTTTGTTATCAGTTCGATTTAGATTTCTTTTTTTTCTTAATTTATTATAAAAATACTATTTTGTTCGTATAGCACCGTCTTGGGAATACAGTAATAGCTGTTTTTGTAGAATTTTAACAAAGGAGTTTCGTTCATTTCAGTGGTTTTTGTTTTTTTTTCATTTAAACTGTGTTTTATTGTACTTCTTTATATTGTTTATGCTCATACTTAATGCCATGAAATAAATCTTAATAATCTTTGAGATATACGTATTTGAAATTTTGATACCACCGAAATGAAAGAAATTTTCCACCGAAAACTTATACAGAGAGGCATTTACTACGAAGCAAAGGCGTTCGTCAACCAAGTAAGTAGGTACTACACTACTACCACATTAAAAATTGAAACATACATGTACCTATACCGGTTTTTTATCCACAAATTATAATAAGTTTATTACAAGTGTAAACTGGGCAGAAAGAACGGGCTTCTCCTAATACAGGTTTCACAACTTAACAGGATGGACCGACACCTTGTCAAAAAATCTGACTTTATTGAATTTTGTTTTATTAAACATTAAAAGATTTTAAAAATTCTGCTGGTCTCCTGGATTCTCACCGAAATGAAATAATAATCCACATAAATGATACGACAATGTACCGAAATGAAAGAATTATAAACCGTTATGATAAAAACTTACCGAAATTAGAATTTTTATCATTTCGGTGAGTTTTTTATCATTTTTGTTGTTGACAGTTTAGGTCATCGAATCAACCGAAATGAAAACCAAGGACAAAAATAAGCATTACAAGAAAACTATAAATTATAGGATTTAATAAATACCTCACAAATAAACGTATTACAATTATTTTTTGTTATTGAAATACTTACGTGTTTGGCGGGAACACGCAGGCACCGAAATGATTAGACTTTCTGGGACACATGCATGTTTACTTACCAGTTAATAAACTAAGTAGATATTATCATATAATTGCTTTTTGATAATACTATAATTATTCATGTTTACAATAAAAGTAGCCATGAACCTAAAAAATAAATAGTTTTTGTTGTAGGAGGGAAATTACATAAAAAAATGTAGTGACGAGTCATTATGGACGCTTGCAGGGGCAGGTTATTCCTAAGGCAAACTAGGTACGTGCTTGTATAGGGCGCGAGGTCACAAAGGGGCGCGCAAGCGAAATTTTAGAAATATATAAAAAAAAATAGTGCCAATAAGTAACTATGATCCGATGTACTTACACAATATAAAAAGATTTTATATTTACAAAAAACATAAAAAGTTTAATGTTTCTTAAAATCATAGAATTTTGGGCGCTTTCATTTCTTTGCTGCTACTACTTATATAGGTACCTATGTAAGTAATGTGGCATTCAGGTATTATTAAACAAATAGGTATATTATGACCTTTTAGCGAATAATAGGTTGTAGGTAGGTATCAAGCAAGGTATTATCGTAAATTCAGAGACCCTTTACGAGCAAATGTTTTATAAATAATTTTATCGAACGAATTCATTATTTTTGGTCCGCATTGATACAATTGAAATTCGACGATTCGAGGAATTAAATTTTTACGCATCTCGTGATTAAGAATATAGATTCGCAAATAATTAAAGATTTTGAGTTTTCCCTTCCAGTACCGATTTGGTAGATTTTATTCGACGTCATATATAAGTACTCGAACGAACCACTTCACAGTCAACACTTCGGTTCGTCAAAATATATCACACGCACTGGGGTCCAATTCTCTGAACCGCCAACGGTCTACGACACCGAAGGTTTCGAAGTAGTTTTGAATACATTTGCTATCACCGAAAACAATGTAAACAAACACGCTTGTAATTTTTGGAAAAATTCTGATCACATTCACATACATGAATCCAATTTATTTTAAAAATTGCCTGTTAAAGAACGCTTCAGTTACATAAAAGAAAACAAATTGTGTATCAATTCCTTCAGGTTATGGGCACCTAGCCCCCCCCCCTGCCTGTACCTCGCTACGCCCATGATAGTACACATAATTGTCGCTCGCATAACACCTGTAAATAGTGTCTTAAAAAACACCATTCGCTATTACATTTTGATTATAGTCCGCGAGTCACTGAACATGACGATACAAATACCTATTTGTAGCTCGAGCGTTGCAATTTTATTGAAGAACAGATAATATAACTTTGCATACTGGCAAAAAGGTGTACTTTTAATAAAACAATTATTTTACCTACTGCTCAAGTATATGTTCCCAATAGTGGAGAACACTTTAATATTAGATGTTTAATTGATACTGCTTCGCAAAATAATATTTCTCTAATTGCCACTTACGGTCAACAGAGGCCAACACGCACAGAAATCCACAACCTATCATCCCGCCGACCGACTTCGGCACAGTCGAGAAACTATTGTTACACGGCACGTACTAACGGCCCCAGACGACGATCTCGCTATCAGGATAGCGATATTAGTCTCAACGACCTTCCCTAATAGGGCCTCCCCCCTAACACCGGGTACCGGCGAACGCACGGACCTACCTCATATAATTGGTATCAAAGAGTGCCTGGGCGCTTCTCGCCTTTTACTCAATCGCAATCGCAATCGCAACCGAAACCGCGTAACGGCGAACTCCCCTCCTGGCGCTGACTTACCTTCGAGTTCAAGGCTCACGCTGGTCGAAGGGAGCCCTTGAGCGTTGGGTGCTATATGGGCTGAGACTCCTTTAGAGTCTCGACCCAAAAGCCCGGTGGAGCAGTAATGGTAATATAAACAATAATGCGTAACAGAGCTAGAGAAAAGTCGACGACGAGCCATCCAGATCGGATACAGCGGTAAGAGTCACAGAAGGTTTTGTTTCATATATAGAACCATCAACGCGGGAGGATTCAAATGGAACGATAGGCCATTTAGCGATTGCACGACTGATCCATAACAGACCGTGCCACCAAAGCGGATGTTCAATTAATTGTTGGGGTATAATACACTACGTGATACGATATCACAGGAGTTCTGTTCCCCATCTATGTTAAAGAAACGATCAGGAGATAAAAGTTCCCGGATTTTAGTAACGCGGTTAGCAACGAATGTTTTCCACTGGCGAAGAAATGAGTGGATCCACGACAGCGCGATAGTGGAGTCTGAATATGCGAATATATCCTTTATGGGATAGCGATCATGAAAAACGGTGTAAGCCTGTTAGACAAGCTTAGCAAGAAGAAAGGCAGCACAATACAAGCCTCGCTACCGAAACAGTTTTTAGCGGAGCGACTTTAGACTTAGAGCATACCAAATGAATAGATATGTCGCGATTATTGATTTATAATGAATATTGATTATGATGTGGAGTCTGGAGGCGGCTACAATTAAGTAAAATTGTTCACACTCATGATTTTCCAGACTTGTCATTTGCATAGAAGGCATCTCCTCGATCTCCCAGACTTTGCTTAAGATTTCATCTAAATTATTTACTAAAGGGCCGAAGGACCAGGCTAAACCTTCAGGGTTGACAGCAGGTATCTCCCTCATGACAATATAGTCAAGCGTAGTCTCGAGATTGGACGACTGAGCAAGCGGCGGCGGTATCACTTTACCTCTGAGTATGAAAAATGCGAACACCTGTGTACCAAAAATCGCATGTATAGTCCTGGGTGAGTTCCAACAATCATCTGCGAGCGTTAAATTACAAAAATGATCCATTACCGATGCATAACTCAAGCGAGTAGGTAGCTGATCAGTTATCTGATTAACGAGTAGCAGCGTCAAAGCGCATTGAGCATCAGAACTACTCAGAACCTCGCGATTAAATGGTAAGAGTTACGTAACGTAGGTGCGGAGATTGAGCCTACCGTTTTTAAATAAGAATTTACCAGCGGTTGAATATTTAATTTTAATTTATTGCAACATGCAAGCGTTATAATGTACGTACGATTGGGCACGTAATGTATATTTCGTGGGTATCCAATAAGCCCTCTTCGCGGGCTATTTACACCACCGATAGGCAAGTGAGTCGAATTTCTAAAAGACTCCAATCCGCAATCACCGCCCTAGGCGAATGGTTTTGGAAATGGAGAATCGAAGTAAATCCCGACAAAAGCTCTGCCGTTCTCTTCACCGTAGGCCGCCCTCCGCGATCATCTCCCCTCTCACTCTTAGGCCGTGCCATTCCTTGGCTAAACAAGGCCAAATACCTCGGTGTGACCCTGGATAGGCGTTTGAACTCCCGCGATCACACCAAAATAGTTGGAGACCGAGCCGCTTTTGTCCTCGGTCGTCTATATCCCATGATAGGCAAGTACAATAAGATATCGCTTAGAAATAAGAAGCTTACGTCACTTGCATTCCCCCCATACTAGCATATGCTAGCGTCGTCTATGCGTTGTCTAAAAGCAACCTCCACAAACTCCAGACCCTCCAAAACCGCTTCTTCAGAGCGGCCTCCGGAGCCTAATAGTACGTCCGGAATGCAGACCTACACAGGGACTTTGAGCTCCCCATGATTCCCCAATATCTTAAAGACCTTGTAGTCCGCTTTTTAGAGCGTACACAAAATCAACCGAATCGATTTATTGTGCAATTCACAACCTATCATCCCCCCGACCGACCTCGGCACAGTCGAAAAACTATTGTTAGACGGCCTCAGCACGTACTAACGGCCCCAGACGACGATCTCACTATCCAGATAGCCAGTGTCAGTTTTTACTCCGACAATGGAACAAATTTCGTTGGCGCCAAACATCAATTGGACGAGTTGTACACTTTCTTGTCGGCTAAAGACACATCTGCTGCTTTCCAAGCTGATTTTGGTAACAGGAAAATTGAATGGCGACATATGCGCGCGCCCCATTGGGGAGACATTTGCGAGAGTAAGTTACATTAAGTGTGTTAAAAAATTACACTTATATCGCTGTATCGGCCAACAGTTGCTTTTTCTTTTGGAGGCCCTTTCCGGTCTCACCCGAGTATCCATTATTAGACTCATATATATCATATCCACTCAACCGCTTAGTTTGAACTGCTGCAGCAGATGTTTCAGCATATATATCATATCCACTCAACCGCTTAGTTTGAACTGCTGCAGCAGATGTTTCAGCATATATATCATATCCACTCAACCGCTTAGTTTGAACTGCTGCAGCAGATGTTTCAGCATATATATCATATCCACTCAACCGCTTAGTTTGAACTGCTGCAGCAGATGTTTCAGCATATATATCATATCCACTCAACCGCTTAGTTTGAACTGCTGCAGCAGATGTTTCAGAGCTTTTGGAAAAGGTTCTCTATAGAGTATTTTCATCTCTTGCAGCAGCGAGTGCGTTGGTCGGATAAGACTGAACCCCCAAAAGTGGGTGATCTTGTCCTAGTCAAAGAGATGAATATGCCGCCTCTTCTCTGGAGGTGTGGTCGCGGATGGCGTTCCTCGCATTGTTGAAGTTCTAGTAGACGATTCGATTTTTACGAGAGCTGTTGCTACTTTGTCAGACCCGAGCTGCCTGGGGTGGGGGATTGTTTTGGTCCGCTTTTGGTTAACTGGAACGCATCTACTGAACGTCGCGTGTTTGTTGCAATACTCTGTATGTAGTCGGTTAGTACGGTTGTCATGTAGTCTTTGATGATGCAAAATAACCTATTGAAAATGTTATGACTTTTTCAGATGTAAAATTAATTGATTGTACGTTTATTTATTGATTATTTTGTTATATTTATATACAATATATATTTAGATATATTTTGTTCTTGTTCTTGTGTATGTGTTAATAACGTAGTGTACCAGTGATAGGAAACGTTCGGAACCACAAAGAAGGGAAGTTTAATTTTCTATTTGTATTATAATACTTGTTTTAGATCCTGTCCTCTTATATTTACTAGCTATAATTTAGGGTTTCCTTAGGTCCCCTTAGGAGACTTAAGGATAGACAGACGTAGTCCATGTAGGTACAACAACCTACCTAACTTGAGGTAAGCAATACTTAAAGTTTATAATATTATTTGGGTTGCGTTTTACGCGTCAATTTTGACGAAACAAGAACAGGTATTCTAAATGAGAAAGTGCATTTGTTTGTTTGTTTGCTTTTCACGTCACAACGGAGCATGCAATTGAGCTGAAATTTAGCACAGAGATAGTTGAGGAGATGGAAAAGGATGTAGGTGACTTTTTACCTATCCCGGAATATTAAAATATAAGCGAACGAATTCCGTTCGTAGACAAACTATAACTACAGCTATAGGTTGCTACAGCAAACTATTGTACAATAGCCAAATAGTTGCCGTAGTTGCCTAACACCACGCCCATTACCGAATTTAGAGCTGGCGGAATCGGGCGCAAAAACTAGTAAATAAATTAATCACGAAAGTACATTTATTTATATTTCTTGTTTGGAGGCAGGTAAGTTTATTTTATTAAATCTTCATTACAGTTTACTGTTGGTTGAGTAGGTATGCACAGCGGCAGGCGGTTAGGACCCGAGTTGCTTAGTCGAACAAACCTCTGTAAGTTGAAAGAAATATGTTTAAGTTATTTAATATTACTATAAGGACTATTTGACAATAAAGAATTATTTATTCAAATTACCGCTTGCGTCGCGAATCGTGGTTTTCTTCATCGTCGTGTTTTTCGTCATCGTTTTCTTTTTGTTTGGCGGCGGAGATACCGCCAGCGATGGCGGCGGTGTTACGTATTATGAAGCCGGGGCTCCGTTTATGCACTAAAAAGTGTGAACAAACTTGAATGTTTGATACTTACCGCTACTCTACAGGAGAAATATGGTAAAATGCTAAAATTCTGTACTTATAATTCGTTTTTTTAATATTAGAAGATCTGTCTATAGACCAGCAAATCAGTATCAGTACCATCATACGTACCTAATACAGTTCTATTATTTATACTGAAGTCAGTCACGACAAACACGTGGCTAGAATTTATTAATACCTATGCTAAAATATAGCCATAAAAACTGAAATATATATTATAGGTGAGTGTGTGATCATTCAAAGTTTACTATAGAAAATATATCGTAATATGCCTTGCTATAATTTATATTAATAGAGGTATATATTATTATTAATATTTGTATCGGGTGCCAGGATTTAGTTTTTAAAAATATAAATTAAAGTAAACAGGACAATAATTGTATTGTTTAGGTAATTATTATTATTAATATTTTCCTCTAAAAGTTCCTGGCATAGTTTTGTCATCTTGTAATTCTTGGAATGTTCTTGTGATGTGCTCCAAGATAATTTGTTGATCAAATTTGATAATGGCTCAAAATTCACGCTTTTTTTTAAATTGTCTGTCTGTTTGACTGCAAACTCGTACGAACTTTATCAAATGATGCCCTTACCATTCGATAAACACAACAGTTTTCACTCTAATGATCACAGATACATATATTCGCCTTTCCTACGTCAAGATAACGTCGTCGGATCGTGTCTGGTCGATGCTAATCTATTAGAGACGAAAGAAAGAAGAAGACATCATTCATCATAAAAGTCCGTACATGATGCCAGGCTGTTCAAAAATACACAACTCAACTCAACGAATGGTTGAGTTGTGTATTTTTGAGCCGTGAGCTGCGCATTTTGGATTTGAGCTGCAGCTCAACAGCTCAATTTGTTGGAGCTGCGTGTTTGAGCCGGTTCGACACTGAGTTACCCATGTCTATTAATTGTTTATTAAAATTCAAATGTCGAGAATATAAGAGGAACGACTAGGTATAAAAAGGTATAAAATTATCACCTTGTTTTGAACAATTTGGTTCAATTAAAGATATCTAATTAACGTGATTTATATTTAAAAGTAAGTAAAATAGGTAGAAACTTACTGTTGTGAGTGGCAAGAGCAGCTATATGCGCTTCGGTATTATCTGAAAAAATTTAAATAGTACGATGTTGACACTATGTAATTTTTTTAGTAATTTAGATTGCCGCAAATAATTTATAACTCTCGTTGAGTTTTTATTGTTGTTGAGTATCACTTTACTGCCATTAATAAGAGGATCAGCAATAAAAAAATTAGAAAACACGTAGTTTTCTTTTATTTCTTGGCACATTGATACGATTTTTAAAAGGTTTATCTATTTAATAACAAAAAAGAACTTACAGGATGAGCAGAGTGCGGTTCCAACCTGTAAATTAAAAACAACATGGTAACCGTGACGCGGTATCTACTTATATAATAGCTTTCCACTCAAACTATAATTTATATTATTTGTCATGACAAATGATGTAGGAAGTAAGTTATATCAACTGGCTGCCGATTTTCGTTACAAATGTACTTAGAGTCTAGTAAAAGGTGTGTCATAGTGACATAATGTATAAAAGAGTTGTATTTGTTTGTAGATACTGTCATAACTTGTTAAAAAACAAAACTTATGAATTGCACAACTTATGATACATACCGTTCATAAAATAACCAAAATTTTATTATTGAGCAAATTCTTTGTAAATAGTTACGTCCTTAGAGGAGAGTATAATGAATTAACTATTTATCTTTGCCCTTGTCCTGTCCATTATCTATTACCTACTGATAGTGCGCTGCGCCTTAGGTCAAGAATGGGTAGAAAAAATTGTCGGGCAGCAACTACCACACACGAGAAACTTGCTTTATGCTTTTAAAATATTTAAAATCAGCACTCTAAAAACCAATCTCATTGATATGGACCAATTCTTACTTAGCGAAGATAAAGTTATCTATGTTATCGAGTACAAAATGCACGCCATATTTAAATGCAACAATATTATAAAAATATTATAAAGGTACCCTCGAATATTCAATAGAAATTATTTTGATGAAAACGAAGATTTTCAATATTTTCGGAAATATAGCATTTTCTAGTATGACAACTGACATTTAAAATAAAGATCATAATAAGATCTATCATTACTTTGAAGAAACAACTAGTCTGGGATCAATAGTTACGGAGATATATAGCTCTTTCTTGTTTGACATCTGTCATCCGAAATTAAGATTTTGATGCAGATAAGATCAAGTCAAAATCCGCATTGCACTACAGAAAGCAGTGTTGCGGTGTCAGGCTCACCCTTTGTCACGCAGGACTACAGGGATTGGTGAAAAGTGTCCGTCCCGCACATTGTGATGTAATGTGGGTGTGTTACACCCTCGTAGGGATAAAAACCATGAAGATATACAAAGGTTCAAATTACACATACCTATAGCCGTGACATAAAAATGAGCAAATGAGTGATGAACACTTGCAAGGTTAAGTGATGAGATGGAGTACATTTTAAAAAATAAAAACCGTGTATAACCTTCAAAGGTTAAAATTATTCATACCTACTTACATCTTCTTTAAAAAATCAGTAATTAAAAACGTTAAAAAGTGTAACGTACCAGTAATAACAAAAGAAGAGAGATTGATGACTTCATGTTGAATTGTTATTGTATCCACCAACAGTCGAACTCTGAAGATAATATAGTTGTAACAGTTCATATCTTACCTTATATACTTAATTCATAATTTGCATCTAATGATGACAGCCGTCCCTTAATAGTTTTTGATTGACTTAATCATTTTTATGAGATTAGCTTTCTAAATTAATATAGTGATTAAATTGGTTAAGTCGTATCGAATTATGGCCATTACATGTCTTTAATATTTCTGTTGCTGGCGTGGTCGCAAGCAAGGGGGTCGGGTGGCGGGCTGCCTTTTCGAAGTAGCGTTTTGACGCAGCTTTGATGGTCGGGTAGCTCGAAGACGCTATGGAGATCGAGATTTCACACGTAGACTGGTGCTAGGAGCATAAAGCAATTTGCATACGTTGTAAGACAGTGGAATGTGCTGCTAATTCTCCTATGCCACTTCTTGAGACGGAGCGGTTACGTCGCTCCACCTCTCTATTTCTCGGAAGGGAGCGGTCATGTCGCTCCCCCCCCCCCATTTCTCCACTGTAGCTTCTTCTTTGATAGGCAGGTGTCCTAAAGGAGGAGCGGTAACGTCGCTCCCCCGTTTCCATCTCATCATGGTACGGCTCAATGTTGCCGTAGAGGATATTGTGATTGCAGTGACGCTGCATGTTCCTCTTCCTTGTTCGGCTATACACCCCCTCTCGGGTGCCGTTGACTGATGTTATCCTCAGCCTGTGTCGTACGTGGGAGCCGAGGACATTCCAGGTCCCCGCCGGCATCCACGCGACGTGCAAAAGTGATGCTGAGGTCATCCTCAGCCTGTGACGTACGTGGGAGCCGAGGACGTTCCATGCCCCCGGCGGTATCCACGCGACGTGCGAGTGTGCGGCCGATGTCATCCTCAGCCTGTGGCGTGCGTGGGAGCAGAGGACCTTCCATGTCCCCGCGGACTTCCACGCGACGCGGGTGTGGGTAGCCTTGGCCGTCCCTGTGTGGGTTGTTAGTGTGCCGGCGTGGAGGGCTTTGTGGTGGCCCTCGCCTGACAATGTGGTGCGAGCGTAGGGGACCCTGGTTCTTGCTACGCTCAATTATGCTACGGTCATAGCGGCTGGTGGTACCCTTATGCTCTGCGACGCCTGACGTGGAGAGCTCCCTGGGCACCATACCTGGGCGCCCCGGGCTCCTCTCCCCCCGCGTGGGAGAGACGTCGCGTGCCACCTGCCTGGCCGTGACGACGCTGGCTCCAGCGTCATCGTTGGTTTCCGTCAACCAATTTTCAACCCTCGATGCAGTGAGCGTGGACTTAACAATACTTCCCTGTAAAGAATCGTCTTCATTTATTTGAGAAATTTGAAGCTCAAGCCGTTTTTTAATAATATTTTCTTGAGCTTCTATACGTTTATTTTCTGATTCTATACGTCTTTTTTCTACCACTCTTTCGTACTGCAAACGTTCCGTACGGAGCTCCGCAATTTTTTGCAACGCTTCGAGTTCCGCACTCTGTATACGCACGCTGGCCGACGAGCATCCTGTCCTCGTCGACGCAGCACCGACAGCGCTAGACGCCGTCGTGGGGCGTACCGACTCGGGTACGTTAATCCCCCGTTCATCGTGGCCAGCCTTTGACGCGGCTTTTTGGCTACGTGTGTTAGACTTTGTACTTTTTATATATAAGCGCAACAAATTTGAATCCCAACACGCACACAAATGCACATACGCAGTAAAATTTAAACGAGCACAAATATCAAATATGAGAACAGATAGTTGTATGGAGTTACACCTTACTACTAACACATAAGCAAAATATTTCAGAACAAGAGAAAGAACCCAAATATTTAAAATTAAAACACAAGTGTTACGGAGCTTGTCACTTATACACATATATTTAAAAATTAGGTGTACGTAGGCACACAGATTAAATAATTTAAAATTATTTACACAATTAAGAAGGCGTGGCTTGTACAATATACGTACATACACTTATTCAAAAATAGCCACACCAAAATACTAAATACACTTATGCACACAGTATTCAAAATCAAAACAAGTACTCAAAATTGTACAGAGTACAAGTTATTCAAAAATTATTATTCAAATCGTTGAAATAATAATAGTAAGTACACGAATGTACAAAATGGACGTACGAGTATCAATTAAAATAGGTAGGCGTAGACATTAAATTCAAAAATATTGTTTTTCAAAGAATATTGAAAATACATAAATTCAAATGTTATCACTCACAAAGTATCGAAGTGATAAGAAGTACATAAATTGCACAACGTATATGTATACGCACATCAATTTATATAAGTGCCTACAAAAACGTATACATAGATTCAAAAATGTTATCACCTCAAAGAAAGTTAATGTGATAAGATAAAAGTACATAAGTTGTACAACATATGTATACGTACAAAATTTAAAATAGGCACGCGGAAGTACTTGTATACATAGATGTGAGAATATTATTACTCAAAAGAATGTTTAAGTAATAATAACAAGTACGCAAAGGCGTACCACATATGTATACGTACAATAATTTTAAAATAGACGCTCGCAAGTACGTACACACGGAAATGCGCGTGTGTAGGTACATAAGTTTTAAAAATTATTATTTTTTAAATTACAAAAATTTTAAAATAAATTAAAAGTACTAATTTTAGTACACGTCAATTATGCGAGCACATATACATATAAAACATGTACAAGAAGTTCCCGATTGCACAGGAGTAAAATGTTTTTATTATTTTTAAAAATTAGGTTTTTTCGAAAAAAATCGAATAATAATAAAGAGCACGATTTTTGCATGGAATAATGTATACCCATGTATTTAAGGCATATACACGAAATTCCCATATGCCTAAGAGCTCAAATTATTACGATTTGGATTTTCACAAGTTTTCCGAAAAATTTAAATTATTATTAAAAGTTCACGTACCGCAAGGAATACGTGCACAAACGTAAATTCAAAATAAGTACACGGGATAACACGCATGTACAAGACGTTTTCAAAATTGAAAACTGAAAAATTAAAAATTTAAAACTGAAAAGTTATAAAAATTTTGAAATTCAGGAAAATTAAAATATTTTAAAAATTATAACTAGTACACGTATTGCCCGAAATACGTATACGTAGATCACCACGATTTATTTTTAACGTTTTCAAAACGACTCCCGTGAATTAAAACGTTTTACAAAAAATTACGTAATTCGAAACCGAAAATGACCCCAATAAATACGACACACAGAGTTATAAAAAATACACGAAACAATAGGTAAGCACTCAAAAATAAAGACTTAGTGTCAATAATTTCACTTTACTTAGGGTTCATACACTTTTTACACTTTTCTAAAATTAACACTTTTTCACAAAAATAAAAATTCACTGTAAATTACTTATAACTTCGGAACTTTACGGATTACCTAAGGATCTACACTGGTTGTGATCCGGCTACCGAAGGACCAAATAAACTGTTGCGGACAGAGCTAGTGGACTGAGGTTTATCGAAATGTGGGCTCTGAAAAAGCCCACTGTAAAATTGAAAAAATGAAACAAATTGGATTCTGCTTGCAACAGCTTATAATTACCTTAAACGCAATTTACACTTATATCGACAACACATTTAACATTTCTCAAAATTATAATTTACAAACACTTTCTTTAAAATCGTGATTTTAATTTACGCTTCACTGATTTTACTTAACTCCTACGAATTTTCTTGATTTATAAAAATGTTACTTCTTTCTTGAAGTAATCTTGAGTTATAAAAATGTTGGTTCTTTCTTGACATATATATATAACTTGTTCTTTCTTCAGTTGGTTTCTTCACTGCTTATTTTCCTGGAACTGTTGAACTTTCACTGCAGAATGTATGAAAATTGCGTCTCCTTTTATACTTTTTGGTCTAGGAGGAAATGTCCAAATCATTTATTTTAGACCAATCAGAGAACGTTGTTTTTATTTTGGAATCCAATAACCAGTTCTAACCGGTATTTTCCGGATTTTTACCTAGAACTTTCTATTTATATGCTGGGCCGAGCCAGTATTTAAATGTTTTTTAATGGTGTTTTTGTTCCGAGCCATTCTCCCACTTTCGTCTTTGCTCTGATTGGCTGCTCATTTTCATATAAATATGAGGCTTCAAAATCTGTTTTCGAACTTTTAGTACAAATTTTGACTTTTTACATTTTTATTTTACTACTACGTCAGTTGTGTTTTGCATAGTATAAAAAATCAATTGGCATACATTTATATCTAGAAATGAATGTGTGAGAACCAAAAAACACATGTGGTTCACTTTACAGTTGCTAAAAAATCGAAAAGTCACGTTCTGACAGTAGCTCCACAAAAGCCGTGACATTTTCAGGAACTAGCAACTTTAAGTTTTGATAAAACTAGTTGCGTAGTTTTTTGAAAGTTTATTTTTTGCGTGCATGTCGACGGTGCAACGTTACTGTCGTTGTCCGTCCGTAACATTACCTAATAAGTGTTTTGGTACATATTGTATACTATTTAGATAATTATCAAAGTATTGTATTATAACTTTAAATAGAACTTCTTGCCAGCTCTTTTTGGCAGAAATTAACATTGTATACATTGTATTGACGATTCAAAAGTGTTCTTAGAAACTTATTTTAATAAAGTTTGATTTGATTTGATTTTGATTTGATTCTTCTCCTATGTATCAATTGATTTTTCTTTATACACCCCTCCTAGTTCTGTGTTCTTATATAGGAAAAGACCTGCAACTATTCTAAACTCTCTATCAAAGCGTTCTTCTCAACAGAAATGATTTATCTTTCCACTAGGGATGTATACCTACAACTAAAAGTAGTGACAGCGGTCTAGAGGCCTTTTCATTAATGCATCACTAGTGTGTGTATACTAATAATGCCTAACCCCAACCTAAACAGACAACAGCCCCTTTTTAACCTGCCTTCACTAAGGTCCTTACATTTGCTGGTGAAATCGATTTTAAAATACACACACAAAAAAGGGACCATGAGATAGAACCTTAAACCCTACTCTTAAACCCTTAAGAGTACACTTTATTAAATTATTTGTTCTTTATAAGGCTAAAATTTCCTGATGAAAATAAAAATAACCTAGTTAATCTGGGACTCTCCAATCAGACTAAGAGTCATCTATGGATACTCTCAAGGCCCTGCGTTGCTATGGTCATGCGACAGACACGGCACCGTCGGTCCTCCAATACTTTTTATCTATGTTTTTTTTGTTTCAAAACTATTACTTCACTAATATCCTTCGATACTCAAGAAAAATATCCTTTACTTAGTAAATATTTAAATTTACAAAAAAATATTTTAAGGAATCTTATGGCCGTGCCCTCTTTCCTGTCTCTTCTGTGCCTAGAGCTCTTATAACCTTATATAAGCCTGAAGCCTTTCAAACCAGTCCTATACTTAAACATATACATAGATATATTTTACCTACTCCCTTCCCCGACCCTATGACAATTTCCTTAAGTGTTTTTAACATGATACTTTTATGTTCCCTCCATCTGAAAAATATCTGTCCTGGTTTGAAACCTGTCCGTGCCTCCGTTGTACCACTGCTTTCCTGGATGCAGGTTTTCAGACCTGATTTTCCTCAGAAACCGTACAGTAGGTAGGTTATCATCTTAAAAAAGAAAATCTTTTGTTAACATGAAAAGTTCTAAATTGTAAAACATTAGTAAACAAAACCACTAATTTAGAATCGAAAAAAAATGGTAATTCACAGATACCTATCAGCCTATCACTGATAGAAATCCTGACATGTTCTCAAAATGTCGTCAATAAGAACCAACCCTGTTTGAATCATAAAATTCAACCTAATTTTAAGTAAATTAGCTAGTTATCTATTAAAATTTAAATGATAAAGTAAAACTCTGAATATCATAAGTATGTACGGTTTTTCCCAAGGTTAGTATTTCGTGTTCCTAAACCATACATAATTTTTCACTCGTTCACACATAAAACCTTCAGCATTTTAATGTTTGCATATTTTAACATATTTTGGAACAGCATGTAAGAAAATATTAATCATTAGTAATTTACCCAACCAGTTGTTGGTTAGGTTTATTACTAATATGGTTTGATAGGTATAATTCATATAGAAACTCTTTAAATGAACTCCTAGATGAATCGATGCACTGAAAAGAAATATTTTCTTTTTCTCATGAGAAATATAAGCCTTATTACTAACGTGAATTAATTATTTAAATTGATTATTTAGCAGCGACCATTAATCTCCAAACAAATGGTTTTTACTTCACTTACACCTTTATGAATAAGTATTTGAGTTTAATATCCATTTATGATGCATGATAGCTTTAAATTGAAAAATGTGAGGTATTACCCACAACTGTGAATGCGTTCACCCAATCGAATGAGGCAAAAAAACTTCAAAATACTTCTTGACACATTAACTTGGATATGTAGCGTGTACGTGAATACTTGGCGTGTTCTTGAATACACTACTGTTGATTTGACGTGGGATACCATTGATAAATCAATCAATCAAACAATCAATATTATTTATTCAATTTAGGCTACAAAAATTGAGCACTTATGAATGTCACTACGATATCGGTTCGTAAGTCTATATGGCGGGAGACCTTGTACTGAGAAGAACCGGCAAAAAACTCAGCAAGGGCATTTCTTTTCTCCCTTTCTCTTACAGCGTCCACTTAAAATATTGGAAAATGCCCTCCCTATCATAGAAGGACACTTTCCACAAGTATAAGCACAACATAAAAAAGTATCTAATTGCAAAATATAAAAAACGACAGTTTATGTATTCATCACTTAGAAATAACCAATGTCTTACAGTATTGATAAACAAAAACAAAAAAGTAAGACTAAGTACTAAGAATATAAAGATGTTTGCAAGAGCAGACAAGCTTCCACGGGCGGCACCCGTTCACGAGTATGACATATGAATCAGCCATCGCTTCGCTCAACCATGTTTTAGGGAACGCAACGACCGAGTCACTTTGAGAGAGCATGACATACTCAAGCAACTCCAATAAAACTTCGATTGTACTAGTTACAATTTGTGTAGTAAAGGAACAAAATATAAGAGAAGATTGGAAGGTTCGGAATGCTTTACTACCGAGAAGAACCGGCAAGAAATTCAGCAGTTAATATTTTATACTTCATATTAAAATACAATATAGCCTTTCACTAGTTTCACTAGGTAATAACATAACATTCAATGTTTTAATTTAAAAAATATTTCAAATGCCCCAATACAAATACAAATCAATTAAATTCTAATTTTTACAAGCATTTTTATCATTTATGTATTCATCAATTTTGTAATAGGTTTATTTCATTAAACTATCTTTGACATATATTTTAAAATTATTTGAGGGTAAATTAACCACATGGTCTGGAATTTTATTGTAAAAAAATATATTTGGTATTGCGAAAGAGCTATGTACCTTCTGAAGACGACATTTTGGAACTACCAATTAACACTGTGTTGGTCACTATTCTTAGCAAATAAGTGGCAATTTTGGCGTACATACATTATACAAGCAAAGATATATTGGCAAGGAACAGTTAAAATATAAATTTCCCTAAATTTAGGAGAAATTTTTTCCTAGGAGAAATTCGAGGTCCTAATTTATAGATTGAACCTACTGCTCTCTTTTGCAAAATAAAGACTGTATCAATATCAGCTACCTCACCCCAAAGCAAAATGCGATAAGACATGACGGAATGGAAATAGCGAAAGTAGACCAAGCGAGTTGTGTCAACATCCGCCTAACTTTCCTGACTGTAAAGGCAGCTGAACTAAGTTTCCCTGCAAGAACTGAGATGTGATAGTTCCACTGCAGCCTATTGTCTTATGTAATACCTAGAAACTGTTGAGTCTAATAGTTCTATTTCCTCTATGTTTAAGTAACAGATTGAACATAAGTTTTTCAAAAATTTTGCTTAAGGCAGGCAGAATAGACATAGGTCTAAAATTTTCACTTTTAAAAAGTGGTATTATTTTATCTACTATATTTCATTAAGTCAACACACTTATTAAATATTATGGCTAAGATTGGTGCTATAATATCAATAATTCCGCTAAGGACTTTAACTGAATTACCCCATAGGTCACCAATTTTTTTCTGAGTTAGTAATTTAAATGTCATTATAATGTCTTCAGAGGTAACATGCTGAAATTTAAATATAGCCTTGCATTTATTTACATAACATTTTAAAAGTAACTCTGGTTCTAATGAAGAGGAATGTAATGCGTTAGTTATAGTTGTCAAGGGTCTTTTACTTTTATGCGATACTACAGTAGCCGAGCTTCGAGCTCGATAGGACTGGCGTAAAAAAAATTAATCCGCTTACCGCCCAAAGATTTTTTTTTTTTTTTTTTTTTTTTATACCACTAAGGTGGCAAACAAGCTTACGGCCCGCCTGATGGTAAGCGGTCACCGTAGCCTATGGACGCTTGCAACACCAGGGGTATCACTTGCGCGTTGCCGACCCTTCAGAAATCTAATAACTTCTTTCTTGAAGAGCTCCATACTGTAGTCCTTGCAGAAAACCTTGGCAGGGAGCTCATTCCACAACTTAAGCGTTCGCGGGAGGAAGTTTCTCTGAAACCGCACTGTGCGCGACCATTTAGGTTCTAAAGTGTGAGAATGAATTCCCTGCCGATGGCGAGCGGTGCGATGGTAGAAAGTAGCCGTGGGCATCATTTCGAACAATTCCTCAGAACACAACCCATTGTACAAGCGGTAGAACACACACAGTGAGGCAAAGTCTCTCCTCAGACTTAAGGGCTCGATACCGCAAGTGAGTTTGGAATCGTCGACAATTCTCACAGCCCGTCGTTGAACCGAGTCAAAAGGGCCAAGCTGGTATCCGGGTGCACCTGCCCAGAGATGGCAGCAGTACTCCATATGGGGCCGAACTTGCGACTTGTAAAGTAACAACCTTTGCCCCGACGTGAAGCACTGCTTCGCTCTGTTGAGTACACCAAGTTTTTTGGACGCCAGCTTTACCTTATCTTGTAAATGATCTCGGAACTGAACATGTCGACACCAAGGATCCCAATGCTCTTGGAGATGGAGAGAGGAGTGTTCTGGAATTGTGAGACCACAGTGAATGGAGTTTTCTTAGCGGTGAACGCGCACACTTGTGTCTTTGTAGGGTTGAATCGGACCAAGTTTACCCGTCCCCAGTCAGAGACCTGGGACAGTGTGGTCTCGATTTGAGACACAAGTTCTCCGCGGTTTTCCTCCACAACGGAACGAGGGATGTTTGCACGACCCGTGTAAAAAGCGTCTCCAGTACTGTCATCTGCATAGCAATGTATGTTGTTGATGTCCAACATGTCATTGATATGCAGTAGAAACAGCGTAGGAGACAGCACAGAGCCTTACGGGACACCAGCATTAATGTCCATGCTATCAGAGCAACTACCGTCAACTACGGTTCGTATGCGTCTGCCGGACAAAAAGCTAGCCACCCATTTGCACAAACCCTCGGGCACTCCGTAAGATGGCAACTTCGATAGAAGACCGCGGTGCCAGACCCGATCGAACGCCTTCGCTATGTCCAGGCAACATGCCAATGCCTCCCCCTGACTCTCAATGGCTAGTGCCCATCGGTGTGTGAGATACACTAGAAGGTCACCAGTCGAGCGACCGTGGCGAAAGCCATATTGACGGTCACTGACCAGATCGTGTACTTCTAGGTATCTTAGAAGCTGTGTGTTGATCACACGCTCCATCACCTTAGAGAGAAGAGAGGTAATAGCGATAGGCCTGTAATTCGATGGATCTGATCTATCGCCCTTTTTGGGCACCGGGTTCACATTCGCAGTCTTCCATGTAGACGGAAATTGCCTAGTGTGGTAGGAAAGCGCGAAGAGGCGCGTGAGTACAGGACATAACTCAGGAGCACACTGCTTAAGCACCACTGCTGGTATACCGTCTGGCCCACTCGACTTATGAACGTCTAGAGAAAGCAACGCCCGCCTGACCTCCCGCTGCGTTATGGAGATTTCCGGCATGGACTTACCGCACCACGGTAATTGGGCCACAATGCTATGGAATTGCTCTGCTACGTTGCTATCAAAACGTCGTGATTCGTGAACAAGGCTACATGCATGAAGCACAACGTTAGCAGTAAGGGACTAAATATTTTGAAACAAATAACTTTTAACAAGTTCATCTTCAGTATTACCTGAATTTTTATTACAAAGTACTGCAAAAATCTAGGTTACAATTTAGGTGTTGCCCAAAGGGGAGGGGAGTGTAATGCTTATGTCATTATGTAAACCTTGTACTTTTTGTCTCTGATGCTTTTAATTGTTATATTTTGCTCCAATACATATATCCTTTTGCATGGATAAGATTAAACGCCCGGGAGCCAATTCTCACGCGTTCGAATCGATCACGAATTCGAACTTTTTACCAACGAAAATAAAATTAAGCTATTTTGGTAATGTCGAATCCGAAATTTCTCGAACGCAAACCGCTCGAACTGCTTAGAGTGGTCCGGACTGTTCGAGACTGCATCTCGCATTCGAATCATGACAATTTTCGTTCAAAATGATTGGGTTCTAAACATTAATTCTACTTAAATCTAAAGTAAATGTCTAAGATGTGAGTCAGAGTAATTAAAAGTACGGTAATTAGAAAAAAAGACTTTAACTCGCAAATATAATCACTTCTTTACCTCTATTCCTTTCACAATAGATTATAAGTATTTCCTATAGTTTTGATTGGCCAGTTTCCCCAACGATTAAAGTCACCCATTACAATGAAAACACTAAGTTACACCACATACACTGACAAAAAAGTCTTAGGTCCGACGCTGCCATCTTTAGTGCTTTAATGTCAGAATAATTTGAAAAATAAAAATTACATATACATATTTAAAGGATTCAAAATTTTATTTCTTTATTAATAATGATAAAACACACGTAAAATGTTGTTTTGAACATTTTGTAGCCACTAAAATCTTTTTTAATATATTGAAAAAGGTATATTAAGGTAGGCGTTTTTAAACACGGTCTTAAACTGTGAAACAGAACATACCCCGCGTCATAACCGGTTCAAAGTTTACTACGATCGCTACAAGCCTGACAGAGACAAAATTATACAAAAAGTCAGTTTCAATAGAAACTCAAGGTATAGGTAGGTAAGTAAATCTTGTTTTGAAATAAGACGAACATCGTAATATTTTTTATTGAGTTTCATATATTCCTTTTTTACCTTTTGAGGGGGGTGGAGTTCTACCATATAATTTAGTACCGTCATGTCTATTTTTACTATTTCTTGCAGGTTGTTCATCCTCCAATGATTTGTATCTTGGTTTCCTGTTATTACCTCTATCTCTATTTTTACTATTTCTTGCAGGTTCGTCATCCTCCAATGATCTGTATCTTGGTTTCCTGTGATTACCTCTAGGTCTTTTTTCTAGTGGATGATAATCATCATCATAATCATATTTTTTACTAACTTTCTTATTACTATAATATTCATCTTCAAAATTCAAATTCCTTTTTGTTGTTCTTCTAGTATTTTTGTATCCGTCATTAGAAAAGTATGCTCTTGTTGTTTTGTATCGATTTTTGAAACCTAATTCTTCATTACCATTTCCATCCCAAGAATCTTTCTGTGCTGAGTCTTTTTTAGTATAAGTTTGGATTTTATGTCTTTCTGTAACGTCTTCTATATTCCATTTTTTTGCTATATTTTCATGCTTCAGTTTATTATAATTTTTTAATTTATGTCTTTCTGTAAATTCTTCACTTCTTGTATTCCATTTCTTTGCTATATCTTCATTTTCTAATTTATTATAAGTTTTAATTTTATGTCTTTCTATAACGTCTGCTTCTTCTATATTCAATTTGTTTGCTCTCCCTTCATTTTCAAAACCATCTGCTTTTATTTTCATTTCTGGACTCTGTTTTTTTAAATTCTGAGATTTATGTTTTTTAAATTTGATAGGATTTTCAACTTCTTGACTGCTATGCACATTTGCCCATGAAAATTTTTTTGTAACACCCCATTCATTTTCGATTTCGCCTTCTTTGATTGTTGAGTATTTCGGAATGTTGTCCTCAGGAAATTTCGGTTTAATACGTCCAGTCCTAAGCGCCAACTTTTTTTCATTTATCACGTCATCTAATTCATTTTCTCTAAAAGGACTGTTGCCCTCGTCTACAAAAGTAATAAATCACTATTATTTATTTGCAAATGAAATGCAATTCAAAGTAGCATTCATTTCCATTTCTAATTTGGACGATGCCATGAACATGTAAAAATTTAATGGCATTTTAATAGTTAAAAATTAATCGATATAAAAGTAAGAGTAAAATGAACCTATCATTTCTTTAACATAATGTTAACGCCGTAGCAAAAAGGTTTGCAGAAGTAATTATGACAAAAACTGCCTATGCAAAAAGTAGGTATACAAAGTGGTGACACCCTCTACTAAATGAAATTGTATAGCGTTAAATCTGTTTATTAATTTAGACAATGCATTTAATGGGAATATGTTTAATGATTCAATGAAGTTGGTGACACTACTAAAACATAAAAAAAAAACCGGCAACAATTTTTTTTTATTTTTTTTATGTTACCGCACGAAAAGAATCTAGGCCAAACAATGCGCGCCATATTAGGACCCACCATCATGTTAGATTTCTATAATGGAATAGAATATAAATTATAGCACCCTCGAAAACATTTGTTCATATTTACTTAATTTTTAATTGCATTTTTATATACAAAAGATATTAAATATATAAAATCGATAGATAAAGACAGTATGATATAAATATGGCGTCCATAAATTGTCACGATTTTTATGAAAGTTTCGAAACTTCTAAACCTGCAAAGGAAGAATCATGTATCAAATGAAAGGTATAAAAGAGCATTACAAATTTATTTTTATACCACTAAGGTGGCAAATAAGCATTTGGCGTGCCTTATGTCAAGCGGTCACCGAAGCCTATGGACGCTTGCAATACCTACCTAAATTATGACTCGCGTGTTACCGACATTTAAAAATCTAAGCACGGCCTTCTTGAAGCCCCCATACTGTAATTAATTGTAGTCCCTAGAGAAAACCTCGGGAGCTCATTCCAGAAATTTCAAAAAGGCTAAGCTGGTAGACGAAATAGTATATTGCACAAAAACGTTATGTAAAGTTCCAGGTACATTCGGAAAAAGAACTCAGAAAGGACATCGATTTTGGATTGCTAATAATAAATAAAACAAAAAAAAACACTTCTAAAAACTAATATGGACTAGATTCTAATAAACACAGACCGCCTATAAAATTTGATATGAAATTAAAAAGTAAAAAAAGGTTTTTAATACGCCACTTCTTATTAGTACATTATGATGCAAGTGAGCTACAGCCACATAACTAAATAACACGGCGCGCGGGGCGAGGACTGGCGCCCGCTAGAGTATAAACCGGTTTCAACTGGCTCTGTGAGCGTGCGCATCTCAGGGCTTCGTGTGCGAACGATTTAAATTATATTTCTTTTAGTGTTTGCTATCGATTACTGCAAAGCCTTTTAGAAATGCCAAATACATGTACTGTGTGTATGAAAATTTCGTATAAAAAAAAGGAAATTTCCTTTTTTACATACCTAAAAGATCTTGACAGGTAAATACCTATATTTTTTATTCTAAGTTGGCTAAATAATTACAATAGGAAGGTGAATCTTAAAATCGTAGGTAGGTACCTACGATAATAATGATACATATAAACATGCATATATTATTGTATAGGCATAAATATGCATTACAAGCTGTGCCCGCGGTTCCACCCGCGTAAAGTTAGGGCCCGTGCTCAGCAGTGGAATGATAAATTATAGCCTATGTGTTATTCTGATGTATAAACTATATTATTGTAAAGTTTCATTAAAATCCATTCAACAGCTGTACCCGCGACTCCGTCAGCGTGTAACTCCTTGTGTGTTATTAAGTTAATGTATTGGTAATATTGTTTAAATCACGTTCACATGAGGCTTAAGTACCTATAGAACGCAAATACTTCAGCGCAAAGCTTCCGAGTAAACTATGTTGAAAGTTGACCCTTCCGGCAAGTGAACATAAAGATTTCTAGAACTGCTAACCCGGGAAAGAGCGACGTGCAACTGACCATGCGAGAAACAACTGACACCGAGATCTACTCCAGCAACACGAAAAGCCTGCCCTTGAGCCTTATTAATTGTCATTGCATTCCCGCCGCGAGCGCGGCGACTGTTACACAAGAATAATCCTTTTAGCTTGATTTAGTATTCACGCGCGACGGCTTATTAGCGTATTTCATGTATAACTTTGGTGTTTCTATACCGATTAATATGATTCTTTTTTTATTAAATAGGTGATAATGTAAACTTTTTTAATTAAATAAATGAAAATAAATGAGTAACAGTGTTATAAACGTAAGAGTAGACAAATATAATCAGAAAGCTCCGAACTGCTAAGCTATCGGGAGTTACACGTGTTATTGTTAGTCAACCAAAACAGATAGACATATGCTGTCGTGGGATATTTTTTATATAATTTTAATTCCGTCTTACATGATTTCTGTGTAGCTTTAACAATTAAGGCTGCACACGCGACGGAAGCTTAAAAAATGGAGTAACTTCTCCCGTTTTCCCAACATTTCCCTTCACTGCTCTGCTCCTATTGATCATAGCGTGATGAAAAGTATACTATAACCTGACCAGAAGTATGAAGAATAATTGTGCCAAGTTTTGTTCAAATCCGTCGAGTAGTTTTTGTTTCTATAACGAACATACAGACAGACAAAAATTTTACTGATTGCATTTTTGGCATCAGTATCGATCACTAATCACCCCCTGATAGTTATTTTGAAAATATATTTCATGTACAGAATTGACCTCTCTACAGATTTATTATAAGTATAGATTATATTATTGGTACCTCCCTACTGAATACAAATAAAATCAGAGATCTTTGTTAGGGTTCCATAGCCAAATGGTGAAAAGGTCCCTTATAAATCCATCACGTCCGTCCGTCTACCCGTATGAGATTTTTTCATAGGCGTTATAATTCCGCTATCTTTGCATATGTTGATTGTGATGAAATCTTACAGGAAAGTCTTATGTGAACTGCCACACAGATTTGTAATGAAATTAAGAAAAAATATTTAGGGGTAGCTCCATACATTGAACTGAGGGACGAAATCGATATCAGCTATCTATTGATTTGACGTGCTCAAATAATGCAATACGTGCCCTATAAAATGGAAAACTTCTTTTCCTTACCTATGTGGCGGTAACTTTGATTCGGCTACAGGAGAAAACATAGAAAAGTGTGTGAAGAAAAATCAGTATCCGCATATAAATATTTTAAAGTAATTAAGAGAATACGATTTGCGTCGCCTCGCAGCATGCTTCAAAATAATTTTCCACTTATTTTTGGCACTTACTAATATATCTAGGTCTGCAGTGTGCCAGTTTTGTATTAAATTGTATACGTTAATAGTTATAGGATAGAATTCTAGTTTTTCATACAACTGGTCTCAATGAAGATTTTGAGTTAGTAAAAACATTTTTCAGAATTTTGGAAAACCATAGACATGTTTGACCACACAGTGTTTGATCAGTAAATGTCAAAAATAAATGGAAAATACGTTTGTATGAAGCACGCTGCGAGGCGCCGCGGATCGTATTCTCTTAAGGTTCCGTTCAAAATATTGGCATAACTATATGAGAATGACGGAACCTACGTCTCTAAAATTATTGAATGATACTATCACCGAAAAAAACAGAAGCGCGATACAACTTTCGATTCATTAACAATCTTGACATTAATTTCGATCGGACTGAAACGACGGATCGTAAAGATCAATCGTATATGGGGTGCTCTAGATTTTTTAAGGGTCGGCAACGCGCACGTGTTACCCCTGGAGTTGCAAGCGTCCATAGACTACGGTGACCGCATATCATCAGGCAGACCGTAGGCTTGTTTGCCACCTTAGTGTCAAATATAAAAAAAGCTTTTTCACTACAGCCTACTTTTCAGAAATTCCATAAATACCACGTACCTACTAACTATAAAGCGAGTTGCGTTCCAAGTACTTTGCCACAGAGAAGCTATCTGCAATAAGTTAACCCGCGACCGAAAGGTCCCTGTCGGCAGAAATGTACATGTCGGCGCTTACGCGTTTTGTTTAACGTAGTGTAAAGCCTGTAATTTGCATATTACCATATTACGTAATTATTAGTCTGTCTTATTCGCTACCACGGCTTTCGCTCACATATGCGTTGGGTGAAATTGGTAAATTAAAATTTAAAAACTTTATTTTCTACTAATTTTTCATAATACATATTTACCATTAAAATAACGTCTTTTCATTTCATCTACCAGGTTTATTAGTCCCTCGTCGTACGTCTCCCCGCTGCGGCTGTCCGAACGGTGGTGCCGACTGCTGGAATGTTTTAAATGCATTATGGATTAATATTTAATAATTTGGCGCTGTACCTTCTAGTTCTATTCCTTATTCTGTGGCTGTGGTTCAATAAATTTAAAATTAAAATCATTTATTCAATTTAGGCTACAATAATTGAGCAAGGGCATTTCTTTTCTCCCTTTCTCTTACAGCGTCCACTTAAAATATTGGAAAATCCCCTTCCTATCAAAGAATCCATTACAAAGATAAAAAACATAAAATGCACAAGCACAACATAAAAAAATATCTAATTGCAAAATATAAAAAAAAGACAGTTTATGTACCTACCTATTCATCACTTAGAAATAATCAATGTCTTACAGTATTGATAAACAAGACAAAAAAGTAAGACTAAATACAAGATACAAGATCAGTCTCCACAGGCGGCACCCGTTTTTAAATTACTATACGACTAGCTGTCCGTGCCCGGCGTTGCCTGGGTAAAAATTTGCCGTGAATATTCTAAAAAAATCTTTGAACTATACAAACCTTATCCTGACAATTACGAACACGAAAAAGTTTGGCTGTTAAAACTGTGTGACAGACACAGAGTATTTATTTATATGTATACCGGGTGACAGACGACGGACAGACATGTGAGTGGCAGCAATAGGGCTCCGTTTGGACCCTTCGGGTACATAACCCTAAAAATCAGTTAAATTGCTCCGAGAAGAAGCGGTCCACCAAACATGACTTAAATAATTTCGTCTAGATTTCGTGTTCAGGCACACGAAACGAGCCAAACCGAGTACCTGACTTTTCAGGTACGTACTTGCCGTCAACACTTCATAATACGTTCCTTTTTAATATTATTCTACTCTTTGATAATTCGTAATCTGTGCGTGGACGCGAATTGTGGACCCGTGTAAAGTAATAAAAATGACGATTTGTGCAATAAAATCGTGTAGAAACTATTGAAAAGAAAGGGTTGATAACAAAAAATCACTTTCCACAATTTACTACAGTAAACTGCTTGGTATATTTGAGGTACAAAGTAAGTTTTTAAAATAATTATTCGGAAAACAAACAACAAATGTTTTTCTATCTGTGTTGCCAAGTCTGTAGGTACCATCATTTCCCAAGTTTAGTGAGGCGCACCCTGAAACGACACTACATATTTTTAACCTAACGTCATTTACATTACATAATTTTAGGTTGATAAAGTATTTATGTATTGATAACCCTTGTGACAAATTGTATTTATAGAACGTAAACGTTTAACCCGGACTTCTGCAACGTTTAAATTAAAAAAAAACATAACAGATATAAATATCAAGAGAAAAAGAAGTATCATGTATTTCATGAACTATGAAATTAATAATAACTGTATCTTAAAATACATGAATAGTTCGAAAAAATATCTTCTCTTTACAACGAACTGTAACGTCACACTTTGGATTCTATACATAAAATTTCAACTTTTATTACCTAATACTAGGTACTTTATTAGTAAGACCGTGTACGCACACGCGCAGTTGGGTGTGTAAAATTATAGGGATGTCTTATTCTCATTTGACGCTGCCGCGGTGCCAGCGCCCCCTATCTGGTCGGCCAGCAGCGGCGAATCAAAGGCGCGTGGTTACACAGGTGCATGTAATCTTGATTATATGAATTAAATTAATTTGTACGAGCAGTACGAGTTAAACCGAGTGTAAATTGTATTGATTGTGTAATATTCTGAGACATCAATCAGTAATATTACTTATTCAATTACAACGATAGACTAAATAGGTTCTAAGAAAACAAATATTATGTACTTATAATGAGTTTTGTTTGATTTTATTTTAGAAAGCTAATAAAATGTTATATATAGTATGACTTTTGGTTTTATTAATTGATTTTTTAATTAAATATAATCTTTACATTTTCGATGTAAATTGAGGTTAAAAATAATCTATAGTTATTGATTAAAATCCCTAATCGTTTCCCCTAAGGGTTCCGACGCCTATTGCTAAGCCTACGCTGATCTTTAAAGAGCTCGAAGTAGGCAAAAGCCTAAAATGTTCTTAGAATATGTGTTGTGTAGGCGGGTTTTCTAAATAATAATAAAAATATAAAAGCAAAACTAAAAATTCAAGAGCGCTTATAGAATAGATGCCGTAATTCCTATGATAATTAAATAGCACTGTAACTTACAAAACACTGACAAGTATGAAATTCATAATAAATGTTAATTGAGACAATTGTACACATTCAAACAATAGCATTGTGATCCGACTCTTGCGGTTCCGCACGGCTGCTCTAACAATATCAGCAATATCGCTTGCGCAAAAGAAATTTAGTAATTATTCTAATATTTACGCATTGAATGTTCTCTATACTGTCTATGCGCGCATTCGATCTATCTGTTGACCGAAAATGAATGCGCTCTATGTTCAATATGGCGGTACCTTCGGTTGCATTTAACGCATTGGCTGCACAAGCTTCTTTAAAAATAGTGAACAACTATTTTGTTCGTTGATATTTCGCGAACAAAACGGTTAAAATGTTCTGTTATGCGATGGCTGTATATGTCAAAAAAAATAAAAAATACGGCTATTGTCACACGGCGCGACCTATGAATGCCATGCTATGCCATTCTCACGAATGCCCTGTTATAGAAGTACAAATTTTATTTTGTGCATCCATCTATATTTTAGCACTACACAATATGTTTGGAACCTACTTTAAGGTTTTAACTTGTAGGTATTACATGGCCATGGTTAGCGGATTGCTACCTTCGTAACAACGGTTTTCGTTCTATCTCAATATAATGTGTCTCCACAGGGGTGATCGTCAGTGAAACAACTCGTAGCACCGAATAAAAGTAAGAACTCGCCAATTTAAGGATCTTTTTAAGGTTGGTAACACCGAAAATAACGCACACAAATGTAAAAATGATAGTCGTATTATCACAATATGTTTGGAACCTACTTTAAGGTTTTAACTTGTAGGTATTACATGGCCATGGTTAGCGGATTGCTACCTTCGTAACAACGGTTTTCGTTCTATCTCAATATAATGTGTCTCCACAGGGGTGATCGTCAGTGAAACAACTCGTAGCACCGAATAAAAGTAAGAACTCGCCAATTTAAGGATCTTTTTAAGGTTGGTAACACCGAAAATAACGCACACAAATGTAAAAATGATAGTCGTATTAGCTGATTTGCACATACATTGATACGAAAATGGCTCGCAACACTCCGTGTAATGTTGTTTCGCATACGGTATCTAGACGTATATGTCATCTTTGCGTTCCACCTTGCATGTTGCAATTGATTTTTACCCGATACCGGCGAAGCCAAAAGTATAAGGCAAGGTATGTGTTTTTTAATCATCTGTTCCCGCATATTTCGCCGTCTGGCGGTGGATTTAATCCCGCCATTTTAATTGTGTTTTGGTAAATTTATTTATCATTCACCTAATATTTTTATTTTTTTACTCGCAAATGTGATGAAAAACTCAGGTGGTACGGGAATTACAAGCTCGAGTCATTAATCTTCGGCCTTCGGTCGTGGGCTTCTAAATAGCCTCTCGTCAGTAATTTTCTCCTTACTACCCTACTACAACAATGTACTATAAACTTCTGGTTGTATTTTTACCGACTGATTGTGTTGTTAAAATAGTTTTTGAATTATTTCTCAATATAGCTAAGTAAGGCTATTATTATAATTAATCTAGAAAAATAAATTACAACGTTTTTAAATCATAGTTTTTAATGGGCATTCCTAATATTTGTCTTTGTATGTGTGTATAATGTATATTGTAGTTGCGTACCCTTTGCTTTAACTTACGTACCCCGTTTGCTTTAAGCTTTTCTTAAACTCTTTCAGCACTTGAGGGTTGCTGATGTAGTACGTTCTGGAGTTGGGCTTCTTCTTTAAGAGTTCTATAAAACTCTTCTGGTGTTTGTTTTCGACAATTTGTTTTAGAATAAATACGATTTCACGATTGCTGACACCGGGCCAGTCTGAAATGAGAGAATGATAAAAGTACCAGTAAAACTGACTTAACCAAGCATATAGACTTGGGGAAATTCGGTCATTGATGTACCACGTACCACAGTGAGAGCGGCAGCAGTAGGTTGCAAGCCATGCAAAGTTATCCTTTTGTGTTTTATAGTAAGTGGTTTGAAGAGAAAATATGTTGCAGCACAAATATTGATAGACAGGTATTTCCGGCAGCCTTTGTTGTTTCGCGTAGGTTTTTCTTATACAACTATTGTCCGCGACTTTGCTTGCATTGATATCGTTTTCGAGAATAACTTCATTTACTCAATACCAGTTCCTATAAAGGTTGCATTAACTTTGTGAGATAAATCGTAGCTTAAGGCAGTCTACCATTAAGATATAATAGATAGATAGATGATTGTCTCAGCTGGAAGACGTCCTCTGTTGAAGTAGTAGGCTTCATCATACGTCGGGTAAAAATCTAAAACTACAATCGCCATATTGAAATGGTGGGAGCTTACAACGACAGTAGCGATCAAACACTCAAACCCAAAAGTTTGTTGCACTGTAACTACATTTAATTTTTATTTAAGCTTACGTTTTAAATTCCATTCAGCAGGTAATTTTTTTTCCTTATCCCCATTTTTGGTTATTTTATTTACTAAATCTATCAGTTCTTTTATGTTTTTATGTTCGCTAGGAACTGTGATTGGTGATTGGTTTTTAGTCAAGCTTGAGAGTTCCTCATCAATAAGTTGTACTTCATTAGATATCGATTCTTCTGCCACATTCCTTTTTATATTTAATAGTGTAGCTGAAAAAACGAAAATAAGCAATAACGCAAATATTGTCTGATTCTTAAGTGGAAGAAGTATTCACTTATTCATTTGGCTGTGAGGAACCACTTGTGTTTTTTTGTAAACAACCCTTCCACTGGCGCAGTCGGGTAAAAAAGGTGACTTTGGTGGCGTCTGATTCCTTTGTTGTCAAATATTTTTTAAAAACAAAAAAAACAGTATTTATCTACTTAACGAGCTTTAAACAACGATACCCCACTCGATTTTATATAATGTGAAGTTTGTTTATTGCGTCTCCTCTAGTGTTACAGTTTAAAGTAAAACTCAATGCCTAAATGTCTAGATATGTTTTCTTTTTACTTTGAAGCACTTACCCAATAAAAATATAAATACATTTAATATCATGTTACTGATATGCTATGTTATGTTATGCCTTTGGAGCATCCTGGCAAGAAAATAAACACTCACTTGTTTTCTCTTCTTATCGGTTAATAGCAGCTGTGGAAATGAAATTCAGTTTGCGTAACAAAACAAATATACCTATATGCGCGTTAAGAGGAAACATCACAACCAAGCGAATGTAGAAATAAGTATTTGAAAAACATTTGCTGTCGCTCTAGGACCCGGTCCAAGATACGGATGTGCGATAGGGACAACTGCGCCTCGGGCTGGTTTACGTAGTCGTAATCATCAAAATCGGGGTTTCGTATTCCCCCCTTTCCTCTTCCAAATCTCAACCAAATTTGAAAAAAAATACTTCACCTTAAAGGTAATTTGTTTTGTTTTCTTTATAATTAGTTTTCATATTTGTATAGTACACCTCTTAAGATGTCATAAAAAAGATGCATTGTTTTGGACTTTTGCAGGGCTCCAGTTTTTTATAAGAATGGCATATCAAAAAAAAGCAAAATATACAGACTTTTTATTATTCCACTAAGGTGGCAAACTAGCTTGCGGTCCACGTGATGGTAAGCGGTCACCGCAGCTTATGGACGCTTGCACCTGAGGCATCAATCGCGCGTTGCCGACTCTTCAAATATCTAATAAACTCTTTTTTAAAGAACCCCATACCGTAGTCCTTAAAGAAAACCTTGGCATTCACAACCCAGGTCATTCACAACTCTGAAACCGTATTGTACGTGACCATTTAGGTTCTAAGGTGTGAGGACGAATTCCCTGCCGATAACGAGCGGTGCGATGGTGGAGAGTAGCCGTGGGCATGATTTCGAACAATTCCTCAGAACACATCCCATTGTAAGGTGCGGTAGAACACACACACGTTGACAATTCTCACAGCCCGTCTTTGAACCGAGTCAAAAAGGCCAAGCTGGTATCCGGGTGCACCCGCCCAGAGATGGCCTTTAAATCAGCCACCTCTGCCCCGACGTGCAGTACTGTTTCGCTCTGTTGAGTACACCAAGTTTTTTGGACGCCATCTTCACCCTGTGTTTTACCTTGGGTATGGAGACGGGAGTGTTCTGGAATTGTGGGACCTCAGTAAATGGGGTTTTCTTAACGCACAGACTTGTGTCTTCGTAGGGTTGAATCGGACAAAGTTTACCCATCCCCAGTCTTTTAGACCTTTGACAGAGTGGTCTCGATTTGAGTTTTTCATTTTGTCATCCTCATCGGAGAGAGGAAGTCATCGGCATAGCAATGTATGTGGTTGATGTCCAACATGTCAGTGAGCCTTGTGGGAGACCAGCATTAATGTCCATGCTATCAGAGCAACTACCGGCATCTATACACGGTTCGTATGCGTCTTCCGGACAAAAAGCTAGCTACCCATTTGCACAAACCCTCGGGCACTCCGTAAGATGGCAACTTCGGTCGATGACCCCGTTGCCAGACCCGATCGAACGCCTTCGCTATGTCCAGGCTACATGCCAATTGCTAATTCCTCCCCCTGCCTCTCAATGGCTCGTGCCCATCGGTGAGTGAGATACAAAAAGTATAGTATAAAAAAAGCAGGAAATGTAAAAATGATTTTGCCTAATAAATGGTGGCACCTAAAATACAAATAAGCGGAATAAAAATAGACTGTTTCCCTGAAATACAATAAGATTTCTTGAAATTTCTTAGAGAAATTATCGTTCGTGTTTTCAATAACTTATCAGCTAGTCATAAATCCCGCAGGAGAGGCGTTCATGTTGAGTCGATACATAGGAAGAGGAAGTGTGATTTAAGAATGTTTTCAGGGGTAGCTCTACATCCATGTGCAAGCAAGATGAACAGTAACAAAATTCAAATCCGAGATTAAACTAACGTCTTTGTCACCAAAGTGTGACGCCACTCGTCAACATTCGTACAGAACTTACCACCAGGCAAATATATAATAATCTCTTTTACTTTTTAGTTCAAGTAATCTTTCCAAATTTTGTACTTTACCCATCTTACCATTTTTTACCTCCCTACCACTGACAAGCTGATAAGACTTATAAGCTGCTCCTGCAAAACAATGTGGTTGCAAGAAGCATGGCAATAAACAAAATAACTGCTCTTTGGTGTGCGACACATGCGGAGGACGCCATGTAATAACCAGGCAAAACTTGTGGGAGAAAAAAACTATGAGGAAAACCTGACGAGTATAAGTGGATATTGATATTTTGTATCAAAAATTATTATAAAGAAAAAGCACCATCTTCCTACATTTTTAATTGCAATTAATTATAACCGAAATTTAGATTTTTTGAAGTGAAAACTTCTTTAGCGGCGTTGTGCACTTTTTTTGGTATGGGTAAAAAATGATAAACTCGCGTCAGGTCACGTGTCCTGATCGAAAATACATATAAAATTCGTAAGACGGAACTCGTACCAGATTTATTTACATTAGGTTAGTTTTTAAATGGGTAAAAAATGATAAACTCGCGTCAGACTGATCGTCAGACGGAAACCATAATGCCGCGCCATAAAAATTCGCAAGACGGAAACCATAATGCCACGCCTATTATAATTTTTATTTTTAGTATATGGCGATTATGAGTAGTACAGGGAGGTTGGATATGGGATTTTAATTCTATGACAGATTGAGATGTCAAATATACGTCAAAAAAGTATATAAACAAACATTATTATTTCTTGACAATGTCAAAGACATGTCTTGTGACATATTTGAGTGTTAAGCGCAAATTGTGTGTTAAGGTTTTCACTTCTGCCGGCACTCCCGGAGTGCAACTCGTTTTTTTTTAATAAACTGATTTTTACCGAAAAAGTTTCATCATATCTCAGAGACTATAGGTGACACCGAAATGTCTGTAGGTATATCTCAGAGACTATAGGTGACACCGAAATGTCTGTAGGTATATCTCAGAGACTTGCATTTTATAACAATGATTTCTTACATTCTTCTACACGTTCAAAATTCGTCTAGTTTCAACGGTTCCTGAGATAAATAGAACGAACTACAATTTGGGAGACGTTTGAGAGGGGGGAAGGGGGAAAGTACATGGGAACCACAGGGACTTATCAGATATGTTCAGTGGGACCTACGTAACAGTTTAAATAAGAAAAACCTTTCTCCGGAGTCAGTCCTAGGTTTTTGTTTAACTTTACTAGGTTATATACAAATTTAAGGTTGTTAACTTACTGAAGCTTTACAATTATCATATTAATGCAAAATTACAATTTTAAATTATGATACATTATAGTGATCAAGACTGGTAAGTTACAGGTTTACTTCTGGACCATTTTGATTCCGAAATTCGTTTATCGGAAACAAAATGGCCACTGGTTCGACAACGTTCGCTGCTACGGGTTAGACCAGTGCGGTGGACTTATAGCTTAAGCGCTCCTCTTCCAAGTACAGAGTCCTGTACCTCTTCAGTTAAATGTACCTACGGAACTCTATTACTTGTGAGTCCAACATGCTTTGAGTGTGCGTTCGATAATAGAATTTATTTTATTACAGTAGTTTTAGGAGCAATCAAAAAAGTGAACAAATGCCTTCCTATACTATGATTTGAAATTACATAAAAATGTGCTCGATAAAGTTTTTGTTGCTGTTATTATGTTCTTGTGGTAGGTGTTTACTTTGTTTCAAAGTATTTCGCTACACAATAAAAACCATTATTTATCATAAGTTAATCTAATTAATTTTTTTTAGGAATCCATCTCGAAGGGACTTTAAAATAAACGATCGATTTTGAACAATTTGTCGATAGGCTATTGTGACCTCTTACTATCAGGCGGACCGTAAGCTTGTTTGTTACCGACATTTCTATACATAGCCAATCCGCGTTTCAGTCAAAATCACTCCGACAAGAAGAAAGCATAATGTAAATTGTGACAATGCCCTGAATTTCCAGCCTCTCTACGTTCGGCAGTCTCCGTAAAGCAATACGATGTGAAGGCAGAGGCGGTTCATCTCTACGGCGAGGACCTGTATATCGTGCTGCAGAGGTTCCGAAGGTCCCCTGACTACAACAAGATATTGAGTAGGAAGGTTTGTCTTCACATTTCTGATCGTAAGACTCTCTTATTTAAGGTATCCCTAACCAAACGGTAGAAGTTATTGTTTATCTGTGTGTCTGTCAAATACTTCTCAAAGTCAAAATCTGTAGGATAAAAACAGAAAATACTATATATGTAGAAACATATAGGTATGTGTATCATCTCAGCCTGTGGACGTCCATTGCTGAACGTAGGCTCCCCTCCTTCCCCTCCCCACCGTAAGACGACGATCTACGCCGATTTCTCCACAAAGGTCTATCTTATTTATTGTAGAGTGAAGCAGTGACACTAATTACAGTTCTGAAAAAATACAGAAACTGGGGAAAGACACATCTAAAAGAAAAATCAAACAGAATTTTGAAAGAAACATTAGAATTAAGCAAAAAAAAACGTGAAAAAGGCTTTAAAATAAGTTTACTTGTCATAGATCTCGATATGTTGTAAGAGTATGGTACTATTTTTTTAATTCACTGGAAAGATATTTTTACATAATCGAACAGAATTCTGATACAGCCCCTAGTTTTACCTAGCCCCTAGTAGTACCAAAATAAGGGTAAAATTATTTCATGCAATATAAAATAATACAGGCGTGATTTGAAATGTTTTTTGAAATTATTTTACGCACACGTATATATATATATACTTATTGTTTGGACTCTGGTCAGTTTTTGTGTAAAGTACTTATTCAAACATTAAAAGGACAAGAATTTAGTCTTAATTTTTTTATTTATTGAAAGTGATATGATGAGTCAAAATATATTACGTCGAGATTGCGGCTTCGTTTTTTTATTTTGAATAAACATATATTAATATAAATAAAAACACGCTTCAGCAGCGGCAAACCGCGACAGACAGCTCAAGATGCACAGCCTTGAAAAACAAGCAGACGAAGACGCATAAATAGGCCTGAACCTGTCTGGCGTTGCGAACACTTGACGTCTTCACCAAAAACGGACCCGCGAAATCCAACCGAACCTTAGCGAAAGGTTGAGCGGGCCGGACACGATCGGACAAGTCAAATAAGTCTAAAATATCCCTACAATATCCCTCAGGACAACAGCTCATAGTTGGTACCGCATACTAGGATGGAGCAAGGAGGAAAAGGAAAACGAGACTGTACCCACGACGTTATCCACTCGTAGACCCGTAGAGTAGGGGGTAAGTGGAGACGCTTCACAGGCCACAGCGACATTAGACACCCCTGAACGCCTGAGTCCAAAATGACGCGCACAACCACACCAGGTCCGCGCGGCAGTTGTGACAGGTGGTGGAGAGGCTGGTGAAACGGCTGCCACGAGTCAACGGGTGTTTACCCGACCCGAGCGCCGTACTTGGCCCCGGGGCTCCTGCGGCTCATAATGCCCCACGCTTGAACCCGTATAAGCATAAGGGTCCCAAGCGGGCATAAGTGGCTGCTGAAACGCGCGTGCCATCGGCGGCGCGAGATAGCCGCCCGATCCCGCCCTCAACTCGAGACTAACGCGAGGACGCTCCGCGATAGGGAGCGGCAGAGGCTCATACTCCGCGTAATGTGCCCGTTCCGCAATACCTACTTGAGCGGAAGGGGCACGTGAGGGTGGTGACCGACGACCATCCCGTGGGCTCGCCCGTGGTGAACGGGGTGGGGAAGGTCGATGTCGCACTGGGTACGGGCGCTATTGGGTTCGATTCGGCGGCGACGAACCCCCGCCCGTGCGAGCGGTAGACACACCTCCATGTGCCATCCGAGGACCATCCTCTCGGATGGGTATGCATAAGTCCGGGTGGTGACCCCCACCACACTTTGTACAAGGTCGCGGCTGTCGACAGTCTTTGCCTAGGTGCTCCCCCAAACAATAGTAACATAGGCCTAGCCTCCGGGTCAGAAATTGTTTTCGGGCCACCCCAGATTTTCTGAACTAGTGGCAATCCAGAATGGACACATCCCGGTTCATAACACACCCCACACCGTTCAGTCCGTTCAATTGTCAAAATTCTGGGGGGCCGAAACGACCCGGTACCACGCGATGTCCCGGGACGAGGTTGTTGACGGGAACCAGACTGGGGTTGTTGGCGAGGTCCAGGCGGGGCCAAAAATCGTGACGGTCCCAATTGTGGCTCGGCGAGTAAATTCTCGAGCTTCCTACTCTGATCCCCCAAAAACGACACTAAAGTGTCAAAGGTAGGTATATGTGATGCCGAGTCACCTCCGTGCAACTGTTCGAAACGAGCCCTGACGTCATTGGGCAATCTGTTAAGTACAATGTGCAACAATAAAAATGACCACTCTGTTACAGGGAATTTTAGGCCCCTCAACGCATTTGTCGCCACCAAAATAGGGTTAAGCAGCTCCGACCGCAGCTAGTTAACCGATGACAGTTGTGTAATACCAAAAATGGCAGCTACATGAGTATCCGCAATGCGACGGTTATTTTGGTACCGCTTGAATAATACTCCCTGGCTATATTATAATTGACATTGGTGATGTCCAAACGTTCACTAAACAAAGAGGCTCATCCCTGATAGACGTTAAAAGGTAACTTTATTTCTGTGAGTCAGATAAGTCAGTCCGTCGGTGCACAATGCTACCAAAAAGTGTGATAAAATTAGCCCATTCATCCAATGATCCGCTAAAATAAGGAATATCCAAAGTTGGCAACCGTTCGTTGTATTTTTGTTCCGAAACCTTCCTACTTGCCGGCTGCGGGCTAGTCTCTAATGTCGACACAGCCTCGTTAACCTTGTCCACTACTGACATACAAAAGTCATAGTCAGAATTTGCCTGTTAACGATAAAATGCCCTGGTATGCTTGATCCAGTTCACTGACTCTTGTCGGAAACTGTGTAGCTCTTTGCTTTAATGCAAACATCCGATCCTCCCGTTTAACCCTACAACAGATGAAAACCATCTTTCTAAATTCGTCAAGATAGCCCTGGACTCCTTGACCGATGACGTCATATTTTATAACTAAATTAACACAAAAAAATCCAAAGACTAAACCAGACACACAAACAAACGACTCTGTTAATATATACAGTTTGTTACAGGAACCAATTTGATAGCGTTAAATTTTTTTTATACCACTAAGGTGGCAAACAAGCCTACGGTCCGCCTGATGGTAAGCGATCACCGTAGCCTATGGACGCTTGCAACACCAAGGGCATCACTCGCGCGTTGCCGACCCTGTAGAAATCTAATAACTTCTTTTTTGAAGAACCCCATACTGTAGTCCTTAGAGAAAACCTTGGCAGGGAGCTCATTCCACAACCTAAGCGTTCGCGGGAGGAAGTTTCTCTGAAACCGCACTGTACGCGACTATTTCGGTTCTAAAGTATGAGAATGAATTCCCTGCCGATGGCGAGCGGTGCGATGGTAGAAAGTAGCCGTGGGCATAATTTAGAACAATTCCTCAGAACACAACCCATTGTACAAGCGGTAGAATACACAGGGAGGCAAAGTCTCTCCTCAGACTTAGGGGCTCCATACCGCAAGTGAGTTTGGGATCGTCGACAATTCTCACAGCCCGTCGTTGTACCGAGTCAAAAAGGCCAAGCTGGTATCCGGGTGCACCCGCCCAGAGATGGCAGCAGTAATCCATGTGGGGCCCGACTGGCGACTTGTAAAGCAGCAACCTTTGCCCCGACGTGAAGTACTGCTTCGCTCTGTTGAGTACACCAAGTTTTTTGGACGTCAGCTTTACCTTGTCTCGCAAGTGATCTCGGAACTAAACATCACTGGAGATGTGAACACCAAGGATCCCAATGCTCTTGGAGATGGAGAGGGGAGTGTTCTGGAATTGTGGGACTACAGTGAATGGGGTTTTCTCAGCGGTGAACGCGCAGACTTGTGTCTTTGAAGGGTTGAATCGGACCAAGTTTTCTCGTCCCCAGTCAGAGACCTTGGACAGACCGATCTCAATTTGAGACACAAGTTCTTCACATTTTACTTCCATAACAGAACGAGGGATGCTTGCACGGTGCGTGTAATAAGCATCTTCAGCACTGTCATCTGCATAGCAATGTATGTTGTTGATCTCCAACATATCATTGATGTGCAGTAGAAACAGCGTTGGAGACAGCACAGAGCCTTGCGGGACACCAGCATTTATGTCCATGCTATCAGAGCAACTACCGTCAACTACGGCTCGTATGCGTCTGCCGGACAAAAAGCTAGCCACCCATTTGCACAAACCCTCGGGCACTCCGTAAGATGGCAACTTCGATAGAAGACCCCGGTGCCAGACCCGATCGAACGCCTTCGCTATGTCTAGGCTACATGCCAATGCCTCCCCCTGACTCTCAATGGCTAGTGCCCATCGGTGTGTGAGATACACTAGAAGGTCACCAGTGGAGCGACCGTGGCGAAAACTATAACAATATATAGATAGAAACCCCAAAAACTACAATTTACACAAATAATTTCGTTATTGTAATCCTAACAAAACAGCAATATTAAAAACCTATTTATTCCGATCTATTTTTACCGCAATACAAAAAAGGTGCGTAAGTCATAAGCTAATATTATTATGTTCGACGAACGATTAGATAACGACTCACTGACGGATTAACGCACAGCCTAAACCACTGATCGTAGAGACCTGAAACTTGGAGGGTGTGTTATTAAACTTTATGGCATCCACTTTTTTACTGCATAAAATAAAATATTACCTTATTAACCAACACGGAGAAAAAAAATATTGTTTGAATTAAAGAACTGTTTATTAAAATGACTGAATATTAAATTATATAAATTTCAAATTTTTTTTTTTGGAATTTACAAAACAATATAAATTTAAGTACATTTTATTAATTTCATAAACTAACAACTACAAAATAGTTTTATTACTTTCCGAAGATAATAATTTGTACTTCGGATTACAGAATTTTACAAATCCTATAAAACTTTCCTCGAATTTATAAGTAGGGTAATTAATATCATCATATAAATCTTACTAAAGATTACAAAAAGTTTTATATGAGTGGGAAGATAAAACACTACTTGTCATTACAATGAAGGATTTTTAACGTTTACAAACACCTTTCTAAGAATAAGTAATGTTAACCTATAACAAACATCATATCGTACTGCTACGAATTAAGGTTGACGTCACGCATCTTACATCACGCTATCGAAGTTTTTTTGGTAGTTCGCATATATACCGAAATCGAAGTAAATTAGGACAAGACTTTCTCCAAGCATAGCTCCTCACATGGCGGCGGAATCCCCTTTGCCACAGCTCCACAATTGGTGGTAACCCTGAACCGAAAAGTTAGACGCACTATCCGCCGCAGCCCTTTCTTCATCTACCAGGTACACTGACCAGTTATAATCAACCGTACGCTTTGCATCACAGAGATTCAGCAGGACCAACTCGTATCGGTGTAATTAAACGCTGTTTGTAAGCGTGTTAGACGTTATTTGCATTCCATTTTTGACTTTTTTTTTTGTAAACAACACTGTTATTCCAACAATACTAGTTTTATTTCTGTTAGTTAATAAAATAAGTAAAACTCATTGGTAACCGTCAGTGTAATTTACTTGTCCTCGGAATTACTAATATATTAGTGGTTATTAGTATTATTTACTTGTAGCTACTAAAGTTTTTTCTCCGTCAATCTATACATATGAAATGCTTTGTGAATAACTCACTGACGGATTAACGCACAGCCTAAACCACTGATCGTAGAGACCTGAAACTTGGAGGGTGTGTTCTTTGTATGACGTAGGCATCCGATAAGAAAGGATTTTCCATAATTCTATCTCTAGAGGGATGAAAAAGGGGGCAAAGTTTGTATAGAACACCGTGTTTCCTTGGTCCAATCTACTTCAATTTTTCTACTGTAAGTTGTTATGCACACGCCGGGGAAGGTTTCAGAGAAAAAAAGGGTCAAGTGCTAGTCAAATTTTATTTAACAACGTGTCGACAGTATTAAGGTAAATTCAAGTAAGTTGATTTTGGCAAATTATACAAGAGAGCGAAAAAACGTTTTTTTGCATCCTATTTTATATTTATTTAAGATTTTGATGTGTTTTTAGGGTTCTGTACCGCAAAAGGAAAACAGTACCCTTATAGGATCACTTTGTTATCCGCCTGTCTGTCTTTCTGCCGAAACCCTTTTTCACAAAAACGCGTGTAGGTATGAAGTTAAAATTATACTATCAAAAACTGACGTCTACGAAATACGGCATTTTTGCCGCGTATTATGGCATTCACAAATAAATCAAAACCTAGGGGGTGCTTCCCGGTGACCTAGAGCTAGAACTAGAATCATGAAGTTGGACACTTAAAACTGTAATTTTAATCAGATTTTTTAAAATAATTAATTTTACCTTTTTAATGCATCTTTTTGAAGTCAGTTCTTGTTTTTGTTAAAAAAGTTTTTATTTTATACTTTAAAGTGATATATTGGCTTAATTTTTCGAACACTGAAAAAATCGTTGACGATCCCAAACTCACTTGCCTCATCGAACCCTATTAAGTCTGAGGAGGGACTTTCCCTTCCTGTGTGTGTTCTACCGCTTGTACAATGGGATGTGTTCTGAAGAATTGTTTGAAATTATGCCCACGACTACTTTCTACCAATGCACCGCTCGCCATCGGCAGGGAATTCTTAATGGTCACGAATAGTATGGTTTTTGAGAATTTACCTCCCGTGAACGCTTAGGTTGTGGAATGAGCTCCCTGCCAAGATTTTCTCTGAGGACTACAGTATGGGGTTCTTCAAGACAGAAGTTATTAGATTTTTAAAGGGTCGGCAACACGCAAATGATGCCCCAGGTGTTCCAAGCGTCCATAGGCTGTGCTAACCGCTTACCATCAGGCGGACAAGCTTGTTTGATATACAATAAATAAATACCCAAATCGCTTCAAGTGTGCTTATAAAAATTTCAAGAGTTCCCTTGATTTCTTCAGGATCTCCTCAATATATCCTGACCTGATGACCATGAGACTATGGGTATCAATTTGTTGTAAACCAAAACCTTACCTGACCTTACCAACACATACTTTTCTGAAAACCGCATCAAAATCGGTTCAGTTTAGCGCGAGATAATCTTGGACAAACGTACATTCATACATACAAACATAGGTACGGGTTAAACTGAGAACATGTGTTAATACCTAAATATATATATATATATAGAAAAACTTACAAAATAGTGCTTTGCCAGATGGAGGAAATGAAAGACTACCTGTCAGACATGGCCGTGCAGACTGTGATCGGCTTCGACATGCTCTTGTTAGCAAAGATTATGGAGTTAGCAGGGTCCAAGGCGCCGGAGCCAGATCCAAGCTCGGAGCCACCTCCCAGGTTAAGTTTAATACTTTATCTTGATCAACTTATTTTTGTCTCTATAACGCTTTTTCTTGGCTACTTCCGCCGGCTACTACCAGCCACTCTTACAAGGATATCTACAGCAGGCATAGATTAGAACACTTCCAACTCCCCTAAGGCAAGTGTGCTCTGTCTGCTACCGTTCATTTGACAGACAAACCGCGACTAACCCTCAGCCACTTTGGGTTGGTGACTTTGCGAGCCATTGCCGTAACCTTGGTCTTGTCCCGGGTGTCCCTATTTTGGATTCTACTCTTCAAGGAAACTCCAAGCACAGCGCACTCTAGCGCACACTAAACACGAGATTGAGCTCGTGGAATACTTATAAATACACCTACATGCATCAACTGGAACTGCTCATAGTTTTGGCAGACCGTGATGTCGTAAACATTAGTTTGCAACACTATTGGTGACATTATAATAACAGCCATTCAATTTTATACCTTAATTTTAGTTGGTTTTTAAATGAATAATTTAATTTTATGACACTGCAAAATTCAGCTGTTAGACCAGTAACTTCACAATAAATACAAATACCACTTTATACCACTGACTTTTATAATTAATCATTCTCAATTCGTTTAGCAATTTTATGGAATCCTATCCCGCACACTCTTCGAGATAGTTCTTCCATTACTACATTTAAAATGCGTTTAAAGAAGCAGTATTTAACAAGTAGCTGAATAATATATCAATCACATCATCGAATCCTGTCTCAGTACATAATACACATATATATTTTAAATTTATTGTAAGTATTTATATCTATAATTTATTTAGAGACAGAGAGGGACAAATGCCATAGACTGTATATCTCAGAAAATTCAAAACCTCGCACGAGGATGGCTATAACCGAGTTCCACGTGGACGAACTATGGCTACCAACAGAAGGTCCTATGCTATAGGTAACTTTTCAATAATAATCAAGAATTTGCCGTAGGAATTTCACACCGATAACCGAATTTAGTGCGGGTAGAGCCGCGGACAAAAGCTACCCAAAAAGCACAAAACCGCATTTTTAGTTATCATATAAGGTGCACATCGAACTAAAAAAGCTAACAATTACGCTTTTGCCTGTATATTGACTCTATTAAGCACCTCGAAGAACATTCTAATGTTGCGAGCGTTAATAGGTATAGTTGTGCAGGTCGGCGTCGTTCAGCAATTAATATTACTATCCGCTGCAATATAGCATTTTGTTGAACTAAAATTAGCCATATTCTGAATTGAAGGCTAAGAAGGAACATGTGAACTACAATAATGCAATATTTTTTTCTGTGACTTGATAATTAACGATGATATAATGCGTCTTGCTGCACATATAATGCGTCTTGCTGCACATAAGTAAACTTTAACAGCGTTAATCAGCTTTTTACTCGCAATATTATAATATCACTTATTTAGCCCACATACATTCTGCTGGTGAATTTATATGATGCTAAATTACAGCAAACTGCTATAAATTAGATCAAATGTTACCTTTGATCCTGATTGGAGCTGAATGCTTGTACTGGCATAGGCCATTAATCTACTAATGGAGTTATGTAAGATCATGAAAGACGTTTTAGCGCCCAGTATGTTGTTATCATAACATACACGGATAGACACTCGGACGTCAGATTTTGTAACAAGTGAGGATTATAGGCTGTTTCCACGGAACCCTAAAAACTAATTACTATAGAGAGGTAGCGGTTCATTGGGTGCAATATTTTTGATATATTTTACCCACTATTAAGCTTTACATAGATTGTGGCTGACTTGTATGACACAAGAACTACTAGTGTCAGCTCATTACTGATTTACGTACCACGTCTGAAGTTTTATACAGCCCATGGCATTTAATTGTGATTAATGCAGTTCACATTGATTGTCCACCATCTCTCAGGTTCTAAGCTTTGTAATATAATATATCAACAATTTATTTTTGTTTATTCAACGAAAATAAAAACTGGATTTGAATATGACTGTCTGTAGTTTATGTTGCAAAATAGGTAACAACCACTCTAATAATCGGCCATTATGCTGCATAATAGGTAACACCTACTCTAATAATCAGCCAATGTTCAGCTATTGGGGTGACAAGAACCCTTATTAATGCTCATATAACGCAATTAGATACAGTTACTCAGCTAATAGCTGTTTAATTTGTACCCAAATCAGAGTTATATCAGCTAAAACAGCGCTGCTAACGCTCTTGTTCAGCATGCTTGTACAGCTAAAGATTCTATTGTAGACGGTGATTCAGCTGATATACAGCGTTTCGGTGTTTCTTGGGTATAGCACGGACGCGAAGCATAAAGAATTTCGTACATTGACCTTTTACTTTTTAGCCTGTGTCAGTTGTCAAAATAGTAGTAATTTCTGATGACAGCGGTCGGTCATCGCATCTGTGCGAGCGCGACGGCAATTAATCATGCGCGTGCAACAGAGACAAAAAGTGACCGATCATTGAACGAAAGTCTTCCTGCTTCGCGTCCGTGCTATAGTTTATATTACATAGGGGTACAAAATGGTCGGGTTTAAGTATTTAATTATATATATATTATATTTCTATTAAACTAACTACATTGTAACAATGTTCCAGTCAATTACGAAGGAGCTGGAGCAGATATAGCCCGCAGATACAGCGGAGGATACTGGAGAGCGGGATGGTGGACGTGGAAGACCTTTACCGAGACTTCGCTGGCTCGGAGTTTCGCGATTTAGGGTCTGAATACCATGTTAATACGTAAACAATACAAATTATAACGACATGACATATATCCTCAAAAGGGTGCTCAGCGACATTACGGATGTAAATTGTTGGTTGTTATGTCCATAAATCCTGTAAGTTTTCCTAAACTTTTTACACCTACCAATTGAGTTCTGCGTCCTGAGGTCCTGAATCCTGATTTAAAGTAATTTACGGTAAAATATATCTTCCACCACCATTGCTAGTTCCTTAAGAATTACCTGAAGAGGTAAGTCAGTATTTTATGAAATTAGTACCCTGAAGGGGTAAAGTATAGGATGTATTGTGTTTAAATTTGTTATAATTTATGTTGAGTTTATTGAAATTGGTAACTGAACTCGTTTTTATATTTTAGTCCTTAGCCAGAAAGTATGAATTCGGCGCGATTTAATTCGCGCTTAGTCTACGCTCGTACACAAGCTACTTAAACCATTAAATACTCAAAGGCAAGCTACTAGGCGCCGATACATGGCGTTTGCAGATCACACGCAACTGCTTCATCTCGAACGTAAAGATTACCACATACGAGACAGCTAATATAATATTTTATCTACGAGTTTGTATTATCTATGAAATAATCTAAATTATGTATGTATCGTGTGTAATGACGTTTACGCGCAAATCGAGTTACTAGAGTGGCCATGTAGTTGCGTCCAGTACACTTGCGAGACACACCTTAGTAGAATCGCTTGGGGAATTCGCCATTTCTGGAGAAGGTGTGAAGTAGAACGAGTTTTAGCGTCATTCAAAGGGGTGAAGTAGGAATATTGTAAGTATCAAGGTTGTAAAATGCGAGGCAGATACTTTAAAAAATATATATATTACACCGCAGCGCCATATAAATCAATGGACGTGCACACACGGGGCGGATAATATATATTTCATCTTCCAACATCCGCTACTGCTGAGCGATATGGACAGACTCTGCATCAGTTTTTCGCAAATAAATACAGGTTCAATATTAATTTAATTGAATAGCATTAATTGACCGCGCGGGTGTATCAATAATTTTACTATTTATTATAATGTCTTAAGAGGGAAGGTTCAGTGTTTTCTTGTTAACATCTGCAGATCCTACATTGTTAACCGCGCGGGCGTGCCATTTATTAACATCTGCAGATCCTACATTGTTGACCGCGCGGGCGTGCCATTTATTAACATCTGCAGATCCTACATTGTTAACCGCGCGGGCGTGCCATTTATTAACATCTGCAGATCCTACATTGTTCACCGCGCGGGCGTACCATTTATTAACATCTGCAGATCCTACATTGTTAACCGCGCGGGCGTGCCATTTATTAACATCTGCAGATCCTACATTGTTGACTGCGCGGGCGTGCCATTTATTAACATCTGCAGATCCTACATTGTTAACCGCGCGGGCGTGCCATTTATTAACATCTGCAAATCCTACATTGTTAACCGCGCGGGCGTGCCATTTATTAACATCTGCAGATCCTACATTGTTCACCGCGCGGGCGTACCATTTATTAACATCTGCAGATCCTACATTGTTAACCGCGCGGGCGTGCCATTTATTAACATCTGCAGATCCTACATTGTTAACCGCGCGGGCGTGCCATTTATTAACATCTGCAGATCCTACATTGTTAACCGCGCGGGCGTGCCATTTATTAAAATCTGCAGATCCTACATTGTTAACCGCGCGGGCGTGCCATTTATTATTATCAAATACTAATGATGCCCCAGGTGTTCCAAGCGTCCATAGGCTGTGCTAACCGCTTACCATCAGGCGGACAAGCTTGTTTGATATACAATAAATAAATACCCAAATCGCTTCAAGTGTGCTTATAAAAATTTCAAGAGTTCCCTTGATTTCTTCAGGATCTCCTCAATATATCCTGACCTGATGACCATGAGACTATGGGTATCAATTTGTTGTAAACCAAAACCTTACCTGACCTTACCAACACATACTTTTCTGAAAACCGCATCAAAATCGGTTCAGTTTAGCGCGAGATAATCTTGGACAAACGTACATTCATACATACAAACATAGGTACGGGTTAAACTGAGAACATGTGTTAATACCTAAATATATATATATATATAGAAAAACTTACAAAATAGTGCTTTGCCAGATGGAGGAAATGAAAGACTACCTGTCAGACATGGCCGTGCAGACTGTGATCAGCTTCGACATGCTCTTGTTAGCAAAGATTATGGAGTTAGCAGGGTCCAAGGCGCCGGAGCCAGATCCAAGCTCGGAGCCACCTCCCAGGTTAAGTTTAATACTTTATCTTGATCAACTTATTTTTGTCTCTATAACGCTTTTTCTTGGCTACTTCCGCCGGCTACTACCAGCCACTCTTACAAGGATATCTACAGCAGGCATAGATTAGAACACTTCCAACTCCCCTAAGGCAAGTGTGCTCTGTCTGCTACCGTTCATTTGACAGACAAACCGCGACTAACCCTCAGCCACTTTGGGTTGGTGACTTTGCGAGCCATTGCCGTAACCTTGGTCTTGTCCCGGGTGTCCCTATTTTGGATTCTACTCTTCAAGGAAACTCCAAGCACAGCGCACTCTAGCGCACACTAAACACGAGATTGAGCTCGTGGAATACTTATAAATACACCTACATGCATCAACTGGAACTGCTCATAGTTTTGGCAGACCGTGATGTCGTAAACATTAGTTTGCAACACTATTGGTGACATTATAATAACAGCCATTCAATTTTATACCTTAATTTTAGTTGGTTTTTAAATGAATAATTTAATTTTATGACACTGCAAAATTCAGCTGTTAGACCAGTAACTTCACAATAAATACAAATACCACTTTATACCACTGACTTTTATAATTAATCATTCTCAATTCGTTTAGCAATTTTATGGAATCCTATCCCGCACACTCTTCGAGATAGTTCTTCCATTACTACATTTAAAATGCGTTTAAAGAAGCAGTATTTAACAAGTAGCTGAATAATATATCAATCACATCATCGAATCCTGTCTCAGTACATAATACACATATATATTTTAAATTTATTGTAAGTATTTATATCTATAATTTATTTAGAGACAGAGAGGGACAAATGCCATAGACTGTATATCTCAGAAAATTCAAAACCTCGCACGAGGATGGCTATAACCGAGTTCCACGTGGACGAACTATGGCTACCAACAGAAGGTCCTATGCTATAGGTAACTTTTCAATAATAATCAAGAATTTGCCGTAGGAATTTCACACCGATAACCGAATTTAGTGCGGGTAGAGCCGCGGACAAAAGCTACCCAAAAAGCACAAAACCGCATTTTTAGTTATCATATAAGGTGCACATCGAACTAAAAAAGCTAACAATTACGCTTTTGCCTGTATATTGACTCTATTAAGCACCTCGAAGAACATTCTAATGTTGCGAGCGTTAATAGGTATAGTTGTGCAGGTCGGCGTCGTTCAGCAATTAATATTACTATCCGCTGCAATATAGCATTTTGTTGAACTAAAATTAGCCATATTCTGAATTGAAGGCTAAGAAGGAACATGTGAACTACAATAATGCAATATTTTTTTCTGTGACTTGATAATTAACGATGATATAATGCGTCTTGCTGCACATATAATGCGTCTTGCTGCACATAAGTAAACTTTAACAGCGTTAATCAGCTTTTTACTCGCAATATTATAATATCACTTATTTAGCCCACATACATTCTGCTGGTGAATTTATATGATGCTAAATTACAGCAAACTGCTATAAATTAGATCAAATGTTACCTTTGATCCTGATTGGAGCTGAATGCTTGTACTGGCATAGGCCATTAATCTACTAATGGAGTTATGTAAGATCATGAAAGACGTTTTAGCGCCCAGTATGTTGTTATCATAACATACACGGATAGACACTCGGACGTCAGATTTTGTAACAAGTGAGGATTATAGGCTGTTTCCACGGAACCCTAAAAACTAATTACTATAGAGAGGTAGCGGTTCATTGGGTGCAATATTTTTGATATATTTTACCCACTATTAAGCTTTACATAGATTGTGGCTGACTTGTATGACACAAGAACTACTAGTGTCAGCTCATTACTGATTTACGTACCACGTCTGAAGTTTTATACAGCCCATGGCATTTAATTGTGATTAATGCAGTTCACATTGATTGTCCACCATCTCTCAGGTTCTAAGCTTTGTAATATAATATATCAACAATTTATTTTTGTTTATTCAACGAAAATAAAAACTGGATTTGAATATGACTGTCTGTAGTTTATGTTGCAAAATAGGTAACAACCACTCTAATAATCGGCCATTATGCTGCATAATAGGTAACACCTACTCTAATAATCAGCCAATGTTCAGCTATTGGGGTGACAAGAACCCTTATTAATGCTCATATAACGCAATTAGATACAGTTACTCAGCTAATAGCTGTTTAATTTGTACCCAAATCAGAGTTATATCAGCTAAAACAGCGCTGCTAACGCTCTTGTTCAGCATGCTTGTACAGCTAAAGATTCTATTGTAGACGGTGATTCAGCTGATATACAGCGTTTCGGTGTTTCTTGGGTATAGCACGGACGCGAAGCATAAAGAATTTCGTACATTGACCTTTTACTTTTTAGCCTGTGTCAGTTGTCAAAATAGTAGTAATTTCTGATGACAGCGGTCGGTCATCGCATCTGTGCGAGCGCGACGGCAATTAATCATGCGCGTGCAACAGAGACAAAAAGTGACCGATCATTGAACGAAAGTCTTCCTGCTTCGCGTCCGTGCTATAGTTTATATTACATAGGGGTACAAAATGGTCGGGTTTAAGTATTTAATTATATATATATTATATTTCTATTAAACTAACTACATTGTAACAATGTTCCAGTCAATTACGAAGGAGCTGGAGCAGATATAGCCCGCAGATACAGCGGAGGATACTGGAGAGCGGGATGGTGGACGTGGAAGACCTTTACCGAGACTTCGCTGGCTCGGAGTTTCGCGATTTAGGGTCTGAATACCATGTTAATACGTAAACAATACAAATTATAACGACATGACATATATCCTCAAAAGGGTGCTCAGCGACATTACGGATGTAAATTGTTGGTTGTTATGTCCATAAATCCTGTAAGTTTTCCTAAACTTTTTACACCTACCAATTGAGTTCTGCGTCCTGAGGTCCTGAATCCTGATTTAAAGTAATTTACGGTAAAATATATCTTCCACCACCATTGCTAGTTCCTTAAGAATTACCTGAAGAGGTAAGTCAGTATTTTATGAAATTAGTACCCTGAAGGGGTAAAGTATAGGATGTATTGTGTTTAAATTTGTTATAATTTATGTTGAGTTTATTGAAATTGGTAACTGAACTCGTTTTTATATTTTAGTCCTTAGCCAGAAAGTATGAATTCGGCGCGATTTAATTCGCGCTTAGTCTACGCTCGTACACAAGCTACTTAAACCATTAAATACTCAAAGGCAAGCTACTAGGCGCCGATACATGGCGTTTGCAGATCACACGCAACTGCTTCATCTCGAACGTAAAGATTACCACATACGAGACAGCTAATATAATATTTTATCTACGAGTTTGTATTATCTATGAAATAATCTAAATTATGTATGTATCGTGTGTAATGACGTTTACGCGCAAATCGAGTTACTAGAGTGGCCATGTAGTTGCGTCCAGTACACTTGCGAGACACACCTTAGTAGAATCGCTTGGGGAATTCGCCATTTCTGGAGAAGGTGTGAAGTAGAACGAGTTTTAGCGTCATTCAAAGGGGTGAAGTAGGAATATTGTAAGTATCAAGGTTGTAAAATGCGAGGCAGATACTTTAAAAAATATATATATTACACCGCAGCGCCATATAAATCAATGGACGTGCACACACGGGGCGGATAATATATATTTCATCTTCCAACATCCGCTACTGCTGAGCGATATGGACAGACTCTGCATCAGTTTTTCGCAAATAAATACAGGTTCAATATTAATTTAATTGAATAGCATTAATTGACCGCGCGGGTGTATCAATAATTTTACTATTTATTATAATGTCTTAAGAGGGAAGGTTCAGTGTTTTCTTGTTAACATCTGCAGATCCTACATTGTTAACCGCGCGGGCGTGCCATTTATTAACATCTGCAGATCCTACATTGTTGACCGCGCGGGCGTGCCATTTATTAACATCTGCAGATCCTACATTGTTAACCGCGCGGGCGTGCCATTTATTAACATCTGCAGATCCTACATTGTTCACCGCGCGGGCGTACCATTTATTAACATCTGCAGATCCTACATTGTTAACCGCGCGGGCGTGCCATTTATTAACATCTGCAGATCCTACATTGTTGACTGCGCGGGCGTGCCATTTATTAACATCTGCAGATCCTACATTGTTAACCGCGCGGGCGTGCCATTTATTAACATCTGCAAATCCTACATTGTTAACCGCGCGGGCGTGCCATTTATTAACATCTGCAGATCCTACATTGTTCACCGCGCGGGCGTACCATTTATTAACATCTGCAGATCCTACATTGTTAACCGCGCGGGCGTGCCATTTATTAACATCTGCAGATCCTACATTGTTAACCGCGCGGGCGTGCCATTTATTAACATCTGCAGATCCTACATTGTTAACCGCGCGGGCGTGCCATTTATTAAAATCTGCAGATCCTACATTGTTAACCGCGCGGGCGTGCCATTTATTATTATCAAATACTAACCATTAAAAAAGAGAAGTTTGTACCTTTTCTCAGTATGTTTTTCTGTTTTTGCGATTTTATCAGCTACTGACACACTATCACAGTTATAATCTGTGTAATTACATGTGCTTACAACATTAGTAATTGTTACTAATGTATTACTACTGTATACCTATTAAAGTTTTATAGTTAATGTTTGTATTAGAATTTATATCTTATATACAAATTGTGCCTGGCTCCTTCTGTTGTACTGCATTCTTGGCATAGGCAGTTATCGAAGATGAAAAATAAGTCGTATTAAGCTTTTATTCCCCACGGACTAACTAAACGGCACAACTAGTAGGTCCGCGGGTCCTTTTTTAATATTTTTTTTAATACTTAATTTTTTTTGTATAAAATTTATGTAATTTTATTACTATTTCTTAAAATATGGGCTATATCTCTGTAACTATTGCTCGTAGACTAGCAATTTTATTCATAGAAATGATAGATTCACTCATCAAGGTCTATATTTCTCATTACAGCTGTCAAATTACAAAGGGCTATAACTCTTGATCGTAGACTTATAGTTTCTACACTCAAATGACAGATCTTATCAGGCTCTTTATTATCCGCTGTCAAACTAGAAAGGGCTAAGTATCTATATCTATCTATTAAGGCTATCTATAATGTCAAGTTTGAGTGTCAGAAAGTGTCATTTTGTGTAGACAGTTTTAGAGATATAGCCCTTTCTAATTTGACTGTCATTCGAAATAAAAATCTTGAGATTTATCATTTGATGAACTTTGCAAAATCCTTTCTGAGTGGAACCCTACGTCGAATAAAAACTGACATGCCAAATTTCAAGTTCCTAGATCCGGTTTGCACCGTTCGTTTATTGATGACAGCTGTCAAACTAGAAGGGGCTATACCTCTGAAACTGTTAACAAATTTATCAATAAAATTGGTGATATAGCCCTTTATAATTTGATCCAAAACAAAGATTATGATAAGATCTAACACTTCTGTAAATAAACTGCTCACCTACAATCAATATTTTTAGAGACATAGTCCTTTATAGTCTGACAGATGTCATCCAAAACAAAGATTATGATAAGATACAACACTTCTGTAAAGAAACTACTAGCCTACAATCAATATTTTCGGAGATATAGCCTTTTTTATCCCTTGCACCCCCGAGCTAAGACGGCCCTGGATAACTGAATGTTCGGTTTTATTTTACTATCACATACGTCGCATATGTCCCATGTGTGTGTGTTGTACTTCGCAGATGCTATTAATATTTATATGCAACGCTCGCAGACTAAAAAGTATATTATATGCCTCGTATGTAACAAGCTTAAAAGTTATTTTTGAGATGAAATCATATTTGAAAAAGTATGATATGAGATGTGAACCCATTTGAATGGAAAGCTACACCTTAAAGCCCTAATTTGCTGGCTTGTGATTTAATTACGTACTGACTTATGTATAGTTTTTATAATAATCCAGTTTTTACCGCCGAGGGACCTGGCGGGTCGCCCTCCCGTCCATTCAGCGTCGGGTAGCAGCGCAGAACAAGACTGGCAGCAAATACCTGGACGAGTACTACCGGGGTCATGAGAAGGGGCTTACTGTCAGCGAGAGGAACCACTACCGTGACTTAGGGTTTGAATATGCCAAGTAAGGGTTTTACATTTAGGTGATGGAGAGGACGAAAACTTAATTTGACACAGAGTCTCTCGGACGGCGAGACGTAAGGCCTAACATCACGTCCGCGACTTACGACCTATAGTTTGCACAGCTTAGAGTAAACACAATCATGCCGTGACTGTCAGCCGCGGCCATAGAGAAATATTGCCTTCATCTGGCCTCGTTGGGGAGAAAAACGGCCCCTATCTGCCGCCGTGTTGCTCTATGGCCGCTTTCTTTTTAGTAAAATGGTAGGTAGAGCATTTAAAGAAATGAGATTTTTGTATTGTTATAGGAAATTTTTCCAAACAATGATTATGTCGATGGGTCCAGACGAGACCCCGGTGAAGTCGACGCAAATGCCAGGCGGGGGGGAGATCGCCGAGACACAGCCGACCGCCGTCGACGCTCCAGAAGTAAACGACATTCCTATACACCATCACGTCACTCAACCCCACGCATATTAGATTACGATATATATTTTTCGCTGGTGATATATCACATGGAGATCTACGTGATAGGGGCCACCTAGGTCACAAAAAAAACTCGAGACTGCTTCCTACAATAGGTACTCAAATTGTAACTTTTTGTTGCTCCTACTCGAAGACAGTACCTTAGACAGCAAAGATTTTTACAATTTGTAAACAACAACTCTAACTTAACTCTGGTTTTTGCCCGGTACTGCGTTAGGCTCACCACCTATCATATTCGAATAGGTACCTATCATCGTTAAATGGTTACCAGCTAAGAACTTACACATTTATGTTACCCTGCACTTTTAAATAAATGACACGTATATATTTGATGGTTTCTATCTCCAGGGTGGTGAAGAGTCACCCGCACCAGCCGAAGAACCTGCGACAGAGGAACCGCCGCCTTCTGCTGAAGAACCAGCCGCCTTCCGGAGGGCGACGACCTTGAAGACTAGCTAACGGCGAACGTTTGTTAACTTGTCCTAACTTTCAGCAAAATTAAGAAAAAACTACCTTCAAAATAAACTTTCAAACTTAAAATGTGTTTTTATTCTTATACGTTATGTACAATATTGTTAGCAGTTAATTGGTAGCTAAGCGAAATTGTAAGTAAAATTCAATCTATAATATTCTAATAGTTAATGGAAATAGAAGTACCTACATAACTCGTGAAAAAAAAATCTATCGCTCGTTGATATATGACTATACAGTCGATACAACCGCTTAGAATCTACATATACCTTCTACATATAAGTATGTACTTAATAAATACCCCACACATAATAATAAATAATAAGTACCTAGTTTTCTTTTGTGATTTTAAGCTTAAGGCTGCGGTATAGGCTAGACCGCGAAAATACGCCGTTTTTGTGCAAATTTTGTGGCTAAACTATAGCATGTAAAGGATTGAAAAAATATATGTCATAAAACTTGCTTTTGTCTAGTGCATTACCTTAATGATTGCTTTTCATTTATTCTATTTAATGCAGTAAAAAATCTGGAAGTAACCATTGTTTCAACACTCGTGAAAATTTTTAAAGCGTTACATTTATTTATTTATTTATTATTACTGTTTAATCTTGTTAGGACAAAATATTATAACAATTGCTTATCTAAGTTACTTATAGGTTTACATATTGGTTTTATAATCAATATTTTATATTATACATAGGAAAAGTTATTACAAGTACTAAATTGTTGTTAATGGGTTAGAATGTCAATTAAAAATGGTTATTTATTTATTAATATTAATCAGTTGTAAACATCGTCAAAGTTCGATAGTAGTGGCAGGATTTAGGGATTCTAAATAGGTGCCAGCTGTAGCGGTGAACACGGTCTCAGAGCATGAGAACAGATCGAGCTCCATTTCGGTTTGGAGAATAGCATTGAGCTGTTAAAGTGCCCTGGGCAGCGGCGCCTCTGAGAGGATGTTGATGCGCGCTCGCGGAATTGCGAACAGTTTGCGTTGTGTCCGTGCACGTATGTACTGATCTGGAGCATGTAGGGATATCTGTGCTAGTAGTGGTGAGTTACTGGTTTGCCCACGGATTAGTCTAAAGACGTATGTGAGTAGTGGTAGGTCGCGTCTTGTTTCCAGTGAACGATATCCCACCATGCCCAGCACAAACGATGTGGGGAAGGGAAGAGGTAGGGGTAATAGCCGTACATTTTTTATATAGAATTTTTATAAAAGATTTTTCCACTTTTTCTACCTTTACACAGATTATATAATACTGCTTTAATTTATATAGGTTTTCGCTTGGACTCCAGACCGCGGCGTTGGTTTCAAGTTTGCTACGCACATACGCGATGTACAATACGCATATAGCTTCGCGGGTGTCGAACGATTTTGCTTGCCGTAGCACGTAGCACGTAGCACGTAGCACGTAGCACGTAGCACGTAGCACGTAGCACGTAGCACGTAGCGTAACTTCTTTCTGGTAGAGGTAGAGGATCTTTCTTTCTTTTGTTTGTAATGAAAGTTGGTTAAATAATTAGAATAGCTTGTTATCTAATTCATTGATTCTAAGTTGTAGCAAAAAGTCAAAAAATATGACTACAAAACGGTAGTAAATTCCATACAAAAAATTAAAAGTTTCAAGGCGTGATTACGGTATTAATTACTTAAGAAGTATATAACATATATATCTCATAGTAATGTATATGACATTATCTAACGATTAATAATGCATTATCACATACAACGCTTAAATTACAGAAATTAGCTTTCTGGCCTCTATCGCCCTCTTAAAATAAGGTTACCTCTCATTTCATTTAATGACATAATTTTTACATATATTACCATGTCAGCCTAAATAAACATAAACACCTATGTTACTACTTAGTAAATATCTATAATGTAATAAAAATTAGAAGCAATAAGTTTGATTTGATTATTATTGTTCACTATTGCTCTGTTAGCAAAATAACAGGTAAATCCAGTGACCTAGGTGTTCATGTGTCACGGAAGGTGTCAGCAGAATAACAGCGCTGCAGCAGCAAATGCTGAGCTGACGACCTGTGTTGTTTCGACGATGCATCCAGCATTAAAATTGTGTTATAGATTTATTATATATTCTAGTTTATTTATTTATAATGTTACTAAGTATATTTATTAGTTAATTATAAGATATAATTGTGTATGCAGCGTCGAAAAAATGATTTTTTACTTTACTTAACTTACTTACAACCCTCACAGCAACTAAGGTGGCAAATAAGCGTAACGCCTGTTTTATGGTGAATGGTTGCCATCAGACAGAGTGCGTGTAATGGACGCGAGCAAGTAGTTACACAGGATTCCATCAGTACGGCTTAAAAATAAAAAAGCAAGTAGGGTATCGTTGTAGTTGTAGAGTTTATTGAGTAAAGTACAAATACACCTTTTATTTTATTCTTTTTAACTACAGCTAAATAAAAATTGGATAATCCGAATTTGTATTCCAATTTGTATTAGACACAGAGTCTTTAGCAAAATACGGAGTCGTCGCTTTGTTTTATTAAAGTACTTAATATAATATTTTAATATGTTTATTATTTTCAAACATATGGGACAATGTAGGAGGGTGTTGTTGTATATAGTTCAAGAAAAATATTGATATAACTAATATCTTCTACTAACTTAAAACTTATTTATTTGACAACATCTCATTTATGCTTTACAACAAAAATTTACTTATTTTTGACAACGCGAAAGGTATCGGGAAAATTGTAAACATCACTGTCTTTTTGTCAAATTTGTGTAAGTTGTTTCGCGTATATACCTACATAACAGTGCAGTAGGTATGTTAACTACTTTAAAAACCAAAACTGAAAATTTTGAAATACCATCGACGGATGTAGTCTTAAAAAAATTAAATTTAAATAAAATTAATGAAAGCCGCGACGGATTTACTTAGATTTGTAACTACTTTAAGGTACTTCCTTTTAGTCGGGGGTTTTACAGTAAAATATTTATTATTTTTTAGGGTTTTTCAAAATTTTTACGATACTTACTGTTTTACAAAAAAAGAGCAATAAATGTTTATTACATTGTATTAAATAAACATAGATATTATAGTAAATTTTGTTATATCCTTTTGTTTGAATTACCAGTGTTCAGTATTCACATTCTGTTTACTTATATCTACGATATCACTTTAAGAAAGAAGTTCAATATCATGACTGTAAGCTGGAATTCGTCTAACTCACGTTCGAGACGATTCTTCAGGACCCTGGAAAACAACTTACAGACATGGCTCAAAAGTTAAATGAGTCTTTAGTTGTTTAATGAGGTGAGGTCTCCTTTCTTAAAGATATAAGTATGTCTGCGCTTCTGCTCCAAGCTTCTGGCGTAGTGCCTTCGAGGATTGCAACAGAATTAAAGAGGAACTTTTAAGGACTTTAAGTATCGATACTCCACCCTCTTAAGTAATTCCGTCATCGCCTGACACCTTGTTGTTTTTAAACTATTTCGGGGCTATTCTAATCTCATACAAGCTGATGTCTATGGTATCTTCGGTGTCAAGATAAATTGGCTCTGGGTGAGAGCAAACTGGAATTTTGATGTTCTTTTTTTGTGGCGAGCTTTTAAGAACTTAGCTTCAACTGCTAAGACTACTTACCTATAATTTTAAACTTATTTCAGAATTTTGTCAGTGGCTCTGCCCGCCCTAAATTTGGTTATCGGCGTGGGTTTCTTACGGCAACTACTTAATTACACTAAAAAATGTTTTATCGCGTAATTCGGTTAAAGTTACTCCCGCGGGAACTTTTGAATTCCTCGGGATAAAAAGTAACCTATGACCGTCTCCATATCTTTAACTATTTTTGTGTAAAATTTTATCTCAATTGGATGCTCCATTTGCGGCAGGAGTGAGTAACAAACATTACAGTTATTTCTGAAAGAAGGCTTTTGCAGGGTTATTTATATAGGAATGGCATATTAAAAAAACAAAACATACAGACATAGTGATTGCGTATATATATGTCATACATGTAATATAGCTCTTATGCCAAAATTCAGTGAGGAACCCGAGGAATACGTTTGTATAGGCAAAAACAGTGGGATATTTTCTCTTAGGCACGTAAACTGACATTATCCTTTGGCAAAAGGTGGCGCTGCGTTTGTTTCCGTGTAGTAGATGCCGCTCGACCTGGAATGAAAACAAATATTTGTTAAATGATTATTGTAAGAAACCGGCCAAGTAGTACGGGATCCAATTATTAAAAAGTGCTGAAATAACGATTCCGTGAGACCTATCTCGGACTTGATTATAGCGGTATGTACTTATTAGGCACGTTCTCCTGATTACCAAAAGGGCGGTATTAGACTTTTAAAGCGGTGGAGGGGGTAGTTATTTATAGTAAGTAATATATAAAGTTCCAGCCAGAAATTAAAACATATATTTGTAGACAAAATCACTGTATTCTTCATTTGTACGCTTCAACATCCAGTTTTGTTCAAATTAAAATAAAATAATGTTTTCCTAATTGTTACTGTCGGAAGTTGCCCAAATAGCAAGTGATTACGCGATCATCTATCGGCAGACACCACAAATGGGCTGTTCGAGTGTCCTTTTGATCTCCTGATTACGCGATCATCTATCGGCAGACACCACAAATGGGCTGTTCGAGTGTCCTTTTATCTCCTGTTGGCTTTGCCTTTCGCCGCTTTCCACAGATTGCTCGCACAAACGACAGTTAGCTCACTTATTCACAAACGACAGTTAGCTCACTTATTCACATATATGTTTGATCGCGAGTTCGTACAAACAAAATTTGCACGAACTTGCGATCGATATATTAGGACAAGGGCATGCAGAACCCGTACCGATTCCATGATTATAGTACCCGGTTCCATTCAGAAACGGAACCGGGTAACCCGGTTCCATCGCTTGTTTTGAAATAGGCTTTAAATTTTGATAAAAAATAATAATAATAAAGTAATTTTAAAAAACAAGCTTCTATTTAAATGCTCTAAAAAGTAGAAAATCAACTTTAAATTGAAACAAAGGTATCAATTTATTACATTACACGATTTATATTATATAAAAGCTAGTCGCGAGATTGTTTTTGACTACCGCTAGAATTGGCCTAGGGTTTAGGTTTATATTAGTTAAGGCACGGCCCTAAGTCTTACCGTTCAGCCGGTCTTACACCATCTCCTTGAATGGTTGAACCAAGAAGTAAATTTTTTATATTCTTCTCAGTAAACCCTTTCATTTGATACCCATAATATGGGAGTGTACAAAAAATAATAAGTCAGCCATCTTGGGACGGCTACAATATTAGATTTAAAATGACGTTACTTAGTCGTTCCAAAAGAAATGTGTATGCAACATGTCATTACAATCGGTTGTGGATAACTTCTTTAATATTCACTTGCAAGTTTGACCCGAACTTTCATGCATACAAACATTGCAAGTTAAAAAAATACCATGCAGATGTTAGATTTATGTTCATAAAATTAAAAAAAAAAAAAAAAATTAAAAAATCAGTCTTTATAATTACTTTTTAGAGAACCGGGGTAACTCCTACATTCGAAACCGGTTCCATCGAATGTACTGCAAAACCGGGTATACCCGGGTTATTTAGGAAACGTGACTACCCTGGTGCATGCCCTAATAAGGACGCCCCGCCTTACCCAGTTTTCGGTCGGACCCCGCCCATGGTGAGGGTCTCCGTCCCTGTGCAATTGCCGGCTAGCGCTTCGATGTGACTCGAGCACCGTCTCCCGGTGAACACTCCGCCGGTCAGCGTCTCCGCGAAGTAGAAGTACGGTCTGGTACAACATATTATTGAAATATTTATTAGTTTAAAACCCATTCCTACCCATAAATGTCTTATTTATCCAAATTAGCACTTCTCATTGGATGGATAATGTATCTCATTCTCATGTACGTGTCAAGTTGCTGAATGCTGTTCTTTTCTGGACTCTGGTCTCCTACCTTGACCTCTTGGGTCACGCGTCGAACCTTTGGATTGCGCTTGTCAAGCTCTTTTAATATTAGAAAGTATTAATAGAGATAGAGTAGTTTCGGAAACACCTGAAATATCAAGATTTACCCAAGGATTAATAGACATTACGGTCAAGCCAGTGTTTGTTGTTAGAAAGATAGCCATCAGCCGACAAATCGCATTTTAAATTACTCCAAATATTCAAAATTAAAACAAAAAAAAACATTTGTAAACAACGAAAGTTTTAAGAGTAGTAGAGTAGGTAAGAGTTTAAATTATAGGTGGACCTATAATACCTAGATAACTACTAACTATGCCTATTTAGTTTTATATTTAGACATATAAAATATTTATATATCGAACGACCTGTCAAAACTTTTTTTTAACTGCATACAAAATTAAAAAAAATGTATGGTTGATGAATAGGATGCCAGGAATTAGAACGGGTAGGCCTACATCTAACAGTGGATATAAGTTGAGTAAGATTATTGCATTTGTTACTGTTACCTGCGATGGTCACACAATGCGACACCGCCACAACCTGGCATGTTGACGCCACCGTTGGGGTAAAAATCCACCTGCGCCAAGGGTTCAGGATACCCCATGATTCCCGCGTTGGTGTGTATCACTTCTGTGTACAAGGCGTCCGAGGGTCGGAACTTCTGTTCGATGGTTGCCCATGGACCATATGCAGGATCCAGACCTAAAAATAAATATTTACCTTGCCACGATATGCTGATAATAAAGCACAGTGTTGGGATAAAACCATAACGGGACAACGGCAAGGAGAACTCGCGTCCAGAGTTCAGACAGTTCCATAAGTAAATATAAAAAACGTCTCTTTTTCCTCTTTCCATCTTACCATATGAGTTATTAAGACCATATCTTGATAGTATTGAGTTACAAACTTTTTTTTACACGACTGAATACCTATGGCCGTCTCAAAAAAGGATTCTTGATGGACAGACAGACAGACAACGCGCCCAGGTACAGGAGAAACCATAAAAAAGAAAGGCAAAAAATCACGAAAATTGGAAGCGTTTGATATCTATACCTATACATACGATCCATCATGCCTATTATGGGAAGACGAAGAGAACTTTCCTCTTACTTATATAGGTTAATTCCATTCATAATTATATGTACTAGTATATTTATGGTGGTTTATTTATATATATTTATAATATTTATATAACTCGGTAATAATAATTATTCCCCCGGCATACATTTTATAATTTTTATGTACTTGCTATTTTTGTTCTCTAGATCTACATTACTTAAATTATTATGTTTACTAAATATACATCATTTTTTTTAATATATCGAAATATCTGCTGAATGTAGCTGCCTACACTACGCATCTCCGATTACAAAGAGTACATACACACCAAATAGGTAAAGGTGATAACTCGTAAAAGACGGGGATGGAGCATCTGCTAGTTAGGCAACCGGTTCTACTTTCCTGACATCTTTATTACCTATTACGTTTGTCTACTTTACTTACCAGTGAGGTAAGCCACCTGTCCGTTGAGGAACCTGCACACATTGGCTGCGGAGTGCGCGCCCAGACTGGCTCCGGCGATGTGAAGCCGACTGAGGGAACCACCAGCAGTCGACAGCAACCACGTGATGAATCGTGCCACGCTTTCAGCTTGAAAAAATTAGTACAATCGCTTTAGAGTTACTTTATAAGGGGAGGATAGCAGCTAACCACCAGGGTTTTTTTTTTAAGTTTTTAGGGTTTTAGGATTGATGCTCCTCATTTTCCACTTTGGCGTAAAAAAATTCTGTTTAATCGATATCGGTCGAATGCCTTTCAAAAACTACGCAATTAACATAATCATTTAGCGTAGATGCTTGTTACATAATATTAGCGGCGTAATACAGTGAAGTCGGCTGGGTGCTGCTTAATGAGAAACAACGTGATTTCAGTCTTTAAAAAAAAGTCTGTGCCCGAGGGTTTGTGCAAAGCCATCTTGCGGAGTGCCCGAGGGTTTGCGCAAATGGGAGGCTTGCCGTCAGACGGTAGTTGCTCTGACAGCATGGACATTAATATACTGGTGTCCCGCAAGGCTCCGTGCTGTCTCCTACGCTGCTTCTACTGCATATCAGTGACATGTTTGACATCAACAACATATATTGCTATGCAGATGACAGTACTGGATACGCTTATTACACAGGTCGTGCAAGCATCCCTCGTTACGTTGTTGAGGAAAAACTTGAAGCACTTGTGTCTCAAATCGAGACCACTCTGTCCAAGTGGGGACGGGAAAACTTGGTCCGATTCAACCCTACAAAGACACAAGTCTGTGCGTTCATCGCTAAGAAAACCCCATTCACAGTGATCCCACAATTCCAGAACATCCACTCTTCATCACCAAGAGCATTGGGATCCTTGGTGTTGAAATCTCCAGCGATGTTCAGTTCCGAGGTCATCTGCAAGACAAGGTGAAGCTTAGCGTCCAAAAATTTGGTGTAATCAACAGAGCGAAGCAGTACTTAAGGTCGTGGAAAAGGTTGCTGCTTTACAAGTTGCAAGTCCGGCTCCATATGGAGTACTGCTGCCATCTATGGCGAGTGCACCCGGATACCAGCGGGGCCCTTTTGTCTCGGTTCAACGACGGGCTATGAGAGTTGACAACTATCCCAAACTCACTTATTTGTAATTAGGCCCTAAGTCTAAGGAGAGCCTTTGCCTTTTGTTCGAAATGATGCCCACGGCGGCTTTCTACCATCGCACCGCTCGCCATCGGTAGGAAAATCGTCGCGTTCTGTGCGGTTTCAAAGAAACTTCCTCCAGTGGAGGCTCGGGTTGTGGAGTGAAACCCTGCCAAGGTTTTCTCTAAGGACTACAGTATGGGGTTCTTCAAGAAAGAAGTTATTAGATATGTGAAGGGTCGGCAACGCCCGAGTTGTGCTCCTAGTGTTGCAAGCGTCCATAGGCTGCGGTAACCGCTTACCATCAGGCGGACCGTAAGCTTGTTTGCCACCTTTGTGGTATTAAAAAAAAAAAAAAAAAAGCTTATTTTTCAATTATTTATCGAAATAAATAACAGATGGCGTTAATGTTATGTAGTATGTAGAAATGAATTGTAAATATTGACTTGACCATTTATTTAGTAACGCTGAAAACGACACCAAGTTCGAAACCGGAGACGACGCGGCGTTCAACATATATTATGTCATCGTAGATACGAGGCTTCAGTATATTAGGGTCACGCTAAGAGCGGCAACAAGTTTGCAGGTTAACTTACCGGAGGTGACGGCGTTCATCATGTCCGAGGTCATGGTGGATCCGAGGCTCCAGTCTATCACGATCACGTTGCACGGTTCTGCCGCGAGGAATGCTGGAAACAACGACCACTTTGTAAAATTTTTCCGTGGTATGGATCCCTTGTAAGTACAATCATTCAGTCCGTAAGTAGGTACTTATTACAAAACTTGGCAGTAGCAGTGCTTGATAAATTGTAGCAGCTTCTACCTTGTGTCTACCAACGTACGTGGCTTTGCCACGATAAGGAGATACCTAAGGAGAAAATCAAGTCATTTCCGTGAAACAGGGAATGAAAGATTCGTATATTGAGTCTCTGCCCAGGAAGCTTCGCTAGCTGAGTGCGCTTTGATAAGATTAAAGCATAAGAAACATTGAGTTGTATTTAAGTTAAAAATATAAAAATGACTCTACAAATATATTGATACGTCTTCTGTGTGGTGGAACGAGGTGTGTGAGAACAATTCAATAGTTTGACACTTGGCACACTTTTTCACGGACAGTCCTTACCCCTTCATTGAAGGTTAAAGCTAAGTCATGTTGTTAAGAGTCCACAACTTTAAAACTTTATCGTCATCCTCTTAACCGGTCTACTTCTGAACGTAGGTGGGTAGGAAGGACATATTGTGTTTAGGTACAGTTTTTAAGCAAGCGACTCACTGTCTCACACTTTTCTGCATAGTTGTTACAATTCTCGTCTGCATTCTTGGTGTCACTCATCACATCACCCATCACTGACCTGGTACAAGCACGGCGTTGACCTCAGACGTGGCGCTGTCGTCCCTGCCGTGGATGGTGATGACGGTCCACAGATCAGGGTTGTAGTTACTCTGGTTGAGAATCCCGAAGTTACCTTGCACTAGTGGCTGACTGACTACGGGATTGGCTCTGAAATTGTTAAGATAAAAATAGTTTTATCTAGAAAGTACGATGTTAGGTTTCTTTATAAGTTGAAAATTTTAGGTAGTCGCGAGCGATCTCAGTAAACCCAGTCTGCACTAAAGGGGAGGAGATTAAAACGATAAACACTGTTAAAAACACACGACTAACTAACCGGTACCCTGCAGTGGTACCAAATTAAAAAGCAAAAACTGTAACGATGTAAGTACTAAAGTTATTCCCGTGGAATACGTAAGTATGAAACGAATTATTACGAAACATTCCAAAATATGTATTTCGACTGTCGAAGAAAATGAGAAAATTGATTAAAAATAGCAGACAGCAGTTGACAATTATTTTTACTATACTTATTACTTACTATAATTTACAAAATTGTTCCAAAAGAAAAATTATTTAAATTATAATTAGTAGTTTATGAATCAGATGCATAATAGAGTTTAATAAAACACACGTATGAGTTCAGAAAACTTATCACAATCAAAGTATTAAATCATACGAGTGTTTTAATATCTAGTTTTATACACTACTTTATCTACTCTTATGCAATAAAATATATATAAGAACTTTTTTACAAAAAACAACCGGCTTCAAACAGATGCACTAAAAAGGTAAAAATAATTACTTATTTCCAAAAATCTGATCTGAATTACAGTTTAAAGTTGTTGCCATGCAAGTAAAGCGCTATAAACTTTTAGTGTACATATAGACACCAACTACAAACTGTACTTCAGATCAGATTTTAGAAAATAAGTAAGAAATTATTTTTACATTTTAGTGCATCTTTTAAAAGCCAGTTGTTTTTTTAGTAAAAAGTTATACTATACCACCTACCATACTCGTAACAAAATTTTATACAATAATCAACATAAAAGGCGTTTCACCAATTCCAAATTAAAAACACTTATTTTGTTTGACCCAAAGTTTAAGTCTATATTCACAACATTAACATGGGACCATCTCGGGAGTATACTAAGAATTTTGCAAATCCGTTTATATAAGACCTCCTCCTTTTTGAAGTCAGTTATAATACTTAAAAAAACACAACAAGGTCAATATAGCTTTCGCCACGGTCGCTAGACTGGTGACCTTCTAGTGTATCTCACACACCGAAGGGCACTAGCCATTGAGAGCCAGGGGGAAGCATTGCAAGTAGTCTGGACATGGCGAATGCGTTCAATCGGGTGTGTTTGTGCATATGGATAGCTTGCTTTTGTTCGGCAGACGCATACGAGCCGTAGTTGACGGTAGTTGCTCTGATATGGACTCATCTAATACCTTTAACCGAGCAATTCTTGTGTATGTCGCAGTCATCTAGTTAAATTAGCCAGCTAATTGGACGCATAGGCCGTTCAATCAAATGGCTGAAGAACAACTAGCCAAGTCATTAAGCGCAACGTTTAACCTGGTGCCTGAATGTTGTGTAGTCGTTTTGTCAAATTGTATATTGATGAAAATTTGATTGAAAATCTGAACTTAACCTAAAAACTTAGTAGGTACTTATTTATTTATGGAACTCAAACTATTGTAGTATATAGATTCGTTAAGTATGGAAAAAAAAATATCATATAACTGAACAGATTATTATATGAAACTTGGCTGGAACGCTCCGATCGCTTCGCTCGCTCCGCCTCTACGTTAACAAGAGAGTAACTAAACCTAACCCAACATACATAACTTATACAGCGCGATTTCTGTTCCTTTCTTTTCGATCTTCCTAGGCTGCATTTCGTAGTCAGTCATCTTTAAAGGGCTGCCTTTCAATACGCTAAGTTGTTAAACGTTAAGTAATTGTAGTAGGCATCTAATTGGATTCCGGCGTTTAATGAACGGCCTAGGCGTCCAATTAGCTGGCTAATTTAACTAGATGACTGCGATATATATATTTATATATATAGATGTATAATCTAAATCTCGGAAACAGCTTCAACGATTTTCATGTAACTTAGTATGCCGTGGGTTTCGGGGGCGATAAATCGATCTAGCTAGGTTTCATTTTTAGAAAACGTCGTTTTATCCGTATTTTCAGGCAATGATAAACTGAAAATTATGACTCTTCCTGACATCTTTTGGCGAGTAATACTTATTTTTACTTAATTTGCAAACACAAGCAAGGGGAGTGCTACTGAGCGGTCACCCATCTAATAACTGACCGGGCCTGACGTTGCTTAACTTTGCATATCGTTTCAAACGGACGGATGTATACTTTCTCTCTTAATGATAAAAACTAGATGGCGCTGTAACAGTTATTTAAAATGGTAAATAGCTCAGGCCCGAATGCAAGATAGAAGCTTGCATGGGTTACTGTTTTTCGATAGAGCAAAAACAACGAAAATGTGTTTGTTATATAATCCCCCATTATAAAAATATTCTGTAAAATTTCAGGCTTCTACCTATTTTTGTCTAAAGGATAGAGGCCTTTAATAGTAGGACAGGCAGCGTAGTAATAGTACTCCGTTGGCACCCTTTGGGTACGGAACCCAAAAAATAAATAAACTGTTTTATTCACTCGCTTCGGGTTGTGGCAAGGAACATATGTTTAATCACGAAGGTTATATTTTATTTGAACTGACTAATTAATGTAGGCACATACCCACAAATGCATTAATTAAAACATACAAACCTTTTAATCGGTAGGAACGTACTTGCATTTTTTTGGGACAACCAAAGATGACTTGACAACCCTGTCAAATTTTCAGCCTCTTCTCGGCATTTTGCGGCGAGACAAAGAAGTTCGCTCACCATTAGTAGTTATTACGCTAGGGTACTTACTACTATTAATTATTCTGTGCATTGGTACACTCCGAGTTCCGACGCAAGCGGCATCACCCACATAAAACACAGCTATCCAAAATGAGTTATAATTAGGTACTAGGTAAGGTAGCGCATGGTTACTTACCTGGTGAAAAGATGATACTGGTTGTCTATGTCAGGTTGGTATCTTGCTGTTGAAGCGGCTTTAAGCTTAAGTGAGGGTTCCGCATCATGGTTTCGGAGTTCAGCCACTGATCTTAGAACGATAGGATCATATGCTGTTTGCACTGAAATCAATTAATTCAGCATTCAATAAGTTCAAAAACCTACCTTTCGAGTTTCCGTATTTTCACTTCAAGAATAAGGTGGGTTGGTACGTTTAAATTTAACATAATTGTCCATACTAATATTATAAATGCGAAAGTAACTCTGTCTGTCTGTCTGTTACCTCTTCACGCTTAAACCGCAGTACCGATTGAGATGAAATTTGCCATGGTGATAGTTTGAGTCCCGGGAAGGCTACTGAAAAACGTCAAGCGTGAGTCGGTTATTTTTCTATAATGGAGGAGTTGCCGTTGATCAATTCTACACTGATAACCAAAATTAGGGCGAGTGTGACCACAGGTAAAAGCTAGTATTATAATATTTGATTTTAAACAATAGAGTGTAGCAGGTGTTCCTCCAAATTATGGTGTGTCAGGTGTCAGGTATTCATCCACCGGTTACCCTCTTTTGTGGATTAAATTAAAACCGTGACGTTATACACCATCGATATCATTGATATACACACACACACACGACACACACATATAGAAAAGACAAAACCCAGGCGGCTTCCAGAAACCAAAGACGGATCAAAGTACTTAGAATAAAAGTTAAATAGACATCTTTGCGAAAATTGGCGACAAAATTGTGGTGAGACAGTGCAGGGAAGTAGGCACGGCCGGCTTTAAGGGGGTGACTTGGACGACTGCCCGAGGCGCCGGGGCCTAGGGGGCGCCGCTTTCTTAACTATTTGACTTGAATATTCAGTACATCTAACGCCGCCTGTCATTTTATCGCTAATTTTTAACTAATTATCTGATGCAAAATTAAATTGAAAGATTGAAATGATATTGATATCACTACTAAAAATAAAATAAGTTTCCTATAGAAATTTTGGTTGAATACGTACATATACAGGGTGGAATCGCTAAGTTATCTAACTCAATTATTCTTAAACCATACATGATATTGAATTGATATTGAAATACTAATAATTGATCCTGAAAGTACTTCACGAGTTCTATTCAGTGGTACTAATAATGGTACATAAAATAAACTGGACCTATCCGAAAATTTGATTTTTCAGCTTCCATACATTGAGTATGGCGACATAGCACTCATCGCATGATACTTAAATAATTTTGATAACACAATTTGAACATGTCTATTTTTTCAACATAAGTTTACGTCACCATTACTAAATTAAAAACGCAAATTAGAATTATTTTTTTTGGCGACACCCCTTTTTTATTTTATTCGTGGCTAAATAATCACATTCGTACAGCGAGTTCTGTTTATTTAGAAACTCTTTTATAATCTCACCTCATACTATGTATGGTAGCTGAAAACTATTTTCGTTAGCACATGCACAGCGTATGAACGGAACGTATGTATATAATGTGGAAGGAAATATAGTGCCTAAATTGAAATAGGAGAAAGTATGATTTTTTTTCTGAGCTGACTATTCAGTTGGCTGTTGCAGCCATTACTGCTTCACCGGGCTTTTTGGGGCGAGACTCTGAAAGATAGATACCATAATAGTTCTTATAGTTTTGTAATAAATTGTTGTTTTAAGAAACCATCGTTTTTTTATTAATGGAGAAATATTATTAGATGAAAAATATACATGTACTAAGATATTTCCCCAGGGCCCTGGGTAAAACGTCAGGTAAAAACTTAAACTTTCCACCGTCGCACATTTTCTATCCGCATTAAATGGCTATAAACTGTGGAGTTTTTTTTTTATACCATTAAGGTAAACAAGCTTACGGTCCGCCTGATGGTTAGCGATCACCGTAGCCTATGGACGCTTGTCACACCAGGGGTATCACTCACGCGTTGCCGACCCTTCAAAAATTCAATAACTTCTTTCTTAAAGAACCCCATACTGTAGTCCTTAGAGAAAACCTTGGCAGGGAGCTCATTCCACAACCCAAGCGTTCGCGGGAGGAAGTTTCTCTGAAACCGCACTGTACGCGACCATTTCTGTTCTATAGTGTGAGAATGCATTCCCTGCCGATGGTGAGCGGTGCGATGGTAGAACCCAGACTTAAGTTTTCGATACGGCAAGTGAGTTTGGGATCGTCGACAATTCTCACAGCCCGTCGTTGAACCGAGTCAAAAGGTCCAAGCTGGTATCCGGGTGCACCCGCCCAGAAATGGCAGCAGTACTCCATATGGGGCCGAACCTGCGACTTGTAAAGCAGCAACCTCTGCCCTGACGTGAAGTACTGCCTCGCTCTGTTGAGTACACCTAGTTTTTTGGACGCCAGCTTGTAAATGATCTCGGAACTGAACATCGCTGGAGATGTCGACACCAAGGATCCCAATGCTCTTGGAGATGAACAGGGGAGTGTTCTGGAATTTTGGGACCACAGTGAATGGGGTTTTCTTAGCGGTGAACGCGCAGACTTGTGTCTTTGTAGGGTTGAATCAGACCAAGTTAGCCCGTCCCCAGTCAGAGACCTTGGACAGTGTGGTCTCAATTTGAGGCACAAGTTGTCCGCGGTTTTTCTCCACAACGTCATTCAACTCAATCACAGTATGTGTAATTGTAAACGCCTCAGCGATTCACAGCCAGATTGTGCATCCTTGTTACAACCTTTACCAACACCTCAGTCGTCAATGTGTGTCAGTTTGGAATCAGACCAACACTCATATGCTCACAACAGTTCTCACTCAACTAGTGTTTCACAAAAATGTAATGTTGATGACAATATAGTAATGTTTTGCGATGAAATGGGAAAAGGTTTTGGACACTTTCTCAGCTCAAGTGTAGGACAACCGGTTTTAAATAATTGTATGCCAAATGCCAATTATGTTAATATAATAAGAAGTTTAACAAAATCACTCCATCCTCTACATTAGTAATATTTATCGGTAACAGGGGTAATGTAAATAAAAGTGAATTTAGACAATATTATAATAGTATAAGCGCACTTAAAGTAAAAAACATTGTAATGTTTACATTTCCCTATTGTAAGGGTTTGCCACAGGAGGAAAACAACCTTAGATGTGAGTTAAATTTAGCTTTGCATACTATGTCTAGCAATAACAATAACTTTCATGTGATAGATACTAACAGTATTTTTAGACATAATTATATAAGGACAAGACATAAATATTATCTCACACACCATTGTACCAGAGTGTTAGCCTTGTCGCTATCATTTTATATTAATACCACAGCCAATAATTTGGCTAAACAATCTGCTTTTATTGAGCAGTGTAATTGACATTTCAGCCAAGTATTTGGCTAAACAACCTGCTTCTATTGAGCAGTGCAATTATAATAGTGTAATTGACATTTCAGCTAATCATTTAGCTAAACAACCTGCCTCTATTGAGCAGTACAATAATTTGACATGTAATAATTTAAATTAAATTTTCAGACAACAAAGGACCACTTTGGCATATTATATAATTCCAACACTAATAATGATTATATTAAACAATCTATGTCTACTCAAGTTTTATGTAAACAGAAACAAAAAAATAAACATTGTCATACTAAAAATAATATTCCATTAAACCTGGTGCATCAGAATATACAAGGAATGTCTCAGAAAGAACTAGAAATTGAATTGTTCATAAACTGCCAAAAGATTGACATTTTATGTATCACTGAACACTGGCTACGCAGCCATCAGTTTATGTTCAATTTCACTAATCACCAGGTGGGAAGTTCGTTCAGCCGAGTAAATGCTATCCATGGTGGCTCTTTAATTTTAGTTAATAAACAGCTAAAGTTTAAGGAACGTAAAGACATTGTGAGCCTCTCAGTTGAGCAAACTGCCGAGCTTGCCGAGTTGAGCATCTCATTGTAATGATAATTTTGAATTAGTTATGGAAGAAGTGCTAAATAAAATCAGCAATTCCAATAAACAAATCATTGTTTGTGGAGACTTCAATATAAACATTTTGGAAAATAGTTCATTAAGCACCAGATTGCTTGCCTTATTTCAGTCTTTTAATTTAAATAATTTGTTTTGTGAACCAACTAGAATTGCTGTATCCAGTGCCACTTGCATCGACAATATATTATAAGCAATCTAGAGTCAGATCATTGTGGACAGTTAGTGGTTTTAGAAAGAAAGAATAGTATTACTAAAAAGGAAATTAAATTTATACCAATAACAACTAAACGGATTGAATCATTTAAATCTAACTTAATGCATAAACTTCCAGATTTGCTTTATAATGGCGACCCAAATGATATGTACAATACTGTTCTTGACACTATTACTACAGAGTATAATAAAATATTTACTGCAAAAAAGAAACTTATTTCCAGTCGCTTTAGTTTTAGTGAATGGGCAACCCCAGGTATTCATAAAAGTAGGCGTAAACTGTTAGAATGAAATATAAAGAAAAAACATATAATAATAGCCAAATATTTAGGGAATATTTAAAAAAATACTCAAAAACCTTTAAAAAGGTCTGTCTTGTTGCAAAAGCAATTCACCTCAGACATAAAGTAATAAATTCAACAAATAAAATAAAAACTACATGGAACATAATAAATAATGAAACTGGTAAAGCTAGGAATTCTTGGCAGGACTTTGAGTTGATTGTAGATGATGCTAGTTTTAAAACAAATTCTGAGGTAGCAGTTGCCATTGTCAAAGTTATACCTCTTTTTAAATCAGGTAGTTCAACAGATCCTAATAATTTTCGGCCTATTTCAATACTACCCATACTCAGCAAAGTTTTTGAAAAAATCATACTTTGTCAAATGTTAAGCCATTTTTGTATTAATGAGCTACTTAGTAGTAAACAGTTTGGCTTTATGAAAGGCCGTTCCACAACCGATGCAGGAGTGGCACTATTAATAAATATATATAACGCCTGGGAGGATTCGCATGACGCCCTTGGAGTGTTTTGTGATTTATCTAAGGCATTTGACTGTGTTCAACATGAAAATCTCATCAGGAAGCTACATCACTATGGTATTAGAGGCAAAGCTCTCGACCTTTTGACATCCTATATGAGTAGGAGAGTACAGAAAATAGATGTCAACGGTGAAAGATATCCGGGATCAGCATTCACTATGGGAGTCCCTCAGGGCTCAATTTTAGGTCCTTTTCTATTTCTTATTTACATTAATGATCTCCCATATAATGTAAAAAACCATGACATTGTCTTATTTGCTGATGACGCCTCTTTGCTTTTTAAAGTTAAGAGACGACAGACATATTATAATGAATTAAATAATGCCCTTTCTAAAATTGTAAATTGGTTTAACGCTAATAATTTGTTACTTAATGAAAAAAAAAACCAAATGTGTTAAATTTACATTACCAAATGTTAGTCAGAGACAGACATGTATTAATATTAATGGCGAGCAATTAGAACTTGTTAATTCAACAGTCTTTCTTGGCATAACGATGGGCTCCAAACTTCAATGGGGTCCTCATATTCATAACCTAGCCAAAAAACTTAGCTCTGCTGTGTATGCGATCAAGAAAATAAGACAATTGACCGATGTCGACACTGCAAAAATAGTATATTTTAGCTATTTCCATAGTTTAATGACATATGGTATCCTATTGTGGGGTAGCGCTGCTGATGTAAATACAATATTTTTGTTACAAAAAAGGGCAATTCGTGCTATTTATAAATTAGGATCTAGGATATCTCTGAGGGATAGGTTTAGGGAAGTAATAATTTTAACTTTAGTGCATAAAAATATCAATAGTTTCAGCAAGAAAAGTGACGTTCACAAAGTAAATACTAGAAGTAAAAATAAGCTGTTGGTGCATGATACACGTCTACACAAAATAAGTAACTCTTTTATGGGGCAATGTATACACTTTTACAACAAAGTTCCCAATAAAATTCAAAATCTATTAATAAGTAAATTTAAATCTTTTATCAAGCAGGTACTTTGTAAAAAGGCATACTACAATATTTCAGACTATGTAAATGATAAAAATCCTTAGGACTGATGATGCTCAATTACAGGATGCATAGGTAAACCAAATTAAAATGGAAATAACATAAAATTGTACGACTAAAAATTTTTTATTTAAAACATTAATTGTATTTTAGTTTATTTGTATTATTGATAGTGTTTTTAAAAGAGTAACTATCGAGTTTCTTGCCGGATTCTTCTCGGTAGAAATCAACAGCATTGTGAACCGGCGGGAAGGTGGGAGGGTTAAAAAAATAATATTTTATAACTTTGACGATTCAAAAGTGATTGTAAAATCCTTATTTGAATAAATCATTTTGACTTTGACTTTGAACGTAGAAACGTCTTTTGCTTAAAAAAAAACTAGTTTGTAAAAGTAGTGCTGGTACTAAAAAGGTGGCCAGAGTAAATGCTTTTTTTTCAACTACGCGGCGATAAGTGCCACTTTTGTCTTATTATCATTCATGTTTTGTATTTGTTTTCCAAATAATTGCAAGTATATATACCGAGCACTCTCTTATTCTAATGTACATATACCAAAACAAAACGCTTTATTGCAAATAGGATATATTTTTCTACCATGAAGCATTACATACTCCACAATAGTTCTACAAAAACGATATTAATTACGAACTGAGGCAGTGATTTTATCACTTAACAACTATTATGGCGAATTGAATTTGTCAAAGGGTGCCAGGCCTGTTTTAAGAGCGCCCCCAGCGCGCGTATATATTTGCTTTAAGGGCGTTAAGCTGTAATCGACAATGTTAATCTCAAATAAAGCTCATTTTTAAGTGGTAAAAATATATTATAGATAGGCGTAGTAGTAGTAGTAGGCAGATTAGCGTAAATAGTGGAAAATAACTACATACAGTTACATCACATAAGATATAAAAATTCTATTACACTAATTTTCTAGCTTTATAGTTACTTAACATGTTATGAAATAAATTATGTTCCCGCTACTAGTTGATAATGAGTTATGATTTAAAAATAGAAAAACAAGAGGTTCGGCCATTTTTTTAAATTGATGTTTGAACAGGTATCTTAAAACAAATACAGTAACTTACTAATTAAAGAATGTAGAATGTTATTACAGATATGTATAAATGAGATTTGCTTGCTTCAACAGTATTGCTTGCTTAACAATCCCTAGTAGAATACACAGCATACGTCGATCAATAATTAACATATTATGTACCAATATTGATCGTTATATTTGATAAGCGTGTTGACTGAAGAATATTTGTAGACTTAATAAAGTCAGGTAAAATTGTCCTAGTAATGCTACAATAGAATCAGTTCTAGCAAGGTAACTCAGCTCAGCTGCATAGTCTATCTATTTATATATATATAAAATAGTATATATATAGCTACATATTGATATGCATTCAATTAAAAAAAAGACAGCTTACAGATGTTGACACAACTAGCTTGGTCTACTGTCTCGTATGCATTTTAATTGTCATGTCTTGCCAAATTTAATTTTTTTATTTTATTCTGAGTAGTACCTATGGTCGATACTATGATTAGGATGTCACTTTAAGAGCTCCTGTAGGTAAATTGGCATTTTAACTACTGTATCTAGTAATTTATTTATAAATACATAGGTATTTCAATTTTACAATGGATTTATTTTGAATTTTAAACGCTACAAATGTCGGGTATCCTTTTGATTCTATTTGTATTTTAGGGTTTATAATGAATAAAAAAAAACTTGTGAAACAAATGCAGATAAGTCCACATTGTATGCTCTCGTTAATGAATGATTATGTTATTCGCCTTTTATATTTGATTCCCAGTGTAATAGTAAATTTTTTTAGAAAATTGCCCCACAAGTTTAAATCAAAAACTGAGCCTTAATTTATAGGGACTCAGTCTGTGTCTAGGACAGACACTCTTTTAGGATGGCCGACTGTTAAGAATCTCTGTCATTAATCAATGTTATTAACGGTTTTATTATGTAAATGATTGTCTAATATGGGTTTTATCATATAGAGACTATTTCAATGTCTACTTACTAGTGGATTGGAAACTTTTGTCTACCTGTACACTTATGAATAAGTAAGTTAGACAATTTGTTAATACACCGCCAACACCGGCACACAGTGTTAAAAATACAGCAGTTGCCGGCACTCTCGATCTCGCTCTATTTAATTTTATAGTTTTTGAAGGAAAGGTAAATTACTTGTAAGCCGAGGTTGATATTTGCAATAAATATTAAATTCAGAATTAATATAAGCTAGTGTAATGTGGCTGAGGCCTGGAGAATGGACATCTACACTAATATTATAAAGAGGAAAGATTTGATTGTTTGTGTGTTTGTTTGTTTGTATTGAAAAGGCTCCGAAACTACTGGCTGGCCGCCCGCAGGTTGAACGGGATCCCGAACCCAGTGATCACTTAATCTCCGCCCTGGGAGGCTGATCCGCCAGCCTGTGTAAAGTATCTGAAGTGGTAGTCGTGCCGGAGAAGGAGACCGGAGTGGACCCGGCTACTACAACAGAGGGGGATCAGGGGCCCTTCCGACCGCCGTGCCAGCAACCGTATTATCTGTGCCATGCTTCGGCAGTTTTAGTTCCCCACCTTTTGTCCTCTAAGCTGTCTGTGCAGTGAATCCTCATTTTTAGTCTAAGTAACTTTTTAAATGGCCAAAAGAACGAAAAGGAAAAGAGTTTTTACAGTGGCTACTCCATCCACTTATAATGTGGATTTTTGCAAAATCAGGGGTATTCACGCAAATCTTAACGCAGTCCACCACCATCTCGATACTGCGCAGCCGATTATTCTTTTCCTAACGGAGACGCAGATATCCTGTCCGACCGACTCATCATACCTTCATTATCCCGGCTACAAACTCGAGCACAATTTCGTGAGTCATCGTACCCGTGGAGGCAGATCTGCTTTAACTCAGAAGATCCTGACGTCTGCGCAGCCGCAGTCACTGAGACAATCCTCGCTGATATAGAATGTTATATTCCTAACCCGCGAGTAGCTGCCGGCGTCAAAAAACGACCGTGGCTTAATAGGTCTTGCAGGCAGCTAAAATTCTTAAGCAAACTGCATATGAGTCTTGGACCACGGCTCGTAATAATAAGGATCCGAATATTTCTGAGGTAAAACGCTAATTAAATGCTGCCTCGAGGTTCAGTAAGAAAGCAACTGCCAGAGCAAAATTCCAATTCATCGGCAAAATAGGTGGGCGACTTGCGAGCTATCCTTCTGGGAGTCGTGCTTTCTGGTCGCTTGCCAAAGCTGCCGAAGGGAACTTTTGCCAGTCGTCGTTACCACCACTGCGGAAGACCGATGGTGACTTGGCCCATAGTGCTAAAAAGAAAGCCGATCTATTGGGCAGTCTCTTTGCCTCAAACTCGAATATGAACGACGAAGGCGCTGTACCACCTACTATACCGTGGTGCGGTAAGACCATGCCGGAAATCTCCATAACACAGCGGGAGGTCTGGCGGGCGTTGCTTTCTCTAGACGTTCATAAGTCGAGTGGGCCAGACGGTATACCAGCAGTGGTGCTTAAGCAGTGTGCTCCTGAGTTATTTCCTGTACTCACGCGCCTCTTCGCGCTTTCCTACCACACTAGGCAATTTCCGTCTTCATGGAAGACCGCGAATGTGCACCCGGTGCCCAAAAAGAGCGATAGATCAGATCCATCGAATTACAGCCTATCGCTATTACCTCTCTCCTCTCCAAGGTGATGGAGTGTGTGATCAACACACAGCTTCTAAGATACCTAGAAGAACACGACCTGGTCAGTGATCGTCAATATGGCTTTCGCCACGGTCGCTCGACTGGCGACCTTCTAGTTTGCCATGTGGCATGTAGCCTGGACATAGCGAAGGCGTTTGATCGGGTCTGGCACCGGGGTCTTCTATCGAAGTTGCCATCTTACGGAGTGCCCGAGGCTTTGTGCAAATGGGTGGCTAGCTTTTTGTCCGGCAGACGCATACGAACCGTTGTTGACGGTAGTTGCTCTGATAGGATGCACATTAATGCTGGTGTCCCGCAAGGATCCGTGCTGTCTCCTACGTTGTTTCTACTGCATATCAATGACATGTTGGACATCAACAACATACATTGCTATGCAGATGACAGTACTGGAGACGCTTTTTACACGGGTAGTGCAAACATCCCTCGTTCCGTTGTGGAGGAAAACCGCGGAGAACTTGTGTCTCAAATCGAGACCACACTGTCCCAGGTCTCTGATTGGGGATGGGTAAACTTGGTCCGATTCAACCCTACAAAGACACAAGTGTGCGCGTTCACCGCTAAGAAAACTCCATTCACTGTAGTCCCACAATTCCAGAACACTCCCCTCTCCATCTCCAAGAGCATTGGGATCCTTGGTGTCGACATCTCCAGCGATGTTCAGTTCCGAGATAGAAGATAAGGTGAAGCTGGCGTCCAAAAAACTTGGTGTACTCAACAGAGCGAAGCAGTACTTCACGTCGGGGCAAAGGTTGTTACTTTACAAGTCGCAGGTTCGGCCCCATATGGAGTACTGCTGCCATCTCTGGGCAGGTGCACCCGGATACCAGCTTGGCCCTTTTGACTCGGTTCAACGACGGGCTGTGAGAATTGTCGACGATTCCAAACTCACTTGCGGTATCGAGCCCTTAAGTCTGAGGAGAGACTTTGCCTCACTGTGTGTGTTCTACCGCTTGTACAATGGGTTGTGTTCTGAGGAATTGTTCGAAATGATGCCCACGGCTACTTTCTACCATCGCACCGCTCGCCATCGGCAGGGAATTCATTCTCACACTTTAGAACCTAAATGGTCGCGTACAGTGCGGTTTCAGAGAAACTTCCTCCCGCGAACGCTTAAGTTGTGGAATGAGCTCCCTGCCAAGGTTTTCTGCAAGGACTACAGTATGGAGTTCTTCAAGAAAGAAGTTATTAGGTTTCTGAAGGGTCGGCAACGCGCAAGTGATACCCCTGGTGTTGCAAGCGTCCATAGGCTACGGTGACCGCTTACCATCAGGCGGGCCATAAGCTTGTTTGCCACCTTAGTGATATAAAAAAAAAAAATTGACTCTAGAGACAACACTGTAATGTTGCAAGCGATAAAATAGGTGTACAGGTCGGTGTCGTTCAACATTTAACAATTAATAGAACTGTCCGCTACAATATACCATTTCTGTAGAACTAAAAGTATCTATATTTTGAATTGAAGGCCACAAATATACCCTTGAAATGTCTGAACATGTGAACTGAATAAGCTAGTGCAAATCAATACCATCATAGAAGAAGCAGAATACAGAAAAGTTTAGAAGCCAGCACGCAGGCCACAAACGGCAAAGCAGTCACTATACCCTTCTGTTACATATTAACATTTGTATACATTTATCATCCTGCTGGCTTAAGGGTGCTGGCACCGGTCGGCTCTTTCCCCCCATTCCACATCCTAGACTGCGAAGTCCTACACTACATGCCCTATTTAAGCCGTCTTACTGGTGTCTTGGGCAGAGGTTGGACATCAAAGTCAAAGTCAAAGTCAAAATGGTTTATTCAAATAAGGATTTTACAATCACTTTTGAATCGTCAAAGTTATAAAATATTATTTTTTTAACCCTCCCACCTTCCCGCCGGTTCACAATGTTGTTGATTTCTACCGAGAAGAATCCGGCAAGAAACTCGATAGTTACTCTTTTAAAAACACTACCAATAATACAAATAAACTAAAATACAATTAATGTTTTAAATAAAAAATTTTTAGTCTTACAATTTTATGTTATTTCCATTTTAATTTGGTTTACCTATGCATCCTGTAATTGAGCATCATCAGTCCCAAGGATTTTTATCGTTTACATAGTCTGAAATATTGTAATATGCCTTTTTACAAAGTACCTGCTTGATAAAAGATTTAAATTTACTTATTGATAGATTTTGAATTTTATTGGGAACTTTGTTGTAAAAGTGTATGCATTGCCCCATAAAAGAGTTACTTATTTTGAGTAGACGTGTATCATGCACCAACAGCTTATTTTTACTTCTAGTATTTACTTTGTGAACGTCACTTTTCTTGCTGAAACTATTGATATTTTTATGCACTAAAGTTAAAATTATTACTTCCCTAAACCTATCCCTCAGAGATATCCTAGATCCTAATTTATAAATAGCACGAATTGCCCTTTTTTGTAACAAAAATATTGTATTTACATCAGCAGCGCTACCCCACAATAGGATACCATATGTCATTAAACTATGGAAATAGCTAAAATATACTATTTTTGCAGTGTCGACATCGGTCAATTGTCTTATTTTCTTGATCGCATACACAGCAGAGCTAAGTTTTTTGGCTAGGTTATGAATATGAGGACCCCATTGAAGTTTGGAGCCCATCGTTATGCCAAGAAAGACTGTTGAATTAACAAGTTCTAATTGCTCGCCATTAATATTAATACATGTCTGTCTCTGACTAACATTTGGTAATGTAAATTTAACACATTTGGTTTTTTTTTTCATTAAGTAACAAATTATTAGCGTTAAACCAATTTACAATTTTAGAAAGGGCATTATTTAATTCATTATAATATGTCTGTCGTCTCTTAACTTTAAAAAGCAAAGAGGCGTCATCAGCAAATAAGACAATGTCATGGTTTTTTACATTATATGGGAGATCATTAATGTAAATAAGAAATAGAAAAGGACCTAAAATTGAGCCCTGAGGGACTCCCATAGTGAATGCTGATCCCGGATATCTTTCACCGTTGACATCTATTTTCTGTACTCTCCTACTCATATAGGATGTCAAAAGGTCGAGAGCTTTGCCTCTAATACCATAGTGATGTAGCTTCCTGATAAGATTTTCATGTTGAACACAGTCAAATGCCTTAGATAAATCACAAAACACTCCAAGAGCGTCATGCGAATCCTCCCAGGCGTTATATATATTTATTAATAGTGCCACTCCTGCATCGGTTGTGGAACGGCCTTTCATAAAGCCAAACTGTTTACTACTAAGTAGCTCATTAATACAGAAATGGCTTAACATTTGACAAAGTATGATTTTTTCAAAAACTTTACTGAGTATAGGTAGTACTGAAATAGGCCGAAAATTATTAGGATCTGTTGAACTACCTGATTTAAAAAGAGGTATAACACACCACTATCAACACAACTATTAAAAATAATGGCTAAGGGTTGTGCTATAACATGAATAATTGAATTTATAGTTTTTACAGAAAGTCCCCAAAGGTCTGTGGTGTTTTTAATTTCTAATGTTTTAAATGTATTAATGATATCCGTAGGACTTATGTTTTTAAATACAAAGGGAACGTTACATTCAGGAACACTAGTTTTTAATAATTTTTCTGCTAAGATTGGACTTGAGTTTAGATGTTCAGTTGTTTTGAATTGAATATTCTCAAAAAACTGTTCAAAGGCAACTGCTACCTCAGAATTTGTTTTAAAACTAGCATCATCTACAATCAACTCAAAGTCCTGCCAAGAATACCTAGCTTTACCAGTTTCATTATTTATTATGTTCCATGTAGTTTTTATTTTATTTGTTGAATTTATTACTTTATGTCTGAGGTGAATTGCTTTTGCAACAAGACAGACCTTTTTAAAGGTTTTTGAGTATTTTTTTAAATATTCCCTAAATATTTGGCTATTATTATATGTTTTTTCTTTATATTTCATTCATACAGTTTACGCCTACTTTTATGAATACCTGGGGTTGCCCATTCACTAAAACTAAAGCGACTGGAAATAAGTTTCTTTTTTGCAGTAAATATTTTATTATACTCTGTAGTAATAGTGTCAAGAACAGTATTGTACATATCATTTGGGTCGCCATTATAAAGCAAATCTGGAAGTTTATGCATTAAGTTAGATTTAAATGATTCAATCCGTTTAGTTGTTATTGGTATAAATTTAATTTCCTTTTTAGTAATACTATTCTTTCTTTCTAAAACCACTAACTGTCCACAATGATCTGACTCTAGATTGCTTATAATATATTGTCGATGCAAGTGGCACTGGATACAGCAATTCTAGTTGGTTCACAAAACAAATTATTTAAATTAAAAGACTGAAATAAGGCAAGCAATCTGGTGCTTAATGAACTATTTTCCAAAATGTTTATATTGAAGTCTCCACAAACAATGATTTGTTTATTGGAATTGCTGATTTTATTTAGCACTTCTTCCATAACTAATTCAAAATTATCATAAATTGCACAAGGTGGCTTGTATACACTCACAACAATGAGATGCTCAACTCGGCAAGCTCGGCAGTTCGCTCAACTGAGAGGCTCACAATGTCTTTACATTCCTTAAACTTTAGCTGTTTATTAACTAAAATTAAAGAGCCACCATGGATAGCATTTACTCGGCTGAACGAACTTCCCACCTGGTGATTAGTGAAATTGAACATAAACTGATGGCTGCGTAGCCAGTGTTCAGTGATACATAAAATGTCAATCTTTTGGCAGTTTATGAACAATTCAATTTCTAGTTCTTTCTGAGACATTCCTTGTATATTCTGATGCACCAGGTTTAATGGAATATTATTTTTAGTATGACAATGTTTATTTTTTTGTTTCTGTTTACATAAAACTTGAGTAGACATAGATTGTTTAATATAATCATTATTAGTGTTGGAATTATATAATATGCCAAAGTGGTCCTTTGTTGTCTGAAAATTTAATTTAAATTATTACATGTCAAATTATTGTACTGCTCAATAGAGGCAGGTTGTTTAGCTAAATGATTAGCTGAAATGTCAATTACACTATTATAATTGCACTGCTCAATAGAAGCAGGTTGTTTAGCCAAATACTTGGCTGAAATGTCAATTACACTGCTCAATAAAAGCAGATTGTTTAGCCAAATTATTGGCTGTGGTATTAATATAAAATGATAGCGACAAGGCTAACACTCTGGTACAATGGTGTGTGAGATAATATTTATGTCTTGTCCTTATATAATTATGTCTAAAAATACTGTTAGTATTTATCACATGAAAGTTATTGTTATTGCTAGACATAGTATGCAAAGCTAAATTTAACTCACATCTAAGGTTGTTTTCCTCCTGTGGCAAACCCTTACAATAGGGAAAAGTAAACATTACAATTTTTTTTACTTTAAGTGCGCTTATACTATTATAATATTGTCTTAATCCATTTTTATTTACATTACCCCTGTTACCGATAAATATTACTAATGTAGAGGATGGAGTGATTTTGTTAAACTTCTTATTATATTAACATAATTGGCATTTGGCATACAATTATTTAAAACCGGTTGTCCTACACTTGAGCTGAGAAAGTGTCCAAAACCTTTTCCCATTTCATCGCAAAACATTACTATATTGTCATCAACATTACATTTTTGTGAAACACTAGTTGAGTGAGAACTGTTGTGAGCATATGAGTGTTGGTCTGATTCCAAACTGACACACATTGACGACTGAGGTCATCAACAACATACATTGCTATGCAGATGACAGTACTGGAGACGCCTGTTACACGGGTCGCGCAAACATTCCTCGTTCCGTTGTGGAGGTAAACCGCGGAGAACTTGTGTCTCAAATCGAGACTACACTGTTTAAGGTCTCTGACTGGGGACGGGTAAACTTGGTCCGATTCAACCTTACAAAGACACAAGTCTGCGCGTTCACCGCTAAGAAAACCCCATTCACTGTACTCCCACAATTCCAGAACACTCCCCTCTCCATCTCCAAGAGCATTGGGATCCTTGGTGTCGACATCTCCAGCGATGTTCAGTTCCGAGATCATTTACAAGATAAGGTGAAGCTGGCGTCCAAAAAACTAGGTGTACTCAACAGGGCGATGCAGTACTTCACGTCGGGGCAGAGGTACTGCTGCCATCTCTGGGCGAGTGCACCCGGATACCAGCTTGGACGTTTTGACTCGGTTCAAGGATGGGCTGTGAGAATTGTCGACGATTCCAAACTCACTTGCGGTATCGAGCCTTTAACTCTGAGGAGAGACACTGCCTCCCTGTGTGTGTTATACCGCTTGTACAATGGGATGTGTTCTGAAGAATTGTTTGAAATGATGCCCACAGCTACTTTCTACCATCGCACCGCTCGCCATCGGCAGGGAATGCATACTCTCACTTTAGAACCGAAATGGACGCGTACAGTGCGGTTTCAGAGTAACTTCCTCCCGCGAACGCTTGGGTTGTGGAATGAGCTCCCTGCCAAGGTTTTCTCTAAAGACTACAGTATGGGGTTCTTCAAGAAAGAAGTTATTGGATTTTTGAAGGGTCGGCAACGCGCGAGTGATACTTCTGGTGTTACAAGCGTCCATAGGCCACGGTGACCGCTTACCATCAGGCGGACCGTGTGCTTGTTTGCCACCTTAGCGGTATTAAAAAAAAAAAAAAAAATTGTTTTACCATTAGAAGCTGACATTATACCTGATGAACATAGGCTTACTTATATACTTTTTACTGCGGGAAAATGCTTCATTCCTACGGGAACGGGTAGTAAGAATTATCCTTCCGTACTTATCTTTTACACATAACCTCTAAACGGCTGAACCGATTGGGTTGAAATTTTGTATGTGTATTTCCATGGTTTCAAAGACACGAATGTATTATGCCATTAAAGAGGAAAGATTTGATTGTTTTTCTATAATTGAGGAGTTGCCGTAATAAGTAAGAATCTCACATTCTCGGCACGAAGTCTGAACATGCCCTTTGGTTTTCATTACCAATGTGTCATGCCATCTACAACGTACTCACCTGAAAGTCCAACGACCACTAGTAGCACCGCAGCCTGCCAGAGGCACGCCATTCTCACTAACAAGCTAATATTTATTAGTCACAAAATATTAAAACTAAATTACATAACAACTTCGGTGTGGTGTGCGTCACTCGATAACATTGATAAAACACAAATCATTACTTATTTACATCTAATTTACAACGATTAGTTTTATATTATCTTATCCATAAGGAAGGCGTATATTGTTTGCGCTAATGTATTCAATGTTATAATCCAGCCAAGTTTAAAGGACATAAATCTGTATGACACAGCTATACAAATCTTGACTAATCGCTAAAGTTGGATTGTTAAAGTGCATTAATAATGCATCTACATTATGTAGGTGGACAGAACATGAACACGAAATCTGTAGTTTTTAGGGTTCCGTACCTAAAGGGTAATTAGCGGAACCCATTATTAAGACTCCGCTGTCCGTCCGTCCGTCCGTCTGTCACCGGGCTGTATATCATGAACCGTGATAGTTTGACAGTTGAAATTTTCACAGAAGATGTATTTCTGTTGACGCTATAACAAAAAATACTAAAAAACAGATTAAAATAAATATTTTAGGGGCTCCTATACAACAAACGTGATTTTTTGCTGGATTCTGCTCGATATTGATAACGGAAACAGGTAGACGTTTGAAATATTCACAGAATATTTAGTTATATAGTCACTTTAAATATTTAAATTAAAATAAAACAAATATTTAAGGCCATACAACAAACGTAATTTTTTTCCGTTTTTATAGATAAGCGTACGGAACCCTCCTGCGCGAGTCCGACTCGCACTTGGCCGATTTTTGTTTTTGAAGATATTAATTTCAATTTTTATACACACATACTCCACACATTCCACTAAATATAGTACCTATAGTATGTAATATAAATATGTATATTTGTCTTTCCCCATAACACAATGTCATTTTCACGCCTTCATGTGGTCATGCATTTTTGATTCTGATTACCTACCAACCAGTACCTGTATAACAATACAATAGTAAATCTTCCTTATATTATCAGGCTATAAATACGCGGCTCGCCAGTATTTAGGAATATGCATATATGCACATGGCCATATTTTTTTACAGCTCCTAGAAATTGAACATTTAACACGCGTTCCTCAAAAAAGGGCCATGACTGTAATGTAGACATAGACATAGACAGACATTTATTTGGCACCAGAAAACACACACAATACAATACAAAAAAATTAAAAGATACGAACAAAAAAATAACAAAAAAATAATAAATTTAAAAGCAGGACTATACAGAATATTGTGAGTGCTATGATGCCGAAATTGGACATCGACTCAGCATATGCTGCAACACGAGTGTTACAGCGCTGATTTTCAGCGACGTCCATGGTGGAGGTGTATCCGCGAGACTTGTAGTCGTGTGTATTGTTTAATATACTTATGATGATAACTAATTGCATATAAATATAAAAAATAAATTAAAAAATATGAGTATACATATAAGATAAATATATCCATACATACATGCATATAAATACATTTACACATACATATATATATAAATACACATATAAATCATTACCTTACTTATATCTTGGCAAGAATTATATTTGAGAGTTGATTTTGGCCACTGCAAATTAAACTCTGTTTTTGTAATTCCAAAAAATATCTTTTTAATTTTGACTTAAAAGTTTTTAAATTATTCAGATTGCGAATAGGTGGAAGTATATTGTTCCAACACTTGGTGGCCGAGTATCTAAAACTGCCTCGAAAAGCGGTCGTGCGGTGCTGAGGTATTTTTAATACGCTTTCAATGGTTCTCATACTCCGCACGTTGTCTTCTCTACGCCAAATAAATTTTATAGTTTACCGAATTTTACTACGCCAAACATAAGTGTCGCCAGGTGTCCCTACGAGAATGCATGTTGAGCATATCTGCGTTATTTAAATATGGGCTTACGTGACTACGTGGAGGAATATAAAAAGTGAACCTAGCACACGCATTTTGTTTTTTTTTTTTTTTTTTTTTTATACCACTAAGGTGGCAAACAAGCTTACGGCCCGCCTGATGGTAAGCGGTCACCGTAGCCTATGGACGCTTGCAACACCAGGGGTATCACTTGCGCGTTGCCGACCCTTCAGAAATCTAATAACTTCTTTCTTGAAGAACTCCATACTGTAGTCCTTGCAGAAAACCTTGGCAGGGAGCTCATTCCACAACTTAAGCGTTCGCGGGAGGAAGTTTCTCTGAAACCGCACTGTACTGTTTGTACTCGTTGGACTACCCGTGAAGTTTTTGCCAGCAACCTGGGGCCATAAACAACATCGGCATAACCTATCTTATTTAGGATTAACGAGTCACAGAGTCTTATGCGTAGGTCCTCACTGAGAAAGCCATGTACTCGGTATAATACCTTTAACCTATAGAAGCAGTTTCGAGCGATCTCAAGCACGTGACCTTCAAAACGTAATGTGAGACCTGGCTTCTTGTCAAATTTCATGATTCTAGGTGAACGAGAAGTACGCTACAGACTTTGGGTTATTTGCGATTGTCAAAATATTTAATTCACCGTTTTAAGGTTTTAGGGTTCCGTGCCTCAAAAGAAAAAAGGAACCCTTATATAATCACTTTGTTGTCTGTCCAACTGTCTGTTTGTTTTTCTGAGGAACGCGTGAAATTATCAAGTTTAAATTAATATCAAATACTAAGATCTACAGTCCCTTGAAGCTGAAAACAAATCAAGCTTCTAAGTCAACGCAATAAAAAAATACGGACATTTTTGTCGCAAATTTTGGTATTCACAAACCAATTAAAACCTGGGGTACTTTATGTTGTCCTAGAATCATCAAATTTGACACGAACCAAGCATCACAAATATAGGAAAAAATCCGAAACCTGATCATAAACATGTAAATACTTGTTCTCATGATGGAAGTTTTTTTTAATTGCGTGGATTTACGTTCCGTTCCGTTCCAGCGTCTTACCAGCCAACGTTCCACTGCAAGAACTCAATGAACGGGTCAATACCGGGGTTCTGTAGAGTGCTCAAAACTGCGGGCTAGAACAGCGCAAGCGTTCAAATAGGTGGTAATTGAAGAAACAGAGGGTCCTCAACCACTAGAAGGTATGCGGCGTTTCCAGTCCGATATTCGGTAAGGTATACGATATTTCCATGTGTGCCCATTACCTCTGCCCAAGACACCAGTAAGACGGCTTAAATAGGGCATGTAGTGTAGGACTTCGCAGTCTAGGATGTGGAATGGGGGGAAAGAGCCGACCGGTGCCAGCACCCTTAAGCCAGCAGGATGATAAATGTATACAAATGTTAATATGTAACAGAAGGGTATAGTGACTGCTTTGCCGTTTGTGGCCTGCGTGCTGGCTTCTAAACTTTTCTGTATTCTGCTTCTTCTATGATGGTATTGATTTGCACTAGCTTATTCAGTTCACATGTTCAGACATTTCAAGGGTATATTTGTGGCCTTCAATTCAAAATATAGATACTTTTAGTTCTACAGAAATGGTATATTGTAGCGGACAGTTCTATTAATTGTTAAATGTTGAACGACACCGACCTGTACACCTATTTTATCGCTTGCAACATTACAGTGTTGTCTCTAGAGTCAATTTTTTTTTTTTTTTTTTATACCACTAAGGTGGCAAACAAGCTTACGGCCCGCCTGATGGTAAGCGGTCACCGTAGCCTATGGACGCTTGCAACACCAGGGGTATCACTTGCGCGTTGCCGACCCTTCAGAAACCTAATAACTTCTTTCTTGAAGAACTCCATACTGTAGTCCTTGCAGAAAACCTTGGCAGGGAGCTCATTCCACAACTTAAGCGTTCGCGGGAGGAAGTTTCTCTGAAACCGCACTGTACGCGACCATTTAGGTTCTAAAGTGTGAGAATGAATTCCCTGCCGATGGCGAGCGGTGCGATGGTAGAAAGTAGCCGTGGGCATCATTTCGAACAATTCCTCAGAACACAACCCATTGTACAAGCGGTAGAACACACACAGTGAGGCAAAGTCTCTCCTCAGACTTAAGGGCTCGATACCGCAAGTGAGTTTGGAATCGTCGACAATTCTCACAGCCCGTCGTTGAACCGAGTCAAAAGGGCCAAGCTGGTATCCGGGTGCACCTGCCCAGAGATGGCAGCAGTACTCCATATGGGGCTGAACCTGCGACTTGTAAAGTAACAACCTTTGCCCCGACGTGAAGTACTGCTTCGCTCTGTTGAGTACACCAAGTTTTTTGGACGCCAGCTTCACCTTATCTTCTATCTCGGAACTGAACATCGCTGGAGATGTCGACACCAAGGATCCCAATGCTCTTGGAGATGGAGAGGGGAGTGTTCTGGAATTGTGGGACTCCAGTGAATGGAGTTTTCTTAGCGGTGAACGCGCACACTTGTGTCTTTGTAGGGTTGAATCGGACCAAGTTTACCCATCCCCAATCAGAGACCTGGGACAGTGTGGTCTCGATTTGAGACACAAGTTCTCCGCGGTTTTCCTCCACAACGGAACGAGGGATGTTTGCACGACCCGTGTAAAAAGCGTCTCCAGAACTGTCATCTGCATAGCAATGTATGTTGTTGATGTCCAACATGTCATTGATATGCAGTAGAAACAGCGTAGGAGACAGCACAGAGCCTTGCCCACCAGCATTAATGTCCATGCTATCAGAGCAACTACCGTCAACTACGGTTCGTATGCGTCTGCCGGACAAAAAGCTAGCCACCCATTTGCACAAACCCTCGAGCACTCCGTAAGATGGCAACTTCTATAGAAGACCGCGGTGCCAGACCCGATCGAACGCCTTCGCTATGTCCAGGCTACATGCCAATGCCTCCCCCTGACTCTCAATGGCCAGTGCCCATCGGTGTGTGAGATACACTAGAAGGTCACCAGTCGAGCGACCGTGGCGAAAGCCATATTGACGGTCACTGACCAGATCGTGTACTTCTAGGTATCTTAGAAGCTGTGTGTTGATCACACGCTCCATCACCTTAGAGAGGAGAGAGGTAATAGCGATAGGCCTGTAATTCGATGGATCTGATCTATCGCCCTTTTTGGGCACCGGGTGCACATTCGCAGTCTTCCATGAAGACGGAAATTGCCTAGTGTGGTAGGAAAGCGCGAAGAGGCGCGTGATTACAGGACATAACTCAGGAGCACACTGCTTAAGCACCACTGCTGGTATACCGTCTGGCCCACTCGACTTATGAACGTCTAGAGAGAGCAACGCCCGCCTGACCTCCCGCTGCGTTATGGAGATTTCCGGCATGGTCTTACCGCACCACGGTATAGTAGGTGGTACAGCGCCTTCATCGTTCATATTCGAGTTCGAGGCAAAGAGACTGCCCAATAGATCGGCTTTCTCTTTAGCACTATGGGCCAAGTCACCATCGGTCTTTCGCAGTGGTGGTAACGACGACTGGCAGAAGTTCCCTTCGGCAGCTTTGGCAAGCGACCAGAAAGCACGACTCCCAGAAGGATGGCTCGCAAGTCGCCCACCTATTTTGCCGATGAATTGGAATTTTGCTCTGGCAGTTGCTTTCTTACTGAACCTCGAGGCAGCATTTAATTTGCGTTTTAACTCAGAAATATTCGGATCCTTATTATTACGAGCCGTGGTCCAAGCCTCATACGCAGTTTGCTTAAGAATTTTAGCTTCTCTGCAAGACCTATTAAACCACGGTCGTTTTTTGACGCCGGCAGCTACTCGCAGGTTAGGAATGAAACATTCCATACCAGCAAGGATTGTCTCAGTGACTGCGGCTGCGCAGACGTCAAGATCTTCTGAGTTAAAGAAGATCTGCCTCCACGGGTACGATGCGTAAAATTCTCGCAATCCATCCTAGTCTGCCGACTTATAGTGCCACACACGACGCCAATTAGTTGGCCCAGAAGGATCGGGTTGTGTGCATGACACTTGAGTCCGGACGAGACAGTGGTCCGAGGAGCCAAGAGGCGCATCCACTGAGACGGAGTATCCGTCCGGACGAGTAGTCAGCAGAAGGTCCAGTAAGGAGCTCGTATGTTCCTCTATATCTGGTATTCTCGTTCGAGAAAGTACCAGCTGAGAGAATCCATAGGTCAGAGCAAATTCGTGAGCAGATATCCCAGCATAGTTATTGGTTTGAGAACTGAGCCACTCGCGATGGTGGGCGTTAAAGTCTCCCAAAATAACTAGTTCTGCTGTGGGATATTGCTCTAGAACTTTGTCAGTCGTCAAACTCAGGTGCGTGAAGAGTCGAGTTACGTCCGTGTCACCGCTATGAGACCTGTATAGGCACGCATAGATACGAGTGTGGCCGCCGTAATCTACGCGCACCCACAATATAGAGGCGAAAGGGTAATTGTCAGCTTTTGTAGTTCGAGTGTACTCTAATAAGTCTTTATAAATACTAAAGTTACTGATGTGATCCTTATGCGACAACTAATAATGCAGTTTTGTGCTTATTGGGCACTTCCGACCTACGAGTATGTGTTCTCTTTAAAGTTAATGTGATGATGAGAACTAAGAAAAACAAAACTTGAATTAGAAAAATATTTAATTATTTGCCTATCAAATAATAAAAATACGATTCAAACAATTGTTAAAAAATAAATGCTTTATTCCTACGGGAAAATGGGTAATAGGACAACGGGTAGTAAAAATTATCCTTTCGTACATTCCTAATTACTTAATTACTCCCTTTTTTACATAACTTCTAAACGGCTGAACCGATTGGGTTGAAATTTTATATGGGTATTTCGATGGTTTTCTGAATGATTTAAAAATACGATTGGACCTGGTAGGTGGCGCTGTTGTTGGTATGTCAACTATTAAACGGCTTGATCAATTGGGTTGAAATTTTGTATAATTATATATTTCCATGGTTTCACATACACGAATGTATTATGCCATTAAAGAGGAAAGATTTGATTGATTCTTTTTTCTATAATTGAGGAGTTGTCCTAAGAACCTACGCCGATAACGAAATTTAGCTAGTCTACTTATAAGGATGATGAAAATAAACAAGAATTTCAGGTATTTCCGTATTATTGATCACATTTATCATACTTTAGTTAGCCTCTTGCAAATGGCGGGGCAGCATTCGTCTCCAGCCAGAATATCCCGGAACCTCTGAAAAACAAAGGATGGTCAAAGTAAGTATTCTTATGGCAAAATACCTTTTTCCCGACGTTTCGTCTGGGTTACACCAGCCGTGGTCACGGGTAGACTGGCGGTGCGCGGCTTCGAATGGAGGCGTCCTGTTGAACTACCCTCACCTTGTCTTTATAATTGTCAAAATCACTACACACAACACTAACGGTGTCCTCGGGTGCGTTCGTTGGTAAAACTCGAGAGCTGTAATTTCCTATGACTAGATTCCATGCAGGCGACAGTTTGTATCCATCCTCACGATTGAAGTTCTTATGCTTTTTTATTTCAATCGCTTCGCGTACCTACTAATCTACGGTAATATTGGCGATCGGTGGATAAAACCTTAGGCTGGTGGAGCTCAATCCCGTTTTATTATTCTTAAATAAGTATTCTTATTTTGAACGGACTTCAGAAAAGGAGGACTTTCTTATTTCACCACCTGAGCATATAAATACGTGCAACACCAGAGGCATTGCTGACGCGATGCCGACCCTTTAACAATCTAATGCGATTTTTTTGCCGATAGCAAACCGATTTTGACGATTTTTATAAATAGAAGAGTTTATCTTCAGACTGGTCCTGTTTAACTTTGGTAAGGATCGAACTGGACCAGAGTTTAGAAATTAGGATAGAACAAGTTGTTTGTAGGTAGAAAACTTAGGCGACATACTTAAATAATATGCAATTGTGCTTAAACAGCGTGCTACTGTTTTGTTTCTTGTACTCACGAGCCTCTGCACATGTTTCTACCACACTAGACAATTTCGTGACGTAAAAAGGACGACAGATCAGATCCATCGAATTACATGCCTATCGCTATTACATTCCTTCTAAGGTGATGGAGCGTGTAATCAACACACAGCTTCTAAGATACCCAGAAAAACAGGACCTGATCAGCGATCGTCAACATGGCTTATACCACTGATGCTTGACTAGTGTGACGACCTCCTAGTGTATCTTCGCGCCAATATACACTAGCCATTGAGAGTCAGAGGGTTGCCATCTTACAGACGGTTATATATATTCAAACGGTTATATATATATTTTCTATATACTAAGTATAAGTGGATAGCTTTTTGTCCAGCAGATGTATACGAACCGTAGTTGACGGTAGTTGCTCTGATAACTTGGACATTAATACATTGCTATGCGGATGAAGGTGCTGGAGAAGCTTATTACACGGGCCGTGCAAACATCCCATGATTCATAGTGGATAAACACGCGGAGTACTTGTGTCTCAAATGAAGACAACTCTGTCCAAGGTTCCGACTGGAAAAGTGCGTGTGAAAACCTCATTCACTGGGGTCCCACAATTCCAGAATCACAGTTCACAGCCCTTACCATCCCCTTGCAAAGAATATTGGGATCCTTGGTGTTAACATCTCCAGGCACGTTCAGTTCCGATATAATTTGGAAGAGAAGGTTAACCTAGCCTCCAAAAACTTGTAGTACTCAATACAGCGAAGCAGTATTTCAAATTGGGGCAAAGATTGCTGCTTTACAAGTCGCAAGTCTGGCACTGCTCCCATATCTGGACAGGTGTACCCGGATAGCTTTCCGGTAGCTTCGCCCTTTTGACTCGGTTCGACGACGAGCTGAGACACTTGTCGACGATCTTCGACTTTCTACCATCGCACAGCCCGTTATCGACAGGTGCCCTATATCTATACATATAAAATGCTTTGTCCTGAATGACATGATCAACGCACAGCCTAAACCGCTCATCGTAGAGACCTGAAACTTGGAGGGTGTGTTCATTGTATGACGTAGGCATCCGATAAGAAAGGATTTTCCGAAATTCTATCCCTAAGGGGGTGAAAAGGGGGGGAAAGTTTGTATGTGACAACGTGATTCCTTGCTCCAATCTCCTATAAATTTTGCATAAAACCTGTTTTAACAGAATTGGTAAAAGACGTGTTTCGTATTTTATTCAAATTCATCCCCTAACGGGATCAAGAAGGGGTAGAAAGTTATTTGGCATTCATACGCTTCGAAGTTGATATCAATACTCCTTAGTGCTTTTGATTTAAAATACATTTTATTTAGACACTTTTTTTGACAACTCAATTCGATTTTTATTCAAAAAAACCGGCCAAGTGCGAGTTGGACTCACGCACCGAGGGTTCCGTACCTATTTACGTACATTACAAACACAAACAAAAAAAATTGTTTTTTTTTATTTTTATATTTGAGTTGATTGAATGAAAAGTAAATTGCGGTTTACGATTTATGACGTTTTAAAAAAAACTACTTACTAGATCTCGTTAAAACCTATTTTCGGTGGAAGTTTGCATGGTAATGTACATCAAATATTTTTTTTAGTTTTTTTTTTTTTTTTTTGTATACCACTAAGGTGGCAAACAAGCCTACGGTCCACCTGATGGTAAGCGGTCACCGTAGCCTATGGACGCTTGCAACACCAAGGGCATCACTCGCGCGTTGCGGACCCTTCAGAAATCTAATAACGTCTTTTTTGAAGAACCCCATACTGTCGTCCTTAGAGAAAACCTTGGCAGGAAGCTCATTCCAAAACCTAAGCGTTCGCGGGAGGAAGTTTCTCTGAAACCGCACTGTACGCGACCATTTCGGTTCTAAAGTGTGAGAATGAATTCCCTGCCGATGGCGAGCGGTGCGATGGTAGAAAGTAGCCGTGGGCATCATTTCGAAAAATTCCTCAGAACACAACCCATTGTACAAGCGGTGGAACAGACACAGGGAGGCAAAGTCTCTCCTCAGACTTAGGGGCTCGATACCGCAAGTGAGTTGCCCGTCGTTGAACCGAGTCAAAAGGGCCAAGCTGGTATCCGGGTGCACCCGCCCAGAGATGGCAGCAGTACTCCATATGGGGCCGGACTTGCGACTTGTAAAGCAGCAACCTTTACCCCGACGTGAAGTACTGCTTCGCTCTGTTGAGTACACCAAGTTTTTTGGACGCCAGCTTTACCTTGTCTAGCAAGTGATCTCGGAACTAAACATCCTTGTCTTGGAGATGGAGAGGGGAGTGTTCTGGAATTGTGGGACTACAGTGAATGGGGTTTTCTTAGCGGTGAACGCGCAGACTTGTGTCTTAGAAGGGTTGAATCGGACCAAGTTTTCCTGTCCCCAGTCAGAGACCTTGGATAGACCGATCTCGATTTGAGACACAAGTTCTTCACGTTTTTCCTCCACAACAGAACGAGGGATGCTTGCACGGCCCGTGTAATAAGCGTCTCCAGTACTGTCATCTGCATAGCAATGTATGTTGTTGATCTCCAACATATCATTGATGTCCAGTAGAAACAGCGTAGGAGACAGCACAGAGCCTTGCGGGACACCAACATTAATGTCCATGCTATCAGAGCAACTACCGTCAACTACGGCTCGTATGCGTCTGCCGGACAAAAAGCTAGCCACCCATTTGCACAAACCCTCGGGCACTCCGTAAGATGGCAACTTCGATAGAAGACCGCGGTGCCAGACCTGATCAAACGCCTTCGTTATGTCTAGGCTACATGCCAATGCCTCCCCCTGACTCTCAATGGCTAGTGCCCATCGGTGTGTGAGATACACTAGAAGGTCACCAGTGGAGCGACCGTGGCGAAAGCCATATTAACGGTCGCTGATCTGGTCATGTTTTTCAAGTTATCTCAAAAGCTGTGTGTTGATCACACGCTCCATCACCTTGGAGAGGAGAGAGGTAATAGCGATAGGCCTGTAATTCGATGGATCTGATCTATCGCCCTTTTTGGCCACCGGGTGTACATTCGCAGTCTTCCATGAAGACGGAAATTGCCTAGTATGGTAGGAAAGCGCGAAGAGGCGCGTGAGTACAGGACATTACTCAGGAGCACACTGCTTAAGCACCACTGCTGGTATACCGTTTGCCCCACTCGACTTATGAACGTCTAGGGAAAACAACGCCCGCCGGACCTCTCGCTGTGTTATAGAGATTTCCGGCATGGTCTTACCGCACCACGGTAAAGTAGGTGGTACAGCGCCTTCGTCGTTCATATTCGAGTTGGAGGCAAAGAGACTGCCCAATAGATCGGCATTCTCTTTTGCACTATGGGCCAAGTCACCATCGATCTTTCGCAGTGGTGGTAACGACGACTGGCAGAAGTTCCCCTCGGCAGCTTTAGCAAGCGACCAGAAAGCACGACTCCCAGAAGGATAGCTCGCAAGTCGCCCACCTATTTTGCCGATGAATTGGAATTTTGCTCTAGCAGTTGCTTTCTTACTGAACCTCGAGGCAGCATTTAATTTGCGTTTTAACTCAGAAATATTCTGATCCTTATTATTACGAGCCATGGTCCAAGCCTCATACGCAGTTTGCTTAAGAATTTTAGCTTCTCTGCAAGACCTATTAAACCACGGTCGTTTTTTGACGCCGGCAGCTACTCGCAGGTTAGGAATGAAACATTCCATACCAGCGAGGATTGTCTCAGTGACTGCGGCTGCGCAGACGTCAGGATTATCTGAGCTAAAGCAGAGCTGCCTCCACGGGTACGATGCATAAAATTCTCGCAATCCGTCCCCGTCTGCCGACTTATAGTGCCATACACGACGCCAATTAGTTGGCCCAGAAGGATCGGGTTGTGTGCATGATATTTGAGTCCAAACGAGACAGTGGTCCGAGGAGCCAAGAGGCGCATCTACTGATACGGAGTATCCGTCCGGACGTGTAGTCAGCAGAAGGTCCAGTAAGGAGCTCGTATGTTCCTCTATATCTGGTATTCTCGTTGGAGAAAGAACCAGCTGAGAGAATCCATAGGTCAGAGCTATAAATGAGCAGATATCCCTGCATAGTTATTGGTTCGAGAACTGAGCCACTCACGATGGTGGGCGTTAAAGTCTCCCAAATAACTAGTTCTGCTGTGGGATATTGCTCTAGAACTTTGTCAGTCGTCAAACTCAGGTGCGTGAAGAGTCGAGTTACGTCCGTGTCACCGCTATGAGACCTGTATAGGCACGCATAGATACGAGTGTGGCCGCCGTGATCTATGAAGTCGGCGACAGCAGATATTCTCCCACGACTACCACTTCAGAGACTTTACACAGACTGGCGGATCAGCCTCCCAGGGCGGAGATTAAGTGATCCCTGGGTTCGGGAACCCGTTGAACCTGCGGGCGGCCAGCGGTCAGCCGTTTCATCAGGTCTCCCTGACCGCCGAATCAGCACGCCGCGTCTACGCCGAGCAACGACAGCGATAAGCACCGCCGGTCCTCCGCTGTCCGCGCAGCGAATCCACAAAGAGAGCTCTGGGAACCTTACTCACCGACAGGAACACAGCACTACTCAATGTTAGTGTTATTGTGGCCGCGGTTTTCTGTAAGGTGGAGGTACTTCCCCAGTTCGGGCTGCTCATTCGAGCAAGTACTCGCTATGCCCCGCTTTATTTGTTGGGGCAGCTTATTCGAGCGAGTACTTGCAGTGTCCTACCTCTCTTAATTAGTAATATAAATAAGTTTTATCACCCTTTTATTTTATAAATTACAGGGACACACACACACACACATTTTACCACTTTGGAAGTGTCTCTCGCGCAAACTATTCAGTTTAGAAAAAAATGATATTAGAAACCCCAAAAAAAAATTTTGAGTTTCAGTATGGGGAACCCCCAAAATTTATTGTTTTTTTGTTATTTTTGCGTGAAAATCTTAATGCGATTCACAGAATACATCTACTTACCAAGTTTCAACAGTATAGTTCTTATAGTTTCGGAAAAAAGTGGCTGTGACATGACGGACGGACAGACAGTCGAACAGACATGACGTATCTATAAGGTCGGTCGGTGTCGGTTTTTCGATTTTCCAAAATTTCAAGATGGCCGCCATAGATGATGATTTATTGAAGCCTATTGTTCTCCAAGAAAAAGAGTCAGGGGGTGAAAATAATATATGGGGAATTTTATAGAAATGGTCCCGTGAGTATGGAAAAACTTTCAAAACTTCAAAATGGCGGAAAACAACATGGCCGCCCTACAACAAATTCAATTTAACGAAGGATATCTCGAAAACTATTTGCTATAGGTGGGTGGTGCTCGAACGAATGTTGTGAAGGACACCAAAGAGCAACTGCCTAAAGGAAAAAAAATCAAGATGGCGGGTTCAAAATGGCGGTTGAAACCATGTGTTCACCGATACAGCTGAAATTTTGGGTCCGGGGGTTTTCGGGATCGTTGATACTAAACATTTAGTCGGTTTTTTGATTTTCCAAAATTTCAAGATGGCCGCCATAGTGATGATTTATTGAAAACTTTTAGTCTCCCAGAAGGAGTCTCCTGGGGTGAAAATGATGTATGGGGGAAGTGATTGTAATGGTCCCGTGAGTATGGAAAAACTTTTAAAACTTCAAAATGGCGGAAAACAACATGGCCGCCCTACAATATATTCAATTCAACGAAGAATATCTCGAAAACTAATTGCTATAGGAGGAATGTGCTCGAACAAATATTGTTAAGGACACCAAAGAGCAACTGCCTAAAGGAAAAAAAATTCAAGATGGCCGATTCAAAATGGCGGTTGAAAAAATTCGTTCACCGAACCGACTGAAAATTTGCATCAGGCGGATTTCCTTCTGAAACTGTACGTCCAGGGGTTTTTGGGGCCGCTGATACTTAATATTAAGTCGATTTTTCAATTTTCCAAAATTTCAAGATGGCCGCCATAGTGTTGTTTTTTCGGAGTCTACTGTTCTTCCAGAAGGAGTCTTTGCAGGTGAAAATAATGTATGGGGGGGTATAATCAAAATGGTCCCGTGAGTATGGGAAAACTCTCAAAACTTCAAAATGGTTGAAAACAACATGGCCGCTCTACAATATATTCAATTCAACGAAGTAAATCTCGAAAACGAATTGCTAAAGGAGGGGGGTGCTCGAACAAATATTGTAAAAGGCAATGAGGTGCAACTGCTTGGTAGAAAAATAATCAAGATGGCGGATACAAAATGGCGGTTGAAACAATTTGTTCACCGATCCGACTAAAACTTTGCATCCGAGGTTTTCGGAGTCGCTAATCTTAAATAATGGATCGTTTTTTCGATTTCCCAAAATTTCAAGCTGGTTGCTATATTATGGCGAAAAACAACATGTCATGGCATGGTATGGCCATACAAAAGATTATATTATCTCAAAAACCGTTTGCTATAGGAGGAGTGAGCTCTAAAAAATGTTGTAAAGGGCAACGAGGAGCATCTGCATGGTGCGAGAAAATTCAAAATGGCGAATTTAAAATGGCGGTCGAAAAAATTTGTTCACCGATCCGACTAAAACTTTGCATCCAGGGGTTTTCGGGGTCGCTTATATTGAATATGGTATCTATTTTTTAGATTTTTAAAATTTCAAGATGGCCGCCATAGTCATAATTTATCGAAGCCTTTAAATCTCCCATCAGGAGTCGCTGGGGTAATTATAATGTATGGGGGATTTGATGGAAATGGTACCGTGAGTTTGAGGAAATTGTCAGATTTTCAAAATGACGGAAAACAACATGGCTGACATACATACATTCAACGATGGATATCTCAAAAAGTATTCGCTATAGAAGGGTGTTGCTCAAACAAATGTTGTAAAGGGTACCAAAGAGCATCTGCCTGGTGGAAAAAAATTCAAGATGGCTGATTCAAAATGGCGGTCGAAAACATTTATTTACCGATCCGGCTGTAATTTTGCATACACATGTCACTGATACTAAACATTCAGTCAATTATTTGATTTTCCAAAATTTTAAGATGGCCGCCATGGTGATGATTTATTAAATGCCTTTTAGACTCCCAGAAGGAGTCTCCGGGGGTGAAAATGATGTATGGGAGGTTTGATAGAAATGGTGCTGTGAGTATTAGAAAACTGCAAGATCTTCAAAATGGCGGAAAACAAAATAGCCGCCAATACGACAAATATTATCTCAAAACCCCTATAGGACCCCCGCACAAATATTGTAAAGAGCAATGAAAAGCAACTGCCTGGTTGAAAGAAAAATCAAGATGGCGGATTCAAAATGGCGTTGAAACATTGCATCCGGGGGTTTTCGGGGTCGGTTATATTGAATATTGAGTAAATTTTTAGATTTTATCAATTTCAAGATGGCCGCCATAGTGACAATTTATCGAAGCCTGCTAATCTCCCAGCAGGAGTCTCCGGGGGTAAAAACAATGTATGGGGGGGTTTGATGAAAATGAGCCCGTGAGTATGGGAAGCCTTTTATATCTTCAAAATGGCGAAAAACAACATGGCCGCCCATACAAAACATTATATTATCTCAAAAACTGTTTGCTATTGAAGAAGGGTGCTCAAACAATTATTGTACAGAGCAATGAGGAGCAACTGCTTGGTGAAAAAAAATTTTAGATTGCGGATTCAAAATGGCGGTTAAAAACATTTGTTCACCAATCCGACTGAAATTTTACATGCGGGGGTTTTTGGGGTCGCTGATTCTAAATAGTTAGTCAATTTTTTTACTTCCTAAAATTTCAAGATGGCCGCCATAATAATAATCCATCTAAGCCTTTTAATCTCCTAGCAGATGTCTCCAGGAGTGAAAATAATGTATGGGGGATTTTATGGAAATGGTACCGTAAGTAAAGGAAAACTTTCAAATCTTCGAAATCTCCTCCTCATCAGGAATGGTTCACCACAAAGACCACGCGAGCTTCTTATGCAGCGAGCGAAATACTTATACTTATAGTTAATATTATAAAGCTGAAGAGTTTGTTTGTTTGAACGCGCTAATCTCAGGATGTCCTGGTCCGATTTGAAAAAAATCTTTCAGTGTAAGATATCCTATTTATCGAGGAAGGCTATAGGCTATAAATTATTACGCTTAGAACAACAGGAGCGGAGCACCAATGAAGATCAAGTACTGCGCGCGCATTTATGATGTGCAAGCGCCCCGGACAGTTATGAGGGGGAAGGGCGGTACGTATTATTTAAAAATATTTTCACCTTCTACGTAAACAAAGTCGCCGGTTAAAGTTAGCGTTAGCCCAAAGTAACTTTAACTGACTGACTGATCTGAAATTTAGCGCACATATAGCCATTATGATGTAAGCGTTCGCTAAGAAATAATTTTTCAAGACTGACCGGGGGTTCAAAGTTTGTATGATGTTCGCGATACCACTGACGAAGGAATAATTATCATTCCTATCTTTCTCCTATCCTACTATCGTAGTCACATGCTGCCTGTGTCGCCCTTAAGTTCTACAAGACCAAATGTTTCTCACCCGGTCTTTGGTCTAGGTCCACCCATTATGAGGGTTTCGTCTCCATCACAGTTGGACTCCCGCGCGTCCTCATAAGTAGCACAACGGACTCCTGTAAACGTGCCACCGGTTAATGACTCCGCAAGGTAGTGGTACGCTCTGAAACGCAAAGTGGAGAATCGTGTGTGTGTATTTTGTATGTAAAACCCGTTTTGCATTAATTACACTTTAAAATAAATAAGCCCCAGGAGCAATCACTACATTATGTTTATACTGTATGTTTGTTTCGTCTAAGCGTCGAATACCACAATGGTTTATTTCACTAAAAGGCCCTGCTTCTTTTAAATGTTAATTTTAGCTTTAGGTTTTGAGCAAGATAAGCGGCTGCACATGGTGCTGGGACTGAAAGGAGCCCAAAATTTAAACGGTATTCGCGAAAACTAAATATATTTTTGTTTACTTATTTCCAGAACAACAGTTTTATTCAACATTCGTCGCATCTCAATGAGATAAATATCAAAATTCGACCAAAGAAAGTGTTTTTGATGTTATGTTATCTATCCTGGTAAAATTCGGTTCGTGTCGAGTTACGTGTCTGTACCAGTTTTAGGTTCGTGTCGAGTTACGTGTCTGTACCAGTTGTAGGTTCGTGTCGAGTTACGTGTCTGTATCAGCTTACAGGTTTGTGTTGAGTTACGTGTCTGTCTGTACCAGCTTGTAGGTTCGTGTTGAGTTACGTGTCTGTACCAGTTGTAGGTCCGTGTCGCGTTACGTGTCTGTACCAGCTTGTAGATTCGTGTCGAGTTTCATGTCTGTACCAGCTTGTAGTTTCGTGTCGAGTTACGTGTCTGTGCCAGCTTTTAGGTTCGTGTCAAATAACGTGTCTATAGTAGTTGTAGGTACGTGTTTTTTTTTTATATACTAGCTTGTAGGTTCGTGTCGAGTCACGTTTCTGTAACAAACAAATACAACCTCAGTATCATTTATTCAGCAAAATGGTCATCTAAGATTTTCGTTTTTATTCTCTTAAGTTCACCCCGATGAGGAACAAATAGTGACTGCTGAGCGTACCTATCATGGTCACAGAGTCTGTTTTCCAGCTCACAACCTGGCATGTTGACTCCTCCGTTTGGGTAAAAATCCGCTTGAGCTAGGGGTTCAGGGTATCCCAGTTCCCCTGCGCCGGTGTGGATCACCTCAGTATACTGCGCGTCAGTTGGTTGGAATTTGTATTCACTTACAGGCCACTGACCAAATGCTGGGTCCAAACCTAGAAAAACAATGTATTATAAGTCGCGGCACGTAAGTTGAACCATGCGCAGTAAAACATTCATTTTTGGTTTTATTGAGGTAGGGAATGCAGTGCGACGCAAGGGGCAGCGTGTAACCAAAGCAATGCAAGCCCTGGGTTACAAACTTAAGTTTTTATAAGTTGGACCTTCTGGTCTAAGTTTATGCCAATTTAAAATGATGTAGAATGTTTCATGCCATTACCAATGAGTGCCTGATGAGAATTATAATAGGCGTGGCATTATGGTTTCCGTCTTGCGAATTTTGATCAGCCTGACGCGAGTTCATAATTTTTTTCCCATCACAAAACAGTGCACAACGCCGCTAAAGAAGTTTTCATTTCAACACGGAAAAATCAAAGTGCGTGTTTTGTTTGCCAATAATTTATTGCCTCTTATGTCTCAAAGTCATATTTTTGTTTTTTTTATGTAACACTAAGGTAGCAAACAGGCTTACGATCTGCCTGATGTTAAGCGGCCACCGCAGCCTTTGGACGCTTGCAATACCTGGGGCATCACTCGCGCGTTGCCGACCATTCAAAAATCTAAAATCTTCTTAATTGAAGAATATCATACTGAAGTCCTTAGAAAAAATCTTGGCAGGGAGCTTATTCCACAAACTAACCATTGTGAGGACAAATTCTCTGCCGATTAAGAGCAGTGTGTGTAATGTTATTACATACAACGGCAGTGCTCGCTATCTTACATGTATATAATTACATATAGACGAAGTTTACGATGGAAAGTTACATCACAATTGAATGTACGAGAAACTTCTAGAACAAGGGCGGAGATAATGAAACTGAGGCGATTGGACTAATCAAAAACTCCACAAGCAAAATTTTGAAATTCCCAGAAATTTTGAAAAACGGCTCGATCAATCGGCGAACTCGAAATCGCAAAGCGGCCATTGATTGGTCAACCAAATACGCGTCGCATAGCGGAAGTAGTGACTGACACACACAAAGAAGCGAGCCCTTATAAAAACCATAGCAGGCTCAGTGCGGCGCGGTATTTTTGAAATCGTCTACCAGGAAACTTCAAATAGTAGAAAGTGGCCTCACTCTGCCCAAATGAAAAATCAGAGGTCCTTAGAAGGATCATCAGCTGGCCTTAGAGGACAGTGACCCCATACTTCGTACCTAACCAATACCAGCTGGTCGTGGAGGATAACTACCCCGAGTTCCAGGTGCTACCCTTATCAGCTGGCTACGGTAGCCCTGACCATGGGCTCAGACATCTACGTTGCCTTGGTGGCAATTCTCCGATTTGTCGTGACCTAGGCTGAACTAAAGCTCCAATATATAGTGAGTGCAACATAAAAAAGTTACAATGCCATTAGGTAGGTATACAGTGAATATAAAAAAAGGTAATAAACCATTGTAAAGTGTTAACTTAATCTAGGTCGTATAGTAAAATTATATTTTAGATAAATTTGTTATTAGGAAAACATTTAATAAATATTATTTTACCCAAAGAATAGTTTTATAAAGTGACCGGTTCCAAAATATTAGCCACTTGAATATAGGCGAGAATCGAACCCACTATTATCTCATTCCTATATTCAAATGTGACGGCCATGGGGTTGAGTCATGCTGACTAAGTGATAGCTAGCCGAGGCTTGGGTTCGAATCCCAAACTGAACCGTTACATGCGATGGTAGAAAGTAGCCGTGCGGACAATTTCGAACAATTCCTCAGAACACATCCCTTTGTAACAGCGGAAGAACACACACAGGGAGGCAAAGTCTCTCCTCAGACTTATATACGCGATATGATACATAGATATAGTGACAGGACACAGCATTTCCTAGAAGTGTGAAAGAGACCAAGCGAATTTACCGGTGTGAAGTTAGCGGCCTAAGTTAGCGGCGTTTTATAATCCGACCAAATTAAAAAGTAAAGGATTTGAATGAAATAATTTACTGAATTAAACGGATATAACAATAAATAGACCAAAATAATGAGAAACCGGTCAAAAATTAAACAAATATATTTATAATTTAAATAGTAAAAAATTAAATTTAAAGAAAATTTCACAATGTGATACTTATCGGCCTAAAAGGTCATCATAAACATGGGGTAACAATTAGTGACGCATATCAAACTGAGCCTCTTTAAACCAAAAACCATATCAAGTTTTCAAATCTCACCTATCTCGGGTTTAACTGTGAGAAAAATGGTGAGCGTCCTAAAAATTTTTTTCTTTCAAAATTTCAAACACACCGTAAATCTGTTAGTTAAGGAAAGAGTTGAAATCAAAGGCTGTTGAAAAAGCAATTTGTATTGCTCTTATTAATACATATTTATAATTATGTAATACATCTTCAATTTTAATGAAAAATAAAAGTCATAGAAAATTTGACCATGTGATACATATCGGCCTAAAAGTTTTTGATAAAAATGCGGTTACACTTCGTGACGCATATTAAATGCAGCCTTTATAAACACACACCTATCTCGATTTTATGACAAAAATGGTTAGCGGCCTAAATAATTTATTTGTTTAAATTTCCGCACAACACACAGCACAAATAAACAAATATTTCGATTGGTATAAAACCATTCAAAAAATCATTAAGACAAAAATAGAAATTTTTTTCTCTGGGTTGCAAGCGTCTGCGGTGACCGCTCACCATGAGGCGAACCGTAAGCTTGTTTGCCACCTTAGTGGTATAAAGAAACCAACGTAATACGTATCGGCCTACAAGTAATTTTCATCAAAAATAAGTCTTCTTTTTTTTAATTTTTTTTCATTAGGGTCTTAAACCAAGCTTTCTAATTTTGGTTAAAAAAAATATTTTAATTGAAATATTCCTTTATTTTCTTCGTTTTTTATTTTCATTTCTTGTAATTTTTATCAATTTTACCACTGCTGTTATCGGAACATTAACTACCCATAGTAATAGGCTCAAGTAATTTTCATTTATGCACTTTACATTGTTTGCCTTAATTTTTTGGCTTAAAACAAATATTTTGATTGAAATATTCTAACAATAATTAATTTTATTTTTGTTATAAAATAGTTTTTCATTGAATTTTTTTTTGTTTTTTTTTTTTTTATTTTTTGTAATTTTAATCACATTTACCTCTACTGTTATCCGAACATTGACTAGTAATAATCTCAATTAATGATTTTATTTATACACTTTGCATTACTTGCCTTAATTAAATAATAACAATTCAATTTTATTCTGCATGTAGTTATAAAAATGTAATGTATGTAAATTTGTCTTTTGAAATCGTCGGGTATTAAGTATGTTTATCTAAATTTTAAACAAGCGTTCTTTGAGCCAATACGTAAATCTATTTATCTAATGTATGTGTTGCCTTAATTAAAATCTATTTAGAATAATAGATTTTTTATTAACTATTTACGTGACCGCCTATCAAATTGTATTGTTCTCGATAATTAAATTATATTAGGCATTTATTTTGATAACATGAATCAGTAATTTCTTTAGTTCCCTCCCAGTTTCTGTTTATTTTGATCACAATGTTCCAATGGTCATTAAATATTTACATACAAATATTAAGTTTGACACTTCAGTTATACCAATTAAAACCTACGCTAATAGAAACTATAAGCAACACATAATCTAATATATTTAATAAAATTAAAAATTAAGAACTAATTGTATTTACTATTTACAGTGTTGATGTAAATTCACAAAGAAAATTATCAAAACACAACTGATATAACTTTAAGTATTTTTATTATTGATTTTTCTTGTACAACTGGCATACATTTTTTAAATTCTCGTAGTTTTTCGGTAACAGATTTATTTTCTTTGAGTTCTTTGTAACTAAGTAAACATTTGAAATGTGTTTTTCGGAGGCACTTGCTGCATTTAAAATTGTTTTCATCTTTTTTAATTTTACGGATACAAAAAGAACAAAGCTCTTTTATGTTATCACTGTTTTTGAGTAAGAGTCTTTTTAAATGTTTGCGATAATTATCCATGTCTATTTTCATTGCACTTATTTTATTTTGTCTCACCAATGTCGAAAATATATGCACAATAATCGGACTATAATTATAAGAGTCTTATTGTATGTAATGTTTAGGGGTGTTGAACGAAATTATTTTTAGGTTCAAGACTTTTAAATTTAAAAGTCTGTTAATTTTTGCCAAATATAAAGAAACTAATCTACTTTCGTTACCCAAGGGGTCAAAAATGGAGACGTTTTTATTCTTTATTGATAGAATTAGCATTGTATAGTGACTATTAAGGCAAATAGGAAATACTACATCTTTTATAGCTGACAAGTGCAAACTACTTAAAAAATTCTCGTTCAATTCTTATTCCCCAAAAATTATTGTTGACTTTTCAACTGATATAAGATCGAATTCGCCCTTGTTATAGATATGCAATAAATAATCAATGACAAAACTAGACAAATATCTTGGCGGGTCTAGGGATTCGAAGTCTTCAATTAAAATTTGTGATATACTGTGGGTTATATCATCCATTTTAGTGACAGTATACCCTCTATTATTTTCTAGTTGAGTATAATAATTTTCTTTACTTAGTAAAAAAATATTTTGTTTATCATCAATTATTGATTCACTTTTATTTGTGTCATTTATGGTGTAGGAACATAATGTACTATTGCCAAATTTACATAAACCACAAGTAAATTCACCCTTTAATCTTTCTTTCAAGTCACATTTATTTTCATCATCACTTTTTTCGCAAATATGATGAACCCATTTTTCACATTCGTCACATTGAACCCATTTGGTTTCAGGTGTCGACAAACTAGTGCCGTGTCCACAATATACGCATACGGTTAAATCTTCATCTTGGACTAAGATATTGTCATTAATTCTTATTTCCTTTAAATATCTTGCATCAAAATGGCTGAAAATTTTTTTTTTTCTTATTCCAAACTTCCTCGTGGATTTTAACTTCAATTTTGCTTGCTTAAGGCTCACGTGTAAGTCTATTTTTTTGGAATTTGATGCAATATTTCTTTTGCCGCAGCAATAGTTTCTTCTCTCAGTTTTCTAAGAAACTGAGTACATTTCAAATGACGTTGACCTTTAAGTGTAATGTTTTTTAATTTACCAAAATAATTTTCCACAGGTGCATTACTGTTTCGTGTGTCTTTAATTAGGTTTGTCCCTAACGGTAAATAGGGGATATATTTTGTCATTAATCGTTTAAATAATTTTTTATCAAATAACGGGTTCCAATTCTCTCCATCGTCGTTTATTTCAATTTTAGATAGCAGTTGAGATATTCTTTTATTGAATGGGATGGTGCAACTAACACTAATTTCTTTGGCATATTCTCCAACTAATTATTGTTATTATTGTTAGCATATTTCAGTCAAAATATTTGTTTTAAGCCAAAAAATTAAGGCAAACAATGCAAAGTGTATAAATGAAATCATTACTTGAGCCTATTACTATGTGTAGTTAATGTTCCGATAACAGCACTGGGAAAATTGATAAAAATTACAAGAAATGAAAAAAAACAAAGAAAATAAAGGAATATTTCAATCAAAATATTTTTTTTACCAAAATTAGAAAGCTTGCTTTAAGACCCAAATGAAAAAAGATTAAAAAAAAGAAGACTTATTTTTGATGAAAATTACTTGTAGGCCGATACGTATAACGTTTGTTTCTTTATACCATTAAGGTGGCAAACAAGATTACGGACCGCCTCATGATGAGCGGTCACCGCAGACGCTTGCAACACAGAAATAAAAAAAATAGATTTTCTATTTTTGTCTTAATGATTTTTTGAATGGTTTTATACCAATCGAAATATTTGTTTATTTGTGTTGTGTGTTGTGCGGAAATATAAACAAATAAATTATTTAGGCCGCTAAGCATTTTTGTCATAAAATCGAGATAGGTGTGTGTTTAAAAAGGCTGCATTTAATATGCGTCACTAAGTGCAACCGCATTTTTATCAAAAACTTTTAGGCCGATATGTATCACATGGTCAAATTTTCTTTGACTTTTATTTATTTTTCTTTAAAATTGAAGATGCATTACATAATTATATATGTATTAATAAGAGCAATACAAATTGCTTTTTTCAACAGCCTCTGATTGTAACTTTTTCCTTAACTAACAGATTAACGGTGTGTTTGAAATTTTAAAAGAAAATAATTTTTAGGCCGCTAACCATTTTACTCACAGTTTACCCCGAGATAGGTGTGATTCACCTAGTATCACATTGTGAAATTTTCCTTAACTTTTATTTCTTTATTATTTAAATAGAAGAGGTATTACACATGTAGCAATATTTATTAATAAGAACAATACAAAATGCTTGTTTCAACAGCATTTTATTCTAACTTTTTCCTTAACTAACAGATTAACAGTATGTTTGAATGTTTGAAAGAAAATAATTTTAAGGCCGCTAACCATTTTTCTCACAGTTAACCCCGAGATAGGTGTAATTTGAAAACTTGATATGGTTTCTGGTTTAAAGAGGCTCAATTTGATATGCGTCACTAAGTGTTACAATAAGTATCACATTGTGAAATTTTCTTTTACTTTTATTTTTTTATTATTTATATTGAAGAGGTATTACACATGTAGTAATATTTATTAATAAGAACAATACAAAATGCTTGTTTCAACAGCCTTTGATTGTAACTTTTTCCTTAACTAACAGATTTACGGTGTGTTTGAAATTTTGAAAGAAAATATTTTTAGGCCGCTAACCATTTTTCTAACAGTTAACCCCGAGATAGGTGTGATTTGAAAACTTCGTATGGTTTTTGGTTGAAAGTGGCTCAATTTGATATGAGTCACTAAGTGTTACCGCATTTCTATGATGACCTTTTAGGCCAATAAGTATCACATTGATAAATTTTCTTTAACTTTTATTTTTTTATTATTTAAATTGAAGAGGTATTACACATGTAGTAATTTATTAATAAGAACAATTCAAAATGCTTGTTTCAACAGCCTTTGATTGTAACTTTTCCCTTAACTAACAGATTTACGGTGTGTTTGAAATTTTGAAAGAAAATAATTTTTAGGCCGCTAACCATTTTTCTAACAGTTAACCCCGAGATAGGTGTGATTTGAAAACTTCATATGGTTTCTGGTTGAAAGTGGCTCAATTTCATATGCGTCACTAATTGTTACCCCATTTTTATAATGACCTTTTAGGCCGATAAATATCACATTGTGAAATTTTCTTTAAATTAATTTTTTTATTATTCAAATTATATATATATTTGACCGGTTTCTCATTATTTTGGTCTATTTATTGTTATGTCCGTTTAATTCAGTAAATTATTTCAATAAAATCCTTTACTTTTTAATTTGGTCGGATTATAAAAGCTAACTTCACACCGGTAGCGAATTTAAGGTCTCTTTTTTATTTCTAACGTTTTTATTTAACAGAAAAACAAGTAATTTCAACACATTAGCTATGTCTATTTGTAAAGAGTGGTCAATTTCGTGAGGCTATTATGCAGTCCATAGGACATTTTACAGTACTCTAAAATCAGTTTATTGACATTTAATGCATACTGTAATGCAGCATCAAGATAGCAAGTTAGTTAGTTTAACTAATACCCAGAACCGGTTCTACTCATACACGAACAACCCCCAGACTTAGTCTACAGGACATTGAAAAGAACGCAGCGCCCAAAATATATAGATTAGAACTGGAACATTTAAGCAAAAAAGGCTCACGACAAATGTTCTTACAGTAATAACAGAGTAGCACCGAGCACAGAGCCTTGCAATACACCAGCATACGCGCACAGAATAAGGACTAGTAGAACCCATGCTGTCGGAGCAACTTCCATCAGCAATTACTTCCGGACACAAAACTAGCCGCTAGTCTTTAAACTCACCAGTAATATAAGCCAGTTGTCCGTTCATGAATCGCCCAACGTTGCCAGCAGACTGGGCTCCCAAGCTGTACCCTACCACGTGGAAGCGGTCTGGAGATCCTCCAGTGGATGAGATCAGCCACGTCAGGAAACGGGAGATACTTTCAGCTGTATATATGAAAAAGCTTTTTTTTTACTTTTGTTAATTAGTATTATATTATCTGTACACTCAGACAGAGCCCTATAAATGATTATTTAAAACATATTTTACTTTAATGCTTTTGCTCAACCTTTATATCACTCAATACTTGTCAATTAAGAAGCAGTAGGCCCAATCCCTAATAGTACCTTTCAAGAGCTTAGATGCCAAGCGAAAAAGCTATGGGTAATAGAAGTTTGGATCCTTATCCAAAAGTATCCTTATACTTAACTAAAACTGTGGTATGCCTTTCTCTATGTGTTGACTATCGCAAACCTGAGTAGACGGCGTTCATCATGTCGGCCGTCGCGTCCGACCCGGCGCTCCAGTCGATCACTATGACGTTGCACGGTTCTCCGGACAAAAATGCTGTAAATGACAAAATACACATCATTTTGAAAAATACGCGCCACTGGTAGAGATATATTAAGAATTAATTATTATTATCAAATCTAAGCTTCCGAATTTCAAAAGTATATTTTTTTATTAAACTTAAGGCTTTTTCGTGTCTCAACGGTTTTAGGTTGCCGGCTTCCGCTGACTTCTTGTGGCTCTGACCAGGTCACATGTCTACCTGATACGATGCGTCTTCCAAACCCGTGGTCAATATTCGAAAAATTATGTTTTCCATCGGTTATCAGTTAGCGGTGCGCCGAACATTGAGGCTAGCTTATCGCCTCTTCAGGTTGCTAATTATTTAAGGTATGTGTGGTTTTAGTCTTGAGCGATTTTTCAATTTTATAGCGCAAAGATACAACGCTTTTCCTGTAGTTCGCTAAACGACTTTGGGCTTATATATGTACAGGAGGCTTACAAATAAAAATCATGCTTATGTTCAGTAAGTCGTGACCGGCAATATACATTGTTTGTAGACTTTTGTATATGTCACGCAATTTCCCGAACACAGTCCAGCCAAAGTAGAACGCGCTCTAAATTCGATTATCGGTGTAGGATTTCAACGGCAACTCCTCAATTATAGAAAAAAAAACGACTCACACTTGACGTTTTCAAGTAGCCTATGTCAGAAAAATAGGCAGACAGCATTTATGATATTAGTATGGACTACTTGTCCCAGAAAGAGCAGGTAAGAGCACTGCTGTATGGACGAGTAAAGACGTGACGCAGCTTCCTAAATCCTGCCCAACCTTAGTGGAACCTCCTTATCGGCTTCTTTTTCGATATGATTTTTACCCGATTGCACTATAATATCATCGCCAGAAAATTGTAGATGTGAGATTTACTCGCTGTTTACATTTATTTATGCCTTGTCCTTTCCAGTTATTAAGACTTGTAAACAGTTTCGAGGCCATGATATCCCCCGTTTCACTCCTTTTTGTATCTGGTTAGGTCATGTTTGACTGTTCTGTAGCAGTGATTTCGTTGTCGTATCACACAAACATCTCAAACACCTCGACGCATTGCCAGACAACATTCTCATAGTCCACAGAGGCTTGATACATGAGCTGATGTCGGAGGACGTCTTCTGTTTAGTCTGCCTCACTGTTTGAATGTGCTATATTGCCGTGACCCCCCCTGGGACCTATGCAGGTGTTAATCGTTCAATAAAGACAAGAAGATTTCCAATATATTCGTGATAATGACCCTGTAATAGCTTACAAACGTGGCCAGATCTAGCAATTATTTTTCAGCTGGGTGTTATCTCCCATATTAAAAATTGGTTCAAAATGTCATGTATCAAAATCAAGAGCAGAAGTAGCTCCACGCCTATGGAGTTTTACCATATGAATAATAATGAAGTAAAGTGCCTACAATACCATTTTTGCCGTATGAAAACAAAATTTTATACCTAGTCTGCCTCATTTAAATAAAAAAAGCATAATTTTTAAGAATTAAATTTGTCTCACGCTCGCTGCAAAATCAATTTTGCCCCCTGTTTTTGAACAGCAAAACCACCCTTTTGGTAGGTGGGTGGTGGTAGAGGTAAAAATAATATTGTTACCTGGCACAAGGGTTGCCATGCTCGGAGACGTGGCTGTTTCTGTCCTACCATGGATCAAAATAATGGTCCACAGCCCTGGGTCATAGTTGCTTTGGCTGAGGATTCCCCAGTTGCCGGCGACAAGTGGTTGACTAACCGTAGGATTGACTCTGAAAAGTAATAGGTTTTGTTTTGTTTAACAAGAATGTAAAAATGAACAGTTGATATTAAGTAGAAAGCGGAATAATTTCGCTCAAAATGTACATAAAAATCATACTTTAAAAATAATTAAAGAAAATGAACCAGCATTCAACTGATAGTCACTGATGAATATATTGGACCTTTAATAAACTCTTCCTACCTATCAGGATTCACTACTTATCGAAGGATTTGACAAATGTACTCATTTTATACACCAACAGTCTACCAACTTTCCCAATTCAAAGTAAAAGCCGGCTCTGTCTCTCGTTAAGCTTTGTCAGATTGATTACGACCCCAATGTTAGGGTTTCAAGTCGCCCGATAGTTTCTGATACCGCCTCACTTGGCTTTACTAGTGCATATCGAGTAAGAGATAACAGAGCGAGACACTCCTAGATTCGTCTTAACCTGTCAAACTTACGCACCGCTGTGCTGTGATTCCTTCTATCATCAAAGCATCCGGCTAGTTGCAAGGATCCACAGCGTCGCGTAAGTGTGACAGGTTAAGACGAATCTAGCCCTATCTACTATTAAATATTAACCGGTAAAACAAGCGTGGTTTACAACAGGTTTCTCGATCGGGAACCACATCCTCATGTTAAATAAAGTCAGGAAGCAAAGATACATTACATACTGCAGGCCTATGATTCATAACATATCTACTGCAGACGTATGTTACTCGTAAATTAAATAAGTTGATCTAAAAAGGGTCACGATAGATATCGAGGGAAATTATCTGAGCAATATTGCATCTCACACCACTTAAAGTAAGTAGTTAATTTTTTTTTTTATTGTAAATGCGAAAGTAACTCTGTCTGTCTGTTTTTCCTGTCTGCCTGTCTATCTGTAACCTCTTCACGCTTAAACCGCTGTATAGAATAAGATAAAATTTGGCATGGAGACAGTTTGACTTCCGGGAAAAGACAAAGGTTACTCCAAAACGTCAAGTGTAAGTCGGTTTTTTTCTATAATTAAGAAGTTGCCGTTGAAATCCTACACTGACAACCGAATTTAGGGCAATTTTTTCATGGAATTCATCATAATTTTAGTCCCGAGGAAGGACAGAGGCTACGTGAAAACGTCAAGTGTGGGTCGGTTTTTTTCTATAATTGAGGAGTAGCCACCGATAACCGAACTTAAGGCAGGAGGAACCGCGGGCAAAAGCTAATAATAAATAAGTCAAAAAGAAACTCATAATTATGCAAGATCATACCTCACAGATGCTATCACAATGTTAGAAGCTAAAGTGGAAATGGAGGGCGCCACATCGCACCACGAATGAACAATGCAAACCTAAGAGTAACCACTTGGGCAGGTCCTCCCGAAAAAGATAATTACAAATGGTCAGAGAAAATCGAAATGATAGCTGAAAGCAAGTGGATAGCAATAGCCTAAAAAAGAAAGGAGAAAGATGTAGAGGGCCGTTAACTCATTGAGAAATCCCAAATAATATGCAAGATAAATTATGAAATAAAAGAACCAACCAAGAGACCGTAAAAGTAGACGTACTTAACTCTCTGGTTTGGGTAAAACCAAACAAGTTTAATGTACGCGATTAGAGTTTGTTTTTACACAAACCAGAGAGTTAAGTACGTCTACTTTTACGGTCTCTTGGTTGGTTCTTTTATTTCATAATTCACACACTTTCAGTCACACTTTCTCGGGCTAGTTCGTATCGCACACGCATTAAGTTAGGGTTCCGTTTAAAGTTCCGGGAGAATTATTGCGCATATCTAAGAAATTTAAGAACCTATTTTGTTCAAAATAATTTTAGTTTAGTTTCGGAGCCTATTCAATATAAACAAACAAACAATCAAATCTTCCCTCTTGATAATATTAGTATAGATGTAATATTAACAGTACATACATAGTTGGAAATTTAGATAGTAACTTCCGATGACGAATTCTTCTTCAATTCGACGAAACCTTATTCAAAATTTATATACCTATTATACGTGAATTAACCAATTATCGTATAAGCTATCGTGTTAATTACTAACTGATAAGAGATAAATTAGGGACAATAGTTAGCACCTAAACTAAACAACTCAGATATGACAATGTGCGATAAATAAGAATAAAAATAGTTGTTTGACCTGAGTAAGTCATAAAAAAAAGATATTTAATATTCCATATCATGTTTGGTATATACTGTTTTGTTGTTTTAAGTCGGGTTATAGGCCCAATAAACCAGATGTATATTTAGTGTTATGGAACACAATTTGGTCTTTCACAGTTGCGGTAAAGGGCTGACCGAAGCTCCACTTTTTGAGATTGACGCCATCACAGATGTTTGGATCCTTATTATTACACTCTCGAGGCCCTAAGCATCCCTTCAGGGATCCAAACTGTTACTACTTACGGGCTAATCTCTCCATGGTGCAACGGATGTAGCCAATACTACATGTAATGACATTAATCATACTGTGCCCTCGTAATAATTATTATTAATGAATATTCCTGGACATTACGGATCATCATCTGGTCCCAAATTACGTAAGGTGATTTTAGCGATTTTTCGACCACCCCCTCCTACTTTGGTAAGTTGTTGTGAGATTTGAATCCCGGGAGGATTTCGAGCCCCGTCCTTATCTTACGTGAGATTTTTCAAAATGAGTATCTTTAATGTAAATATGTTAATCTGTGGTTGCTTGATTGCGTTGTATATATTTATAAAAATGTAACTTGCTACTTTGTGGCGTTAATTCGCGATAATTCTGAGTCAAGATAATTATTATTATGTAGGATATTTTAGCCCATCTCCCCCACGCGAGATTGGCTGAAGTTCGTCTCGACTACCCCCAGTTAACGCCTTACGTTATTAATGTAAAGCAAGGCTTTGGATATGGGTACTAAATAACAAATACAAATACTTTTATACCAATTTAGTGTTTTTTTGGAAATTTATTTGTGTATTTACATCTGCGGAATCCGGAAGAAATGATCGTAGACAAGACTAAGGCGTGACCAATGTCCCTACAGGTCGTCCAAAAAGTCCCAATCAAACCTATTTGAGAGGACGTTTACCTAAGTCAGACAATCACACTAGGTAGAAGCAATGTCGGTAAGAAAGCCAACATAAGAATTTAGTTAGGCGGCGCCATTCGGCTGTTTCGTCTGGTCTTCAAGTCGCCCGAACCTCAATGTTTCAAGACGAAGGTCTCTAATAAGAGCATCTTGCCTGTCATGTCACTGGCAATCGTTCTGATCCACAAATTAAAAGTCACTCAACGAGCTGTAAAGAGAGCTATGCTTGATATTTCTTTAAAGAATATGAACAGAAATAAGGGAATCCGACAAAGAACTAACATAGCCCACAGAATAAGCAAGCTGAAGTGGCAGTGGACAAGTCATATTTGTTGCACAACCGATGGCCGTTGTGGCAGACGTGTTCTACAGTGGCGACCACAGATTGGTAAGCGCAGTGTAGTTTGCCCTACAGCCAGGTGGACCGAAGAGCTGAAATAGGTAGCCAGAAGTGGGTGGACGAGAAAAGTTCATTGAAAAAGGTATGTGGCCAACAGTTGACTGCTATAGGCTGATTGATGGTATATAGAAATACTCAGACTCAAGAAGAAAAACACAAATTTAAGGATCGAACCCGCCACCCTCATTTCGGCAAGCAGTGCCAACTATTGACATAATAGAACATAATCAGTAGCATTAATATATGTTTCACATCAAAAGTAAAATTATTAAAAAAATGTACCTGGTAAAAAGATGATACTGGTTTTCAAGGTCAGGCTGATATCTGGTCTGTGCACCGTCGTCCACTGCTGTCGAGGGCTTCGTCCGTGTTGCAACACTGCTCGATACATTCCGATATTGACCCCCAGGGATGTGCTGGTGCTGAAGCACTACAGGCTTCCCTGAATCGATTGTTGCAGTAGCAACGGCTGAAGGTAACAAACAAATACTGATCAGCTTTATCAGGGTTACTCTGGAGACTATTCGTTACAATCGTAATCTAATTTCAATGTGAGCACTTTTCTATCTTTTTCCAAATGTATGAAACAAAGACTGTTTAGATGTAAGTGAAATTTTTCATGTTAATCTATAATATTTTCGTCTTTAAGAGTGTGAAAAATTATGAAATTTATTGTAGTTTGGTTATTTTGCCTAGAAATATTAAAAGTGATTTTACGTATTTTTACATCAATATTTTCTCAACGAATTTATTTCTAGTATACTAATTAAAAATATAGAGTTCTAATCGCAAAAAATCGTAAGAAGCAAACCTATTTTAGGGTTCCGTACCCTAAGGGTAATTAGCGGAACCCTATTACTAAGGCTATGCTGTCCGTCCGTCCGTCCGTCCGTCTGTCACTCATAAACCGTGGTAGTTAGACAGTTGAATTTTTCACATAAGACGTATTTCTGTTGCCGCTATAATAACGAATACTTAACAACAGAGTAAAATAAATAGTATAGGGGGCTCCGATACAACAAACTTTTCTTTTTTGCTCGATTTTGCTTGATAATGATAACGGCAACAGGTAGACTTTTACATGCCTAAACCCGTGGTACGTCACACACACACACACACACACACACACATATATATATATATATATATATATTATACCACTAAGGTGACAAAAAGCTAGCGGTCCGCCTTAAAGTAAGCGGTCACCGCAGCCTATATAGAATAATTCTTAATATAAATATAATTTTTTTACATTAAATTTGTAATTCATAAAAATTCTTTTGCGATAAATTTGTTTCTCCGATTTCATTCAAAATCAAGAAGTATAAGTATATTAATCGATTCCGTTTGGCCCAAAGCGGCGTTAAGAGAACCGATTCGAGAAGAATGCATCTGACTTAGTCCAACGACTTGCTTTCATAATACGACCAGCCAAGACCGACAGTGCACGCGGGTACTCCAGCGTGGCTGGTTCACAAATTCAAAGCTCCACACACTTTGAATATGTGGACCAGCCATGCTCTAAGTGGCCAGGTTTCGTAAGTGTCAATCATAATAACAGTCACTCATCCAATAACTGACCAACGGCGACTAACTAATTATCCTAATATAAAGGTTGTTTAGGTTCTTTAAATGACAATAAGTATACTATTCTAAATCTTACCGCTAGTTAAAAAAAAGCCAATTTTAATAAAAAGAACAGATAGTGTAAGTACACCCATAGTAGGTAAGGACAGGCAAGTAGCACAATAACACTGTGCATAAATACATAAATTATCGTTATTTATAATCATACAAAATCCGTACAACTCGATTATTTTTAACTTTAATCTTATCCCCACACCTACTTGCGGTATTTAGGATTAAAAATACTAGTAATGGCATGATTGATGGTGGTGATTTAAGGCAATTATCTTGATATCCAAGATGAAAGGCTTTGTAAATGATAAATGGCACACACGGACTGGTAAAACAGGTGTGAGATAGGGAAATATATCGATTCATGGACAAATTGTCTCAGAGATTTGAAATAGCTTGTTTGCCACCTTAGTGGTATAAAAAATATATAAATAATGAGTGAGTTACTTATCAACTGCTTCCTTTATGTCGACCACAAACAGGTGAGCCTTGCATCGTGAAGAGGAGTCACAAGAAATGGTAACAATTAAGTATGAATGATGGAAAAGGAATGAAACGAACGTCAGTGAAAATAAGGCGAAAGATATAGTTTTTGAAAGAAACGAAACTAATGCATAATGCCAGGTTGTGACTTGTGATGGAAAAAGAAAAGTGGCATAACCTCGGGAATTTTAAGACCTGTAATCTTGATTTACAAGAGACGGTAAATAGAGCGACATTGAATAAAAATACATGAAATCATGTTAAATGGGCGCTGAATATCTTTGTGAGCAGTCAAAAGTTGTCTGAAATGCACTTTTAGCTGTTCATTACGATGTTGGAACGAACACACCTGGAATACCGACGTTCTTCAGTTAGAGAGAAAAGAGAGTTTAAAAACTCGTTAATTGCGAGGTGCGAGTCACATAAGACCACAAACGTCAAACTTGTTACCAAGAAGGACGGGCACCGGTTCTGTTGATTTGGAAACTCCACCCGACTGCTACTCGCAACCGATAATTGATAACGTGAAGCTAAAACGAGCAAATATAATAAGGGAAATGAACCTTTATGTAAGCATCCTGTAAACTTTTTAATGGATTTCAAGAAGTATCATAAAGGACCTAGAAACTTTGTTTGACAGGTTACCTAGTACATTTGGCCTAAAATTAAACCAAAAAAAGAGTCTTTTCGCCAGATAATTAGTTTCTTTTTGAACCACTAAGGTGGCAAACAAGCTTGCTGTCCACTTGATGTGAAGCAGTCACCGCAAACTATCGACGCTTGCAACACCCAGGAAATTACTCACGTGTTGGTAACCGTTTAAAAATCTAATCACGTGTTTCTTGAAGAACCCTATATTGAAGTCCCTTGAGAAAAGTTTGCCAGGGAGATCATTCCACAACTAAAGCGTTCGCGTAAGGAAGTTGAAGTTGAAGAAACCGCTCTGGACGTAACATTTAGGTTCCAAACTGTGAAGATGAATTCTCTGAAGATGGCGAGCGTTGTGATGATAGAAAGAGGTCGTGGGCATAATTTTAAACTATTTCCCATTTTACCCCGATAGAACACACACAGGTAGACAAGCAGTCTCCTCAGAATGAAGGTTGTGATACAGCTTGTGAGTGAAATCGTCAACAATTCTCTTAGTTCTTAGTTGAACCGAGACAAAAGACCCAAGCTAGTACCCGGGTGCACTTGCCCGGAGATAGCAGCAGTACTACATGTAGGGCCGGTACTGCGACTTATACAGCAACAAGTTTTGCCACTGGTACAGCAGGGGCTATTCAGAAGCTATTCAGTTAGTGACGCTAGTCTAAGTATCTCCTTAACCTGACATTCTTCACCGTGTTTTTAATCTACCGGGCGGTAGCATCTCTAAAATAATACTTCACACCGATCTTAAAAATAGTGATCCTTTTGCCACTAAATTTTACTGTATCAAATATTCATTTCTTTTTTTTTCTGTCACATTTCTGCTTTGCTAATCCTTTTTCCTTGCAGCTACACTTTACAAGGATCGCAGCTGCTCCCTACTGCGTTTCTTTACGCATTTAGGTTTTGTTTTTGTTCCTGATTTTACACTTAATTTAATTAATTGCAGCTTAGCTTAATTTAATTTAATGTTCTAAATTAGTTTAAAGGAGTTTCAGCGGACCCAGTAGGGGCCCGTAACATAATGTAAAATAAAAACTTAGTACTTAATTTCGTATAATTTAATTTTCGCTTAGCACACTTAACAGTACCAGACACCGACGCTTCAAAGCCCTAAAAATGAGAATGGTTTTTCAGTTTGCTGGAGCATCCCCAGCGGGCTTCACTTAACTCCGGATTCGAGTCTCGGAGTCCGGACGTCTTCGGTGCTGACCACTCCTACCGCTGCAGGAGGATGCTAGCTAAGTAGAAGAAGAAGAAGAGGGAGTTATTGCAGCGAGTTTTTTTAACAAGAGTTTTATTGGAGTTGACTTCGAGTCTCATGTAGAGTGAGCAAGTGATTTTAGTCTAAACAAACAGTAACTGTTTGCAAACTTAAAAGACTGTTATAATTTTTAGCACATAAATATTCTTTTTTATTGCAATGTTATATTCGGTTTCCTTGATTTTCTTTTCTTTAGTTTTTGCCCCACTAACGTGACACTGGGTGGTTTCTAGGGCCTGGTGATGGAGCCAAAAGAAGACCATAAGAAACTCTTAACCGAAAATCGATAAGTAAGAGACATAATTTTGGTGCTCGTGACCTTCGAAAAAAGACCGATAACATGGTTTGCCACTTTCAACAAACATCCCAGCTCGATACAGACGTCACGGTAGAAAACACCAAGTTGCCATTAGTGAGTAAGTTCCGATACTTGGGATTAATCATTTCTAACGATGGCGACATAGACGCGGACGTTTTGTGTGATACCAAAATACCTGTAAGAACTAAGGTAAAACATATAATACCGCAATAAGACCAGCGATGCTGTAGTATGGCAGCGAAACATGGACTGCCAAAAGAAAAGAAACACGCAAAAACTTCATACTGCCGAAATACGAATGCTCCGTTGGTCTGGAGGCGTAACAATGAAAGACAAAGTCCGGAACGAGTACATTCAAGGAAGTCTAAAAGTGGCATCCATTGCTGACAATATGGTAGAATCGAGATTAAGATGGTACGAACATGTGATGAACTGATCTGAAGACTTTGTCGTAAAAAAGTGCCTATCCGTCGCAACAGGAAAAAGAGGAAGAGGAAGACCGCGAAAAACATGGCTAACGACTATCCAAAAGGACGTGAAAACAATGTCTCTCATAGAGGATGAGACCAACAACCGTTACCACATTCAGAGAGCTGGCTCCGAATTGGTTGACCACCCCCCTTATTCACAAGATCTGGCGGCTAGCGATTTTTATCTGTTCCTCAAATTGAAAAAATACTTAAGGGGACACAGGTACGAAGACGATAACGAGGTGATGGATGCCGTGGAGAGCTTTTTGCAGGACCAAGACAAAATTTTATTTGTGAAAGGGAGGCTTCACCTTGGAAAAGCGCTGGACTCGGTGTGTAGAGAGACTAGGAAACTATGTAGAAAAATAAATGATTAAGTTATCAATATTCATTATATTTTATCTCATTCTCACTACTTTTTGATCCGATGACGGATAAAATCAACCACCCGCGCGTCGGTGACCTCGTCCTCTTAAAGGACTCAAATTTACAGCCCTTGCAATGGCGTTTAGGTCGCATCGTACAATTATTTCCCCGTTGGGACGGTATCCCACGGGTCGCAGAGGTCATAGTAGGGGATTCAGTGCTAAAGCGTGTCGTCACGACGCTTTCTCGATTGCCAGTAGACTGATGGCTCTGGCTGGGTTTATTTTCATCCAGACACGGTCTGGCGCAGGGGTTTGTTCGGAAAAGAATAAATCACCTACTCGTATCGGACCGGTAACAAGTTAGGCATTCATTTCATCGCGCCTATATTCAGTGCACGCGCTCATTCTTGTCGAACCCTTTACAAAGCTAGGTCAACGCAGTTCGTCGTGCAAGTCTGTAAACGTTAGTCAGTCCGTTACGAATTTATATTGATATTTCAAATAGAGCTGGAATCGGCCAACTGTCGGTGTCGTTTGCATAGTTATATTATTGTATTACATTGAGTGTTAGTGACTGTCCGTGTCAAGTGCGAAGGCGCAGAGGAACGTTAGTCCAGGTCACTAAGAAGAGGCGCGGCCCTCAGCAGTAACGAATCAGTCAATACAATTTACACAGCTACCAACATTATACACCACACCAACACATACATAGAAATCAGAAAAAGGGGACCGCCCTAGACCAACCGTAAGTACATAACATAGTTACGGCCCAAATTTAGGAAACAGTTTCCTTATTGCTAAGCTTATGCTGACCTTTAAAGAGCTAGGAAGAGACAAAATTAAAAAAAAAAATTAGGAGGGCTTTTTAGTAGAGGTGCCGTAGTTTCTGTAATAATTAAATAACACTGTAACTTACAAAACACCGACGAGTATGTAATTCATAATAAAGGTTAATTGAGAAATATCATTTTTTATATCCATCTATATTTTAGCACTACAGTATATATTTGGAAGCTACTTTAAGGCTTTAGCATACATTACATGGCCATGGTCAAAGGATTGCTACCTTGTGCTTTGTAGCAAAGGTTTACGTTCTATCTCAATATAATGTTTCCCCACCGGAGACATCCGAAGTGAAAATAAATTGTAGTACTGAATAAAATTAAGAAATACCAAATTTGAGGTAATCAACTTAAGGCTGGTAAAACCGAAATTACGATCGTATTAGCTAGTTTACACACACATTGATAGGAAAATGGCTCGCAATACTCTGATGTTGTTTAGGACACGGTATCTAGACGTATAAGTCATCTTTGGCTTCTAGTTACTCAAGTGACAATAGTAGTGGAGAGCCTTCAAAAAGAAGTAAGGTCACTAAAAAAACGGGTTGCATTCCGGGAGTGCCAGCAGAAGTGAAAACATACTAGCTATTTACTTCCCATCACTGACATACATACATACATACATAACATCACGCCTGTTTCCCAGAGGGGTAGGCAGAGACCAAAGACTGCCACTTGCTACGATCCTGGCATACCTCTGTTGCGGATTGTATCCATATTTATTTATTATAAATAATAATGCTTGTTTATTTACTTGTGACATAGTATATTTGACATCTCAATCTGTCATATAATTAAAATCCCAGATCCAACCTCCCTGTACTACTCATCGCCATATACTAAAAATAAAAACTAACCTAATGTAAATAAAGGTCACCAGTCCTGACGAGAGAACTTGCACTGTGTCCTAAGTTGGAAGATACGTAGTCCAACTAAAAAACAATTTTTGCAATCCTACTTATAATTTTTGAGATATGCGCGGACAAACAAACATACATACACTTATACAATTAAGCACACATGTTTAGAAGCTAATATAATCTTACATATACAAAACTCTAATAGTTAATAGAGTATTTTGTAAGTATTAAAAATATCAAAAATTCAGTCTCCTTGAGAAATTTTGTTTAATAAAAGTGAACCGTAATTTTACCGTATTTTAATTTTTTTGTTTGCCGTTAAATTCATTCAAATACCGTATTTTTAGACTAGCAACACAGTAATGTTTGCAGCAGCAGTTGTTGGAGACACTGCTGCTTACTAGCAACACTATAATTGTTTGTTGTCTTTTCGAAGTGACACACCTTTGTCGAAAAATTAATTAATTCTTACTTAGTTTTGGCTTTGATTTGTCACAATTGTTAAGTTTTATATATCCGACAAATTCTAACTTATGCTGTAACCATTTGGTTTTCAAATAATACCAGACACCATTGAAGAAACCAGGTAACATATACAACTTTCACCATCTATGTAGTATCAAATGAAATATGTATTGAATACAACTGTAGTTACTGTAACTTCTGTCTTCTTTTCTTTTAAAATAATGAAACAATATCTCGAATGAGATTGATGATCGTGTAAAGCAATGTAAAGATGTATATAATAGGTAATGTAATAGGTAAAGTATTGGTAATTTTCACTATTTTAGTACCTATCTTAAAAAATGCAATGAGTCATTAAGTGCATAAAGGTAGGTTTATTATGCCTTTTCTATTTAGGTATTTAACATGTCATATTTTTAGTTAAGTAAGACTAGCAGTTTACTGTATAAAACATGCTTTGTTAAAAAATAAGGTAAGTATTATTTTTACTTCTTTGTACCATCTCATTTTCAAAAAGAGTTTAATATATAGATAAAAACAAAAGTATTTTGAAGTTACTAAAATTTTATGGTGGAAATCATTTTCCATTGATTTGCTTTTTTTGATGCTTCTTTAAATTTTTAAACACTTTTATAGTAGCAGCATGCTCATTTGCAAATTTTGCAGACATTCTGTAAATATTATATGTCCGTTAATCAGGGTATTAGCCAGGCAAATAAAATATACAGTTTCTGCAATTTTCCGGTCAGGTTGCAAATCAAGGGATGATGTCTTGATGTTGTTATGTTTAAAGTGACTTTTCATGAGTGATTTATGTTTTATGTTAAACTGAGTATATTATGTATGATATACATTGTTTATGTGATATTTTGAGATGTCAGATTATCAATTGTAAAAGTTATTCAAGTTTAATTACTCACAAATTCAATAGCTTTAAACTTAAAAAACAATTATACTGTAAAATATATAGAAGAACAAATAATTAAAGCAGATGTTTGTTAGAATAGGTGACATAGTTCCAGAAATAATTTAATATAGTTGCATCATACAAAACAATGATCAGTAAGTATGAAATTCATAATTAATGTTCATTAATCATAGTAAAGTAACTATAAAATAATTTAAACTATAGCTTTGACAAATAGCATTGTGATTTGAAATTTGAAATTTGACCCGTATGTAGTATATCCAGAGATGTAAAAATAGGTAGTGAAATACAATTTAAATACAAAACAGAAGTACCCTCATATTTTCCCTATTTCAAATGTAAATTCATAATAGTTTTACAGATAGGTATTTTAAATACAAAATGCAAAATATGTATTTTCAAAATACTTTTATTAAAATATATTTCAAAGGAAACAACAAAAAGTAGGTAGACAATTTTTCTTTTCAATAACAATAAAAGTGGTTATCACAAAATGGGACTGAATTGCATCTTAATATAAAATAAATAAATAAAAAGTCCTTTAATTTAATGCCACATGCGATAGGTTTCCGTTAAAAAAATATTCTAAATCCTATACAGAAAATTGATGACATAACTATTCTGATTGCGGCTCAATTATTGTTTTAGTCTAAAGTAGCTGTGTACCAAACAGCTATTCTCTACATCAAGTTGCAGTTTTTGATCTAAATTGGTGTTGTACACTGACCATTAGTAAGTAATTTATTATACAGTTACATCCAGCCAAAGATGTACATTTATAACACATCAAAATACAATATTTAATTTTATAGTTGATTATTAGTAGTCTTAGTTTTTGGTCCTTAAGTTCAGTAGCGGCGTTAAGGCAGGGTGCGGTTGGGCCCAAGGCGCTAGAAAGGAATTGTTGCCAGAGAATCTATGCAAGAGTTTGCAGGAGAATTGCAGATGTATTGAAATACAGCACTGCAAAGCCTATATTACGAATTTTTACTACTTTTTAATAGCGACCGTTTGATAAAAAAGTATTGAGAAGGCTATTCAAGAACAAAAACAGGCTCGTTGCCTATTTACGGTTATTGCATGAAAATCTGAGGAATCCCTATTGGCCAATGATAAAAGTTCAGTAGCGGCTAGTTTTGAAAGTTTAAGCATAATTGAACAAGAGACCAGAAAACTTAGGAAGATGATTTGAATGTCTACAATAGGTAGTAGTAGGATAGGTGGTATGCACTAAAGCAAAAATATAAAGAAGCAAATAAGAATGCTTGTTTTAAAGTTACAAATAACAAAATAATGAAAGGTCAAACAGAAAGTTTTTCAGTAAGTTCTAATGCCCAGTACAGATCGTCAATTCAGAAACTACAAAGATTTGATGGGAATTTTAAGAAATAGATTGTATATTGGGGGCCGTGTGACAAGGTACAGCAAAACAAAAATATTGATAATGATGACAAGCTTCAGTATCCTTTACAATGTACGGAGCATTGATCAAAAGCACGAAAAGTAATGGAAAGTTTTACACCATCTAGAGATAATTATGCAAAAGCTATAAAGCAGTTGAAAAATAGATGTTCCAAACACAAATATATTATAGAATATTACATTAGTGGAGTTTTACAATTAATTTTGATTCAAGCAAATGGTACTCCAGAATTGTCAACTCATTCATTATATGACAAATTGATGACACAAATACAAGCGCTTGAGTCACTAGGTGTTATACAAGACAAATAAAGCTCTTTAGACAAATAAAGACATACTGAAAGCATGGAATAGGTCACGTGTACATAAAAAAGAAGAAAAAGATTTGCTATGGCAGTTACTCTCCTTTGTCAAACATGAAGTACAGTCGGATGAGATAATCTTCATGTCTCTAAGTGGATTTGCAAAAGATAGGGACATTAAACCAGCATCTCCAACTCAGGCTTTCCAATATTGAATTCATATTCTAAAGACATTGATGACATGACAATCTTATTGATTTAATAGCTTGAGCAATTTCCTTGTGTTCAACTACAAACTTCTTCTATCCAAAATCACACAAAATGCCACATCCAAGAAAACAGAGTTTTTATAATTAAAAGCATATTTTTTTTTCAGTGCATCAAATATGGTCTCAAACTAACACAGTTTAATTTATTTGTTTAAAGAAATTTGATCTTGTGTTTACCTCATATTAGATAAAGCAAATATTAGTTATTATATTATATATATTTTATATATTATTATTATATATATTATAATATATTATATTATATATTAAATAATATTTTCTTGGTACATTTAACGTTTTTACGTGGTAGCTGCTGAAATTACTTAGAAATGATCAGTATTGGCCTTCTCATGTGTAATGATCCGGTTTTAGCTAAATCATCTGCTGCATGATAAACCATAAATATTTTTGTAAAAAGCCTGATGACATTAATGGACCCAGTTGCCCTGGTTTGTCGGTGTTACCGTCAAGGGCTCTCAGACCTCAAAATATATACAATTGTTGCCAGCCGGCTAATATATACAGTTGTTGCCAGCCAGCTAATATATACAGTTGTTGCCAGCTGGCTAATCCTTTGAATATTAAATTTTTATATATTTTCCTCAGTTTGTTCTAGGTCCTCAGTTTTAAGAATTATCCTTGGCCACCATAAAAACAGACAGATCATGCCTTCCGTAACTTTAAAAAAGATCGCACGATCTGCAATGGAACACGTATAAGAACCAACAAATACTTTTTTAACTACTTTTGTGAATGGGGTATCCTTTTTCACAAACTGTCACTGGTTCTGTTCTTAGTAGACTGTTGAGACAGCTTAAGTTTTGGTTTCTTGGGGTGTTACATACAGCTGGTAGATTACCTAGGAACGTTTTTTCTTTTTCCAAAATATTTTAATGCTGGTAGTCGTATGATGACACTTAGCTGATTTTATTTTCGTCATAGTTAAATCTTAATGTATTTTATTTTAATAATGTTGGTAAGGTCATTGCAATGTCTACTTGTTTGTTTACTGTAGTCAAATATAATTAAAACTTTTACTGAAATCTTTATAAATTGCGTAATTCAATTTCCAGGCATCATGGCAACCATGACGGAAACATATGGCACAACAGGACAGCTGACCCTGAAATGGGATCCTAAGAACCTGGAGATTAGAACAACGTCAGTTGAGCGCACATTGGAACCACTCGTGCTGCAGGTCACCACCCTCGTCAACAGCAAGGACAAGGCTTCTAAGAAAAAGAGACGTTAGTTATTTTGCATTATTTAAATGCTTAAATATATTTAGTTCTTTTGGTCAGGTAAAGCAAGTGCTAAGACCATAATTACTCCCACGGGCTTTTTCTTTGTAAATTTTACTTTCCTTAAGGTAAACCGATAGTTCATAGAACCCACGGGCGATAATAACATACAAACGCACCGCGCTCTACGTACAAGTATGTATATCATATCTATCGCGTCGACGAAAACATTTTCGAACGTGCTGGTACTGGAAAGTGCGACAGTATTAGTACTGGAATTATTTATACTATGTCACAAAGATTTAACGAAAATGTAAAATGCCCGATCGTAAGTTGCGGTGGCGGAAGCTGAGGTAACCTAAAAACGGTCTTAAGCTTGAAAATCCCCACCTTAAGTTATAGCCATGCAATTTGTGACGTTGCGTTATGGCTCTAGTTATTGGATAGGAAAATTTATCTCCAGAGGGTGATAAAGGCGAGAAGGCTAATTTCTGTAAAACGACTTGCACCTAATTTTACTGAAAACCATTATACAATGTCATAATTGTCAATTTGTATTTATATCATTCTTTCTCCTATTTTCTTCCGTTTTTTGTGTTTGTGAAATATACCATTATAACAACACTTGTTTACTTTTCGCTAAAAATTTTAGTTATTCCACTAGATTATTTTAAAATTTTCCGTGGCTGATTTTTATACTTAAAATTAAAAATTAATTTAAACTTTAGTACCTATATTTTTAATCTTATTTAATTTTCTACTTCTATGGCATGGCTATTATCCAAGAAGCTTATATATTGTCAGCAAAAGTTTCTTGCTTTTGTGATTATTTTGTTTTTTTTTTTTTTGTTTAAATTTTGATTTATATAGTGTTATAATTTGCTGATCTTAACCAAGTTGCTGGCAGGTATATTTATCCGGTTTTAAATGTTCATTTTTATATTTATTAACTTTTATATATTCTATACGATATTATTTATTTTATGATTTATAATGATATTGATAAAGATAGTAACCAGAGTGATTCAGATCACTTTCTTTCTATTGCTTCATCTGGTGGATTGAGTAGCAACGATAGCTTTTCAAGTCTCCCTGATTCTCTCAGTGCAACACTTAATTCTTGCTTCTCAGGTTGCCTGAAAAACTTCAATGCTATTCATATAAATGCACAAAGCATTCCGGCTCATTATCCTGACATGCTTGCAACCTTTAATAATAACAACATACACGCTATTCTTGTATCAGAATCCTGGTTAAAACCTTGCCTCCCTTCTACGTCCTACTCTTTACCTGGTTTTCACCTTATTCGCAATGACCGCACAGAGCGTGGTGGAGGTGGGGTTGCCATTTATCTTCGATCTAATATATCTTTCTCTGTATTAAGCATGTCAACTCAGTCTTACTCACCTGCTGCGGAACACCTTCTTATTGAAATATCTCTATCGAACATTAAAGTCCTTCTTGGCGTATGTTACAGACCTTCACTTCACGTTAATTACTTTTCCTCATTTGAATCTCTACTAGAAACGTTTTCCCCACTCTACAGTCATACCATTATTATGGGTGACTTTAACACTTGCCTACTAGAAAAAGACTTTCGTGCTAATCAACTTCAGACGATAGTTGAGGCTTGTAATCTGCACTTGTTACCTCTTAACGCCACGCATTACTTTCCAAATTGCTCTCCTTCACTGTTAGATCTTATTATGGTCTCTTCACTACATCATACTACTGCACATGGTCAATTTTCAGCAGAAGCATTTTCTTACCACGACTTAATCAATTTATCTTACAAAATTCGTCCACCAAAAGTGAAATCCAAAACACTTATGCAGCGTAATTTTAGCAACATGAATGTAGATAAATTGCGCGAAGATGCCTCTAAAATTGATTGGTCTAGAGTTGTGAGTGCTTATACAGTCGACGAAAAAGTTCATACATTTAATTCGCTTATTACTGAACTGTATGACACTCATGCTCCAGTAAGACCAATAAAAGTAAAACACTTTCCTGCACCATGGCTAGACGATAAAATTAAAGCCCTTCAAAAAATAAGAAATCGAGCTAAGGTCAAGCTGAAAATTAACCCTACTGAAGCCAACTTAGAAAAGTATAAAAATTTGCGAAATCGCTGCAATACGATGTGTCGAGATGCACAACGACGCCATATCCACAAATCCGTTGACAACGGAGATCCATGTAGAATATGGAAATTTCTTAAGTCATTAGGAGTTGGTAAAACTCAGGCTACACCAATTTCAAAAGATCTTAACTTAAATTTACTTAATCAACATTTCACTTCTGTACCTGCTATGAATAGCAATAAAAAAGCGATTACGCTGCAAAATCTTTCAATGACTTCCTCCCTTTTACTTTTCGTCAATTTACTGATTGTGATGTTAAGAAGAGTATTATGTTTATATCTTCAAGTGCTGTTGGTAGTGATTGCATAAGCCGTGCTATGATTATTCCAATTATTGACCTAATTATTCCTATAATTACTCACATTTTTAATGCATCCATTGCTTCTGGAGTATTTCCTGAAGCTTGGAAAGATGCTTACATAATACCGTTGCCTAAAAAATCCAATCCAACTTCTTTTTCCGATTATCAACCAATTTCATTATTACCATTCCTATCTAAAATCCTTAAACGGCTCGTTAATCAACAGTTAAACCTTTTTCTAACTCAAAATAGTTTATTTAATACCTTGCAATCCGGCTTTCGAACCGGTCATAGTACTGTTACTGCTCTCACTAAGATCATTGATGATATCCGTTATGGTATGGACAGTAAGCAAGTCACTGTCTTGTCTGCTCTTGATTTTAGCAATGCTTTTAACACAGTGGATTCAGACATTTTGTTGGCAATCCTAAGCTCTCTTAACATATCTCCAACAGTAATTGACTGGTTTCGTAGTTACTTGGGTGTCCGCCGACAGTGCATTCGGGTAGAGGAATCTTTCTCTAACTGGTGCCCATTAACTGCCGGCGTACCTCAAGGTGGCGTGTTGTCCCCACTCCTGTTTGCAGTTTTCATTAACACTATCACTCTCAAACTATCTTCTCTCTACCATCTATATGCAGACGATCTCCAGATTTATGCACATGGTCCAATAGAAAATATCGTAACAACAATTCAATCCATTAACTCTGACCATGATAAAATAGTTGAATGGTGTGGATATTATGGACTTCGACTTAATCCTCTCAAGTCGCAGACCATAATTATAAGTAGCCCAAAATTAATATCGAAGATTAATTGGACTGATTTACCCCCAATAAAACTCGATGGTATCATTATCCCTTTTAGTGACACAATAAAAAGTCTTGGTATTTATATTGACCGCACGTTATCTTGGACTCCACAAATCAAGGAAATTAGCCGAAAAATGTTTGCTTCGGCCGGAACCCTTAGAAGATTACGGAATCTTTTACCTGTGTCAACTAAAATTGTGCTTGCTCAGTCTTTACTTCTACCTTTACTTGATTATGCTGACATTTGCTGTACTAACCTGACACAGGAACAACTTAGTAAACTGGAGCGTCTACAAAATCTTTGCATTCGCTTCATTTTTGGACTTCGAAAATATGACCATGTCTCAGAATTTCGTTCACAACTCAATTGGCTTCCAATCCGACTTTGCCGGAATGTACATATTCTTTCACTCCTCTATAACGTGCTATTCAATCCATCTACACCATGTTATCTAAAAGAGCGGTTTAATTTTATCAGCTCGCCTTGTCTAACTCTTCGCTCGTCTACTAGTCTTCTTCTTAAAACACCTGGACACAGTACTAATTTTTACAATCATTCTTTTACTGTAAAAGCCATTAGTCTTTGGAACTCTCTGCCGATAAATATAAGGCAAATCCAGTCACTGCCTGTTTTCAAGAATTCGTTAAAATCTTATTACTTACGTACTAATTCCTAATTTTCTAAAATTTTGACCAACCTCTGGTTATTCAAACATATCTATCTTTATTACTTTATTTATTGTGTGTATGTTTGTGTATTCATATTATATAATCATTTATTTTATGTATTTGTTTAAGTAATTATATTAAGTATGTATATGTATTTTATCTATATAGTAAGTACAAAGGTATTTATGAGTGTTGTTATATTCTTTATTGACGTGACAACGTCTTATAAATTGGTTTGCCGGGTGACACTTCAAGAAACTGCGTTACGCTCCGCTCACGTTATGCGCTCACAATGAGAGCGAGTGAGAGGCACGCGCCCGCCTAAGAGCGAGAGAGACAGACAGAAAATCATTGTCACGTAAAACTTTCGCCCGTATACCGACTTTACAGGCAACCAGTTTTTTTTTTCTTCCTTATAATTTTACTTATGATGTTTTATGTATCACCTACCTCTTCCTGTCAATGTTTCTCTACCCAAAGGTTGCCTGGTAGAGATCGCTTTTAAGCGATAAGGCCGCCTTATTGTGCTATTTCCTCTATTGTAATTTTTTTTTGTGTATTTTAAATTGTGCAATAAAGAATATACATATACATACATAGATAACAACAAATTATATTGATTTTACTGACTTTCTTATTAACCGAGAGTAACACAGCTTCAAAAATGTGCACAAGTATTAGAACAATAGTCACTTCCAGATTTTTTAACATTAAACATAATAAATGAAAATCACCCAATAAGCTAATTCTCTAAACTTAAACAAAACTTTAACATTATGTATATTTTCTTCTATTAAATTTTCACAAAAACTGATCTACATATATTTTATCCATTACTTACCCTGCGTCAGCAATTGTAATTCCGAGGCTATACAGAAATCTTTTTCAATGTTTCAATGTTTATTTCAGCGGGCAAGTCAAAGCGTGCTAGCGCTTTAGTGGCGACAGTCGAGCGCGCGACCGAGATATTCATAGAGAGAGGGCAGATGATCGCATACGAGAACCCGGACATCACACAGGAGATGTTGGCAGCGGTGGAGGAAGTGCGGAAAGCAGGTCAGTCACTTATATGTGAAGCAAGCAAGTTGAAATCATACTTTAAGTATAAAAAATCTTTGTATCATATAAACATTGACATGAATTGACTACTCCATCACCACTAATATTTTATTTTAGAAGTAAAGTTTTCAAAGCACAATGATTTGATTCTAGGTGCCGCTATGAGTCTAGCGGCTCGTGAGTTCTCTGACGAGCCGTGTGCGTCGGCTGTCCGCTCGGGCATGGTGCGGGCCGCCAGAAACCTGCTCTCTGCAGTCACCAGGCTGCTCATTCTGGCTGACATGGTGGACGTTCACCTGTTGCTTAACAAACTCAGACTGGTTAGTGTCTTGTGGTTGGATTTTTGAAACTCCGTGTACTGATCCGCGCGAACACCAACCGGCCGCGCGGGCTCTGGACGGCCCAATTCAGAGGGCTCAAATTCAAAAATCTTTTTTTTCGGGTAACTAAGAACACTTTCGAATCGTCACTTTCGAATTAACTACAACTAGCTTTACAAACTAATTACAATACTGTTTTATTGCGTGCGTCCAATAGTTAATCTTTGTAAAATCACAAACGAAACATAAGATTATACTGTATCAACTAATAAACACATGTTTTAATGAAGAGGGGAACAGCCCGGCAACAAATGCACATCATTTAAGCTACCATCACTTCGGAAACTAGCCTAAGGGGAGAAGAATTGACAAGAAAGTCCTTGATGTACACCTGTTACCGATTAGCAATGCAGGAACCAAGCCATCAAGTACACAATGTCTATAAAAATATGTATATACACACATACACTACGCTACCCACAACAGTAGTGTTAAAAGTGAACTTTCCTTAAATGAAGAGGGATTTCTAAAGGGTTTGTTGGACCGTGTGGCGCAGTGGTAGAGCGTGCGACTGCTGTGTCAAAGGTCGCGGATTCAATTGGACAACCAATATTGTTACAATTTGTTAATTGTAAAGTCGTCTCAACTCTGGTTTGTGCTTGGCAAGGCAACAGACTCTTTACCATTCACGTTTGTGGGACAGAATACATTCGGAGATAAATATTGTGATCATATTCATTAATAAATGAATTTCTTTCTGCGTTTCGTTTATTGACTTCAAAAAAGTGATAAAATGTTCTATTGCAGAGAAAACAAACATTTTATTTAATATCGCGTCTCCCAGCCAGGATGTACGGCTTAATGCGTCCTTTGAAGCAAAAATCCATCCTGTGACTGCACACGTCAAAAGTTACTTAACTCCGTTCCTCTTGCTTCTTAACTTATGTTGGCTTAATGTATTGGGTAAAAAGCAATATATTCCAGTTGACTAAACTAAAACTTTTGTTCTTTAGGTGGAAACTGATCTGGACAAGCTTAAGTCGGCTTCATCGCAATCGGAACTCCTGGAGTCAGCTCGTCAGTTCGGTCGGTCCGCAAACGAGCTGGCCGCGCAGGCCGCCAAGCGACAGATGGAGCTGAAGGAACCGAGGATGAAGGACGAGCTCGCCGCTGCGAGGGCCGTGCTCAAGAAACATTCCACTATGCTCCTCACTGCCTCTAAGGTATATCAAAGAGAAGAAAAGGGAAGGGGGCACAGTTTAAGATTTGACAAAAGAGTTGTGTATATGTGTGTCCAGCACAGTCAGTACGAGCGTACTGATATTATGTGTTATAATACTGATGTAATATTAATGATATGTTTAAACTTGTTGTTTCAGGTGTACGTGCGTCACCCGGAGCTGGCTGCCGCGAAGGCGAACCGCGACTTCGTGCTGCGCGCCGTCTGCTCCGCCGTCGACACCATCTCCGCGGTGGCGCAGGGTCGACCCATGCCGCACGCTGGTCAGCATACACACACCCCGGCTTCACACGATTAGGGGCTACACATTAATAAAGTTACACAAATTTCATATGTGACGGACGATACACTAATTTAATAAATTACTTCACATAAATAGTATCTGCTTCTCGTATCTAACGTGTCGGGTTTGATTCCCGGTTCGTGGTTTTTCGAATTCTGCATAATTATTTAGTTCTGTACTTGAGTTTGCATATCACCACCTTGGTTGAAACTGGTACATAGTCTGATAGATGTGGCATCGCTATTTGACATACTAGCGTGGTTCAATAGTTCAGATTTCTTGACGACGGAGGCAGTAATATTTTGATTTCACGTATAAGTGTTACAAATAATTTTTATTTATAGGCTTAATATGTGTGTGAAGGTACTCTTTGGTTAGATACCTAAATTATATTATATCAAAGAAATCTCATATATTAATGAGCATTTTTACTTAGCCTAGCAATATACATTTATTGTAACTCGTATTAATTTGCAGGTAACAATCGCGCCCCGATAGATGGCCCTGGTGAATTGGCGCAAGCGCTAGACGATTTCGACGTAAGTATGTCTGTCTGTCTGTCGCATCGCCTGTGTTGTAGTATTCGTAGTGTTGCGTGTGTAGAGATACCACATATTTTATTTTTAATTATTTATTTTGCTCACGTGATCAAATATTTTGATAGTACCTAACTAAACAGGATTTAATTAACGTCATTTTCAATGTAACCTCTAATTATTTACATTTTTCGTTAAAATGAGAAATTGATGTTTTACAGTAAAGATAATGAGTGTTTAAAAGTTCAAGAAGTTTAATTTTTTATTTTCTAGCTTTAGTTTATTATATTTATGAATATTCGATTAATATTCAAGCAGATATTTTATTTATTTATACTTTGTGCGCATGATTAATACCTACATCTACAATGCTATGAATATTGCAGGAACGAATGGTGATGGAACCCCTCGCGTACTCCGAGCTGCGCACGAGGCCTTCGCTTGAAGAACGATTGGAATCCATCATTTCCGGCGCAGCATTGATGGCGGACAGCTCATGTACAAGGTATTTATTAATTGAAAATTTTATATGTAGTATCGCATTAATTGTAATAGTAGTAGTAGTAGTAGTAATAAACTTTATTGCACACATAAAAATATAAAAATAACAATAAAAAACAAAAAAAATCACAATGTAGGCGGTCTTATCGCAAACAAGCGATTTCTTCCAGACAACCTTTGGGTAGAGGAAATTACAAAATAATGTAATATTTTTATTATATTATTTATCATTAATTTAAAAAAACATATAACAATATATTAATAAAATTGTTATATGTTTTTTAAAACTAAAGTTTTTGTTGATTTAATATATTTATTAACAAATACTTTGTTTATTAATAGTTTATGGACGAATATGCGTTTTGCTATTGAGATAAATAGCGCTTTATCAAAATAACACTTGTGTGGCGAAATGTTTTAAGTTAAAGATATTAAATGATATACAATTTGTATGAAAAAATGATGTTTGGATACACAACAACAGACATTTCACAAATAAACAGAGGAATATTCTGTGAGCTATTGTTGCGTCTCTATGTTCAATGTAACGTTGCACGTTGCAGGGACGAGCGTCGCGAGCGCATCGTGGCGGAGTGCAACGCGGTGCGGCAGGCGTTGCAGGATCTGTTGCACGAGTACATGACCAATGTAAGTATACGTTACCTTGTAACTAAACAAGGTATACACCGCCATTTTGAAAATAGGATTGTGTTGATAACTAATTTTTTGTAGATCTATCTGTCCGTGTGTAACAAGCAGATGGAATCATGAGTAATTTTGTATTATTTCCTGTTTTTTATACAGTTTAGATTTTTTATAAAAAATTGAAGGATTCAGATTTTGCTATTTACCTGCGGAACCCTACAATGTCCTTAAACAGTCCCAGTTGCTGAAATGAGATTAGAAATAAGTTATTGTTCGTTTTTAGGCCGGCAAAGCGGAACAGTCTGAAGGTTTGGAGCGCGCCATAGAGAACATGTGCCGGAAGACCAGAGACCTGCGCCGGCAGCTGCGGAAGGCTGTTGTCGATCACGTCTCTGACAGGTATACACATTACCATTATATATCTGCTTTCGCTCTTTAATCCTCTTCCTCCCTCCTTTTTAGCTTTATCCTCTCGCTTTGTCTAGTGTAATTCCTTCCTCTTAATAATTGTTCAGTATTATCTCAAGCTCTATTTCGTTGTATAATTCATTCAATGAATAAAAAATACTTTAAGAAGTATTAAATATGTATAATATGCCATTGTTACCAATTGTCTGAAGTTTTCTGGAGACCAACGTGCCTCTGCTAGTGCTGATGGAAGCGGCGCGCAACGGGAACGAGAAGGAGGTCGAAGAATACGCACTGGTCTTCACCGAACACGCCAACAAACTTGTGGAGGTGAGATCTTGTACGCTGGGTCGCTATGAGATGTATTTCTAAAGAAAGACAACTGACTTCGTTATTGTAGGTCGAACTGTCCCGCTTTTTGATAATCCAAATGTTGGAGAAAACTATAAATTACAGCTTTCTTATTCAATAACTAAATAAGTTCGTGGGGCTATGGGAGACTGTGTGTTAAATTAGCTAATAGTCTTCCTCTACGCCGTATTACATCCTAATCTAAGGCGATGACCGAATGTATCAATCGAAATGTTTTTGTCGGCTCTGGTAGTACTATATATTAAATACACACTATTTACAGCTTGAGTTACGAGATCCTTATTCAAAAATATATTAAATGTTAAAACAGAATTTTTACTATATCCAGGATTGTAAAGATGATAATAATAATAATAAGTGTTGCCATTTACTGATGTCTAAGTTTGCAAATGAAAAAAATAATTTAGATATACCTTTGTTTAGATCAGATAGACTATGTGTGTTTGTTTTGTCTTGTGCAGGTGGCTAATTTAGTGTGCTCGATGTCAAATAACGAAGACGGAGTCAAGATGGTGCGCCACGCCGCCGGACAGATAGAGGCACTGTGCCCACAGGTACATATTATTATGCTACGAGCTACATTTATCTATAAGTAACGATATGCGAAGTTAAATAGAGCGTGGTCAGTTATGGGATGGGTGATAGTGGCTCCAGACACCTAGCTGTGGTCATATGACAACAGTAGTTAAACCAAGTCAAAGGTCTAATAGGCGTCTTAAAAACTTTGATAGTCGAGTGGCCACTAACTCGTTTTCGTCTGCCAATCCGCATTTGGCCAGTGTGATGGACTATAGCCTAAGCCTCGTTACTCCAAGGAGCAGGCCTATCCTCTGCAGTGGAGGGGACGTTAAACAGCTGATACAAGAAAAGTATTGCTATGACCAAACCTTAAATTATTATTTCGCAAAAGTTGATATGTTAAATTACCAAACTTGGTCTCCCGAAGTGCTTCTAATTTTTTCAACAATCAGCAAGTTGATATTAATAAAAGCAATATAATAATTTTGTTTAAGGTGATAAATGCAGCCCGAGTACTTGGGGCTCGTCCTAGATCGCGCGTTGCCCAAGAGAACGCGACAGCGTTCGCTCGAGCCTGGGAAGCAGCAGTAAGGCTTCTTACAGATGCTGTTGATGACGTCACCACCATTGATGACTTCCTCGCCGTCAGCGGTAAGTCTGTCATGTTAACTGTTATTTAAAGATGAATCTTGTCATTCATTTGGTCACTTGGTGATTACTACTAACCTGGTCTGGACAACAAACTCTTCTGTTCATATTCATATCAATCATATTGAGGTACGTATGCAATGGAATCAATCAATTATATGGTCATAAAAGCAACAGACGATCCTGATTGTGGAAGCGGGAAAGAGACAATGGTATAATTTGATGTTACGTACTATCTGCGTTGCATAAATGTCTGTGGAAACTCAAGCATCCAGTTGACTAACCGAAATGTCTTAAGCGCGTTACACACTCTCAGATTCAAACTCATATTAATAAGTGTCGAAATTTACCTTTGATTTTTTTTTCAAAATGTAACTCAAACGTTACCTTTTAAGTCGAGTAACCTCCAGGTAACCTCAGGGTCTCAAAAGTTACCCAAAAGGTGACAAAAGTAACTCTGGCAACGCTGGTGCTAAATGAAGCGACATTATATAAACGTTGGTGTTTAAGCATACATTAATTAGTCAGTTCTAATAAAATGTTACCTTCGTGATAAAATATATGTTCTTCGCCAGCCAGTTACTGGCAACACTGATATGGTCTGTGAATATCTATGGCTGGCCAATTGCTTGTAAATAAAACTTCTTCATATTATTTTAGACAAAGAGAATAACCACTACGTTTTTATCAATCAATCTGTGTCCTACTTGTTTGCAATTTATATGTTTTTTTTCTCTTTAGAAAACCATATACTGGAGGATGTTAACAAATGTGTGGTAGCGCTTCAAGAAGGCGACCCTGACTCTTTAGAGAGAACTGCTGGAGCCATACGCGGTCGAGCATCCAGGTACGTGTTTACAATTATACACACACATTTCTATTCAAATAGACAAAGTTGACTAGATGGGAATATTGATAATATTAAGTCCGCCTATTTTACATTACACAATTGAACGTCTATTAAAATTATTCTTAAATATCTTCAATACTTAAAATCCACCTTATCGAGAACCGACTCCGTACCGTACCACGTCAAAGTGTAATGTTATAAATAATTTAATAATCAAAGTAATTCATGCAGTGTGACCACTCTCGGCCGCGCTCTAGAGATTTTTTATAAGATTAAGTTTTGAAAGTGCTTCTAGTACGGGTTTTTATTATTGTACATTATTTAAATTGGTAAATAATGAATGAATGAACGAAATTTCTTTATTGCACAATTTAAATAGAAATACAATAAAAAAAAGCTAGAGTAAAAAAGTACAAATAGTATATTATGTATTTTTAAACATTTTTTCTTTATTCATTTCCTTTTCAAATTCAGACCGAAAGAAATGAAGCAATATAGTTAACGATATCACTGACCCACGTTGTATTCCTTTTGGTTGCCGGCGTGGGACTCCTCAGGAAACTTCTTAACAGGATTTTTTTAATAGGAATTTGGTTATAGTCATTCTTACGGGAAGTTTTGAATAATGAAAGAGAAAAAATGTAGCCTATGTGTTAGTTCAGGGTATAGGCTTTCTCCATTGCTGTGGCGCGAACAAAAAACAAACATACAAATTCACAAATTTTCTTATATATTGTATTTGTAGTTGTAAACATATTTCTGTACTTATTAGGGTATGCTCAGTGGTGACTCAGGAGATGGACAACTACGAGCCGTGCATTTACACGAAGAGGGTGCTGGAAGCGGTCACCGTACTGAGAGATCAAGGTATGTCGATGTGTTACATATAGTTTTTGGACATTACACTCAGCACTATCTGGTACCAAACTCATGCAGCTCGTATTATAGATACCAGACAACGGATATAAATAAATATATACCTTTTTTTGTAAATATGTATACCTACATATTATACATGGACAACACCCAGAATCAATATACACAAATGTTTATCACATAAATGTTTCTTCTGCGCGGGTATCGAATCTACGCCTCTCGGTTCCGCAAGAAGGTCGTTACTCATTGATCAACGAATAGAGCTATCTAATGCAAATAAAGTACTGGACTATTGGTTTTATTGCCTTTTATATATTTAAGTTTTTTTTTATACCATTCAGATAGCAAACAAACTTACAGTCCTCCTGATGGTAAGCGGTCACCGTCGCCTATAGACGCTTGCAACACCAGGGGTATCATTGAGTTGAGACGTAGCTGCACTATCGCGTTGTCCTTGTCTTGTCACGCTAGAACTACAACTTACTATTGGCCCTTAATAGTGGGAGAGCCGGCTGCAAAAATGCCTACCTCATCGGGTACCCCAATGGGGTTTAGATCGTTAACCGACACTAAAACACGTAAAAAATTAGGTCTGCCGCAGCCGATCCTGCCGAAACTTGGTAATGTCGATATTAATTGACGTATTTTTTTTGTGAAAATTACACCATAAGCTACCCAATCGAAACTGCTGACAACATTGATTAGTTATAGTAAAAATAGTGGGTCTGCCATTGCGCACCTTGCCGGATGTACTTGGCAGACCGCAAAAATATGCCCTTCTGACACCCTAAACCTACCTCATCGAGTACCCTGATGGAACCTTCCCTAAATAATAACCAATATGCCCCTGATAACGGGGCGAAAGGTCCGCCAGGTCTAAAGTTGCCGCAACTTTGTGTTCAAAGCATCTGAAGTTGGTACGCAGCATAATTTCACCTAAAGTCCAAGTAATATTTGTTTTTTAAATTAATAATTATTTACGGCATTCTTATCAAAACATTAAACGGGAGAAAAAAGAAATTAAAAGGGGTGTGGGGTGAGGGTCAGTATTTCCTCACTACCCTCGGTGTTTTACGACGACTGTGTCCCGTTGCACAGTCTTGTTTGGGCGGTGCACTACTATTGTCCACACTCTGTAACACGTCATGAACTCGACACACTACCCTGACGGTGTCAATTAATTATTTTAGACTGTTAACGTTTTTTGCACTTGACAATTTAAACCCGTCGCAATTTTTTTTTTTAATTGTCGATTTCTATCGCTTCTCGCTGCAATCTTGGTGTATATTGACGTTCTGACGGAATAATTTTAGGTTTGTGTAATTCTATCCAATGGTTAGGTCCAGAATGTAGCAATGTTCAGCAGTTGCCGAATTTCGAGTATCACAATTTTTGACTGCGCGAATGTGCTCATTTACTCGACATGAAATGGTTCTTTTCGTTGGTCGTATGTAACATAAGCCTAAACTGCAGTCAATTTTATAAATACAGAGGTTCCCAAACTGTCTGGGTTGTTAGCCCGATGGCGTCACGAGATGGCATGTACCGATCATTTTGATTAATATTTTGTAGTAAATCTTGTAACTCTACTAGAAAAATCTATTCTATTCGACCTTACACTCGTCTGCACTTTTAATAGCAGGGAAAGAACTATATCAAAAATGGTACAGTTAAAGTCAATCGGCTCATTTACAGACAAACAATCATTATCTAAAAAAATGAAAAAGAGAATCAATTTCTAAAATCAATCAATTGCTTGGAGCTGATGTCCACAAGTTTAGAAAAGCAATCAGTTAAGAAATCCTTCTTATTGTTTGTGTAGTACAATCATTGTACTGTTGTTTTTTCTAATAAATTCAAATAATTTCAATTATAATCCTGTTTTCCTCAATTAAATAAATTCATGATCCTCTTACACTTTGTACACTTTGAATCGTCAAGAGAATCAACTTTAATTTGCGGTACAAACTAATTACAATACTGGTTTATTGTCAGCATCCAATAGTTACTCTCTGTAAACTACAAACCATATGTATAAAAAAGTATCTTAATGTATCCCAGAGCTAAACAAAACTTCCTTCTTTTAGAAGCAAAAAAAAAATATAATCTGTAAAGGAAGTCGCAGTTTAAAAAAGACGGGCAGCCCCTGCAATATGTTATCAAAATGCCTTAGGATAAACGAAAACCCGACACCACCTTGGGATAGCTGGTCACCCCTCCCGGTAGTACATTAAGTTACCTGAGTTGAGAACTATCGTGTCCTGTCCCTGTCTTCGGACCTCCGATAGCCCTGCCCTCAGCGTACGTGCATTGTAGGTTGCCAGGTCCAGTTGTCGGTGTTGGTAGCCGAATCTCTGTCGGAGATTCTTCGCACCCCCTGCCCCGCCGTTACCACGGCCGCTACCGTAGCCTGGGCTAGCAGGGCTGCCGGGGACTAGGGGCCGTTTGTTTTGTGTGCCGTTCATTATGTTGTTGGGTTTGCCATACTCGCCACGCCTGGCAAGCGGGTTGTCAAGCGCAGTAGAATTATAGGGGGTCGCTGCTTCCCGACATCCCCTATCGGATAGTATAAGGGAACAAGGAGCAGGGTTGGGATGTAATGATTTTTTAAAGGAAATTGTATAATTAATGGGATACGTCGAAGTGGGGGGGGGGATCAGTAGTAGCTCGGGAGGCCGGGGTCGCGTAACCGTGTATTCGGAAATTAATACCCCTGACATAAGAACATAAGACATTCTGATTGATGTTGTTTTTGAGTATGCTGTCTAAGCCACGAATAGTCAAGTTTACCGTGTTACCATCGAGAGCTCTCAGGACAGCAGCGCTATCCGAGAGGATTTTGATTTCATAATCCTTGATCTTCTTGCTCAGCACGTCCTTTGCAGCCTGGATTATTACATTCTTGAGAATGTATATTTTGTTAACTTACCCAGAGCTGTGGATACGTGCAAATTAAGTTCAGCAGAGTATGCTCCGGCTCCCGAACTTTTCCTTATTTTTAAACCATCGGTGTATACTTGTGCCTTTTTAGATCCGGGACGATCCTGTGGATTTTCATGTAGCTGTATGGTATACCGTTTGTTGAACACAAACCTTCTCGACATCCTGTCACAGAAAGCGTGCAATAGTATGCGTATTAATAATGCATATATTCTCCTTGGCATGCGAAATAGTTTGCTGTTTTTAGGGTTCCGTAGCCAAATTGCAAAAAATGGAACCCTTACAGATTCCTCACGTCTGTCTGTCCGTCCGTATGTCACAGCCACTTTTTTCCGAAACTATAAGAACCGCATTAACGTTTTCACATAAAAATAGAAAAAAAAACAATCAATTTTTGGGGTTCCCCATACTTGAACTGAAACTCAAAATTTTTTTTTTCATACGTGTGGTTTGTGTATGGATAGTTCTTCAAAAATGATATTGAGGTTTCCGATATCATTGTTTCTAAACTGAATAGTTTGCGCGAGAGACACTTGCAAAGTGGTAAAACGTGTCGTCCCCCCCTGTAACTTCTAAAATAAGAGAATGATAAAACTAAAAAAAATATATTTAATTTGAACGAGATCTAGTAAGTAGTTTTTTTTGAATACGTCATAAACCGTAAACCGCAATTTACTTTTCATTCAATCAACTCAAATATAAAAATAAAAAAAACTTGTTATTTTTTTGTTTGTGTTTGTAAAGTACGTAAATGGTGGTACGTACGGAACCCTCGGTGCGTGAGTCAAACTCGCACTTGGCCGGTTTTTAAGTGTTTTAGCAACATGGAGTACTCTGTGGAAATACATCAATGATATGTTGGACATCAACAACATACATTGCTATGCAGATGACAGTACTGGAAACGCTTATTACACGGGCCGTGCAAGCATCCCACGTACCGTTGTGGAAGAAAAGCGTGAAGAACTTGTGTCTCAAATCGAGATCGGTCTGTCCAAGATCTCTGACTGGGGGCGGGAAAACTTGGTCCGATTCAACCCTTCAAAGACACAAGTCTGCGCGTTCACCGCTAAGAAAACCCCATTCACTGTAGTCCCACAATTCCAGAACACTCCTCTCTCCATCTCCAAGAGCATTGGGATCTTTGGCGTTGACATCTCCAGCGATGTTCAGTTCCGAGATCATTTGCTAGACAAGGTAAAGCTGGCGTCCAAAAAACTTGGTGTACTCTACAGAGCGAAGCAGTACTTCACGTCGGGGCAAAGGTTGCTACTTTACAAGTCGCAAGTCCGGCCCCATATGGAGTACTGCTGCCATCTCTGGGCGGGTGCACCCGGATACCAGCTTGGCCCTTTTGACTCGGTTCAACGACGGGCTGTGAGAATTGTCGACGATCCCAAACTCACTTGCGGTATCGAGCCCTTAAGTCTGAGGAGAGACTTTGCCTCCCTGTGTGTGTTCTACCGCTTGTACAATGGATTGTGTTCTGAGGAATTGTTCGAAATGATGCCCACGGCTACTTTCTACCATCGCACCGCTCGCCATCGACAGGGAATTCATTCTCACACTTTGGAACCAAAATGGTCGCGTACAGTGCGGTTTCAGAGAAACTTCCTCCCGCGAACCCTTGGGTTGTGGAATGAGCTCCCTGCCAAGGTTTTCTCTAAGGACTACAGTATGGGGTTCTTCAAAAAAGAAGTTATTAGATTTCTGAAGGGTCGGCAACGCGCGAGTGATGCCCCTGGTGTTGCAAGCGTCCATAGGCTACGGTGACCGCTTACCATCAGGCGGACCGTAGGCTTGTTTGCCACCTTAGTGGTATAAAAAAAAAAAAAAAAAAACATTTTCCTGTAATTTTGCCTTTATCAATTCAATACTCTCCGCAACGGGTATGTTCGTAAATAAGGACTCTAAGTCAAAACTAAATATTAAATCATTTTCATGTAGATTTGTGTCTTTCGGAATGCTTTAATATAAAGGCTATATGGTTTGTCAGTTAGTAGGTCTATTTGGCTAACTGTTGGTCGCAAGGTTCCATTTTGCTTGTGTACTTTACGTAAGTCCGTACAGTTTAAGTGGTTGCGTAATTTGTGGACGAAGTAGGTATTAACACACCTGTAAGGAGTCCTCAGGAATGATATTTTGGAATTTAATTTCTGGACCTAACCATTGGATAGAATCACACAAACCTAAAATTATTCCGTCAGAACGCCAATATACACCAACATTGCAGCGAGAAGCGATAGAAATCGACAATTAAAAAAAATAATTGCGACGGGTTTAAATTGTCAAGTGCAAAAAACAAGACTATGCAACGGGACACAGTCGTCGTAAAACACCGAGGGTAGTGAGGAAATACTGACCCTCACCCCACACCCCTTTTAATCTCTTTTTTCTCCCGTTTAATGTTTTGATAAGAATGCCGTACCAACTTCAGATGCTTTGAACACAAAGTTGAGGCAACTTTAGACCTGGCGGACCTTTCGCCCCGTTATCAGGGGCATATTGGTTATTATTTAGGGTAGGTTCTATCAGGGTACTCGATGAGGTAGGTTTAGGGTGTCAGAATGGCATATTTTTGCGGTCTGCCAAGTACATCCGGCAAGGTGCGCAATGGCAGACCCACTATTTTCACTATAACTAATCAATGTTGTCAGCAGTTTCGATTGGGTAGCTTATGATGTAATTTTCCTAAAAAAAATACGTCAATTAATATCGACATTACCAAGTTTCGGCAGGATCGGCTCCGGCAGACCTCATTTTTTACGTGTTTTAGTGTCGGTTAACGATCTAAACATAGCCCATTGGGGTACCCGATGAGGTAGGCATTTTTGCAGCCGGCTCTCCCACTATTAAGGGTGCTGGCACTCGCGGTAGACCAGCGGCTAAGACCCGTTCAGTTTTATATCGCGAGGAATTACGTGTTATCGAGGAGGACCGCTAGCGGTATATATGATTAACTATCAGACCTGTTTCAAAATTATTTTTTTACATTCTTTTAAACAACTAGGTACCTATAATATATTTTAAGAATCAAAATTTGTGATTTTTATAAAATCATACAAAATAAATAATTAAAAAATGACTTTATTAATAAACCCTCGATTCTATCACAGAGTACGTTCCGTTCAGCGTCAACAAAAACATCAAATACAAAAGTAAAAAAAAAAAAATTGAGAGTATTAATTGGTATTACATAGTACATTATGAATCCATTGCTTGCTTTATGTGTAGAGGGTAGTCATCAATACCTATAAAACAATCAGTGAACTACTTACTTAACAATAATCATCTATCTTACATAAAATACATAATATTATTTTTTTGATAAGTTGTGACTTCGAAGAATTTATAAAAGCTTTCTAAAATATATGTTTGACTGGTCAAAATATGTCAAAATATGTCAATAAAAGCTTACTAAAATATATGTTTGACTGGTCAAAATATGTCAAAATATGTCAATAAAAGCTTACTAAAATATATGTTTGACTGGTCAAAATATGTCAAAATATGTCAATAAAAGCTTACTAAAATATATGTTTGACTTGTCAAAATATGGCAATAAATTAATAAACTAAACTTTTTTTTATGTTTACAATTAAAATATATCAATTCTAATTACGAGACAGCGTACGTTTTGAAAACTCGAGTAAATATTGGTGACCTATTCATAATTTACTTTCTTGATGGCTCATCTCCCTTGGGTGGGTGGGTGCGTATGTATTCAAGAGCCTTCAAGATCTCCTCCGGGATCGGCGGAGGCGTTGGCAGAATGGCGCCCTGGAATAATAAATGTTTAAATATAACACATAAAATTTATTTTCTGCTATACAATCAGGTTATTATATTAAAGAAATATTGTTTGAACTATTAAGAATGTATAGTAAGAGCCAGATGAATCTTGCAAGTAGGTACTCGCTAGGCGAGGAAAAACCACCGGAACCAGATGTTTACAATCGTCTGGCATTTAACTTTACATTCAAAACATAATTATGAAAATCAAAACATACAATTTTAGCTTTGCACAGGCATATTCAAGATATATGTAGGTATATATAGAAGTATATATGTAAAACAGAAGCCCATGTTTTTGTGCAACTCACGGATGGGTGATACCCTTCTGCATCAGCGGTGTATGTGAACTCAATGGATTCTCCGTTAGGGGCCAGCCACGAAGCTTGACCCTTTACTTCTTGAGCAGGATTTTCCTAAAACATTAAATTACAATATACTTGTAACTACTAAAATGTACGGGAGTCATAAACACTATATTAGACTAGTTTCGTCCACTGCTGGACATAAGACTATTAAGGCGCACCATTTCTCGCGATTCCAAAACCAGTCGCCAGCCGCAGACCGCCCTTTAAGGTTATTAAGTCTTTCATTCCATCGTACTGAAGGTCATCCCACCACACTTCGCCTTCCAGCATGCGGTCTATACTATCTATACAAAAGTTTATGTATTTTTTACCTTAAATGGTAAACTGATTTGGTTGGACGAAAGGCAAATTTAAATGAAACCGCGGATCATCGCTAGTAAGCGATAATAAGTAAATTATCGAATTAAATATTAAAACATTTTATCTTATTTTTTTACTTCTAAGATGGCAAACCAGCTGGTGGTCCGCCTGGAGGTAAGAGATTACCGCAGCCTATAAAACATCAGTGAATATGAATAAAAATTAAAAGAATAATCAAGATAAAGCTTTTTGATCGTTGAATTAATAAATATAAAGTACATATTCGCCTTTTCTCTACGTAAAAGAATTACCTATCTAGGGGGAAAATAGCAGTTATGTGAGGGTTAAACATGTAAATGATGCATTAGTGCCCTTGTCCTAACGCTAGAATTCTCTGTGCCGTGGGAACTAGATCCGCTGGAGCTACGTGTTTGCGTGTGTGTGAGAGAGAGATAGACAAAGAAAACCAATAGTTAAAAAAAGAGAATGCAACTGACCCCTTGTGCGTTCTGTAAGGTCCCTTGCGCGCTTTGCACGATGCCGTTTCCGGTCTCGAACTCCCAGTTGTAGTTACCGTCGAAGCTAACGTCTTGCTGCTGCTTCACGATGGGCGCCTCCCGGTCTTTGTTGTCGAGATGTGAGACATCTGCCGCCGCATAGCACACGCACATTGCGACGATTAAAAAATTCTGAAAGTAGAAATTAAACTATATGTAATTGTTAATTTACATCAAATTTGAACTAATTATTTAGCCATTTAGGTGCCTGACAAAATATCGAGATCTAAGACAAGTAAGTTTAATTTTCAGCACTTTTTTGTGATTATATACTTATATATTTTATTTTCTTAATTAATGAACTTTTTTGAACAATTCCGTTTGTTTTTTTTATATATAAGTTCTTTCCCTAACCTCTGTATTTTTCTGGAACAAGTAAGATAGACTGCTTTGGGATATTAGGGAATATTAAATTATTATTAATCCGCAGATAACCGCAATAGTGCTCGAAACGCGGTGACGAAATGATTAAGGGTTTTTTTTTATTTTTACTGATAGCCTCCACTCGTGTGGTCTTAGTGAATTTTAAGGCCAATAATTCACAGTGGTGCCTCCGCCACGCAGAAACTAACATGGCCAGTCTAGACGTAGAGACCGGTAGAAGCTCGTCTAAATAATCAAAATGATACAACTTGAAAATATTTTGTCTCCCAACTCTGGTTTTCTTAAACCAATCCTTATTTAAATAAAATGGGACCAATCTGTGAAGTAATCCTTCCCTATACGTAAAAAATTTTCAAATCGGTTTATAAAAAAAAACAACCGAATTGAGAAAGTTTCTTGAAGTCGGTTAAAAATTACAAATTACTTTATTAAAGTGTTAATGGATGCGTTAACTACACGTGTATAAAAGTCGGGTAATTTTTTTAAAAAAGATGTCAATTTTACTGCCACAGACGTTCATACTCTGCAGACGTTACATAACGAAAGTTTTATTGTTCGTTTCATAATTTGAGTATGGGGATAATTTAATTAGCAGCTATCTAGTAATTTTGTTTAAATCATTTAGCGCGTCTGCGTCGGTGAAAATGAAACATTGCAATGATAAGTGATTGTAAATAACAGAAGTGAACAAATAAATAAGCGGGGCTATATCCTTCATATCAACCGCTCGACATCCACTGCTAAATACAGGCAGCTTCCTTAAATTTCCTATTTTCTAAAGTACCCACTTTTTAACAGCTTTCTGAAGTTTTCCGTTTCTTAGTTATGAATCTTGATTCGGTCTTTGTAACAATGCAATTGGGTGCATCCTAATATATATTTTAAAGGATAACTATAGTCAAGCAACGTCTGGCTTGGTTACTACTTGGATGGGCTTCTTGTTTCGAAGGGCACGTAAAACCGTCTGTCCTGGCTGTTTCTCATATGGCAGCAGTTGTATAGCTTTGTTTAGAGGCCTTATGGTAAGCTTGTAATCTGACAGTCGAGTGGCACTAGCTCGACAACGTCTGCCAACCAGCATTACACCAGCGTGGTGGACTATGGCCAAAACCTCCCCTTTCATGGAGAATTGTGTGCCCCTGCATTGGAGCGTATAACGGGTGAGACGAGAGGTGGTGCTGTGTGTTGAAATTTGTATTTTGGTGCAAAATAACTTAAATGTACGCACAACATAGCACATTATGTTGGTATAGTACCGAAAAGAAAATAGGAAAATATGTGCTGTGGTCGGCGCTGTGGTCATTAATACATTTTATATTTATAAACCGAAACCAACCTGCAAATGACCAAATCAGTTAAGGCTGTTTAGTGTAAGGACAAATTAAACTCATAGCGCCACCTACTGGAAAGAACAGTACGTCAGCCGGGCCAGCTAGTAATGTTTAAGATACCTATTTATTTTGTTATGTATATTGATTTCTTAATAAGCCGCCCGCAGGCAAACGCTCAGACAGTGTTAACGAGTCGACGAATTGGACCCAACGCACTGACTGTTTCACAATATATGTACGTACTCTTACAAGTGTTTGTATCTGCAATACATATATATATATATATATATATATATCTTACAACACTGCAATTGAAAATGCGGCGCGTACCTACTGTCAAACAGCTACGGCACATTGCATGAGAGGTAGCGATTACATAGGACTTACGCCATACATTATGGATATTTCGTCATTTGGTCAAAAGAAGTTATAAAAACAATAATAAAAAAAACTTTTTTGTCATTCGGGAGAAACACTTGTTTATTTACAAAAATCCAAAAATGTAATCTATGTTGTCCACTTATAAAGGAAACTTACAAGCGATCTCTTAAGTAATGATAATTAAAAAATACTTGCACGCTACGAATATTTTAATATTTTGCTCTCAAATACCATAATAAATTGAGTCTTCTCATTTTAAATTGACAGCAATCGTCATATTATTTTTGTTGGCAAGAATATAAAAAATAATTATGTATATTGTTTTCATCTGCGACATAACTTCAAATTTTCCAAAATTCAAATTTAGATATCTTCACAAAAAATAAAAAAATATATACGAACTGAGTCTATGAATCTTCATGACCACTTCACATAAAAAAACTATCATGCGATCTCTAAAATGTTTAATACAAACCAACTTTTAAACTACATAGACCCGCTCTGCTCACCACAAAACCCAGTCCCCAACACTAAATGCCACCGCGCGATGCTCGACCCACGGAACCTTCAAAGGTTAGAAAGGATGCGTCCCATTCTTGGTAACACCGGTTTTCCTTGTCCATACAATATTGTTTATGAGTGGCTTAAACTTTGTGCATCAATATCAAACTAATTTTTTCGAATACTTATTTATTTCTTAGAACTGCAAAAAGCATCGCAAGCTATTATGTAGAGGGAGAATTGGGACGCTGTTTGTATCCTTTATTTTTAAATTTTAGGCAAAACTTTAAAAAAAAATGATCTAGTTTTTTGACTAGATCAAATTATTCCCTACTCTTGCCGCCCCTCCCACCCTTATATGTTTTATTTTTTTACGGATTACTCCGACGTCTTTATTCACCAAAAAACTAGTGTGTACAAAAAAGGAACTTGAAAAATTAAAGAAAAGACTCAATGGTACACGCCAGGATCTTTGGCCACCATCGAAAAAGTTCATGCTTGAATATTCATTATTTTTTCATAGTTTTATTTAAAACTTAAAAATAAATAATGTCTTTGAAAACGGCAGAGCTGTAAGTGCTATAGGGTAATCTGTCTTATTTAGAAGAATGGACCTGATCACCTTAAGTTAACATAAATTAACAAAAACAAATTTATATAGTTTTGCTATAATCTCCGAAATTAACTTTACTTAAATATTAATAAATATTAAGATCTGTGTTGGTTACTGCTACATAAAAATCTTTTCGCGGTCCAAAGTAGGTAGTCAATACTGCAGTACACCCAGTAAGTGGACTAGACGTAGCGCGCTGCGGTTTGTGCGATGTCCCACGCACCGGGCAATCATCGTGGGATGGTCATAATTTAAGGATGTTCACAATCAAATAATATTTGTCATCAATGTCATCAGGATTGATGCAAGTCAAGTGTGTTATAAACTGTTACTACTGGTACGTAGACACCAACTTCAAACTGTAATTAAGATTAGATTTTTGGAAATAAGTAATTATTTTTACCTTTGCAGTGCATCTTTTTCAAAGCCGGTTGTTTTTTTTTTTGTTTAAAAGTTTTTATTTTTTACTATTGAGTGACGTATTGCTTTTTTCGTACCTAAAAACATCCATACTCCTAACAAACTTTTTAATACAATCATCAACATAAAAGGTGTTCCAGTTCCAAATGAACACCAATTATTTTCTGGACCAAAAGTTTAAGTTTTTAATATACTACATTAATATGGGACCACCTAGGAAATATACCCTATTGAATAAATAAAGAATTTTGTAAATCCGTCTATATGTGACGGAGTTATGCCCGAACATACATAAAAAAACATATATAAAAATCTGAAATGAGAATCTCCTCTTTTTTTGAATTCGGTTAAAAATAAAAAATTAGTGTTTATCATTGGTTGATGCGGAACTGATTCGCTCGATTAAAAAAGAACAAGAGATTAAAGAAACATCTATGATAAATGTATGGTCTGTAATTTTTTCTCTTATCAATTTTGTGGTGGTATGGACCCTTTAGTGCGTGACGCTCACTTGACCGGCTTTTTTAATTATTTATGGGACCCGCATATTTACGAAAGGATGATACCTAAAATGTTATAATTTTTCACACAATAATCCCTTATCACCTCAACCTTCTTAAAATTGCAGAGCATATGACGCGCAAAATAATTAGTTATTTGACCACACCACATATTTACCACAAACCAATCACAAAATTCACTCTTCAACAAAATACTAATAAATACCGCGCACTCACCATGGCGGCGGCGGTGTTGCAGATAGTGTCGCGATCCCGTATCGAATGACACTCCCGCGCCGTGACCCCGCCGTTATATACCCCACGGGAGACGAGATGCTGCATCTCATTGCGCGAGGTCACGATCCTTTACTTTTCTATTGTTTACACCTCTGACCTAACGCAGTGATTCTGAACCTTAGTTCCGGACCAATATCGGTATATAATGTACGATTTATTGGCGAGCATTAAATTCGTAATGTGCTGTTTATGCGCGCATCGATCATTCTGTTTACCAAAAATGAGTGCGGCATATTCACTTTCGTTGCGCATTTAACGCACAAGTGCAAATACTTGGTACGTAGTAAGTAATTAGCCATCTTTTTGTGTAAGGTAGATTTTATCAATAAAACGACTTTTATACAATGCGATGTCAAATCAAAGCGCTTTATGGCAAGCAGTGGTCAATTATCTGCACCTATGTATAAGTACATGCTTATTCATGAAAGACCCGGGTTAGTCGTGCCCCGGGCAAATATGTGAATATATTTTCAAAGTACGTCTTAAATGGTTGGCATGATTAAAATAATTTATACTCGGCGGTTTATAGAAGGACCAAAATTTTGGTCAATGAGGGGCCATTGAACCAATAATAAAAGGTTCAGAACCACTGATCTAGCGATAGAGTATGACCGGTGGTGCCAGTAAAGAGGGCTTGGGAGTCACTTTAAGATTTAAACGGTTTGAAGTGGGTACTCTTATTTGTAAAGGTTACTATATATACTATATATATCTAATGGCGGCGCTAGTGGGCTGTTAGAGGACCCTTAATGTTCCGTCCATCTTCGGATTATTATCTGACATAAGAATTCAAAAAAATTGAAACTGCAAAATAATGCTCTTTGTGGAAATGATCTTGAGCAAGACGCGTTTACAAGTTTGTAATGGTAGCAAGCCGTTTAATAAATAATATTTAACATAGATATTGCATTTTTGTTACAATCCGGAGTAGATCCTGTAAGAAGAGTATAATAATTTTTACTACTTTGTGTGCTACGGAACCCTAAATTGATACAGTACCCACAGTGTCGGGCCACAAAATGGATGCAAACACTCACTACATAGTAGGCCTGCTAAAGCTTTTTCCCGCCCGCACGCATACGTCCCATACATCCGAGTTCAAGAAAATCCCAAAAGCTGCCAGTAAAAGAAATCGAATCGATAAGTCCGAACACAAACAAAACCAAAATTGTTCCGCTTAGTGCCGCTTTTCTCTTCAGTTGGTAAAGAAGAGATCGGACACTAAAATAATGGGACACAAACCAATTGTACCGATACCATTCACTCAACTCAAAACGTGGTTACTTGACAGAACCTTACAACTACACAACAAACGGACTGCAGACATACTAAGATTGTTCTTGCACGTAAATCTGTCGCACAAACTGTTAAATTCAAAATATTTTCATTCAGATGGGTTACTAAGAACACTTTCGAATCATCAAGTATATTAACTACAACTATATTGCGTGCGTCCAACAGCTAATCTTTGTAAAATCACAAACGACATATTACATTACAACTTAGTAGGAATATCTACGCTACATAGTTGGCATAATAATAGTAGGGGAGGAAAAATAATGTGTAATTTGCAGTTACTACAGCGTCATGGGTCCAAGGGGTCCAATGGGACCCCCATTGGATTATGAAGATTAGGTTCTCAAACGAAAAAAAGTTCATGTTAAGTTTTCCATTTTAGTGGGGGGCGTGAACAAATTTTTAAAAATGTAAAAAAAAAAATACCGTCACACAGAAGTACTCGAGCGCGTCAGACATTCATGGTATATACGCAATTTGTCTTTCTGATAACCGAGTGATATTAATCTGACGATTAAAGGGGTAGAAAAACAATTAGTGTCGGACAACCGTCCGGAATCGTGACAACTTGTGCCTTTCACTTTTTATGTCTGTCTCTCTCGCTCTTAGGCGGGCTAACCATGCCGCGTGCCTCTCACTCGCTCTCATTGTGAGCGCATAACGTGAGCGGAGCGTAACGCAGTTTCTTGAAGTGTCACCCGGCAAACCAATTTATAAGACGTTGTCACGTCAAAAAGAAAATAAAAAAGTTATTCGAGCGTGTCAGATATTTAGAGGGAATGTTAAGTGAACTCAAAAAAGTTTCCTATTCAAATGACTGACGATTTGGACGTGAACAAAGGTCACGACAGATTTTTTTAAATGTAAAAAAACAATGTGACTGAAATATTTCAGCGCGTCAGAGTTTTATACAGACGGTTCAACTTGATGTCCTAGTCTGCCTAAACGATAATCTGACAATTATTATGAAGGGACATTGTTAATGTGACAATTTGAAAAAAAAACGTTCTTTTTAATAAAACAATATTTACATATATATATATGTATTTATATATACAAATGTAGAAAATTCAATCATTTATTGATATAAAAGAAGATAAAAAAAAAATTAAATTAAGTAATTTTTTTTAATCAGTACAAATGGCAGATAAAAGATTCCATAGTGAAAGATAATTCTTCAATATCCTAATTTTTTAAAAGTTTCAGATCCCATTAAAATCTCTAAAGCAGAAAGAGCGGAAATGTCGATTTATCAGCGCGCATTACTTACTCCGAGATCGATCCAGATTTTTACCGATGCTTTAATATGTTCCATGTTGGTTAACATAATTATAACGATCAGCTGAGACGGTTGTGTGGGGACGGTGCGAGAGAGTTAGAGATAGAGAAAGAGTGAGAAGGAAAGAGAAGCGCGAAGTGGGAAATACACAGTTCTTAGCATCTGTACGGTTCATCCTTTATTGATGGTTATAGCTACATCGCCCTATAAGTTTTAGGCTTAAAAATGTATCGATTTGTATGCACTAAAAGGTAAAAATAATTGCTTATTTCCAAAAATCTGATCTGAATTACAGTTTGAAGTTGGTGTCTATGTTTATCATACACTTAACTTTCATGACACCAACTTCTAACTGTCATTCAGATAAAATTTTGGAAAATAAGCAATTATTTTTACCTTTTTAGTGCATCTTATCGAAGCCGGTTGTTTTTTTTTTTTTTGTTAAAAAGTGTTTTATACTTATGTGTTTTAAATATGCACGTTTTCATACGCCACCCCACACCCTGTACTTTAACTGGAAATTTTTATGATTAGCCTCTAACAATTGGGTCGCAAGTCTCCACTTAACGATTCCATAAAACCGCAAAAATAGCATTACACATGTTTTCTTTAAGCGTAGTTTCGTAATAGTGTTGGTAAAGCCTCGAGTCAAGGCACATGATGTCAGTTTTTTTTCATTGACACATGATGTCAGGCACAGTTTATTATTTGGATATGATTACAGATAATTGTGATAAATGTAAAGAATCAATATCAGTATTAATCTTAAAGGTTTGCATATTGGTCAAAGGCAGAGTGAGGATAATTGTATAAAGTTTCGATTTTATTTTCGATGCTATTGCGTAAAAACAAAACGATACTGAACATAGCTAAATCATTTAAAATTCGATAGAGATCGCAAACAATAATGGCAGGTTGTTCGTTTCCTCGTTCATACGATTGTTAAAATTATAGTATACCGTATTGATCTTGCGATTATTTACTATTTTGGACACTGGGGCAGACACAAAAGCAACCACGACGCGATAGCAACCGATCGCAATCGCTGTTACGTAATTAAACAGGCACATTGAGTCCATAGGATTTTCATACAGCATTGAAATATGTCTTTTAATATTTTTTACCGGGACACAACTTTATTTTATCCATCTTCGCTCAAAGTGAAAGTGTTCAATGCAGATATGTGATGCGGGTTATGAAATGCGAGTGACGTTGACAGAGTCTGAGCTAATTAGCTTTGTGGAACACCCGACGCCCACACATTATATACCTCCTATTTATGTTGTAATTATTGATATTTTACCGATATTAAATGAAAAATATATAAAAGAGTAATCTAACTGACTCGCACAGCCCTATCTCCGATTGAAGTTTAGAATAGAGGTTCCTGTTATGACGGACATAAGTACTAACAACGGATTTTAAATAAATGCATCCTTTAAAAGAGAAATGGAGGTTTAAATTTTGTATACCAATCCGTCACTTTTGAAGCTAAATTCATAAAAAGTGATATTTGAATTTAAGGTGATGGCACACCACATACCCAAACGAGTTAAGTTTGCAAGCATTTTGTTACCGTCCTGAGTACACTTTTAAAGTAAAAAAAATATGGTATAGTTTAAAACTTAATTAAGTGGATTGGCTATATGATACACTATATTTACTGTAGACACAATATTTTTCGGCTTTGTCTAAATTGTCAGGAAAACTAAGAGTGATATTATCTTGATTCTTATTTTATAAAATATATATTAATATGACCAAGTTAATTTGCTAATTCCATAGTTCTAAATAAATATTTGGTTTTTGTCGGTATAGAAATACCGACAAAAACCGCTAAAATCGAGATTTTCAACGTGCGGTCGAGCCTTATTTTTTGGAAAATCATCCCATAGGCGAAATAAGGAAAAAAAAAATTATGATAACTTCGGTATTTTTAAGCCTAGAAACTTATAATTTAGAAGTCGATACGGAAAACTTGTATCACCTTCAGAAAATGCCGTTCGATGATAATGAGTAAAAGGTCCTGCATTCGGCGACCCTCACTTTATGTTTGTAACTTTGTTTGTATAATTTGTGCACTATAAATCTTATACATTAGAACAATTGTTTGCACAGTAGAAGAGCAAGTTCCCAGATTTGAGCCATACCAAATCTTTCTTGGTCTTGGAACTTTATATAGCTCTACTTTATCCTAGCGTATAGTGTAGCGTCCACTTCTTCAAGCGAACACAATATTTGGTGGCCCTCAGAGTAGTACGTGTGTTGTATGTTGCCAGGGCCAGTCTTCGTTGTTGAGAGAATGCGGATATATGCTGGGGATATTGAGCACCCCCTCTGCTCTTCCGCTAGCTTGACTATTGCAGCAGTCAGGTTTGATGGTGCTGGTGGGAACTAGAGGCTGTGCGGTTTTTCTCGTTTCAATAATAATAATGGGTTATGCCAATAATGGCTACGCTTGGGATGCGGGATGGTGATCGCAGATTGCTATTCAAAGTGCTCGGATTACGTCCACCATCTGTGCTACCCTTACCTAGTCACCTCTTACGTCACCTTCTCGGAAAGATTTCGGTTCTTTGATTCTAATCTGTCACAACACGGCTACAGAGTTACAATTTTGCTATAGGTAGATACAGACGATAATTATTCCCGAAGATGATGGCGACACCGAGAGCTATTACGAATTCCAACTGTCGTTGTCAACAACCAATCACATACTCTTTATTCCGTCCTCACATGACAGATGTAATCTTTTAAACTATATTACGACTGCTTCTATACTATCTGTGTCTCTGTCGACTTTCAAATTCATCACTTCATTCAAAGCTCCCAACTTAATGACACGGATTCAACAGAATTAATGACCGGTAACTGTTACCTTTGTAACAATACCAGGTAGTATATCACACGTACTTACGCGATATAAATATTAAGTTACGTAACGTATCGTACGGTATTGCGGTATAGTTGCACCAAAGGTTACGTTAGATAATCGTTTACACGTTACTGAAAAAGTGAAGGGGTTTTTTTGTAATTAGGTCTAAGCGTAGCGGTTAAAAGGTGGGAAATAATTTGTACGGTAAGCGGTACTAATAAATATTTTTTTGGTACACAACTAGGGTTGCCAAACGGTCTCCAAAATAGAGCTAAAATACCCTACATATTTAAGTAAACTATATGTGTGTATGATTTTACGATATTGATAAGGTTGTATGCTGGGCTCCTTCGCCTGTCAAAATCAGAAACACTCAAAAATAACGTAATAAACTCACATTATTTGAAACAAAAGTTCACTAATGTCTTTCTGTTGCGTCGTAATGTGCCGCAAAAAGTATTTACTCTCTTCAAAACTATATATACTTTATTTTATTGAACAAAGTTAGTAACCCTATACTCAGCTGTTGTAATATCTACTGTTATTTTTGACTTTTTGCTTACTTTCAGTTTTGCGTTGAATTATTTTTACCTTAATTTCGGTACATTTCTGTACCGCACGAGATGTAATGATTGTTTCATAACTAAAATAACTGAAACTGCAGAAACACTACGATTTTAATTAACTATACGCCCTGTCAAAAATTCGTCCCTATACTTAAAATATAGAATTCGATAAGTGAAAGTAACACAGTTTTGAACAATTTAAGTGTACACAAAGTTACGATCTATCTGACATTTGCGATCTACACAAAGTCTGTTGCACGTCAGGAAGTGTATTGAATGCAATTTGTTTATCATGTCCGCTCATTGATGCTTTATGATGTTCAGATATCAATCACCGTCTGACACAGTGCAGAGAGCAGAGAGCACAGACAGACCATCATCGTTACCGGAATCGTTAGAGATGCTGTCAAGGTTGCAGCGATCATAATAAATAATATTAATATTCCCGATCATCTCACTAGGCCGCCACTCAGTCGGACTGGCAAACAGCAAGGCCTGTACTGTGTCTACCAGACCAAAAATACATATACTAGAGATATTATAGATGAATTTTGAATTTGAAAATAGATAAAAGCAAACACAACTATATTGTCCTGTGCGGTGATCGAACCGGCGCGCTCGGTTCATTAGGTAGGTCCCTAATAACACACACATTTTTCTAAGGGCGATCACATACTCAAACCAGCCAGTGTTTTTGTTACTTGTACCATAAGTATAAAAATAATTTACAGACCTTGTACTCATTGCTAGCTTAGTAAGAAAAATATTTCTAATTTATGTAATGAACGACCGGAGGGTTTAACCGGTGTCTTCAATAACACCACAAACAAAAAATCTAGAAAGCTAAAAATTACTGTAGTATTAATCGAAGTGTGTCTTTATAGGTTTATTGCCTTTGCCCAGTGTAACTAACCTTTAATATATATTTTTCTACCATAGAGCTTTTTAAGTAACATATGATTTTCTTTCAGAGATTCAAAAATGAAAATTATTTTTTAAATATATATTATGATCAACAAAGTGTGTAATTCTAACAACGTTTCACGATAATGTTTTGATAGAATGATTGATCGATATAATTTGGGACAAGGTTAGTTACCTCTTACGGTTAAAAATTACAAGTGATTTCCCAATACTAGTGCGTACAAAATACTCGTACCGTATCCGTACCGTAACCGTACTCACTCATATAATACCACGGTTATTACGATGTCACTGTTATTATCGTTCATTTTCACGGCCTTATAATTCCACCATCTTTGCATCGATTTTTATGAAATTTTATTAGTCTTATGCAGTACGAGCTTTTGCCCGCGGTTTCACCCGAACTAAATGCGGTTATCGGAAAAAAACCGACTCACACTTAACGTTTTCAAGTAGCCTAACCCTGGGATAATTTGAATTATCTCCATGTCAAATTTACCCGCGGATCCAGCCGCCCTAAATTCGGTTATCGGTGTAGAATTTCAACGACAACTCTTCAATTATAGAAAAAAAACCTGCTCACACTTGACGTTTTTAAGTACTATGTCCTTTCCCGGGACTCAAACTATCTCTATGTCAAATTTTATCTTTTTGGTACAGCGGTTTAAGCGTGAAGGGTAACAGACTTTCTTTCAGAGTTTCGTATTTATAATATTAGTATGGATTGTAGTTAATTAAGATAAAAAATAATAGAAATCTTATCCATCAACAATGACGAAACTGTATAATGGCTAATGTTTTTAACCCTAAAATTGACAAATGGAAGAACAAATGGAAAAAGGGTTTTTTTTTTATATTTACTGATAACTCCCGTATCCGTATCAAATTCTATACAATTCAAAGCGCGCACCAAATCTGATGCGTTATGATCTTGAAATCGCACCCAGCCTTAGAATGTCTAGTTGACAAGTAGAATGCGAGTCATATAAGTTTGCACGTATCTAACCAAAATAAAAGCGGAGCCTGGTTTAACGTATACAAAATTAAAGCGGAGCGATAATTCTATCGTATATTGTTTTGTAAATCTCATTCAGAGCGGTGCCTACGCTACGCAGGAACTTAGATGGCCAGTCTAGACACAGAGACCGGTAGAATTTAAATTATACAACTTAAAAAAAAACAAGGTTTTATTGTAGCAATCCTAACCTAATTAAAATGGGGCTTATCTGTGTGTTATTCCTTCCCCATGCGTGTTTTTTACTAAATCGGTTTATAAATGACGGAGTTTTGAGGTAACATTAAAAAATAAAAATACAACCGAATTGAGAACCTCCTCCTTTTTAAGTCGGTTCAAATTCATATCAGTGTTGAGAGAGTGACATGTTAGGTTTACTGACTTCGCGAAATGCGAAATATTACATGTAAAAAAAAATATCTCTTAACCTAGAATTCATTGAAGATATTAAAAAAAAGTTTAAGCGGTATTAAGCGGCCACCCAGCCTGATTTTAAATTCTTTGTGTCTCTCAAATTTGTCCGCTTTGTGACATTGTGACATACATATCAAACATTGTGACATGCATATCAAACATTGTGACATGCATATCAAACATTGTGACATGCATATCAAACATTGTGACATGCATATCAAACATTGTGACATGCATATCAAACATTGTGACATGCATATCAAACATTGTGACATACATATCAAACATTGTGACATGCATATTAAACTATATTAATTAGATACTATAAAACTATATTTTTAAAACCGTTTGTTTTAAAAGACTTTTTTTCAGTCATTTTATTTTCAAAAGTACCTTGTTTCTATTATATTTTTCGTAAGATATTTAAAGCGCAAAGCTATATTTTAAAGCAATGCAAAAAGCAAATATCGCTATGTAGTAAGTATATTTTAGTGTTTTGTAGCCAAATGGCAAACAACGGAACCCTTATTTAAGTCAGTAATTTTTTTATTTATATTAATACTTTTAAATCATATAACTTCGTTATGTCCGTCCGTATGTCGCAACCTTATAATTCCTCTGTCTTCAGTTAGTTTCTAATGCAAATTTTAATAAACGTGTATTTTGTGAACCGCCATACATATACATATGTTATGGTACTTTAAAGGATTTTTTTAGAAGTAGCTCCATACCTACATGTAGCCGAGAAATCGTTTATTCGTCGCGCGGGCGGCCATCACGTGGAGTGTCATTGGATAAGACTTTAAAAGTGTATTAAAAGTTTCTAAAAAACTTTTTCTCCAAAATTTTATATGTTGCGAGTTATTGGCATCCAAAGTTGAAAACTTTGTTTCCTTGTCTCCCCCTTTAAACCTTAAACCCCATGATCTAAAAATCTGAATAAAAAATCGACAATATGGCTTTTTATAATACTACCAATAATTAATACTACCAACGAAAATTGTTTAGGAAAAAATTGGTTCATAATTTTTTTTATATCCGCATTAATTCTCATTCTACGGAACCCTAACTTAATGCGTGTACGACACGCTCTTGGCCGATATTTTTCTGATTTTCCGCAAGATTTACGCTAGGAAGCAATTATATAGCGCTCAGTCTCTTTGCTTACGTCACTGCACGGGTGTCCTCTTAAGAGCATATAAACTGTTCCAGATAACATTAAAAAACCAATACTAAAGCATCTCATACCATCGCTTTCAAAATGTATACAAACAAAGCTTTATCGATAAATATTCAAATTTAAATATATTTTTAAAGAATCCACATAACCCTAAAATAAAATGACGATGTACTCATTTAGAGGTTGAGACATGATACAAGTAAAAAAATTATCCTCAAGCGAATGTTAAACAAACATCTTTACATGCATCAAATCTACCTTAATATATGCATGTGTACGAGACCTAATGACAAATTACATTTGTCTGTTTAATATTCATTAGTAGATATATTAAAATTCAAAAAATTTTTTTTTTAGTAAGTATATTTCTCGGAACACTTTCGATTACTCAAATGTTGCTCCTCCTCTTGTTGTCCTACATTTCTAAAACGGCAGAATTTCTCGACAGCGTAATAGTAAAAAGCGAAAAAAATATATTTAAAAGCTTAATACCTAGTAGTGGTGTCTGCACTATTACCTACTAGCTGCTTTGGGATGTAAATCTCCTAAAAGCATATAGATTGCATATTGTTAAGTAAGTACGTACCAGGCCACGCGGAAAGTTTGCGAAAATTTTTTTTTATGTATACGGCACTGGCCACTTGTAATTATTTTGAAAAATTTGGTTATTTAAAAGTAAAAAAACCATTGTTCGAATTCCGACTATCCGTCCACATTTTTTTGATAGCTTTTAAATTATCGTGTCTCATTAAAAAAGAGAGATGCATCGAGAACATTTTCGTGGTCTAAAACCTGATAAGTCATTTGATCAACTTGGCTTTTATGGATGAAGGACCTTCAAAAGCAACCATCTACCGTTGGCATAGCGAGTTCAAGCTCGGTTGCCTGACTTTGGATAATGAGCAAAGGAGTGATCCTGCGATGGCTGTCACGGAAGAAAGAAAAAGTATTCAAAAAAAAAACAGGCGAATTACATACGAAGAGATTTAGCATACTCTGCAGTGTGGTTCGAGAAGCGTTCACAAGATTATGCACGAGCACCTTCGCGTGAGGGGGATAGTTTCAAAATGAACCAACGCCCACGAAAGTGAAGCGATTGAGAAGCGCAGGGAAAATTTGATCGAAACTTTGTTCACTTTCACGGGGTATCTGGTTTCAATTCCATTATGAGACTAAAGCAGCATCAATGCCGAATGGTATACCGCAAAATGCCTGCTAGAAGTTTTGTCTGCAACGAGCAGCAAGCGACCGAGCAAAGGGCTTCGCGGGGTACTGCTTCACCATGATAACGCGCCCGCGCACTCGGAGCTTAAAAAGAGGGTCTTCCTGGACACCACACCGGTCAAAGTCTTGGGTCCCTCCTGACCGTATGACTTCTTTTTATTCCCTTAAATAAAAAAACAGCTGAAAGGGATAGTTTTCATCGCCGGAAGACGCGCTAGCAAGCATTCGAGAAGGCCGTAGAAGAGGTGTCTGCGTCGGACTGGAAAAAAAGTTTGAGAAAATAATTCAGATGCATTTCAGATTTAATTAAAATATTTTATCCATAGAAGTTAGTTTTTTAGTTTCTCAAATCTTTCTGAGTGTCCCTATACTAAGCGACCTTCACTGATTTAACCTTTCGGCTACTCGTTTTAAACATAATTTTGAATGCGCATAAATTAAATCGTACAAATAAATGGTAAATCATAAGAAATTGACAAGCGAAATTAGGCCGGGTGTACACTGTAGTTAACAAGCTTGAACTAAAAGCGTACTTGGATTTTAAATGTCACATTTAAAAGTTTCCTAAAGTTACAGTGCGACGCCTAGTCTACCCGGATGTTAATTGACTCATTGATTGGCTGAGATAGATACCTCTCTGCCTTGCTCTGAGTTAGGTCACTATTATACATGTTTTTGTGTACGTCGTGGAATTCATCAACCAATCAGTAAGTCATCAGCCATCGGAACGATCCGCATCGCACTATAGAAATCTTAAGTTTTGTATGTTTCAAAGTTCTTAAACTGCAACTGAAAGTAATTAGGCAGACAGCAACACAGTCATGTCCGTAACAGGAATCGCAAGTTTCACAGGAAAGTTTAGTTTTGTGAACCGCTATACAGTTGTGTAATTAAAATAAGAAAAAATTAAAGTTAGTTTACTATACATCGAACTGAGGGATGAAACATGTATGATGCACCCCATTGTGAAAGAGAAAATGCTCTAGAAGTTGCTTAAGAAATCTGTATGTAGTCATTCGCTTCCAAGGCAAAACACTCATACAGCGGTTCCTAAATTCTGATTCGAAGGAATCCGTACTTAATTCATGTACGACGCACACTCGTTTAGTTTTTTTTAAACTACTGTAAGCGTTATTGTACTTCAAATTTCTGTAAAGAAGTACCTTAAATAAAATTTGAGTTTCACCAAAGGAATTCCTAACGGAAATCTTTGCGACTCTAAAAATTTGCCTGAATTTAATAATATACTAAATTAACTTTTGACGCTTTAAGTTTTACAGACAGGTGTTAGTAGTGTGCACCAAGCTTAACAATGAAGATTGTAACTCAAGCAGTATATTATGTCAGTGCGCGATGGTCATGGTTGCAGGTGACGCAATTTTTTTTTTGTCTGAAAATATTACAAAATTATATGTTTATAAAATATAATTAACATAATTTTATTGTTGCACTCTTGTCTACATTTATATCCTCTATGGTGTCGGTGTGTAATAATAAATGTGAAATTGATAGATTGATATTTGATTGATTGATTGATACATGATAGATCTCAATCTGTCATAGAATTAAAATCCCATATTTACGACTCATACGTCATAGTTAATTGTAGGGATCCAATGTCCTATACACACGATTTGTTACAAGACAACTCATACGTTATATTTAATTGTACTGAACCAATGTGCTGAAACAATTCGCGCTTAACACTCAAATATGTCACAGGACATGTCTTGACCCATTGTATATTTTTAAGCAATATCCTTCCTATATTTCTCAATAACGTAATAAGCTAAATTAAACGTAATATATTACTATGCCACTACTAATATGGAACTGGCTCTCTATCCTATCACACGTCTCTAACTTTCGACTATTTTCTTTGACACAACCTAACATAGTAAATAAAGATTGTTTATTTATTTTCCTATTAAATCACCTATGGACACGTCAACACATAGATATACCTTCTATCCAGTGTAACGTAAGCTATGCTCTGAAATTACTTTTATCTCTACGATATCGTATCGTATCAAATTTTAACATAAGTAATCCGCACTTTCATTATTAAAAATAATAATGTTTGTTTATTTGTTTTTTTGACGTAGTCAAGTCAAGTATCTCAATCTGTCATAGAATTAAAATCCCATATCCAACCACCCTGTACTACTCATAATCGCCCTATACTAAAAATAAAAAACTAACCTAATGTAAATAAATCTCGAGTTCCGTCTTATGATTTTTTTCATAAAATATTGTATACTGTAGTGCTAAAATATAGATGGATGCACAAAATAAAATCTGTCCTACTCTACCTAACATCCGAGCGCACCGTGTACGTTAGTCAAAGCTCCTGCCATGTGACAATTGCCGTGTTTTGTTGACAAGATTTTTTTTAACATATAAAGCTATCGCAACACAGAGTCATTGAAATCGTTAGCAGTGCTATTATTTAAATGTGTATAATTTTCTCAATTAATATTATTATAAATTTTATACTCGTCAGTGTCCTGTAAGTTACAGCCAAAATTTAAGCCCTCTTTAATTTTTAGTTTTTGCTTTTATATTTCTATTATTAGCTAGGAAACCCGCCTATATAACACTTATTCTGAAAAAATATGAGGCTTTTGCCTACTTCGAAGTCTTTAAAGGTCAGCGTAGGCTTAGCAATAGGGCACCGTTGGGATCCTTCGGGTAAGGAAAAGATTAGGGATTTTAATCTAAAAACTCTAGAGTATTTTAATCTTTTATATATATTAGGATATTTAAAAAATAATTAATAAAATTAAAAGGTTAGGTTTATTAGTTTTCAGAAGATAATAAAACAAAAATCATTACAAGTAATTATATTTTCTTAATAAATTATATTTTTATATAATTTTCTTAAGACCTTATAAGTCTATCGTTGTAATTGTATAACTTATATAACTGATTGACGTCTCAGAATATTACACAAATAATGCAAATTACACTCGGTTTAACTCGTAGCGCTCGTATAAAGTGTAGCTGTGCGTGCACCTTAGACCGACCAGGTAGGGGGCGCTCTCACATAACAATAACAGTCCTATAATTTTACACACCCAATGGCGCGTGTGCGTACACCGTCTTGCTAATAAAGTACCTATTATTAGGTAAAATAAAAGTTGAAATTTTATATAAATAGTCCAAAGTGTAACGTTACGGTTCGTTGTAAAGAGAAAATATTTTTTTAAACTATTTACTTATTTTAAGATACGGTAATTAATTAATTTCGTAGTTCATAAAATACACAATACTACTTATTTTCTAAATAAAAGAAAATAAACTTTAAATCAATTCATTACATTACACCGTTTATATGACATCAAAGCTTGTAGCGAGATTTTATGAAATACATACATTTTTTCGTGTGTTTGACGAGTTACTGAGAACTGAGCATGGCGGGGAGTTGGTGTCGCTTGCGAGCTGCGTGTGCGCACAGACAAACTTAACGGTTTTACATGCTTACGTATTTTATTTTTCTATCACTGCATTCGGAACCGGTTCCATCCAATGTACCCCAGAACTGGGTAATTTAGGAACCGGGTCTACCCGAGTGCATGCCCTACTTCAAAACAACTTAATCGATTTTGATGAAATGTGCACTGTTCCCTAAGCCAAATGGTATCTAAAATATTAAAAAAAATATTAAAATCCGATCACTAATTTAAATTTCAATATGTCAACAAACATACATACATTACTTATGGAAATAGGCGCATCTGTTTAGAAGACACATATACCTATATATAAGAATATTGTGCAATTTTAAATATACTACCTAAGTCAGATACAATCTAGAGTCAGATCATTGTGGACAGTTAGTGGTTTTAGAAAGAAAGAATAGTATTACTAAAAAGGAAATTAAATTTATACCAATAACAACTAAACGGGTTGAATCATTTAAATCTAACTTAATGCATAAACTTCCAGATTTGCTTTATAATGGCAACCCAAATGATATGTACAATACTGTTCTTGACACTATTACTACAGAGTATAATAAAATATTTACTGCAAAAAAGAACCTTATTTCCAGTCGCTTTAGTTTTAGTGAATGGGCTACCCCAGGTATTTATAAAAGTAGGCGTAAACTGTATGAATTATATAAAGAAAAAACATATAATAATAGCCAAATATTTAGGGAATATTTAAAAAAATACTCAAAAACCTTTAAAAAGGTCTGTCTTGTTGCAAAAGCAATTCACCTCAGACATAAAGTAAAAAATTCAACAAATAAAATAAAAACTACATGGAACATAATAAATAATGAAACTGGTAAAGCTAGGCATTCTTGTCAGGACTTTGAGTTGATTGTAGATGATGCTAGTTTTAAAACAAATTCTGAGGTAGCAGTTGCCTTTAAACAGTTTTTTAGGAATATCCCATTCAAAACAACTGAACATCTAAACTCAAGTCCAATCTTAGCAGAAAAATTATTAAAAGCTAGTGTTCCTGAATGTAACGTTCCCTTTGTATTTAAAAACATTAGTCCTACAGATATCATTAATACATTTAAAACATTAGAAATTAAAAACACCACAGACCTTTGGGGACTTTCTGTAAAAACTATAAATTCAATTATTCATGTTATAGCACAACCCTTAGCCATTATATTTAATAGTTGTGTTGATAGTGGTGTGTTTCCTGATGAGATGAAACTTAGCAAAGTTATACCTCTTTTTAAATCAGGTAGTTCAACAGATCCTAATAATTTTCGGCCTATTTCAATACTACCTATACTCAGTAAAGTTTTTGAAAAAATCATACTTTGTCAAATGTTAAGCCATTTCTGTATTAATGAGCTACTTAGTAGTAAACAGTTTGGCTTTATGAAAGGCCGTTCCACAACTGATGCAGGAGTGGCAATATTAAAAAATATATATAACGCCTGGGAGGATTCGCATGACGCCCTTGGAGTGTTTTGTGATTTATCTAAGGCATTTGACTGTGTTCAACATGAAAATCTCATCAGGAAGCTACATCACTATGGTATTAGAGGCAAAGCTCTCGACCTTTTGACATCCTATATGAGTAGGAGAGTACAGAAAATAGATGTCAACGGTGAAAGATCTCCGGGATCAGCAGTCACTATAGGAGTCCCTCAGGGCTCAATTTTAGGTCCTTTTCTATTTCTTATTTACATTAACGATCTCCCATATAATGTAAAAAACCATGACATTGTCTTATTTGCTGATAACACCTCTTTGCTTTTTAAAGTTAAGAGACGACTGACATGTTATAATGAATTAAATAATGCCCTTTCTAAAATTGTAAATTGGTTTAACGCTAATAATTTGTTACTTAATGAAAAAAAAACCAAATGTGTTAAATTTACATTACCAAATGTTAGTCAGAGACAGACATGTATTAATATTAATGGCGAGCAATTAGGACTTGTTAATTCAACAGTCTTTCTTGGCATAACGCTGGACTCCAAACTTCAATGGGGTCCTCATATTCATAACCTAGCCAAAAATCTTAGCTCTGCTGTGTATGCGATCAAGAAAATAAGACAATTGACCGATGTCGACACTGCAAATATAGTATATTTTAGCTATTTCCATAGTTTAATGACATATGGTATCCTATTGTGGGGTAGCGCTGCTGATGTAAATACAATATTTTTGTTACAAAAAAGGGCAATTCGTGCTATTTATAAATTAGGATCTAGGATATCTCTGAGGGATAGGTTTAGGGAAGTAAAAATTTTAACTTTAGTGTCGCAGTACATATATGAAAATCTTTTATATGTACATAAAAATATCAATAGTTTCAGCAAGAAAAGTGACGTTCACAAAGTAAATACTAGAAGTAAAAATAAGCTGTTGGTGCATGATACACGTCTACACAAAATAAGTAACTCTTTTATGGGGCAATGTATACACTTTTACAACAAAGTTCCCAATAAAATTCAAAATCTATCAATAAGTAAATTTAAATCTTTTATCAAGCAGGTACTTTGTAAAAAGGCATATTACAATATTTCAGACTATGTAAATGATAAAAATCCTTGGGACTGATGATGCTCAATTACAGGATGCATAGGTAAACCAAATTAAAATGGAAATAACATAAAATTGTACGACTAAAAATCTTTTATTTAAAACATTAATTGTATTTTAGTTTATTTAAGTGTTTTTAAAAGAGTAACTATCGAGTTTCTTGCCGGATTCTTCTCGGTAGAAATCAACAACATTGTGAACCGGCGGGAAGGTGGGAGGGTTCAAAAAATAATATTTTATAACTTTGACGATTCAAAAGTGATTGTAAAATCCTTATTTGAATAAACCATTTTGACTTTGACTTTGACTAAGTATAGATTGTATCTAATGTACAGATTATGGGTCGAATTCCTATTTTTGAAGTCGGTTAATAATACAGAACGTTCTAAAATGGCTTTTAATAAGCTTTTTTTATATAAAGTAAACATGTTTGGAACACGCTTTGTACAAAGAGGAGATTATCTGATGGTGGCGCTAGTTGTCAGTAGTCTGCGGTATTGCTTTATACTATGTATCTTTATTACTTTTATGTTTTAAATTTAAAACACCCCTTTACAACTGAAGTACGACATAATCCCTTAGCCAGCCCTCTTGTTGCAGTCAGTGAAATTAATCTGATTTGAATGTGACAACGACGTGTACAGTAGCGGAACGAAAAGACTGATATAAGTTGACCTGTTATATTGTTATATTGACTGGCGCTAACATTTCAAGTGAAATATTGTTATTTCTTCATAAATGAAATGTTTAAATTGTTTGACTGTCACGCCATAGCTGGAATTGCTTCCATTTTGCACATTAAACACTTTAAACATAACACAATACTCTTTTTAGTTTTTCCTGTCATAAAAGGAAAATAACAACTCGTAATATTTTGTCTATGACAGTTACTTCTCTCCGAAAGTGTTTAACGTAAAAGCTCGAATCTGGATCGATCCTATTGCTCCGTACAGATGTTTTTCAATAATTTAGCAGCACAACTATTGTTAAGGACATGTAATATCTACATTTGACGTCGAATTGACTTTGGTGCGATCATTCTCAGTAGATCCATTGTCTAGATCCATCTTGGATCTAGTGAGATATTTTTTTCTCAGCAGATCTGTTTTCTAATAAACTGGATCTGATGAGAATTTTCATTGCCAATAGATCTATTTTAAAAATAATGTTAATATAAATTAGATCTAATGATAATATATTGTCTCACAAAATAGAATGTTATTACAATTATAATTTAAAAACAAATTAGGTTTGAAAAAATATGTAATTATAGAAAATGATACTTAATTATTAACGAAAAAGATACTTAATTATTAACGAAAATTTTTAATTTGAATAAATATATATTATTAAACATTTTGATTGCTGTAAACATTTCGAGCTGTAATCTAAATAGCTTTAAGTTAATAGCAATTCGTTTAATTTTTCTCTATTATTATTAAGTAACCAAGATTTTTTGACGGCACTTCATAGGTACAGTAGTATTTTTTTTTTATAAAAAAGGCATATTCATCAAAAAAGGTTCGCCATCCCTGCCCTAGGGTTTGTTTGTCAAACTAGAAAGGTCTAAATCTCTGTAACTATTGATCGTAGACTAGTAGTTTCTTGACAGAAATGATACGTCTCATATGATCTTTACTTCAGAATGAGAGCTGTCAAACTATAAAGAAATATATCTCGGTAACCTAAAACTTACTCGGGTACCTAAAATTTATCGTAGACTAGTAGTTTCTCTACAGAAATGACACGTCAAAAAGAAAGGTTTTAGATGATAACTGTCATCCGAAATTAAGATCTTGATGAGAACTATCATTGCTGTGGAGAAATTACTAGTCTACGATCAATAGTTACCGAGATTTAGACCTTTCTAGTTTGACAGCTGTCATTTGAAATAAAGATCTTGATGAGATCTATCATTTCTACTAGGGGAACTACTAGTCTACGATCAATAGTTACAGAGATTTAGACCTTTCTAGTTTGACAGCTGTCATTTGAAATAAAGATCTTGATGAGATCTATCATTTCTACTAGAGGAACTACTAGTCTACGATCAATAGTTACAGAGATATAGACCTTTCTAGTTTGACAGCTGTCATTTGAAATAAAGATCTTGATGAGATCTATCATTTCTACTAGAGGAACTACTAGTCTACGATCAATAGTTACAGAGATTTAGACCTTTCTAGTTGACAGCTGTCATTTGAAATAAAGATCTTGATGAGATCTATCATTTCTACTAGGGGAACTACTAGTCTACGATCAATAGTTACAGAGATTTAGACCTTTCTAGTTTGACAACTGTCATTTGAAATAAAGATCTTGATGAGATCTATCATTTCTACTAGGGGAACTACTAGTCTACGATCAATAGTTACAGAGATTTAGACCTTTCTAGTTTGACAGCTGTCATTTGAAATAAAGATCTTGATGAGATCTATCATTTCTACTAGAGGAACTACTAGTCTACGATCAATAGTTACAGAGATATAGACCTTTCTAGTTTGACAGCTGTCATTTGAAATAAAGATCTTGATGAGATCTATCATTTCTACTAGAGGAACTACTAGTCTACGATCAATAGTTACAGAGATTTAGACCTTTCTAGTTGACAGCTGTCATTTCAAATAAAGATCTTGATGAGATCTATCATTTCTACTAGGGGAACTACTAGTCTACGATCAATAGTTACAGAGATTTAGACCTTTCTAGTTTGACAACTGTCATTTGAAATAAAGATCTTGATGAGATCTATCATTTCTACTAGGGGAACTACTAGTCTACGATCAATAGTTACAGAGATATAGACCTTTCTAGTTTGACAGCTGTCATTTGAAATAAAGATCTTGATGAGATCTATCATTTCTACTAGAGGAACTACTAGTCTACGATCAATAGTTACAGAGATTTAGACCTTTCTAGTTGACAGCTGTCATTTGAAATAAAGATCTTGATGAGATCTATCATTTCTACTAGGGGAACTACTAGTCTACGATCAATAGTTACAGAGATTAAGACCTTTCTAGTTTGACAACTGTCATTTGAAATAAAGATCTTGATGAGATCTATCATTTCTACTAGGGGAACTACTAGTCTACGATCAATAGTTACAGAGATTTAGACCTTTCTAGTTTGACAGCTGTCATTTGAAATAAAGATCTTGATGAGATCTATCATTTCTACTAGAGGAACTACTAGTCTACGATCAATAGTTACAGAGATATAGACCTTTCTAGTTTGACAGCTGTCATTTGAAATAAAGATCTTGATGAGATCTATCATTTCTACTAGAGGAACTACTAGTCTACGATCAATAGTTACAGAGATTTAGACCTTTCTAGTTGACAGCTGTCATTTCAAATAAAGATCTTGATGAGATCTATCATTTCTACTAGGGGAACTACTAGTCTACGATCAATAGTTACAGAGATTTAGACCTTTCTAGTTTGACAACTGTCATTTGAAATAAAGATCTTGATGAGATCTATCATTTCTACTAGGGGAACTACTAGTCTACGATCAATAGTTACAGAGATTTAGACCTTTCTAGTTTGACAGCTGTAATTTGAAATAAAGATCTTGATGAGATCTATCATTTATACTAGAGGAACTACTAGTCTACGATCAATAGTTACAGAGATATAGACCTTTCTAGTTTGACAGCTGTCATTTGAAATAAAGATCTTGATGAGATCTATCATTTCTACTAGAGGAACTACTAGTCTACGATCAAAAGTTACAGAGATATAGACCTTTCTAGTTTGACAGCTGTCATTTGAAATAAAGATCTTGATGAGATCTATCATTTCTACTAGAGGAACTACTAGTCTACGATCAATAGTTACAGAGATATAGACCTTTCTAGTTTGACAGCTGTCATTTGAAATAAAGATCTTGATGAGATCTATCATTTCTACTAGAGGAACTACTAGTCTACGATCAATAGTTACAGAGATATAGACCTTTCTAGTTTGACAGCTGTCATTTGAAATAAAGATCTTGATGAGATCTATCATTTCTACTAGAGGAACTACTAGTCTACGATCAAAAGTTACAGAGATATAGACCTTTCTAGTTTGACAGCTGTCATTTGAAATAAAGATCTTGATGAGATCTATCATTTCTACTAGAGGAACTACTAGTCTACGATCAATAGTTACAGAGATATAGACCTTTCTAGTTTGACAGCTGTCATTTGAAATAAAGATCTTGATGAGATCTATCATTTCTACTAGAGGAACTACTAGTCTACGATCAATAGTTACAGAGATATAGACCTTTCTAGTTTGACAGCTGTCATTTGAAATAAAGATCTTGATGAGATCTATAACTTTTGTAAAATAACTACACGTATAAAATCAATAGTTTCATTTTTTTTTTTAATATATAAAATAAAATAAAAAATATATTAAGAAAAACAGTATTTTTCTTGTCTTCTGCGGTTCAAACTATCTCCATATCTATATCCATATCATCACAATTGGTCCAACCGTAAAATTTAATGGATTGATAGACAGACAGACACCGACACTTTCGAATTTATAATATTAGTATAAGTATGGATCCTTTCATAAAGTCGGTTAATTTTTAGTTTTGAATTAATAATATCTCTTATATGGATACCTACAGACCATTCGCGAACTTCCTCTTTTTTTAAAGTTGGTAAAAATAAGAATATGAAATGGGGAATGGGGAAATACGAGTACCTGAAATAGTATTAGAAAGCAAGTTCCGTTATCTCCCCAGCCTAGGGGACAACAAGCCTAGCCGACACCAAATTTTTTTATCAGATCCACAACTGAATCTAGTAAGAAAGAAATTCCTTAGTAGACCCACACTTTCAAATCTGGTTCTGGTTAACGGATCTAGCGAGATAAATACTTCTCAGTAGATACACACTTTTAAAAATGGATCTGTTGAGAAAATAATATCTCACTAGATCCATTATAGATCTGGACAATGGATCTAGTGAGAATGATCCCTTTGGTGTATTCAAATCTATCACCATACGTAACATCAGTCTATTTTTGTCAACAGTAATGTCAAAATTCGCCGTCCGCGTGGACGCGGCGGTTTCTGCGTTGGGCGGCGGCGCGGGCGGCGGCGGCGGGCTCGATGAGAACGACTTCATAGACGCCTCCAGACTTGTTTACGACGGCGTGCGTGAGATACGTCGCGCTGTGCTCATGAACAGGGTCAGTATGTTTATAGCTCCCTCAGACAATTTTTTTTCAGCAGAATTCAAAATTTTAGTAAAAATATTATCTTAAATATTTTTTTGTGTTAATTTAAGTTGCTGATACGTGCTACTGTCGACAGTATACCAAAAATCACTAGCCCGCGTGTACCAGGCCCATCGGCCGGCAAACCTCCGCCGTCACCGGCTGTGTGTTGAGCCAGTTATTAAGAATAACTTTGTTAAGATTTTACAGATTTAATATAATATCATATTTAAATATTATTATTTATTGTTATTTACAATTTTAACACACGACAATATCTATTATATTTATAAAATAGATGAATCAATGCTGTCCATCTGTAATAAGTAGTATTATATAAAATTGCATTAACCACGCTTTATTATTTATGTACATTTACCAAGAGTTATTATCTGCAAATCGCCAAAGAAATGTGAACATTAAATTTTTTCCATTGAAGTCCACTCCAATACTTGATTGTCTTAGGAAGAGGAGGACCTAGACCCTGAGGACGTAGACTTGGATGAGCACTACACCCTGGAGACCAGGAGCAAATGTGAGACGGCAGCATACGTCTGTCCTTGTCGTACAAATGGGTGTCCAGTCCTGTGGCTAATTTGTTGGGGCCTTGAGATGTGACAGTTCTGTTTAGGAAAACTTTATTGCCTGATAGAAACGTTTTCACCTAAATTCGTTAATTATGACAATGCCCTTTTTAGGGTTCCGTAACCAAATGTCAAAGCGGTCCGTTATAGTTTCGGCATGCCCGTATGTCAATCACAAACTTATTTTCTACCACCTTTAGATCAATTCTCATCAAATTTTAAGTTATGTGCACCGCCATAGAGTTTATATAATTAAATAAAGATAAAAAAACAACAATACTCTCTATGCATGAAGAAGGATAAAATATTTGTTGGTCGCGCACCCGGTTGCGTTAGGTGTCGTACATTTTGCGAGATAGTCGTAAGTTTTGTGTGTATATTACTCTCAACAACTTTTCGACCATTCATTCTAAAAATCTGTAACAAGCTATTAAATACATAGCTTTGTTTTTAGATATCTCCAATAATTATCATAATAAGGAACCCTAGGTGAATCCGTGTACGATACGCACTTGGCCTTCTTTTAGTAACAATATGTGTACTTGTTCTGAACTGTCGCATCTCAAAGAGGCTTAATGTAACGATGGTTGTCAGCAATCAAGTCATTGCATGAAATAACCATTAATGAATAATTCCAGGTTTTGCATGGAGGTGACATTATTACATTTGTGTTTAATCTGTGTTAGTGCCATGAGTGATTCGTGCAGGGTCATGTGATTAATATAAATATGTGTTTTATTTTCATTTGTGATTGGTGACACTTTGTTGTAGCAGCTTACTTATATCAAAATAGTTAATGGGAACAGAGTTTCTTGCCGATTCTTCCAACAAAGTTTAAACTTAACGCGCAATAGGTACTTTTGCTGAGTAACTAAATATAAATTCGAAATAATGTTATTGATTTTTTATTAAACGTACTTGTTGGTAATTAGTGTGTTACTATCCTTATCAACCCACTGCAGGGGCACGGCCTGCCCTCACCGAGTGTGTTGTGTGAGTGTGTGTAACAAAAATCACACTGATATGCTTGCTGTTTTAAAGCTGAGTGAAATATTTATTGAACATATGATTTTATTAAATTAAATTGTTCTTGTACACATTTATTTTTCCCTTCGGTAACCTAAAAGTCTAATGTTAAAAATATTAAATTTATAGAGCTTCTTTAAAATTACAGTCATTTTGTAAACCTATGGCGCCTTCAGAATCAAACATGAACATTTGAAAATTGTTAAAGCTTAAGTAATGGAAGAATTTATTTTAAATTTTAAAAATTAACTAACAATCAAAGTTATTCCTTTATCTGTTTTTGTATGGCAAGCTGTTTCACCTAGATCTGTTATAACGCATTCTATCGCATGCTAAAAGCTGTGTGTGTCTTGTCTATTGCATGTGTTGTATCTGGTGACCATAGACCAGCGACGATCTAGACACGGACACCGAGTTCGAACCGGTCGAGGATATGACCATGGAGACCAGGAGCAGATGTAAGTAGAGATAAATATAAAGATAAGTCTGAGCCACGTCACAGAATAAATCGTACATGAGTCTAATTCAATAGTAAATTTTGCAAAATGTAACAAAGCTGAATCAAACCTAATAGTAAGTGCAGAGCGCACTCGTTAATAAGAATATCGCACTTATGAGCGAGCCGCGTCCTGTAAGCAGAAGCGTTGTGTGTTTGTAGTCCTGTCAACGAGTCGTGCCGCTGCAGGTTTTTTTTTTTGCTTGAGTCGCTGTAAAGCAGGCCTAACAACACTGCGTTTTTGCTATAAGTTAGCATACTTTGATGCAATCACTAAAAAAAAAATCTCTTAAGAAATAAAAAAAAAAATTGAATTTTATTCAAAGTTATGTCATATATTCATCGAAAAAATACCTATTTACAAGATTTTAATCATTTATTTCAAGTTATTTGGGATTTATTATTTACAGTACTTTAAAACCACGTGTTGAAAAATTATGAAACGATTTTATTCTTTACTTTAGAATTGTGCTAAAAATGTAATCGCCTTTATCCTTTATTTTAGAGTTTTGTTGGTAAATGCCTTCTATAAACAATAAAATGCCATTTTCTAAATACAGCAAGCGCCCACACCGGCGAGCATGGTGTCGACGAGTACCCAGACATCAGTGGTATCACCAACGCTAGAGTAAGTTGTATAAAAAAATTATAATATAATATATATTACAATAGTAAATTGACAGTGTAGGTATATATTCCTTTTATTATATATAAGACTTTGCCAGCGCCTCCGCCCGCCCTCAATTTGCAAGCTATAGCTGCTGCTATGGTTCGTTCAACTACTGGTTTACAATCCTGCAGTATTTTTGAATTTTTAGGATAAAAGTAGCTTATGTCCTATTCCAGGACCTAACCTATATGAGTGCCAAGTTTCATCTCGATCCGTCCAGTGGTTGGCGTGATGGAGTAACAAACATCCATCCATCCATAATAATTAATAATAGAATAATTTAAAAATTAAAAATTAACACCACTTACTATTTAGTAAAGTTATTTTAGATAAGTATGATTTTATTCGAGTATTTTAACCCATTTAAAATTGGAAATTTAAATTAATGATAACAGGATCCTGCTCGCGGCACCATCTGTAACGAGCCAAGATCGAATATTCTAGTAGCTAGCACGGAACACATAACAACTCTTTAAAGATACATAACAATATCCTTTCAATGATTATATACCAAAAAAAAATATTACTCAAGAATTTAATTTTAAAAACAAGTACGAATGAAATATGTTATTATAATGTTAGCCATGAAGAAAGGAAGATATTTTCTTTCCCTTTACATTATGTTTGAAATTGAATAATTATTTTTTTTGTATCGTTTATAATATCGATTTGTAAATTGTATCCATTAATCTTTAGGAAGCTATGCGTAAGATGACAGAAGAAGATAAGCGCAAGATCCTTCAGCAAGTGGAACTGTTCCGACGCGAGAAGATGACGTTTGACAACGAAGTGGCGAAGTGGGATGACGCCGGCAACGATATTATCATGCTGGCTAAGCACATGTGCATGATCATGATGGAGATGACAGACTTCACCAGGTATTATCGTTTATGTCAACTGTAAAAACAAGTACAATTTTACATTCGAAGTCCTCGAAATATGTGCAAATTACTGTGAATGCTAAGATTAATTGCTTTGAAATCGATATTTGACAACTGAAAATGCAGATGTGTTGGGTTAAAGCGGAGTTTGTTAATATGTATTAAATGCATGTGGTTTTGTCAGAGGTCGCGGTCCGCTGAAGACCACGATGGACGTAATCAACGCTGCGAAGAAAATATCAGAAGCTGGCACCAAGCTGGACAAACTCACACGAGAGATAGCTGAGCAGGTACGGAATTGATCATCACCACATCAACCGCAAGATTCGCAATACTAAACATACGCCTTCATAAGATTTTATAATTTAAACATTAATTTATTTGTAGATACGAGTATCTAGGTAAAATAGTCACTACGTTATGTAATAAGGGCAGGTTTACTTTATTTTATTTTTTGCGAGGAGCATAATAATATACTTACAATATAAATACATTTAAGACGTTTAGGTACGTTTTCGTTGAAATTACATCTACACATATAAAATGCTTTGTCCTGAATGACTGACGGATCAACGCACAGCCTAAACCGCTGACCGCTGAAACTTGGAGGGTGTGTTCTTTGTATGACGTAGGCATCCGATGAGAAAAGATTTTCCGAAATTCTACTCTTAAGGGGGTGAAAAAGGGGGGAAAAGTTTGTATGGGACAACGTGATGCCTTGGTCCAATTTACTTCAAATTTTGCATAAACCTTTTGCAACAGAATTGATGGACGACATGTTTCGCGTTTTATTGAAATTCATCCCCTATAGGGGTTAAAAAGGGGTATAAAGTTATTTTGCTTCGAAGTTGAATTCAATACTTCTTAGTGCTTTTGATTTAAATTACACTATATTTTGACACATGTTTAAAAACATAACTACTCTTTAAAATTGGAATGTCTCCAAAGTCACCGTACTATATGAGTACCTCATTTAAAGGTTTCCAAGCCTAAAAAGGTTATGCACTTTTTAGGTGTTTGATTTTTTGTGTATAAAAATACTTATAGTATTCTTTTTCTTCCTACTCGTATCTATACTTAATATTATAAAGTTGAAGATTTTGTTTGTTTGCTTGAACGCGCTAATCTAAGGTAACTACTGGTCCGATTTGAATTCGGTTCCATTTATCGACGAAGGCTATAGGCTATATATCATCACGCTAAGACCTATAGGAGCGGAGCACCAATGAAGAATGTTTCAAATTGGGGGGGATTTTTTTTCCTTACGAGAGATTCTGCTGCGTGCGCTGCGTAAACGGTTAATGTTTTGCAAAAATCATGTATGACAGAATTGTTTCCCTTTAAAAATTCTAAAAAAAACTCCCGCGACAGCGTTTGTCTATCTTTTAAGGTTGGCTTACTATAACCTGTTTATGCTTACCAAATTTGTTTTAACGTAATGCATTTTTTGCGAAGGTATTTTTATAGACATGATATTAATTCTTATCCAAATAAATACGTGATTCATCACAAGTATTTAAGTTAAAACAAAATTGACATATACATAATTCGATTTCAATGAATATCTTAGGAGATATCGCAGTTTTAAAATAACATCGCAGCAAAATAATGATCAAGTACTGCGCGCGCATTTATGATGGGCAAAGTCGGCGGGCAGTCATGAGGGGGTAGGGCGGTACATATTATTTAAAAATATTTTCACTTTCTACGTAAAAAAAGTCGTGGGTAAAATTAAGCGTTATTCCAAAGTAACTATTACTACTGACTGACTGATCTATCAACGCACAGCTCCAACCATTGGACGGATCGAGCTGAAATTTAACCGGCAGTGGCCGGATAGTCGACTTTACCTAATAGTCGGAACATCCCTAAAATCATACATAATCAATTCACTAATTGTTTTTTATGTATTCACTTGAAATAATGTATTTCAAAAATGCTAGTTATGTGATCATTATTTCAGCAGCTATCTTTGATCAAAGTTCTACTCTATACTGATTTAATTTAAATTAATCGCATTTTTGAGTAAAGCAGTAAACAAGCCTTGTAAAACTACGCTGCTGGCTTCCAAGCCTGGTCATCATTGGAACCTTTGCTGTCCGTCCAGTAATGTGATGTTTGTGGTTATATGTCTGTCACTCAGTGTCCAGAATCGTCAACGAAACAAGACCTGTTGGCGTACCTCCAGCGTATCGCACTCTACTGTCACCAGATCCAGATCACCAGCAAAGTGAAGGCCGACGTCCAGAACATCTCCGGGGAGCTCATCGTGAGCGGGGTAAGTGTGCTTCACAACATTGATGCTTCTTTATAACACAAATATGGATGTTCCTTTGTTGAACCCCAAACACTTATTTGTAACGAAAAGATTTGGTCGTCCCTTTATAGCAAAAGAGCCGTCGTTCAACGTTTGTGATTCCAGCAAGTCATCACTAGCAACACAAATCAAACCGATTTATCTTAAGCCATTGAGGGATTTAAGAAGACGATATAGGCCAGAAAACTAATGTCGTTAATATTAACGAAATACATGTTAATCTACTAGAAATCATTACATAATGCCGTATACATTACTATGAGACATGTTTGTGCTTTTCTTTAGTAATTTATACGTAATAATGTCTCGAAAGTTTCATTTCTTTATCAGCAATTTAACGGTTTACTGTTTTGTGGTTAAATTTTTTACTTTTTGGTAAAAATTTTAGCCATTGCTCTATATAACAACAAAGTCTAATGATAACCAACTTTTATAACAAACAAATGCAATATATGCTTTAAAAAAATGTATAATTATTGGAACAAAAGTAACTTTTTTAGCTATAAAAACAATAAATAAAATTCAAACATACATACATAACTTACGCCTGTTTCCCAGAGGGGTAGGCAGAGACCAAAGACTGCCACTTGCTACGATCCTGGCATACCTCACTTGCCTCATCTATACGCATCAATGCTTTCATAGATTTCCTACGGTTCCGAGTACTCCTGACCTGGCCTTTTCTGAGAACGTACTCAATTTGATCTACATACGTTTGCCGAGGTCTACCTTTACCGACCCTACCAATTGCTTCAGATTTATAAATCTGTTTCGTGCATCTATTTTCGTTCATTATTTCAACATGTCCAAACCACCTTAACATACCTTTCTAAATCTTTGTCACCACACTTTCTTTCACACCGCAACGCTCTCGTATCACACTATTTTTTATCCTGTCATTTAGAGTCAAACCACACATACTTCTCTATGCCATCATCTCCACGGCATTAATTCTACTTTCGTGCTTCTTTTGCCATACCCAACATTCACTTCCATACATCAGTGTTGGAACCAACACACCCTCATGTACAGCCAAACGTACCTTTTCCGACAATTTTTGACTGCTCATAAAGGTGTGCATCGCCCCATTTACCTGATTTCCCGCGTTTACCTCTTCTTTCAATGTCACCTTCACATTTTCCGTCTCTAGTAAACAAACATCCTAAGTATACGAATTCTGGCACTTGTTCTACTTTCTTCCCTTCTACCGTAATATTGCATTCTGTTACAGTATCATTCCTTTTAAAAACCATAACTTTCGTTTATTAACATTAACATTCATTCCATTCTTTTGAAATGACTCTTACATAATCGAATGAGCGGCCCGAACTGGGGAAGTACCTCCACCTTACAGAAAACCGCGGCCATAATAACACTAACATTGAGTAGTGTTGTGTTCCTGGCGGTGAGTAAGGTTGCCAGAGCTCTTTGAGGATTCGCTGCGCGGACAGCGGAGGACCGGCGGTGCTTGTTGCTGTCATACTCGGCGTAGACGCGGCGTGCTGGTTCGGCGGTCAGGGAGACCTGATGAAACGGCTGACCGCTGGCCGCCCGCAGGTTGAACGGGATCCCGAACCCAGGGATCACTTAATCTCCGCCCTGGGAGGCTGATTCGCCAGCCTGTGTAAAGTATCTGAAGTGGTAGTCGTGCCGGAGAAGGAGACCGGAGTGGACCCGGCTACTACAACAGAGGGGGATCAGGGGCCCTTCCGCCCGCCGGGCCAGCAACCGTATCATCTGTGGCGAGCTTCGGCAGTCTTAGAACCGCACCCTTTGTCCTCTATGCTGTCTGTGCAGTGAATCCTCATCCTTAGTCTTAGTAACTTTTTTTTATATATATTATGGCCAGAAGACAGAAAAAGAAAAGAGTTTGCACAGCGGCTACTCCATCCACATATAATGTGGATTTTTGCAACATCAGGGGTATTCACGCAAATCTTAACGCAGTCCACCACCATCTCGAAACTGCGCAGCCGACCATTCTTTTTCTAACGGAGACGCAGATATCCTGCCCGGCCGACACATCATACCTTCATTATCCCGGCTACAAACTCGAACACAATTTTATGAGTCGTGCCGGTGTATGTATGTTCGTCCGGGAGGATATCTGCTGTCGCCGCCTTCATAGCCTTGAAGACAGGGACCTGTCGATATTGTGGGTGCGCGTAGATTACGGCGGCCACACTCGTATCTATGCGTGCCTATACAGGTCTCATAGCGGTGACACGGACGTAACTCGACTCTTCACGCACCTGAGTTTGACGACTGACAAAGTTCTAGAGCAATATCCCACAGCAGAACTAGTTATTTTGGGAGACTTTAACGCCCACCATCGCGAGTGGCTCAGTTCTCGAACCAATAACTATGCTGGGATATCTGCTCATGAATTTGCTCTGACCTATGGATTCTCTCAGCTGGTACTTTCTCCAACGAGAATACCAGATATAGAGGAACATACGAGCTCCTTACTGGACCTTCTGCTGACTACTCGTCCGGACGGGTACTCCGTCTCAGTGGATGCGCCTCTTGGCTCCTCGGACCACTGTCTCGTTCGGACTCAAGTGTCATGCACACAACCTGATCCTTCTGGGCCAACTAACTGGCGTCGTGTGTGGCACTATAAGTCGGCAGACTGGGATGGATTGCGTGAATTTTACGCATCGTACCCGTGGAGGCAGATCTGCTTTAACTCAGAAGATCCTGACGTCTGCGCAGCCGCAGTCACTGAGACAATCCTTGCTGGTATGGAATGCTATATTCCTAACCCGCGAGTAGCTGCCGGCGTCAAAAAACGACCGTGGTTTAATAGGTCTTGCAGAAAAGCTAAAATTCTTAAGCAAAATGCATATGAGGCTTGGACCACGGCTCGTTTTAATAAGGATCCGAATATTTCTGAGTTAAAACGCAAATTAAATGCTGCCTCGAGGTTCAGTAAGAAAGCAACTGCCAGAGCAAAATTCCAAATTCCAATTCATCGGCAAAATAGGTGGGCGACTTGCGAGCTATCCTTCTGGGAGTCGTGCTTTCTGGTCGCTTGCCAAAGCTGCCGAAGGGAACTTCTGCCAGTCGTCGTTACCACCACTGCGAAAGACCGATGGTGACTTGGCCCATAGTGCTAAAGAGAAAGCCGATCTACTGGGCAGTCTCTTTGCCTCGAACTCGAATATGAACGATGAAGGCGCTGTACCACCTACTATACCGTGGTGCGGTAAGACCATGCCGGAAATCTCCATAACGCAGCGGGAGGTCAGGCGGGCGTTACTTTCTCTAGACGTTCATAAGTCGAGTGGGCCAGACGGTATACCAGCAGTGGTGCTTAAGCAGTGTGCTCCTGAGTTATGTCCTGTACTCACGCGCCTCTTCGCGCTTTCCTACCACACTAGGCAATTTCCGTCTTCATGGAAGACTGCGAATGTGCACCCGGTGCCCAAAAAGGGCGATAGATCAGATCCATCGAATTACAGGCCTATCGCTATTACCTCTCTCCTCTCTAAGGTGATGGAGCGTGTGATCAACACACAGCTTCTAAGATACCTAGAAGTACACGATCTGGTCAGTGACCGTCAATATGGCTTTCGCCACGGTCGCTCGACTGGTGACCTTCTAGTGTATCTCACACACCGATGGGCACTAGCCATTGAGAGTCAGGGGGAGGCATTGGCATGTAGCCTGGACATAGCGAAGGCGTTCGATCGGGTCTGGCACCGCGGTCTTCTATCGAAGTTGCCATCTTACGGAGTGCCCGAGGGTTTGTGCAAATGGGTGGCTAGCTTTTTGTCCGGCAGACGCATACGAACTGTAGTTGACGGTAGTTGCTCTGATAGCATGGACATTAATGCTGGTGTCCCGCAAGGCTCTGTGCTGTCTCCTACGCTGTTTCTACTGCATATCAATGACATGTTGGACATCAACAACATACATTGCTATGCAGATGACAGTACTGGAGACGCTTTTTACACGGGTCGTGCAAACATCCCTCGTTCCGTTGTGGAGGAAAACCGCGGAGAACTTGTGTCTCAAATCGAGACCACACTGTCTCAGGTCTCTGACTGGGGACGGGTAAACTTGGTCCGATTCAACCCTACAAAGACACAAGTGTGCGCGTTCACCGCTAAGAAAACTCCATTCACTGTGGTCCCACAATTCCAGAACACTCCCCTCTCCATCTCCAAGAGCATTGGGATCCTTGGTGTCGACATCTCCAGCGATGTTCAGTTCCGAGATCATTTACAAGATAAGGTAAAGCTGGCGTCCAAAAAACTTGGTGTACTCAACAGAGCGAAGCAGTACTTCACGTCGGGGCAAAGGTTGTTACTTTACAAGTCGCAAGTTCGGCCCCATATGGAGTACTGCTGCCATCTCTGGGCAGGTGCACCCGGATACCAGCTTGACCCTTTTGACTCGGTTCAACGACGGGCTGTGAGAATTGTCGACGATCCCAAACTCACTTGCGGTATCGAGCCCTTAAGTCTGAGGAGAGACTTTGCCTCACTGTGTGTGTTCTACCGCTTGTACAATGGGTTGTGTTCTGAGGAATTGTTCGAAATGATGCCCACGGCTACTTTCTACCATCGCACCGCTCGCCATCGGCAGGGAATTCATTCTCACACTTTAGAACCTAAATGGTCGCGTACAGTGCGGTTTCAGAGAAACTTCCTCCCGCGAACGCTTAAATTGTGGAATGAGCTCCCTGCCAAGGTTTTCTGCAAGGACTACAGTATGGAGTTCTTCAAGAAAGAAGTTATTAGATTTCTGAAGGGTCGGCAACGCGCAAGTGATACCCCTGGTGTTGCAAGCGTCCATAGGCTACGGTGACCGCTTACCATCAGGCGGGCCGTAAGCTTGTTTGCCACCTTAGTGGTATAAAAAAAAAAAAAAAAAAAAAAAAAAAAAAAAATCGTTAACATTTCCTGTAACTCCTCTCCTGCCGATGCAAGAATGACCTGATCATCGGCATAGAGGAGGAACTTGATTAGTAACTCATTCATTCTTATACCACATTCTTTCTATTTCAAATCCCCAAGACAGTTATCCATGAATAGGTTGAACAACCAATGTGACGCCACACATCCCTGTCTAACACCTTTTTCGATGTTAAACCACTCTGTATGGGCCCCATTTATCCTGACACAAGCACTAGAATCACGGTAAAGAGATTTCAGTGCTCGAATCAAGTTGCTGCTCACCCCATACATGGACAATGCTGACCACAACTCATTCCTCTTCACTCTATCATTGGCTTTTTCCAGGTCCACGAAAGCGCAGTAGACTTTTTGTGTTTTTGCCAAACGCTGAGGAGACTTATCCCTCGGTAGTTTTTGCAATCTTGCTGTGACCCTTTTCCTTTATATAACGGTACGATTACGGCTTTGCACCAGTCTTTAGACACATTACCGCTCCTCCAACAAAGGTTAAAAAGGCGATGCTTTCCTGATTTCATACCCTTCAATGCTTTCACTATGTCTTCTATGCTATTTCCTCTTCATCCATGAATCCACTTCTAGTATCCACCGTTAGTAATTGTGCATCGTCTTTTTCATCTAATAAGATAATGCACTATACACAAGCAGGGATTTATTCTTATTTTTTGGATGAATTAGTTTTTTTTACAAAATGTCCTCATTAACTTTTAGAATCTGGTATGTATCTTAACTTAGCCTTAAGACCAGGATATGTGCAGCTTCTCTGATAGTTTCCAGTTGAGATTAGCCATAATCGTGTGATGAAGACGTTATTTCACGTATAGTTTGTTTTTGTTACAGCTGGATAGTGCCACATCTTTGATCCAAGCTGCCAAAAATCTAATGAACGCCGTAGTTTTGACCGTGAAGTCTTCGTACGTCGCCTCCACCAAATACACGCGCCAAGGGACGATCGCTGTAAGTACTATTACGTTGATACACACGAACTAAAAAGGAATGGAATTAACTTTAATGTAAATAACAGTTATAGTTTTTGTTACGAGTGAAACTGTTACGTTATAGCGGATGGAAAGAAAGTGTTGGAAGAAATGTTCATGTGCAAAATTTGTATACTTAGTATCTTTGGTCACAAGAGCCTGAAAATGTGAGAGTGACACTGAAAGAAGAGTGAATACGGAAAATCAGATAAATGCAACGCTGCACACCTTTATCAGTATACTACGGTCTTTTTACATATTATACTTTATGATATTATTCTTATATTCTGTCTTTTATCACTAAATCTATTATCATTTTTGAAGCTACTACGATCTATTACAACAAACACTGCACAACCCCTTAATTATATCTACATTACCAATGGTTAACTGGTAGAAAATGCCTGAAGGCATTAAGTTCGCCTATGTTCAAAATTAGTGCAATAAAGAATTTTATTATTATTATTTCGTTGTACTGCATACTATATCAGCTGTTCATTAGGGGGGTTTGGTTCCAACACTGATGTATGGAAGTGAATGTTACGTATGGAAAAGCATGCTAGTAGAGTTAATACTGCGGAAATGAGAGCATTGTCAGGGTCCATACACTTTTGCCCATCCTCCTTTAGCCCTGAAATTTCATATGAGTTTCATTAAGTTAACCTTAAAAAACCTGAGTCTAATATTTAATGAAAGCTGCCATTCTACTTTTGTCACACATGAGAGGAGAAGGGGGTCATGCAATACAATTATATAAAATAAAAAAATACAAATAAGTAAAATTTTCTAACAACACGTAATATTCGAGTATTGGTTCAGCTTTTATTACGAACATTTATGGAATACAAGGATTGAATTGATTCCTGTTTAATTTTGAATGTCATATTAATTGAAAGTGACAATCAACACAATATGTTATTACACCAATTTGTAATAACTTATGGACAAAATGTACATAATATAGCAAACACATTTTTATTGTTTAACGATTGTTGCAGTCAGATCTAGAGGCATAATTCATTATGTATACAAACTTGTACGACGTATCGGAATACTATAAGCAAATACACATGATATTTAAACATAGAAACTGGTTATAGAAAAATTACTAAAAAATCATTTGAAGTCGAAAACAGCCTTTATAACTACTAGATTGTTTGATAAAATAAAAAAATAGCAACCCTTTAGTGTCCACAAATTTAGAATATAGATTTTTATATTCTCTACTGTTGTACTGTCTACCTTATGGTAGTACAATTCGTAGATTATTAATAATACAATACAAACTTTAATAAATTCTGCTCGTATTATATTAGGTCCTTACATATGAAATTGATGTTTTATAGAACTGGCCACTTTGATCTCAAAAAGCCGGCGTTTGGTTAAGAATTGCAAATTCAAATTTATTTCAATTTTAAGCTCGTCTATTTGTGTTTAGAATGTAGTCATTGATTTGTTTTCGGGTCATTTAATTTTGCTTTGACATCGTTCTGTGCTCAATATGGAAAATATAAAATATCGCATTATTTTCAAATACGAATTCCATCGAGGCACTAGCGCTGCAGAAACAGCTCAAAGGAATAATTTATGTGTACGGAGAAGCCACTGTAACAGAAAACACAGTACGTTTTGGTTCCAACGCTTTCGTTCTGGAAATTTTGACCTCCAGTCCAAAACAAACCTCGTGGAAGGCCGGAGACCCTAGTTGACAATGAGGAATTGAAAGTGATCCTGGAAGCGGATCCATCTCAAACCATGTCAGAGTAAGTTTCGGTGTGAGTGATAAAACCATTTTGAATCTTTTGAAACAAAAAGTGAAAAAGCTTAAAAAATGTGTACCGCATGAACTAAGTGAAGCATACCAACAAACACGCGTCACGTTACTAAACCGTCACACTAACGAGTGGAATCGTATAATTACTTGTCATAAAAAATGGATCCTATACGATACTCGGAAACGCTCATTACAGTGGTTAAATCCAGGAGAACCGGCTAAATCCTGCCCCAAGCGAAAGTTGTTTTGAAAAAAGGAATTGGTTAGTGTCTGGTGGACCAGCGTTGGTGTCATCCACTTCAGCTTCCTAAGATCTTGTCAGACGATAACGGCAGATCTGTATTGCCGATAATTGGAAACCATGATGGAAAAGCTAGCCGTTACACAGCCGAGATTGGTCAACCGCTCTAGCCCACTGCTGCTTCAGGACAACGCTAGACCACACACTGCACAAAAGACGGTGGCAAAACTAGAGGAGCTAGGATTGGAATGTATTCGTCACCCACCATACTCCCCGGACCTTGCTCCAACCGATTACCAATTTTTTCGGAATTCGGATAATTTCTTAACTGGAAAAAAAATCGATTCAGATGAGGCAGTCTAAAACACCTTCAAAGATTTTGTTGATTCCCGCTCCCGCAATTTTTTCATCAAAGGAATCAATGAACTCCCTATAAAATGGAAAAAGTGCATAGATCACAACGGTACCTACTTTGATTGATTAAAAAAAATAATTAAAAAAAAAATTATATTTGCTTTTTCCATATAAAACATCAATTTCATATGTAAGGACCTAATATATAGGTAAAGTTTGCTTGTTTGTCGCGTTGTTGTTTATAACCTACACGTAGTTTATTTATTCACCGGATTCCTGTAGGGACATCAAACTAACGCAGCCAAAAGTGTAGTAAACAATTTCAATACTCAATAAATAAATAATATATATATTATAATGCAACAAACTTTTCTGACCCGGCGCGCGGTGAAAAATCACATATCACCATAGCCATATGGAAATGGCGTGAACTTACAAGGACACCAGCCACCCAAGGTCAGAAGGTTAGAAAAGTTTGTTGCACTGTATATTATTTTGTAATTACATAAATCCTTGATTTGCGACAGTTGTTTATTATTAATTATTAGTTTAATTATTATTATTAATTTAAATTTATTATTAAGAGGCCGATAGCCATAGATGTCTGTTCCTATCGACGCTCCCGTGCAATAACCCAGGAATGTACTTACTATTACTGATTTTTTATTTAAAATTTAGCATCTATTGCGTAGGCTTCGTGTAAGCAATTTTTTAGATTTTTCATTTCATTATTACTTTATGAAAAATATCCAAATGACATTTTTACTGCACGAAATATAAACTGCGTATTTATGCCTAATGTTTAATATGTTTTCACAATTGATTCATTAAAGATTATGATAAAAATATCTGCTATGATAAACTAATAACTATTTCGTGCGCGTCAGTACTCATGCGCATGCATTCCCTCCACGTTTTACTCACCGCTTATGTGTCGCGGCGTATACGAAGTTAATAAATTGTCGCGCTACTGTACTACTGTTACTAGAGACATTTGGATACAATATATACTCTGTGGCATTCTCCTTTTGTTTAATTTATCGTGCATGTTTTATTACAGTTATTACAAATAAATTAGGAGATAGATTATATAAATTATATATTATTATAAGATTAAATAAGTGATTTTAAGGACTGTTTTTGCTTAACAAAATTTAATATAATACATAATGGATTGATGCTGTGTTACGCTGGCCGGGCAGAACTACGTAAGTGGTAGCTGGCACGAACACTACTTCAACACTTACTGTTTTTTATTTTATTATAGCAACACCATCACTCCTAATGTAGCTTGAGAAATAATGTTTAAATAGATTTGTAGAAGTTGCAATAGGCTGTTGTTCTCACTAACTCTACAATTATTAATTTATACTAGTTTATGAAACAGTCATATAATAGGGGTATTCATAATTTTTTATTATTAAGACTAATTATTACAATTATTTTATTATGTTTTCTCATTGTTTTAAGCTCAAAGTTCCATTTTAAATTCAATTCATATTAAATAAGTAAATAAAATTGAATAATAGATAAATCCACCAGAAACAGATTTACACGTACACACGTTTAACAGTAGTTTTTCTTTTCCAAAAACATTAAATCAAATCGTAAAAATGGCTAAGTACGTGGTGAAATAAAATAATTTAAAAAATTCAACACTAAGCGTATTTATCTCCGGGTCATCTCCATTCTTTGACTCTTTCATCATCCTGACCCAAGTCAGGATGATTCTGGACTCATCGAGAAAGAAAAGAGTGATTTTCTACAAGCTTCATCATCTAAATTTTGGTGCGAAAGAGCAAATCTTAACCAAGCTTCTCAATGACCTGGAGTCAGAAAAGGGTGGCCCGAAGGGAGGGTGGGAAGTACGCCTATATACCAGCTGTCTTAAGTCTTCTAATAGTTTTGGTGCTAACTGTCACTTGCCCAAATTCCAGAAGCTTGTTTCGCACCTGGGAACAAGTCGAAATGCGGTCATAACAAAACTGTTGTCTCCCTCTCTGTTGTCGTCTGTACTCTTTACCGACGTTGCCCTTTACGTCTCGTATACTCTTCGGTATCGTTCGACATTGCGTAAAATCACACACTTGGAAATTAGTTATGTTTAATTCACTTCATTTTAAGTGTTACCACATTCAATTAAAGTTAATAAAGAAAATATTTTAAGTTAATTGATCTTTTTTTTGCATTCCTTTAAATATGGCCATAAGTGTATAAATATATATACTACGTGTAACATAAGTGTGCCATAATAATGCAGGGTATAATTCTGCTCCTTTAACTGAACAACTTTCCCCAAAGAACTTGGGTCAAAATCTCGACAAACTCACGGGCATAAACTAGCATGAATAACTAATGAAAACTTTATTTGCTTTTACTTTTAATTTGTATATAAATTTGCTTTGTCCTAAAAAATAAAATTAAAAATAAATCTTGATATAAAAAAAAAAATGTAATTATTCATTATATTATTGTAATAGTTCATTTTAATATATTTATTAATTCTTGTTCTATGTTTTTTTTTGTTTTATTAGTTTTTAACTAAATTTTTATAAATATAATTTTTTATTGTAATGATTCCTTCTCCTCACTTTTTTATAGTAGGTTATCTATTTTTCTTACTATATTTTGTACGTATACCAATCTCAAATCGTACACATGTTTTTTATTCCATATCGTGTTTGTCCAGTCCCCCATAGTGGTGTGGCGTATGAAAGCGCCCGAGAAGAAACCCCTGGTGCGTCCGGAAAAGCCGGAAGAGGTGAGGGCGAAGGTGCGCCGCGGCAGTCAAAAGAAACAGCCGAGCCCTATACACGCGCTCGCCGAGTTCCAGAGTCCAGCCGACAGCGTTTAAGGTATCATTTAATGATTATGATTATAATTCAAATAAATAAAAAAGGATAAATATTTGAGATCAAGCAAAGTCTTTAACCTGCGATAACTCATTCGTGAATTCATTAATTCTCGAGGTAGTTTTTAATTCCTGTATTAAGAAAATTAGAGCAAAGTGATCTTAAAGAGATAAGTTCGCCTTTTTCCTTTACTGTTTATCGTATTTCATTTACTGTGCTCTTTATTATATGTTTAAAATAAAATATATACCGAGACATAATTAATTTCGGTATGTAGTACCTGCCGCACTCGTAGACGTCGCTTACTTTAATGGTTACTTGAGAAAAACCTGTAACACTTATTTGTATATGAATAAAGACAATTATTGAATGAACAAAAATGTTAATTATCACTTTATTGTTGATCTGTGTCTCTGAGTGTGGCAGTGTACAGTACACAGTATATTACATAGTATATATTAAACAATGTCATATGCAAATTAATTCTTATTTGTGTTTCATTCTGTTTCAGATGTACCTACAACACAATTTAAAAATAGATACACGACATCTTAATGATTTAATTTAAATTTATATTCCATTTGTGATTTTTTTACTTACATATTTGTGTTTTTCTTTATCACCGATGTAAGGAGTGAGATGATGTATTATTAATTTATTAAATGTATAGGTACCTAACTGCCAACATGAAATTATTAGCTGAAGTTATGTTTTTTTTTATATTAAAATCACACGAACGCGTCACTTCACTAAAGCAATCTTTATAGGTACAGAAAAAAAATCAACACATAAATTAAATATTTGGGAAATTAGCTAAGTAATTATTTACTAAGTAAAAAAGACAACTTCATTTTATCTACTCAAAGTAAATAATAGTTAATATATAAATTGGAAGGATATTTGAAAATAAATATATGTTTTTAGGTTTTGCGATTGCTTTTCACTTTTTATTTTTAATATTTTAAAAGATTTAATTTTTAAGTGATGCGTTCTATTAAAAAGGATTTTTATATTATGAAACAATTCGTACAATGAAATAATCAATGAATAAAACTCTGAGCCTAAATAAAAAAAAACAATAATGGCAGCCAAATTTTATATTTAAACGTTAGTATTAAGTATTTAAAAATTTTGTACTCGAGTAGCTATAGGTATAGGTATAGGTGTAGTTAGTAGTAAACGAAATTTTG